>OY660866.1:28724275-29972275 GCA_962446985.1 Xyrichtys novacula | reverse complement strand
TTATCCAGTCAACATACCTGTTGCATGATGCAAATGTTGTCTGAGTAAACTAGTACAAGGGTTATTTTCCTCAGCTTGTTCCTACAGTGTATGAATATAACACAAAAAACAACTTTTTTCATCTTTTATATGTTCTTTTCAAGTGCTGTTAACTCCAAACCACATATTTACCTTGGTTTAGTGTTTGACAATAGACGTGATTTCTTAAATGAACTGATTTACTGATTATTCGTCTGAAATATACACAAGTCTAGCAATGAACAGCATTTATTTTGTCATATTTAAACTTTATTCTGATTGAATTGTGTTTGTTCCCCACAAGAAATGCATATTGAAGCTTCAATGAGGAGTTTTTTGACAATAATAAAATGGACAGAAATTCATATAAATGTCTTCTTATGACATCCAAAAGCAAAAAAAGACCATCTGGGACAAGATTGGCGATTTGTATGTCATTATTTTTAATCCCTGAAACTGGCACAAGGGGTTGGTGCCAGCTGAGCAGCTTAAGACACACTCCGGTTTCTTAAATATTCAGGTAAAATGACGACATTAAATGACACATTTTACTGTCTAAAGTCAGCATGGTGAGATTTTTTTTAAGAGACACTTCTTAAGCTTCAAAGGACAAGACAAGCAAAGACTGCATTGTCCACAAGGGGCGCCAACATTGCAGAAACAGAGAGTTTCTCTTAAGAGCTTTAAGATTCTATCAATTTAAGGAAATTACATGTTTTTTCTCTCACAGGAAGGACTAATCAACCATTTCTCTTTTGTGTCAGTTATTGTGAATGTTATGGTACAATGCACTAAGTCTTTTAAATGTGCTGGGAATTGTTTGCATCCCAAATAGTTGCAGATACATTTCCAATCACTCTCTGACCCTTTTTTTCTGGATTAGTTTCCACTCTAGCCAAAAGTTCGATTAAGAGCCTCTCCCCTCTTTTGGCAGAGATGGCACTAGCCAAAGATCACGGTGGCCAGGAGCCAAGAGATGCAGCAGACCAGAACTTTGACTACATGTTCAAGCTGCTTATCATCGGTAACAGCAGCGTGGGGAAGACCTCATTCCTGTTCCGCTTTGCAGACGACACCTTCACTTCAGCCTTTGTCAGCACAGTGGGCATCGACTTCAAAGTGAAGACCATCTACAGGAACGACAAGAGGGTCAAACTTCAGATCTGGGTGAGACGAAAAAATACATTCAGACAAAAATATGCTAAAACATGATAGTTTGTTTCGTGATGAAAAAGTTGTGGCCAGTGAACTGCAGATCAGTGAATGCACTAACAATCAGGGATAAGATAAACCTTTATGTGTCCCACGGTGGGGAAATTTACAGTGTTTGGATCGGCATAGCAGACATAGAGGAACAAGTACACTCATTTTGATTATAAAAAAGCTAACTTAGACCTAAACAACAACAAAAAAATAACGTTATTTACAAAAAAAGAGGAGAAAAGCGACAACAAAGAAGTAAAAAAAATAGAGGAAAAAACGGTCCGACACAGTGAACAAAGGAAAATTAAACATGTTGCACATTATTTGAGTTATTAAACCTGAGAAAAAATGTAGGTATTTGCCATTGTAATAAATATGTAGTCTTTTAATATTGCACATTGAGGTAGCATTGAGTTATTGTGGGTTAGCTGTGCTAAAAAACCTGGACTACTAGGAGCAGAGCAGGCCTGGTTAGCCTGACTGCAGCAGGAAGGAAGGACTTGTGGTATCTCTCTGTCACACACTGCCGGTGAAGAAGCCTGTCACTAAAGGAGCTGCCCAGTGCTGTTACAGTGCTCTGTAGGAGGTGGGAAACATTGTCCATGAGAGATGATAGCTCAACTATCATCCTCCTGTCCCCCACCTCCTCTACAGAGTCCAGAGGGCAGCCCAGGACAGAGTTAACCTTCCTCACGGGTTTGTTCAGTCTGTTCCTGTCCTGCCTTTCCTCAGAGGGAGAGAAAGAGTATTTAAGAGAAGAAAACTGAAAATAAAGACACATAGAACAAGAGCCTTTCAGAACAAAGACACGTATTTATCCTGAAATGAAAGAACTTTGCAGCATTGCCAGATGACACTACCAAAGCCCTCTGCACTTGTAGCAGATAGTCCAGGCCTTGTTTGGTGAGACAACAGCTGCACTGTGTAAATACAAAAACAACAACAAAAAAACCCTCAAAGAACTAAAGTTGGTCAACAAACTAATCATTTTTTTTAGGTTGGAAGTGCCCGTGAGCTCATGTTAACATACAAAAAGAGGACAACTTCTGGCTCTCTCTGGATTTCAGTTCGCAAATAGAAAAACAACAAGAAAGCCTTAACTCCAGCTAGACCATCTCCAATTCATTAGCGATGGTTTGTAATACACAGTTGTATTAAACCAAAATCATTGAGAAAAATATGAATGAACAACTTGAGTGGTAAAAATGTGAGTAGTATACTACTTTCATAAAGTTGTAAAAAAGTTAACCCTATAAATCCCAGGGCCATGCAGAGACAGTCATTTTCTTCAAGTCTGTCTCTGTTGCTAATTATTCTAAAAACAAGACGGTGGTTCCCTGCCACTAACAGACTAATATACAAATATGACTCAGAGAAGGGACTCTTGATCTCAAAGGGGTACCATAAACAGACCTAGACCAACCACACTGCCTCTGAAAGCTTAACAAGTAAAATCAAGGAGTTGTAGCTCCGGCCTGCTCGACCATATATTGTAGATAGTTCTGACATCCCAGCTCATCATTCTTCCACTTGAACATTAACACATACTGAAGTCCCGTCTGACATGATTTAATGGCCACCCATTACTACTCTACGTCAATTTCCAAATAAATTCAACACATAAGATTGATGATAAAAAGCAGGATGTTCTCCATCAGCTACAATCAGCCAGCGAAGCAGCAAGCAAAACAACACAATTAAACCCACGCTCCATAAATGGTTTTAATTGGGCAGATCCTAATGAGGATAAATGGGCAGGAACCAGACACATCTGCCAGAACAGATGAAACATGATTGATTTGATTTGTTTATAGACAAGGACAGTCGGATTATCTAACCTCGAAACACACAAGCTCTCCAAAAGCTGTATTGACGTCATGAGTTTGTGTTTTAACTGTTTAAGGTCCCAAAAAATGCTTTCCATAGTCTTCCAAAATCTGAAGTCATAAAGAGAGAGGCAGAGTGTCTTCGAGGTCAGATGGTAAGAGGTTCAAACCACCGGATTAGATGGTTGAAAGTTTTCAGAATGATAATTTCCAGCATAAAATTAACAATATTCCATCATCAATGTTAAATATCATCAAAAGATTCAGAGAATTTGGAGGAAAAGGCCTAAAACCAGTTCTAGGTAGTCCTGATCTTCAGGCTCCCAGGGGGCGCAATGTTGAAATTCCAAAAAGTATTGTCTGTGGTCAACTGTACCATGCTAAGAGGAAACCAAAGGTAACCATGATCTAGAAACACATGATCTAGATTCCTCCAGGCCTTAGCTTTTTTAAGATGAACTTGGCTGAAGTAGAAAACAGTCCTGTTAGACCTCTTTCTGAAATCATGGACACTGTGTGTTACTGCTCTGAGAGGAAAAGGGACCACCTGACTTGATTCAAAAGCTAGAAGGATGGTACAGGGTAGCTTATATTTATGAAAAATAAATATATTAAGAATAAGCTACTAGAGTGGCCATCCAAGCACTACCTATTTCAGGGATAAAACATATTCTGCTCATATCACAACAGCATGGCTCTGTAGTAGAACGGTCTACACTGGTCAACCTGAAAACATTTGGCACATTCTGGAGCAGCCGAGATCCTATTTCCAGCAAAAACGGGAGAACACTTAATTTTCAGAACTCCAGGAACCGGTCTCCTCAGTTTCAAATGTTTACAGAGTGTTGTTTAAAAGCAGAGGTGATGTAACACAACGGTAAACAAAAAACATATGCCCTTATCCCAACTTTCTAAAATGTATTAGTGGAATATAATCCAAAATGAACATATTATTTCAATGTTTTACATGTAGTTTTTTGCACTATTTTCATATAAAATTTTTGAATGATTAGAAAACCAAAATTCTGCTTTTATCAACAAGTTAAAAGATTTTTCCAAGATTTAAAAATTTGAGTTTACATTTCACGCAGAGAAAATACTGTTGGACACCGTATCATCATAATGAGTGCCAAATGCTGTGATTAGTTCAGTCTCAAAGCAGTGATTCTCTCGTCTTTATTTATCAACAGTATTAATATCAGCTGAAAGATTCTCAAGTTCAGCTTAACCACATGCAGAGTAAGACATTACTTTTAAAAGCACTGTTACACAATGCAGACTGTTTATCCTCAGCCCAGTGTGTAGTTTGCCCTCCTACATGCCGCTGCCTGTCATGGATGTGGCGTAAAGTAATCTCTCACACTGAGGAGTTAATGACAGTTGATGTTTAACATCGTCTACAGACGGCAGGGTTCATGAAAGATGCATGGGTAAGAGCTGCCGGAGCTGAATGTGCTTACTGCGCAGGCTGACACCCAGGACAAATCTATTACTGAATGTTAGTGGAGGGCCAAGAGTCACCCACAGCACTCCAGTTAGATGAAAGTAATACATTTTTTAGCTCTGATTATGCAGCAAAAGCAAGCCTTTTCTGCCATGCTTTACAATGATACAGCTGCATACATTTAAATAGAGAAAGGGCCAAGAAAAGTTGTATTGGTTGTTAAGCCACTTTAATGAGTTTCATGGGGACAACAATTGATGCTCCTGCTGTGACTCCTACAATATGGCTTCTGTTAGATATATAGTAGGTCACCAGCTATACATTAATCTCCATCTGTCAGTAATGTAAGAGAAGGAGTGTAACTTGGTGCAATTTTTTAATATATATTCAGGTGCTCAGCTGCTCGTTCCATGACCATAATAATGCTTAAACTGTAAAAATTAACTTCCTTAGAGTTTCCTTATGTCTTCAGGGCATAGCCCCATGCAGATCCTTGTATACTTTCAGGGTGTGGCTACATCAACACACAGCAGAGAGAAATTTACTCCTGTTCTGAAAGTGTAAATGATTCACCCTTTCCTCTCAGGACAGCCAGGTTTAATATTTCTCTTCCTTTCCTCAGAGTTAATTTATATTTTCATTTAAAGGTTTATTGGTTTGTTTAGTGTAGTTGTAGTTATTTGTAATGATGTGGCCCAAAGTGACAGTGAGAATACAGTTATATCCTCTTGTCCTCAAAAACAGACATTCTTGATCCTTAGACGAGAACATTTACTGAGTTCAAAGGTGGGGATAACACTTCAGTTTGGCTTTTTTTCATAGTCAGAAAGAGGGTGCTTCTTCATTATGGCAAATTTCACCATCAACATTCCCAGACAGTTACTCACAAAACGTTTCATGTATGAGTCTCCTACATCAGTACGACAGCTAACATGCTGAAAAAGGGTCTTAAACCAGGCAGTGGTTTAATCCTTTCTATGGATAGGATACAACAGAAACCTCAGTATGCAATAAATCATATTATTATGGAAGTTCTGTACAGATGTAAATATGAATCATGTACATATACGTTTTCTTTATCTTTTATTCTTTTTCTCTTTCTGTATCTATACTATGCTGCTGTAAATTTTGAATTTCCCCCTGTGGGACTATCAAAAGAACATCTTATCTTATCTTATGTCTAGTCATTTGTCCAGAAACTGCTCTCATATTCATCAGGTGTGTGATGGGTTTACAGGACACAGCAGGGCAGGAGCGTTACCGGACCATCACCACGGCTTACTACAGGGGGGCCATGGGATTCCTGCTCATGTATGACATCACAAGTCAGGAGTCTTTCTGTGCCGTACAGGACTGGTAGGTAGATCTCCACCTTTATGAGTCTGTCGTCCAGTAGGTGAAAGTATCAATAGAAAAAACTGTGTGCCAGCTATAGTGATTAATTGTTTTGAGTCATTCTTGACTTGTGTGACAGGGAAGACAGAACTTTTTGAATGAGTGTTGAGAAGAAATTTAAAACTTTTGACAAAAATTTACAGCTACAGAGAAAAATAAAACACACAGATACATCATAACAGTTTTACCATCCTAAAAAAATTAGCCAAAGTAAATCTAGAGTATGGGCAACTATACAGTTATGTCTATATCAAATAAAGGCTAAGGTCTCTGTAATTTCTCTAATTCCCTGTCTATTCCTAATTTCCTTCCCTAAGATGCTTCCATACCCTAAACTTCAGTGAGAGAGGAACAAACAGTAGAGTACTGCCACCAAAATCATGTGGGTTAAATATCATAAAGAGAAGAGCTAGAGAGCAGAAAGCCCTTGTTTGAAAATAGTCCTGGTATTGTAATACATACCATATTTTTCGCACTATAAGGCGTATTTAAAATCCTTTTGGCTTGTCGGAGCACTGCAGCTACTGTAGCCTTGCAGAGTTATTGAATGAATTAAATAAAGTTTGACTTATCTGACTGTTTTGTTTGGCGTAATGTGCTTTATAATCTGGTGCACCTTATGTATGAAAATAGACGCAAATAGATGCGTTCACTGGTGGTGCGCCTTATAATCAGGTGCGCCTTATAGTGCGAAAAATACAGTATTTATAGTGTTTATCAAACAGTAAGAATGTAAATAATTTAAAATCCAGGTTTTTCTCTTTGGGGGATTTTTATTTCGAATATTGCATCATATTTTGTATTATAATCATATGTAAAAGTAAAATTAACAAAGCAACTGTGGTACTGTGCCACTTTCCCCATACAGGAACAGTGAGATGTTGCCAGTAATACATAAGATAAGATAAGAAGAAGAAGAACTTTATCAGTCACAGGGGGAAATTTAAAATTACGTATACACATGATTACAGTGTTTTACAATGTCTGTAAAAATGTTTTATTGCTTTCTTTTCCAGGGCAACTCAGATCAAGACGTACTCATGGGGTAATGCTCAAGTAGCGCTGGTAGGCAATAAACTGGACCTTGAAGAAGACAGACAGGTCCCTACTGAAGACGGCAAAAGACTGGCGACAGAGCTGGGTCAGCACATGAACACAGGCTCATCGACTTTTATCACAAACTCAGTAGAGCCCTCATCACTTAATCGTGACTCATAACCCGTCTCTTCTCTTCCTTACTTCCTCAAGGCTTCCAGTTCTTCGAGGCCAGCGCCAAAGACAACATCAACGTGAAGCAGGTTTTTGACAAACTGGTGGACGTCATATGTGACAAGATGAACGAGAGTCCCAACGGAGAGGCCGGTCCACCGACCAACCAAAAAGGAGCTGATCTGAATGAACCGCCCCGCAGCAACCAGGGGGGCTGCTCGTGCTGATAGCCGCCGAAGGAGAGCTGGTTTTAGAGTCACACACACAACATACACAGATTAACTGTCCAAGATCTCTCATTGTGAATGTACTTTTACTCATGTTACTACAATACCGTCATGAATGCTCGACTCTCTTTTCTTTCATTTCATCTTTTCCAATATGCTGACTGCAGCATTCGACATCATTTGAATGTGACTGTTACACTGACATGCCAAAGAGCTGCACTGAGCGGCTGTGCCTTTGCCCACCACACTGCTGCTTTACTTTTTTTATACTGTAGGGTGAACAGCACCTGTTAACAGGTGAGTTATGAATGAAAGCCAGGAGCCAAATCAGCATGGCATGGGGAACGCTGTGATTTACTTGAGACATGCTGCCCCCTTGTGGGTGTTGCATGAGAATACATCACTTTGACTGTTCACCAAACAGTGTGTATAGTTTGAATGTCCCCCCCTGAAGTCCTGCTGAGGAAGGAGACAGCTCGGTACAAAGTCAAACATACCTGAAAAGGTGCTGTGTCATTCCAGGTCCACGCGTTAAGTCCTGACTTGGTGTTGTCACAGTTTCAGAGGGATATTGTCATCTGCCTTTGATTTGTATTTTTCTGTTGTTGATATTTTTTCTTTGTTAAATCTTTTAATGATAAATGAAAATTCAATATTTCCATCTTAGTTTTTTTTTTGTTTCCCTCATTATGTTAAGATTAAAAGATATGAGTCATGAAATTATGTGTGCTGGTTTTCATTTCACCAAACAAAGTGAGTAGATGTTATCTTTCTGTGTTAGACAATGCCACTACAAGTTGAGAAGAGTTTCACAGTTCTTTTAAAGTTTATACCCAGCGCTAAAAAGTAATCAGTCACTTCAAGGTTTCTTCCATCATTAATCAAAAGCTGTCGTAGCTGACCGTCAATCATGATCAGATATGGACATTAGCTGATCATTAATTGAGGTCAGAATTCAAAATTTGACCCTGAAATGGCCATAAAGTCATAAAAGTTCTTATTTTAGATCAGACTTTGGTTTCAGGAAACGCAGCTCACCCTAAATGCAAAGTCTGTGACGTGTGGGGCATGAACCCATGGCTCTCCTATCTGTGTGTACTTTTGTGTGTGTGTGTGTGTGTGTGTGTGTGTGTGTGTGCGTGTGCACGTCAGTGAAACCTGCGGTGAGAGCATAAAGGGGCCAGTGAAACCCTTGTCGTGCAGACACTCCTGAGAGATCGGACCTCAGAGGACAGACTTCAGAGCAGAACAGGTAAGAGCCTTAAACTCCCTGCTTTTAAATGATAAGTTGATTGATGAATACGTTAGAGGTTTTTAAAGACAGACACACATTGGGAGTGAAATTATGACAGTATCCAATGAGAATGATGGGAGAACTATAACTCATGATAAATGACTGTTTGTATGAGCACTCTTAATTTTAAAGTTAACCTGCTGTACTTGTCTCCTTTTTTTTTAAATTGTTGCGAGTATGACTACTGACAGAGTGAATAAACTGTATTTTTCAGCTCAGTTCACTTTAACAGAAGGTGTGAAAAACATCTTTAAAACAAGTGTGCCCTGTTATGGATCACTTATATGTCACAAAGCTGATGTACGATTCAACAGTTTCTGAGACTTATTTATCTACCTAAAAGCTTCCGTCAAACTGATTCAAATGAACAACATGTTATTCTGCTGTCCTGGGAACATTTTATTGCCACTAGCTATAAGGAAACTGGGTCCTAAAAGTTCTTATGAACTGTTACCGTCAGAGGTGCAATAAGGAAGAACTAGAGATCAATAACTATGACTAAGATCACGTCTTTGAAGAAGATAACAGGAGGGGGAAAAAACCTGTGTAAGGCAAGGGACAAGGGTGCTACTGTGTGTGTGTTTTTATGCTCTCTGGGTTATTGGCAGTGTGACTACCGATCAGCTGATAAGATCCTTAGACTTAACCTGTGATCATGAAAACATATCAGAAGACATCTGATTAATTGCAGCTGAGTGACGACACCGTGCCTCTGACCTTTTTCCATGTCACCTATTTATGTAGATTTCTTAATCTTTTATGGCATAATTGAGACAAATCTGGGTAATAATTACAGAGAGTCACAGTCAGTTAAAACCTGTCTGTACAACATTATAATGAGTATTAAAGATCAGTTTACAAAAAGTTAGGACACAGAGAAGTTCAGAGCCTGTGGAAATGAACTGCACCCCTCTGTACCACATAAAGCGGAAACTTTCAATCACACCATGAATGTGTGCTTGATACTCCCTTAAATAACTCACAATCGAAATGTGGATATGAACTCAGAATTTATGTCACACATGAACTGAAATCTTGGCTATTGTCAGCATGAAGGCCGAGCATATTTGAAACAGCGAGACACCTCGTGTTTTTTCCGGCTGGTTACTTTGGTTAATGTTTCACCTAAGCAAATGCAATTTGACCCATTGCAGCTTCCTGCTTGTCTAAAAGCCATCCTCATATACACAGCTAGTTTCCCTATAGCTGCTTTGATGCAAATTAATTCCGTACAACAAGCAAATATAGGGAAATGTAACATAATGCTTGTGTTTCACTGTGTAGTTGGAGACTGAACTAACAAACCTTTTTGTTTCTCACAGTTAGAGACAAAAGCTGCCAAGATGTGTTGCTCGGGTTTCCTCAAGATTATGATGTTTGTCTTCAATGGTGCCATATTTGTAAGTTAAAAGTGAAATGTGTGTTTGTCTGTCTGGCTGTCCAGTTTTTGTGTGTTGATCAGGTTCCATTGGAAAACACACTGACACTCACTACTGTGTGTTACAGTAGTTATAGCTATGTGCTGGACGTCAATGCAGTTGTAGAACGAATAGTTTGATATATTTGTGAAAACGGTCTATCACCTACTATTGCAAGTGTTCTGTTCATCCATGTCTGTTTGCTAAAGACAAAGCCACAGGGCTACTTCTAGTTTGGGGTGTAACATCAACATTCTGTAAGAGACCCTGCTTTAAAATTTGAAAAAAAATATACTGTTCCTAACAAATATATAACCACAGAACTTCCCTTTTTTAGCGCCAGGTTTTGAAAAGAGTAAAATGATTTATATTTAGAGCTTCAAATAAGTTATTTAAACATAGCCAAATAGCATCTGTTTAGAGTTCAGTATTTTAACCCTCATGAGGAGTTTTCAGGTGGCTGTGAAACAAAATAAGTATATAATAATAACTTCCTGCTCTAATTCATTTTTTTAATTTTTCCAACCATGAAGTTGGCAGGTGCAGGCATCCTAGGTATCGGGATATGGGTGAAGGTGGACAGTGATTCTCTGATGGGCATACTGGACAACTTGGAGGACGCTCCCTCTGAGTTGTCTAATCTTGCCTATGTCAGCTACGTGCTCATTGGAGTGGGCGCTGTTCTACTGATCATTGGCTTCCTGGGCTGCTGTGGAGCTGTGAAGGAGAGCCGGTGTATGCTGCTGACAGTGAGTGATGTTTGATCATTCTTTGAGACATTTAAAGATTTTCCAACATTATAATGGGTCGATAAAGAAGATTTTTTTGGATTCACATGTATATTTTCAACTTTGTTGGACATAAAAATTTGAATTCTGGTAACTTTAAGAAAGAAACTCCTGTCATTCAGTCACTTTACAAATAGTCGCTCTAAAGGGATGCTGCTTAAACATGAATGCAAAACTTAAGATTTGAATCCCTGCAGTGTCTTTACACTTATGACACCTGAATCACTTGATGAACGAATCAGGCATTGAACTACACTCTCTGGAATCATTTTTGTCGGACAAAACTACCTTTTTTTTTTTTTTTTTTTAACTGCTAAATTGCCACCACAACAACTTGCTTACAATAGGACACAGCATGTAACAAGTGGTGCATTAAACTTGCAGCATCCTATTATTGCAGCGGTTTATAAGGGAACGGTGCATGTCGGTTTGAATTCTTCTAAATGTCCAGTAAACGAATCACTCACTGAACCCAATTTACCGAGCAGACCTGGTAAATAGCATACCATAGGACAGTACACTTAAAACATCATGACTTATGAACAAGTTCATTTCTACAAACCTGTTTGCCAAAGCAACACAGCCAAACACTCTCGTCTCCCGGTCCCAGAAGCTATGAATTGAACTGAATCCTGAACCGTTCAGCTGTGTATCAGTTCAGGAGGTCGGAGTCGCAGGCTTTGGTGATTTAGTGAACATATCTTTTGAACTTATCTTTTCAGTGAACTGATTCTAGTGCTTCAGTACATCTAAAAGAACTGCCGTGCCCATCACTACTTGATAAGACATAGTGAGAGAGTCTCAACCTCTTATCCTTCTCTCTCTGTTTACAGTTCTTCAGTATCGTGCTGATCATTTTCCTCATCGAGGTAGCTGGAGCTGTGATCCTGTTCGTCTTCCAGGATGTTGTAAGTGTCTCTTGAAAGCAAAATTTGGTCCAGCGACTTATAACTGCCAGTTTTTAAGAAATGTAGCACCTTGAAATATCCCTTCAAACTTTACTGGAGTTGAATTAACATTATGTTTTTCATCCCATCCTTCACAGGCTAAAGAGCTTCTTGATAATCTGGAGACAGAAGTAAGGGAGAGCATTCAAAAGAACTATGGAGAGCTTGAGAGTCTGACATCTCTCTGGAATACCACCATGGAGGAGGTATTTTCTGTTTAGAATTGCTATTGTGAAGAAATTGGGATTTCCTCATGCTTGTGACCTTTGTTCTGTTTTTATATTAAGCATAGTCTTAGCTTTTGCTGCCACATTGCTGTCACTGAAATCATTTTCTGTTGTTTCCTTCTAGTTTAAGTGCTGTGGATACAGGAACTACACAGATTTTGATGGCTCGCCTTTTTTTAACCAACACGAGGGGGGTGTTTATCCAACTACTTGTTGCAATGCGACCATCACAGAGGGTGCTTGCAATACAGATGAAGCAAATCGCTCGGTATGGACTAAGTCGACTAAATCTAAGTTATAAAACAATGATTTGCATTGAATTGCAAAACAACAATCCATATTTTTGTCATTTGTCCAGATGATCGATGGCTGCTTTGACACTCTGCTGAAGCTGATAGAGGAAAATGCCGTGATAATTGCTGCTGTGATTCTAGCAATTGCTGCCCTTGAGGTACAGTACACAATTTTAGCAAGTTCTTTTCTTTTTATCTCAGCCACCAGCCAAAAAGAGTACTGAGGGCTTTGGCTACAGATGACTTTATAGGTAGACTACATAGTGTTTGAATAGAAAATTGATATGGCTTTAAATCATCTTCGGCTTTATCGCTCACATTTTTTTATTTCAATAAAAAAAGCAATACAGTTAAATCACCGGCATCAAAATTTCTTTAAAGTAAGACAAATCTTGTAAGTTGCAATGTTAAGGTGAAATAAACAAACAGAAAATCATCACCTAAGCCTACAGCTCCCTCTAATTCAAAGTTTTACAGCAAGTTTTAACTCATATTTTGCTTTCTACAAAATACAAAATTTGCTATGTTTCAAAAAGACTTTGATGAAGATTGCTTAATTTGGTTTAACAGCATTTATTTCATATAACTCAATTTAGGTTCTTATTTTTTTAATGTGTGTATGCTTACTGTATGTGACATAAAGCAGCCAGAATAAAAACATGAGTTAACTCTAAGAATGAGAGAGAAAGAAACTTTTATTATTTATTTATTTTTTTAATATGTAGGAACCCAAACAAAGTAGTCACTTGTTCAAAAATTGTTCTTATTATCCCAAAACATGGTAGCAGTAAGTTTTTTATGACACAATTTTTAAAAATTTGAGCTGTGTTTTAGATACAATTTTTCATCCAAACTCTACAGCATATATCCATCAGAGCAGTATTAACCTGGATGGTCTTTATGAGCTGTATCTCATGAGCTGTATTTACTGTTTTCATTACAGATTGCTGCCATGGTGGTTTCGATGATCCTTTACAACGACATCGGCAACAAGGCATAATGATTCATGTTTGGGATAGATGGACATTATGGTAATTGGTAAATCTGACCTGCAAGCAGATTTTTCAAGTGTAAAGTTTTTCCTTGATTCTGATATTTTGAAAGGCTTTAAATGCTCTGCCAGAGCTTTTTGTCTCTGGGGCATTTAGGTCGCTCTGGAAGAGTTTGTCATGGAAGCTGACATTGTATTTTCAAAGCTGTACATTTTACACATTTCTATGCAATCTATAATATTTATGGTTTTTTTAGGCTGCTAACTGCTGAAGTTGTTCGTGCTGATACATAAAGTTTTTTGTCATGATGCACAGAGCAGAAAGAAATGTGTCAGTTGTTTATATCCCTTGCATTCACTGTGAAAATGAAACATTTATATTTTTATGTTTGATCAAATTGAAATAATAAATATCACAATCTTGACTTCCCCTGGTTCTTTTTTGACATATTTTCATTCACATGTTCTCACATGACACATGAATATACATTCGAAAAGTACTCAAGTATCCTGACTGAATTTTACACTGAACTAAGGAAAAAAAAGGTGTATGTTGGAATCATGTGAGTAAACGCTCAACAAGTTAATCGAATCCAAATGTATGCATAGAGCAGTTTAAAGTAAAAAAAAAAAAAAGTTTTCGAAAGTGCCAAATGATCAAAAGTAAACAAGAAATTTCAAAATCTCAATGAAATGGTAAACAAATATATATATAAAAATGGACAGTAAAATAATATAAAATTTGTTAAAACAAATAGGACAGTAATAACATCCCTGTGCGTTGTAAGGTTTTAATGGATTGACCTGCAATTGTTAAAACATTAAACCCTAAGAGTCTGCTGCCTTTTAAAGTTTATGAAAACGGCATGAAACAACAGCTTTTGGTGAAGAGACACTTAAAAGAAAAGTTGTGTTCAAAGCCTCAGGTAATAATCTGTTTGGGTCAGCATCTGAAAAAGTATTCAAGGCATTAATGAGGTATTTGAGGGAGACTGGCTTATTGTACAGAGTTTAACTTTGGAGCTTAGTGAGTACATACATGTTTAGGCACAGGTATATATCTGTTTGTTTTTTTCCTGCTTAATTTCCTGTGTCACACTCCAATCCAATAGGTGGCGGTAATACTCCTTAAGCTGATTGCCAACCGCCAATAAAGGACGGCGAAGAAGAAGACCTCAGGTGAACTTTAGACAGGTTTCTGCTGACGGAGGTATTTCTGCGCAGGCGCACACAGAACTCAACTTCCTGGAGTGTCCATTTGATTAAAAAAAAGGAGGGAACTTGGCAATTGTTATCAAGGAGAACCAATGAGAAAAAACGAATTTTCCCTGTAGTTAAAGCATAAAATTTAACACATTTTAAGCCAATAAACAATGTAATGTCATAGGAATGACCAAAAGATATATGTTTAATGAGCAGGCCTAAAAAGGTTGGTTGGTTGGTTTCAGCGGAGCTATCCATGTTGTCCTTTCACTTTATCCTGCATTTAATGGTGAATTATCTCGTTTATATGAGTGGGACACCAAAATCAGACAGTTAAATACTCCTGCGGTCTGGTCCGCGGATAATTCACGGTTTTCGTTTGTCGTTGGAAGAAAAGGAGGGAAAGAAGAAAATGGCGCAGCAGCTAACACAGAGTCCGGCTAGAAGCATCCAGGCGAACGCCAAGGAGTCAGGGCCTGCAATGAAATGAAGGACAATGAGGAAGATGATGTTGGAGATGAAGAATTGGACCGCCGACACGAATACTGTAAGGTAAGTGGTGTGCTGATAATCAGTTGCAACTGCAATATGCGTAACCATTATCTCAGGCTAGTATAGTTACAGATACCAGGTAGCCGCTAGCTTGAAGAGCTCATGTTTCGTGTAGGAGAGAGTGGGGTAAGTTGAGCCAAAGGTTAAGTTGAGTCACCCCTGTTGCTTGGAAATGGTCAAAGAAATTGATCATGTGACCAAATATTTAGGAGATAGGCATCAATTCATGGAGTCTGTGTAGGTTAGAAGCACATGGGTGAAGGGGTTTGACATTTATAAAAAAAAAAAAAAAACATTTTTCACTCTTGGAAGGGAATTTAGTCCGTCATAAGTTTTATAAGAATTGTGTTCAGACCAAAAAAGATCAGTTTAAATTTGTTTTATACATCAGTGGTGGTATTTCTGAGCTACAACATGAGGCCAAAACCTAGCATAAAAGTCCACCATTTTAGCTAAGAGGACTAATGAAGTCATCATAGTAGTTCTGGGGTAAGTTGATCCAATGTCTCAACTGAGAAAGTAAAGACGTCTGATGAGAGGATCAGAGCTTCAGTTCAGATTGTTGAACTGTGTTACTTTTTCTTTTCAAAAATACAGCCGTGAATGTTCTGAATCACTAAAAGGCATTCTCATGTTAAAATGGCTTTTTACAAAACAGCTTTTTAGCAGTTATATGCAATGATTATAAAAAGAATCATTGTACCAGTTAATTAGCGTATAATAGATAAAAATAGACATGAATGTGAAGAAGTGACTGTTTTTTAGGGAGAGAGAAGGTGAGGAAGGCCTGGGGTGGGGGGTTAGTAGGGATACGGCTCAACTTACCACGCTTATGGTCAACTTACCCCATACACAGGGTAAATTGACCATAGGAGACCACTTTTTTTTTGGCATGCTATATTATCAAGACAGTTATGTTTACACTTATTCTATTGGTTTGCAGGGATGTACAACATCCTGAAGTATATGCAGATACACTAGTTAGAGGCAAAACTATGATTGCCTTGATGTAGTGATCTGAAATATGAAAAATGGCTCATCTTATCCCACTCTCTCCTATAGCCCTAACATAGATAAGTTTGGCATATCTTCTTTATTTAAGATGCGTGTTTGGCATGTCTTTGTTCATAGCCCCATAACCCAAATAACACAAGTACTGAATTAATCCACTGTTTTGTATTGATTAATTTAACAGACAGAGCTGTCTAACAAGTAATTATTACCATGCTTCATAAAACATGCTGCCAACAGCTTGTAGGCTTTTGGTTTCACTGCCTGTAATGAAGGTTACTGTGACAATAATAGTGAAAAAAGTGTATGTCCTATATGCAGGGTAACAGGCTAATCTTAATCTTGGTGGCAATATAAATCAGCAGGTCTCGTATTAAGATTTAAAATAGTGATTTTGATAATTGGGGTAGGAATTATAATCTCCATTATAATATTGAAAGTCAAACTGTTCGACAGCAGTGATAATGGTGAGTCAAGAACAGGCTGACACAATGGCTTTACATTGGGGGAAAATAGTTAAGTATGCAACACATCAGAGAGACCAAAATTCATCATCGGAGGTTGCAGTCAAAACTATATTTTCTTTGTTGCTACCAACAACACATTTCATGCTATTTTTACTGTGAGCTAACTGCATGAGTTGAATCACAGGTGTTTTTAGCACACCCTTGGTTCAAACTTTTCCATGAAATAACACGTCTGTGTTTTGTTTCTGGCTTGTCCCTCCTGCAGTCAGGTGGTTAAAAAATCAGCAGATGTAGGTTTAGGTGGGAAAGTGCTTAAAAATCTGGTGATGAAACCCAAAATTAAGGCCATGGTGGAAAGATTTTTTTTTTTTCCCACTAGCCAGTTGTTCTTTGTCTTGGAGCCTAAGAAAAATACCAACATTTTATGAGTACACAGTGTGAGAGAGAGAGAGAGATGTGAAGGAGATAAAGAAAGTCGTTTATGTTACACTAATGTCTCACAGAGTTAGTCAGTATTAGTCAGTAACTAGTTTAGTGATAAGCCCATTCTGTACCCACTGAATCCCTTTACAGCCTGTGTTGTTGTTGGATAAAGAAAGATCCTAGCTGCTTGTGGCAGCCTGTGTGTACAGTAAGTAAGGTTTGAAAGGTTGCACTTGAAAGATAAGTGTGTAGCCTTTTGCTTAGAGCAACTTTAATTATATTCCTGGAGGTTATGGTGTCTTATATCTTACAAGACCATCCGCATCACTCGGGGCAGATGACAGTGAGTGTGTGTGTCAGCAGGTATGGGTGTTTTGGTACAAAGTGGACTCTAGTTAGTGAATTTTAATGTGCGCACTGCTGAAGCAGCAGATTGTCCTGTCACATGTCCTGCCATAGAAGCCTGACGCTCCTCCTGATGGCGTCACAATCGGAAAACAGTGTCTGTCCTACTGTGATCATAAAACAGTTTGAACTGCAGTTAAAAGAACATGTGACAACAATATGTCATCTTTTTAGTTTCTGGGAAGGGTAGTCTTAGTGTCTGGTGCATTCTTGTAAAAGTTGATTTACAGCGTAGTGTACAGAGTGAAGGAGAGCAGAGGTGTGATATTTGGACTGGAGAGAAAGATAAAGATTCCCTTTGTTATAAGAAGATCAGGTAATCATTAAACACTTTAGTACAAATACACATTGGTTTATTAAGTCTTATTGCTCCATCTTGGAATTAGGTTTGTTTTTACCTCCCTTGATGAAATCATCTTTATTACAGGCCAGACTGAAGTGAAAATCGTAAACAAGCATTTTGATGGAATATTCTCAGGCCTGTAGCGCTTCAAACAAGGTTTTTCTTTAAGCTACAGTTTTCTTTATTTGCTGTTCACTGCCTTTTCCTTATTTTGCCATTTAATGATAGTTTTAATGAGAAGTGAGACCTATGGCTGTAGGAAAGCCCTGGACGCATGTTACTGACTCCACCTGCTCCTACATCTGTATGTTGGACTTTCAGGGGATCCAAGTCATGAGTTCAGTTGTTTCCAGAGCAATTCTTTCACCCTTACGTCATTTTACCAGGTTTTATTGACTCATTCCTTTTGGTTACATCAGCTGAGGGGAAATAAAGTCAATAATCCTGAGA
This sequence comes from Xyrichtys novacula, assembly GCA_962446985.1. Lineage (NCBI taxonomy): Eukaryota > Metazoa > Chordata > Actinopteri > Labriformes > Labridae > Xyrichtys > Xyrichtys novacula. The sequence continues at coordinate 29,954,141 of OY660866.1, read as the reverse complement.
GAATGGATCTTTTTGAGCCTTTATCCTTGACCAACCAGACTGTTTCTAAACTGAGTTTCTCCTCTGTAAAGAATAAGATTATTTCACACATCAACAACTGCTACACTCAAATATGCTTACCCTGTGAAAAGCTTCAGCGGAGTCATTAGTTTTTTTTAAATGTGTCACTCAGGCTTTGACATGTAGAGAGGAGGAAGTAAGCAGAGACATTATTTACATATTATCATGTGTTGAACAAAAATCAACATTTCCTGTACGTATGAAAGAACTAAAAAGAAAAAACTAAAATAAATGATAATCATAAACTAAAAACTATAATATTGATCACGCTGTTGATTTAGAAAAGGCTGTTAGAAAGTCAGAGGGCAGGTTGGCATGCAGGGGGGTATACCATTTGTATAGTCTGCCCTCTAGTGGAGAATATATAAACTGCCCCTAAATGGAAGGTATCTATTTCCCTGTATTTCTGAACAAAACACATTATGCATGACTTTTACGAGAGCAGTCTCTCAAAAAAGGTGGAGAAAAGTCCTCAAAAACTTGAGGTTTTTTTTCTGCTTGTTGTAGTTTAGATAACTTTAAATTAAAGTTAACCTCTCCCAATCTTTAGTGGAACTATCAGTCCCTGAATGTTAATTGCCAGCCAGGAAACACATGTAATGAGAGTTTTTAAAGAAAACTGTGTCTTTCAGGCGAGAATCTCTCTGAGAAAGTTAAACAACCTGAACATTATTACTCTGTCAGCCGCTCCACCTTTTCAGCAGCCGCTGTGTGATCAGGTCACGGCTGACAGAGCTCACTGAAGTCTAATGGTGTATTGATGGCACCGCAATGTAGAGGCTGTGGGAAAAAATGGACAGAAGACAGCTTGTTTACGAAGAGAACATAAAGTCATTACTGCTTTACAACCAAATGTGAAAGGCACACCTGCTGGATGAGGGTTTTATTGTAGACTAGATCATGTATTGAACCAAAGCAGTCCCTCTGAATGTCTGAGAGAAGATTCCCTCTGCATCAGTCAGTTGTTTTTCAATCAGCACTCCCACATTTTCTGAATTATGCATTCAATTTGAAATGTGAACTCAGACAAAAAATTCTCCTCGGAGAGTAAGTTTCTCCAAAAGTTTATAGTTGGTGTAAAAGTTGAATAAGAAATACACGTTTGTTTGCTGCTAAGAGCTTTAAAACAATGTAATTGTTATATTTAGTACATAAGAAGGATGGATGATGCTTTTTACTCTCACAGGAACTCAACCAAAATATTAAATTAGGACGTGTGTTTTGCAAGCATAGTTTTTAACATGCGGATTATGTGCAAACTACGCTCTGTACTTCAATAAAAACTTTGCGGTTTAAAAGAATGTAATGTAAAATGGTTTTGTCCTCAATTACCCCGGGTTGTAATAATTTCAACTTCAAGGACCAAGCTGTTCTTTTTGACTTTGCCCACCCTGACACTGAAGTCACTCTCAGTCTGGCGGCCATCCACGAGCTGGAGTTATAAGCTTGGTGTGATGTCTGGTTCGGTGTGGGAAATGCGACACCTTCAGTGCATTAAAACACAGGTGAGAACTGGCAGCTACCTTTATAAAAGACTCCCTCCATCACACTCACACAGCACTGACAGCAAGGTTACCATTTGGAACCTTGTACCAAACCAGACAAAGATTTTTCAGATTTTTTTTTTTACTAACTTCTGCTGTAACTTTTTCAATCAGATTTTGGAATTAATTGCCCCCTTCTCCTTTCCAAGACTCCCCTTGTTAATTTGCAGGAATGGCTCCCCTGAACAGCCTGGTCTTTTTCTCTTTTTGGACTCTGGCTCTCACGTTTCCTCACAGTGCTTTTGAGGACATTGTGAAAAGGTCAAGAATGGATTTGGAATCATCAGGCGGAGGACAAGACGAACCTGTCCGAGGAATAGTGAAGGTGGTGCAGCTGGATCCTCGGTCCTTGGCCCGGACCGGCTTCTTCAAACAGGGATTGACACCCAGAAGAGCCCCCTCTCTCAGCTCAAGACTGTCATTCCCTGCTTTCTTAGCCAACGGGCGTCCAGGTCCAGCCTTATCCGCCAGGGTCCCAGTGAGTCCTCTGCATCACCTAAACCCCAAAAATGAGGTCGAGCTCAAGAAGAGACAAGGCCTGCAGATGTGGCAGAGAGCCATAAATAAAGGAGAAAAGATGCACCTGCCAGTCAACCTGAAGGACACCAAACAGACATGCACTGCAGTACCTTTCACTCAGGTAAGAGGCAGTCTGTGCAACACATAAGTAAGAGCATTAAAGCTCCAGTGAGGCATTTTTAGCAGGTTATGAAACTGTCTGCAACTAGTAATGCAAAGAATATTAGCAGAAAGACTGATTTTATCCAGAATTTTCTGGGGGTGTAGGTCCTAGACCATGCAGCCCTCAGAGGTAAATTTGTAGAAACAATATTGCTGTGATTTTTTTTTGCTAATCTTGACTCTGTTTTTGTTTCTCCTAGCACGTGACAGCAGAGGGATGCAGTACAGTTATTGTGCACAACAAACTGTGCTTTGGCCAGTGCAGCTCCCTGTTTATCCCTTCTGAAGGGGAGCTTACAGAGCTGGGTGCTACCGGGACACGGTCACTTCACCACCGGGCCCCCTGCTCTCGCTGCGCCCCGTCCAAATCTCGCACTGTGACTGTCCCGTTACGCTGCGGTGCCCAGGTCAGGGAGCGGCGGCTGGTGGTGGTGGAGGAGTGCAAGTGTGAGACGGGCCGAGAAGAGAGGAGCGCTGAGGCTGCAGCTTTGACTCACTTTTAATTTTGTTGTCGCAGGTAAAATAAAAACTGATGTTTGTCAGGAATTTTATATGAAACACGAAAGGCAGGTGTTTTCTTAAATTATGTCTAATCTGTGAAAAAGTCTCTGCAAAGAGGAAAATTATTGTTATTTGCATTGATTATGTGCATCCTTGTCTGTGTCTGTATATTTTTGTGAGTCTGAATGAGTTATTCAGAAAAATACACGACGGTGATTTGATCCACCACGGTAATTGTTGACTAAATGACCTATGTTTTGGTCGTGTTGCAGACTGATGTGTCCACACTGGACTTGTGTTCGTCTTAAAGATGTGTTTACATTCATGTAAACAGAAATTATGTGATCTGTACAATCACCATTAAAGTGCCTTTTATTTGTTCCAGTCCCTTTCGCTCTGGCATCGCTAATTAGTTTTCTGCTAACACTGTTGGATTCACAAGTGCAATTTAGTTTGCATGCAATGCTGGAGTAGAAACATGACAAGCATTTGTTGTGTTTTTTTTTTTTTTTTTTTCCATCCACTCTTGTATTCAAGTGTTCAAGTGTCAGCTCCTATATTTTATTAAAAAGCAGTGTTCCACCGACTTTTAGCACATAGCACTTACATCTGAAAGCACCAAACTAGAGAGCAAATGAGCTATTGAGCACGGGTACTTAGCAGTAAGCAAACATAATTGTTTCAGTATGGACCCCTGAATTATGTATAGGAACCACCTATTCTCATGCCCAATCTCTTTTCAGGGTAGTTGTGGGAATTTGAACATCCCTCTCTGCAGATGCACTTGAGCGGCTAAGCATGTGTGATTATGTGTGTGTGTGCTTTTTTCAGTTAGGGCCCATAAAACCTATTATTCATTTATATCCTGGCACCTGGGTCTGGTAAAGTGAACTCATCTCACACATCTCTACATACATTCCCAGAGGAGCATAAAGAAGGGGGCTCTTTACATTGCCTTGGCATGCTGTCAAAATGACTGTTTAGATGGCCATTTGCATTCACGTGGGCTTTCTGAAAAAGTGAAAGCGTTCATTGCACTAAGGGGGTTGCATTGAGCCCCTCAGATTCCATTAGCATGTGATTAACATCTTGGGTTGATGGCTATATTTTCTGAGATTGATGGGACAAATATTTGCCCAGGTCTTAACTATGAGGAATTAGGGGCCACTCTTAATCAGGCTCTTGTTTATTTGCGAAATATGCAGAAGGTAGAGAGGATTCGAGGCTCAAACAGGCCTGCAACTCCTGCGTTTCAAACCCTCTTTCCTGGTTGTGCAGATTTTTGTCAGTGAAATATCTGAATCTGAGTCACTCATATCTAAACCTTCACTGTGTTTCTCCTTTCATCTCTGTTGCTGCACAATGGTGCGCTCGCTTGTGTTAATGATCTGCCTACTGTGCTGTAAGGGTGATGATGACGGTAAAGGAGAGTCATGATCTCACTGTCTCACTGTCTATTCTTTCAAAACTCTGTACCCCTCTTCTTCCACTTTTTGTCCTTTTTTTTAACTGAAGAAAGATAAAAAGGAAAAGAGGCATAGTGGAGGGATGAGAGGGAGGAGAGGTGGATGAGGCGGGAGGTGGAGGTGGAGGGGGGGTGGTGGTGGTTGTTGATTGAACAAACAAGGTGCACAAGAGAGTGCACCACTTAGCAAGACAGATGTCAGCCCCCTTTGCATTGTGGGATCCGGCGGAGCACTCCTGCATCATTAAGGATGGCCTGGTTCCCATGGCGAGGGGGAAAGGAAGGAGCGAAAAGGAGGAGGGCCTGCTGCCAAGTTCAGCGCCTCGGGGATCAGATGAGCGTCACGGGGTGCTAAGTGGCCTAGTTAGCGCTTTAAAACGCACAATGAGCTGCCTGCTCTTTCTCTGTGTGTGTAGGCCTTTTAACTGTCAGACGTGGAAACGGTTGGGAGGTGCGTGATGGGGGTGAGGGGGGGACTCAAATGATATCAGGTCAATCAAGGTGTATCAAGGGGAAATTCGTGGAGAATTTGGGACCTATATTTTCCGTTTACTCAGGAGTTTTTCTTTGAAATTTGTTTTTTGAGACTGTTAATTAACAGCAAGAATTGTTAAGTTTGTTTCTTTGTGCCTCATAAATAACTTGAAAACAAATAGTCCCATTTGACTGAGATACTTCACACCTTTGTTTGAAATTTATCTGGTCGTTTTTGTATTGCGTGATGAAACAGCAGAAGAAAGATGGAATATATGGAAGAAAAGATTGTAGAGTGATAGTGGGGCTATTAGGCTGCACTATGAAGAGCAGTTTTATTATTGTTATAATACAGGAATTTATGTCTGTAGTAATATTATCTAACTCAGCTAGTACTCATTAAACCTGTTGTGTGAAGGCCTGGGAAAATGGCCATGCTAGCTCACTGTTTTCATGCTGTCAGATCAAGTTAAAGCTACTCATGAACTCTCCCCTGGTTACCTGATGCTAATGTTTGGATTTATTTCAGATTCAAGAGGGACATGTTGCTAACACAGGTATGGTGGAAATCATGGAAAACAACAGGCAAGGAAACTGTGAGTTATTGCTCAAACCACAAAATGCATTTGTTCCACCTTGATTTATCGGTAGAATAAGGATGTATTTACATTTTTAATTACATGCAGGCCTGGCCTGCTGCTAGCAATGACTGTAACCTCTGCACCAACTGAGTTTCATCACTGCCCGCTGTAAACCTTGTGTTTGAATCTCATGCTAAACAGTGCCTAGCTAACTAGCTAGCTTCGTTGAGCTGGGGGAGCAATGCCCATTCAATTTCTCTCTGTGCTGCTGGAGCTGAACGGTCACAGTAGATTGGACTGAGCTCGACTGGAGATCAGGCTCATAGATCTGGCACCAGCAGGTGAGAACAAACAGGGGTTCATCGTTCACTGCTCTCTGGAAAGTGACAGGGATGGCGGCATGGTCCGCCAGGAGAAATGTGACAACCTGTTAAGTCATAAACCAGACAAAGTCTTCCCACCTGAATCTCATGGGTGCAGGTTTTCTGCTGGAGGTGTCAGGCTCTGGGTGTGAGAGGGTCTGGACTACAGCTAACATCTACCTCCCTACTGATCCAGACGTACACGCTTGCTCTGCGGTGTTAGTCTGGACCAGCTGGTCAGAGTTGGCTCCGCAGGAGATGGTGCCCCAGGCGAAGCCTGCCAGTCTACTGCCACCCTGCCCGTCTGCCAGCATGCCTGCCAGCCTGCCGGGTGCTGAGCAGGACAGCGGAGGGTGTAGCCTGCAGGTCTGGATGACATCAAAGTTTGTCATTGGATCAAGTCCTACAGTGGTTTTAGTATCCTTTACTACAACTGTTATTTAAAGTAAAACTGGTCAATGTGAATCTACCTCCATGTCTCTGGTGTTTTCAGACTGGACATGGCAGCAGCTGTAGCGAACAATCAACCACTTCCTGTCCCACTCCTGGTTTTCTACTCTCTGCTGCATCAGTAATGCAGGTGAGCCACTTCATACAGAAACTTGCCATTCACAACCACACCTGTCAGCAGGAGACGATCTGTATCTTATGTCCTCTTATATGCCGACATACTCTCAGTTTAGGTGACGGGTTGTAGGACCATTTCTCTACACATGTATGAGGACTCTGCTTGTCAGGGTGAGGGTTTCTTTTAATCACATAGTTTTGACAGCAAGTGGTGGTTACTACTGTCGGATAACACTTTCAGTATTCAGGATTTCTAAGCTGTTAATGATTCCATAATGTAAAACAATTCTTATCAGTGTCTCATCATAGAAATCAAATTGAAAAGTAGATGTAGACTAATTAATCACCATAACTTAAGATTTTTTCAATTAACTGCTGCACTGCTCCACCAGTGTGATCTGAAACCACAATATGAACAAACTATCGCAGTATAAACAGAGGATCACACACAAAAACACACGCTCACTTACTACGATGCTAAGTCTGTCACAAACTACCCTACTCATACAAATCTCAGCACCTGAGACCAGAGGAGCCTGTTGATTAATTTTTCTTTTTTATTTCCCACTTCCTTTATTGTACTAATAGACATCTACTGGATGATACTGTGGCCTTTATTCTGTATACTGTTTCAGAATCAAGTTAACAACACAGTATTAGGAACTTTAAACTGTGAAAAAATAATGTGTCTCTCATGGCTTAACAGAGTCTTTGCAGAGTAACGGTTTGCAGCAGTTGTCAAGACTTTCAGTTTTCGCTGTGGCTCAGCTGGCAATGAGTCATAGCCACAGCCCACCACTCTTAGTCATTTTTGACTCTGACAAATGAATCAACACTTGAAACTCAGCCTCCAACAAACAGGTAGATGTGTTGTATCAGAGCTGCATATCCAGGCAGCTGTTCCTTGCTGGCATCAAACACAGAGAGAAAAGGGCAAAAGATTATTTGATAGCCAAAGTTCACTTTCTGTACAAAGGGAAGTTGTTCTTTTTTTAAAGATAACTCTGCCATACATTAAGGAAGATGCCGGAGTGCATAAACAAAGAGTGCAGTGTCAGTGTAGTTTGCAATCATCCCAACATAATTTTAATTACTCCCGATGTCCATTAATCTCCGGCTAATGCAACAGTGCTTGCATTTTTCAGGAATTACCGTTTGGTTTGCTGCCTCTGTTTAATGCAGGTCCTGAAGCTATTGTTCCCTGCAGCGGTAATGACCGGTCACAACATGCCAGGGCCAGAGGCCTGTTGTGATTTGCACTCTTCAAAATAGTGCTCCACTGGCTTTTGTAATGCGGTTGCCCACTGATACTAGTCTGATAAGCTGAGCCAGTGTGCAGCTCATAGGTGATAACTCAAACTCAAAGTAGCCTGGGGTTATTCAGTCCAGTTTGACACAAAGCACATGTTACTTTTGACTTATCAGCTGAGGAATTTCATTAATGTGCCATTTAAAACACCTTAGTGTAATTTCTTCCCATCACGGCAGCAGGAGCTTCATTACACAGTGCGACAAGGACAAAAAGGCACAGGATTAAGCATAATTAACCTGTTCATTATTGACCTTTTTTTACCAGCTACTGAGGTAAACAGTAGTGTGAAGCAAAGTAACACCTGGCAGAGGTACTTTTTCTGACTTCTACCTGCTTCATTCACTCGTTGTCTGACTTGGAGATCTTGATGAACATTTTCTACTAAGTTGGCAAGAAAAAAGTCAGGATAGGATTGGAATAAAAATTAATTGGCCAGTTGTGTTCACACATGCAGCCTACCTGGGCAAAGTTTGGAAAATTTTCACGAGTTTTGTGCATGTGTGAAAGAGGCTAGAGGAAACTAAACAGCCAGAAGTTAAGAAGACGCTGGAATATGTTAGCTTGTTCTTGGAAATTCAAACCTATGCTTACGTCTATAACTCGGTTTTTGTGCACTTGGGACAGCAAGTTTTAATGTATCGTTGAACATTTTACAGCTGTTATTAGAAATTGTTTGAAGGCATAAATAAATTAAGATTAGGTATTTTTTCTGCTGAAAAGTTGCAGTGATGTTCCCAAATTGAAATTAATGTTGTAAAAGCACAAATAATCAGACTGATTTAAAAAGTTCACCAACCCTAAAACAGAAAGAAAACGTATGAAAGTAGAGGTTTTAAATTTACGGTCTTTGGTAGTTGTACATATACAGTGTTTCTCACCTTTTATTTTTCAGTATCTTTCATTAAAACATGAAGAAAACATGAAAAATCAAACATAGTTCACTGAAGGTTGAAAAACAAAAATATTTAGATAATCAAAAAGTGTTAAAAGGTGACGCTATAAAACACCAGAATTAAATATATTGTAAAAAGAAAAGAAAAATTCACATATTGTAGGTTTTTAGATGACACCAACATGACTTCATTGATTAAATTATCATTAGACACTTTGAGGATAATGTGGAAATTCCTTTCATAATAGGTATTTAATTTAATTTTCAAAATAAACAGAGAGCCTCAGCTGTTTAATTTGATTTAACCTTTATTTAACCAGGTTTGTCCCATTGAGATCTGAGGATCTCATTCGCAAGGGAGACCTGTTGATGATGAGTGTGAGAGAAAATCTTTGAGACCTGGGTGACCTGGCCGAAACATAAAAACAGAGGATCACTCGTAGGGGGCAGAGGTCAATGATACGGTTATTATAAGAGAAAATGTAGTCAGTGGAGTAGCCAGCGGCTTGGTCATTCAGTTTCTTTTTAAAGCCAAAGCACACAGTCGTGGTGGTGTAAAGGCTTTTTATTAAAGGATTAAATTCTGGCTTCAGTACTCTGACAAAACTGTGATTTTCCTTGACCTTCTTTTTATGTGATCTTGTAAAAAGAGAGTTAGAGCAGAAAAACACATTTCTCAATCCGGATTTCTTGCTAGATGATGAAAGTATCTACGATTGTGTTTGTGAGATGTATTTGCGTTTTCCTAGTATGGTACTGATGTTGGCCTCAGAGTGGCAGCAGCAGTGAGGCTCAGTGTTGAGCTGTCAGTAAACCCTTCGCTGGAGTGTGATGATTATGATAGTGATGTCGCTGTGGCAGGTGTGGTCCTGCCTGCCGTGCAGGTGATGTCTCTCATGCTCACTCAGCTAATGACTCCAATTAAAGTAATTAAGAGCTGGCACAGTGAAATCTGCGAACCCCATCCATTCCCCCTCTTCCTTTTTTATCAGCACACATCATCGCCCACCACCAACCATCACCCACCTCCAATCACGACATACCATCATAAATTGTGTGACTCTGCTCTCCTGCTCTTTCTTGGTCTTTCTCTCTTGGGCACAAAAGCCATCCTGTGTCTCTGCCTCTGCCTCCGCCGAGGCCTTTAAAAGAAACATGAAGCCTAAAATCAGCTAAACGCTCCACTTCAGGAGCACTTAAGAGACCCTCAGCTCAACTTATTGTCGCAGAGACAGCTATGGAGGGGTAAGAGCGAAGGCCGGGTCCAGCAGGGGAAAAAAAAGAGGAGTTAAACAGGGAGAGGGGATGCGAGCCAGGTCCTAACGAGGGGAGAGATAATTGTTTTGTTTTGTTAGGGGCCCTTCTTCAGCGTGGAGGGAGTTGAAATGACACGTTGCACATGGTTTTTGGATGAGGTGGTGCTGAGGGGAAGGGGGGTGGTGGTAGAGGGGATGCAGGCTTGGTGCAAGAACGATGAAAGTGCAGGAGAGGCTTTTTTTTTTTTTAAGGGGGGGTTGCTGCACTGAAAAGTGTTCCAAGAAGCTGCAGCCACAATGCAACCTTGTTTTTTCCACGCTGCCAGATTCTCCAGCTCCCATGAAACTTTGATTACCACCATGCACATTGTTGTCTTCGACCCAAGAGCACATCTAGAAAACTTCAATGTCAAAATAGACATTAATCACAGAGCAGTTCAATATCACCATCCGCGGATTCCAATAGTGGGAACGAAACACAGGGCCAAGCTGGAGACATAACTTTGGCTGCAAAGCCTGGTCAGATTTATCAAAATTTATGAAACAGCAAACATATGCATCTCTTTGCTGCTCTTTCAATACTTGGATTCCCAGACTGAGAGGCGATGTTCCTGGATTTGTTGCTGGCATTGCAGCGGGAGCACTCTCCCAGAATCTCATCCCGTTTTCAAAGAGAAAAAGACTTTGATGTGAACCCTGATTTACCTACTTCGTGTATCCATCCACTCAGGCACGAATCCCTTTTTATTCGTAGTATTTGACAGGGAAGCATCGCAGCTCCATGCTTTGGCTTGTTTTTAACTGTTAAATATATGTAAAACTTAACATTAAAGTTTTACAAGATTGGCGTTATCTATGATTGTTTTCTGTCTCACACAGTGACGCTGTAAAAAGCGTTTCTGGTGAGTCGAAAGCCTTGTGAACCACCATCATTAAAATTACAGCTGAGCACACTTTGGTAATCTGGCTACAAACACCATTGAGCAAATTATCCTGGTGGACCTTCTCCTCGAGCCAGGCCGGCGAACCACCTCCAGAAGCCTGTCACTACTTCCATGAAGATAAATGGTATCATTACACAGTCTCCATCATGCATTAGCTGATCTGGAATCCACTTCCTGCTCGGAAATGGCTGCATGGATTACTCAGTCATCAAATTGCGCCGGCGAAATGTGCAAAAATCTTTTTTTTTTTTTTAGAGGGCTCATCGGGCTGCTGCGGCGTACATTTCACTACAAAACAGTTTGTTAATTTCCTCATCTTGAATTATGGTCATGAAACACTAATCTGTGCTCTGTCTGTTAATAGGATCAACACATATAAAGCCACAATTCATTCAACAACATTCTGCCAGTGTCATAGATATCTGTCCGCAAACAGTCACCCTCACAGTGGGCAGAGGAAGAAGAGGACCATGCCAGCGAGTGAGACAGAGAGAGAAAAAGAGGAAGAGTGATTGAGAGACAGACAGACAGACACATAGGAGGGAGGAAAAAGAGGGGGGAAAGCAGAGCGCCAGTGTTGGAGAGAGATAGGCCAAGTGAGAAAGCGAGCGAGAGAGTGTGTGCGTGTTGGAGTTTTTGTGGAGGGGTACAGAGGAAGGGGTGCAGGTGGCATGGAGCTGGCGCCGGCCTGGCCCACTGTCCCCTGGCAGTGCCCGGCTCCATCTGTCATCAGCAGGAACATCTGCAGCCCAAGGTGCCCTTGTCACCCAGCGTTAGAGTAACGAGTTTGGCGTTTCTATTAGTCCAGGGCCCTCGCCCGCCCGGCCTGCTCTCGCCAAAACCCTGGCATTTTGGGTGTGAGCTTGTGTGTGTTTGCCTGTGACTGAGTGTGTGTCCAGATATGAGACAGAGAGAGGAGCGAGCTGTGGGTTTGTTTGTCATTTTGTGCCACGGTGCGAGTGTACGAGTGTGTGCGTGTGTGTGTGTGTGTGCGCGTGTTTGCAGAAGCCAAATCAACATGGCAGTGCAGAGCGTTGACCCAGCTGGGCTGAGCAGGCATGTCGAGTCATGTCCCCTCCTGATGTGAGCGTGCCCAGTGCGCTCCCACCGCTGCCAGACCTCCAATCTCTGCCCCTCCTTTCCTCCACCACAGTCTCTCTCACTGTTTTCTCCTTCTCTTATCTTCCTGTCTTCCATCTGTCTGCCTCCCTCTTATCTGCCCTCTCTCTCCCTTACCTCTCTGTGCCCCTTGTAGCTTTCTCCTCTCGCACCCCAAGTCTACACCAACACGCCGCCTCTGAGCACTACACACATTTTCATCTTCCTGGTGCCTAAAAAACAGATGGTACTTCATTCCCCGTTTCCCTCTTTTCATCCCTCTCTCAGAGCTTTTCCCCCTCCTTCCTTTTTGTGCTGTGTTTCTCTCCATCCAGCCGGCGTAGCACTGATCCTAACTGGCACTCCACCTGTTTATTCAGTCTTTCCCTCCCTCTCTAATTTAAACACCTGAATCATTTCCACTCTCTCTCCAGGGCAATAACACGGTTTTATTATTACTTATTACTTTTACATGACATTTGTTAAAACCAAACACAGCTTTATACAGTTATCAACTCCACTTTTTTTTCTCCCCCCCCAACAAGATGGCTGCTGTTTGTATTTGCACCACATGGTGGCTCTAACGAGCAGCAATCTGTCTCACCATTAATGAACCCAGCTTTGGCTGCGATTGTGTCAATTACCCACAGAATACTAATCAGACAAACATGGGCTTATCAAATTGAGATAAGATTGATTATTCCTTTTTTCCATTTTATGTATGACATGCAGGCGTAGATTATAAATCAGGTTTGACGGCATTTGTGAAGCCAGAGTTTCCCCCTAAAAGTTGGAGTGAAATTAGACGCTGATTCTTAAAGGCTCCACATTGAGCAGGCCTCTGGTATGATCGGCTTTTTCTGGGAGTCAGTGACACATGAACATGAGCTCAATTACACACTCCAGTGTTACTTTTACAAAACTTCAAGTCTGAGCTGCAATTTAGCTCTGTGACATCTTAATTCCAGTAACTTCTTGTTGGGGAGAAAAAAGCTTTGAAGTTATAGTATAGATTTCTTTGCTGTATTTTTTCCTGGCCTGTCCTTCAAAGGTTCCTCATCCTCCTATCAGGACTTTCAAAAAAGTGTGCGAGACAGGGTGAGCGATGCAGAAGACGAGAGCTACGGCAAGATAAAGAAAAGGGAAGCGACAACTGCTAATCAATAAGATTTCTCCAACCTTGTTTTTTTTTTTTTCCCTCCAGTCCTCCTCCCCACACCCCCACCCCCACCCCCCCTCGAGGCCCGCGGCATTCAAGACGAGCCAAGACGAGCTTGGCATTGTCGAACACGCCTTAAAAAGAAACACCTGCGAGGTGGAAGACTTAAAAAACCAGCAAAGAAAAAAAAAAACCCTGCTTTTCGCAGCTCTTAAAAATGTTGGCAAATGTTCCATGGGTTTTCTGGGAACAAAACAGTAAAAAGAAAGAGCTCCCATGCAAGTGAAGACAAAAGGGGATGGTTTTCCATAGAGATGGAGGTGTCATTACACTTGAGACGGTTGCCAGATTTGGACTTATCTTACCCCCCTTTTCCCCCCACCCCCACAGCCGTCCTTGTATCTATACCATCGTAGTTTATTATCAGCGCTCGAGCAGTGCGCAAAACAAATACTGAATGGTAATATTTAGCTATTGAGAAAATGTGTATGTGTTTTTAAGTGGGAGATGGGAACGGGGGAATGTGCGGAGAAACAAAGATGGAGCTGGGGAGGGATGGGATAGGAGAGAGAGGAAACTGGAAAGGGGGGGAACTAAAGCAGATGGCACTCTTGGCATGCACGTCTCTCTTAAATCTGTTTCTGCTGTTTTTCTCATGTGCACGAGGCTTTAACCCTGTGGTAACCTGTGTCCCAGCCTGACCCTGAGCCTGACTGCTGTATGTAACAAGCCCGCGGTGTGTGTTAGCGAATACACGCTCCTCCAGCAGTCCTCTGTCTGCATTCACATGTAATCTCCACTCCATCGAGGACAGCCGTCTTTCTCTTTCTTTCCCTCTGAGTTTCTTTTCCAAGTTTCTCTCTGTGCTGCTTCTACCTCATGTTTTACCTGAGAAACATTTTCTCATATTTGAAGTAAAGGTGGCTCCCGCTCGCCCGCTCTGTAGTCTCATCTAAATTCACTCGGCTCCATCGAAGGACCAAAAAGATTAGGATTGCTTGTATTTTTTTCCCTCTAATTCCAAAGTTTCAGTTTCTGCACTTTTAACTATGCGCAGAACCAGTGATCAGTCAAAGTGATCGCATTTGTGATCACGGACATATGTGCAAGTTTAATGTTGCTTTATTCCTCGTGTGCCAAGTATTTCTTTAACAGTTGGAGTGACTGAGTAAAGACGCCTTAGAGATAAAGAGAGCTTGGAACACTTATTTTCTTTTTTGCGTGTTGATTATTAGACAAAAGAGAAGACAGATGAGCAGATATACGACAAACATGAAAGAAAACATGGGGGGTTACAGTACAGAGTCCTTACCTTGCCTTAAAATCTGAGGTTGGTAAACTCAGTCAATGCTTACAATACAAAGATTTTGAACATCACGTTGAACCTACTGATTGACACAGCGATCTTGACACAACCATATTTTGTTACAGCTCTCGATTGCTACCAACATTACTCTGATCGTGTATGACTTAGAAAAACCGAAGAGTGAGGATCGAGTCTTACACAGATACAAAACTTGAAAAGTCAGTCTTCGATGGTTTCAAGTAACTTTTAGACTCTGGGAAATACCAAAATACATCAGAGTGATCTGCTCTGACCATCCCACTCCTGCTTTATAAAGTATCAGACTTATACCTCAGGGGAGTGCTAAAGAAATTCCTACTTTATATTAGTGCATCATAAATTATAGTACACTGAGGGCAGCCTTTCTCTGCCAACTTTCCTTTGAGTGTATTCGACTGACTTTTGTTTGTAGTATTTCTGAAAACAGTTGAAAAACGTGACTCTAAGAGAACTTGTACAGTGTGGTTATTTTACATTAGCGTTGTGGGTTTGTTTTGAGTTCATTGCACCAACTTTGCTTAAACAAGAAGGGACATTTGCTCTGGCTGTACATTTAAGTATCATTTTATGATTTCATTTATTTCACTATTTTAGTTAAATTCTGTTATATATGTCAACTATAGTACTCAACAACAGTAGCTGTTGTTTTTTTCTGCATTTGCATTTTTTTGTATTAAAACTTTTTGTTAAAATTCTCCCAGAGACAACATATGAATTAGTCGAATAATGAATTATTGTGGATTAAAACCTAAATATTTAATTGTTAAATCTGGTCAATGTCAACCATCTAGAAAGCAGCACAGATCAATCAATCAATTTGATAATAAATAACGATGGAAGTTTTCCTGCAACACAAATTTTAACTTTTTGCTTCACTTTGTCAAAACTAGAATGCTGAACTTCTTTTTATGTACTTCTACTTTCATAAAGCCTTTTAATTCTTCCACCACTTGAATTAATGCACGCATTTCTGACAACTTGATAAGTCCATTTCTCTCGATCAGCTTCAGCACCATATTGTTCGTGCTCTTCCAGCAGACCACTCCCAGCTGCCATCCACAGTTTCCACAGCCCCCCAAAAATCTCGCCCTGCAAGCTGGAGCGTTTTATTTTTAGCAGAGTAAGCAGAAATTTTTCTAAACATATGTGCTGTAAAATCTAAAAGTGATGAATAGCATGAAAAGCAACAATGCATCAGAGCGGCCTGTGATCAGCCAAGAGGGACGTTCCTGTGAGGTTTAAACACCTGGGGGCTGCGACCGTGTATTTAAGCCACTTCCGTCTGTGAGTGTGGAGAAGCACTGGTGCACTGACTCTCATAGACAGACGTTAGATTTCACTGAATGCACATCACTTATATGTGGGGTGCCGCGCTGCTGTGAGCTCATTTGCATAATCTCCCATTTAAAAAGGGATGTGCTGGAAGCCGGTGGGGGGCTGATGGTATAAGGGCTGGGAGGGTGTACAAAGTGCCCATTGTGCAGTCCCAGGATAGGGAAAATGCCCTGTGGGGCCTGGTTAGTGTGTGTCTGAGTGTGTGTTTTTGGGTGTGAGTGTATACGTGATGTGTATTTGTGTGTTTGTTTGCGAATGTTTATCTCTGTAGTGTCTGTGTGTGGGAGCCACACCTGTCAGGAGAGCCTGAGGGAAGCAATGAGACCACTTTAATGAGTGTGTGTGTGTGAGTGTGAGTGAGTGTGAGTGTGTACGTGTGTGTGTGTGAGCAGAAATAGTCAAAGGGATTTCACTGAGAGAGACAAGAGCGTTCAAATCAGTGGGTCATGTCAATCTTTTACGTCCTAATTGTTTCCCTTTATTAACTTGGCTTGTTATTACGCCATTTTCTCCCTTCCTCACTATTAAACACACACACACACACACACACACACACACACACACACACACACACACACACACACACACACACACACACTTATGGTCACACATACTCCCACTCACTTTCTCCCACACTCAGCAGTAACCGCATTCCTCATCGTGCCAAATCATAATCTACCCAAGACGCAGCGGGCCGATAGGATCAGACTGCAGAAATAATGGTAAAATCTGATCATTTTTTCAGAGCAGAAGTGCTGAAATAGCTGGTGGCTGTGTCTCTAATGGTAAAACGTAATGCTAAGCAATCTGCTTAATATCCCCGCCGTGCTCATTAGATTAGAGAACATTAAGGAGATTGGAAGATTTGCAGTCTATTGTTTTAGCATGGAGACGCAGGGGCACAGGGGCTATACTGCTAATACTGAGAATACTGAGAATACAGAGGTACTGAGAGACCTTAGACAGACAAGAAAGCGCCTCAAAGCTGGGGTCTTTTCATGTGATGAGGCCATGTTAGGGAAGAGACAAGTGAGCAGGTTTCCAAAAAAACAGAATAAACCCATAAACTAAAATCTTGTAGCTGGAGCATCGATTTGGTCAGAAATTTATTCACTCAATCTCAAAATTACAGAGAGAAACCTCTCTAAACCTCCCACTACATCACTAAGATCACTGCACAGTTATTTTCTTTCTTCATCAGTATGAGAAACAGTGGCAGCCTGAAGTCTTCCCCCCTATTAATGACTAATTCTTCGGCTGGTTTGGTTCAGGGTGCTGCAGAAAGCGGTGTGTGACCACCAGCAATAAAAAGCAGTGCCTTGCTGGGATTCAGGAACGTTATCGGAGCTCAAAGTCCTAATTCCACACTGGGAATTCTGCCATCAGTAACATAATAAGTCCACTTTGGCTGTGAGGGAGAGAAAAAAAGTTTTTTTTTTTTTTTTTTTGCTCTGGAGTCTTGGCTCTTTTGGTTGTAAAGTTCCTTTAAGCAACCGTAAACAAATCAACAGAAAAACAGCTATTTTATTTCGCAGGCTCCCCGCAGTGGTAGCAGCGAATAAGAGGAACTATTAAACTCATGTTCTTGGTCCTTAGGAGTTTTTTAAAGGCAGATTTTATGACCTGAGTTCTTTAGGGCGTTTTATGCTGCCGGGGCAAACAGAGCAGAGTACTGCACATATGCAGTGCAGAAGAAGAACTTGTCTAAGGCTTTTTTTTCCCCCCAAAGCTGTTGGAATCCTTGGCTTCCTCTCGTTGGTCTCTCTGTGATATCTGAATTTCTGTCGTTTAAAAAAAAAAAAAAAAAAGTTCAAAAATTAACTCACATTTAAAGTTTTTAGTAATTATTTTCCGGGAGATATTTTGTCTTAACTTGTTTGTGTAAAGCTGTGATTTCTTTGCTTTTTGGAGACTGTAGCAGAGATTGGCAAAGACAAAGAAGAACCGCAGTCTTCACAGAAAGCTTTGAAAGAGCAGAAGAAGGACTAAAAGTTTCAAAGATAGAGAACGCTACACTGATTTAACCATGAAGCAATCTGAACATATACCTACATTGTATGAAGATGCATTCTTCTCTTAATACTTCTCGAAAAATGATCCTGTAAATGCCTCAGTCTCTCCTCTAGTATTCTCAGGATTTACAACTTTAATTCATGCTCACATACAACACTTCAAGCATTTTGCTTTTAAAACCAATATTAATTTTTTCCAAGCTGTTATCTTGTTGTTTTAAATAAACCTTAAGCACAAACATGCTGGCTCGTTTCAAATCAACTTGTGTGTTGAGCCCGATGTGACGCAGAATTTAATCTCTGTGTGCACTATTAAGTCCAGGTGCACTACATTTAGTGAGCAAATAAACTGGCAGTGTGAGTGTTGTCCCCGAAGAGAAAAGCTTTGTTTGTGAAATGATTTAGGTGAGATTGAAGACTAAGCCCATTTCTTATTTATTTCATTGCTTATGATTATTTTAGGGCTACACTTCCTTCTTTGTTAAACAGATCTACCGTTCCTGATATTTTTTAGATGGGTAAATATTAGCAAACACTTTGTTTGATTTTGTCGAGTCGTTATCAGAGCAGGGGATAACAATTTTATGACACCATTAAATATAAAAGTTATAATCTTGTACGTTCAGACACTTAAACGTGCATTTAATAACAGCAGTAAATCTGGTTCGTATTACATGGACTCAAAAATACGCCACCCTCCATTACTCTTATTATGTGATAGTCATCCAAAGTACATCCTGATCCTGAATTGTTTTTTTGTCGTCTATTTACAATGCATTCAAATAGTGATAAAATAAAGATTACCCAACAAACAGAGCATGTTTCAGTTTGCTGTTTTTGCATACGGTCTCCCCACACTGCACCATGTAAATGAGTGAGCAACTCAGCTGGTGGAAGAAAAAAAACAATAATTTGTTGTTGGTGTAAAATATGAAGGTTGTGTATCAGGAGGAAAGTTAAAAATTCTGTGCGTGTGAAGTTAAAATTACTTTATAACGTTTAAATATTATCACACGTGTTGCATCATTTCCCCTGATTGGACAATGCTGAAGTGTGTTTTATGTTACAGCATATAAACCTGTGAAACTGTAGAAAAATGGACTCCAGCTTTGATGTGTGACTCGGTTGTGCTGAGGGTAAATGTCACTCCAGAGTAACAACAGACACAAACCACTAGAGGCCACTAGAAGCCCTGTCCATATGACTGCTCAGATATGTATGGAGGCTGTCTGTCCTCTGTAGGATTTAGCAAAACTTCTAATTAAAAGAAAGACTTCAGTTCAACTCCTTTATTTTGACGTGATGATGTGAGGTTTTTGTTTTTGTTTTTTTGGCATATTTCAGTCTGAAGTCAACGCTAAACTCACTGTATACACAATGTAAACAAATTAGATTATTAATGCTACAATTAAGTTTGTGATGGACAGAGATAATCTGCACCCTGCGTAAATAGCTCTTTAAGATTATCTATTGCATCAATTCTTGATAAATGATATATTAAAGATCACATGATTAAAAAAAAACTCTACATACATAAGACATAATCATCAAAAATAGAGCAAATGCACCAACTCGAACACAAGAATCGCAAAAAAACAACAACAAATTATAAGTTACTAACAGGAGCTTTAATTAAAGCAGGCTAAATTAATTTCAAATTTTTGCCTCTTTTATGGCTTTAAGAACAAAATAGAGAAAAGGGACCTCTGACAAATTTTACAAACCTTTTAGAAAGGTCCAATCCAAACCGGAACTTTCTTGTGCGTTTTAAAGGAACGAGTCTAAATGAGAGACATGCTGCAGATGCTCAAGGCTTTAATTCCTTTCACAGAAGTGAAGGCCAAGCTGGCCAAAATATGCACTGACTGCTTACACAGAAACCAAACTGTGGTTTCACTTTGGCCAAAAACAAATTGGATGTCAAGGAATAATCTATCATCGATAGAACAGAAACCGTCTTTGCCATGCTCACAAACAAAATAATTATTAGCACTGGTTTTTTCAGGCTGCGACCTTTACATACATCATTATCCGTTGTGTTTGCTCGCAGGTTACTTCGGCACTCTCTGTTAATTATCTTGGCTCGGGGTGTGCAAAATAAATGCACACCCGCAGACAAAGTTACACACACAAACATTAGCAGGGACAAAGAAAGATGCCAGTATGAAAACATTAACCATCAGTAGAAATCCTGAGCCAATTTTAAAGTTAGCATTTGGATTTGAGTCTCTCTGGGGTGAGTTTAACCAAAACAAACACAGAATGTACTCGCAGAAAATGCATGTGTGCTGTTTTACTGTTGGCCAGGTTTTTTTTTTTTTTTTTTTTTTTGAGTTTATTAATCAATTATCTGCCACGACCATAATATGCTGAGCTATTTTTTATTTAATGTTTACAGTAGAGATGAATAGATATGGTAAGGTTTAATGCAAACTTTAGGGGCAGGACGGTAAGTGGAGAAGGAAAGGAGAAAGAAAGAGAGAGAGAGGTGTGTGAATGTGTGTGTGAGTGTGTTTAGGATATTTAGATTGTGAGCAGCATGAGTTGGCACGTAGAGATGAACTCGTTGGCTTTTTCACTGTCTCAGGTTTCCCTACCAGTGTCTAAGCACTCAGCCAAGGTTGGCACACACACACACACGCACGCAGAGATGCATGCACTCAAACAAACATACACAATTGTATGCTTTATAAGGTGCCCAGTGATGTCATGGCAACCCCATATCCTCAGCAAGAGGGAGGGATGCTGTGTGCCAAAAAAAATGCCATGGTAACTTTTTTTTTTTTTTCCAAAGTCAAGTTGCCCAGAAACCTTTGAAGCTTATTAAGTGAAACCAGTAGGGAGAAAATGGATAGAGAGAGAGAGAGAGGAAGAGAGAAGTAGAGAGAGAGAGAGAGAGAGAGAGAGAGAGAGAGAGAGGGATGGTAGTGTGTCCTGTTCCAGGGCCAAAGTGGGTCTTTGTTTTAGGAAAGGGAACATTGTGAACCTGCAGTAACGAAGCGCAGCTAGAGCACCAACAGTGTTTTCAATAAGTTTTTAAACTTTTGAATAAAAAAAAAAAAAGTAAATCTGAATGTGTTATTAGGAGGAGGGCGCTTTTGGTTTCTGTTGATTAGAGAAGAAGACTAACATTCATGTGCTAGAGCTCACATTTTCTGCTACTTTGAAAGGTTGCACCGGTCTGCTAACTGGCATTACATGGTTTTGGCAAGAACTGGCTAATGGGCAAAATTGGACGGAGTAGAGAAAGTGTGTATGTGTGAGTGTGCGTGTGCAAGTGTGCAAATGTGTGTGTGTGTGTGTGTGTGTGTGTGTTTCGAACAGTTGGCATTTTAATATGTGTCTGTGATTGCATTTTTACCCATGATTATGTACCTGTGTTCAAAGTGTTAGTGAGTGTGCAGGACTGAATGTGTTCTTTTTCTTTGTGATCACGTGCGTGGTGTGTCTATGTCTGTGTGTGTCTGTGCGTGTGTGTGTTTGTGTGGGTGCTCTCGCTATGTAATTAAATCAGTCCATTTCTCCTTGAGTTAGCTTGCGGCGCCAGCGGTGCTGCCCAGTGAGACAGTGTTGGGGTCTGCCAGTTTCATTAGCCCTGATGGATGACCTCATGACAAGCATTACGCTCACCTACACTTCAAATAGAACCCACACCAACTTTGGATGAGTGGAAAAGTAAATCTGTGTATGTGAGCATGCGGGTGTTTGTGTATGTGCGTGTGTGCATGTGTACATTCGCCTGCATTTGTGCCAGCAGGGACAGCAGCAGGAGTGTTTCATTTCATGCCCCTGTGCCCTAAAACTACTACTACATGTGTGTGTGTGTGCGTGCATGTGCGTGTATTTCAGTTTTGTAATTGTGCGCACATGTGAGCAGGCTGCAGTTTCTTTTTCATGTTTTTAATCAGAAGTGTAAGTATATGTGTGTGTTAGTGTGCAAAAGACCATTGTGCTGTCCCTGTATGTGTATGTGTGAGAGTGTGTGTGTGTGTGTGTGTGTGTGTGTGAGACAGCACCGCTCTGCGCATGCCTGTGTGTACTGAGTACACTGTGCACCAGGGGCAGGGCTCGGCGCTTAGTTAGGATTTTTTGGTGGCGATTTCCATATTGCCCGGGGTCATGTGGGCACGGTGCCCACTCCTGGTGCTGTGGGTGCCCGCTGAGGCATAGGGAGATTAAAGCGGGCGCACGGTGCCACAAAGGGGCCTGTCTAGTGCTTTTTAATTCCTCTAAATTAGGGCACCATGCCAAGGCAGCTCCCTGCTATGGCAAACACTCCATAACTGGCACCATAACTACTGCACAGCAAGACACACAGACAGAGAGTAAGCAAGAGAGAGAGAGAGAGAGAGAGCGAGAGAGAGAGAGAGCGGCGCTGAAGAAGAAAACATTCCCTCACTCGCTCTTTTTCACACACACACATGCTCGCATACTTGTAATTAGCAGTCTGTAGCCTTTGCTAGTTTGCAGGGGGACTGTCTTGGTAATTTGCTATCATTCACACCAGTCAAGTCCCATTCAGAGAGTTCAGATACAGTGATGTCAGAATCAGCTGTGGAATGTGCACTGGTATGTGTGTGTGTGTGTTCGGAGGTGTGTGTGTGTGCGTTTTTGTGTGTATCTGGATACCCTTAGGGCAGTGGCACAGAATTAAAGAAACAGTAGGTGGACACTTGGTTGATATCCCTGCGTGTCTTTGTATATATGTGTATGTTTGTGTATGTGTGTGTGTGTGTGTGCATTTGCATCATGCCCTCAGGGTGGTGGCATGCTGCTAAAGGGCTAGTGCACGGACACTGGTTTGTGTGTGTGTGTGTGTGTATGTCAGGTCTCTGAGGTCCTTTTCTCTGTCTGTATCATCCAGATCCACTTTTTGAGGTGCAGCGTGGGCATCAGTGAGTCCTGCCAGAGAGCGGTGTGTGTTTTTTTTTTTTAAGGTTGTAGCATATCTGATACCTTTGTGTCATGTTGTATACATTTCTGTGTGTGATCTTGAGAGAGCTTGTGAAAGTGAACCACTTTTGAAAAAACACTTTTGGGCCTTTTCTTTTTCCGTACTTTTCCTCCTCTTGTGTAAAAACTCGCCCAGCCTTTCGGTCAAAAAGCAAAACAAAGCATTTGTAGTGTGATGCAATACATCGGCTGAGAGGATATTTTGTGTGCGTCTGTTTGCGCGTATGTGTCTGCATACAAACGCCTGTGTTAATCCCAGTCTCTCCCAGCATCTGGAGCCTTGACACAGTTTAAAGGGCTGGCTGTGTCCGTACAGAGCCGGGCCAGTGCTCACAACAAACACACACAAAAAAAAAATCACACACAAACGTACAAAGGCAAACACACACACACATGCGCACACACACACACACAGCTATCTAGGGCACCAGAAGGCCCAGGCGACGCCAAAGCAGAGGCTGCCCACTTTGGCACCATGAGGTGGGGCTGCGCTGGCGCTTTGGGGGGAGAGAGAAATGGCAAGAGTGTGTGGTAGGTGCTGGGGGAGAGAAGGGCAGAGAAATGGGGGGAAATGATGGGTGGGGGTGAGGTGTATGTGTGTGTTTATGTGCGAGTGTATGTGAAGAGGACGGAGGGGGGGAGGGGGGCACCTGGCATCTGATAATAACCCTGGGAAAACGCCCATTCCCTCTGAAGAGGAAGGTGCAGAGGGAGGAGGAGGAGGAGGGTGTAGTCTGTGTATGTGAGAGAAAGACACTATGACATGTACATGAAGAAGGGTGTGTGTGTGTGTCTGTGTGTGTCTGTGTGGGTGTGTTGAAGGCACTAACTCTAGTCTTGGAGCGGTCCATCCAAATGTTCAGTGTTGTCTAACATATCCTAGTGGACAGGTGCTGCTTTTCATCCGTAGTTTGGCATAAAAGAAGAAGAAGAAGAAGAAGAGAAACAAGAAGAAGTAGAGGAAGAGGAGGAAGACGTGATACCTTCTTCATCCCACCTCAGACTCCCTTTTTTCTCTCTTGTCTGTCCTTTAAAGAAACCTCTTCACCTTTCCACATGGATCCCACAATAAAGACCGAAACTTTACGGACAAACTCAGACACCAACGTAAGAACACGGACCAAAAGAAGCAGACTTTCTCCATCTCTTGATGTCGTCTGCACCCCACCGACACCCCCCCCCCCCCACCCCCACCCACACACACACACACACACACACACACCCCACACCCCACCCATGCTATCCCCTCTCCTCTATGTAGCACCACAGATGCCCATGTTGCCCTGCAACAGCTGTCTCACCATGTGCCCTACCAAGTGTTGCCACCCAATGGAGGGGAGAGGAAATGAGGGGAAGAAGGAGGAGAGGATGGGGGAGGATTTGTGTGGAGAGGGAGGAGGGTGCAGAATTTGGATGGAAAGGACCGGGTCATGAATATTAATTTTCTCTATTTCTTTTTTAAATCCCAAAAGAGAAGCTTTTCTGTGTCTATGCGGTCATCACTTTCATTTATATATCTTGATTTTTGATGTACACAGATCATTATTAATTCCACTTTCACTCTCTCTCTGATTGTTCCTCAGGTCTCTCTCTCTCTCTCTCTTCCTCGCTCCATCTCCCTCTTTCTCATTTGGTTCTGGATCCGATCGAGGTGATGGCCAGCGCCCATGTTTTCCCCCTGGTCACAGGAAGCCCCTGGAAGGCAGAGCGGAGAAGGCGTGGACGTAAGTCTGAAGGCCCGTTTCCTATTGGTGCAGCGGGTTAACGACACTTGAGGTGACCAATAACCATTAGAAGGATGCATAGTAACAGCGGGGCATGAAGAGGGGGTATTTTCAAATGCAAACACTGGTCCAACAAGTCAGGTGCAGGATCCAGACTTGATTCCAGTGACAGAACAAAATGGAGGGCCTGAGATGGTAATGCCGCCATTTTGGGGCAAAATATTTTGAGTATGCAAGCCATGTTTCGATATTGAGAAGAAAAAAAAAGCGGTTCAGACTGCAGAGCAAAGCCATGGCAACTAAAAAAATGACCTAACGCATCTCTGTTTGTTTGCTCAAATCTCCGGAAAGCGCAAAATTAATGAACAATAAACAGTAAATTTCGCCTTTCTCCGAACACAGTGTGATTTAAAGGTGCCACAGTGACTGCTAAGCCACTGTAAATATCCTGCTAATTACTGAAAATTTGTTCAAAGACTGACATCTGTGCTCACAAAGAAAGCCATACCTGTGACTTTCAGTTTTTATTTTTCAAATTGGAAAAGTAAAGCAATGAGGGGAAAAAGATGCCAGGCCAGATGGATCCAAGAGAGAAGTACCATCCCGAGAAAACCAATGCCATATACTCTTCCCCTGAGGTCCCCCCGCTCCGCGCTAAATAACCAAAAGTGGAGAGCCGGAGACGCCCAATAAATGAAAACTAATGAAAAAAAAAGTATAGGGGAAAAAGTATGCAAGGAGTTTGTGAGGGAGTGTGGCACGGCACCCTGCTTGTGTATTTGTTCATTTAATTTTGAAGGGATGAAAGCAGACAGGCATAAAGAGGGGCAGACGTAGAGAGATCACAGCATCGTGTACCGTATTGGTGGGTAGCGTGCCACACAGTCTGCCTCCTAAAGCAATAAATCTGAAACAGCATAATAGATAAACGCAATTCAGAACACAAAATACCCTGCGAGGGAAAACTAATAAAAAACAGAGTGATTAAGTGGAATCAGAGCTCTTAGGCAGTATCTGGAGATGGGAGCTGTCGCCATACAAAGACCAGAGCGGGCCAACACGACAGATGAGAGAGCATAGGGACGGGGGGCAGAGAAAACGAGGGGCTAAAAGCAGAGGGAGCGAGAGACAGATGATGGAGGCGAGGAAAGGAGGGATGGAGGAGAGAGAGGGAGAAAAGTGAGGGATGGATGGGGCAGCAGATCAGAGGGAGCCTCTAGTGTGTCTTGCTCTCCCTTTAAAGGGGAGCCAGGAAAGCAGATTAGGAGTCCTCTTTTCTCCTGGGGGAGCACAAAAACACATACACACACACACACTCACACACACAGACACACACACACACACAACCTCCATTTAACCGCCCTCCTCCTCCTCCTCCTTCGCTCCTCACAAACATAAAACTTACTAACTTTTATATTTCTCTGACCTGCCCGGCCCAGAACAAATCCAGAGCCATCCCCGCTTACAGGGCGGATGGGTGGAGATAGTGGGGGGACAACAGTGACAGCGCGCGTGTGTGTGTGTGAGTGTGTGTCGCAGTTTAGACGAGCTCACATCAGGTCAGGTTTGCTAACTGTTTATGACACAAAGGAGAGGGATGTGAGGGAGGTGGACACACACAAAAACACACAGTTCAGATATTAAACCAGGCCACTGTGTGTCACCCTGGCCTCGAGTTCTTGTTTAACAGGCTGTCCATATTAAAGAGATAGTTACACGCGGTGTTAGAAATGATAGAAATTTGTTGTAGATCCTATTAACTTCACATAAAAAATAATAAATGAATTATGCAGTTTATAAAATTTACTAAAAATTAAAAAAAAAAAAAAAAAACAGTTCCAGAGTTTACAATCCTACTGTCTTCTTTTGTACAACTTAAATATGCAGCAAAACGCATATAACACCCCCTACAAACACACATTTTACAAGAATATGTGTAAAAATCATTATAAAATCTGATCTTGATATCAGAAAAATAAAAATTTTAAAAAACAAGTAAAAAAAAAGCTCTGTTGCTGAACATTTTTGTTGTTTTGTTCATAATCAAAAACTTTAAAGCGATGACAAAAATACTTCTGCATCTCCTTATGATCAACTTTATTATCCTCATAATCATCATTGTCTTCATCTGACATTTCTGCTCATACGAAATTAGTGAAACTTGTGCTTCATCAGAACTGTGCGTACGTGCGCGCGTGTGTGTGTGTGTCTGTGCCTCGTGTGCGCGTGTTATCAAAGCTGAGCCCCAATGTCAGCCATCGATAAACAAAGACACTTGTGCACACATTACTTTAGAAAATTTCTTGGAAAGTGGAGGTCTGTGTTCAACAAAAAAAAAAAAAGAAAAAAGAAAAAGACAAACGGCTCGTCCCGCTCGCTCGCTGTTCATGTTTGACTCGGGCTCACAATCTTTGTCGCTGTTTCCTTCGCAGTTAAAAGTGCAGAGCTTCACAAAGCTTTAAAACTGTATACTTACTCTTCAACAGGGGGACATGAAGTATTACACTCCTGTGGCTGAATACCACACTTTAACAACTGTCAGTGTGTAGTTAAATTTCTGCTTTTAGACTTTTAGTTAAATGACAACACAAAAGTATTTGAAGAGGAGATAGACAACTCTTTTAGAGCATAATTACTATTAATTAGGATGTCAAATTTGTATTTATTATGCATTCGTACGGTTTCAGAGCCTCAAGCAGATGATCTTATTTCAACGCTGCTACACTCTTGACTTTTTCGGTTAAATCTTTATAATATATTCTGTTAGATTCACAATGACTTAAGCTGTCAAATCAAAGTAGAAGCCAAAGGTGTACCTCTAAAATTAAGAGAAGTGGAAGTGTAAACTCACAGGATTCAGATTAAACTGAAACGTCCCACTTTATTTTTCTTCCAGTTGCGCTTTTGAAATAAAAATCAATGATTATATTCTTTCCAGACGTTAATTTTAAACACCACCATTCTCCGATTTGGACATGTCGTCAAAAAATCTCCTTCATTATACATTTGAGAGCCTGTCTAAAGATATTTAAAGATACTTGATTTTATTTTGAAAACTTGCCCATTGTCCCTTTTTTTATCGACTGACAAACACACATGGTAACAGGATGTTCTGTGATAGTTACCGGTCACCTGTCATCTTCTTTTACAGCAGTATGATATCGAGCGTGGTTCGATTGTGTTTGTACGAGAGTCTCTGGTCGTGGTGGATGAACTTGAGTTTTTAAAACCCTCGCCTTCGTGAACGCTTCGAGCGACAGTTAAACATACTCACCTAAGAGGGAAAGAATGATGGAAAGTTGCAGGCGAGGGAGGATTTCTTTTTTGGACACGTGTTGAGGTTGTTGCTTTTAGGTAATGGTGCGCACACTTTTCAGTATTTGGAGGTTCTTTTTAAATAGCATAAAATGTTCAGGACGCACCGTATTCACTCCAATCTCTTGCCCCCGTTTCTTATTTTATAAATAGACATAAACATTATATGTTTTGGCCTCACTGGATTATATTTCAGCTTCATTTCTGACTGCGGCGTTAAGTGAAATCAAACCCCCTATCAGACCTGTGTAATAGTAAAGCACTGTGGGAAAAGTCTCCTGAAGGAAAATGCTGCTGCAGCTTCAGGATGTGTAGGTTAAAAAGTCTCCATGACTCTGCAGCGGGAATGTGCTCAGCTGGCAGCAGCAGTGTGAACATACTCCACCCTCCATCCCATTCTGCTGTGCCAGGCCCGGGCATTCCTCTCCCCTCCAACCGCCGCTTCTTTCTTTCTTTCTTTCTGTCTCACACAAACCCAGACTTACTCTCCTTTTTTGTCCCTTTTGCAACTACTTCAAACCGACTATTTCCTTCCTTCCCTTTACTCCACACATACATTTCTTCGTTTCCTTTATTTCCCTTCCTGCCTTCCATCTTTTTCCCCCTCCATCTCCTTCCCTCACTCCCTCAGCTGCTCTCTCATTTTGGGTTTATTTGCATGGCAGAGCGTAGAGGATCCAGAAAGTTTGAGCAGGGCCAGCAGAGCCCTACTGTGTCCGTCCAGGCCCGGGCTGAGATTTGTAATGCTACACAACACTCGGCTGTGCAGGGATAAAAACCTTGGTCCCTGCAAACAAAAAGAGCCTTGTGTTTTTTCCCCCCTTTTCCTCTTTCTGCTGCTTGTTGCACTTTTTCTTGCACAGAGATGTAGAATTCTTTGGACTGGTTTCTTTCAGCGAGCTGAGGAAAAAAGAAAAATTAGTTGTGCTGAGTTTGATGTATGGTTCTTGAGCAGAGTATAATTTTGTGTTCGATTTCACACTGACCTGCTCGGGCTGAATGCAGAGAGAGAGAGCAGGCCTGGAGTCAGTGCAGCAGGAGTCACAGTCAAGTATGTTTTTATAGACGGGCAGGAGGCCTGACTGAGCTTTGATTTTTATTTATATATTTGGTGTATTTGTGATACTGCTCCCAGATAATTTTGGAAAATGGTTGGCACTGCTACGAGCCTAAAATATGATTGATCAAAATAGATAAACAAGCTCATCTTCGCTTTATTTCCACTGGTCTTTCTTCTCTGTGATCCCATATGTCCTTATAGTTCAGCACCTTTTTCAAACGCTTCTTTAAATCGTTTACATTTCGCTGTGAAGCTCTAAAGTTAGGTCGTGCAGTTGTCGTTTGTTCGTCTTCTTTCCAACAGAGGTTTGACAGTTTCACCCTCACTCTTTTTTCTGTTATTTACCTCTCAGCGCAAAGTTTAGTTGAAGCACAAAAAAAGGAGACACAGTCAGTTTTTGTGTTCATCCTAATCGCTGCATGATGCTTTAAAATGATCTTTCCTTTTATACATTTTAATAATCATCTACTTTTAATATCAGTTAATCTCCACCCTTTTTTCTTTCAGTTATTTATCTGCTGAAATGTACATCCTTTTTTTAACTCTGTGTCAGTCTTTTTTTGGGAGGATTACTTTGAAAAAGTCTGTGGATGTTTACAGATTAATCCCAATCAGAGAAATAAAACTTGTTCTTTTGACAGACAAGTTTCCCCCGCTTCATTTTGGGATTTGAAGACAAGTGTCTGGGACTTAGAAAAAGTCCCTCCATGTTGTCTGATCTCGGCATGTTTCAAACTCTGATCCCCGATGCGCCTCTCTCTCTCTCTCTCTCCCTCTCTCCTCTCACGCTGAGGTTCAGGGGAACTTGTTGCCCACATAATGCTCGGTCTTTAAACTGTGTGCTGTCAGAGCCACTGTGGTTTACAGTAATGCCTGGTTTAAGAAACTGTGGTGAAACACGGCGCTGAAGGTTTCCATTAACCCAAAGCTCACCCTAATTAACGCTTACATACTGCCCCAGTGATCTGGGCAAGACTTTCTTCTTAAAAACAGTGATTTGAATTTTATTTCTTTGCTTTTCTAAGAAACATTAAAAATGAAAACACTATGGATTGCTTATTTTTATTTGGTTTTCCTGATATAAATCAAGAAATTATGACCATTATATCTAAACTTTTCTATTATTGTGCCCTTTGTCCTCTCAAATTTAACCATCTAATGACTTTTAAGGTTTGGATCTCAAACAGTTTAGCTCAATTTTTCATCAACATGGTTTAAAGTAAATAAAACAGAAGAAATGTCGCCTTATAGAAAGAAAGGAGGTCAGATGTTGTCAGCATATGGTGCAGCAGCATCAGGGCATCAGTGAAATTATTATTCAGGCCACATTAATAGACAAATGCTGCGGATTTATTCAATCTAGTATTAATGATTCAGTGTTCACATTTTTAATGAGCAAATGAAAAGAAGGCTTATTGTTGACTTGATCAGACAAACTTTGTGTTTTTCCCTCATATTAAAAATTCATGTTGTCGTGATTTTGCTCTTTTAAATACTTTATAATTCATCCTGATTTACTCTGAATTATCAGTTAAATTTAGGCATTGACTTTCTTGTTTATAGTTGTATTTTTAAAGTAAACGCGGTGATTTTAAATGATTAAAAACGTGTTTTTTTAAAGAAGTTTTTCCTGCGCATTTTCCCCTCGGCTTTGTCTCGCAGGTGACGGCACCTCTCTGGACAGCGTGAAAAAAATGATGAAGACTTTACATTTAATGATTAACAAAAAGATATTTGTTGAAAACGAAAAAGTCTGCACAGGAGGCCCACTGTGGGTTATTCAACAAATGTTACTCCAGAGTGTCTAAACTCGCTCTTTCACCAAACTGCACCCAGAATTATTCCATATTTCTATTTTTCTGTTTGACAGTTCTGTCTGCTGGGCTGAATTTCAGTTTTTTTGTTAGCTCTATACCTGGAATCCTCTCTGGCCTGCTGGATGTTCCGGTGTTTGGTGGTTCAGGCTGAACTCAGTGTGCGGTCTGACTGTAGTTAAAAAAAAACAACTCTTGTTTGTCTGTTAATTAAAGGTTAGGAAAAAATCATGTCGCGGGATTATTTGGGGTTTAGAGACCCTTTTTTTTTTTTTTTTGGTGTTTCTCCAATCAACTGGTCATTCTCCAAACAGGCCTGTGGGCACGTGCGAGCTCGCCTTCCGTCAGCATCTGTAGAAAAAAAGACAAAAAAACAAAAAAAATCTATATTTATATAAAATATTTAAAACATGTACACATGTATAAAATGTTAGAATACATTTTTAAAAAATGATCAATGTGAACTTAATCATTCAATTAATCAATAATGCTCTAAGGGAATTTCATAACATCATATTATTATTATTATTATTATTATTATTATTATTATTATAGTTTAATAGTTTTGTTGTTTTGTTTGATGTTAAATTATGTTGTTATTTCCATCAATGTGATTATATTCCTATAAGTGATCATTAAAATCTATTTATTTTCCTTTTTAGTCTATTATTTACTAATTTTTTTGCTCTGTGACTCAACACCATCATGATAACTCGTCATCTTGTTTTATATTTTTGCTTGTTTTTGTTTTTAATTTTGCACCTTTACCAAAAACGTTAAATAATATCTGAAAGTTTAGTGTAAATAAACAAGAAGGAGCTGATTTAAGTCTCATGAAAACTCATAAAAGGGTAATACTTCATATTTTCCCTTCCAACCAATGGATAAGAAATGTTGCAATGTGACATGATATTGTCAAATTGAAAGAAAGAAAGGAAAATTCCAGCTAAAATGTTAACTTTTAAAAAATCCAATCAAAAATATTGATGCCATACTCCCTGAAACCTTTAGTGTTTACCTAAAAGTCCTCAAATCTCCAGTTTGTGTCCTTATTCAGACGTCTAAAGCACTTCCATGTAGAATAAAAATATATATAAGTATAACTTTACACAAACGTGATCTCAGCTGTGAAATAAAAGCAGACATCGAGGCCTCTTCATCGTTAAAATCTTTACAAAAACACCGAATATCCCCAAACACCACCAACACACTCACACACATTCTAAAGTCCATTTATCATCCAAATTATGCAGAAACAAAAACTTGAATCCCAAATTCAATCGCACATGAATAATTGATGTGGCCAAATGTGTGGGGAGGTCAACCTTGAATTATTGATCGACCGTCATGTTGGAGGAATGTCATTAGAAGTCTGATTTGGGAGAAAAGGCGGATAACGACACACGCACCGAGACCCAGAGACCCCAAAAGAGGCGCGTTTATCACGCAGACGCACAGACAGGGGGGTTCAACAGGGCAGGGGTCAATACTTGTAGAGAGTGGAAATACTAAATGTGGTATCTTTATTTTTAATAGAGGGTTTTGAATTTAAAGAGGAGGGAATATAAACATTTGGTTAGATCAGGTCCCCAACTTTTCCAAAATGGGAGTTAACTTTGTTTTGGTTAATCCATATTTCAAGGACTATTTGCGCCATTTTTTCCCTTTTTACACCCATTTATCCTTCAAATGATCAAAGTTAATTCATATAATTGCAGCTCATGCAAAATCCACATCATTATTTCACTTTCTTCGTGTAAAAATTGCTTGCGTAAAACTCGCCCTTGGCCTTAAATGCCTAAATACATTGTTCAGGTGTGCTGCTGCAGCTACAGGCCTTTCCAACTAAATCACTCAATATATACTGAAAAAAACATGTAAGGTTCTGGAGTTTTGGAGCTCCTGCTTCTTCTCCAGCCTCCTTCTCTGTGAGATCTCGGTCACGTTTAATCCTGCTGCTTCCCTGCGTCACTCTGCTGCTCAAGACGATAAATCTGCTATAATGAGTGAAGTTTAAAGTCAAAACCTGCTAAATTCCTTCATTGCTCTTACAGTTATGATGAGAATATTAGCAGGATTTATTCATACCCAAGCCATCATGTTGTAAATTTTGCGCTCCATCAAACTATTTGACCTTTTCACCCCCTTTCTGACTGACTCTGTCGAGATTTATTAATACTTTTGCGCATGGAAACACGCGAATCTTCCCTCGCCTGTTATTGACTTCCTTAAATGAACCCATTGATCTGCTTGTTGCTTGATCTCTGCCCCAGATTGCAGCATTAAAAACTACTTAAATCGACCTTGGAGCAGCTTGGGTCTTGCCCGGCCGTGCCCGCTGCAGTGCCACTCTGAAACCTGTAGGTAGGAGCCAGTGTAGCCCTATAATCCCCGCCGTCCGTGATTTAGCCCCTGGTCCTCCTAATTCTCCTAAAGCCCCAGCTGCTCCCCTGGCCGTTGCGCTCTCTCCGCGACAGCCTGCACACCGTTCACTTTATTAATAATTCACCTAATAATTTACCAGCTCGACGCTGCCGGCTACAGCAGCGTAAACAACTGCCCTAATTCCCCGTCTCCTTATATTTTGTGTCTGTGTAAACAGGTCGCACGCTTTGAGGTGAGCTATTTAGTGACTGATTTTTTTAGGGGGGAGGGAAGTGCAAGCTGTCTGTCGTCGCAGCCGCCGGAGCGCACGGGGAGAAGCTTCCATTTTTACGCACAGAGCCCCGCTGAAGCCCGCGGACTTTTTTCCCCCGAGCCGCTGCGCAGGCATTCAGCTGCAGCAGCGATCTGAAGGAGAAGAAGAAGAAGAAGAAGAAGAAGAAGAAGACGCGAAAACGCAAGCTTCTCTTTCATCTCGTCAGCTTTGAGGAGGAGGCGGCAGCGAGGGACCAGGGGTGTCCCCCCGTTTTGTGTGTGTAACACACCGCGTGTGTGCGCGGTCGTGTGTTTGTGTGTGTTTGGAACAAGAGAGAGGAGAGAGAGAGAGAGATACGAGGCTAAAACAGATCGGACGCGCCGCGCAGGAGACAGCCGCTTTTGGACACGTTTTGGAGACAGACCGCAAGAGCTGCGCACGGAGAAATAAAAAGAAAGAACTTACTTTGCACAACCTCTGCCGTCCTCTCTTTTTATCGTGCTATTGGTTTTGTTTTTGGAGCTTTTTGGCGCCTCCAAGTTCTGCCGCTGAAGGACGCACCTCGGGACTTTGACGCAGACGTCTCCCTGCCTTCTCGCTGCTGGACATGGGCGCATCTAAGGCCACAGAGCGGTAGACGGAGGACTCGGAGCTGCTGTCCTGCTTTCTTCCTATCTCTTGCAGAGTGGACCCACTTTTGAGAGCGCGTGTTTTTTTTTCAATCTGGGCCTAAGGCCGACTTGTTTAAAGGTCCTTTTTTAGCTTCCGGCAACAGCGAAAGAGACCAAGTCTTCCTCCCTCAGCCTGCACTCCCTCTCTCACTTTTTTGGAAGCTGAACTTTAAAAGGAAAATGGGGCATTGAGAGGGTTGGCAGATCTCCCCACGCTATAATGGTACGTGCTGTGTAACTCAATAGTTTCCCTCTGTTGGCTCTATAGGGTAAAGTCTATAGGACTGAAATTAAACCAAACATTGCAGTGTTTAACTCGAGCCCTGCAGGCTTTTTAGACTCCTAATTTCTTTGTATATATACAAAAATAGAAAAATCTGCACGTTGCTGGAGACGCAGAGTGAGGGCTGGCTGTGGAGTGTGAGGAGGCCAGGGATGACGATACAACACACCTGTGCGCGCCGTGTGTGTGTGAGCGTGTGTGCGTCTGTGTGGACTAGAGAGAGAGAAGGGGAGAGAGAGGGGGAAACAGTTTAATGCAAAAGTATAAAAAGAGTTTATGTTTTAATTTAGATAATTATAAAGCAGCTAAACTCACTCAGTCTGATATTTAAGCTGCAGGCATTTCATGTGAGGACTGACCCACATCTCACCCAAAGTCTTTCAATACCGACAGATTTTTCTCTTTTTAGGTCTCACTAAAGTCTTTCATTTTGGGTAAATTCACCTTTTTTAGAGCCTTTACGCTTTAATAATATTTTATTTCTCTTCTTTAAAAATGCTGCTGCTCAGATTTCTCTCGGTAAAGGTATAAAGCTGAAGTGATCAGGCTGAATAGTTTGCAGGCTGATGTTTCAGATCAAACAGAATAAAACACACATGAGACCACAGACCGATGAGATCTGATAGTACATGTGGAGGTGTTCACAGTTGCTCCCACGATGATGATAATGCCGGAGGAGGATAATCACGGTGGTGACAGTGCGCTTGTAAGCCCGTGTGGCGCAGGTTTGGAGCACCGTCTTCCACCTTGCACCCCGGGCTGCGTCTCCTCTCTGCTTTTTTTTTTTTTTTATCAATGGGCACTTGATTTGCGTAGTTGATGACACTTTATAGCGACTACAGGGGGGGAGGGGGATGTGAGGTGACACACAGACCGTCTTTGTGCCCTCGGGACAAGTGCAGAGAGTGAATAAGAACATGCTTTATTGTTATAGATATAGATCAGAAATTCCTAAATAAGGAAGGATCTGTGCTCTTCGTGATGATGTTGATCTAATTATCTTTTTAAATCCTAAATCCTGCAGCATTTTTTGGATAAATATTATATCTTCCTGCAGGCATCTGCTTAGAACTCCACTCACTACTGCAGGTTATTGCTTTTCCTCAGTGCATCAGATGGAGGATTATTTGACATTAAACACTCTATATCATGCCACAACTCAACATTTTGAATTATAATTACGGTGGCTTAGATTCTGATCCACATTTTAATTCATCTTTATTATCAACCTCAGAGATTAGGTTAGTGCTGCTGTCATTTGTGCACATTGAAAGTGAACTATTAAAATAACCTGAGTTGAAGATTGCAAGATTTCATATGTGGATGAACATGATCCCAAACTATCCAGACTTTTTCAACCATTCTGAGACAACAATGTGGGTTTATATGTAGAGTTAGGGTCCGGCAGTTTTGCTATGCTAATCAATTCACTAACACTAAAAGGTAAATCTATAAGTTGTTGAAAAGTACACCTCATAGCTGGATATACTTCTGTCATAGCAGTGTTTTTGTACCACTTATAAAGGTTTAAACAGGGAACATAATAGACACAGATAACATAAGACACCCTCAGCACTGCATGAAATAAAATATGCAAAAATATACTAGCATTTATCATCTTAGTGATTGAGAAAAACAGCAATTTCTCGCGATATTCACTCATTTTTCATTCATCAACAAAATGGTCTTTTATGCTAAAGGCTACTTATGTTTATTATTTAATCAAAAAATATAAGAGTAGAAACATAAATTGAATAGAACATCTTAAATAATGAAGTTTAAACATATTTTATAAACTTTTTGATGATTATATTGTGCTCTTTTTATTTTTATTTTTTTTTAACGGTTAAACAGGATTGCATCGTGTTGCATCATATTCAGCCAATAAATTACCCGACAATGAAAAAGTACCACCGACAAGGACGTCTTAAACAAATATCCATTCAGTCTGACTAATCTGTTGATGTAACTTTACAGGATTAACTTGTTTCCTGCACAACAGCTAAGTGACACTTTGTTAGCGCTCTACATTAGTGTGTTTTAAATATCACTCTTATGTAACTTTATTTTGGTTTCACCTTTCAAAAATGTTTTTCTGGTCTCTGTGACATCCAGTCATACCTGACCGTCAACAACAACAGTAACAGCAGCAGCAGCAGCTCAGGCAGGACTAATGTGGTGTGTTGTGTGATATAAGCTCAGTGATCATCCTTCTGTGTGTTTCTTAAGGTAAACCAACCATCAGACAATGCTTCATAATTGGCAGAGATATCACCATCCTTAGTTTGTTTTGATTGTGGGCCTATAATTTCACACTTGGTTTGCATTGCGGTTGTTGCAGAGAAAAAAGCTGCCAACTCCAGAACCTGTCAGTCAAACACAAGCTGAGGCTGTTTATTGGTGCCAAGCAGGGAGGTGGGCGTGACCCTTTAACATGTTATTAAGTCAATTTTTAGAGTATCATTTGAGTGGAGTTGGAAGTGGGTGAGACATTTTAAATGCTGCTTTATTAAGTCATACTGAGTGTGAGTGTGTGTGTGTGCCGTGTGTGTGTGTGTGTTTGCTCTGTGTGTGTGTGTGTTGTGATGTAACCCTATGCTTCCTAGTCTTTGTGGTAAACTCTGCTGTATTAGAACCATAACCACAAGAAAATCTCCCCATGGATCAGTCCTTGTGTGACACAAAGGCCTGATTGTAGCCGCTCAAACCTCATTGTTAAATGCACATAGGCAGTGTGGCTGAGTGTGGTTTGGCCTTTTTAAAAAAAAAAAAAAAGTATCAGTGTCGGAAAAAGTAGTACCAGTCAGTGGCAGTGGGTTGCCTGCGGGTGTGCATACGGTGCAGAAATGAAAAAAATGTGTGCAACCCAGGAAGTTTGGCGCTAAAATCTGCACGGTATCATAGTATCTGAAGGCCAGCCTGCTGAGCAAGATCAGTCGTTGACAGGCAAGACGCCAGGCTGGGCAAATATTTGGGTGTGTCCAAATGCGGGCTCTGTTCAAACTTGACGCACCAAAACAGTTTTGGTGAAAGGATGTATTTCTTTACATAGTGTTGCTCCAGCTATTGTCAGAGCTGAAACTGTTTCTTTTGCACCACAGATGTAAGTCAAACGCTTACTAGTAGTGTGAGAAGTTCTCTGCTTGTCATGAAACAGACGAGATAAGACTGAAAAGTGTTTAAAAACCTTGAGAAAGAAGATTCACTTCATCTAGTTTTGATGCCATGTCCAAAAAGTGGTTAGTCAGAGTGCAGACCACACATTTTTAACTTAACTTCATGGCAGAGTTTTAGAGTAGGGCTCGGTACGCCAATTCAGAGGAAGTGGGATGAGATGTTTTTGTCAGCAAAGACTACACATGTACACTTTTGGACATCATAGAGGGATCACTTGGTTAAATCAGCACAAATGAATGAATGAATGCTTTATTTTGAACATGCGATAGATAAACAAAACAGAATATATGTAGAAACCAAACACAAACACATGCATCCCATAAATAAAAGAAAAACAGGGACTGCTGGCAACAACCTGCATGTGTAGCTGATCTATGGGTTTGAAAAGGAGTGGGAAGAAGTTGAAAAGTTGAACAAATCTTCTGTGGAAATTTATCACATAACCTTTAAAGCTTTAAATGAGAAACAGACAAGACCTTCAGGATAGAAAGAGACGATTTCTTTATGGTATTTTACATGTTTAAATCCGCTGATGCATTTCTTGATACAACAAACATTCTCTGTTGGAGCGTTAAAGGAAAGCATGACCACGTTTTTTGTCCAAAAGAAATAAAAAATTTAATACTTTTTTAAGTTCAAAATCCAGGCGGATAAAAGAGTAACCACAAGGGGCGCCAAATTCGATACGAACAGAAAGTTTCTTACAGGAGCTTTAAGTTAACTGAAGTTTAGGTCTCGCCCGCTGAATGGTACATATTTTGACCACCACTTCAATTTCTATAAAACACAACTGCACAATTAAGCCAAATGCAATCTTCAGCGCTGGGCTTTGGCTTCACTTCTGATCCGCTGAAACCTTCAGGACCCACAAGTGGAGTAAAATAATTAGCCCTCACTCTGCACAGCGAACCACCTCTCCTTCTTTTTATAATGCAGCCCCTCACTTTCTCATCGTCTTTCATATTATTTTCCCTGTTTTTCCTCTCGCCTCCCCCCACCTCACCCCCCCCTCCTGAGATGGCTGTGTGAAAAATCGCATTTTTCCAACATTTTTCTCCCTGAGGTAGCTTTGGCAGGGACTCACACGGCGGCCATTTCTGCCTTTCATACACCTCTCACACACCGTGGAACAGATCGCCGGTGCGGCCCGCCGTCTTTGAAGTGGTTGCCATCTCACGCAGGTTGGCTGGACTCTCTCTGTGTGTCTCTCTCCCATCCCCCAACCCTTTCTTCTCCCCAATTTCCATCCTGTGCCTTAAAATTGGCAGTGATATTTCAGCCACCAAATCATGATGACAAAAAAAAACACGTTAAAGACACAATGGTGGTGATGATAATTATGGTTTTTTTAGAACGATGGACTGTTTGCCGCCAGAATAATGCCTCTTTGGAGCCACGAACAGGGCTTATCGAACCAGGTGTATTATATGAAGAGTGCATATATTTGTGTGTAAGTGTGTGTGTGTGTGTGACTAAGTGTGAGATGCAGAGAGAAGGAAAGACAGGGAGGAGGATCATTGATACGTTGCCATTCATGTGCTTTAAAATGGAGCCATCTGAGAACAAATTCCACCATCAGGGCCTTTCATACACAAAGCTCTGTGGAGAGGTGTGTGTGTGTGAGTACACGTGTGAGTGTCCGCGCAAGTGTGTGAGCAGGTTTCGGAGATCTCACCTCCAAAGAATTTGGCCATATGGTCGTCAACACATATACCCAGAGAGAGGGAGAAAGCGAGCCAAGGAGCGAGTGTGTGAGATAGTGAGGGAGAAAGTGAAAGAGAAGTGTCTTCTTTTGTCAGTTTAAAGCTGATACTATACCCCTACCTTAGATCAGATGGCTCACACCAAAAAAAAAAAAAAAAAGGAAAAAAAAATTCTCCGTTGCATATTTGTGGAGTGGGAAAATCTGTCTCAATTAACACATTTGCATTGGGCGATGATGGACTCCAAATAGGTCACTGACTCAATCTCCCGCCTCCGAATCTTCCCTCTAAAATGTTAATTAAGGAGGGCTTTGAGATTTTTCGCTCAGGGCTGGCCATATGGGCCGGGCATATGTTCTATATATATAGTACAATATATAATTCATACACTGCTGCAGGAGAGAGTGTTCGGGGGCTGGGAGATTTTTTTGGGGTTTACTACAAAGGGAGTCAGTGTGTTCTGGCCTCCCCTGTGGCAGGTACAGAGCTTAGCCTGTTCATTAGCTGCTTGTTATTCACTGTTGCACAATGGGATTGAGGTTCATCAACACCTGTTTCCTTGGCTGACGACATAAAGAGGGTATTTTAATGCTGCTTTGTCGGTTAGTTAATATGAAATGAGAGCAAATTATCTATTGTCGAAGCGCGATTGTTTTATGCGTGTCTAAAGGAGGACCTCGAGTCAGATTAAAGCAAGAGGAGAAAATGAGAATGAAGAGTTACTATACAAAAGTACTCTGAAATAGTCCTCGCGCAGTCCCCCATTAAACCACTCATCACACCAATTCACCAGCAGACTGAGGCAGCAACAGCCCATTAGAAAAAGAGATCTTTCCCACCAGCAGCCATTTTTGGGTTCAGCTCGACCAATCAGAGGAGGTAGCCGCTGCACCTGACCCTGTTTCTGGCCTGCAACAGCCAATCACAGAGACTCCAGCACACCTGGTGCATTGTGGTCCACTTGCTGGTCTGGACTGGACCCCCTCCACACAGGTGCTGTGGATGGGAGCCCATTGCAGAGACCATCAGCCAATCAGATGGATCCACTCATTATCAGACACATGTGGCCTGGCAGACTGGAGTGTTAGCATTTTTTTGTGTATATGAAACATTTCTTTCCCATAAAGCTTTGCTGCCTTATCAGCAGGCCTCTCTCATTCTGCTTCTGGCTTCATCCTCTTCTTGAGGCTCAACAATGGGCACTGTGTTGCTCCCTTAAGGAGCCGGAGGCCTCGGCTGTAAAAAAAGGGAGACGAGAAATAAAAAACAACATGTTTATGGACTAATAAAGATGATTAAAAATCGCACAATTGCAGAAAAATGGAAGGTTTGCGAGTGCAGATTATCTGTAATAAAACGCTGAGGGGAGAGATGGGGAGAGAGGGAGAAGGAGAGAGTTCGCCGTACAGACCTCTCATTGCGAAGGATATGAATAGCCTTTGTTTTCACCACAACTCAGGGCTGTGTGGTCTGCCAATGTCTGGCTCTTATTATGGGGTTTGTGTCTGTGTGTCTGCATAAGTGGCATGCACGTGTGCCTGTGCTTGTGTGTGTGTGTGTATGTGTGTGTGCGCAAGGCCGAGAGCACATGGACGTGGAGAAAAAATGCATATACAGTATGCGCAGGTGATTATATTTTCAGGATGGTGAGACTGTACTGTATGTGTGTGCATTCAAATGTTTCCACACCACACATGCACTGTTTTCTCTCCGCTCCTGTTCCACTAAATAGATGTGGCATGGGGTCTCGGGCTGGCACAAGCCTGTGTGCACGCTTTTTTATCCGTTAAAGTTGTGAAATGAAATAGGATTTCACAGAGCGGCACAGCGGCTGTGGGATTTGGGCTCCCTTCAGCTAAGTAGAGTGGGATAGGTTGATCCAATCAACGGCAGAACTGCAAGGAGAGCCCATTTCACAGCTCCGGGCCCTGCCAGAACCCTGCCTGCCTGCCTGCTTGACTTAGAATACAAATGAAGCTCCCTGAATGCACACTTCCACACACATGCATAGAGGCAGACACACTGCTACTTATAGACAGTCTGGCTGGGGATGTAAAGTGCAAGAGATGTTAACAGACACTTTATTTTGGGGAGAAATGCAGACAGATGGGGTCAAAAGATCATCTCAGATGTTTCAAGTAAATTTTAGAGTTTTTGTCAAAAATGGGAGACAGAGCGGGTTTAACCAGGATGACTTTAGGACACAATTAGTTACAAAAACGCTCATAAATTGTGTCAATCTTCAGATGCACTGTTTCTATTGTAAATTTTGCAAATGCAGGGAAAGATAGAATTATGAAGATGTTTGTGTAAAAAGTTTTAATTTATTGCGCTGGACTTGTAATTTGCTGAAGTTCGTTAATAGTCAGATGAATTTCAGGTGTCTAAGCATGAAAAGAGGGATCGTTAACCTGCTTCTCTAGTGAGAAATGAAAGCAGAGTTATGACTAAAACCAACACAGTGAACAAGTTTTGATATGAATCCTTCTTGTTGTTGTTTTTGTTTCAGGCTACAGACACCTACCTGGTGAACGACGATCCTGCCAGAGGCCCAGGGATGCCTGAATGTTTCCTCGTGTCGGATACATACAGGGTATATTTGCACCCACCAACACGCTAACTCTTTCATACTCTTCACCTTTCTTTGTCACGCTGATATCCTTATGATTTACTCTTTAATCAAACAAGCCTAGTCGATTTAATATAATGTGCTTTTTCTATTTTCTTTCAATAAGATAAGCAGTTTTAAATAGAAGGGAATTCCCAGAATGAAAGATTTAGCAATATTCTGGGATGTATCTGTTAGAGATGCACGATCCAATCTGATACCGATACCTGGGCTGAACGTATCGGCTGATATCTGATACAGATCCAATACTACTGTTGAATGAATGAACTGTGAGTGAAGGCATCAGGCTTGACATTAGCCTTGTTTTAAAAAAGGTAACAAATTATCACAGATATAAATTTACTTAGTATTATTTATTAACAAATAACAAATTACACATTAGCACACAGCAAAAAGAAGTGAGACTTCCATACAAACATTTAGTGCAAAAGGAGAGACAGACATAGAATATAGAGCGAACATAATCGCTGTGTTGCTTTGTTTGATATTAATTAGAAGAAAAAAAGACTGGTTCGTAACGCTGGATCGGTGTCATTCATCAAATATCCGATCCAGTGAATTTGTCAATATCGGAGCCAATATCTGATCCAAATATCGGATCACTGCATCTCAAATATCTGTCCAGACCGCCGATATTCTGCTGAAATGTCATCCTCGCGCTCGCATCTGTAATCTGTGCTGACATTTGGCAACGGCGGCCCGCATAAACACTTATTCACTTCAAATGTCAGCTTCTCGGTGACATGTGTTTTTAGTGGGTATTATTTATGCGTAGCAGTAGTTTGGCTTTGTTGCAGACTGTGGACATGTTTTCCCCACATTGAGGAAAAGCCAGCAGCAGCAAAAACAAAACCGTACAAACTAAGAGATTAGTTTTGCAGGGCATTTTCCATTTGTGACATTTTCTGCATGTGGTCTTTCCATGTCTTTATAAAAATAGTACAAATTCAGAGCCACTTGGGTTCGGCGGTTACTGTATGCGAAGACCACAGCCCGCTTCGTAAAAATTTGACTCTCACCCTCAGCCCTCTGCTGCATCTCTTCCCCATTCTCTCTTCCTCCTCTCCATACGTCCCGCCACTCTTCACTGTCTTCTTTTTAAAAAAAAAAAGGGAGGGAATTACGAATGAAGAAAAAAAAGTCGTACACACTCGAGCAGGTTGAGACAACCTTGTGAAAAACCACTTCCTCAACCTGAGCCTCATTAAGAAATGTGACATCATACCATGAAAATAAATCTATACACTTACCTCCTGTTGAATACAAACACAGCGGGGAGGCAGTAATCCAAACCAGTCGACTAAAGCATATATGCAGCGATTGCACACAGTAAACACATAAAAACCAGCAGGCGTAACACATTGCTCTACACACACTCAGATTGCAAACAGATCCACGGAGTCTCTGGGATCCACAGTGTGTATGATATGCTTGTTAGCCATAACGGCCAGTCAGCCATTTCTCTCTGACTGCATATGCCTGTATGCATTTGACTGGCGTGCTCCCTCCCAGAGCACACATAAACAGCTTACTCAAAAAATATTGACACTGCACGGTGTAGTAAACGGCAGTCGCACACATTTTTTCCGTGCACATATTTCCTGCCTTTTGAAAAGACGGCCTCAACCACCTGTCTCGCACATTTAGCATGCTAATGGCAGTATCAGTATGCTACATCACTTTCAATATTTAACGGCCTAGCCACAGGCGATGGTAAACAGCGAGGATATGGGCAGTACCGTGTGTCAATGGGCGACCGCAACATGCTAACTTTAGACACACCATATGGTTTTCTCATGTGCTTTTTAATTGCTAACTCAGAAACTGCGAAGGCCCGGAGCGCTCGAGGGGCTTTTGTAGGTGATGCACGGTCAGAGCGGACTGTTTGATCA
The DNA here is from genome assembly GCA_962446985.1 of Xyrichtys novacula. Classification (NCBI taxonomy): domain Eukaryota; kingdom Metazoa; phylum Chordata; class Actinopteri; order Labriformes; family Labridae; genus Xyrichtys; species Xyrichtys novacula. Next base: position 29,910,694 of record OY660866.1, on the reverse strand, counting down.
GCGAGAATTTGGAAGGAAAACCTGAGCGTCTGTGTTTTTGTAAATCCTGTGGTTGCTATAGTTTGTTTGTTAGAGCCAACGCGCCTGTGTTGAATACTGAGATGGCCGTCTCGGTCCCAGGCTGCAGCGAGAGACAAAGACGGAGAGAAAAGTTAGACTGACCGAGCGGACGGTTGAAACACCAGAGAGAGAGAGAGAGAGGGAGCAGAAAAAGATGATAAGATAGAAAGTGAGGAAAAAAGGTCGCTAGAAGCCCCCACACAGAAATAGTAAAGAGAAAGAGGAGAAATGGAAAGCGAGGGAGCACAAAGGCTTTGGGTTTTGGGCCTGTGCCGTGTTGGGGTGTGGTTTGGAAAGAGCGGAGACTACGGGAAAGGAGTCGACTACACCTCAATATGCTTCACTTTCCTGCACTTTTTATTCACTCGCTTTCCTCTTTCTCTCAATCTAATTCTTTTTCTATAGCTGCTTGTGCCAGCAGATCTTTGACCACAAGACATTTGTGGTCGTGTACGTAAACGTGTGTGTGCATGCATGTGTGTATATGCTGGTACATTAGATGCATGTGTGTCTGTGGTGTGAGTGTCTAAGTATCCAACACAGGCTGAGGTCTCGTAAAGCTGCACGGCTTCATATCCCCCTGAAAAACTTGGCATAGGAGAGCTGGGGTGACTTCAACCCCCTGAAACCGCACCCTTGCATGCACATACACACACTAACACACACACACACACACACACACACACACACACACACAGAAGTGTATTCACACACTTGCACACATGCACGCGGCAGGGGCTTATGTATAATTGCAGGCACTCTGCCTGCATATATGAGTTTGATTAGGCTGAGGAGCAGGGAGCGGGCGAGGATAAAGCCAAGCCTGATTAGAAACAGAGTGTATCGCTTCCATACAATGGAAGGCACAATGAAACTGGTTTAAACCACTTTGTCCGAATTCAGGTATCTTTTGTCTCTGCATACACATACAACTCACTAGAATATGACCAGAATCAAAGCTGAATGAAGCATCCAGACAGTCCATTCCCAACTTTCTGAAATAACATTCTACTTGTCCAGTTTCCTGAACGTTTTATAACACAACATTGGAGGAGTATTTGATCGATGCATACGTTGGAACAGTAACCTCCATGGTGGACTTTTCAGATGACAAACTCCTCATACCCATTTACACTTGGCTGCGAAAGGACGCTGACACAGTCGGACTCGAATCCAGCCGTGACACCTAGTAAAACAAATTAAACACATGTATCTTTGGTCCACATGTGGGCCCATGTTTCCGCTGAATCAAACACTTTGTCCGCTGCACACTTGTGACTTTACAAGAACAAAATGCTCATGATAACAGAACATGGGGCCCTCTTCCACTTAAGACACTTGAATGAGTTTACTGTGTGCCGAGAGCTTTATGTCACCCTGCAGCCAACAAGCTGACACAATACAGCAGGAAAAAAAAAAAAGAGAGAGGGAGAGAGAGAGAGAGAGTCTCAGCTGTAATTCAAAAACTTTGAGTCTATTTTGGACACACTTGAGGGTATTTCTGCATTTATGGAGGTGAAAGTTGCAGAAGGAAATCCTCTGGGTTGCATTTGTTATCATTGTTAAAGCCTTTTTCAGGTGATTCGTAGAGAGCAAAAATGATAAATGAATGCATTTGGAAGGTTTTTAATATTATATAAGAAGGTTTATGTAGGGTCAGGCTGTTAGTAGTTTGGTTCTCCTTCAAATAAACACTTTACAGGATTGTGAAGTCACCACAAAGAGTGATTTTTGTCTATCTATCTATCTATCTATCTATCTATCTATCTATCTATCTATCTATCTATCTATCTATCTATCTGTCTTAGCTTGATATGAAGTGAAACATACTGAACAAAATCCAACATGTCTTGCAAAAAAGGAAAGAGAAAGCAAGAATTGTCCTTCCTTTATCACAAAGACTGGACCTCTATGATAAACTCTGACAGCTCACAGCAGCAGATATACCCCTACAAATTTGTGCGTCCACGTTTTAATATTTTAGAGACACTGAAGATTTTTCCTATATATGAATTTTATGAGACAACTCCATAGGGAACACTCTGCAGTGACTGAACTCAGCACAGAAAACCACATGCGCACTGGGCTACACCGTTCAGCAGGGCGACTGTAATTCGTCCGAAACACTGCTTCGTCTCTGTTGAAAGTAATAGTATTAAAAAAAACGATTAGTGTTTTAAAGCGCAGTTAGAAACGCGTCGATCTGACAGGAAAGCGGGAAGGGAGAGAGAGAGAGAGAGAGCGAGAGAGAGAGAGAGAGAGAGGGAGCGTCAGAGAGAAAGAGGGAGGCGGGAGGGGAGGGAGAGGAGGGAGGGAGAGCGAGCAGAAAAACTTTCTCCTAAAGTTGGTGCGGAGCTTTCACTGTGAGTGAGGCGGGGTTACAGCCTGGACTGAGCCACAGCGGCTTTGCAATGCGGCACCGCAGCGAACCTCCATCCAACTTTATTATCAACTACTCCAACTTTCACCTCTAGACACAGCCATGTACTCCCCTTACTGCTTGACACAGGTACGAAAAGAAATCTCTTTTATTCCTCTCTTTCGCTGTGTGTGTGTGTTTTTTCCGGTGCAGTGCGCCTCCGCTCTGCTTCTACTGTACCGTGCTTACAGTGTTGTGCTGCCCGCCGCTGCTTGTCATTTGTTGCGATTTAAGGACCTTTTTCCAGCTCTGCTCTCTTTTCCCTGATAGTGTTTTACCTCCCTCTCTCTCTCTCCCTCTCCCTCTCTCTCGCTCTCTCTCTCTCCCCCTCTTTCTTTTCCATGGCACTCCTCCAACGGGCTTTCTTGCGCGTCTCATTGCGCATGGTTTGGAGAGAAAATGGCGCTTCTCCCAAATCTATTTTATATAAAACGGAGGTTGGAGGAAGGGGAAGAAGGAGGGCACGGTGCTCTTTGACAGTTTGCGATTTATTAAAAAGCCAGCCCGGGGCGATAATCGGCTTCGTCGACACGGAGAAGCGAAGGAGAATGAAGTTAAAGTACGACTCTTTGGGTTGTGGGACAGTTTATTTTTGAAGGGCTTGACTTGCGGCTGTGATGAAGGTTTACCGGGCTGCAGCCGTGGTCGGCTATGGGGGCATTTCGGGTCACTGTGGACACATTTATAACTGTCCCGCTGTATTTATTTACACTGCAGCATCCTCGTCTAGAAAATTAAAGTTTTGGGAACTTGATGAAGAAGACGAGAAGGAAAGGTGGTCCAATGCCTGCACTTTTATTAATCACAGAGTAGCTAATCTTCAGAGAAACAAACTCAACAAAAAATAAAATAGATTTGAACCAATAACTGGATCAATATCACCTCATTCATAAAGCATAGATGGATGATTTTAAGGATTTACTGTTTGCAAAGGAAAACTCGCTTTCCTCTGTGCGTAAAGTTCCAAAGGCCGTGCGGGGTAATGCTTCACTTTCCTCACTTGTAACCTACAGAAGTGCTAAATCTCATTTTCTTGTGTCAGAACGATTGCATAAAATAATATAGATGTCTGATTATTTCACTTTAAATAATCTAAATGGTTTTAAAGAGTAAACGCACAATGATTGAGTCAGTTTGACCTTTTTAGGCCTCATACCCTTCACGGACCTCTGTCACTTACAAACCGAAATTAGAGTTAATATCAGCTGTAAGACTTAATTCACACTCACTCCTATTATCTGGATGTTATTATATGAAAATATCCACTCTGAATATTTTTAATCCATACACAGTTTCCAATCAGGTCTGAAATGCCTCTTCTTTTCTATTATTTTTTATTCTTTCTTTTTTATTATTATTATTCAGTTGACATATTTTCTCTCTGTTCTGAATGTTCAGGCTGTCAGCACAGACAAATTAACCTCTTAATTTAAAAACACACATTAAAGAGGAGCTCTCAGCAGCAAAGGTCAAGTCATATATGACCTTTATTTTCTTTTTCATGCAGCACTGCTCTTTTTTTCTGCACGCTCTTTGAATTTTCTGTCTCAGGTGGAGGTTTTTCGGTTGCAGACATGAGCTTGAGTCAGTGCGGAGTTAAAACCAGGAGAGCTGCTTCTGCTGCTGCTGCTGCTTTACGCGCGCCGAGCTGCAGCTCCAGGCCGCCGCAGCAGCTCCGTGTTTGTTTCCCTCCCTCCACAATCACCGAGCTCTTTATGACTCACTTTTTGATTGTTAGGAAACTCTTTACACTTCATATCAGGAGTCAATTTTTTATTTCACTATTTGGTAAAAGACGTGGAGGCATTTTGTGAGTGCTACTACTACTACTCACGAGTTCTCCTAATTAAGAGGTTCCTGCTGCGTATTTCCTTCTTTCTTTAACCTACTTTTAAATAGAGGTTTGCATCATAAAGTGTTAAGTTTTGAAGCTCCGGGTTTGTAGTTCATATTTTTTCTTTTATAATCCTGTGTAGAGGTCACGGCCTGTCGCTTTCCTCTCCTTGCATTCCCTCTTTTATTGGATAATATCCACGTATTCTCAATTATCTTTTATTCTATAATATCAAATTGATGTTTTAGCAGAGTCAAGCGGATCAGTCCGTGATTTGACCGGATCAGTCCCTCTCTGTGTACGTCCAGGCCTCCAAACCAAACCAAACCAAACCAAACCAAACCTCAGTGTGTTTTTCTCTGATTTTTATAGATGTTTGAAACACGAGAGCTCTGATTCACAAACACATCTTTTTTCATGAGGTCAAAAGACACGGTGGCTGCAAAATATAGGTTCTGCAGTTCATTTTTATTTCTACTCCCTTTTAATTTCTCCCTCTCTGACCTTTTAGCCGTCTGTGAGTTTGAAACAGTGACGGAGACAATTCTTTTTCTTCTCCATCAAAAAGTCTCTCTGAAAAAAAAAGAAGTCCAAACAGCCTCACTGCATATTTAGCACAGATAATTTTCCAGAGCCTGGTGCTATGAGGCAGAGGTCCGCATCGAGTTTCCTCTTTCTTTCCATTAATTAAAATTAATTGGCAGCTGATCCTCTCGCACGAGCGCCGCATGGACGCGTGCTGTCCATATGCGCAATACATATTGATCTGCTTAGACTGCAGCTCGCGCGTCACCCCCTAGTTTTACTGATGGATATCAATCAGCTGTTAATGCTGTTTTGCTTCCTCTCATATCTCCTCAAGATTTTTACATTTGAGGGATGAGAGCAGTGAAAAATCCACGCGTGGTGCAAGTGATACTGTAACATCCACCTTAACCACTACATGATTAGTGGTTTGATGCAGCGAAAAGGAGGGTTTGTTTGCAGATTCTACACGTGTGACACAACTTTTAACACACGTGGTTGATTTATAACACCATGCGTAATGTGCGTAAATGTGCATTACTTGTCTTGTACCCTTACTTTTGTCCTCCATTACCGCTGTGTTCTTCGATCTCAGCCGTGTAAATAATTCACAAACAGCAGAAAACATGCAAAACTCGTGTAAACAATCCACGATGTATAATTAATGCTGATAAAAGCTTTGCTGGAATGGTCTGGTAGGTTACGGACACGGTTCAGCCAAAAAAAAGTAGTTCATGCGCACTTGCCAAAACAGCACCGGAGAGGTTTTTTTTTCTGTTTTGTTTTGTCTTTTTTTACGGGCTACGTGGCATTGTTTCACGTTCTTGTTACGGAAGTGCATTTGCATAAAGTTTTGATGCGGTTTGAAGGTCGCGGGGGCGTCGTTAATTAAAACTTTAATGTGCTGCTTTTTAGAAATCAATTATTTCAGACTCCACTTATAAGTCCCGCTTATCCAAATGAGATGTGGGCTGCTAATATTCAGCGCGTCTCACAAACATTGCCAACTTTTCAAGCTTTGCTGCAAACCGTCTCTCTTTCTCTCTCTCTCTCTCCCTCTCTCTTTTTCAGTGTGTGCGGGAGATTGTTTAACTCTTTCCCTGCACAGTGGAAAAGAGGAAAAAAAAAAGTTTTGTTTGCACGCTTGATTCTTGTTCATATAAGCGCTTCATGTCCGATTATTTGCAGTTCTAAAATGTTGTTAGATTTGCAGATCAGATGAGTGCTTGAAATTCACTCAGCCATGCAGATTGGCTAAGCACTTGAAAGCCATACATACTGTAACTATGCCATATAAAGCCATAGCAACAACAAGAAGAAGAAAAAAACGTGGAGATTTGTCAGTATCTTTGGTGATGGAAGATGAAGTGTCTTATCATGTCTACAAAAAGTGCGTTTGTGAATCAGTGCATATGGGGGAGTGGGAAGTGTGTGTGGCATTATGGGTACGGTCCATGCTGTAGTTTGTGTTCAACATCTGACATGTAAACTACATCTTTGTCTAAGTTGGACTCAGCTTTATTATTTTTTGTTTACGGTTAGCATCCAAGTAGTCAATTTCATGTTTTTTAAGTGCACTCATGTAGTGTACTCTTTGTAGTTTGTGCTTTTATATCTGTAAAGTGTATTATGTTACATACTTTGTGGAAAAAAGAGTCAAATACATATTTATATTTAAAAATCCTTAGTTGAAATTCTGCCCATAGAAAATGGATTTATCATGGTTTATGGAGGCAATTGGCACAATAGGGTGAAAGGTGTCCGTACCCTGGATGGATGGGCATGTGTGCGTGTGTCCGATATGTGTGTATGTGTGTGTATATCTCGTCCTCTACCTCCTAGTCTGGATTAGGTTTAGGCTGATCTGTGGCCAGTGGAAGCAGGCGTCCCCTATAGCAGTCTTGTGATAAAATGTGCTTAGCTTCATTATTTTTTGTTTACGGTAAGCATCCAAATAGCCATTTTCATGTTTTTTAAGTGCACTAATGTAGTGTACTCTTTGTAGTGTGTGCTTTTATATCTGTAAACTGTATTATGTTACATACTTTGTAGAAAAAAAAGAGTCAAATACATATTTATATTTAAAAAAGTATAACCTTAGTTGAAATTCAAATCCCATGCCCCGGACAACATGCCCAGGTGTGTGTGTGTGTGTTTTGCAGTGTTCGTTTTGTTTCTTACTGCCCTGTTTTGGGCCTACGGCTCTCCTACGTCAGCCCTCGCCTCTGGTTTCATTGAGACCGGACGGTGCGCCGCTGTAAACTGAGGTGGGCCTGCATGATCTGGTAACATACTCAGCCACACTGGCATCACTTTGCACCAAACACACATGCACACACATGCATACACACACCCTCGGAGTAATCCTGTCAGACAGAGTTGGTTGGTACAGAGAAACGGTTCGCTGTAGTGGTCGGTAGGCCGGGTAAGAGCGGCCTGATAACTGTGCCAGATAGATAGGCAGGCGTTAAGGCAAGCGGTGGGTTTTTCGGCAGAACCCAGGGGTACATTGTGTTCCATTTACTTATTCATCCTTTTTGCTGGAGGCAGACTAGGTCCACCTTATACACTGCTTGGCCCAGAACTAGCTGGTTGGCAGGGATGGAGAGGGAGTGCAGGGAAGCTGGAAATGGCACATCAAGTCCATGTTATTAATGAGTGTATGAATAAATCCTGATAACAGGGGCGGAAAATAAATGATCTTGGTTTTATTTTAGGGATTAATTGACTCCTGAGCTTTCACAGTAAGCTAATCTCTTGTTCAAATATCTTAAATTTCACTTTGTGCGTCTTGTTTGTCAAGACTAACAGGTACACAAAGAAGATTTCAGCCCTTGCTTTTTTAGGATAAATCCTCTTGATGCTCAGAGCAAAACCCCCAGGCAGCTCGTGGACAGTCCTGCTCCGCGCCCGGGTGTGTACATGTGCGTGTTAGTGTGTGTATGAATGTGTCTTGGAGGTGAGTTAAATCCCACACTGTGGTTTTTCTGCTCATCCCTTATCTATGCAGTCTTCCTGACTGCCCATAGAAAATGGATTTATCATGGTTTATGGAGGCAATTGGCACAACAGGGTAAAAGGTGTCTGTCCCCTGGATGGATGGGCATGTGTGTGTGTGTCCGATATGTGTGTATGCGTGTGTATATCTCGTCCTCTACCTCCTAGTCTGGATTAGGTTTAGGCTGATCTGTGGCCAGTGGAAGCAGGCGTCCCCTATAGCAGTCTTGTGTTGGACTGTGATATAGTTGCGTCTACCAATCTATACAGTGCGCGTGCACACACACACACATCTAAAATCAGGCTGAGCACTCATGTATGTTAGAGACAGATAGACACACGTGTCGGAGGAGCAGGCAGCGGAGTGAAATCACATCCCTATCACGCTGGCCTTTGCCAGCTTTTGTCATTTAAGCAGAAAGTACTCCAGAATTCAATCTATGCAATTATCCTGCAGAGCTTTTGTTGCCGCAGCGCTAACTAGCCAATATAATTTTATTTTTGGCAGGAGGCAAGAACTAGGTGTGCAATATGAATGTGTGATTGACATCTTCTGCTCCTCCCTGTGCACTGCTGCTTTTTATTTTCTCAGCTTTTCAGAATCAGCGAGCAGTCAAAGACTTGTTTGTTAGGGACGTGATGATGATCAGACACTTAAAAATGTGAGGAGCGCATGAGAATCAAGAGAAGTTTTTCACACAGCTGCCTGGGATAGACTCCCCTTCACCTTCGTTCTCCTCCTCCTCCTCCTCCTTCTCCACCTCCTCAATTAGCTCCCTTTTGAAGAGAAGTAACGGTTGGTGAGAGATCAGCATTGTTCAAGGATGAGCCTCAGTTGTTGTTGTTGTTGTTTGTCTCTCCCTCTCTCTACCCTCTCTCACTCGCTGCGTCTTTCTCCATCCCCCTTCCCTGTCGCCCGTTTCTTTTTGATTTTCTCAGAGGCTTTTTTCTTGTGGGGGTAACCCTACTCAATGGGACAATGCAGCCTAGCGTGAAATTAAAGCTCTTAGTTAGTTTGGAGTTGCTCAAAAGAGGATTTTACACATGCATGCATTCATACACCCTCCCATACGCTATAGATATAGCTAATTAGAGGAAGTACACCCTATGTCGAGCATCAAGGGCCCAATTAAAAGAGTAGGGGAAACCTCAGCGTGCGAGATCTAGGCCATCCCAGTTCTGTGAATGCGTCTCTGTGCTGTGTGTGTGTGTGTGAGATCAGTATGTCTGCCTTCTTAATCCAGGCGGGAAAATATGGACAAGACTGATGTGAGAAACGCACAAGTTTCATTAACATATGCACGCCACATACTCTGTAAGTAAATCAAGCAAACAGTCGTATTGATGATCCTGACAGGCGAGCGTCTGAATCAAAACAGATTGGGCCTTTTTCGCTGACTCTTCCAAGTCTCATTTTGGAAGAAGTCTCCAATGAAATGTCTGTCATGCACGCACATTAGAGTTTTTGTTGTTCACGTCAGAGGCATTTATTATTTTGACATTTATTTGTGCACGGAGCCTGATGACTGTTTTGGTTTGTCAAGTGGGTTTGCATGGTACTAAATATCATTAAGTGGAATAAAAGTCTTTTTAAACGGGAACAACATACCGTTTACTAACTGCTGTTCAGGCTAGTCAATGAATAAATACTGTAGAACTATCACATCTCACCGTGTTGAATGACCGCCTAAGGTAGTTTGTTTTTAGCAAGCGTGCGTGTGTGTGTGCGTGTGCGTGTGTGTGTGTGTGCACATGTAGCAGAGGCAGCTGTCCACAGAGTAGCGGAAGAGTAGCAATAGTTAAAATATCAGCAGACCAAACAAACTTATCTGATGATTCTTGACATAAAACCTCACAGTATTGTTAAGAAACACACACACACACACAAACGCACACGCACGTAGACATACTCTAGCTGTTTCCTCAATGTAACTACTGCTCATAGAGGCCTGCAGTTGGAGCAAAAGCAGCCAGTGAATCCAGTAAGTGAGTCAGACTTTGTGGAACAAAATGTGCTGCTCTCTGATCCTTCTCTCTCTCTCTCTCTCTCTCTCTCTCTCTCTCTCTCTCTCTCTCTCATCCATTGAGAGCTCTGGCAGCTCGCCAACGGTGGAAAAATCTATAAGCCATTGCGTAATATACCATATCTTTACCTCAGTTGAACCCTGAGCAAGATCCACAGCTGTGTGAGCGCACAAACAGAGAAAAGAGTGTGCTCATGCCTCTGTGTGTGTGTGTGTGTGTGTGCGCGTGCGTGTGTGATAGATAGATAGACAGACACAGAGAGAGAGACAGAGAGAGAGAGAGAGAGAGAGAGTCACACACAGAGTGTCCTCTTTGTGGCTAGTTTTCAGTGTGCTCACTCATATAAACAGTATCACACCACTCTGATCAAACGCCGCTGACAGAATATTTTCCAGCGCAGGCCGAGCGTGGCGTTGTGGCGTTCTGATCACTTTCTGCAGCGTGACGGCAGGAGGAGAGAGAGCTGACGCTGTGTAAGGTTTATCTGTTTTCAAGGCGGCCTGTGTTAAAAATGGAAGTCGAGTTAACATCACGTTGTTGTGCTTTAACGACAAATCAACTCCATGGCAACACACAGTGTGCTTTCAGAGTGGATGCATATATAGATGTATCTTCAGCTGGGGTTACTTGTCGGAGTGCATGTCTTTAGGATAGAAATGACTGCACCGGGTTGCACGGCACACCATGTCTTATTGCTTATTCACAAACTGCTTATTCTTATTCTAGTTTATTAGAGGAATAAAGTAAGAGCAGGCCGCCAAAGCTGCAGGAGCACTGAGCACAGGGAACCCAGCATGAGGGAGTTTGATGTTTTCACTGGATGCATTCATAGTCGGTCTTAGTCATTTACTCTCAAACTGTTTTTTTGATGCAATAAGTTCAGAAACATCTTTTTAAGAAATCTTTTTTATTTTTCGCAGGGGTACACACGTGCAAAATGCCGTGCTGCGCTTTCATTGCTAAGCTGCAAACAAGCGTGTGTATCCCCGTGTGATAATTTAATGACACCGTCTAATCCGTCCACATCTTCTCTAATACGATCCAATTGGTGATACCGGCCATCCTAATATCACATGCTTGGACTGATTGGTTTTTGATGGCTGTAATTATTATTAAATGGTCTGTAATGACTCCTGATAATCCCCATGTGTAGCCGGGCACCCTGGATGTAGTTGTTTGTTAATGCGCCACTGAAACCCAAAACACATACAGATGTGTGTGTTGGGCAAAAACCACAAACTGGGAGCACTGCTGTTGTTTTAGTGCATGCTTAATTTTAACCAGCTTGCTTATGGAATTTTTTTTTTTTCACTCTGCAAATGTGCAGCTCTCCAGCTCAGAGCTCGTGTGCGAAAGTCATTTAGTTTCCTACACAGTATGAGGGGTCAAACTGTGTCAGAGTGGTGATGGTGGTTTAGGCCTGGGGGTGGGTGGGGTTGACAGCTGGATGACGGAGGCCTCATCAGGATACAGCATCACTTTTCACCTCATGTGTTGCATATGTATTTGTGTGTGTACGTGTGTTTGTGTGTGGGTATGTGTGAGGCTGACTGCTGATATGTTTGTGTTTATTGACTCAAAGAGACAGGCCGTGGCTGCGTACACAGCGGTGTACGGGTGGCAGGGGTCCAGGCTCGGGGGGGAGGGTGGGGGGGAGTGGATGTGTGTGTTTAAAGTACACACAGGCCTAATTATGCTGATTTAAGCATTCTTGCGGTCCTCCCTCTGGCTTGTGGTGAGTTAACTGGCACAGGGGCGTCCAGCAAGGAGAGAGAGGGGGGGCAAAGTGAGAGGAAAGATCAAGAGAGCGGACAAAAATGAGAGTTTAATAAAGAGATTGAAGTAGAAGAAAGAAAGAAAAATGGTGCGAGCGTACTGAGAGTGAGGCCGCGCAGAGAGCTGTTGTCCCAGACACGGAGAAAACAGAGGAAAAACACACATCACCGTCAAACTTCCCGGCAGGTTTTTTCCCTCCTTGCTTTGGGGTTAAGCGCGCACCCGCTCCATCGTATTTATTTTTATATTCAGATGTTATGGATTGCTCCGGGAAAAGGCCGTCCCCTTCCCAGCAAGAGGAATTAATACTGTTTGAATGTTCTCTCCTGAGTCTGAAGGAAGGGGGGTTTTGCAATGGGAGGTTTATAAGTGAAAACCTGACTGCTGCTATATACACAGGAGGGGATGGTTTAAAAGTGAGCCTTGTTCGTGGACTCTCCGCCGCTGGCCTGTGTGTGTGTGGGTGCACCTGTCTCCTGGTAGTGTGCGAAAAGTAGGAAACATGAAGTGTAACATTTCAATGTAAATAACAGAGGCGGATGTACAGTTGGTATGATAATTGCAACTTGGCAGGTAGGAATATTTAGGCGTGTAACGAGTCATTTCAGTTAAATATGATGTACAGCTGGCGCTTTGTTTAAGGGTTCATTTACAATTAACAAATGTGATTCAATTCAGTGATGAGAGCTGATGCGTCCATACATTTGAAGCCAACATTTCTAGGAGTTTGAAATATCTGGATATACTCGATGGTGCAGCTAGGGTGACGATTATTAGCATTGTCTTTTAAAGGGCAGGGTTCTCGCCATTAGCTCTATTATGTGCATGCGTCACACTTTGCAGGACTAATATTTTCGAAACAAAGCTTTTCATACGCTTTTTAGATCAGTTTGATGAGAGTCACAAACCTTTGTGAAGAACATGACGCCCATCCTTTTGTCCTAATGGCTAGTTTTACACCTATGCTCACCTTTTCATACAGTACAGGTGTACGTTATTTAGGAAAGTGTGATTTGTTATGTCTTGGATCTTGAGTTTACTTCATGTCGGCTAAATATTTTGGCAAAGACATCATCAATGCCTGTTTTACAGCAAGAACATGGCCGATAGCTTGGCATTTGATGCTAAAATTGGTGGGCGAAGAGATCGGTCATGTTGCCTGTGTATTTAACTTCACCTTTGCATACTCTACAAACAACAGCTGTTTCATCAAGGATGCCCCACATTTGACTAAAGCCAAAATTTGCCCACACTTTGGACTTGAAACCGGACGGCTTGATAATCAAACAGGAGAATAACCTGGATTTACTCTTCCAATTTCGTCATCATCAAAAACGAACATTTGTTGTGCTTGATAATTAGACCTTTTTCTTTTTTAGACAAAAACAAAATCATAAAATTCAAATGTATTAGTATTTGTAAATGTCATACAAGTAATCAAATATATTATAACTATTTGTTTAAATGCATAAATATAAATTTTAATCCTGATAATTCACAGTTTTTCATTGCATGCTTAAGAATTCTATTATTCTGTCCTTGTCAATGTGTGTGAAAGTGTCATTTTAAAATGTCTACTTTTTTAATGAAAATACATGCAGTGAAATGTGGTAAACTTAATGACCTTAGCCTTTTTGATTTATAACTCAAACAAATGCTACACTGTAGTCTAAAGACTCGAAGGGAAGGAAACAGCCTTTAAGTGCTTTCTCTATGCAGTACAGAGCTGTTTTTGTTTCCTTAAAAGAATAACTCTTTAACACACAGAGAAATATGCAGCAGTGCATGAAAAAATGTCTAATTGGTGTCAGTATGGTGGTGTGCGATATCTGATCAGATTAATTCGACAGATTTTGCACTGTCAAGGGTTTGATTTCTTATTGTTTTATACAGGTCCTGTACGCATGCATGCAGCTGCTACTTTTGATGACAGTAAGAATAATATACCAGACATCCCTTCAACTGGACTCTCGAACTTTTCCCATAAAGCAAACACTGAATAGAACACAGGTCTGTGTGATTATAAGCACACTCTTTAATAGTGCCTGCCGATATCTCTCTGTTTAGTTGCACATGTATGTTTACCTCAAAAGTTGAAGCTCAAACTCAAAGTCTGCAGAACGATCTGGGAGTTTCTATGAGCGAAATGTGCCATTCAAAGTGCAGCAGTGTCATTGATATTATTATTATTGTTATTATGAGAAACACAGAGGAGAAATACAGCATGCGATTACATCAAGACGACCAGATTTCAGATCTTGATTGTGTTACTGTTTTCTAAGAATATCACATCAACTCCAAAAAGTTTTAAAAGATTTCCAGAGCTTTTTCAGGACTTAGCAGAGCAGAGATTGATGATGCTGGCTGCTGTGTATTCAAGCTGCCTCCCATACAGGTGATAGAATCCAGTAGAGACAGGCTAGTGGGTTCAAGTCTCTGCTCTGAGAGACAGGATCATCCAACACCACGGGTGCTCTCTGAAAATGCTCCCACTTTCATGACACTTTATCTTCTTTTCTCATTCTGTCTCATTCCCCAATCCTCACTCTTTCTTTTAGTTTTGTATCGGCTTATCTTTGTCTATTCCTCTCTATCTTACCAGCTCCTCTTTCTTCCCTTCTTTATCTCTCTCTCTCTCTCTTTCCCGTCTTGTACTTCAACTATCTCTTACCCCAATTTTACTTCATTCTTTCCAGCCCCTCTCCACAACTTCTCTCTTTCATTCCCTCAGGAAGAGCTACAGTCTTATCTGGGATATGTTGGATTTGGTGAGCTTAAAAGCCACTTTACTAACTCCCTGTATGCCTCTCTTGAGAAGAGCGTCGACTATCTTAAACAGTTTCACCATTTGCCAGGCTTTGTCTGCAGGAATGCTGCTCATCTAGGTGACTTTTCTCTCCCTATCGCCGGTTAATGCTAATCCCTTACCTGGATTCCCCTCTCCTCCTTTTCAGTCCTTCCCTCCTTCTGTTCCCCTCTGACTGAAATGTTTGATACACACATATTGGGTTTCTTTGGTGATGTGGAGGAATGCTAATGTATCATAACCATATTACAGTACTTAGAGGAAGCAAATGGTGCCAAGTGCTATCTGGAGGATCAAATCTCTGCACAACAGTCTTTTCTCCCCTTTCTCGGATAGAAAAATGGTGTTCCCATTTTCATTTTTCCTCACTGGAAATATACAGAAAGCCCGTCTAAAATTTGATGAAACAATGGCGTTCTTGTACTCAATAATGTAATTTCTCAACAGGGGTGGAAAGCTAGCCTAAATAAAGATGAAGCCAAATCCTTTTTACATCAGATTTTTCATGGACAGCCTCTACGCCCACAATATTTGCCTGTATATAGCCCACCTGGAGAATATTAATGCTTTCTTCTGCGTGCATAAGAATAACTACATCGCTTGTCAGTGTTTAAGTCCATTTGAAACTTTCTATTTTGATAGGACACTTTTTACAGAGTGTAACAAACGGTGAGTGTAAATCCAGGAGCAATCCTAACAGGATATAACTGGACTGGGACAGGCCCTCTCTGGCATGTGGCAGGCAAACTGGAGAAAGGGATTTGCTCATTTTATTATTAGGGCCTGTGTGTGTGTGTGTTGTTGATGGAGCTACTCCATCCATGTTGATTCACAGAGAGACAGCGGTGACGGCCATGCTGAGCCGCGGCATCAGGCCTGGCTGACGACTGTAGCTCCCTAAACCGGCACCGCAAAGGCAAACCCTACATGCTTTGTTTGTATGTGAGTGTGTATTTATGTGTTTGTGCATGTGCATCCATTTAGATGTGTGGCCATACTGCATTTATGTGTCTTTACTGTGTGTGTGTGTTGGTGCGCGCGCGTGTGTGAGTGTGTTTCAGTCCTGACAGCCAAGAAGCCTCAGCAGCATCTGACGTGGCAGCTCCTTGCTGCTTTCAGTCCAGCTCGCTCCTTCTGGCTCACTTTTCTGTGATACTATCTTTTCATACAATCACATGTTTATAAATGGAGACTGACTGCTGTTTCATACCGAACCAGTTTCCCTGAGAATTGATAAAAACAATACTATTTACTGAAAAATAACACGGCACAAGGAGAAAATTTATCATTTCTTTTTCCTTCAAGAGGAAAACGGTAAATCTGAGTGGGGGAGGACTGGACAGGATTCAGTCTGGGGTCAGTTAGGACATGTTTTATTTTGTTTGCATTTTCACTTACATGTAATACCATTTCTCAGAAAACCAGAGGGGAAATTCAAGGTATCTAAGAGCCAGTAAAAACTATCGTAAAAGCCATATACAGAATATTGTAGTTGATATAAACATCTTTTATACTTAATAATTCCTTTAAGATTTCAGTTTTACATTTTCTTGTAATATAATATGTTAAATAAATAGGAGCCATTTAGAAAAAAATACATCATAATCTAAATCCTCTCTCTTGTCTGTTTGTGATGTGCCTTTTTATCGAGGTGGGTTTTATGTCCCCTCTGAGGCTATGCACTTATGGCCGTCTGCCTGTGGTGTTGCGGTGCCTCTGAGGTGGTAGTTTAGGCCAGGGAAGCTAGTGAGCGTGGTCACAGAGAAGATAACTGCACACACATT
The DNA here is from genome assembly GCA_962446985.1 of Xyrichtys novacula. NCBI lineage: Eukaryota > Metazoa > Chordata > Actinopteri > Labriformes > Labridae > Xyrichtys > Xyrichtys novacula. The sequence goes on along the minus strand of OY660866.1, from coordinate 29,894,468 downwards.
CACCCAGAGGCGCCCGTCTGCGTCGTGCGTCCGTGCGTCTGTGTGTCCTCCCCTCCCTTTATGGGTCATATTTATATAAAGAAAGCCCTGGTTTGAGAGGATAAAACTTTCAAGATGATTTAGATGTTGTTGTTGTTGTGTGTATATGTGTGTGCACGCATGTGTCCTCATGATTTCATGTGTGGTTGTGAAGGCTCTTTGTTCCTCACCCCGCATGTGTCTGTGTGCTCCTTCCGGCCCCGGCATGGCGCTCACCCCACAGGGACTGCCACTCAAAATGGGCAGAGCAACCTTTAACCCTCGCACTGCCAACTCGGAGTCATGCATAACTTGCTACCATATCAAGAGCCTGTCCCCCTGTAACCCAAACTCTGTCATGCGTAGCAGAGATTAAGGCCTCAGCTCTCAGGAAGCCATTTGGAACAGACACCTTTTAACCCTAATGGGATCAGAGTGAAGCCACTTGGAGCAGCCACCCGCTCTTAACCCCTAACACCACCCAACTCAGTTCAGACAAGGCAGAGTGCACAGGCAAAAGCCCAGCTCATATCATGGCACAGGGAGCGGGCAGTGTTTAACCCTTGCAGTGCCAGCTCAGCACCGGCAGATTTCCAGCTCACATGATAAGCAGAATTAAATCCACAAGCCTCAGTGTTCCTGATAGGGAGCCCACTGATGCGGAATTAGGATGGTAATGTAACAGCCCTGGTTTCCCGTCTCCAGCGAGGACATGCTGCGCGCGTTCGCAGAGTTCTGATTGGAAACGATAAATTGTGAGAAGTTAAATTACTGAGAGCTTCCCCTGGTTTGTTTGAGATCACAGATTTCAACTTTGGAGTCGAAATGACATTTTTATGGAGAAATATGAGGATTCAATGATTTTTTAAAAGTAGTGTAGTAGAGTATCCAACAGTGAGCAAGTGACTCACCTCCTTTTAAAGTTTCTGTATGTCACCACCGACAATGAGCCCTGTAAAATTACGTTTAATCCATTTTTAAAAGATTCTTTAAAAGAAAGTTTTATTTGCTTACTAGGAAGTTCCCATGCTTTATTTAGAATCACCAAGAATCAGTAAAATATTTTTCCATTGCTCATGAAGTGAAGAATTTGGTTTCCTGGTGTTAAAAACAGAACAAAACTGACCTTCTGTTAAAGCATGTAAAATCATCTTCATCATGTGTAAACCACTGCAGCCTTTAGTGTTCTTCTCCTCAGCCAAATGGAGAGTTTTCTGCTCTCAGCTAACGCCCCACTCTGCAATCAAGGAAGCAATCCATCACACAAATATGAGCACTAAAACCACAACACAGGTGCCAATTGGCTTCTCCCAATTATGCATTTAAATTTTAATGCCGACAGAAGATAAAATAGTTGCACAAAGTGCGTCATATAAAGAAAAGAAGAATTTATAGAGATACTTTCCCTTTAAGGGAAGTTCTAGGGCATGACTTGCAGCATGAGTGACTGTGAGTGTGTGTGTGTCTGTGTGAAAGAGAGAGAGAGAGAGAGAGAAGGAGAGAGAGAGAGAGTAGAAAGGGAGTTTCTTCTCTTGCCTGTCTGGTAGGGGTAGATGAAAGAGTGAAAAAGTTTAAGTCAGGCTGTTTCAGAGAGAAGCGGCGAGAAAAAGGAGAGAAGAGGAAGTTCCACAGAGAAAGGAGAGAGGGGAAGTGGAGGAGTGAGAGATGCAAGACAACGGACGGCAGTCAAAATAGAGGGAGCGCAGGTGATTGGTAGAAGTTTGCAGGTGATGCAGGAGAAAGCGGAGGGAGGAAAGTTGAAGTTGGAGGGGGATAGAGAGAAAGAAAGAGGGGTGAAATAAATAAATGAGGGAATGGTTTAGTAGGTAATAGTGGTAGTGGGCGAGTGGTGAAGCATTTGCATAAGGGGTGAGGGCATACTGCCCGGCTTTGGGGAGAGGTTGGCACCTCGCCTTGCCGACTGGCAGATCGAGGACCAGGGAGGAATAAAAGAATGAGGGGGTGTGGGGAGTGTGTGGGGGGGCAAAAGAGCGAGAGAGAAAGTCTCTCAATAGTGCATCTCTTGTGTGAGGAGGAGCAGGCCTTGGCTGCTATAGGAGCACGGAGGGCATGAAGGAGAGGTAGAGGGAGGGATATCGGGTTTTATTATCTGCTTGATTCCTGCTCTATTTGCTAACCAGGAGGTTCAAAGCTCGGTGTGCAGCTGCAGCAGGCAGGGCTGGAGAGCCGCTGTGTGCCGCCGGCATGTGCCGACTGGAACCCTGAAGGTGTGTGTGCAGCGGGTGCTTCTGCTGGAAGTGAGAAGGAGAGTGTGCCACTCTCTGCCTTCACCCTTCACACACTCACAAACTCTGAGTATCACTTCGCCTACTTGGCCTTATCAGAAATGGCCACCCTTGTGGAGGGGGAAATGCTGTACTCTCACTTTAACTGCAAAAATGCCTTTGACATCAGCGTGTGTGTGTGTGTGTGTGTGTGTGTGTGTTAGTGTGTGTGTGTTTGTGCGTGTGTTTGAGTTAAGTGTATTTACCATAGCGATGCCACAGAAACTGAAGTCATGTAAACACACATAGAGAGCAAATGCATATGTCTATATGCGTTCACTTAGTGTACATGTAATCCTATACAGCCCCATCTAGCTGCAGCCACATGCTGAAGTAGTTTGATTAAATTATTGTTTGTGCCATACTCTCCTAATTCAGTTTGAAATCCATAATTCTACCCAGTTTTATTTATATCATGATAGCATCATCCTTTGAGAGAAACATTTAGTCTAATTGAGAGCGCTGTTATCAAGATTAACATTCAATAAGGCTTTGTAAGGAGGATAATGTTTCACATCACTGTCTCTGCAGCTCAATACAATACTGTCGAGTTTATCCAGTGAGTGTGTTTTAAATTCTGGTTAACAAATTGAAGCCAAAAACCTTAAATGTCTAAAAATATTATCACCACACAATATATTTAAGAATTTTCTCGATTGATTTAGGTTCTTCAAATTGAATTATGAACAGGGATTTCAGATATGTTTAGAATTAACCTCATGAGGTGATGTTGATTTAGATGGCCTTAAAATATCAAATGAATCTCTGAAGTTGTTAAATTTGAAACAGTCAGTGCACACACAAAACCCTCAGTAAACGTAAAAGCCTTCAGACTCAAATTTCCTCGGTCTGCAGTCATGTCAGAAGCCTCAGCTTTGCTATCAGTTCTTGTGTCTCTGGAGCTGTTTAAGGTTCACTCACTCCGTTTTCCCCTCTGAGCCTCATGCCACAAATGGCTTCCAGACTTTCACACATAGTAATGCTTCAGTGTGTAAACAGCTGTAATTACAAACGATGCACAGACACACTTTTAACATCAATCTGTGCCAATGGGAGGAAGCGGGCATAAAGAGAGGAAGTTTTTTTTTTTTTCTTTCCTTTTTTCAGGTAGGAGAATGGATGAAAAGGTGTTTGAGCTGGATAAAAACAGAAGGACTGGCAGGGATGAAGTAAAGGAGGAAAATTTGAAGAAGAAGAATGCAGGGCTTTGTGTAAGAGTGTGTGTGTGTGTGTGTGTGTGTGTGGGGGGGCTTCGATAAATGAATGAAAAGGAGAAGAAAAAAAGGCCTTTTTCCTAATTCATGAGTCTCCAAGGAAAATCTCGTTTGTGTCACCTTGTCTGTGATTATTTTGTGAGCCTTGTTAGGTGACTAACTCATCACCTCTCACAGGAAGTCGGGCCTGCACACCTTAATTTTTACTGCGTGTGTCATATACGGTAAACATTAAACTTATCCTGACCTGGAATAATCTTATTTCTCGTTTTTACTGCTGTGTCTTTTTAGGCAGAGTCGATTCAAAAACAAACAGCTGAAGAAATTTTATCCAAAGTTATTCCACATGGCACACACACCCATAAACACACCGTAACACACACACGCACACACACTAGGGGAAAGTAGTTCAGCTCTCTCTGTCTTCCCTTGCATCACCACAGTACTTGTCAAAATTTGATTTCAAAGCTGAATTCCAGTTGTGACATGTTCTGATATGCTGTAACTTTTATTAAATCTGAAAGTGTGTATGCCTGCGTGTGTGTGTGTTAGTGTGTGTGTGTGTGTGTTTGCTTTATTTAACAGGTCTGCCTCCAATATTACTTGTAAAAAAAAGGCTTGTGTAGCCAATATTATTTAATGGCTCAAATAGTGATTTAATAAAATACAACATGAAAAGTAAATTAAATCCATCTTTGTTTTAAATTGATTATTGATTTTTAAGAAAAATAGAAAATGTAACCCCTGATTTTGTATTTCCATAATGTGGCAAATAAATTGTCAAATAAATAAGTATAACTCTGAATATGTATTTAAAAAACAGATTAACCTGCAATATAAAAGTTTTGTGTATAGTCAGATTTTTTAATTGAATACTTCTCCCTTTTTTTATACGTTTTTTTATATGTTCAAAAGATTTTGATGGGTCCACTGTAGAATTTTTAAACATGTTTTTAAATTTCTTTTTTAATATCCTTGTCAAAAAATTGCAGATTTTTGCATCTGTCAGATCTAGATCATTTTATGTCATTTTATGAATGAAGCAGGCTCCATTTTCATATTTAGAAAAAGACATTGTAACGGGTGCGTTGGTTGATTTAATTCACAACAGGTTTGGAAGGATGTTTGAGCTCTTGGTGAAGTTAAATTTTTTTTTCTTCTTTTCAATTTTCCCTTATCATTTAAAAAAAATCATTTTTAATGTCTAATACGAATTTTAATTTTAGAGTAAAAGATAAAAATAGAATAAGGTCGTCTCAGTCTTTGATAATACCTTTTAAAAAAGCCTTAAAAATCGTATGCACCCCAGTTGTAACAGACTCTAAGCCGGTTGAGGACATCACCGTGCAGGATGCAGCGAATCAGTCGAGAAGTGATTCACCTGATGTTTCTTCCTACGCATCCTAAGCGGTCTCCAGCCCTTTGGTATTTTATCTGAATGCCAAACATCTATCACAGGTAATTGCTTATCAGGGCTGTTGAAAACACTTTCGGAAATAGGCGCAAATAACGCTTGTTCAAATCAATTTTATGCAAATATAGCCTATTGACAGGTTTAAATAGGCTCGTCCTTTGTTTTTTTTTTAATTGCATGAAGGTGTTACAAGACTCGCATTAAGAAGGCTGTGAAAGCTGCATTAACGCTCTGGTGGGGAAAAAAAAATCATCTTTTTATCATGATAATGTTTGCAATATCATTAATAAAACTGATTTAATTCAGAAACGGGAACACTACAATCGTCTATCACTTTAAATTCTAAACCGACTTTTTAAAATGGCCGCGCTAGACTGAGGCAGAGGTTAAACTTTGAGCTGTGTTTCCAAACAGGTGAAAAAGGAGTATAAAGTACGCATAATTAAAGCAATTAGAACATGAAAAACACCGTCAATGGTTTGTCGTTTAATTTAGTGAACACAAAATGTAAATTTTGTTTTAATAAGCGGCTGAAATATGTCCACACAGCCGTCTGTCCGTCGACGGTTACAGAGGAAGACAACCGCTGCCCAAACTCAGCTAAGGTGAGCCTCTCTGACTTTCCCGTTAAACTTACTGCTTGATGTTGATTTTTATTCCTCTCAGTAAATGCATAAATAGTACTAAATTGCCTTTATTTTACAGTTATATGCACAAGCCAGAGGCCGGTCTAGGTTTAGGGACAAACTGGCATCACAGAGGAGTTTGTGGCGTGTCCATCTTCTCCACCTCCTGATTATTTTGTCTCAAAACCTGAATTTAATGTATGAATTTGCGCCAAACAACGATCCAATCTTGCAGATATCTATTTTAAAAGCTTCAATAGAGCTGTGTTACTTCTCTATTTTTGGGCCTCAATTTATAACCAAAGTTATTATGAAGTTGTATTTTCATGTAGGATTTTAAAATAGAAAAGCTTCTAATAAATGACACAATGTTATAATGGATGAATTTACACCCAACTTTATTTTTATGGCACTTTTCATACAAAAAAATGCAATTCAAAGTGCCTCACAGAGGCTAAAAACAACAACAATGACAAAAAAACCAACCCTCCCAGCCACACACACACCCATGAACCCACAGGCACACAGACACACACACACACCCTCACTCACCCACACATACACAACCGCACACAGTGTGAGAATTTAAGATATATTGTTAGGAAGGAAGGACCGCAAGGAAAGAACTACCTTGGGAAACACTGGAGATAAAAATTGTGAAAAGAAAGAGTAAAACCTGATGGACTATAACAAGAAAATAATATAAAATGAACAGATAAGAGCTCTTTACCATATAAAAAGGGGGTAAAAGTAGTAAAAACCTGTGACGGAAATTAAGAAAAAGACTAAGAACAGAGATAATTAATGGAATGACATAAGATACACATTAAGAACTTTGATTAAAATGAACATTCGCAATAAGGGAAAAATATAAAATGGCAATTTGTAAAAGGCCTGGTTAAAAAGGTGAGTCTTGAGCCTCTTCTTAAAAACATCAACAGTCTCTGCGGCCCTGAGGGTCTCCGGCAGATTGCTCCACAACCGGGGACCACCCAGTATTTTATTTTGTAACTTTGTCTTTTTTATAACTTTTGTCTTAAACATTTCACTTTTAGTATTAATGCTTCTTCTTTGTCTTGTGTTTCTGGCAGTCGCTGCTCCTCCCAGCTTGGCCTTGTCACTAAAACCTGAGACAGTTTTTATTTCTCTCCTCTTTTCTGAGTTTCGTTCAGTCAGGGAGGGCAGAGGAGGGGAGATTGTCCTGTTGCCCAGCCTGGCGAACAAAGGTCGCCCGATTTCTGAAAGACAGAGCGTGGCATGCAAAGATAAGATGAGCTTTCTTGCTGAAATTATTGCAGAGCGAACACCTTAAGAGTTTAGCGGAGGAGGCCAGAATAAATGCCACCCTTCGTTCTGCCCTAAAGAACTCTGGGCAAACAGAGGAAATCCTCTTTAATGAGTCAAGGGAAATGTGGCTTTGAAAATGTCCCAAAAAGAAAAAAACTTGACACGTTAAATAGTAGGGTGCCGTGGAGACTCATTTTTTTGGCCAACATCATAAAAGATCTGCACATACCTCAAAGCCTGTGTTACATTGGTACATACACTTTTGTCTTTAGTCCAGTTTATGATCATAATAATGTTGGCCGTGGACAAAGTGAGTGATTTGAAAAGGAGGATTTTATTTTAAAGGATTGTTGAATGATATGCATTAATGTCTGGTCTCATAATAGGTTCTTTTTTGTTATATAAAGGGTAATTGTGTGCGATGTGGCCGTAATAATGTCACAGCGTAGGAACTACAAATGAAAATGTGTGACTGTTTTGAATGGACAAAAGGAGTAGTTTGGATTTCCCTGATAGTAATCTTGATTATTTTCATTTCTGTAAGGGCATGATGATTTTATAGCGGGGCACGACAGCTTTATTTGGCACGTTTCACTCTTTTCTTTGTCTGCGGCCCATTCATCAAAAAGTGTAGATCCTTTCAGTCTTTTCAAATAAGCGACAAACATACCTCCGTTATTATTCTTCCAAAACAAAAACAAACACACACATCCTCTTTAATTCCATCTCCTCATGCTCATTTTGCCCATATCCTTTTTTTCTGCCATTTTCCACGTGTTCAGCGTGGCTGTTCGGGGTGGGTGTATGTTAGCGCGAACAATCACCGATCGGCCCGGCTCAGCCTGGTCCAGATGGGGTCTGTGCCCCCCCCCTCCCTCCCAGCATTAGCAGTGATGAGCCAGTCAGGCAGCCAGATAGTCAGCTAGCTACCCACCCGGATAGCCAAGCAGTCATTCACAAAGCCAGTCATGTAGCCTTTCAGCCAACCTAACAGCCAGCCTGCCAGTCAGTCAGTGGAGCAGCCAGTCATCCAGGCTGCAGCTTCTCTGTTAGATGCTGACAGAGGGAGCAGGCCAGGCTAAATCTGACTGTCCTGGGAGCCAACCAGAGGACTCTGGCCTTTGTAGGACGTTCACACAGACAGCCTGTCCCGTAGCACAGCAGGAGGCTTCAATCCACAATCAAATGGCCGGGCCCTCAACTTTGCCACATGACAAGTTAGCTTTTTGTTGGTGCCTGTCGCAGAGATTCCAGTTTTAACAATGTCTTTGTAAGCCCTGTGTGTGCTCTGCAGACTAATTCATGTAGTTATGACAGCAGATGTAGATGTGTGAAATCTGGAAATATGACATTAAAAAAATGAAACGTCTATGTAGTTTAGACATAATATGACTCGAGTTGACCATCGGTGAGAGTCTTTGTCTTTGAAGTATTTCTCCTGGGCACAGCTTGTCCCTCTGAGGTCATGCGGGTCAGCCAGTGAGGACGAGACACTGCGCTTGCCAGGGCAGCTACACAGCCCTCCGCTCACTCACTCCCTCACTCTCTGCTGCCCAATCCCATTCATGTGTGGTGGTGTACTTTATAATGCAGAAAATATGAGCGTTTTTCAGGCTTCAAAAGGAAACAAAACAAAAAAAACACTGTACCTGAATCAGACCAAGCTTTATGAATCACCAAGAAGTGTCGCCTGTTAAAAAAAGATTGTAATATCCACTTCCTTATAGGCGTCTTTCATAAATCTTTCCACTAACAGGTTTGCAATCATCATTCCTCCTCACTGATTCCTGTCTGTCACCCACTAACAGGATTGCTCCCCAGTTTGGTAACTGAAACTTTTAATGTGTTTCTGTGTCTGAGCTCTCAGGGCTTTTAAAGTGGACTACCAAACAAAAAAAAAAAAAGGTGGGAGTGGAGGGGCCAGTTTGGAAGTGAGAGTGCATTTTAAAACAGGAGAGCATGTTTTTGGACGGTATTTTTCGTTGGGGGTGGCGGCGGGGGTAACGGGGCATTTTCTTCCCCCCTCCTCTCTTTGTTTGTGTGGTAAATCCAGGAGCAGCTGCTGGTCTCAGGGTCTAGTGGGATTTTGGGCCTGTGTTTTCTCATGCCATCCCATGCCAAGGTGGTGTAACGCGAGCAGAGAGAGACGGAGAGAGTGAGGGAGAGAGAGAGAGAGGGAGAAAGGGGTGTTTCTGGAGGGGGATGGTGTATTTGGGGGGGTTAGTTGGAGAGCGAGCTGGTTTGTTTGGATGGCTGTGACCACGCTGGTGACGAAGGCACGGGTAGGGTGAGTTGGGGGGTGTAGGAAGGGGTTTTAGAAGGCGGGTGCTGTCTGGATTGGATGCATGTAAAATTAATATCCTTTGGACTTTGCCTTTGCAGTAGATTGGAACTTGTCTATTTGGCTAATGACGTGCCTTCTGCCTGCACCACACACAGTCCCCGTCTCTCCCCCTCCCTCTCTCTCTCTCTCTCTCTCTCACTTTTTCTCTCTCTCTCTCTCTATCTGTCTTCCTCTCTCTCTCTCACTCCCTCTCCCTCTCCACTACCAGCCACCAACCATCCACCCCCCACATCTTTGCTTCTCCCTCTGCCATCTCTCTCTTCCCTCCCTTTCAGCGCTGGGAGCGTGCGTATTGGCTGGGCTGTTTGAGACTCGGTGCCAAATAGGTGGGCCCTCTGCATGTTGGCACAGACTCAGTCAATGGTTAGAGAAGGAAAGTGAAGAGGAAGAGAGAAAGAGAGACAGAGTTGGAGAGAAAGAGGGGGAAAAAAGAAGCTGCACTCGGGTTTGCCAGCGGTCGTGCACACTCTTCCAACATTGATTCGGTCCTCTTGTTTTGTTTTTTTTTTTCTTCTTCTTCTCCTCCGTCCGCACCCCCCTTGTCCAGCTCTCTCTCTCCCTCTCCGTGAGTCTGATGCAGAACCTAGAGAACTGAACCAATAGTACGCGCTGCTTTGCCAAGCATTTTTTTGTTATTTTTTCATCGAGATATTTTTTTCTACATGTTTTTGCAAAAAAGAGAAGCTTGTTTTACTTTTCCACAATTTTATCATTTTTGCTGCTATATCTTTTTTTTCTCTTTCTGGGCATGTCCAGCTCTTTTTTAGCCTTTAGACAGAGAGATTGCTGAACTTCTCTACACTCTCCTTCTGTTGTGCTCTTGAACAGCACCTCTCCTGCTGCTCCTGCTACAGTACCTCCTGTGTTCTTGTGCTGGTATTACACTGCGCCCCCTTGGCCTGTCTCCTCTTTCTCAGCTTTTCCCCCCTGCTGCTTTTATTGGACACTTTCTCAGCTTCTCTTTTTGCTTAATTCTTTTTCTCCCAGTCTTTTGTTTTCTTATAACGCAGCATTACTTCAGAGCTTTTTTTTTTTTTTTTTTTTTTGACTCAACAATTCACTTATTATCCCGGTGGCACAATTTTAAGTTTTCTTTGCAATCGGCGGGGTGAATTTATGATGAGAGAGCAAAATGGTAACTAACGCGTTATTTTTTTTTATCACCATATGTTCCATGATAACATTTGTGACTGTATTATTTTGAGTGTGAATCCATTTGTTTTGTTGATTGATTTGCATTTGCTGTTTAAATATTTTTTAGTTTAAGAATTTTCTCTGAAATTATTCTAATGTTCAACAAATCATATAGTGTTTCATCTGTTTTATAAATGCTCAATTTTGTATTTTTTATGTGTTTAAAAAATACTGAATTAATTTTTCAACATTTAATGCCTAATATTTTTGATGGTCAGATGTTATTCTGGCAATAACTTGCTTTATAATTTATTTTAAAAATGACACTGATTCAGGCAGGCACATTGATGTTGACATTATTGCTGCTTAGATGAGGCACAGCCAGTAGGGATTTAATTTCCCTCGTTCGTTATTTTCTAGCTCTCAGTCTTTCCATATTGTTTTGCTCGGTGTTTTGAAAAATGTGTCCTTCATTGAGACGTATGTGCTTGTGTTAGGTGTTAGGTAGGTAGTGGATAGCATTTCTCTCTCTCTCTCTCTCTTCCTCTCTCTCTCTCTCTCTCTCCCTCTCTCTCTCTCTCACTTTCTCTCTCTCTTTCAGTGCCTCTCGCTCATTCTCTCCCTCTGCTCACACAGAGCAGGCACTGCCCCTCCATGCTGCGTGCCGGTGCTAACTGCCTCTCTTCTCTCTTCCCTTCCTCACCCCCACTCCCTCTGTCCCCATCCTTTTCTCCCCCATTCTCCCCCTCTCTCTCCACCTCTTGCTTCCCCCCCTCCTCCCTCTCCTCCTCCGCCCTCCCCCCTTCCTCCTCCCTCATCCAGGATGAATTCCACCCCTTCATCGAGGCCCTGCTGCCCCATGTCCGCGCCTTCGCCTACACCTGGTTCAACCTGCAGGCCCGCAAGCGCAAATACTTCAAGAAGCACGAGAAGCGCATGTCCAAGGAGGAAGAACGTGCAGTGAAGGATGAACTGTTGGGGGAGAAGCCAGAGATCAAGCAGAAGTGGGCCTCGCGCCTGCTGGCCAAGCTCCGCAAGGACATCCGGCCCGAGTTCCGTGAGGACTTTGTGCTCACCATCACAGGGAAAAAGCCCCCCTGCTGTGTGCTGTCCAACCCGGACCAGAAGGGCAAGATCCGTCGCATCGATTGCCTGCGCCAGGCTGACAAGGTTTGGCGGCTGGACCTGGTGATGGTCATCCTGTTCAAGGGCAGCCCCCTGGAGAGCACAGACGGGGAGCGGCTGGTCAAGTCACCTCAGTGCACCAACCCTGGCCTGTGCGTCCAGCCACACCACATCGGAGTGTCCGTCAAGGAGCTGGACCTGTACCTGGCCTACTTCGTCCACACGCCAGGTATGTGGCCGTATCTTCATTCCATTCTCGACACTAATAGAGAAGGATGCCAACACACACACACACACACACACACACACACACTGGACATACCTGTGTACATATGCATATACAAACACACACATTTACAGAAGTAACACACACAAAAGCCATTTCACACACAAACACTTGCTTGTGTTATCATTTTTAAATGAAGAGGAAATGATGGTAATTAAATTGTTTTAAATTAGTATAGTTTTTGTTTAAGTTTAAGGAATATTAGAAATGCATCAAAAGTGTTATTAAGTATTCAGTGACCAGTCCGACTATATCGTAGTAAAAAAAAAAATAGAGAATTCACATTTTCGAGTGTGACGTTGTCTCACTGAATCAACACTACAAATATCTCCCACCAAGAGAAAACCAGAAGAGGTTTCCCTTTGAGCTTTAGTTTTTTTTTTTGACTATCTATCATGAAATAGTTTTGCTTCTTCTTTATTTGAGTCTTTTTTCATTTTTTCATCTGTTTCTTGGTGTTTGTTTACATGACAACACAGTATCAACAGTAATAAAAAGAATATGTGAGTGCGTGTCAAGGGCATTCAGCCAGAGTGGTTTGGCAAGTACACGCTCATTTTTCTGAGCGAGACATTTGCGGCTTCATACGAGCATGTATTTTGTGTCTTTTATAGGAAAGAATTTGCATGCCTGTGTGTGTGTGTGAGAGTGTGTGTGTGTGAGAGAGAGAGAGAGAGAGTGTGTTTTGTATGAGAAGAACACCACTGTTAAAATGTGTGTTTTTGTGTAATGAGTGATTGTTTCTAAGATTGTTCTCAGCCTGTCTAAGTGTATGTGCCACGATTGGGCCATTGTAGCCAGGAATCGTCATTTGGCCATTGCCCAGAGTGTGTGTTTGTGTGTGAGTGTGTGCGTGCGCATGTGTGTGTGTGTAAGAGGGAGAGCAGAGCCGCGAGTCTCCTGCTCTCAGGCCGCAGGCTGCTGCCGCCTTCACCGTCTGCCTGAACGCTATCACCACGTCGGACCTGGCTGCCAAACACACACTTGCAGAGAAAATGCCAGTGCTCACAGACTATTGCAGCCACCTTCACACCCATATACACACATACAAACACAGCTAAATAAAGATACACACATTTTTATTTAAAAAAAAAAAAAAAAAAAATAGAAAAACAACTCTGTCATCTTTGTAGCGCACTTTCACACGTAGAGCCAAACACAGTTTTAGTCACGATTGCGTACACACACCCACACAACACACACTCTCGGCCAAGGACTATCAGAGATACAGTTAGATACAGCCAAACATTGTTGTATCTCAGCCACCATCATGGATACACACACTCACACTCAGCCAAACATCGCTGTTGCCTCCAGTGCGCGTACTCTACACACACAGCCAAAACGCTGGCTGTGTTGTAGTTTTTTCCCCCCACATTATAAAAAAAACACTGTCAGAGCAACCACACACACACACACACACTCACACACACACACTCACACACAGATGAAACACATTTCACAGCCAAATCCTCAGAATACACACCAGTTCACCATTTGCTGGCGACGTATACATACAAATACACGCTCATGACCTAATATTATCTCAGCTGGATTTTTCTGGAATTTCAAACAGTGACTCAACCAGTTTTACACACACACACAACCACACAGGCATATGCATTTATATGTATATGTATATTGTACAACCCTGTCACTGTCCAAACACACACATGCTCACCCTTTACATGACAAAACTCATACGCTCGCTGTTAACATGAGTGTAGCCAATTGCTATCACAGTCTATCCATCTATCGTTATCTGTCTCTCCTCTTTTCAGACATATACTCACACTCACTCACACACACACACACAGAAAATCTCTGTCCAGGCCAAACACCTCTCGCGGCCCGAGCCAAACCCTGGCAGCAGCTCTAGCTTCACTCTGTTGGTCCGTCTCTGGCGTGGAGAGCCTGTCCTAACACTGACTGTGGAAATAAATTGTACGGCTTATTTTAAAAAAAATACTTTGTTAAATTAAATTCTTATATTGTTGCATTATGACAGAGAAATTCAATTTATATTGTCAGAAGATTCAGTATTTTTAGGGATTGAGTTTAAACATCTGCAGAGCTGATTTTACTCACTTTAATTTGAAGTGCGAGCACTGTTCATTTTTTTTTACAATTTACATTCGGGCTTTAAGCACCTCAGTAAAAAATTTTGTTTAAATTAAGCTCAGGTTTGTAAAAAGAGGAATTTTGAGTGTAAATTAAACAGCACACATTAGGAAAAAAATGTGTAATTTTCTCCACATGAATTGAGAAATATCATGAAGACCATCACATTTTTTTTGTCGTGTTTTATAAGGCACACAGGAACAAAGCAAGAACTGTGTATATCATTTAATCTGTTAAAGACGTCTATCAGGAGCTTGTCTACTCTTCATAATTTCAAACAACACGTGATATTTGTCTGTGATTTGATCATGCAGGAAGGTTAATAAGAAAGATGAAGTGAAAAATGTGTTTTTGAATACAATGACTCCTCAGACTCATGAGCTGTAATTGAGTTAATTTCATGATGCTGCTGAACCCACTGGTGGATCAGATTTGAGTTAGTTTCACTCGTCACTTCATTACTTTGGTTTACAGCAGTACAGTGAAACACATGGCTGCTTCGAGGGGCTACCCAGTGTGCGGCCCATTCATAATGTGGACTTAGCGCGTGTTCTTTTTATCTTATCTGGCTAACACAGTGTGCCTCGGTACCTTTATCTGCTTCCAAAGTGTCCGTGCGCAGTTAAAGCCGTGGTTGGATCGACACTTTGACAGAGAGAAATGGACCGAGGGAGACAAAAAAGTGCAAAAACTACACATAGCTCCGACACGTTAGCTTCTAAGTTGTAAACGCGTATTTCTGGGTAGATAGGCACAAAGACTGGCGTATACCTGTCCCTCCTAGCCGTAACAGTGTTGTGTGGCTGTGTTTTTCGCCTGAGTATTGCTATGACTGACAAGATGCGCGCATTGTTTGTTTTTGTTTGGTTTGCGTTTTGTCGGTCTTTAGCATCTCAGTCTTCCTCGCTCCTCTTTGATCCCATGCACACTTTTGTTTTGTCTCCTTAAACATCGCCCTCATTGTTGCTCTCACAGAGGTAAAGCCTGTGCTGATCTCTTTTGTTTATATTGTAGGAGACACAGGGAGAGAGAGGGAGGGAGAGAGAGCACGTTGGAAAGGAAAAGAGGCTGTGATAGTGATTGTTCTGTTTGGCAGCTCCCAAGCCCCGTTGGTGTGGGAAGAAGAGAAAGACGTCTTGTGTTTTGTTTATGACAGAGTGGCAAAAGCTGCCACGGGGAATCTCTGGGCTTGCCGTCAGGCTTTCTCAGGCTGTTCTGCAGCCAGCCAGCCTTTCAGATCCTCACTATTACGGAGCATAACATGCTGCTGCCGTAGAAGAACAAACCATGCTGCCACAATACACAACCTCCTCCCCTGATTTTCAGGCACCTCAGATAAAAAGCATCAAACCAGCTGGATAAATGTGTCTTTAAACTCTGTAACCGAGCAGGGAGGGAGGAGGAGAGACTAAAGGAATGGCCTGAAGCGGTTAAGTGAGTTGTGCATTATGTGTAATTTCGAGGGAGTAAATAGTGTCATAATGGATGTAATGGTCCTTGGCACTGACATGCCAAAGGTCTCCTCCTCACATTAACAGGATTCCCCCTGATAACCCAATATCAGAGTCCTTTTTGATAGGTTCAATTCTCAACACACGATACGATCTAATTCGAGACACTGTGAGTATGACTGCTGCTCAGGTGGGTCCCCTTGTGAATCATCTGAGGAGAAACTATTGAACCGTATAGCTGCTTCTCTCACGTTGAGTGGACTCTTTGATCTATAATCTTTCTGCTGCTCTCGCTCAAACTCAGCACATTTATGATTTATTCAAGGTTGGAAAAATAGAAGATAAAAAAAAAATAATTGTGAGTTAGCTCAGCACAATTACTCATGTTTTGGACCTTGTTCTTCCCGCTCTCTTTTCTTTTCTTTTCCCTTTTTCTTTTTTAACTTTACTTTCTTTTGTAAGCCATAAGTGTGATCATGAAAAGATGTTTCAAATGTGTTTCCAATCAAAAGTGCAGCACAGGAAATTTGCAGTCACTCCGAGGGAGGTGTGAAATGTGCTCGCCGTGCCATTTCTGCCATGACCGCTCTACACTCTGCGCTCCATGGTGCCAGATCCCGCCTCCCTCTTGCTACAGCAATAGTAATGCCTTGGACGGCACTGAGAGAAAAGCCCAGAGAAACCCTAGCACTGTGGCCGCTCGCTGACCACAGAAAGGATTCACACATAAAAATCTAACTTCCATTCGTGTGTGAGGATAGTCAGGATCGATAATGAAGAGAAGAACAGGAAAGAAAAGAGTGAAAGAGAAGCATTCACACAGTCAAAGAGAAAAAGTTGGATGAATGTCTCGTAGTTGAAATAGCTGAAGGATTTCACAGGTTACCACAGTTTGGTGTTTTAGTGTTTCCTGTGAAAATAATCTGTTGTCACTTACTTCAAGGATCTCTTCTGCTGCTCCCATGACATCACAAGGGTTAAGTGGACTGTCGTTGTGTGTAAGTGTTTTTGTTTTCGTCTGTGTGTGTGCGCGCCTTCAGCAGTGACGTTTCGATTAAATAAATCTCAACACCGAGGGAGACGTTCAGGTCTGAGGCTTTTGTTTTATGCGGTGGGAACACGGCCCATACCAGCTAAAAAAAGCTCTCCACATGCAGAACGAATTTGGCAGTGGTGATTTTTTTTCGCCAGTGGCTCTCGTTTAACCGGGAATCCATCTCTTTTTTTTGCACATTTATGTCTTCCTGTGTGGCGCAGGGGCTAGCTGAGGTGGCTGCTCCTCAAATCTGAAGAGTTAAGATAGAGGGAGAACCCCGTCATTAGAAAGGCAGAGTGAGAGGGAGTCTTCTCACACTATTCTTGGCTTCAGAAAAAAGTCTGTGTATTTGGATAGCTAATGGTATCAGGCAAGCCAAAGCCCTGTTGTGTGCTCATTCGCTCCAAAACATGCACACACACACACACATATACACACACGCACATACACACACGCAGACGCGAGGCTAACATTGGGGTGTCACAGGCGTGCATAGATTGGTCCAAAACCGCAGGGTCTACGTTTATCTCATGAGACCACAATGACACAAGCTGACTCGAGGGAAAATAAAAAACATGAGAAAGGCGAGTCAAAGACAATGTTTTGGTGTTCGCTTCCCATTAAATTGACCAGTGAAAACTGGCATGCTACGTGACGCGCTGTCTCTGTCTCAGAAACAGCTCCCTGCCTTTTTGTGCTTTTTTTACATAATGATCATAGGCCTCTGATTCTTTGGCTGTGTCTGACTCGAGGGAGAGGAAAAACCCCTGAACAATTTTTTGTCAGTCCACATCTGTTTATTTTTGTGTGCGTGTGAAGAGTGATGGCGTCAGGGTGTATGAGGTAAAAAAATATATATTTCAGTGAAATCATCAAGTTCATACAGACACATTTTGATCCATTTGGCTGTTTTACTTCTTCCTCTGATCGCCTCTTTTATTAATGAACGGTCTGATTTTTTTCTGCTTCCTCTGCATTGTAAAAACGAGACCTTTCAAAGCTTTGTGTCAAGTGTTTGTCTTTTTTGTACGATTAGACAGAAATCCTTTCCCAGTGATACAAATGTTGTCCTTATTAGTGATGGTGCAAACCACTTTTCCTTTGTGGTCTCCTGCTTTGATGGTGCGTTTTTCAATTAAATCACAGCCACCTTGTTCGTGTTATAATTCATAAAAGTCATATAACTTCAACCTCATTAGAAAACACTTTTGATCCTTTAATTAATTGGCGCTAATTTGTTCAAATGAATGCGTTAAAAATATTTAAAGACTGATTTTGAAATAAAGACGTCTCTTTATATATTGAACAAATAATACGATCAGTTTAGTGCTTTTGAATTTGTTCTAAACTGGAATAAAGAGCTATTTCAGTCACTAACTGTTAAAATTTAATGACACATTAAACACATTAACGATTGTCCAATAAAAATGGGTGTAGGCTAAGCATTCTTTACATGAGCTGAGTAGGCTTTTTTCTTTCTTTTTTTTTTTTTTTTATTAGGGAAAAACCTACAGAAAGCAAGAAAGGGTAGAAGGACAAGGAGAGAGAGAGGAGGAGAAGAAAAGAAAGCAGTTATTGAGAAAAGAGAGAGTCAGAAGCAGCGAGGGGGTGGTATTGTCTGTATTAATACTGTGTCTTCCCAGTGCCGGGTCTCTTTTCAGGCTTTTGTAGCCGCGCCAACCATGAAATGTGTCTGTCCCCAAAAACCATATACCCACTCAGGAGGGTTTCCTGACCTCAGAGAGACAGAGAGAAGGAGGGAGGAGGAGGAGGAGGAATAGGAGCAGGAGAAAGAGCGCAATGGCCAATGCTCACTATCAGGCGGGCCAGCCAGAAAGGAGGGAGAGCCAGGGAACATGGCTTATTCACCGGGCTGCACTCACAGCGCGGCCCTGGCATCGTTTACTTAGTCTGGCTAACGACGCCGTTCAGCACCAAACAGCCACATTCATCCTAAACAGAGAGTCACAATACTGTGTTTAATCCCAAAAGCACTATCACCCTCTTTTTTTTTATTGTCATTACTGTTTTTTTTTCCCAGCCAATTAGAAATGACTGTTACTTTCTTTCGCAAAGAAAAAAAAAAAGTCCTCAGATGAGTACTGATTTAGGAAAAAAAAACAAAAAAACTTTTCATTTTCTTTTGCTCATGTAGGTTGCAGAAAGCAGAAATTACTATGTGGGCGAGTTTAACGCTGATGTTCAGAAAGTGAGAGGAGTTGAGAGGAGTTGTGTCGGCGGCCGTTTTTGGCACGATGCTATCTCTGTATGGAAGACGCCAAATTTTCATACACAGTCCCTGCCAACCTCCTCCCTCTGATCCTGGCTTTCTTCTCTTTTCTTTTCTTTATTTCACTTGTTCCCCTTTTCTTTTATTTCTCTTCAGGGTTCAAATGAATGCCCTCCCCTAGCCTCATTAGCACCCAAGACTCCTGTTTGCAGCTTCAGAAAAATGTATAATAACTAGTAAGCACAAACATTTAAGTGCTCAAAAGGACTATTATCCGTATTTCTTCATGAAACCGGGCCTTCATGGGGTCGTGAGCCTTACTTTTTTAAACTTTTGTTCTATGATGATATTTGACCTCCAAGATCAGATTTTCTCATCTAATCACAGACACAGTTTTAAATTCAATGATACTGCTGTCCTTGGAAGTAATATTTTAATGGCTGCCAGGCTTGATTAGTTCATTCATTAGCGTAAATTCACTTTGAGAGGTTTTCAGATCGTTTCATTTGACCCCAGGTTCATTCGGCCACTTTGTCTTGTCGAAACCACTTCAAATCGACGGGATTTGTATTTTGTCATCATCAGTTACAAATAGTTGCGCGTTTTCAAGGCAGACCACCCGTTCCTCTTGAGAAACAACCTTCGTGTAGGCACCGCTCGGTTTTGTTTCACCGTGAGAAGGAGAGCAGTTTAGAGAAAACTAAAAGTGGGGTGGGGTGGGGTGTTTGGAGGGGGGGGGAATCAGCGAGCTTGCTGAGAAGCACAACAGAATGCAGAGAATCAAATTTGGCATGCGTCTGTGTAAGCGAGTAAGCTTCAAATCAGTTTGGACACAGATCTAGGACACTAGACGGAGAGAAGAAAGCGGGATGAAACGGGATAGGGAACAACATGGGATTGAGGGGGGATAGTGTGTATATGTGTATGTGTGTGTCGAGGCGATGGGGGGGTGGGGGGTAGATAAGTAGAAGATGAGATGGAGGGGGTTTGTGGGTGAGGTTGAGGGGGTGAGGAGGGTGGTGGTGGTGGTGGTGGTGGTGGGGGGGGGGTGGTGTTTGGTAGAGTGTCCCTCAATGACGACTTGAAAAACAGGCCGGTAAATAAATGGAGTGGCAGTAAACAAGGCTCGGCGCTTCATCAAAAGACTCCATTCATCTGTGAACAGGAGAGTCTCTCTTTTCTCTGAGGAGAAAGAAAAAGGAACCCACTGACGCTGACGAGAGGACGCCGCTTGTTTAGATAACAGGATGAGTTTGGAGTGGAATGGGCTCGGTGTATGTGTGTGTGTGTGTGTGTGTGTGTGCGCTCGTTAACGTCTGTGTGAATTTTGAGGGGGTGCAGAGCAGGTGGGAGTTGGACATAGTCTTAACGAGTGGGTAAGGTGGGGGTAGAGATAGTGTGTTTCTGTTTGTTCTTTATCACTCGCATGGATTCAGGGAAGGATTGTGTTCTCAGGGTTAGAATTGTGGGATAGGCCAATGACAGTGTGTGTTTGTGTGTCTAGTACAAAGCGGTGTAGGGGGTGGTGTGCTTTTGGCAAGGCTTATGTGCATGTGCGCATAGGCGTGCATGTGTGTGAGAGTGCATATGTGCATATGTCTGCTCATTATACATGGTTATTTTTTCCAGACCGAGTGCTATGCTCTATTTTGCATGATTTACAGTCTTGTGAGCCAAGCAGCAGCAGCAGGTCTTTTTTTTTTTTTTTTTTTGAGACCGAGATTAAGGAGCAGAGTCTTGGGGTCTCAGGGACACAACGGTGAACCGGCCACAGCAAGGTACTATGCATTGCTCTGTGTTTTCAGCTTTTATAAGTCAGCTCGTCAGCCTGTTGGTTAATGGAGTCAGGTGTAAAAGTTTGACACACTTCTATCATACAAACTTTTTAATTAGACAGAGATAAACCCATGAATATAAAGGTCAGGGTTGAGTCATCTCAACCACTTACTGGATTTTAATTTAAAGAGCGGTGGTGCGAGAGGCCAAGACAGAGTGGCGTCTTCTTCAGCTTAATGTAGCTTCTGCCTGACTCTGCCAACTTTAATGTGAAAGTTAACAATTCCCTTAACTTGCCTTTAATCGTTTAAAAACATATCTCGTTATAAAGAAGATCCCTTTGAGAGATATGAAGAGTGTCATTTGTCACTTTAACTCATCTGATCTGATGTACTTATTTATTTTAACTTCAGAGTAAAAAAGGGCTTTAACGTTCTTGTCTTTCGGATTGCCAAGTGAGTCTTTTAAGAGCTTTTTTGTTTTAATTATCAGCTGCATCTAGCACACACACACACACACACACACACGCTCAGTTTCTCTGTTTATCACTTGCCTTAGATTATCAATAATGTTATTCAAATTGACTTCCATGGATATTTCTTTTTGTAGTGTGATTTCTTTGGTTACACAGAGTTGATATTTATGGTTGCCATAGCACTCGAGAACCCCCCTTTTCCATCTCTGTATCCCCTGCCTTGCCACCCCAAAGTCCCCCCCGCCCCCCAAGCCCACCGCCTGTTCCTCTCACGTTTATTGGACCCAAATTTGGCTGGCACCATGGCAACCAAGACTCCCAGGGAACCTTGCCTGGGTAGGATCCAAGGTGCCTCCAGGGTGGCACTGGCTCGCGCTGTCTGCATCAACGAGCTGTCGCCGTGGCAGGTTGCATCGACAAGGCCGGCCTGGCCCTCGCCTGCCACAGCCACGCTGGAAATGCAAGCTTGCTAACCTGTGTTAACTAACTACTAGCTGACATGACCCGCTATATCTGGTGACTTTAGCCTCCGATGCCACTGCTGCAGGCCTCAGTGACTGTAGCATGGGGGAACAGAGGAAGCTTTTCACCAGTACGCATATTGATGTGGCATGGCTGGGTGCCCAGTGCTGCCTCCCACATGAGAGAACGCAGGAGAGAGAGAATGAGAGGGAGGAAGACAGCATAGAGATGTATTTTCCATGTATAATATATGAGCATATATATGATTTTTGAACAATTCCTTTTCCTGCGGTGTATAAATATTCAGCAGCATATATTTGGCTCTGAACGTCTGGCCAAAACATGTATGACATTCAAATGCAGGATGATAACATGTACCACACTCTGCATCTGTTGATGCAATATGGTTTCATGACTGACGCTGAAAACCGCCAGTTGACCACAATGTGAATGAGAGATGAAATTCATTCAGAAAGGGTCATTGTTTTTATTGTTCTGTCCTATGAATACTTGAAATGTGAGCATTTGTTTAACTCTGCTCCAGAGCAAACAAACAAGCAGGTGACAAATAGAGAGCTCATACTTAATGAGATGATTATGTACGTATGTGTGACCTAGATTGTATGCTAGGGAAAAAAGACACTCACTCGTGTTAGTATACACGTTCATGCACTTGCTACTTATAACAAAGAAATTCTGTAACATTTTGTGTCTTTTATCATGAACAACATCTTAAATATCCTTGAAAACACAGTTACACAAAGCTGAGCTGATGGGTTAAGACAAAGAGGATGTCTCTGAAGATATCTTCACATTATCTCTATCCAATGTAACTTTCTCTGTTTCTGAGAACTGCCTTAAATTTTCAGCATAATAGGCAAATATCAACACACAAGGGATGGGCGATATGGGCTAAAAAATTTATTACAATAAGATGTGCCTTTCTGGTGATAACGATAAAAGTCCTGATGAAAAATATTATAATCCCAATCTATATTTTTGACTCATTTTGTCTTGAGAACATCAGTTGAAGGAGTCAAATAAGATACTTAACCACAAGTTTGAGTAGTAGGTTATGGAGAAAACTAATGACATCAAACAAGTTTCAAACGTGAAAACATTTTCAACATTTGTTAAAAACTCTTATTGCACAGAGTGAACAGCAGCAGATCCACTGTCCGATGTTAGTCATACCTGATTGCACTCATCTAAGCCCCAATCTTGAAGGAAATCCCTCATGTGGAGCCTCGTTCAGTAACGAGCTGCTCAGAAACATCTTCTTCATTACCATCGGCCATGTTTGTTTGTTATTCTGCTCTATGTGGGCTATGGCTGCAAGTCCGTCGCTCGCGCTAATGTCATCAACTTGCATTTATCATGTTTATCATGAGATGAGATTTATCATTCCTACAACATACTGTCAAAAAAATCTAAGTTCCTTAAACACTCTGCACTACTGGGAATCTTACACTAACTCATTTGCATGAGACTTCTATGCAGAGTTGGTCCTGTCATGGTCTTCTCAAATAAATTTTTTAAAGTGCAGAGTAATGTCAAAGATATTATAAAAAGTTTATGGCTCACTTTTTCACATTTGAGGAACTAAACACATATTGAGCAGCACTCTTTTTTGCAACCGAATCAGAATCTACCAGAACTCTGACTGAAAGTCTTCTGCTGCTGTCTGTGCAACACATTCCAGATCTTCACCGCTCTCAGGGTGGGTAGGGCAACATATTGACTGCAGGGAAGGAATGGATATCTCATCACACTGCTTCCTTAAACTGTGAGTCAGTTTGTCGAATTGGTCATGGGCCAGTCACGGCTACAGTAGGTCTTCACTTGATGGGAGCTGCAGTGTGCTGAGGGGTTTGAGGGACAGTTTTGTAGCAACTTGATATTGCTCGTGTCCCTGGATGGATCAGTCTCATTTATTTATGCCAACCCTACTTTTCCCTTTATTTATTTTTTGTCTTTATGAGGACAAAGTCAGTAAGTGACTTCAGCCTGTGGCAGGGAGACAGTGGATTCGTCATGCGAGGTGTGTAAGGAGATATGGTGTGTGATCCATGACGGTGCTGGCGGCAGTGCGCACACTCAGCACTGCCAGCAAGTGGATAGAGGCCAGAGGTAGAAAGTTGAAGAGAGGGAGAAAAGTTTGAGACTGCAGGAAAAAGGGGTTTGAGTGTGATTAAGTTGCTCCATCCTTGTTTGTTTGTCTTTCTTCTCTCTTCTCTCTCTCTCTTTCTCTCTCTGTTCTTCCTGACCTAAAAATGGGGGGTTAGATTGAGGATACTGACGGACTAATGAGCCCCTTTTCTCGCAATTACCCTCCTTTCCTCTATTCTCTCCATCCCTCTGTCTCTCTCTCTTCCTCTCAGATTCTCTGATTTGCTTTGTCGGTTCATTTTATTCATTTTCCCTCCGAGTCTAATATCCATGTTTCCTCTGTCCTTCTCCCGCTCTGTTTCTCTTCTGCTGTCACTTTCTCAGCGAGAAGTGGTAAATCAAGGTGGCACTTCATCTTTAAAAGCAACATGATGGTCAATTAAAGTAATCTGGTCCTCATTTGTGGTAGATTGCTATCTGCGATCTTGGATGGAAACTCTTCTCGTTAATAAAGAAAAAATGCAGCGCTGTGCTCTTTTTTCTCTTTGTTCCCTTCCTTATTTTCATTTTTTGGGTTTTTTCCTTTTTGCCTCCTCACCACTCGGGTTAAAAAAGTTTCCCTTTCTCTTCTCTCTTAAGTACTGTTTAAATCACTGTTGCTCAGAGTCAGAAGTATTTTTATGATCTATAATGAGGTTTGGAAAGTGTGTTTTACTTAAATTCTTCATGTATAAGTCTTAGTTAATGGCATATTGGCTGTAAGGTCTGGTATATAGGATAATTCTTTCTTTCCACTCACTCTTTTTGCGGTCTTAACCACAGGAGGGCTTTTGTATCTACATATTAGCTTGTTTAACTGGAGGTGTGCTTGAAAAAGAACATGATTTCTTTTCCTTTCATTGGGCTTGGCCACTGTTTGTGTTTAGTTTGGTTGCTAGCCTGCTGTGTCTTCCTCCCCACTCAGAGCCGAGCCATGAAATAGAGCAGAATTATCAAGGGTTTAGTTGCCCTTAAAATTTTTGTGTCTTTGGCGGGACGTTTTTCTTGCAGATG
Source organism: Xyrichtys novacula (assembly GCA_962446985.1). NCBI lineage: Eukaryota > Metazoa > Chordata > Actinopteri > Labriformes > Labridae > Xyrichtys > Xyrichtys novacula. Next base: position 29,870,022 of record OY660866.1, on the reverse strand, counting down.
GAGCGCAGCAGCTTCAGTGGGAGAGCAGAGACCGAGAATTTAAGAGAGATGTGTGTTTGTGAAAAAAATGAACACATCTTGTCAGTTGTATAAGTCAGGGCTCGACAGTGCGACTGTTTCACTCACATTTGCGACTAAAAATAGTTTTGTGTGAATTGTAAAATGTATTTAGGGGCACATGGACGCATTGAAAAAAATCAGCCGAGGCAAAAAATGTATTTTCATGTAAATACCATGGTGAAGTTAGTTTTAGGTTGGATATTCAACGGACATTCACTGTGGATCTACAGGTGTCTTCTCACTCTCCATAGCCGGGAACGGAAAGAACAGTGTGGTTAAATCTACTCGCCACCCATTCACTGTCAACGTTAATTGTTGAATAAGGGACCATCAATAAATCACTGGTTGATGTTCTCAGAAAAGGCTGTTTTCCTTCAATAGCTTCCATGTCACGTGACCAATTGACCAAAAATTGATTTCAAATAATAGTACCAAGGTTGGATAATAAGACACACCTCTTTATTTTCCTAATTTGTCCTCTAAAAAATTTTTGTGTTAGTTTTAAAGCCAATTTTGAACCTTTCCTTCAATAACTTCCATGTCACATGACCAAAAGAACTAAAATTGATTTCAAATAATAGTACTTATATTGACCAATAAGACAAACATTATTTGATCAGTTTTCATTGTGCCCCTAAAGTTCTTTGTGTGCTCCACATGTGCTCCTTCTGAAAAAAGTTAGTGTCAAGCCCTGTAAGATAATTTACATTTTTAAAGATGATTGCATCTTTGTTTGTTTAAGATCACATTAACGTGTGAGATTAATTCTTCCTGTTTACGTTTGCCAAGGTTTCACTTTCAAGGCCCCCGGTTTTTTAGCCGGATTTGCTCCGCGTGCCGCAGGAACAGCAGGGGTATCTTTCCGAGTCATGTTCAACTAACTTTGAACAGGACACCCAATGCCTAACAACTTCTGAGGTGCTGCCGTGTAACCAATCCTGACCTCTGACCCGCCTGATCACTGCAACTGGGGTAAAGAATTTTTACAGAGACTAAATGAGGTATCGCGTTACGGCTAACCACGAGCGCAGCGTCACTTTCTATGGATGGTTAACTCCTTGCGCAGGTGCTAACAAGATGCGGCCTCTTAGTCCAGAGCCAACTGCTCCTCACTGCTTTTGTAGTTTTGGGCCAAGTAGAAGTCATCCTTGTCGCTAAATCCTTGCCTAGCGCTCAATGCTAGCAGGTCACCGTCTAGACTGATCCCTATTAAAACAGTGGGTCATGACCAGCATTAAAACCACCATAGCCCCTCTCTATCTGAGCCTGGTGTTATTTTGGGGCCAGCCCACTGACAGCGTGAGAGAGAGCGAGAGCAGGCTGAGGAAGAAGATAAATGAGTTGCTGAGTTCTGACTGTATGTGACACATGTGTGGCTGTTGTTGATTAAAAGTTGTTGTTGTAATTGCGGAGCTTAAAATGCCAGGTGGCGGATGTGTCTCACTAATCCCCTATCTAATTTCGAGGTCCAGGGGTGAAGCTCTTAATCCGAAACACACACAAACGTTTGCTCATAGTCTTGCAACCACACATTCACAATCACACATACATCCCTACCAACGACACACGCACAAACACACAATCATACGCACACAGTTCACAGTTGCCCTGCTCACAAACTTCCAAAAAGCTACTCATGTCTGCAAATGCTTTAAACCGAATATTTAACTCAATATATTAGCGCGCATGTGGCCCACACTCACAAAAACCTGTTCAACATCACAAGTTTGGCATTACCCGTGAATGCATTGGATCTGTTCTTGATGGACTTCTGTTTGCAGTTCTTTTGACCATGTTTGGACTGGATTGCTTTAACTCCACATGCATGCCTTCATCTTTTGTGGCCTTTTTAACACAGACACACAAAAAAGCGTATGCATTACATGATTTTATGTAATTTAACAGCTTTATTTCTCTTTGCTTTCCCTTTGTCTCCCTCCTCTCCTGTGTTTATTTTTACGACTTCAGTGGTTTACAGTGCTGTTGCAGCACACTCGGGGCATATAAAGGTATACTTGAGATAGAGGAAAGTGTCCCAGTGACAGGGAGATAAGAGGGTTGACTGGCTGCTCCACCCTTTACCTCAGTTCAACCCTGCGCCGCTCCACCGTTAATGGGTCAAGCACACGCTGCGCTCAGTTGATAGCCACAATATAACATAGAAAAGCTCACGTGGAGGAAGTGTTAGTGAGTTTATTGTCTGAATTTTTAGAGCTTCTCTTGTCTGAAGTATCTTTCCTTCCTTTTCGAAAATGTGGGCATTTATCTCACTTTACCCACAGAGTTGCCATGGTATCTTTATTTGAATTCAGCATAAAAAAAGAGCATTTGACCTTCCCCTGTACCGTGCAGTAACTAGACTTTGTTGACAACTTTCCTTATCTGACTTTACTTTGCACATTAGAGTTCTGCTTCTCTCCTTCTTTCTCTTTTCTTTATATTGCTCTCAGCCTTCTGCTTCTCAGTGGCAGGTGTGGTGGCCATGTGTTTTAAGTATGTGTAGCAGTTTACAGCCAAAGCTAAGTGGAGGAGGAGGAGGGAGGGAGGGAGGAAGGCAGGGAGGGAGGGAGCAACCGCCTTGCCCCAGGCGCAGGGTCATCTCAGGTGAAATGTCTCCCTGGGCATGTGGGCATGGCTTCAAAGGGAAGTGGGAGGAGTCAGAGGAGGAGTCAGTTGACACACAAGAGGGAAGGGAGAAATTTTGTTATGGAAGAGATCAAGTTACAAGTCAACGGCCAATATTTGCTGAAAAGTCATTTCAAATATGGCACAGTTTACGTTGGTTATTCCTCATTTTATTTTTAAGCTGGTGTGCATGAAGATTCCTGTGGCAGAAGTGAAAGTGTTGAGCATGAAGGAGAGAGACGGGAAATAACTCCATGTGAAATCTGGCTGTTCTGGATGCAGGGTTCCTAATAAAGTAGAAATATGCATCTGAGAGAAACATTGAGAGTTGGACAGTTTTTGAAGTGATATGAGTCCTCCTTGACAGCAGTGAGAGGTGTGTCCTAAGTTGAAGCACTGAGAAAGGTGCCCCATCAGGGGACCTCTGTCAGAAAAAGAGGAAGCGTTGAGCAGAAACTTTTAGAGAGAAAGAAGGAGGGAAAATAAACCAGTGGAAGAGGGGGGGGAGGGCGACAGATGATTTCCCAAGTTTAAGATATGAAAAGGGGGCGGGAGAAAACGATCAAGAGGAAGGGGAAAAAGAGGAAAACAGAGAGAAAAGTTGGGAGGTGGCAAAAGAGAGAAAGAAAGCAAAGCAGCAGAGACAGAGAGGGAACATATGAGAGCGAGAAAGAGAGAGAGAGAGGGAGAGAGAGAGAAAGAGAGCCTTTGCAGGGCGGGTTTCCTGAGGTCACAGTACTGAATATCACAGAGGAATGTGGAATGCTGAATCGCTGCCAAGGCAAACACACCGGCCGGGCCACCGCCGCCTCCAATGGCTGTCAAGGGCTGCTTTATATACACCCAAAGACACACAAACACACAGTCATATATGTGCATGAGCATATATACAGTACAGTCAGGCAGAAAGCCCAACGCACACTGAGATTAGACTGCACACAGTACACGCACGCATGCATGCAATTGAAGAAACATCCACGCTGTCAGCACCTGCACAGGATGTAATTTTTTTGTAACTTGAGTCGGCTGTGGGGAACATTGGTGATTGGAGACGGAGTTTGGGTATCTTTTAAGTGCAGTTCTGTACAGCCATGATTACTCGTCTGGGATATTCTCGTTCCTCAAATGAGCATATGTTTTCATTAGTTTGTGTGTGTGTGTGTGTGTGTGTACGTGTAGAGCAAAAGGAACATTATAATGGAGCGTGACAGCATAGCTGAAATTTAGAGAGCTGTAAGTTATTACAGCTGTGACACACATACACACACATACGCACACAAAATATATGCACATAAATAGACCAAGTGTGCGTACAGTTACACACGGCGAATGAGTCATTCCCTGCAGGTTGGACAAACATGTTAAAAGGCGCTCACACATACACCGATTCAGTGACTCATACGCCATGCACACACATGCTAAACCCGGCCGTTTGATGTTTTGTCAAGGACTAAGCTTATATCTGCCGGCGGCTAAAAATAAATGCAGTAAAGATGTAGAGAGATCACCTTTGAAGAATTCATTTCAAGTATAAATGATGAAAAAAGAGAGAGAAAGTGCTCTTCTGAGGGGCCGGGAAACTTCCATTTGTCCTCCACAAAGTCAAACGAGAATCATACTTAACATTTGCAATCGATTGAAACAAGGAGACTGTGATACAGACGTACATCCAGACTGAGGCAGGGGTGCATCATGGAACAAGACAATAGATCTCATGGCGTGTGCAGTGTGTGTCCTAATGATTTACTTGTGCGCTCACAGGTCCCTATAAAATGTAACAGGACAAATTGCTGTGTCTGTATCTGCGGTTGCTTTTTTAGCCGGTTTAAATTTAGAGCCTTGCAGTATACATCCCAGTCTTTTCTTTGCGTATGTGCTTGTGTGTTTTTGTGTGTGTGTGTCTCCCCCCGCCCCCCTCTCATGTTCCGCTACCCTCCCTCTGTCTCGGAGCATGCCAGGGTCAGAGGTCAAAACAACTGAGCCACTCCACCGTTCTTTGAAGTGGTTCGCCACACAGATGCTTAGGGCCCCGGGCATGCACGCACACACGCACTTACACACACACACAAAAAAATATGGACACGCAGCAAGGTCAAGTCAAGGCAAACAGCGCTCACACTTAAGGCCTTGTGCCTCCGTTTGCTCTCTCTCTCAAGGCGCTGACAGCCAAGGAGGGCAAACAAGGCCAGGGTTTTTTCGCCGCGCTGACGTCTCGCGCTTTGATGTGCTCTCTTGTTTGCCACATGCACATTGGCAGGTTTTGACAACAACCCTCAGGCACAGGGAGGGTTACATCTGTGTGACATGGTTGCAGCCTGTAAATGTTTCTGTGTGAGTATGCACCAATCGTGCAACATTTAATGTGAATTAAAGACTAATATTACATATATTTAGACTTTTAACCATATGTTTGTAAAAAGACTGTTCTTGCACATTTTCCTGAACACCTGGACTCGACTTGATCTCATGCATCACTTACGATCTTGCAGTTAGACTGCTGTGCAAACATTATCACATTTGTTCATTAAAATTTACAAATGGATCTAATTTAGTCATTTTTCTGACATTTCCCCCTCCAGAATTACCGCCGCTTCTAAGGCTGTCAGTCACTCTCTGGAAGTAGACAGAGCCTGTGTGGATTTGTGTGCTTTTGTTCACACCACAGGAGTTTAAATGAGCTCATTTAATTTGTGCGAGTGTTTGTATGCACACATATGTATTTGTTTATGCGGTCGCTCACACATGTACAGCCAGCCAGCATGCGTGTGTGTGTATTTTTCAGTCTGTCCACACCCTGTCATCTCCCTCCATCCCCTCTGTTCTTCTCCTCCCTCGCTTTCAGCTCTGCAGTTGGGAGAGGCAGGCCCCGGAGTCAAAAGTGCAAGTGTGCCGCTTGGCTGATGAGTCACAGAGAGGCAGCTTTCCCCCCACTGTTTGTAAATATGTGGTTACCCTAATTGAACGCAGCTCCAGTTCCCAACAACTTTCATTTCTTCTTCTTCTTCTTTTTTTTTTTCATGCAAGCGTGTGTGTGTGTGTTTGTTTGTGTGAAGCAGCAACATCTGGAGCAGCAGGAGACACATGCCACTGATACACACCACTGTGCAAAAATCACACAAAAACACAATTACATAGTGGTACAGCGAGCCACTGGTGCACATACTCACCCAAGATTTAATTGTTATTGTGAGAGGAAGGATGCTGCATATCTTCCTGCCGCTGTGTCTCCTCTTATACTTAGCACACACACACACAAACACACACACACACAGCAAATTTAACATCCCTCCATAATTACAGGCTGTGTGATCCCCGTCTAAAGGCTGTGGTTTGGCTGGCCCTCCTCTCCCTCCATTAAGACACTAAGCAGCGTATGTCACTCAGCACTTGGACGGCTCCTCTCCAGAGGTGGCAGCTGGGGGCCAATAAATGTACACTCTTGCTTTCACACACACACAAGAAACACATGTTCCTTCGTTCGCTCACACACATGCAGAGGTGTTAGAAAGTGGCCTGTAAATGTTTTCACAGAGGAATCCCATCTTGGTGGTAGTGACACTGCTGCTGCCAGGAACCACCGCTCATCTCCATTTGATCTCAACTCTTCTTCTTGTTCAAACTTAAACCGGTTTTAGAAATTGTTAGTTAATATGATTAAATTAATTTGATATTGAATTACTGCAGGAAGATTTTTTAACGAGAGATGAGCATTGTCAAGTGCTGGACGATTGATCGAATTTCAGTCATTATTTGGATTTTCGGCTTCTTACGATCATAATGAACAACATATAATCATAGAAAAACGAATAATGTGCTGCATGTTGCAGCGTGTAAGTAAGTTCCTGTGCTGGAAAAACACCTTGAATGCACCCCTGTTACCCCCAATTTAAAAAGGCTGTATCCGCCGATCGTAGCTGATCGTAACCATTCAAGGTAATGTGTCAATTTCCACTGGCTTCTTTCCGTTCCGCTGCGGATCGCCAGACTGCTCTATTTTGTCTGGACGCAGGAGCATGCCCGATAAATTCAGCACAGATTACCTCGTGCTGGACAGGAAGTCGAGCACAAACACAAAATAAAACATTCGGCTTCTCCGTGTTTCAGGCTGATCGTATTTCACACCATGCAAACAGGTGGGGATGAGCAAGCAAAAGGTTTATAGACAGCATTTCATCCCACTGACACCACAGATGAGAGGATGCTGATTTTATAAGTCTAGAAGTAGATTTCCTCCTTTGGAAGGACACAATCTACTGGTTATATGGTTTGCCTATGTGGCTAAAGACAACTTGTTATCGCACAGTTGCACGTGAATCTGCAGGTTCTTGTGAGTTCTCGCGATTCCTGCTGTCTGTAATCTGCCACGAAATTAACGGATCCAGTAGGAATTGGCCGCCATTCCGGATCGGAGCCGTTCCGAATCACACAGCTGATTGACAATGATTACAATGCAACAGTTACACAGTTCTGGGACCGATATTCCGGGTCGTCTTTGAGCCAAACAGTATCAGTGCCTGTTAGAAAGCCTTTGTTTACATTTTTCCACTGCAAGTTTACAGTGAACGGTGCACCTACTTATTACAAGTAATCCAGTGGAATTTCTTCTCAATAAATCACAATGAAAGAATGTATAGGACAGGATAAGCAAAGAAGTTTATACCCCTATGTACACAAGGTTCACCAAAATCTAAAGAAAACCAAAGTCGGTCGTAGTTTCTCGAAGTGAAATATTAAAAACTTCTGAAGACATCTAAATGTGACTCCTTTAAAGAGCTAATTAGCCGATAAGCAGTTCCACATCTGCTATTTCAACCTTTTAACTCCAAACATACTCTCCACTAATCTGCCTATGTTATCACTGCAGACCCAGAAGTTGCCTTTGCTAAATTCAACTCCATAAACTTCTAATTTTCTTTCCCCCTTCCATCTCATCACAGACTTAGTAATTTCACGTTTTGGTCCTTAAATAGTTTTAATAGAACAAATTAGATTATGTCCTCCTTCACAAGCCCAGAAGCACCTTGTACAGAATTAGATTTTATTCTAACCTATTTTTACTTCTCTTCCTGTTTTCCCCCTGCAATCCTCTCTTGACTTTACTTAATGAACCATGAGCCTTTCAGTAAACAAACACCAGAAGATTTTCCCCAGATTTAAGCTCATGGACCTCATCCGTGTAAATACAAGGTTGTCTGCAGTGACATGTCCTATATAATTTCCTCTCATACCACCTTTATGTTTAAATGTTGGTCGCCCTGAAGGCTTGTGGAAATAAATTATGTTTACCTTGACTTAATGGACTGTGAAACCATCAAGATTGTTGAGCTTTCCATGTTCTCTGCAAAATAAAATGATTTAAGGCAGTTTCAGGTTGGAGACAGTTGAAGAAAGATGTGGAATTTGACCTCAATTTTTCCACATCTTTAGAGATTCATGTCCATCTCTTATCTATTATAGTACGAAAAGACGTCAAAAACCAGAACAGTAACAGCAGTACAAGTATTGAAGTCAACACATCCATACGTACCTCAAATGTGTTTTGATAGCACATAAGATTGCGGTGTTTTGACTTTCTAATCTCCGCTGACTCCTGTAAATTAGCTTAGTCTGTCACCTGCAGCTCCATCTGTAAGCGCTATTAAACTCCCAGCTCCTCTGAACCTAATTTGATTTTGATTTGATTTACCTAAGATGACTCTTGCCTTAACCAAACACGTAGGGTCACGGCACATTCAGCTCGCAGTTGTCTGATCCCTGATTGACCCTGAAATACCAGTGTGTATGCGGCAAAGCCATATCAATATTAGACTGTGTGGCCCGGCCTGGTCTGGTGTTGGTAATGGCTGATTAATCGACTGGTGACAGTATCAGAGCTCCCCTTAGGCCCAAAGCAGCTTAGCCTCTCCTGGGCACAACCAGAGCGCCTCATTGTTGTGTGTGTGTGTGTGTGTGTGTGTTTTGTTGCATGTATTGGTGTAACAATATGCTGTTATTCTGAACTTCCACTTCCTTACAGCACAAGTCAGACCGGTCATACCCTCTGTATGTCACTCGGTAATTACATGTATAACCAAGGCACTGTGCGCTTCAGTCAACAGTCTGATTACTGGCATTTAATCGAAGCAAAACGGACAGGAGATAGTGAGTGAAGGAAACAGGTGCAGCTGTGCAGACACTCAAATAAGCATGCCCGCACACACAACTGCTGTGACAGTAAACACAGTTAAAATCCATGCGGGGATTACAAATCCACTTATAGTGGGTCAACTTGACCATGTCAGCTGCAGATCCTGACCTGATCCTGCTGCCCTTCCATGCTGCTTCATGTCACATATTTGAAACAACTAAATACTGTATGAACAGGATGAATTCCTTTGTGCAATGTGGAAGCATGAGCACACATAGGCATCTGGGCTGTTTGGGTATCAATTCATTTGGTTTTTATTTCCTTTGCAGGTAAAACCTTGCCGTTTCTCAAACCTAAGAGCAATTTGAAGTACTTAATGAAACATTTTGAGGGGCAGGCTTCCACATACATGCTGATAAAAGAACTCAACACTGAAAGGAAAGCAGCAGAGAGCCCAAAGCTGTGCTTTTGTGTCTGCATGTTTTTTTTTTTTCTTTCCTTTTTTGTACGAGAATTGCCCAGTGAAGGAGTAGGTCGTCAGAATGAAGGACAACGTTGCCTGAATGAGTAATTACACATATGATATTGACTTTAATCACATCTGTTTATGTGATTTCATCTCCCTTCATTCCCATTGGACCTCCCCTAGTTCTTGGAATGGGCTGCAGCCTGGTCTGCCAAAAATAATCGCTTGTTTGCTGCTATTTACTTAAATCTGTCAAAGAGGCACTGTTGGAGCCCATGCTGTTATGGTTCTCTCTTTTACTGCGCGCGTGTGTGTGTGTCCGCGTGTGTGTTAAGTACACATGCCAGTAAGTGTAATGTTCTATACTGTTTTCTCAGTTGTATGTGAGAATCAGACGTTTCCAGGCATCCTCAGCCAGTGGATACTCTCTGTCTCTCTCTCTCTTTCCATCCCTCTCTTTCTTACACACACAAACATAGACACACTCGCAATCAGAGCCAGCCAGCTCGAGAGTGTGAGACGCCTCAATATCTCTCAGTGAGTAGAAACCTGGCAGAGGCACCGGGTTCATCTCAACGTCTCTCTGTGTGAGACCAGAGGCCTGTGAAAAAAATACACCCTCAGTATATCACACACACACACACACGCGTGCGCTCACACACACACACAGACATAGCGCCTAAGAGCAGTGGAGAAGTGTCAGACAGGGGTGTTGGGGGGGGATTGTGTGGTTTGGATGTTTGCCTCTGTCGGATGAGCGATGTCATTTTTCCTCCTACTTTATGAAAGACAAGGGAGGGGGGGAGTGATTGGTCAAAGAGCATGCAAGGTGAAAAGATGCCAGGCAGATGTCAGCTCACACCTTCCCTCCCTTTTTCTTCATCTTGTGTGCTTTCCTCTTTCTCTGTCTCTGTCTCTCTTCATCATTTCCTCCTTTAACCTTCCTCTCTCTCATCTTTTCCCTTTCACTTTGGGGTCTGGAGGCATCACAGACCGCTCCCAGCTGGAACAAGGTCTGAAAGCATCCAGGGATATATCAGTTATTATTAAACCTGCTCTCCGATTGCCAAATACCTCATCACTCATGTGTACACACAAACACTCACACACATGCGTACGCAGGCACGCACGCACACACACACACACACTCACCACCTGGCAGAGAGAAGCAAACGCTTTTCTCACAGAAGATAGACATTAAAAAAGAAGAGGAACAAAAAATACCCTTTTGATTAGAAGTTGAGGGGATTGTCGTAAATCTTCCCCTGTGTGATGGCAAAATGGTAAACACATGTCAACGCTGTCTCCTCAAAGTGCAAAGCTTGCAGAGCGCTTTTTTAGAAGTCTTCTGTTTTATAATTGTGATTCCACCCCGCCCAGCCGCCAGCGATCCTTATCCAAACTAGACATTTACAATCAATCACAAACTCGTGCAGTGCCAACGCTCGCCACTCTTTGACGAAGACACAAACTAGATAGACTTCCTCATTAAACAAACACTTTGACTCCTATAGGATGGGTTTTTTTATTGTAAGTATGTCAGTTCATGAATAAGAGTGGAGCAACTGATTGATGATAAACTTCCACTCAAGCTGTCGTTCTCTTTTTTATGCTGCCGAGGTGATTTTATTAAAACTCACTGCAGATGTCCATATGAATCAATAACCTTAGACACTATTTTTTTATACTTTTGTCGTAAAAACCAGGTTTTTCCATTTTTCCAATTTTAGACCATGTTGCTTCCTCCTTGAATCAGGACTTGTTCTCAGAATAATACATAAACAACTAGTTGTCTCAGACAGGATAAAAAGAGAACGTCTACAGTGGAGAAGAGACACAGCAAGTTTTATATTTATCCAATCTCATGGGTAACGTATAAAATCAGTATATTTTTTCGACGTTAGATAATAGGGCTGGGCGATTTGGCCTCAAATCAAGATCATGATATATTGAGCAGTTCCCCTCGATAACTACTCCACAAGCTGCTTAACCCCTTCCCCCCCGCCCACATTAACTTTGTCTGCTGCTCCAAATGCTACAACTTTTGAACCGTCCTCCATCTCCTCACCTGTCTTTCCCTCTTTGTTATAGACTGGATGGGGTGGAGTCACGGCTTTGACATAGAGCAGCGTCTTAAAGGGACATGAGACCATAGCCTACCTACACACATACAAAAACAACCTTAATTTATTTATTTTGACGCTGAATATATTGACATGGGCAAAATGACGTTGGTTATTGTCATAAACTTTGGTCTTGGTAAATTTTCAGATTATCCCCCAGCCCTAGTAGATAGTCTCGCATTTAATCAAGCTCTAGTTCGGCCTAAACCGGCAAGACTGAGAGAACTTTTACACCTTAAGGTTTATTTTGTCAACATGGCTAAAACAAAAGAAACATGAAACATTTGAAAATGTAAAAAAAAACAAAAGGAAAAGCTCACATTAAAAAATGAACATGTTTAAACTTTGTAAAACTCCACTATTAATCATTCAAGTCAATGTTTACACAGCCAAAACAGTCTAATCCTGTAAGTATGTAGGGTTTTAGGTTCCATTTATATATTCCACTCCTTCATTTTGGCAAAAAGCCAGTAAGTCATTTGTCATTTAAATTCTCTGTATAAAACTCACTGTATAAGACTCACTGTATATGCCTTTTTTACCATCTAAAAATGAGCTCAGCAAATTGGTCAATGGTCCATATCTCACAGCGATGAAGGTTACTGTGCGCTGAACTCAGCCACCTTACCTGTAGCTGCCAGAACAGCAAAAACAGATGGTCCTTGAAAGAGCTGTACAGCTGCACAGAAACAGCATGATGTGGTCTGTGTTGAATGCAAGGCGAGTCTTCATGCTGAAAGACAGGCTCAGAGTTTTTCCTTCTGAACAGACTGCATCTCCTACAAATGCAACTCATACTTGGATTGTAAAGATAAATGCAATTTTCAACCTCATTTGTTTCCGCAAATTGTAACTCATAGTGTCCTTTCTCAAGTGTTGGTATGCATTACTCCTCTGAGGGCTGGGTGATATGGCCTCAAATCAATATCACGATATATTGAGCAGTTCACCCCGATAACGATAAATGGATGATAACTACTCCACAAGCTGCTTAACCCCTCCCACATTAACATGGTCGACTTCGGGCGCTACAACTTTTGAACCGTCCTCCATCTCCTCACCTGTCTTTCCCTCTTTGTTACGGACTGGATGGGGTGGAGTCACGTCTCTGATGTAGGACAGCGTCTCAAAGGGACATGAGACCATAGCCTACCTACACACATCCGAAACCAACTTTTATTTATATATTTTTTTGACACTGAATACATTGAGATGGGCAATATGACGTCAGTTATTGTTGTAAATTTCAGTATCGGTACATTTTCGGTTTGTCGCCTAGCCCTAAGCTCCTCTTATGCTTTGGTGTTATAAATGGACGTCCTGCAAACTTTTCCAGTTTTTTAGCAAAAACAAACAAAACAAAAACACCCTGCCCAGATTAGGGTGAAAATGCATTTCACAAATTTCTGCCTTATTTGCAAACTGTAAATGCAGCACTTGGTTGTGACACTGGGCCCACGCTCTGAGATTAAACCTGAACTTGAACTGAGCCAGAGCTTGACCTGGTCAGAGTCAGCTGGAAATCTCCCCTCCCCCCACTTTACCACTTCACTTGTAGCAGTGTCTCCCTTTCGTCTCCCCCCCTCCCTCTGTGTTTGGATTAAGGAGCAGTGGCAGCATCAAAGGCCTGTCACCACTAGAGTTAATGGAGCATCACACATGTGCATTCACACACACTCAAGTGCACACACATACACACACTCATACACACAGGCTTGAGCGACACGTCCTGCAACTTGAGATGGGGGCATTTACAGATTTGGGATAGGGGTAGTAACAGCGGAGAGAAGAGAGACAGAACATTAGAGAAAAGGTTATGGGGCAGGGTAAGAAAAGCATGTGTGAAAATTAGATGTTACAGTGTGGTTTCCAATGAGGACTGGTATGTAAGCATGCATTTTTGGAAGCAGAGAGGGGTCATGTTTTGAGGTTGGATTACTTAAGAGTACATGAGGGAAGATTGTGGTCATTGAAGAGAGGCACTTGTCCAACATACAGCCCACTTACACTTCAAACAAGAAGTCTGCATACTCACTGCAGGGAAATGCTGTCATCACACACACACTGCACACAGCCATACATTATATTCATAACCACACACAATGACATGCACCTTCCTGTAATATATATTCGCACACATGCACCAACACACACAGACTGACAAAGCCGGGTTAACAGGGTACGGTTCCTGTTGCTTCCCTGATCAAACAATGGCAGCTCTATTACAGCCTGACGAACCAGACTGTGCCAAGGGAAAGAGAGCGATTAAAAAAAAGGGAAGGGAGAAAGAAAGGAAGCAGACAGAGAGATAGAGTGGGCAGAAGGCTGAAGAAAAGCAGTCAACAACACAGGCTTGGCAGAAAAAAAAGAGGCTGAGAAGGAGAAAGAATGAGATCCTCTTACACACAGGACACACTGTCGAGTCCTCCAGGGTTTCAACTCCATAGAAGTTCCTGCACACAAACTGTATTTCATTACCTGAATCCAAGCTGCCACCTCCAAGTAAAACTCAATATGTGCATGTAATAGCATGTCTGCTTTTGCATGTGTTGTGTGCATGAGTGTTGGATTGTGGTTTCGATAAGCTGATGTGCTTCTCTGCTATCTTGGTGTTCTGCTGTGTTTTTTATGCTTGTCACTTGTTTGCTGTACGTCAGGCCAGTTTAGTCTTTCTTCTTGTTGACACTATCATGTACAGAGCCTCTGTAAGACCGAACCTCTGCTTGGAACAAGCCACCCCTGTGTTTCCCTCCTCCTTCTCCTTCTGCGTATCCTGCCTACCAGGTCTCTCCAGGAAACGCTCCTCCTCCCTTCCTTCCTCCCTCCCTCCCTCCTTCTCACCCCCTTTTACTGCGGTCTGGACCTTTATCACTCCTCTGCCTCCTTCCTTTTCCTATCTATGTGGGTTAAAAGAGGGAGTACGTGTGAGGGAGCTCTCCCTATGTGCATAATTGTCACTGTGTGTTTGTGTGTGTCTGTGTGTTTGTGTGTGTGTGTGTGTGTGTGCACCTATGTATCTTTGTGTGTACATGGGTCTTTGTCTGTGCAAGTGTGTCTTTGTATATGTGATTAAAATTCTGTTGACTCTAGCAAGCTAGCTGTGTGAGGGCTTCCATTGAGTCGGAGCAGGTGGGCTCCTGCTACTACAGTCCTGCTAATCACTCCTTCCTCTGGGTGACTGACTGGGTCAGGCAAAGGGCAGCTGACATACAGACAGCCCACTGTTAATGCTAGACAGAGTAAAGAGAGTCGACGCATGATCAGACACTTTTTATACTTCATAGGCTACCTAGCACATCTTTAGTTGGTGGATTTGGTTCATGGTTCATTTGGTGTACCAACAGTGAACCTTAAATATAGAGCGATAAATCTGTTTCATTTACCAGGTTTTTAATCCCTGTTTCTTAGCTAACTGTCTGCTCAAGAAAACTGATATATTGTCCTCTTTATGGCTTACATTTATGAATGAACATGACAAAAATTTAAGGGCAGTAGAGCTTTACTTTAACGGCACTTTGAAAAGGAGAGTAGAGATCATGTCTAGAAAACTGTGTGTCTTTGGTCCCAAATTATAACATTCAAAGTCAAGATACAAATGAAAAGGACAGGAAAGTAAACGCCTAAGTAAATTGGCCGCCACAATTAAACAGTAGCTGTATAATTCATCAAATTTGCTTGGTGACCTGATCTTGTTTGGTGTCATATCTTGATACTTTTCTCGCCTCAAAAAGTTGATGTTATTGGTATTCCTTGCAGACATAAAGTTATCTGATGTCATGCATGCAAACATGCAGTTGAAACTTTTGCATTAACTTTTGCACTAAAATAAACCTTTTCTCAGGTTACCCTTTTTGTAGTCACCTTGTGCTAGGGCTGGGTGATAAACCGAAAATTTACGACAATCACTGACGTCATTTTGCCCATATCGGTATATTTGGTGTCAAAAAAGTAAATAAATAAAAGTTGGTTTTGGATGTGTGTAGGTAGGCTATGGTCTCATGTCCCTTTAAGACGTCAGAGACGTGACTCCACCCAATCCAGTCTGTAACAAAGAGGGAAAGACAGGTCAGAAGACGGAGGATGGTTCAAAAGTTGTAGCGGCTGGAGCAGCAGCTGAAGTAGTTAGTAGTTAGTTAGTTAATGTGGGAGGGGGTGAGCAGCTTGTGGAGTAGTTATCGTCCTTTTATCGTTATTGAGGTGAACTGCTCAATATATCGCTATATTGATTTGAGGCCATATCGCCCAGCCCTACCCTGTGCACATTAAGACAAAGTGGTTAAGATGCTCCAAAGGGGGGTAGTCCAAGTCCAAGACAATCATAGAGACTGAGGTGCAGCAATGGTGTACAGGAAGGGAGGAATGAGTGGGTAGAGAGAGAAACTGCAGGCACTTTTTTTTGTCTTTTGTCAGCCGATGATCTGAAGAGGTGTGTGAGTTCTGTTTTTATATGTCATCTTTCAACTTCCTTTCAACTTTTAAAGCTAGAACAGTTTTATTGTCCTCATGCTTATATAAGTCAAACCAAACGTGCAATAGCACTTTAACTTTTAGGAGAAATTAAATTTGCATTATATTCACGTCTATTCTGAAACTCTGAAATGTGCCCACTTTGTATTCCTTATGACAATAAGTTGTGCAAAAATTAAGAAAAGTTAAAAAAGAGAATCTTTTCTAGCGCTATAAGGTATCTCATGATGCATTCAAGTGGAGGCTTATGTCAGATGTATGTGTGTCCAAGTCTGAAGTATCCAGCTATAAATTTTCTTTCTGGACTGTTGCCCAGTACTGCCTATGGTTCCCTTCCTGGCCTGTATCCAGTCCAAACTACAGATACACCAATCAGACTGGCTGAGACACTAACAGTGAAAGGGGATCACCCCTAATCTCTGATTGAAAAAAAAAAGTTACATAAAGTAAAGAGCGAAGTATTATTTCAGATACCTTGGCTTGTGACCAAGCTCTTCTTAAGTCTGGCAGGGACTGCAGTGATTTTTTATTTTTTTTTGTCCATGTCCCCTCGGTGTGGAAAGTACAGAGGGTTCATTGTTATTTTTTTATGTGGATGAGGAGTGGGAGCATTTGTGCGCGCACAAACCAGAGAGCGCGTACCTTCCCAAAATCCCCGCTTAAGTATGTTGTAAAGCGGAGTTGAAAGTCAGTGTGTTAAGTAGAAATCCACCTCCTGTTTCTTCCCTCCTTCCCCTCCCTTTCTCCTTACTTCCCTCCATCCACCTCCTCCTCCTTTTCTCCAGCGCTGGCATTTTTTTTTTCTCCCTGTTCCCTTTCTCCCCGTCAGGCTTAATGCCTGCTTTTACAGCTCCATTTAGGCTGCATGCGTGGAAATTGGGTAGGGGATCTTGTGGGTTTTGTGTCCTTGGAGATAACCAATGTGTGGGAGGTGACAAAGGTAGCGTAAGCCATTTGAGTGTGTGTGTAAGTATGTGCATGAGTGTGTGTGCGTATGTTTGTGTGTGTGTGTGAGAGAGAGAGTGCCTGCTTCAAGCGCAGAAATAGATCTCTGACAAATGGGAGTGCGGAGGGGTATGCATCTGTCAGTGTTGTTTGAAAAGAGAGGAGAGTTAATCTGAGCGAGTCACTCTACCTTGTGTTTGATCAGCTCTGAGTTTCTGCGCTGCTGCTCCTTCACTCTGTATAGGAGCTCCTTTGAACCAATGTACTTTGAGGAAGTTCAGCCTGAGGACTGCGTATTGATGTTTTTTTATGCTTTAACATATACTCATGTATCTCAGCCTTAAAAAGATGCCTGACTTCTCGGTACTTACGTTAAGGATTTTTACAGGATGTGTATTTTTTTTACTAAAGTAGCTGAATGAAATGAAGTGGTGCTTCATCTGAAACCCAAAAGCAGCTGCTCAAAAACTTCATAACTATATCTTAGAGATGCACCGATCCATGTTTTGCCGATCCAATCCGATACCGATACCTGACATCGGCCGATATCGGATACTGATCCAATACTACTGTTGAATGAATGAACTGTATACCTTGCCCTGTGAGTGAAGGCATCAGGTTTGACATTAGCCCTGTTAAAAAAAAGGTAACAAATTAACACAGATATAATTGACTTAATATTATTTATAAACAAATAATATATTGCACATTAGCACACAGCAAAAAGAAGTAAGACTTCCATGTAAACATTTAGTGAAAAGGAGAGACAGAGATAGAGTATAGAGAGAACAGAATCGCTGTGTATGATATTAATTAAAAGACAAGAAAAGACTGGATCGGAACACTGGATCGGCGTCATTCATCAGGTATCCAATCCAGTTAATTTGTCAATATGGGAGCTGATATCCGATCTAAATATCAGATCGGTGCATCCCTATTATATCTACAAAAAATGTATCTACCAATATCAATCATTAACTTTTAAACTATTATCTTCCTATACAATGCTGATGATATTGTCCATCTTCAAGCATTATCATGGACAGAAAAAGGAATCACACTGTTGTTGATTTGCAAGCATAATAGAAAGTCTGCACAACATGAAGCGACTCTTGGTTCCTTCCTTCTTTGGTTGAGCGTTTCTCTAACCTCCCCCTCTGTGCTTGTCCCCATCCCAAAGTGTAAATCTCTTAACCCTCTGCTCTGTCTATCCCGGCGATGATCAGCTTGGCCCCACCATCAGCACCACCGTTGCTTTCGTCATGTTTCCCATATCCCCGCTCGTTCAGTCTGTAATCCTCTCTAAACTCTCCCCCTGTAGCCCTGATTCACCATTAGCATGTCAATAAGCCCAAATAATCACGATCAGGTATTAAGAAGCCAAAGCAGGAGGATCTCAGGGCTGTTAGCCTAACCAAAGAGCTAATAGTAAGGCCTTGTTGGAGCCTGTGCCTGTGCAGGCTGAGCTGTATAATTTGCGGCTGAGAATTGACCACCAGCCAGTCTGAGCTAAAACAATCTGACACTGGCTTATTGATCACGCACATCGATTGGCCTGTGTAAGTGAGTGTGTGTGAAGGCACATCAGTCTAGTGTCAGACTGATGCAAACTTTTATGCCACATCTACCGTACTTCCACCTCCCT
Source organism: Xyrichtys novacula (assembly GCA_962446985.1). Taxonomy (NCBI): domain Eukaryota; kingdom Metazoa; phylum Chordata; class Actinopteri; order Labriformes; family Labridae; genus Xyrichtys; species Xyrichtys novacula. Next base: position 29,851,564 of record OY660866.1, on the reverse strand, counting down.
CCACCTCCTCCTCAGGACAATCAGCGAGGTTTTCAGCGGTTTTGCCCCCGGAGCCCCCAAGTAGATGACATCACCACCTTGCTTAATGATGCTGTCTGTCACAAGCCACCAGCATTTTGTTGACTTCATGCAGTCCGAACTTTATCACGGGAGTGGAACCAGTCATAACCAGTCATAGCAGGCCACAGGCGTCACTTCATACTTCAAGACAGTGATTTGGTCTTCTTTTGTTTCTCCGCTTTTCTTTTATCCTCTCCACAAAAAAAAAAAAAAAAACGAGCTGCTCTTCTCCGAACATAAACACAGCCCCCCTATAGGACACATCTGCAGGATTGTGAAACAGGATGTGGAATTTATCAACCTGTCAATATTAACCACGGGACAACCATATTGTATTCTCATACTACTGTTGAATGAATGAACTGTATACCTTGCCCTGTGAGTGAGAGGCATCAGGTTTGACATTAGCCCTGTTAAACAAAGGAAAAGCACAGTATATACAGAAGGTGAATGATTGATATCGCATATTAATTTAATGGTACATGTTTGCATATAGTAGAAAGAGGGGAGAGGAGAAAAACGGCCTGGATGAGATAGGCAGGGGTTAACTTGAGAAATGGGGAAATAAACAGATTGAGTCAGAGGAGAGGAATAGACGAAGCTGAGCAGTGATTGAGAGAGAAGAGAAGATTTAGAAGAGAGAGAGAGAGAGAATGATGAAGAAGGGGGGAGGAGGATAATTGCAGGAAAGGGGGATTATTAGTTCGTCACTATCCCTCGTCTGGAGGCTCTCAGACCAAGGCCATGGATAAGTGAAATCATATGGTTGTCTCATCACACAACAGAGAGGGAGAGAGTGTTGATGAGTGCGGACGCTTTCAATGCAGCAGTAAACATTCATTCAACAGCTCTCATTAAAACAGCCGACTCACTTATGCTATGGCCCATATGGCCGTGCGAGTCTTTGCTTCCCTCTAATGCAGATTCTTTATCTGCATGTTTTCCACACTTGTGTCATGTGTGTGTGTTTTTTTATTTTTTTATTGAACTCAAGTGCAAACAAGTGAATCTGTAGTGGTGTGTGAAAATAAACGTACCCCACAACAACATGTCCATGAAATAATTGGTATCAGGGTCCGACACTTAAGCTCGCACAATGGCACGGAGCCAGGCTGTAGCTACATCTGTGCGATAAATCCAGGCTCACCGGTCTGATTGGGACTCTCTCAAGTAAAAGATGACTGAGTTAAAGCTGCTGGCTGATTAGAGGGAATTTTTAAAATTTATTATAAAACCTTTTTTTTTTACACAGTCTTTAAGTACAAAAATCTGTGTGCAGAAATGTGTAACAGAGGAAACAAGTGCTGGGATTAAAAGGAGTTTGAGTCTTTCATAAAAGGGCTGAAATTCTCACAAACATGTCAGTGAGCATTTGTTTCAGTTCCATTCAATCAATTCTCCTCTATCACGTGTTTCCCCCTATCAAAGACAGACCAGATGAATAAAATTTGAGCCACATTGTGGATTGACTCCTTGGTTGTTTTGCTGCCTTATAATGTTTTGAAAGTTTTCTGACAATATTATGTGAAATATACTCAACTCGACCCATGATTTTCGCATGACATAGAGTAGTCGATCTAATGCTGTGCAGAGATTCACAGCAGACGGATGGAGGAGGAACTCGCAGCTCAGATAGGAAGAAGACAAACTGATCACAAAAGAACATCAGCCTTGTCATGGGAGGGTGTTTCATGTTGATCCTGACAGATGGTAGAAAAACACCGAAAATGTTAAATACTTTTAGTTCAGTCTATAAACGTCCAGCTGTGGCCTTCTGTGAACTCTTTTCTTTAATACCACCAGCATTCATCTCCTCTTTACTCACTGTGAAGGTCCGTCGCTATAAATCGCCAGGAGAGCTGCACAACCAAAGATAACACTAATGCACTCACAAGCTCAAGCCAGTCTCTTAGCTGAGATATTTACGGTTTTCTAGAGAAAGCTTTGCCTAAGGGAGACGATTCAGAAACAGAGAGAGAGAGCTGAATGGAGAAAAGTGATGATGTGTTGCATACTGTTTGAGATAGCATGAGGAGTCCCAGCCTTTGAGGTGAGGCAGGATGCCATGTCTGTGGTTGTGCTCTGTGGTTTTCTTGAACTCTTATTCAACCGTGTAGGTTTTCATTTATGCCCAGAGGAGTATGTAGGAGAGCATTTGTCACACCTGAGAGCTGTGCCGTACGCTGTCATATATACTGCTGAGATGCATGAAGTTACATAAAGGTCAATGCAATTTATTTCTTTTAGCCAAAATGGGGCTGTAATCAACCAACGAAATCCTTGGTCGACTTAAACCCTGAAATTTTTTACCAAAAATCGACTAATGGGGGGGGGGGGGGGGGTCCTCTGTGACTCTAATGGCAAACGACGACGCGGACGACCACCGGACACGATATTTTTTTTCATAGGATGGTAGGGGAAGGTCCCGCCTCCTTCACCGCTGATTGGCTAGTAGTGGTGGGCTCTGATTGGTTATTCCTTATGGCTGTGAAACGTCATCGTTTGTCGGGTTAGGGTTAAGAGAACTAGAATTGCAAAAATGTTCTGTTCGATGTACAGAGCTGACAGCCTGTGCTCGACTTGAGCGTGCGATGACGTTTCCAGCTTTTCTAGCCAATCATTGGGTTGGGCGGATCCAAACTGGTAAAAACAAGGGGGGTGTTCTGAGACAGGCTGTTACCTGCGAAACGGAGGTGCTCTGAAAACACCCCCATTTGCACTTGGTACGTTCCTCCTGGTGACATTAACCGTAGACTGTAAATTAACGCGGGAAAAAATCGAGTCGACCAATCCGAATTTTGGTCGACACAGCTCGTATCCACCAGTTAGTTGACCACTCAACTAGGACTTTACAGCCTGAGTCAAAAAGTGTGATTTAAAGATCAAACTCGTTATTACCCTGGGAGACATTTCTGTTATTATGAACATAGATGTCACAGTTTATTTTGACTCAATCTCAGATACATTGTGCTGCTACAGTTATCACAAACTGGAGCATGTGTATTAGGAAACAGCTGGGATCTGAGTGAGCACCACGGACAAATAAGTGAAGTAAGTTACTCTGAATCTATAATGTTAAATTAAACAAAGAAACTTTTAAACTCAGCTTTGTTAGACATAACGTCTTAGTTTATTATGGAGTACTTTCGGTGTATCTACTGTTTTTAAAAAGACAGTAATTTGCTTTTATTCCCTAAATTAACTAGTGGTGAAATTTTCATACCAGCCCTCCCTGCTCACAGGAAATCCAGCACTTCAGAGACAGTTTCCACATTAATTTTAGTCACAAGACTTTCAAGGCCTCTGGTCATCTCTCACCCCCCACAACCATCTCTCTTGTCTGTCTGTGTGCCTGTCTGAGTGTCCCTTCTGTCTGTCTGTCTGTCTCCATGATGTGTCCTCAGACAACCCTGTGCAGATTTATGTGTGGGTTTGGTGGTTTTTGGGAGCTGCTTTGCTTAACATCAATCCAGGCTGGACAAGCAAAATGCCTTAAAATGACTGAAATCCCCCCAAAGCTGATAGTACAGGGATAGTACAGGCTTATGTGTTCCAGTGGGATCTGGACGGAGTTAGATCGAATGGGAGGGGGGTGGAGGGGGTGTTGTTCCAATGTGGAATTTAATGAAAGTCAGCATACATGATTTTATGCACAGCAAAGTACCACAGAAAACTTAAAATAAGAGAGGGAGCAGCAGAAGGTTGAAGAGCAGGAGAGAGTTAGAGGTCGAGTAGTGAGGTAATAAGATGCGAAAAGCACATTTTCATGATCTTATTCCAAGACACTAATGCACTATTTTTCCCTTTTGTTCCCTCCATCCAGCTCTATGCTCCAACTCCCTTGTATGTTTATTTTCTTTTCCTCCAACTTCCCTCACTCATCTATCCATCTCTCCTCTCCCCTCGTCTCCCCCCTTCTCCCTGTCAGTTAGCTCATGTAAACTTTGCTTCCCTCATTGTTTTTCAAGGGGAAAGTGCCTCTGCTTTTGATTAAGCCCAGGGCCCTGCTTTAATACCATCAAACCCCCCTCCTCCTCCTCCATCTCCTCCTCCTCCTCCACCTCCTCCTCCTCATCACACACACTGTACCAACATCGTGAATCATATCTTTGCGTAGCTGCTGAGCAGTAAAGTGGTTTGACTTTTGCAACCAGATACTGATTGACTGCATATTCATCTTTTTTACTTCCCAAAAGATCTGCTATGATAATGCTTGTTTGTGCCTGTCAACACTTAACACACAGTCTGAGAGAGGAAGGAGTACCTCATATTAAGTATACAAGTATGCATCTACACACGCACACACATACATACACAGGGACACACAGGTGCTGGTTTGGGAAGTGGACAGCAGCTGCACCTGTCTGCCAGCTGTTTGTTGTCCCCTGAGGGGCTTCAGCTGTCTGACTGACAGGTGAGGAGGCCCGGAGCTGAGAGCCACAACACAGCTGGCCTTGCCCAGATGCAGAGGAGGGACAAAAATCCTCTGTGTGCCTCCGTGTGTGTGTGTCTCTGTGTGTTTGTGGTTGCCTCATTACCCCTCATTCTTGCTTTCTTATTGAATTTTGGATGAGTGGGGTTGTATATTTTTTCTTCTCCTTGTTGCTTTAGTAAACATTTCGAACAGGTGAAACTGACACTCTCATTTCCTCTTATTCTCACTTGAGTCATTTCTTTTCTTCTTGTAGTTCTTACTCACACTTTGCAGTTCAGAACTCCATCTCTCACCCTTATGTCACCCCTTTCTTCTCCTAACCCTCTCCTTTCTTCTCCTTTTTCTTCCTATCGCCCTTCTTCCTCTCACTCCTGCTCTCCTTCCTTCCCTTGTTGCCTCTCTTTCTCCGGTTCCCTCCATCTCCCCTTTTCCACATAAAGCTGTTTTTCATAGAAGCCCATGCAGCCTGGAATAGCATTCCCCCGGGCACTGCAGGGTGAAACACTAGACTTTTCTGAGCCCCAGCCAAACAGATGCTGGCTCTTGGAGTCCCACCAGAAACAAGCCTTCATGCTTCCCTCTTTCTCTCTCTCTCTCTCTCTCTTTTCTTCCTCTTTCCCTCTCTGTCTCTCTCTCTTTTTTCTTTCTCTCTCTCTCTCTTACTTTCATGCTTTTTGTCTCTATTCTCTGTCCCTGGTTCCCCGCTCTTTCCGTCCTTCTCTCCTCTTCTTCTGACACTTTCTCACACTCTCTCTTCTCCGTCTGACTCTTTCCCCCTCCTCTTTGTCAAGAGCAACATCCTTGTGTCCTAATCTCTCGGCAGAGCGTTGTCCAGGCAGTGCGCTGTCTGGCCTCGAAAGTCTGTTCAGCCTTTTGCTTCATCAAACTTCCTCTGTCTAGATTCCTTTGTGTCAGGTGCCGGTCTCTTTTTGCCCTCACTTTTGAGCGAACGCCTGCTGTTCTGTAAAACTAGGGGGGATTTCTCTTTTTCTCATGGTTTTACTTTTCAGTCTTTTTCCCCCCGTCTGCTCTGAAGTTACATTTTCCTTCCTGCCTTCTCGCTGTCTTCCTTTAAGACTCTCGACCCACCTCATCTCTACTTTTTTTCATATTGGCACAGCTTGTACGCCTCCCCCCCTTTTCCACCCCGTTCATATAGCTCCTTCCCCTATTTCTTTTTCCCGCTGCTTTTCTTGCTTGCTCGCTCGCTCGCTCTTTAAATTTGCCTGAACTCAGGGACCCCTGTCTGTTACGTAAATGGGTTAAACACAGACACACATGTGCTCACATACTGTATGTACACACTCTCGACTGCACATACAAAACCCCTTTTCACCACACGTGCACACACACAGATGTACACACACTGTGCTATATGGCCAAACTTGGCTTTGCAGCTTTTTTGGCAGGCGTTCAATTCTCTCCCAGGCTCCACTATCGCTCACTAGTTGATGCAGTGTTTACATGAGCTGCCAGTCACAACCAAATCAAAAGCTTTTCTTTCTCAGCGAAGAACAGTCGGGGGGCTGAGGAGGTATGCTCTGAGTGGGTATGTTAATTCTGATTTGACTATAGCCATTTTGAGGGCTGAATGTAGCCGTTTGTCTGAGTACTGCTGCTCTGCATTTGCATGACCTCAGCTCAGGCTCAGTCAGGTCCCGTTCAGTTCAGTCAAAAAAATACACTGTGCTGAAAATTACCGACTCCTCGCTGATTGGAGTAGCTCTCAGTTGTTTATTGAATTATATTACATCTTGATCATTAAACATGTGGTCTTGACAAAACAGCCATTCATGCTGGTAATGAACCCTGTGACCCTGGGGTACGTAAGCCTGTTATAAGGTTATGTAACATATTATGGTGGCTGCACTAGGCATTACATCACTGGTTAGATTACTGTGGATCAGGTCTTCTCACACACAACCTCTGCCTCTGCAAACACACTAATTTTTTGGCCTTTTGTCACTTTTTATTAAAGCTCAAATGTCTGTTCAACAAACAATTAATTTTAACTGTCATTTATTTTGATGTTTCTTTTAAGGGAAATTTCCTACCAGGTATGGCTTAAACAGTGAAATTGTGTTATGGGTAATGAGCCGAAGCCAACAACTGCTAGTATGGATTAGCTATAGAGGGCATAAGCAAATAACGCGGTCCAGTTTTCATTTGGCTATGCTGCTAACGTGTGTGTGTGTGTTTTTGTGTGAGAGTTTGTGTTTAGCTTAGCCCAGGCGGAGTACAGGGATGATGTGTGGGGTGATTGTGGTAAGGAGGTGAATTAGATTTTGGAATTAGAATTAGCGAGGAGACGTTAAGCGGGATGAGCTTACAGACTAAGCATGGTGGAGTGGTTGGGGGGGATGTTATCCTTATATAAACTTACGCGCACAAACATATACACAGCAAATTTCAAGCAGATTCACGGCTGCGACGTCTGACCGTTACAGTCAGAAATTTGGTCATTACATTTATGCTTGAAAATACAATTACATATAGGAGAATAGAAGTAGAAATGAAGTTAGATTAAATAAGAAAATGCAACAGTTAGTACGAAGTGCAGGATTTTAGAAATAAAGTTATTTACAAAGGGCAGTGTTTAAGAAGTAAGCAACGTACGAGCACGGAGAGTAGGATGTCGTGTACAGAATATAATATGAGTTTGCAGTATTTTACTGTAGGATATCACACATTTTACAGAGTATTAATCAGATACTGTGATGCCTTATTGCTTGATTATCTTAAAATATACTCACTATTGCATTTTTATTGTATTGTGATGTAAACATTTAAATGGGCCATGTATTTTTTTTCTGAATTGTACACTGTTGTGTTGCAGGTCACCCAGACTATGCCCACTCTTAATTGACGACAAGAGAAAAGGGTTTAAAAATAAACTGAATAAGTCCGACAAACAAGGACAACCACATGTGTACACAAAAGTTTGTGTCTGTTATGGTGGTATGTACTCTGTGGGAACCCACATGGTCTGTCTAGGATCCAGAATCTGAGACAACTCGAGGTCTCTGTTGTCTGGCAGAAGGCTCAAGATTTTGTGTCGTCCTTGGTACAGACTGAGTGTCCTTTTCTGAGAGCTTAAGGTTGGAGGAGAAATATGGTCGAAATTCTGTCAATATTGTGACCTAGGAATTACAAGATTACAAGAAATATGATGGAAGGAACTCTACATTTTTAATAAGACTAATACCGGTTTACATCTCATCCTGTGTGTCAGGTTTTTTTTTTACTATACCTCATCCTTGTAATTCCTCTCACCCTCTCAGTCTCTCTCTTTCTTGATTGTTTACTTTTTAATGTGAGCGCAGACACTCATAGTAATTGACTCAATGCAGCAGCGATGGGGCTCCCCGGTGAGCGCCCATACCGCCACAGATGGCGGTCTGCTTTACTGTACATCTACATCCTGATTGGTGTATCTACTTGTCTGTTTCGGTGCCATCCCTTTCTTGTCCAGACTCCAAGCTGTTGCAAGCTATCCTCGTTGCGAGGGTTACCATTGTTGCCATTTGCTGGATTAGCTTGTTGACATTGTGCATCATTTGTTTTCTCCCTTTTAGCAGAGGAAACTTGAGTCTCTTTTCCGTCGTGTATATAAAATTGTTAGACAGTTTTTCAACCAATGAATCTGTCTTCTACTAATTCAGCAGTCAGTGATGTACACTCACATTGGTTTGTGGTTTTTAAATCAACATTTGTCATACATTCACATGCATCACTTTAAGATATTGTCTTTATTATGAGGTTTACCTGTGTTTTGGTGGTGCAGGTTCATGGGCTACAGTCGCACAAACCTGTTTTAATTCACATTATCAGCGCTTCAGACCGGCTCAGACACTTGAGTTCATCCTCCCAAGGTCACTCATAGGCGACACGCTCTACTGAGGTTAACATGAGGCCATCGCGCCAGGCTCCAGCTTCCTCACATGACCTCACCCTTTACCCTCCACCACTCGTCAGGCCATACAATGGACAAAGAGGCCCTCGGGAAAGTGTGTGTTTGCGTATGAAACCGTGTAGACCATACCGAGTAACATGTCATGTCCTCTTGAGCCCTCTTTCATACCTTAAGGACAGGATATTGGGATTTTGTGCGTCTAGAGGGAGTAGACTCTGAGCCAGACTCCATGGAAAGACACCTGGCTCTTAAGGACACAAGTTCACTGTCTGTCAATTTGACATTTACCTGCCAGCTCCTCTTCTCTTTACCTTGCTTTCTCTCTTTCCCTGCCCTCCTGTGTTCTTACACGGCCTCTAATCCCCGGTCTGCATAGCAACACTCAAAGACACACTCAGACACACCAACACGGCGGCGGACGAACGCACACTCCTGCCAACATGAATGCATATTGACATGGCACAAAATGAGCGATCATCAACCCCTTGTCAACCTCGTCCAACTTTGCTTTCATTGGCTCATACGATCTGACTTCATAGCTGTGATTGGACAGTGTGTCCACACCCCTGTGTACACATACACACACACACATACAAGCACATCCAAACACACTGTTTGCTCTACTTCCTGCGTTGAGCTGTCTGGCTGGCATCATCTCCAGCTACAGTGCCAAAGGGTCAAAGGTGATCACTGCTTGGCAGCACTAGCTACATGTCCTTCCGCTCTACTCTGTGTGTGCGTGCGTGTGTGTGTGTGTGTGTTGTCAACGTGACAGCATGACCTCTTTGATCAAGTTTCCTCTCCTGGAGATTTTGTCCGAGCGTATATACAATATAAAATGCACAGCCTTTATAGCCTTCACCATTTTCACTCTTTTCAACTACTTGCCAGCAGCTCCCCTCCGTCTCTCCTGCTAGCATCCCTGCTTCTCCTTTTCTTTAAATCCCCCCCCACCACCCACCTCCCACAGTCCTCTTACTTTCTGCCTCCCACCCTCCCTCTGTCCTCTTGGCACAGATTGACAGGATTGAGTCACTCGGATTGTTCGCACTTCCCAGTGAGACACATATTGTGTGGATGTCCAGGCCCCTGGGTGCTGCTCTATATGTGTACAACCCAGCTGGGAGCAACTTTATCTACCATATACGAGCGCCTGCGTGAATATATATGCCGTTTCGAAATTACACTGTTTCATAAAATATATGACTTAATCCTTTGCTATATTAAAAAAGGTTTTTTCCTCCAGAAAATAATTTTGATTATGACTTTTATGCATTCCCAACAGGACCATCATTATTTTCAAATGCATTCGAATGGAAGTATTCTCTCCTTACTTTCATCATTTAATTTCTCATGAGCTAAGAACTTAAGAGATCCTCCGTAATTGGGTCTCTTGCTTTCCAGCAGAGCACATTCACTCAACTGACTTTTTGACGTATTGTTATGTTCATAAAGTGGCACATTTGTTCAGAATTTTCATTGAAGTGTTCCTCAGGAGAAAAAGACTTGGCTGCAGTAAGAATGTTTGTTATCGCTGTTATCTCAGTGGTGCTTTTGGAGGAGCTGGCAGCCTTGCTCAGTATTACTTTGTGCGTGTGTGTGTGTGTGTCTCCGCACTGAGGATGTTCTCTCACTCTTATCGACGTGTCCTTGGCTGTGCAAGTGCTCCAGTGTTCTATTAGTGTAATTCACTTTCTTTTATGTGTCTTGCAAAGAAATGCAAGGACCTTGGGAAGATTTGAGCGAAGGAAAAGTGTACACCAGTATAAGAGACATGTAAAAATAACGCTAAAACACACACATAATTATATACTGAGAAGGATGTGGGCAGAAAACAGGTGGTCGAGGTTGTTTAAAACTTCAAGATGAATTATTATGTGTCATAACTCAAGGGATGAAGAGTCAATATGAAATATATAACACAGGAAAAGTGAGGAAGACCGCTCCGATGCAAAAACATGGGAGAGTCTTACCTTAAAGCACCCCTCTGCTGGCCAGACAGGAAGTGTGTGTAACAGCCTTAGCACAAAGACCCACAGTGTGTATCTGGGCCAGCAGGAAGAGGAACGAGGGAGGAGAAATCCAAGTCTCAACACAGGCCTTCCCTCGCACTCCCGCTTGATATTCAGCTCTTTACTTTCCCGGCAACTTTTCCCACTTTGTTTTGCAAAGCTGCTCTTAGCTGCTTTGATGTGTGTGCTGGTTAACTTCACTCGGGTTTTCTTCAGATTTAGTCGTCTTTTATTTACTACTGCTGCATTTTTATCGACTGTATGATGTCTCCCTTGAAAACACTCTCTTCGGGCGCTACTATAGCGTAGCGATTAAGTTGCGTGCCCCATGTAAAGATGATTCCACTTTGATTTCATCCTGAGGCCCCGTTCTCACATATCACTCGTCTCTCTCCTGGTTTTCTGCTCTCGTATCCACTGTCCCGGCCTCTTTGAATAGAGGCATAAAAGCCCAGAAAAGATAACTTACAACAGTGTTGTGCAGCAGTGTGTCTCACTGTTATGCAGTTTGGTCACGGCTTATTGCCACGCTATGCTGTCCTCCATACATTTGTTCCAGACTTCCTTATAATTTATTTTCTCTCTGCAAAGTTTTATTGCTGCTCCCTTTTCCACAAATATGCCTTCTGTCACAGTGTTGTTTTTTCTTTTTCTTCCTGACCGTGTTTTATTCTATTGTAAATCTTAACGCTTTACTTACATTTCTCTCTGGCTCTATCTGGAGTTGCTGGTTTTTAGCCGTCTTTTTTTTGTCTCACAGTGAGCCCACAGCTCCTGATGTCAGCGAGTTTAAGGCATTTTCATTTAAAACACTTTGTTTGGACGTAAGAGTGCGCACGTTACGTGTTGAATCTCACTGTCTGAGGGCAAATGCAGATGGAGTAAGCTCTTACTCACATCTCCATGAAATTCACGGCTCCATATTTCATTTAGATTTTATTCCTATCACATCTTTCCCCCCCTTTCACGTCTTTGTCTCCTTTTCTCTATGTTCCTGGCCTGCTTCTCTCCACAGTCTAGAGAGTGAAGTCTGAGCTAGTAGGGACGCCTGGCCCAAGGCCTTGTTGCTTTATTTGCATTTCACCATGCTCTTCATGTGCCAGGAAAACACCACCTGGTGGCGGTTACCCCCTACTGCAGCAACTCATTCAGTTTGTTAGTCTTTCTGGGGTTTGTATCTAGTAATGGTGAGAGTAAATATACCCCCACCCACCCACCCACCCCTCTTATTCCGCCTTCCTTCTCCCTCCCCAGTGTTCCCCTTCTCCTTCCCTTTCCGGCCTTTGTGCAGCTGTATTTATTTGGACTGGAGTGGGGCTGTGCAGGGACACTCACTGGTCCTTACCATGCTTGGGCCCCTGCCTTGGTTGACGCCTTTAAACTGAGTAGAGATGGAGGTTGACAGGGTAATAATGCTGGTGTCAACACCACTTACAAGACAGTTATATCAGTATCAGCTCAGCAGGAGGACGTTCACACTCTGTTAGGCTGGGTCGTGAACCGTGCTAGGGCCCTCCAGCTTTAGCCATACACACTCTCACGCTCACACACAAACGCAGTCATACTCAGCTCTCCACTAATGAAGCTGCTTAAAGGGATATGAAAGCAAATTGCTTATAATCATGTACAGTGATTACAAATGTATGCACCCACAGGCTGAACACATCAATTCAACATGTTCTTTGTAATATATTCACTTTCACAGACACATGCACCACTTTCCAAACTTGTTCTTTGCAAGTGGAATTATTGTAAAAATCGACTCTTATCATCCGACTCATTTTGTCTGACTTTGTTGTGTTGAATATTTTTTAGCAGCCGGATTAGTGTGTTTTTTTTCTTTTACATGAGAAAACTGCAGAGACTTTGTTGTTGGAACATGAAAGGGTGAATAAGAAAAACACACCGGTCTGTCTGTAAGAAGTATTTAACAAAGTTCATGTCAGATTCCTGTGTAGGGTGATTATATTCTGACTTCCCACAAAGAGGACACAACTACGCAGGGGTGGAGTCATGCGTGGTAAATTTTGAGTGTTTTACGGGTCAGGTCGAGTGTTTTTTATGCGCTTCTAACTCAGTAAGTCCAAGTGACACAATCTCAAAACCTCCATACCAAACCCCGGACATTTGAAGGATTTTATAAACTCCTCTGAACAGGCCAGAAAGCCCCCCCAAAAAGAGGACATGTCAATCTACTCTTGTGTGACATGTCAGCTGGGGGACTAGTATATGTTTATGAATGTAATGTGTCCTCTTGTGTCTTTGTAAGTGGGACTCTTGCTCCTTATGTCCTAACGGTCCTTCAAGATTCAGTGTGTCTGTCTAAATTCAAATCTCATCATCATGACTCCAAATCACAGAATCCCATTAACACTCAACTATCCATATTAATTATGAATCACAGTTCTGTCAAAGCCCTCTCTGACCCCGATGCACTGCAATGACTGCAGTGGGGCTGAGAAATTTCGCTGTCTTAGGAACATTATAATTAACTTCTAATGACCACATATTCAAATAACCACAGGGTTTGCATTGTGCTCAAAAATAGAGAAAGTTTAGTCCAAACTTATACGTTAGTGAAGCTGTCGATTTCCTGAAAAATAAATGTTTTTAAAATCACATTTCAGGTTTTTGCGGCATCCATAGCAACACTCTGCCATTGGCAATAACATCACTATTTGACTGCAGAGAAGGCAGGACTGTAAAACTTGTTCCAAACTTAACTTTATATTGTAACCTTTACTGCCAAAACCATCTACATTGTAAAACCAACATAGAACAGAAACACAGAGTTTTACACAGATTTTAACTCTGATTATTGTAATATTATAATTTTAAAAAAAGACTCGAATTAAACACATATATAATAGCAGATTCACACATCCGGTGCTTTAGTTCATAACCCTCAGTGGAAGTCATTTCTCATCCCTCTGAGTAAGAATTTGGCTTAAGCTGGCCCCTTAAATGCTACAAGGAAGTGAGTCCACCCATGAAATTAAGGGTATAACCATTTTTTAATGAATGCTTGAACACAAATTTTTTTTTGCTTACTGTATACGAATACTGGTCTAAAGTTGATGTGCATAATATATGTTGGAAATAGAAAAGGTTCCTTTATTATGATAGATTTTTTAGGCTAGTGGATACAAAATGGGCCCATTTGATCTTTAAGGAATCAAACGTCAAGTCCCTCAGCTAACTATATGGACAAGGTTACACCGCAGCAGCTTGAAAAAATGCTCCTGACGTCACAAAGCCAAAATCTGCGACTCCAAACCAGTTAAAGAGACACTTGAGGGGGTCTGTGTAACCTGCTGTTGGGTCCCAGGCCAGTGAGAGAGGAACATTTCCCAAAGTAGTGAAGCTGTGTCACTCCAGTCCACACAGTAATCTGCGCTGATGGAGCCAAGAGGTGATGCTGGGGTGAGGATAAGAGGATGAATTAGGAGAGGGGGGACAACGGGAAGAAGTGAAGGGGATAGAGAAGAAGGGGGGGGATTGATGGGCACCCAGCCAGCCAAAACCAACCCCCCCTCTACACTCACACACACATTCAGACACCTCCACTTAGCACCCACACTCTCACCATCACCCACTCCACCCATTCCCTGCAAGTTCATACATACTCTCTGGACCCGTAACCCCCCTCCCTCCCTTCCCTTTCCCACTTTCCTTTGCTCCTTCCGCTCTCCTCTGTGCTCCCAGTCTTGTAATCCCCACCTATCTCTGCTCCTCCTCTCTCCCTTTTCACTTCTCTCTCCTCCTCCTCCTCCTCCTCCTCCCTTCCATCTCTCCCTCTCTTCCTATCTCTCCCCTCGTCTCTCAGCATCCCTCTCTCCTGGGTCTTCTTGCCGTGGTGTGGTGCTGTTGGCAGAGCGTGGGCGCAGGCGGCACACAGACGGGAGCACAGATGGGCAGCAAGCTGCGCAGGGCGGCCAGGCACACCTGCTCCACACACACATACACACACACACACACACACACACACACACACACACACAAACACACTCATACAGAGTCCTACTCTGCCACCTCGCCACACGGCCCGCCTGCCTGGCACAGTGGCACAGTGATACAGGGACACAAACACAAATACACACAGTCACACATGCATACATGCATACTTACATACATTTACTTGTACATCCACACATGCATATAGACATGCATACACAGAGTTAAACACTGTATTAACCATGCAAACAGGGTTTTTTTCACAGAGGTTAAATCTCATATTCTGCTTAACTTTCTTATGACTTTAATATTTCAAGTTTCGTGTCTTAGCAGGCTTTTTAATTAATTTATTTTTTCGTCAAACAGATTAAAATTTGAAAGGTCACATTCACACTAGTGGCTTACCACATGGGCATCTAGTTTAACACTTTTAGGACAAAAACGCTGCTGCACTCGTACGACAAACAGATAAGACCAGCAGTCACAGCGACTTCTTAACACTCAAACAGAAATCCTCATATGACACAGACGGAAATAAATAAAAAATAAATAAGAAGAAACGTAAAGAAAAAAAGAAAAAAAAAAGAAAAAATTAATAAAATAACGTCCAATAAAAGAGCTGAGTGAACATCTGTGTGGGATAGCCAGGGGGATTAGGAGGGTTTGGAACATTTTAAGCGCATTAAGGATTAAAAAAAGGTCAGAATGTTTAGCAACATACCGATAAACCTCTTAAGCGAAACCCAATTGGGAGGCTGTACGGCGTTATCCTGTGTTTTGGGGCGGAGAAGAGAGGAGAGGGAGAGAGAGAGGGGAGTTGACATTTGTTCCAACAAGGAGGGAAATCTCTCTGAACCAACAGTCTGCACACATACATGTCGTTACACACATACATGCGCACACATATGGACAGACGCTGCTTTTGATGTGGGGACTGGGTTTGTTAGCTTGCTTTGTTGGTTTGTGTGTTGATGTCAGGAGTGTGCATGCTTGTACTGCGCTGACTCGTAAATGACCGGCACTGTTTATGCATCTGTCAAACAGTGGTGCACCACTGTGAAGCCCACTTGTCACTTGGCTTTTGCTTCGGTTTTATCCCGAGTTTATAATTATGAGCTCAAACATTTCCACACGTGGAGAAATGTAATTTGTGCATTTAGAGTTTTGTCTATTGCTGTAGGGAAGCTTTTAGGTCACACTTGAATCTGAGTCTTTTTTTTTTTTTTACCCCTGCTGAGCTTTACCTCATTGCTTCCCTGCTCTCTCCATGAGGACTGACAGACTGGCAACTCTGTCTGACCCCTAACACCATTTGGTCAGTGGCACAGGTCACTGAGCCAAAGCCTAATCCACAAGTGATGGAGGATGGTGGGTCAGGTGGTTGCTTTGTGGGACAAGTGGTTTGTTTGTATCCAGACTAAGGATCAGCCATGCAGTAGATAAACACAGCAGTGAGAGCTGAGGACTGGAAGAAGCGCTGGAGCTTTGGATTGATTAGTGGTGAAAAAAAAAAAAAACAATTGTTAGACTTCTGCAAAGATTTAAGAAAATGACAAAACATGTTTGATGCTTTGAAATGGTGGTTCAGTCGTGTAATTCATGATCACAGCGATCAAAACCATGACATTTGCCCTGGAGCCTCTATGTAGCTCTACTATCTTTTAAACAGCAACCACATAAAAAAATACCCACACAGATATAAAACACTATACAGCCTGGTTTATAGTTCTCTATCAGACCTACACCTTGGGTCCTCATAGTCCTGTACCTGTGCAGAAGCTTACTACCCTGTGATTAGTCCACTTGGCAGCAAATCTTCAAGAATCACTGCTGTCCCCCAGTGGCCTTATACTCCATCTCCTCATATGTCTCCCTTCCTTTCCTCTTTTTAGTAACTAGGGATGGGCGATATGGGCTAAAAAAATTATAACGATAAGATTAGCCATTCTGGCGATAAATATAAAAGCCTTGATAAAAAAAATATTATAATTCCAATCTGTATTTTTGACTCATTTTGTCTTGAGAACACCAGTTGGAATAGTCAAATAAGATACAAATAACCAGTGGTAGGTTATGGAGAAAACTAATGACATCAAACAAGTCTCAAACGTGAAAACACTTTCAACATTTGTTGAAAACTCTTGTTGCACAAAGTGAACAGCAGCAGTTTAACTTTCCAGTGTCAGAAATACCTGACTGCACTCATCTAAGCCCCAATCTTGAAGGAAATCCCTCATGTGGAGCCTTGTTCAGTAACGAGCTGCTCAGAAACGTTTTTGTCATTACCTTCGGCCAAGTTTGTTTGTTATTCTGCTCTGTCTGGGCTATGGCTGTGAGTCCGTCACTCGCGCTTACGTCATCAACTTGCATTCATCGTATTTATCGAGATGGCAAATATTCATCATGGAGGATTTTCCTGATGATATATCGTGAATGATAATTTATCGCCCATCTCTACTTTGAACTTCTGCCTTATCATTCTAACAACCTTTATGATTTGTGCTGGAAAATAAGCATAGGTTGATTATGACTGAATTGAGGTCCTGCAAAAGTGTACATCAATTGTGGTCACTCAGCCCATTATTCCTCATCCAGTCAAGATTGTTACAGGTAGCAGGTGGCGAAGGTATGCAAAAGTGTGCCCGTGCGGGACTCTCTTGTGTGCTTTAGAGCTGAGCTGTTAGCCAACATTACCAACTTTGTAGCTAAAATGATCCCTGTGTACATAGTTAGCCAACCCACAGTCATCTCATCCAAACAGAACAAGTCTGACTCTATTTACAACCACTCTCTGACGGTTGAACTTAACTTACTGCTTACAGCTGACCCCAGGAGACCCTTAATCACTGGCTGGAAGTTTTGAACTACTTTATTGAGTAAATACAAAAATAGATTCAAGGTAGGTCAGTGAGTTACATTTACATTTAGAGACTAACTAGATTATTATTTCATTCAAGGTGTCAAACATTCACATTCTTGCTTATAGCATTGTCACCCTGTGGTTTCCCCTTTGACATCAGCATCGACTTCATAACAATGCCTGGACAATGTAGAGTCAGTCTTGTCTATTAGTGTCCAGTGGGAAGGAAAATCAATCCCTAAGACAAAAGCTGTGATGGGGACATCAGCTCTTTGATACAATGGATGGTCGATGGGTGTTTCTTTCATCAGTGCATCATTAGGTAGAGCTGTGAACACTCGTTTGATTATCAGTGTGTAATCGTTTCCAAATTCACTGGTTTAAGAGGACTGCGGGGTAGCCTGAAAGGTTTGAGGTTTGAGATGGGGTTGCCGGTGGCGAAGGGGTGGGGCGGCCAAAGGGGCTGCAGGGCTATGATTGGGGTTGCTGCAGGGAGGGCTTTGGGGGCTGTGGTGGGAAGATAAGGGGCTGGATGTGTGGTTAAGAGGCAGGGAGGGGAGGAGGGGGGGTTGCCGCTGCTGTTGTAGCTGCAGCTGGCAGAGCTGTGATAACCAACAACCAGACCTCCTCTGTCTAACCTCCCTCTCCCCCTGTCCTCCTCACTTCTCGACCCAGCTATATGACGCTCTGTTCAACTTACCCAAGCACTGATTGGATTGTTTTACATCACTACTGGTCAGCTGGGGAGTCAGATTTCAGAAAACCATGGCAGAAACGGACTAGTATCTAGCACAGTCATCAACGCACGAGTATACATCCCTTTGTAGATGTCCTCAACATCACCCTAAAGACTCAACGGCCAGTGTCCCTGCTTCTGAAAATATCCGCCTGACAGTCTCTTATTCCACAACCTTCAGTTTTCATTCTTGGTTTTACACTCAACTGAAAGCGTCTACCATGTCGGGTCACGGAGGGCCAACAACAGAAACACTAAGCCAAGGTTTCCAACTGCAGGCTTTGAAAATAGAAGTGTTTCTCTCTGTTTCTGATTGAGGTATTAAATACATGACCGCAAAGTAAGGGATTAAGGCAATAACAGAAATCACTGAGTAAGCGGTGTTTATTTCATGGCTCTTGATGATCCACGTGGGTCTCGTATATTCGTGGCAGCATAGCAGACTCCAGAACTTACGCCTTAGATACCCTCCAAACACGCCGTACATACAGTAAGGTGACTATGTACTCAACCAGTACATGTACGGTGTGAGGAACAGAGTGTTTACAATATTGCCGAGCCGTGTGGAGAAATACTACATGACGTTAGAAAGTCCAGTGAAGTCAGGTTGTTTTTCGACAGCTTTCATTGGCCATCATATATGTTTACACTGAGTCTGTACCTCGGTGTTTGTCCACGTATGAGTGTGTGTTTGCAAGCGTCTGGGTGCGTGCGTGGCGGGGGCGCAGCCTCGTATGTTTGGAGTGAGTGCCGTCAGTTAGCTGGAATGTGGCGCTACCGCCAATGCTAAGATGGCTGCCAAGCTCTAAGATGGCTGCCAGAATTACACCCAGCCAGTGAGAGACAGAGAAGAGTGAGAGATTGTGCATGAGAGGAGAGGGGGAAAAGGAGCTCTCTTTCATTTCTGTGCTCTTTCTGTCTTTCATTCTCCCTCTCTTCTGTCTCGCCTCTCTCTGTGGATAAGCAGTGCTTCGTAGGCAGCAAGACAGGTCTGTTATTGTTTCTGCTCAGTAATCTGTGGCTTAGTGTGGCTGCAAGGCAAGTGCTGCTGGCAGGAGTCCGTGTGCTCTGTTATCACCTACAGCCTTCAGATAAACACCTCTTTTAGTTAGTTAGCAAGATAGCTACAGCCTAGCTAGGCCTGAGTAGGTAGCCGGTAGCGTTAGCCCCCCGTACCAGTCCTGAGCGTGGTGCTCAGTTTCACTCACACCCAGAAAAAAAAACGGTCGTAGGGATCGTATCCAAACACATTTCTTCATACGATGTCTTTGCATCGTTTCCCCACAACCACAACAAGAATGCACCCTCTTTGGGCCAACTTTTTCTGGTACTCGTGTTACAAAACCCCATCCTGCACCCCCCTTCTTCAGGTCTAGACTTAGCATGTTTGTGTCTGATTGAAGCTCCTGTGCTCCCCTGGACCAGTCACAACAGCTTTATGTTTGTGCAGATGTGTGTGTGTCTGTGTCTGTGTCAGTAAGTGTTTTGTTTTGCCACAGTTTTGCAATCCACTACCTTGGTCTCCTCAGGTCAGCCAGACTAGCGTGGTCAGCCTTTTTTGTTGGATTTGCGTGTGTGCGTGTCTGTGAAATTATGTTTTTGTGCGCGTGTGTGTTCACGTCTATGCCAGGATTCAAGTACGCAACAAAAATTACAGAAAGAAACAGATTGAGAGAGTGTAAGCATGGTAGAGTGGGTGTGTGTTCATATGTGTGTCTGACTCTCTGTGTGTGTGTGTATGTGTGTGTGTGTGTGTGTGTGTGTGTGCAAGGTGCTCTGTTTACGCAGACTAAATCCCTACCAGCAAGAAGGTATTAAATGGGATTAGGGCGAGGGATATGATTGCGTGGTTAGATACTAAATGGCATAGCAGAACACTGTAAATCATTACACCTTAAGTCGGGAGGGACAGAGGGAGATGAGAGTGAGCGTTCTTAGATACAAGACAAAATGTGTGAAGTAACTCACACACACGCATGAATACTCACAAGACGTGGACCATATCCCCGTACATACTGCAGGTCCCTTTTATTCCCTCTCACACCTCTGATATCACACACATTCTTGGCAGCGTGGATACATCATTATGATTCACTGAGACATTGTACACTTACCAGTATGTTTTCTGCGACTTTTTTTAGCAAACAAACCAGATCCTAACGTTTCTCGTCCTCTCTCCTTTTTTTTTTTTTTCCTGTGCAGAATCTGGACAATCAGACAGCTCGAGCCAACAGGGGGACACAGACATCAAACCACCGCCCAACGGTAGGTACACACACACACACACACACAAATATATATATGCACATGCACACACGCACATGCACACATCCATGTCCAAACACTGTCAAATTAGCATACTAGAATTGATTCCATCATGCTTATCAGTCTTAACATTTTCCAATTATGGATCCAATTAGCAAACACACTCACACAGATGTTGATCCACAAACATAGTTGCAGATGGTCGCCCTCTCGCAGGGACGGATATTTCACCTTTTTTTTTTCTTTTTTTTTTTTTTGACACAACTACAGTCATTTCCTGTCTATATTTTCTTTCTTTTATTTTAACCCACTGTACTTTTTATATTCATGGGTTCTGATCGCATCCTTTTTCTGTTCAGGGCACCTGAGTTTCCAGGACTGCTTCGTCACTTCAGGGGTGTGGAATGTGGCAGAGCTGGTCAGAGTGTCACAGAGTAAGTCAGAAAACCAACACACACAAAGAGGTGCATGACACACAAACACACACAAAAAAGTAAGTTTTTCTTTTAACTGCAACAAAAACAGCAGGATCTGAGTAACAATACAGTTGGAGGACCCAGAGGACCTAGTATGTAGAAGTACATCCCCCTGCATCATGAACTATTTCTATGATTTTTATCTTATATTCTGTTTTTCCTCTTAGATATAAGTATAATTTTCACGTATCGGTCTATATTTGTATTTACTCTGCCTTCTTTTCCCTCCTCCTACTCACATCTCTCTGTCAGCACCTGTTGCCACAGCATCAGGTCCCAACTTCTCACTTGCTGACCTGGACAGCAGTCCCAGCTACTACAACATCAACCAGGTGGCTCTGGGGCGGCGCTCCCTGACCTCCCCTCCTTCCACCAGGTACACAGTTTTAATTATGATTCATCAGAGGCCAGAGTAGTGCACAGGTGTAGAGAGATAATGTAAAATGCCCTGGAAACACCTGTGACCACAAAGTCCAGCTGTCCACCATCAGTAGAGGCTCTCATGGGTAAAGCCACCATGCGGCGGTGAAGTGCTGCCTTCATATGTGAGTGCTAAGGATAGCCTGGAGGATAGTCTGAAAATGTTTCTCACCTTTGTCTTTACTAGAACGACAAACTTACCGTCTCATTTGTGTTTCTTCTTGATAAAAAGATACTTTTGGTACGGTACAGTCCTTTACCAGTCCTGGAATCTCCCCCAAACATCCTCGTCTTTGTGTGTCTCTCTGTGATCTGCTCTCCTCTCTATGAATGTGTGATAGCTTTTTTGCCTTTCCCTCTTTCTTAACTCTTTCTTTCTTCTTACTTCTGTCATCTGCTGTCACTTTAGGTCTGAGGTGGAGTTATACGCAAACCTTCCACGGAGGTAGTTATAAACACATTTTAAAAGATGAATGAGACCCCTCCCACACCTTTCCACCCACACACACACATCTGCTTCCTAACTTTTCTTTTTTATTTCTTCCTTTTTTCGTTCCTAGCTTTGATATTTCTTGTACTCTGTCTGTTCTGCTCCAAGACTTTGGGATGTTAATATTGTTTCCAATAAGATGCATAACGCAGAGCTTTTTATACGCCACTGTTCTTGTTAGTGTGATGAGTTGGAATCCTTGTTCCATACTCTCCCTCCCATTGTTATCATTTAAATTGTGTCTCTTCTCCTTCTCTTTCTCCCCCCTACCTCCCCCCATCCCTTCAAATGTCTTGCCCGCGGCCTCAGCTCCACTAAGAGGAAGTCATTAGATGACAGTGAGCTGGAGAGCCCAACAGATGATGTTTTCTACCCTGGACGCTCACCTGCAGCCAGCTCATCTCAGTCCAGTGCGTGGCCCAATGACATGGATGCAGGTACCTCACTATCCCACCCTACACCTGTCACCCACTAAAGCCAACTTTTCCTCACTCCTGCCTGACCCCTTACCCACCACTACCACCACCCAAGTATAAACTGATACCTCCATCTGACTTTGTCTCTTCTCCACACTCCCTACCTCAACCTTTTGCCTTCACGGTAGTGATGTAGGCATCCCTGACCACCCATCCAATCCTCTCACTCACACTCTCCCCCATCACCTTTAAATCCTGGCACTGATTTAACAACCCAAAGAAGCCCTTATGGGTATGAAATCGGTTAAACTCTGATACATACTTGAGCCTGTAATCCATGTGGACCAGGAGTAAAACGTTTAAGATCACATCCTTCCCAGATTTGTCTGTGACAAGAACATATGGATTACTGCCAAAATAAAGGAAACGTATAAAGAAGGTATTAGCTGGCAAAAAACTAGGGTTGTCCCGATACAACTTTTTTACTTCTGATATGATACCAATATTGTAGCCTTCAGTATCAGCCAATACCGATATTGGTGCAAACTTGTGCATGACAAGTTTTGCACTCAGCTGCAATGTCTTTTTCGGACTTTAACGAAAAATACTGCCACACAACCGACATCACTGCTACTCCTTGGTACTTTGTTAGTACCTTAGTACACACTGTTGTTGTGATCATGTTGGCTCTGCATGCTGGATCCGGGTGCTGCTACATAGAGGTACCAGAGTGGAGTCTGGACTGTTTGTATCGGAGTGCTGATATCGGAGATTTTAGATGCAGGCCGATATAATCCGATATTTGTTTTGTGGCTGATATTGGACCAATATCCAATATTAATATCATATCGGGACATCCCAAAAAAAATACATTCTCACCACTTTCAGAAGTTGGGCAGGTTATTTAATTCTGATCAGAAAAGTCTCTTTTTTCTTGTTCATTTGATGAATTTTAAAAGATGTTTAAATTACGATGAGCGTCATTTTCGATTACTGTTTCGCTTTATTACCAATAAATAGAATTTATTTTGGCTAAATGGTGGCAATGACAGCACAGGGATCAAATGAAAGCTTACCGCAGCCTGTATTAAGGCACCATGTCATTGTTTCCATTGTTTTGGCAGTAACCACTACCTCTTAAATTCGGCTTTGGACATAACCCTCTTTATTCTACCTCTTAAGTAATCCTACCTCATCCCTCCAACAACTCAGCAACTCCAAGAAAAAAAATCCCCCCCTTGTTGATGTGATTCACTCCATTTGATTCCTCACTCCCAAATCTTAAATGCCTTTTTATTCACCCACCCTCCCCTTAAAGCCATCATCACAGATACAGCTTAACTGATGTTGTGTCAATTATCAGTCACTCACTTCCTCCATCACGCACACAACTCTTTCACTTTCCCTGATTTAATCCCTCTCTCTTACTCTCTTTCTCTCTCAGTCTCTGTCTGTCTCATTGTTAACAATACCCTTCTCCACTTTCAGTGCAGCACCATTTGGCGAGTGTGCAGGAGAGGAAGATAAAACATGAAAACGATGGCGTGCAGTTTCCTTACCATGGTTAGAACAACATTGATTACACTCATATATGTTTGCTATTTATCAGCCTTTATGTAGCTTTATCATTCTTTTGTGTTTGTGTGTGTGTGTGAAAGAGAGTGTGTAGATTTTTTATTGTACAAGTGTATGTGTGTTTATATGTGAGTTACATGGAGGGGTTAGTAGTGTACCAAAACACCACAGGAGGTATACTGTTATCAAGAGTTCAGTATGTCAAGCTGTTTTCAGATCTGACTTTAATTTTCCTGTCACATATGGTTAAAAGGTTGTCAGAGATGATCAGGTTCAGCGTTTACTTCCTGTCGGAAACACGGGGCCTCAAGCGCTTTACCTTAGATCCCGTCCTTTACCTCTCTGAAGTCATGTCAATCCTCCCTGAAGCACTTTAATTGACAGATGTCACCAGGCTAACAATAACAACACCAGCAGGTACATACACATGCTGCGCCCGTCCTGCCTCACATGCACGGCGGCGAATACTCAGGCGGCATCATGCATCAATACACAGACTATATGCCCCTACATAAACTGTATATACACAAACACCCCTGACACACACGCTGACTTATACACTTACAACACCCCTCATGTGCAGGCGTTCACACATTGAAACACATGCTTATCGGGTTCCCCACCCCTGCAGGTGTTCAGGTGCCTGCCTTGCCTCCATCCCTCTGTCGCTCCATCCCTCCCTCGCTTCAAATCCCTCATTAAGACGCTTACCGTCTGTGGATCAGAGGTGTAAAACCCTTCCTCCTGCTCCCTAGTTCTCCAGTCAAAGCCTCCATCCCTGTCTCCCTTCTGTCTAATTGAAAACGTGTACAGCAGGAGGGGCCCAGGGGAGGGAGGAAACATGTCAGAGGAGGAGTAGAGAGAAGCCGAAAGCAGGCAAGTGGATGAGAAAAGTGGGAGGTGAGAAAAGGGAAAAGAGGAGAGGAGAAGACTTTGGTGTACTCGTGGTGATAACTAATGAGAGACAAGGGTTATCAGGATGCAAACTAGAGGAGCCAAAAGCCCCGGTTAGGTTTTGCCCCAGTCTTCACTCACTCGAGCCTCAGCGGCTGCTCTTCTGCTCCTGCTCCACTTAGCCGTAAATGTAATTAAGAGGCTGTTCATCAGAGCCACAACAGAGACTCCTGCACGCCTTAGCGCACCAGGGCCTTGCCTCCCGTCATCCCTTCCCTTGTCTCCCTCACTCGCTCTCGCTTTTTCCGTGTGTGTGTGCGCACCACCCCTTAACTCTCAAAAGTGCACCACACTCAGCCTTGTACACCTCCTAATGAGTTTGGCAAATAGAGGTGTAGAATTGCATGCAAATCTGGACCCTTTACCCAATTAATTTACAAAAATCCAAGTGAAAAATTAGGGAAGTGGGGTTTTGTAATTATTTTTAATTCATGTTTTAACTCTGTGCCCATTTAGAAAAACTTTTTTTTCTGACAAGAGCCCGGCGCAAAACATTGTTCACATCCAGAGAAATAAAAAAGGCACAACAGGAAGATTGAGGTAAAGGAAAGCAGAGATAGAGGGAGAAGGCAATGTGTGATTTTGGTATGGTGTGGATTTGATTTTCCAAAGGATCCCACCTGCCACAGGCAAAGCTCATCTGGGAATTCCTGTCCAGGTGGGGGGTATGTAAACAAGCAAGCACACACACACACATACACAAACATACCTTAAAAAAAAGAGAAAAAAACGCTCACTCTCTCTCACACACACACACAGGTGCGCTTTACCTTCTGTCCACATCCACTCATCCTCTCCACATTTATCCGCCTGCACCCAAATGCACATAGACACAGGTGTATAGAGATACATCCGCACATAAAAATCCCACAAAAACAGTTACATTCGGGAAAACGCACTTTTACGGATACGTGAACACACACATTTACACAGCCCACTCAAACACACACATGCACAGCTGAAGCATGGACCCAGATGGTGTTTCTGCGTGTGTGTAGCCTTGGGATCCGTGAGGATGCTGGAGACATCTGCTCCACAGGGGCTGGAGGAGGGGTGGGGGAGGTTATCGGAGGCAAATGAAACAACCGTGATTTCGTATTAGTTCCAAATGATTGTGAAAATTTCCTAAGACACCAGAGACTTGTGGTGGTGGTGGTGGTGGTGGTGGGGGCTTTTCTTGGTGCTTTGAGTTAAATGTTACAGCCCCGCAGAGGGATACAGCTGGACTTACATATGTGGTTCAAATCACTGGAGAGAGACGAATTTCCTGACTTTTCCTTTCACTTGTTTAAGCCACTATCTCCTGTCTTTTCCAACCGTGTGTGTGTGTGTATTTGTGTGTGTCTGCATCTATGTGTGCTTCAGAGGCGCATCTGGTGGCAGGCCTGTTAGTGCAAAGAGACAGAAGGGTCATCATGGGAGCGCTTGATTGGTTGCCAGTGAAAGACTGAGGCTTGCCAGAAAAGGGAACAGTGCAGTTGTGGCGCATACACACACACACATTCACAAACTCACAAACTAGATCAGACCATTGCGGAGTCTCTGAAGTGCAGAAATATTGTCTTTCACATTCCCTCGGTGATAGCGACAGTCCTTTAACTTTATGTATACAGGTTTCAGTCTTATTTGATCCTCTCTGAGTTTCCTGGCTCTGATTTCTTGACTTCAGATTCATTTTGTTCTTCTGAAGTAAAAGCACATTACACCTTTCAGACTCTGACTGTTTAATCTAAAAGGTTCAGGTTTTTTTTTACACTTTTTTTCCAAAAAAATCTCAGGCTTTCCTTGTGCTTCTCCTCACTTTCTTTTCTTATTCGAGTCTCCGGAGACTGCTCTTATTTGCAGTTTGCTCCCACCAGTGTGACAGTGTCATAGCAATCACCGCTAACTATTGGTGTCAGAAGTGGGATTGGGGTTGTCTTCATGCTTGGAATCTGTCTGACAGTACAATACGCCCCCAGACTCCCGCTACAGTGGGGGGGAAAAAAATGAAATATATGTCTGCTAAAGACATAAATGGTTCACACATATTCACTCCCACCTGCTTGAGACTTAACTCTTCACACAGGGAGGGAAGGTTTTACACGCCCCCACACTCCCATAGACTTTCACACGTCTCCAGCTGGAGAACTGAGGAGGAATCGTATTTAATGCCTTGTTTGACGTGGAGGGGCCACAAAAATAGACGACAAAACAACAGTCTAAAAAAAGTTTAAGGAGAGAACATTATCACATCACTCACTCGTTCGCTAGATTAGAGGAAAACTTAATGGGGGAAGAAACGTGTCTATTGTTTCATCAGTTAAATGTGGCGGTGTTGTTTTTCTTCAGAGTGGTCTTGTGCTTGTGCTTCCGCCTGTGTTCAGTTGTTGAGCGTGTGTGTGTGTGTGTGTGTGTGTGTGCGAGTGAGTGTGTGTGAGCGGGAGATAATAACCATATTTAACATCTTATGACATTCCGATTTCATACATGTCGTCAGAGCAACGCATTGAAAAACAAGACACTGCTGCATTTTTCACAGGTTCTGCTTTGCTCTCTCGCTCCCTTGCTCCCTCGCTCCCTTGCATATTTTCATGTCTCCCACGTTCTTCTCGCCTCTCTCTTTCTCTCCCTCTCTCTCCCTCTGTCTCCTCTCTTTGTCCGTCTGCTTGTCTTTCGCACTCAGCAGCTGCCGTGTCCATACTGTACAGTGTGTGCTATTTCTGAATGAAGCCTTCTTCTCGTGCAGCCAGCCTGTGAGCTTCGCTGAAGCCAGACCACAACTAGCTGACTGTGGCTGTGTGGTGGCCGTGCTCGTACACAGAGCGGGCCTGGAGCTGGCACCTGAAAGAGAGAGAGAAAGAGATGAGAAAGAAAAACATATAGTGGCACAGTAGAGGTTATTATAGCTTCACATGTGCTTTGGCTCTAAAACAAAGACCAGATTCAGATTGGCCTCAGCTATTTTTCCTATTTTCCCCTTTTTCCTTTGAAGACTTGCACTTATGCTTTGAAATATTGCTCGGCCCGCATTATATCACTCTAAAGCTTGGAGTTGGGAGTCTTTCAGTACATCTCTGAGTGAGTAATTGCGGCCTAAAGTCCTCCTGATTGACACAGTGAAATTAATGGAAGTGAATGGACAACAGCCAAAAAGACATGAGCAATGCACTGCCATCGACCAATGAGGAAAGTCAACAATCTAATCAGGAATTCATGACTGTTCGAGTCCCCTTCGATCAAATTGAGTTACTTTTTTTTTTTAGTGTAGCTAATTAAATAAGCAACATTTTGTTGATTAAAACAACCTCTCTCTTTTCCTCCCTCTTCCCCCCCACTTTTTTTGTTGATCCCATTTTTTTCGCCAGGACTGTCCTCGCCTGGTTCACTTAAGAAGCCGGGGAAGTTTGATTTCAACGCCCTGACTTCCCAGACGAGGTCCCCCCGCATGGCGTTCACACACCACCCGCTGCCTGTGCTGGCAGGAGTGAGACCAGGTGAGAGCCCTGCCATGAACCCAACGACCCCCGATCCCCGTTTTATAATCTGAAACAGAGAGAGAAGGAAAGGTAGTGTCAAACTTGATCCTAGACTGACTTCTATATATGTGTTTATCCCCGAACTCCTCTGGAAACAAAACAGATTCTACAACCGTGTGCTAAAAAAAAAGGATGAAAGTCTCAAATGCACTTGCTGAGAAATGAGATAAAACTTTCCAAAGACCTACAGTTGCAACAGCTGAGAAGCAATATGCTCGCAGAGTTTCACCCGTTCAGTGTTACTGCTACCATCATGGCTTGGCATAAATTTCTCTCTCTCTCTTTCAGCCTCTCTCCATCCATCCATTTTTACCACCATCTTTGTGCCTGTGTGTTTTAATATTGTCATTGCATGGTACCACTGCTGCATCCATGCCATAGTGACTGATTTGCCTCATAACGTACTGCTTCATGCATCCATTTGAATGTTTTATGAGTTTTAACTGACTTTAGTGGTTGTTTTTTAACGTATTTGCTCAGCTCAGAGTTGTATGACCACAAAGTTTTACGTAAAGAGCAAATTAAAGTTCGGAAACAACTCGCGACCCTTTGCAAAGGTGGAAATCATTTTGAAGAAAATCCTACAATTGGGTTGAGCAGAAAATCGCAAAGGATGAATGATTTTGCTTTTTCAGGTCTTGCTTTTCTTGGCCTCTTTTTTCTTTTTAATTTGTATCGATAATCCAGAGCATTAAACTGGCGTGAAAATTGGATTTTGTCCTGTACAGTAGAATACTGGTAGTTGCGCAGTTGAAAATAACACGGTGGAACACAAAAGTGTAAAACTCGTCACATCCAGTCGCTCCAAGACCTGGTTTTATCAGACGCACTGAGGGCAAGTTGTCCTCAGAAGAGCGTTTTGGTGCTATAGGATAACCGTCATGGTTTCTTCATCTGGAGTCACAGAATTCCCAGACTCTCCAGGATCTCAAGTTTGCCAACGAGTCCCTGGCGGCTGGTCTCACTTTTCAAAGGAACAGATATGTCCTCCTCTCTCTATCTCTCCCCTTTCACTCTATTTGTCTCTCAAAGGGACGGTTTGGCCCGCGGCCATAGCAGACCTACCAAGTAAAGGTCGCATGGACTCATTGCCCCCATGTTGAAGTGTATTGAATTTAGCTTGTAAAGCCCCCCTCCCCCCCTCCTCATGTTAGAAATAAACATTATCCAACAATATAGCTCAGACCGGATCTCGCACCATGAAGCCATGTTGTTTATCTGCACAGAGCAGTCCCACGTTCTCCGGAGATTCCAATGCACCAGATTGAATTTTGCATTTGAATTGATTTCCAAAAAATCCTCCTCTGTTTTATGTGCGAATTGAAGAGGTGTGAGGGACTGGCTTAGGTTTCTTTGTTCCCACAACTAACTTCTCACACTTTTCAAACTGTGTGGACTGTTGGCTAAGACGTTTACATGTAATGGAGAGGCCATAATGAGACACTGTTTACAGATTGCGAGTTGGTGCAGTCGCGCACGTACACACGGGCGACGTACACGCTCACAAACCCGATGCGCGCGTGTGTAAATTTACACTCTTGTGGAGGACTCTCTGTGCTAAAATGGCTGCCATCCAAATGGAATGTCCCTCGGAGCCCTTGGTTCTATAAAGAGACTGGAGGATGATGTGGGGAGGGAAGGAGAGAGGGATGAAAAGGGAAATAGGGGTAGACAGAGAGGGGGAAGAAACAGTTAGCAATCATGGATGGAGCTGTTAGGTTGTATAGGTCTAGTGAGTGTGGGTGTTCAGGGGTAAGGACTGCATGGTTTATGTCCTGTTTTTGGCTCGGACTGATGTGGAGAGCTGCCAGATTGACTGTTGTCTGATTATGCCAGTCTGGAGAGTCCGCTATTGTGACAGTGATTATACACACATACATACAAAGACTCATGGAAGCTGTAACAGACATTGCAGTACATCTACACTGACAGGCTATATAAGATGAACACAGACCAAGTTACAGAGATGCATAAAATTCATCCTGAAATTCACGACCAGACACAATGAGATGACAAAGACGACACGGCGAAACACGGAAAGTTTCGACAAAAGGGCGCTCTCACACTTTGCGGGTTCAGCGTACACAAGAGATAGTAGGTGACAGACATAATCACAGATGCTTGTTCGCCAGGCTCCCCTCACCTAGCAGCTTGCTTCTTTAGTTCGGTGTGCCAAATTGCCAAAGCCATAGAATCTCAACACAAGACAGACAGTGGAGCTGTGTGTGTGTGTGTGTGTGTACGTGTGTGTGGTTGGCTGGCTGGCTAGCTGGCTGGCTGACTAATGTCTCTGGGAGGCGTTTTGTGGTTGGTTGGGAGCAGAGGGGAGATTCTCTCTCAAGCTTCAAACTACTGGGCAGAACCGCACAGCAAGGATATGCAGCTGATTGATTACACATCACCGACAAGCAATAAAACAAAAGTGGAAAGACACAATGTGTATGTGTGTGTGTGTGGCTCTGTCAAACCCCAGTGGTTTGTGTATGTGTGTGTGTGAGAGAGAGAAATTGAGCAGGAGCAGAAGGCAGAAAATACTGTAACACACTCTCGCGTGTATGAGGCTGTGAAAGAAAAAAAAGTGTGTTTGTGCATGTGTGGTGGTGCCAGGCTTACCAGAGGTACAGAGAAATCTAGAGGGTTGTTTATAAAATGAATGGGTCCAGATGTTTCCCAATAGCCAGGGATAATGCAAGTCATTTGTAAGCAGAAACAGCTTCAGCCAGTCAACCACAAGCAAATGTTGCAGCTATTTTCCATGTTAGGACAGTAATAGGCCTGAGCAGCAACCTGCTCTTTGATGCCAACTGTGTTGTTAAAATGTTTGCATGTCTATATATACTGTCATTGGTGTGCATGTTAATTTACAGTCAAAGTTTGTAGAGTGATTGTCATTTACATATTGAAATAATGACCCGAACCTCATTGTGTTTTTCTCAATTTTGGTCTGTCCTCTCCTCTCATTTCTCTTCTCCTCCTTTCCTTTCCTATTCGTCCTCTCTCCCCTTTTCCTCCTCCTCCTCCTCCTCAGGGAGTCCCCGTGCCTCAGCCTCAGCCCTGCACTTCCCCTCCTCCTCTATCATCCAGCAGTCCAGCCCGTACTTCACCCACCCCACCATTCGCTACCACCACCAGGACCCACTCAAGGAGTTTGTGCAGTTCGTGTGCACTGATGGCACAGGACAGCCCAGCGCACAGGTAAGTGCTCTGTGTGTGTATAGCAAAGGAAAGTGGGGTTATAGTAGGATGATCTGAAGTGCCGACTAACGTAATAGGAAAGATGCCGCTCACTACAAGGTCAGTCTTTTGCGAAAAAGTCACTGGGTGTGAAATGATATAAAGAAGGATGATGATAGAAAACTGAAGCCAAGGAAGACTTCTTTGTGCTGATCTATGTGGTGTTTCATCTCTATCAACTAGGGCTGGGCGATATGGCCTCAAATCAATATCACGATATATTGATCAGTTCACCTCGATAACGATAAATGGACGATAACGACTCCACAAGCTGCTCACCCCCTCCCACATTAACTTCGTCTACCTCAGCCGCTATGACTTTTGAACCGTCCTCCATCTCCTCACCTGTCTTTCTCTCTTTGTTACAAACTGGATGGGGTGGAGTCACGTCTCTGACGTAGGACAGTGTCTTAGAGGGACATGAGATCATAGCCTACCTACACACATCCAAAACCAACTTTTATTTATTTATATTTTTGACAGAGAATATATTGCAGGGGGCAAAATGACGTTGGTTATTGTCGCAGATTTCGGTATCTGTCAATTTTCGGTTTATCGCCCAGCCCTACTATCAACACTTCACTCCTCTAAAATAGATTTTAGTCTACCATGTGACTTCATAATTTATTTAAAAGAAGATGAAGTGGCTTTTTAACAAGTCATAAAGTCTATTTGTTAGTAATACACTACTCAATTTCCCTTCAGGGATCAATAAATATCTTCTTATCTTATCGTATGATATCAACTCATTCCCTCAACTTCCCGGTGTCAGTGGGTCTTGGCTCACCCACCCATGTGTCAGATTGAAGCTGTGGAAGCAAGTGAGCTGGTTTTATTAAGAAGGAAACTCACAGTTTGACAAAAAGGGACACAGTTGAGACTTTTTCTTAGGTGTCGCGAGCCTAACCCAACAGTGAAACACCAGTGAACGAAGCAAGGTGTCATTTTTATAGCCCCAAATCTTTCCTACTCTCACTTATCCTGCGAGGCTAGAATTTCAAAGCATCTAAATATAGGCGCAGTATTTCGCTAACTGTCAGCTGCCTGTGTAGAGGAGATATTTCAGAATTATTTCATCACACATCCACGATGGTGCAGGGTGCTGGTAGCACTGTAAACCTCTACTGGAAACTTGGCCTTGTGAACAACTTTGAAACCACTTATCGAGCCCCCTTTTTTTACGTTTCTATCATTTTGTCTCATGACTTCACAGAAAGGGCACAGCAGCCTCATTTGTGGAAATGCTCGATCACTTTGCACACACTGGCACACACCAACACCCGTTTTTTTTTTTCTTTATGGCAGATTTTTGTCCGTTCTCTTTGCACTGAAATAACTTTCTTTGGGACAACCCCATTTTCTCTTGCCCTCTTTCTCTTTTTATAGACGATTTTCATCACTTCTCCATATTTTTTTTGACCTGTTTAATTTTTTCTTATTTAACTTCTTTATTTTTTGATTGTGTGAGTTTGATCCTGTGTGTCGGTAGACGTGTGTGTTTGAGTGTTTGCATCTGTCAATATTTGAGCGTCTATTCCCATACATGCGACAGTGTGTGCAACATTATGTCATGTGTCTGTATGTGTATGTCTGAAACCCTGTGCACTGTGTATTTTTCTGGGTGTGTCCTGCTCACCCTGTCTGTATGGTCCGTCTGCAGCCTAATGGAGGTGGCCAGAGCAAAATGCCGGGCTCCTTCCTGCTGCCCCCGCCACCCCCAGTGGCACGTCCCGTGCCCCTCCCCATGCCCGACTCTAAAATCATCAGCACGCCCACTGACGGCGGACTCAGCTCACCCGCATCTCCGTGTAAGTCACCCCCCACTCCCACTCCCCTCCACAAACCCCCATCACTCTCCCAGTCTCCCCACAGATTTTTCACAGAGGCCAATCCGAACCAAACGTAGGCTCCAGTAGGTTGGTTAGCCTTAAGCTGACAGTTCATCTATCCTCCTATCTATCCTAAAGAAAGACGTATTAATTAGGTTTGTTAGCTAGAACAGAAGCAGCCATTATAGAAGGCACAGTATCCATGTGCAGTGCAACCTCACTTGGCCTTTTGTAACCCCTGGTACTAAAGCCACATATAAAAGCACAGATCTGGTACTTCTGCAATGGCTACTGCTGTTTGTTTTATTTTAGCTGACCCCTTGCTTTCAGTTATACTCAGCAGCCCCAGGACATTCACTCCTGTGTTATTCATCACCTCATGGACTGTAGTGGTAGAGTACAGTTCGTTACTGGCAAAATCCAATTCTGTCTAGGCATAAGCCACGCCTTTGCCAAACCAGAGACCTTCTCTCAGCTTCTCTGAATCTCCTCCTCTGAAGTTCAACCTCCCTTTTCTCTCTTTCACTCTATGCAAACCTCCTCAGCCTCTTTCCTTCACCTTTTCACATTCCTCTTTTATACTCTCTTTTTCTGTCTCTCTGGTGTTAAGTTTCCTGCGAGCACCACAAGAGGCAGTGTATGTCTCCTCCTTTTTTTGAAGTGTTTTGTAGTTTTCGGGGGAGCAGAGCAGAGCAGGGCCCTATGCACGTTGCCTCTGTAGCTGCAAGCCTTTGATCAGCGCAGACTTTGCATGTGTGTCTGCAACAGCGGCAATACGATCTCCCCCCTTCTCTCATTTCTTTTTTTTTTGCCTTCTCCTTTTCTTTATTTGATATATTCTCATATCCTCTTTTTCTTTGTTTCTTTTTTTCCTTTATTTCTCTCTTTTTCTTTTTAAGGGAACAAAATTAGGGCAGTTGGCGTGGACTCCAAAAAAACGTCATGCCCCACTTTACCCACCCAATTCCCTCGCCACTTTTCACACAAATCTCACAACAATTAAAAATTGAGAACAACAACAAAAAAAAAAAAAACATGAAAAACACAGTATAACAAGAACAACCCAATCTCTCTAAACATGGATGATAAAAACCTAATCAAACCTGTCTAATTAATGCGTAACTTGGGGAGTGGGAGAGAGGAGTGTCATCAGGGAGAAGTGAGGCTTTGCTTGGTCCCACCCAGACAGGTGCAGTGTGAGAGTCGGGCCACGGGAGAGGCACGCCAAGAGGGGGCACTGGACGGAGCAACGGGGGCACCTTCTTTTTTTTGTTTTGAAATTATCTCTTCTTCCTGTCCTTTCAACCCCCCCCTCCCCTCCCCACTTCCAACCCTCTTAAGATTTACGTGTCACTTTTTTTATTTATTTATTTATATGAACATCTATATAAATAAATATCCTATTTTTCGTCTCTTTTCTCATTCCAGTGACTGTTATCACTGTGTTGTTGTTTTTTCCCCCTCTAATTTTGTCTCTGATTTATGAGATATCTCAATTACAGTCATTAAAGCACACACACAAACATACACTCACACACACACACACACACACAAATGTTATATTCTCACCCTCAGTCATGCATCACTTTCTAGCCCTGTCACTTTCACCCTCACGCATCCCCATGACCCCCCAACCTCAATCAAGTCATGCTCAGAAAAAAAAAAACAGTTTTACTCAGCCGCCATATTGGAGTCCAGTGAGCACAACTGCCCTAAATTTGATCCTGCGACGTCACCGAGTGGCGTCACGATTTCAACACGGTGCTCCTCCTGACCTGTTGAACGAAAAAACATGGAGCATTTGTTTCATCTGGTGATGAATAGACTTCCTCCATTGGTCACCCCACGATGAAGTCTACAGAGAATCCTCAGTGGTTTTCTACGATTAAAGTGGCTTTTAACAGAGGCCAGGGGCTGCTGAGGAGCGTCTGTGACTTTCATTGCGGCCCTTTGTTTCCTTAACGTTAGGGCTAATCCTTGCAGACTCTACATCCCTTTGCTAACTACAGATTTAGGTGTAAAGTGAAAGAAAATTTAAAAAAAGAAGAGCTACCCACAAACTAATCGATCATCTCTGTGACTAATCGGGCGTCAGTATCCCTGACCCTAAACTCTCTTTGCCCAGTAGTCCGTTTTGACAGTGATTTGTAGTCCCAGCCTTAGCAGGTTAATATTCTACCCAAATATATAGATAATGCCATTGAGAGCATCAAATTCTAGTATGAGCTGGGTGTGTATGTGTGTGTGTAAAAGCATGTACACACTTGTCTCTCTCTGTTTGTAGCATACTCCACGCCAGGCTCCACAGCTCCCAACCGGTTTGTCGGCATCGGAACACGGGACAACTTTCTGAATATCCCCCAGCAGACTCAGGTACCCCGCCAACCTCCCTCATGATATTAACACCCAGCCATCCACCTCTCCTTCCTCTCCCCCCTTTCCCCTCCTCCTCATCCTCTGTTTTTTATGTCTTTTTCAACCCTGTCCCTCATCACCCACTGCAAGTTTAACAGTGCTCTGTTACCGTAGGCATCTCCAGGCTCAAAGGGACAAGCATGTCATTCAGAGTGAAGGCCGTGATACAGAGGGAGATCTCAGACAATGCGTTCAATGCACAGAGTGATTCGACCCGTCAACACTTGAAATATTCGGACACTGAAGATTGAAATGACATCTGTAGTCATACATAACAGTCAATTTGAATCATCTTGTTGAATCGGGCCCCTTTTTTTCCCACATAAACAACCAACTTTCAGTCCACTGCTTCGCCTCTCCGTGCTTTCAACCCCACCGCAAGGTCATGAGAAGAGAGCCAAGCTTGGCTTTAGTATAGATGCATCTGTCAACACAAGGGCTTAGCAGCTGATATAAAGAGAAGGTGGCAACTAATGCAGGTGCATGAAAACAGACTGAACCCCAACCTTGAAAGAACCCAGTGTGATGTGGTCGAAAGAATCTTAAAAACCCAGCCAGTGGACTTTGGGTCGGGATTGTTTTGTTAAACGCTTTCCAGATCAGGAATACACTTTGAACCCAAACACAATGTGAAGCAAGTGAAATCCAGTTTTCAAAGCCTCTTATTCTGAAAATCTTCCTGACAATGTTGTTGCTGCTTTTTCAAAATAAACATCGCACTTTTCAACACCTTAAGAATTAGCCGTCTTTGACTCGCTCGCAAAAACAAAAAGTGTCACATGGAGGAGAAATTGCCAATCGGTTGTTTGAACTTGCCCACCTACATTGACACAAAGAGTTGCCCATGTATCAAGGCCTTAAGTTTCAGTATTGGTTTACAGTGTCTGTACCACAGTAGTCTCCCCACAGCGAATGTAAGCAATGCCAGTTAGTTTCAGCTCCAGCAGTGCTGATTTATCTCTGCTCAGACCCACAGTGTGCATTAGTGCAGTGTGTGAGGCCAGTAGTGAACTACATTGTGGTTTCAGCTTTGGCTGCGCTCTGCCACTGGGCTGCAGTGTCTTGGGCCTCCTCCATCACCAACACAACTTTTCTCATTAGGGGCTAACCGCACCTGCCTGCAGCCAACTCGGCTCTCCTGTCCTCCCCACACATGGAAACAATCTGCATTCCTCCTCGGCACAGCTCTGCATCGGCTGCTCTGCCCCCCCACCCCATCCCCAGCCTTCCCTCCCCTCATGCATCAGCAGCCTGCCCTCTCTCCCTCCCTCCCTCTCTTTCTCGCTCCCTCTCCCATCCTTCTCCCTTTAGTATTTTCAAGCTCCCCACCTGCACCACTTTTCCACAGATGTAGCCTTAGCACTGAGGGGACGTGCACATGCGAGCACGTACACTTGAACTGCCAAAAACTCTCGCCTCAAGTTTTCTCTTCTGAAAACAACAACTTTTTTTTTGAGCGTATCTACCACTTGTGCTTATCAGACATTACTAAAAAAATGTTCACCTTAAACGTTCCTCTGGGCGCAGCGAGAAACCCGGGCACTGGTTTCAACTGCTCCCTGTAAGCTGAGCCTAGTAGGTCAGTTACAGCCCCAGCCAGAGCGAGTAACCAAGGTCTCTGCCTGTCCTGCTGTTCTCTGGCATATGGAGAGGTTTAGACGATGGCCCTGCCAGCCCGCCTCGCTGCCTGCTAGCCAACTAGCCAAGACAGAGGAAGAGAGTGCTCCTCCTGCTGCTGTCGGGACAAGAATCAGAGAAAAGCTGGTCTGAGGAGCTCTCTAGCGGCGAGAGCTCCGCTTTGCAGGAGGAGCGAGGGAGAAGGAGATAGCGGGACGATCCTGAAAAAAAAAAGTAGAAAGGACTGAGAGAAACGGAGGGAAAAAAGAGAGAGGGAGTTAGTCGAAGCTCGCTGCACTCCACAGTCACGTCCCGGCTGTCTGGTTGCCCGCAGCAACCAGACATGATGTCATAGGCAGTTGAACTTGGACTTGAAGGGGGGTTAGAGAGAGGGGGTCACTTTCCACTGCCAAGGATTACACTGAGAGAATCAGAGTGAGAGAGGGAGAGGAGCAGAGGAGCCAGGAGGAGGAGTTATCCGCAAACACTGAAGAATCATGGGTAGGAAGGAGGGAGGCAGAGTTGGTGGAGGATGGATGGAGGTTGAGGGGGGTCAGAGCTCTCACTCGAGTTGCCAGAATGAGGGACAGCGCGGAGTTAGCAGTTAAAGGTGGGGTGATGTGCCGCTCTCCCCGGGGCAGAGGCCTGAGGAATGTCAGCGGCAGCCGGAACAGCTCGGCCTGTGCCAAAGCCTCCACTCTGCCCTCTTATCAAACCCAGAAACCCGATCCCTGGAGTAGCTGCCCTCAATAGCTTTACAGTGTAGCCTGAGACTACTCAGCCTCTCAGAGCAGAGGCATATTAGGGGATCGCTTTACATGTAAACTGGCAGCACATGACAGAGCTGTTATACTCTCGTGTTTGCTCACTGGAAAGTTATTCAGGCCGGAAACAAAAACGGCCGCTCTCCTGCTATTTAAAGCTCTAAAATAACACCATAGTTTTTTAATGATTTTAAAACATCAGAGTCAGCGCTCTTAAAACAGCGAGCGGTTAAGTTGAGGTAGTAACTTTTTTGACACTCAATGGGACAGCAGAGCTCAGCGAGGAGAGACGGTTGAAAAAAAAAAAAGAGGGAGAGGATGCCATCTAGTGGAGGAATCTTCACAATAAGTTCCTGACCTAAAATAACACAGGAGTCAGGAAATGTCGGCACTGCTTGCAAAGGTTTTATCCTTTGTCCAGAATGTTGTTTGTTGCATTTGATTTTCAGGTCTGTAAAAAAAAAAAAGATTCAATAAGAATAAAAAATATGAATTTGAAAACAGTTGGACACAGGTGTAAGAAAGCAAATTTGTGCATGAGAAATACTCTTTGCTGTTGAATGATATCCTCTGTTTTTTAAAAATGACCTGTTTGTACTCTGTTATGCCCCCCACTGTAACCTCCTTTATTCATTCTAATCACCTGTGCCTGTTGAGAGGTGGTGGTGTTGTTGTTTTTTTTTACTTTTTGTGTTGTTTGCGCTACAATCTGCCACTCTGCTCAGTATTTAAGATTAAATTCAAGTGCCCCATTGTTAAAATCTGGTTTGATTTCAAGACTAATTCTCTGTTCTTTGTTCCTTTTCTTCTCTACAGTCCTGGTTCCTCTGACAAGGCCTCTCTGAATCAAGAGCTAAAATAGTGTCCTGGAAATTGGAAATGTAAAAAAAAAAACAAACACACCTTGGCTGATTAAGAACAGACTGCTGACACTAAAGGTTTTTCTCTCGCGCCAACACTATTCAAAGTTGTACTACAGAAACCCCCCACCCCCACCCCGAAACGCAATGCACCCCGCCCTAAGAGGACCCAACCCAACTCAATTTGAACAGGAACTGTCGACCCCCCGTCATGCAGGAGGCTTCAATGAGATTGAGTGGACAGATTCAGAATGCAAGGAGGAGGAAGAGGAAGATAAGAAACTGTCTCACACACCCTGAAATGTCAGAAAGGAAACAATATGGAAAACTGACAAATGACCAATTCTACATTTGTTGTTTTTTAGATGTTTTTTTTTTTTTCATTTTGTTGTCTCCACAATGAAACTCCATGCATTGGCCTGGAGATCCAATAATAAAAATGATAAAAAGAAAAAAAAATAGTGGTAAAACAGAGAAGTCGGATGTGCAAGATGAAAGATAGCCACCCAAATTGCACACCTCCATATCTGTGTGTAAATCCGCTCAGCTCTCCTCCAGGTATTACCACCTGATCCCCTCCCTCCACCACCACCACCATCACCACCAACAGGGTCTAGACTGTAACCACAGCCTCATACCGGTGTGTCGCCACGCTCTGCCGCTTCATTCACTCAGCCCTGAGCCTTTTTTTATTTTTTATTCTCTTTCATTTCTGGTTGGCCAATCCTGGTGACACCATCAGACGGTGGTCACACATATGCACTAAGTGGCTGGTCTTTGTTTACCTGTCAGTGAATCAGGGCGCCATGCTGTGGGAGCAGCGACAGCCAAGAGGCAAGTGTAAGCGAGTGAACACACGACAGACAGTCATAACACTAACTCTACATGTGCTCTTTCGTCCCCTCACCTATGCACTATTAATTTTGAATAAGGGATGAACGGTATTGCACATGGATGGTCGGATGAGCGATCGGCGAAGCGAGTCGAGGCTGGCTGACATCGCCAGGATGAGGCTGTGCTAATGTTAAAGTCTGGGTCCTGAAACATACAGAACACACACTCTCACACACACACTTTCACACACACACACACACTCTCTCTCTCTCTCTCTCTCTCATTCATTCACTCATTCACACACTTGCTTGCTTGCATCCCGTGCAAACAGACTAACTCTCTCAGATCAGTCTGTGAAACAACTAGCGCTTAGAATCATCCTGCTTTTTATTCATAGACATGGGGTTTAATTTTACAGTCATGCACACGCAGCA
The DNA here is from genome assembly GCA_962446985.1 of Xyrichtys novacula. Classification (NCBI taxonomy): domain Eukaryota; kingdom Metazoa; phylum Chordata; class Actinopteri; order Labriformes; family Labridae; genus Xyrichtys; species Xyrichtys novacula. The sequence goes on along the minus strand of OY660866.1, from coordinate 29,811,493 downwards.
TCTGCTTCATAATATTAGCTTTCAGTTTGTTTGTAGGTGTTTTCTTGCGATTTTCTTTTTTTTTTTTTGTGCTGGATTTGGTTTTGGTTTTGTCTCACTTGGATTGGTTTCACTTTTTTTTCTGGCATGTCTTAACACTTTTTTTTTGCTTCTGTTTTCAGCACACAATAAGTATTGTGCTAAAAAAAAAACAAGAAATCAACAAAATAGTATATGCAGTTTCTCGAATCTCTTACAGCACAGTAACAACAGCTCATCACATGCAACCTTTGCATTGCTTTACCCTGTATCCTTTAGTCCAGTCAGAGGAAAATTCAGAGGACAACAAACACACAAACACATATGAACACACACACACACACAAGCGCACATTTAAAACCCACACTACCACCACCACCAACCTGACATTTATATGATAAAGGGAAGCCTTTATATTTGGTTCTCCAAACTGCCTTTGTTAATGGTTTTTCATTCACTTAAGATTTTTTTTTTTTTAATTTGAGATTTTTTTTCTATATAAATGTTCACATTTAAAATTGCTATTTTCTTTTTTTTCTTTTTTTTTTATTCATCATGACACAATCCAACAAAAGCCGACCTCACAAAATAACTGGACTGCCTAGCTGTTGGTTCTGTTTTGCAGGGATAGTAAACAGGTCTGAGGCCCTGTTCTCAGCCTCTAGTAACATTAGCTCTATGTACTAAAACCATATATCAAGTCTATAACAATATATGAAAGTGCCTCTGTATTCCCTTCATGCAATTAGAAATTAAGTGACTTCAGGTTCTCTTCCCACATATAAGCTACAGCTACAGGAAGTGGTAGCGTTGGTGCATGTGGAAACCATTGGCCGAGGACAGATCTTTATAGAGGACTGCAAACTTTTTTTTTTTTTTTTTGTAAAGACAGAGAGAGAGAGATCTTATACATATATATTTATGATATATGCTCCTTTTTAACTTTTACTACATGAGCTGGTTGGCAGTCTAGTTATTTTCTGAACTCTCATCTCCCTTAACACCCCCCCTCCACGACTTGTTTCAGTAACATCACCTTACTGTTAACAGTGCAGATCAGAAGACACACACCATTGCCGTCTGCAGCACAGCATTATAATACCTAGATAAACATGTCAAAAATCGACTTTAGGTTTGAAGAAAAAAAAAGTGTTTGTTTTTTGATGGAAAGTATTATTATTGAAAATATGTGTCGATTGAGCCACGTGCAATGCATTGGGTAGATCATTGTGTTTGTTAGAGATTTTTAAGAAAGCTACGAGAAAAGAGAAAAAAAAATGTATTTGTTTCAAGTCCGTAGGCTCCAGGACTCTAAACTCGAGGGCCATGAAAAATCCTAGTCTTTGTAAGTTGGGGGTATTTGTTTTTATTTCCTTTGTCTCTTTTTTAATGTTTTATGTGTAATCAGTTGTTTATAAAAATGTGGGAGGGCTGAAGGAAAAAAAAATCTTCACGACTTGAGGAAAAAAAATCTCTATCATCAGATAAAAAACTGGTGCTTTAACACTATAAAGTACATTCATACCTATTGTAAATGAATGGTAATGAACAAAAATTTACAGACCATTTAGGAAGCAGCGTTATTCCTCTCTCTATTTTTATTCTTCTTCTATTTGTACCGAGCAGGGGGGAGAGGTTCCTAGCCCTTAAGGTTGTGACACAAAAGGCATTTCGGTTCAACCTTTAGAAAAAAAGCAAAACCCACGACGTAACCCATGCACTGCCTGAAACTCACCAGCAGAAAACAGAACAACCCTCCCAGTTTTAACTCATTTCTCTCATAAACACACGACAAGGTCCTCCCTTCTCTGGGAGATGCTTCACACGCAGAAATGTTTTCCTCACATCGTCCTCGAAATCTAAAGTAGGCTCTGATTCAGTTGGTTGTGTTGAGACCGACACCCAAATGGAAAAGAGTATTAGGTTGGAAGCTTCTGAAAGCAAAAGGGGGGGAAAAGGAGCTTAAATCCCGTCAGAAATCTGGAGTCTGAACCACTTAAAAACAGGCAGCAAGGTGAGCCTCCCCCCTGTTCCACCCCCTCTTCTGTAAATGACTCTTATAGTGCTTGTGCTGTAGTGTATAGTTTCCCAGCAGTTAAAGGTTGTCCCTTAAAAGTGCCTTTTGTTCACAGACTCCATTTTGTAATCCATATCGCCCCTTTTTTTTCCCAAATGGCTCGAGGTAGCAAGTTGTCCCTGCCTGCCACACGGAGGCAAAAAAAAAGCCATCGCCGATTCAGCGCTTAAGGACAACTTTTTTTCCTCTGCCTTTCGAAATGAATCCCCTCCATTGTACCTCCTCTATATCCTCTCTTCCTTTTCAAAGCCCTATATATATATACATACATATATATATAGTACAAAAGGAAACTGGTGTGAATTAGTTCTTTACTTTTTATTGATAAATGATGATGAAAAAACATTTTGAAAAGGCAAAAAAACTTGTTCTCGTTCAGCTCTTGCTTTTTTCTTCCCCTCTGTCTCCAATGTCTGTTTTCCCTTAGACACTGGAGTAGTCTGTAACTGTGTGTCTGTCACTCTCTGTCTCCCTCTCTCTCTCTCTCTCTCTCTCTCTCTCTCTCTCTCTCTCTCTCTCTCTCTCTCTCTCTCTCTCCCACTCTCTCTCTCTGTCCTACCCTCACCTCTGTTGGGAGGGGGATAAAAAAATTGCCGAAAAACTTTTTGTCTGAGCAGAATGCAGTTAGCTCACATGTTATTCTTGTCTGTATGCTTCACATTGTATTACCATACCCATCTTCTTCAGCTTTTTCCATTCAACAGCTAATGTAAGTGAACAAATTACGCTGACGGGCTTTTGGGGGTGTCCTTTGGGTGGGTTGGGAAGGGATGACAGGGGTTGAAAGAGGTTTCTTGAGAAGATTAATGGTGTCTTGAGGGCTGGATGAACTGCTTTGAAATGTTGGAAAGGGGCTGCTTTGACCAGCATAAGAGTTTGCTCTTTTGTTTCAGCTATTTATTTTTGGCTTTGTTTTATTCCCTTTATTTTTTTTTTTTCTTTTTAAATTGGATTTCTTTTTTTGCTATCAGGGTATGCTGTCATCGAGGCGCCCTCTGAGGGTGCCTCAGACTGTACATGAAAGCTATAAGCACCTTATAACCGGACTTGTCCTGCATGAGGCTGAAAGAGGGAGTGTTTGCATTTCCAGGACATATCCCATAATCTTTTAAAGTGAAGTATTAATGTTCACGTTGGGTTTCACACAGAGCAAACCCTCAGCAGTATTAGCCATTTACAACACACCAATCAGATAGACAAAAACCAGCATGAACCTGATCTCTCACATTTCTGTGTAATTCAGGGAAGTCCCTCCATTTTTCTCCTCCGACCACCTCATGCCCGACTGCTCCGTGTTTTTGTTCTGTTGTTCATTTTGTTCTTACTATTCTTAAGCGTGTATGGTAATTGGTGTAATAGGCAGCACCCTAGGCCCCCTGACTCCCAGCTCTTGTACGCCTCTGTGTACGCCCTCAGTGCAGCACCACTTCTTTGTCAGAACACCCCCAGAGCTCTAGGTGAAATGCATGTGTTAATTACAGTTTCTTTTCCATAAGAAGAAAAACACAGTTTGAGAAGAGCAGCACCTGATTGAATAAAAAGGATGTTCTTGACTGTACCATCTCGCTGTGCCTCGTCTTTCTTTTTTGAGCCGAACAACAACAAAACATGACAACAAAAAACGGATTTTAAAACCTTTCATCTGGATTGTATCATCAAATTTGGAGTTGTTAAAATTAAACCCTGAGGAGTTTCTTCAATGTGGACCTTGTAAATTGCCAATTATCAGAAATCCAACCATTTAAAATTGTCGGATATACCATTAGAGAGTCTTTGTTTGTAGGTTTGGACATGTATAATTAATATGCCTGCCAATTCTCATGTCTGTAGGTGTATATAGGTTGAACCCAAGTATCCTCATGCCCAGTCAAGTAAAATGTTATTCAAGATGTTGGTTCATCATGAAACAACACAGGTAACTGCTGTTTATGACATTGGCAATGACTGCAAATTAACTTGATTAATAACCTGAAGAAGAAGGAAAAGAAAAGTTCACATGTAACTATTTAAACATGTAATCCTATAAAGCATTTTAGAGTTGATTGGAATATTTTGTGTCAGGGTTTGGGGACAACCACGAAACCAACATACCAATAAAAGAGCACTGTGCCATATTTAAATGTCAACTTATGTTTCTTCCGATTCTCGGCCCCCCAAGAGCTTTAGTGTTGAAAAAAATTGTCAAGCAACAAAAGAAAATATTAATTTTACATGTCCCTTAGTAAACAGAGTTATTTCCGGCTACTCTTCAAAATAAAAGCACCGTTTTTTCCTCTTCAAGAAAACAAAGTTACAGTTACACGCAATCTATATCTGTTACAGAATTGTTCATGTCACGTTTGATTTACAAGTGAACTATTCTCCGAATCTGTCATACAGAATACAGCAAATATTCTGGCTTATTGTATAATTTCACAAAGGAAGAATTTAATTGTAAAAATCTATGACAAATTTCCATGTTGGTTACTTGGTGTTGTTTCTTTTTTATTATTTTTATTTTTTAGATCCGATTAGATTTCCTTTATTCATCCCTCAGTGGGGAAATAAAGTCGTTAACAGAAGCAGTAAACACAACATACACATTCATAACAGGTACAAAAAAACTAACAAATAAGACAAAGAACCATGGTAAAAAAATTAAAAAAAAAGAAAGAGCAGTGCAATTGAAGGAAAGTATTAAAGACAAGTATAAGAAAAATATAAAAAAGAAAGATCAATGCCAACAAAAAACAGGTATGAATATATATATATATATATATATATATATATATATATATATATGTATATAGTATATGACCTATCTATAAACCTACTTTTACACCTTGGCTTTTGACCCAGCTTGAGACGGCTTTTGTTTTATTGCTTTTTATTATATTTTAAAACAACCATTTGTGTTTTTTTGTGTTTTTATGTTATCATATCCAGCACTTTGTGTCAGCTTTGGTTGTTTTTAAGTGCTCTATAAATAAAGTTGAGTTGAATTCAGGTTTAAAACCTTGTCTTAATTGGAGCTTTTATTTTGAAAGTGACACCAAACATTCTGCTCCAACATCCTGATGACGGTTTTCCGGTTTAATTTCTCTTTTTTCAGTGTAAACACAAGAAACCAACATTCATCTGCACGGATAATCCCAACTCGCTGTCTGCTGTTGAAACCTAAATTACAAACTCGTTGACTTGTAACTTTGAGAGTTAACTTTAATGCAAAAAAACGACGCTTTTCTCTCTGTTTTACGCACCAGCTTTTCACGTTAATGACAGCAAACTCTCTGCTAACAGTCTGTTAAGCTAACCGTGCAAACATTTGCTTCAGTCTGCTGAGTCCTGTCCCCCTCAGAGAGCAGAGGAGCCTCTCATGGTGGTCTCACATCGATGGGGAACTGCCTGTTTTCTCAAGGGGCGGATGACCTGTCGCTGCTGAACGAGTCCGAGGGGGGCAGTCTGCCTGGAGAGCCTCCTCCACCCTACCAGGTGAGCTGCCGGGGCTCGAGTTAAATCGAACCCGGGGATCTGGAGCGCTGCACCTGGGCCGTTTTTTCTAAGATTTCACTTCCACTGAGTTTTTCATGATCCGTTTGCCTGTCAGCTCAAACCTCGGATCATGCTGGTCATGTAGACTGGAGATCGGGTTATTTACCTCCATTTCAAAGTTAGCACACCTGTTGCTTTAGTCATCATCTTAAAGGGATATTCCGGCGTAAAAATGTGTTAGGGTCAAACACACCGTAACACAAAGTTAGACACCCTATCGAGAGATGAATGTTGCCGACCGCTTTATTCTCTAGTTATACCAACATTAGTAACGACCGCACGACAGCAATACACAGCAGTCTGAGGAGCCAGAAACAAACCTCAACTAAAACGCCACTCTATAGCCACAAATAATGTTCAGAACAGCGCCTAACTTCATCAACAGTACATAAAGGGTCCCAGCCATAGTACTAGCCACCAAACATCTTTCTACCTTTGCCGAATTTCTTTAGCAAAGAGACTAAACACAACTCACCCACTCTCCTTCAGCAGCCGCTTGTTTGTAGTGAGACCTCGGGCCAGTCCATTACGGACTGCTGCGGGGTGACGCAGCTCAAGGAAGAACATTTATGATCATTACTTTATCATTTCCTTGAAGTTATAATCACCATATTAAACATTTTGCACTGCAGACGCCGTAGTTTTTCAGCCTTAACGTCCCGGTCTGATTGCATTTCCATGAAGAAATGATCATACAAACAAGCGGCTGCTGGAGGAGAGAAGGTAAATTGAAGCATCTTTTTATTACTATGGCCCCCGTCTACGGTACAGCTTACCTGAAGACCTGAGGACTGCACCTAATATTAACGACTTTGAAACCAAACTCAAAACATACCTTTTAAGTTTTGCATTTAACTAAATTTTATATCATTAATTTTGTTTAAGTATTTTAGCATTTATCTCTTCTAGTTTTAATGACAGGATCGAAAATCGAATTTTATTCTGAAACTGCTGTGCTTCTACTTTGTGTGAACAAGCAACGTGATTTTAAAGTTAGGATATCTGAGGTTTACTGGTGTTTAGTGAAGTGAACTATGTCCCACTTTTCTGTGCTGTTGCCTTCAGATAAATCCATAACAAAGGAGTGTTTCTCATCCACACGTTCTGAAACACAGTCAGGAGTCTGCATATGGTGTTTCATTTTGGAATTTCCACGTGTTATTTCTAGGAGCAAACTCAGCCGGCACCAGTGTACCATCCCAACCCAGGTGAGAGTCGTCTGGTTTACCAGCTGACGGAGGAGGAGCAGGTTCGCATTGCTCAGCGTATTGGTCTCATTCAGCACCTGCCCAGAGGCATTTTTGACCCAGGCTCCGACCCCTCTGACAAGAAAGTCAAAGAGTAAGTTTGAGATTGGAAAACTGCATCACACACACACCGAACATTTTCCTTCTTTTCTCCCTCATAAAGCAGAATTTCGCTTTTAATGGAATGAAAGTGGAGATCTAAGTATGGCGGTGTTGGGGAAGGTATATGTAGCGACTGCTTTCCTCCAACAAAAAAAGGCCGCTGGGGTTTAGGTTCACTTGCATTTGTGACTTGCTTGAATGATCAGTCCGATTTGAGTGTTAGAAAAAATGATTTATCGTTCAAAAAAGGGAAAGACAACACGCTGATCTGGGTCCAATACTTTTGCCTTCAACTAAAAAGATGAAATGAGGTTAAAACAGGATGGATGAATGAAGCGGTGAAAACAATAAGAAACGATCAAAACGGTCAACAGAAAATTATCAGTGCTTACCAAACCTATAGTCTGACTACACCTGAGTCTTTAAATAACCCGCCAAACATCCCAAAACCACACCCCTCAGTGACATACCTACAGAAATAAAACTTTCAATAATTATATTTTGGCTCCTACAGTATAGATGGAAGCGATGGAAAAGATCCACCAAGGCTCGATTAATCCTAGATTACAGTCATCCATTACAGACCTTAAAAAAAAGATGGACAAATTGTTTACTCATTTTTCAGATATTTGTGACAGATGGTAGTAGTTAAAGTTGTAAAGGGCTCTCTTGGTCGTGTCTTAAGATAGTCCCCCTTTGGAAGGATATTTTTGGCTTGAACTGCAGCATCTACGTCGAAAATATCGAACCTGATGACCTTGTTTACATGCTCTGACGGCTCTCTTAAAATACCACATGCTGTTAGAAGACTCATGAACGGTATGTTAGTGGCTAAGAGAATAACTCTTAAATATTGCAAGGTTACTAGCCTTGTTTTCTAGATGATTTGGGAAGCTAGTGTTGGGAATACATCCATACAGGCGCTGTGGTCACACAGACACTGCCTGATGGAAATTTTACGAGGCATCTCCCGTTTTGTTCTGTGCTGTTTTGTTTTACAGTGTGGGGTTTTTGTGTCTGTTAGATTCGTGGTTGTATGGTACTCATATTGTCTCAAATATCTTACAATTTGGCAAATAAATTCAGAATTTGAAGACCTGCACTGCCTTAAATCACTGTTGTCTGTGTTATTTTGTTTATTTGACTGTGATATTGAATGACTGGAGCATATAAGTGAATTGCAAAGTAACTAAGCAAAACTCGAGTTAAATGTTTTCACATAAGCTCAATTGGGTGTTTCAAAAATCACTGTATGGCCTAATTTGTGGTAGTATTTAGGTTAATCAGGATAAGGTTTTTTTTTCTTTGAACAATACTTACTGCTCAGTCTGTTGCATCATAACCTATTCACCATATTTGGAAATCTGTAAAGCACTCAATTTGTCTGGCCTAATTTTACAAAAATAACAGACTGTTTCTCTCTCCTCCAGGTGTGTGATCTGCATGATGGATTTTGAGTACGGCGATCCTATCCGGTTTCTACCCTGCCTTCACATCTACCACGTGGATTGCATCGATCCTTGGCTGATGCGTTCTTTCACCTGTCCCTCCTGTATGGAGCCAGTAGATGCGGCTTTGCTGTCCTCCTATGAAACCAACTGAGCCACCGTGTGATGGCGGCTTCTGCCTGATGAAAGCAAAACTGCATCTGTCTTAGCTGAAACTGTCCTCGCTGTTCAAACAGGTAGCCAAGGTCTGAAGCACTGGGAGGGTTTGTTAAGAGGCAGTTCCGTGTTAAAAACAGTGCCCTAAAGTGTGTTGGTTTGCTCTTTTATGCACCTATCTGGGCTTTAGAAACTCTTTGCCTTTCACTGTAGGACAATGTGCCAAATCAAGATACATGAGAACATTGAAAGCTGTACACGTAGCAAAATTTTTATTGCAAAGTGATTTCACTTTTTTATGACTGGAAGTCTGTTGTAATGTCTGATTTCTTACGGTGATAAGATGCATGTCATCAGTGTAATTTATCCCCCGCCCCCTCCTGGTGTAATGTGCAATATGTTTTATTCCTGGAGATATGAACAGAGATTGAAGATATTGGGCTCTATTTTTGTGCCCGCCGACGGCACGGCGGAGGGTGACGGACCCCGCGCAGTGGTATTTTCGTTTGGCAGAGCCCGGCGCACAGCCAGTTTGGTATTTACGTGGAGGTTCGCCAAGCTGGGCGTGGTGGCACGGTAGGGGGAGGTGTCGACAGAATCAGCTGGCACAGTGACATTTTCGTGCGTAGAAGCGTAGAAAGTGCGCTGAAAGCTCGGCGATTCAGACCTGGTCAGCTTTCAGTGCAGGCGGAGCGCAGCTGGTATTTTGGTAGACCAGCAGCGTATCGGCATATGTCACTGATGCCTCACCGGCAGGTTTCCACAGTGTCAGGCACATTTCAGTGCATTAAGTAATCAACAACCAATATTCTGAGTCAGCACACACATTTAGATCTATGGATATATTCTGATCTATATCTGATCTGATGAGCGTGTTTGGCACGCTTTTAGACACACAACCTGACCGAATCATCACAGCTGAAACCGCATTAAATTAAATTAATTATCTAGTAGACACACATAATAAAGTTAACAAGATATGAAATTCGTCTACCCCCTATTTCTGTCTTCCTCTTCCTCTTATTTCTGGCGCAGCTCAACCTAGACATATCTCTGTGTCCTCTCCCCGTCCCGCTGCAGCTGCTTCTGCTGCGGCGACTGAACAGAGGATTTGTTTCAGTGATCAGAAGAGTTTTTTACTTTAAACCCACAAACGAATACTATAATATTCAGTTTTTTGAGTCAAATTTATTTTATATGCCAACACCAATGAAAGAAAGAGCCAGGCCACGGAGCGCGATGCATTGTTACGCACAGATGGTTCCGATTTTAATGCCATTATTGGAGTTTATGTTGTGATCTGTGCGCACAACCCACCTTTGTCACGTGAGGTTTGAATATATGCAACTTTATGTGAGTGTCTTTATTTGTGGAAAAGGGTGTTTGTCTTACTAGTGGGTCCAACCTTACACACACACCAAATCCATCTGTGCTTATATGAGAGAGTGTGAAGGACACCCTCTGCAGCGCTTACAGTGACACTTGTTGAGAAGCTGCCCTCTGTCGCCATCGTGTGGCATTACTGTCTTCAGACATCCCTTAATCTCTTTGACTACTTCACGAAAATTGTAATACGCCTCGCCAGTGGCGGATTTAAAGGTGAGGAGAGGAGCTTATGTGATTTGCGAAAACAGGTCTCAGCTGTGTTAAACCCACTCAACGCCTTCTCTCCTCCCTCTCTACGACTTGCGCTGCTGGGAGGAGCTGAGTTAGGGAGAGGGGATAGATACGCCGGGCTGCACCGCTCACCAAAATACCAAAATGTGCTTGGACGCGCCTTGTCGGCGCGGCGGACCTGACTTATGCCGCGCCTATGCCACGCCCCCAGCGAGGAACGAAAATAGAGCCCATGGAGTTTGTCTTGGTTTCAGGAGCGTTTTTTTTTTTTGCCTTACCCACAAAATGCTTACCCTGTCCTTTGCTTTGCCTTGAGATCCAAGTCTCCGCTTTGTTTTTACATGAGTGTGTCCCTTTTTTTAGGGTATCGTCAGAAATATTTGCAAAGACAAGATTTGCTGTGCAATCCCCCCCCCATGAAGCACCTTTGGATTCCCCTTCTCTGGCACTCTGTAGCATGTGGATTTTATGGACGGTTGTGAGTTCTGATGTTTGTCTGTGTGATTTTGTCCTCTCTTTTTGAAGGGATTGTGAATGTTTACTGGCATGTTGAGGAAACATAGTTTATAAATCTGGTGGATTGTAAACCTTAATGTAGTTACCTCTATTGGTCTTGTTACAAAGATGATCGTATCTTTTGGTGTTAGACATGCGACGAAAGAGAAGCCCTAGTTGAAAAAAGAAATGTGCCCTGAATGTAAAGTTTAGTTTTTAGAGATTTGGACGGTAAGAAGAGGCATTACTCAGGCTGCTGTGCCTTTTTAGGGTTTGAGGTAAGCCAATTCCTGTGAAGTACAATCATTTCTGACAGTTTTCTATTAGTCCTCTAGGAGGAGACAGATACCAGCACTGTTCTGATTTGTGTTAATCTGTAAAAGACTTTGTTGTTGTTGTTGGTTTTTTTCCCTGTTTACTGCCTGAGAAAGCCGGAGAAGACACTGTGGTTAAAAAGTTCACTCTATATTTTGTTTAATCATTATTCTTTATTTGGTTTAAAGCTAGCATGATTGGACTTCAGTAAATTAGCTGTGTGAAAATATGTTCTTTCTATTTAAAGGGGGTTAAATGTATGGGAACAATTTCATTTCCATAGTATAAAGTGAAGTAATCACTATATACTATGGAGAAGTAGGTTCCTCCTCTGTAACAGTTTTCACATGATCCAACTTTCCAAGTACTGAAATCGACAAATTGACACAAAAGAGTGACTGAAAGATTAAATTTATTGAGTTACAAATAATCCCTCAGAAATACATGTTCTAGGTGACAGGACAGACATTAATCACAGGTGTAAATGCAGTCCAGACAAATAAAAATAAATATCAAAAACTTCCTTGTTCACCTTTTTTGACTGTGCTAACTGTGGTAGTGTTAATAGGCAAAGGTGAAATGGGATCTTATTTATTGTGGGTTTGAGAGGCAACACTGCTGTCAAGACAAATAACTATTGTTGCTGAGTTTTCAATATTTGGAATGATGTTTTTTTAATTACGCAGGAAATTAATGAGGTAATACAACAGTAACTAAACTAACATTTTTTCTAGTTTAGTTTAGTAAAGAAAACTTCCCAAAGTAAAGAAAAATGCTGATCACAATTTTCAAGGATACTCAGGGGGGACATCTTTGAATGTCCTTTTATCTGAAAACACAGTCTAAAACTCCTGATTATTACATTAGTAAAATTAATGACAAAGAAGGGTTGTAAATGTTTTAATGTAAGAATCTGAAGCCAGAACATGAGTGGGTTTCATTTGGGTAATGGACCAGTCGTTGCAGAATAAAGTGTATTGACAGGAGGTGTTAGTCTAGTGAAGAGATCTCGGAAATATTACACTTCTGTATGTCATAGTTGGTTATTATCAGCGCTGTTGAAAATGTGAATAGAAAGTATCTTTCCTAGTTTTTGACCAGAAACACAAGAGTAGACTTGAGGCCAAAAGATCAGCAGCAGGCTTCGCTCTGATGCCAGAACATTTGTGCAAATGTCAACCAGCTGGACACTGAACATCATCAGCGTCAGAAACCAAAAGAAAACAGCCTGCATGTGCAGGGCCAACTGAAGTGCACACAAATACTTCACAAAATTACATTTTTCAATAAAGATTTTATTTAAAAAAACAAGTTCTGTATTTACAGTATTAAAACAGACATTTAAAATGTATACTGGTCATAGTGTTGGACATGATTAAAAAAACATAACAAGCTTCATTAACAGAAAAAAAGTTATCATTCTCAGTGATATTAAAAAAGTTTTACATTTTTATTCCATATTTACAGACTTAACACCTTAAAAATTATCAACAGGTCTGCATTAGTTTCACAGTACAAAAACTTTTTCAAGACTGAAAAGCAACAGACCAACATCTCATGTCTTCTCTTGCTTCACATCTTCTCTACAGCGCATAAATTCCCATACTGACTGTGGCCAGAGCCACAAAAAGTCCCAGGACCATCCTGAGCAGTGGGCTGGTTTTCACCATGCTCGCGTAGATCTGCTGTCTGTTCTCAAGTGAGGAGAGTGTTGAATTTTTTTGCTGAGTGTTTTCAGAGACAACCATCTTCTGTAAATCATCGAAGACCTGTAAAAAAAAAACATGACAACAATACCATCAAAAAGTGCACAGACAAATGTCCAAAAGTCTGATGTCCAACTGTCCTGTAAGCAGCATATTACTGTGAGAGGTTTCTCCATCATCACTCTGTACCTGAATATTAAGCTCAAAGGCTCTGACGGCCTCCTCCAGCACGCCGTTCTTCCCCTCCTCTGTCAGCTCCACACTGTTCATCCTGCTGCGGTACAGCTGTTTGAAGAGGTTTGGACTGGTCACTCCAGGGAAGACGAAAAAGGACAGACCCTCACTGCTTTTCAGACCCAAAGACTTCTGGGCTATTCGACCCAAGACCTGCCCTCCAGACAGATCACCGAGGTATCGTGTGTAGGCATGGGCAATAAGAAACTCAGGGTTTTCTTTACCAATCTAAAAAAAACAACAAAAAAACAGGTATAAGGAGTTTTGTTGCAGATGAGAACAGCAGTATTTGTGTGTGTTGAACTTGTGACACTTGAACTCACCTGTCTGAGTCTGTGGCAGTATCTTTTTGTGGCTGTAGGAACAACAACCTTCTCTCTCCAGTCCTTGCCGTAGAAAAACTCGAGGTCGTTCTCCAGAGTCTTCAATCTGGCCAGTTCAGCTGGGAAGTAAATGGGTGCAACACCAGGGTGGTTGGAGTTCCTGTCCAGTGCTTCTTCTAAAGCCTCGTAGATCTTGTACAGGGAGCACAGAAGGAGCTGAAGAAAAAGGGAGAGCTATCGTCAGACGAAATGATCACAGCAGACGGCAGAATTCAAGCCGTACAATGAGGCATGAGATTTACTTTCCAACCAAAATCCACTTAAAATGTTTAGACTAGAATTTTTTTTTTTTTTTTTACTTTTTACCTTGTACTGTGTCAGGCTGACATTTGCTTTCTGGAAGCAGAGCATCAGCTCTGTGTTTTCCGCCCTGGTGTGACTATCCTTTGTCACATCTTTGATTAATTCTGACAGATCCCTGCAAAATCAACAACAACAAATTTAAAATCAATACAGCCGCATCTGTTTGGTTGCATTAAAAGCAGACCAATGCTCAGGGTAAACATAAAGAAAAAGTGGCTCCAAAGTTCAGTCTATATATTATGTAAATACAAGGCGTGAACTACTGAACCCACAGCTGATAAAACTGTCAGGAAGCAGCACATGTTGTACTAAAGACCCACTTTTGGATGCTGCTGCACTGATGCAGATGTTATCTTTACAACCCAGTGTAATATATTTTTTTCGTAACGCTTTCTTTTACAGTACACTTATTACCAGGTAATTAACAGGTAATTACCTAGTAACAACATGAAATTATCTAGTAATTACATGTTGTTACATAGTCAATAATGTCTCGCTACCAGGTAGGTAACCTTTCATCATCAAACAAATTTGAAGCCGAATTGCTCTGGTATTTCCAGGATTTTCTCCACTTCCTGAAACCACCACTTGCGCCGTAACATTGTACGCATTCAGCAGGTGAGTCGCTGTGATAATGCTCGGCTCAAACAGCGTATCGCTACACAATCTTCGCACGCCCATAGGCTGTATCAAGTGTCAATCATAGAAAATAAGAACCTCAAATAGCTTTTGAAAATGGAGCTGCACAGAAAAAAGAAAAACTAGACAGTATTGACTTAGTAGTTATCATGTAATTACCAGATAATTTCATGTAATTACCTGTTAATTACCTGGTAATAAGAGTACCGTAAAAGAAAGCGTTACCATTTTTTAAAATTTAAATTGATTTAATTTGGACAAAGTCATGGATTAATATCATTCTAGAGGTGAAATGTGGACGACTTAGTTTGATTTGGAGAGAGAATAAATCACAGCTTCTCATTCTTACCTGCCAGTCATCTGCTCTGCCGTTGTCTTCTTTTCTGACACCATTATGACCCTGGAAAAACAAAACAAGATTTTTAAAAAAGGGACACATGAAAAGAAAGCCAATCTTTAAAGTCAAGTGTCAAAAAATTTCACAATGAAAAAAAAAGAAAAAAATCATAAATTTGATTGGAAATGTTCAAATATACAGTCATTGTAACCCTTTAATTTGTGGACAATGTTTGCATGACACAGCCATTTGTCTTTTAGGGAGACAAGGGTTTCATTAACATAAATAACACAAGTTTTTCCTTGCCACAGTCACTCATGTTAGATGAAATGGGTTAAATCTGTCCCATCTTATGGTTGGCACTTGATAATTCATCAAACAATGAGCGTGGTTTAGACCTGCTCTTTTTCTTTGGAAAGCGTCTTGGGATGACGACTGTTGTGAATTGGCGCGACGTAAATACACCTCTGCACCTCTGCCCATATGCATACAGGCCCTGTCTCTCTAAAATGAAAATGAAATCTGTAATTTTATCATGTGTGCTTTGCTGTTATGTCAGTTTTTAGAGATTTAGTTCGGTACCCTCATAGTTCATTTTCAGTAACATGATATCTGATGGGATTTGAGCTACTCACTTTTGGTGTCCACACATAAAATAATACAAGAAGCACGCTTAATTAGTCCTTTTTTTTTTGCTTTCGCACAGTTAAATTTCCACCCCTATTCACCAGAATCAGAATCAGAAATACTTTAATAATCCCCAGGGGGAAATTGCTTTTCACTACAGTAACTCCAGTGCAAATAAAGTAGAAAGAGGAGATACATAATTGACAAAATAAGTAAAAAATAAATTTAAAAAAAAAAGAGATAAATAAATAAATAAAACAAGTAAAAATAAAGAGATAATATACAAGTATGTACACTGTACACAACACAAAAAGTATAATATTATGCATATAATCAGTCAGAAAGGAGGGCATTAAGTATTAGGACCTCTACAGCCCCCTCTAAGAACTTGTTCCTATATTTAAGTGAACCCCGCAGAGTGGGTATAAGAGATTGGAATTTCTTACCTGATTTCTTGACCTCTTAGCTACCTATTTTGCTTAAGTTGCCCCCCTAATGTGACAGATTAGAAGTAGCCCTGTCTCCCAACGTGCTCACACTTTGTAGTTTTTTAGGATTTAAGACTTGTTCAGTGTGAGAAAGAGGCATTCAAATCTAAAGTTTGAGGGATAGAAATAGCATTTAATTCGACTCACCAGTCAGGGAAAAGTCTCGTCAGTTCAGTAGTTTGGCTTTTATCCTCAATGATCCACTGTTTTCACTCTGGATGTCCAGTACAGTCTGTCCTTCGGCTGCCACGGTCCTTCCCTCCATTTATACAGTCCTTCACTGTCCCCTCCCCTCTGGCTGAAGGAAAACAGCACCTCACCAAATCTGAGCTAAACATGATTCTGCAACTTCAGCAAAAGTAGTAGGAGGGACTGAAAGTTAACATGATTCAGCAACTTTGAGATATACATGGAAAAGTGCTGAAGGAGGGAGGTGCTATGGGACTAAACATGAGTAAGGAAGTTTGAGTCATTCCCTGGAAAAACAGGAGGAGGAGGAGCGCTGAGCGCTAAACATGACGGTGCAGCTTTGACATTCCAAAGTTGAGCCAGACACAGGATGAGACTAAACATGACTGTGTGAGTTTCAAGAGAAGGGAGGGAGGAAGTGTTGAAACAGTGACTCATGGAAGAGGCAAACAATCACATGGCTGTGTACAGACAATACACCAGCAGATTTGAGTTTAGATCATGAACTTGTTTGACCACACTGCCAGACCGATTCATGTGTACAAACTCACATGATCAGTCAGATCTGTTTGAGTTTAGCACATGAGGACTTAAAGCAGTAAGGGTCACAGAAAAACAGAATGCTTCCTATAATTTTACCTTTATTTGAGTATTTAGACTTGTCGTGTTGAGACGCTGTTATGAGGCGAAAAGATTTAGCTTTTACACTGTAACAGCCTGCAAAGCATCAGTCAATAACTGTCTCTTTTTGCATTGGATCAACATAGATTCACAATTATCAACTGATCAGCCGCTGAATCAGTCATTTCAATCTCACAACTTGAAGCCAAACATCCTGATGCTCAATGCAAAAAGTACCATAAAACCAGTGTGCAATGTGACTTCATACAGACAAGTATATAATGCCAATCTCAGCCATATAAGAATTAAATAACCTCACAACCTTTGACCTGATTATTCAACAGATTGACAAAGGAGTGCCGCAATGTTCAAGTTCATGTTTTAAGCAAGAGAGAAAGTTATCACACTACTAATGTGTGAGAAAATCCAGCATTTTGCAAAAGTACTAACATTAGTGAGTTCAGAGTAGTACCCATGCAAATTGGCTCATGTTGGAGTAACTCATAATGTTTTGGCAGACCAACGATGAGACAATAAATGATGATTTACCAGCTTTTTAAATGTGGTGATGGTTACTACAGCCCAACATGTTGCAGCTTCAGACACAACACAAAAAAATTCAGAATGCAGCAGTGGCAGAAATGAGGCTATTCATATGATACTGTAAATACGTACGATTACTGTTGGGCACGACTAGGACAAACTTATTATTTCCCCACCCAAATTCATTTTAATTCTCAAGTACTACCTGGTATGTTTTCAACTACCAAAAAGGTTACACAACAGGCTGAACACACCTGTCCTTATGAGCAGTTTCTTTTGTTGTTCTTGCAGCATACCTGTATGGGGTTTTACAACATCCCCTGAGCTCTTAGGGCCACAATAAAAAGTAATATGAAATGTTAACGCCCGAGTAACTTACAAGAACACTAGATATGTTGCTTTGTGTTTGAGCATGTGTTTGAGTGGTTAAGGAAAAGAGGGATCAAAAAATTTCTTAGAGGTGTGTGAGTGTGTGTAATCGGGGTCAGGTTGGATTTAAGAAACAGTTGGAGATGAGGCTCACTCGAGGCACAAATGTGGGTCACCGACTGCCCCTTTGACTCTATCAACTTTCCAGGAACCGCCTACAGTTGGTGCTTGTCTTACTACTGCCCAATAACTTTCCTCGAATGGAGGTGTGGTGGAGATGTATGTGGGTGTGTTTGTGTATGTTTGATGGGCAGTTGGACAGTATGGGTGGCAACAGCTGTATGGTTGAGAGATGTGGTGGAAAAAATATAAGATTGATGTGAAGATATGTGGTTGTTATGTGAGAGGGACCAGGTTGGGTGCAGAAAGTGGTCAGAGATGAGCTTTATCCTGGAGGGTGGTGTTTCTATGAATGAGATATTGGTGGTCAACTGTAGAGGTGCTAGTGGTTGGAGATGAGGCTCACTCGAGGCACAAATGTGGGTCACCGACTGCCCCTTTGACTCTATCTACTTTCCAGGAAACGCCTACAGTTAGCGGTCTCATTGATGACCAGCGAGTTTCTTTGAATGGAGGCGTGGTGGAGATGTATGTGGGTGTGTTTATGTATGTTTGATGGGCAGTTGGACGTTTTGGGCGGCAACAGCGGCATGAATGAAAAGGAGGAGGAAATAAATCGAAACAGAAAACTGCCACCAGGATGCTCTTGGAACCTCTGTGTACATTTTATGCCATGATGACAGACTGTACCAGTAACCGATGGAGATGGCAGATTTGAAGGTCCTGACCTGGGCTAGAAAAGCTAATTCTTGGAGGTTTGTAATGGCAAAAACAACCGCATGAGAATGGTGAGAATAATCTAAAAGGTGAAGTTGGTCGCTGGACTGTAAACCAGCTGACTATGTTTCTAAAACCCAGTAAAGTTAACTTCTATGATGATTTAACAACCGTCAATAACTGCAGATCTTTTTTCATTTTCATGCAATACCCTTCTTACATCGTTGTGATCCCAACATAGTTGCTTTTTTAATATTATTGAAAATAAAAACTATCAAGGCTAGTGTGGATCAGGTTGAATAGAAGGTAATAAACATAGCATTAAAGGTTTTACTTTGATACAGCTGCTCGCTCCAGTCAGCGCAACAGACTGTTTTGGTGCCAGTGTTCATGTTTTTAGATATGCGGGGCTTACCAGAGTAAGTACTGCAATAAAACACAATCAAGCTCAGGAAAAACATAAACATTTAAAAGTTGTTTTGGACAGCCGGGGTGTAAACTTCCTCGACTTCTTGGAAAACAGGGGGTCGTGCAGGGTGATGCTGGCCAGCCTGTGACCTACAGATAATGTCCTTGTCTTTCTACTTCTGCAGTGCCTCTCATGCCCTCAGACTCACCCTCACAAGCAGCTGTAATTTATCAGGTCATTTGAAATCTACAAAATCTTCAGGCAAAAATGTATGGCTACCAATGTAAAGAAAAAAGTGTCGCTGAGTATTAAGAAGTTTCAAACCTTCAAACTTCTGAATTGGTTTCATTCAACTGGAGCCCACACTGTGGTTAACTTCATTTGCATTTCCTAATGCATCTTTGTTGTTCAATGTTGCCTAATCCTCCTAATGGCACAGGCACCAAGTCAACCTCCTACTCATTTGAAGCTAGACTTGATGCTGCTGTCTTTTTCACCCATGAAAAGCCAACAACCACTACCTTGGGCCTTCTATTTCCTAACATTTTACACACGTCCTGCACTTCCTCTTTCTCTTCCCCACACAGTCTGGGATGCCCACCACTGCCACCTGTAGGCACAAGAGGAGACACATGCACCAATTTATATACCAGGACATACAAAAGCAGTGGCTAATTTCTAAAGTAAGACTTATTCAAGATATGTGCTTGAACAAAAAGTTAAGATAGGCTATTTGTTTAGACTATAATGTTCATTTTATGTCACTGTACAAACTAAGAGGCAAATATTTCTAGTGTTATCCTCATACATTTATTTGCAAACTTAAATGGAGAGAGAGAAAAAAAAACTGAGTAGGAGAGAGTGGGGTGAGATGAGCCTTTTTTCATTTTTCGGATCACTACATCAAGGGAATCATACTTTTGTGTCTAACTAGTGTATCTGCAAATATTTCAAGATGTTGTGCATGGTGGACTTTTATGCTCGGTTTTTGACCTCATGTTGTAGCTCATAGATACCACAATTGGTGTATAAAACAAATTTAAATGATCTTTTTTGGTCTAAACAGAATTCTAATCAAACTTATGACAGACTAAATTCACTTTCAAGAGTGAAAAATGTTTTTTTTTAAATAAATGTCTAACCCCCTCGCCAATGTGCTTCTAACCTTCACAGACTCCATGAATTGATGCCCATCTCCTAAATATTTGGTCACACGATCAGTTTCTTTTACCATTTCCAAGCAACAGGTGGTGGCTCAACTTACCCCACTCTCCCCTAATGCTGATTCAAAAATGTATTATTCCAATTTTACTTAATAACACAGAATGCTTTTTGAAATGGGTCATGCTGTATGATAAAAGGTCATTGCATAGGCTAAATGAATGTAACAATTTAATCTGGACATTTCTACAAACGAATGAATGAATGAATTAATTAATTAATTGAACGTTGGATTTTTTTGTAACACAGAAGCCCACATTAAAATAGTTGTAGCTTCCTTTTTCAAAATTTAAGTATTGTACCTATTGTACCGTTTTCTCAAGCTGTCACAGAAATGCACAAATCAATCATGTCCTGTGGAGACAGTAAAAACAGACGCATAAGCACATTTGCTCGTCCAGCCGTACGTAGCATGGCATAACAGTTAATTGGTTACCCATTAAAATCAGTGTACTTTCACTCCAGGCTAACATGACTCAGCACAAACTGCAGCTAAACGTGACTCGGCAGCTTCCCCTTGACACAGTTCAGACATGTGAGCGACGTGGAGTTGGCTCAATGAGTTCAGCCGAGGCTTTTTTCACTGCAGTAAGCAACACAAGTTATATTTGCTTGGTCAACAAAGTCAGCTGTGGCCTAAAATTACCGTGAGCTTTGACCGTTAGTATGCTAACCGTTAACGTCTGTTAGCTGTATCATGTAATGTAGCAGACTATGGAGAGCCTAATATCAGACTAAACTGATGAAAATAACGGTGAATGTGTTGAAGTAGATAATATACATCGAGGCCGAAGCCTGGCTGTCTGCTAGCTTGGTTTCTTAAACGTTTAAGTACCTTTCTGTTTGAGAAGTTAGCAAAAACGATTTACCTGTGCTAACGTTAGCTCTACATTAGCCAGGATACCACGGGCTAGTTTACACTAATCCGCTATTAAAATAATAAACACCTGGGGAATTTAATGCAACCCTAACAGCTTTACAACGAACCATACCTTGTTATCTAACGTTTCTTTTGTTGTGACATGGTCAAACAGGGCACAATTCTTTAAACTGAATTGTTAATGTTTTCTAAATTTACACAGTAAGTAAAAGAGGATGTTAATGCCTTGGTTGAAAACTGATTTATTCTCTATTTCTTGATATGAACTGCCATCATCACAAGAATGAGAAAAGTTGGTGATATTTGTGATATGGTCACTTTGCATAATCTATACTGTGTTGAGTGTATGCATATAATTGAACTTTGAACTATTTGGCTCTGTTGCACTATGTGTCAATGTTTTTCAGTTTATGGCAGTAAACGTGAAAATGAAAAGGTTCAGATTATACAGTTTGGCACAGAGTGTCTTGAACGAAGTGAAAATGACAGCTTATGCAATACACTAGTAAATGATTTCCTAAATGTTTACAGTAAAACCCGTTGTATGTTCTTATTTGTGAAAAAGTTATATATGTATGCAGGGAGTTTTCCCATGTAGGGGAGAGTGGGGTAAGATGAGCCATTTTTCATATTTCAGATCACTACATCAACACAATCATAGTTTTCTCTCTCACTAGTGTATCTGCATAAATTTCAGAGTGTTGTGCATCCCTGCAAACCAACAGTATGAGTGTAAACGGAACTGTCTTAATAATATAGCTTGCAAAAAAAGTGGTCTCCTATATTTAACTTACACGGTGTATGGGGTAAGTTAAACCTAGGAGCAGGGTAAGTTTTATCCTCGGTTTTTGACCTCATGTTGTCGCTCATAGATACCAAAATTGATGTATAAAACAAATTTAAAATGATCTTTTTTGGTCTGAACACAATTATAATCAAACTTTAGAGACTGAATTCACTTTCAAGAGAGAAAAATGTTTTTTGTAAATAAATGTCTAACCCCTTCACCCATGTGCTTCTAACCTTCACAGACTCCATGAATTGATGTCCATCTCCTAAATATTTGGTCACATGATCAATTTCTTTTACCATTTCCAAGCAACAAGGGGTGGCTTAACTTACCCTTTGGCTCAACTTACCCCACTCTCCCCTATAGGATGTTGTGATTTCTCAGTGACTGCTTACCATCTGCCATTCTTTCAGGAACCAAACAACTTGCTGAGTGGGAGAAGGGAACACTCTGGTAAGGGGATTTTTATGTAAATATGCGATAATCAGTTCAGCAGGTTATTAAACTCTCATAAATTTAAAGTGGCTGTTATTTCATCTATCTCAGTCACAGATATAAAGCTTTGTAAAGTCACAATAGAAGTAAGATAAGGTGTCTTGTTTACTATCAATACATGAAACCTCTCAGGTAGTGGAGATGAGGCTGAACTTCATGAGCCTGATTCCTCTGGCATCCTCCCTGCTGCCCCAGTGTGTGCTTCACAGAACAGATGGGGGATAAGAGGAGGAGAAGAAGTAAGAAAACAGATGATAATCTGATCAGACAGATTTTATTCCAACACATTAAGTTTATTTGTACCCATTATATTGTAAAGGCACGCCTATTCTTGGATATGCAGGACAAGTTGTTGTATGTAAGTGACCCAGCAGAGGGCAGCATTGATCAGGTAATTATCCTTGGTGTCTTTCCACAACTTTTATCTTACAGTATAAGTAATTATCTCAAGTATATGTCTGTCTCTGTCTGTCGTAGGAAATTCAAAGCTCCGTATTGGAATACTGGGTGTGTTTAGATAGTCAGCACAACATGGCAGACTGTCCGTTTACCAGGACTACAAGCCTTCCTGTAACTCCAGTAACCCACAGGCCTTGTGCAGTCCAACCCGTGCAAGGATCTGTTCTCTATCCTATGCTTTCCAGCCCTGTGGATGATACCTATAGTCCCATAACTTCTATGTGCAGTCCCACCGCTTTAGCCTGGGACACCCTCAAGTCCACATCCTTGAGTCCTGGAAGCTCAGATCAGGATCCTGTCAGGGCTGCAGCTCACTTGCACCTGTTGGGAGAGTCTTTGTCCCTCATTGGACAACATCTTCAGGAGACACATGTGGGTAGATTTTTTTAGTTTTAGTTTTAGGAAATTATAGGCACATCTTAAAAACAATTCCAGCTAAATATCTTTTAAAGAAGTTTGGCCTGGATCATACTTAGCGCTAAATCTAAAATTCAACACAAATGTGGTCCCAGTGATCAGACCACAGGCTTAAAGATTTAAGGGTGAATCTCTCTTTTGTGTGTGTGTGTCTGCAGAAAACAGTGAGTATACCTGGCAGCTTTTCTCTGCTCTTGGACTCTCTGCTTTGTGCTCTGGTTCCTCTGATCTCCCTCACCCTACAGATACCTGAGCTAAGGAACTGCACACAGCACACACTGGTGAGAGATGAAGCCACATCCACAAAGTCAAATAGTTTTTTGCAAATAGTTTTTTGTTACAGCCTGGTTCATTTTTTCCCCCCAAGGCCTCCACTCTGGAAAACATAAACTATTTGATGCCTGGGCTGTGAGTGATGATAAAGAAGTAACCCTACTGGCAATTCCCAGTACTTCGATACAGAGGAGGAAGATTTATTTTAGGTTTCATATAAAAATTCTGCACTTTTTTGTTCAAAATGATTCACATGCACCAGAAAAACTGCTTTAATTTTATCACAAAGACCTTGAGTTTACCAAGGCAGTGTATTGTTTGATGGTTCAGTTTAAAGATGTTGAACTCAAGATTGAATGATTTATCAATTTAAGGATAAAGACAAGATACCTCCTCTGTGGGACATCACATAGATTTATAGGTAGTCTC
This sequence comes from Xyrichtys novacula, assembly GCA_962446985.1. Classification (NCBI taxonomy): domain Eukaryota; kingdom Metazoa; phylum Chordata; class Actinopteri; order Labriformes; family Labridae; genus Xyrichtys; species Xyrichtys novacula. The sequence continues at coordinate 29,787,838 of OY660866.1, read as the reverse complement.
TTGTTGTACCTATGTGCCGGACATCTCTGGGGAAATATTTGATAGGATTTAACTCAGAGTCAAAGAAGCTACTGACTGATTTCTGTGAAAACTTTTTGCTAAAATGCAATAAAGTCAGGTTGGTAACATTATCCTTAAAGACACGAGTCATGCATGAGTTAGTTTTTTACAAGTTTCATCTGGTTTATAAACTATCTAAGAAAGAGTGCATGAATTTGAGCAAATTAATGAATATACTGTATGTGCCCAAAAATCTATATTTTACACAGCCTGTGAGATTGTGTAAAACAAAAGAATAAGCTTATAGAGTCACTTGAGAGTTATATAAGCTATCAACAAACTGAAGTTAGCATTACTCACATCTGTTATTTTAAGACAATTATATAAAATGAGGTCTATTACTTAACGTCTGTCACTCATTTAAAGGATTTTTAAAGGAAAATTACGTGTAGCAAGTCAAGGACTCTTAAAGAACTGTAGCTCATTGCTTCATGGTTTCATAAACTCTTCTGTGAATGCCAGATTATATGAGTCAACACAAGCACTCTTAAGTTCCAGTTTTGATTTGGCTAACGTTATAAACTTGTCATTACTGTCTGGGACATGCAGTCTGTGCCGATTAGGGAGGATAACTGCAGCATAAGAAAATATTTACATGCATATTTGAGCAGTTATTAACCCCAACACCTTAACAGCGATAACCCTGGTAGATGTCTCATTTGACAGCCATCCATGAGTTTTGACATCTCTTGGGTGTGGCTGATAAAACTTCAGGTTGGATGATTCACTCATGCCCCAGGATACTCCTCCTCCGCCCCAACTTGGAATGTTTAGCAGACTGCGCACAAAGAAACCTGTTGTGCATGCAAAAAAAATATGTAAAACAATGTTTATATGCGCATGTGATCTAAAGCGGGAGTGGTGAGACAGGTAGCTCAGTGAGACTGCGATCCACGTCTGCGTAGGCTGCCTTTATCTTTGTCAAATGGGAGTTGACATGTTCTGAAGTTGTCTGGGTGAGACACACAATCCGGTGCCAACGGAACAAACTGAGCACGCAGTCGACGTTACATGAACGCAGCGTCTGAGACCTTCAACAGGTAAGTTTCGATGTTAAATCTTATTTCTACTTAATGGAGGTTTGCACTCGAGGGACCCGACTGTTCTCATTAGTTTGACTGCTGCTTGTCATAATTATGGATAGCATCCCTAAAGTGTATTTCTGTTTGGTTACAATAGGCATGCCATGAACACCATAATGTTTTACACCAGCTACGAGAGGATTAAGACAGAAAGTTGTTGGGCAAAATAGACAAAACAAGTGTGCGTTATTTACATGGGTAATTTACGTTATACTCAGTGTGTTTGGTTTATATAAAGTGCTGCTCTATTGTACGTTGTCATGGTGAATATTTTTTGTCATATGTCCAGTCTTTGTACGTATTTTTAGATTGATTTGTTGTGAGTATGTTTGCTTTTCAGTCCAAATATAAAAGTCCAGGTAGAATGTAGTTGGACAGGACTGGCAAGGTGTGGTGTTTTAAAGCACACTAGGAAAAGAGGGATGCAGGTAGAAAAGAGGAAAGCTTGCTTGATAAAAGAGCACAGTTATTTTTTTATTAATTTTTTTGCAAGACGTGTTATTGACTGAAACTATATGACATAACTTGTTCTCCTGCAATCTGAAACACACTTTATGTTTTAAATCAATCAGTGTAGCTTTACCTTTTAATATTTCATCCATTCTTTTCCTCTTTGCAGCTATGAGTGAAAACTTAAGAAGGGGCTACTTTAGCTCTTCACCCCAGGAGCTTAGACTTCTTCTCCTGGGAAACATTGGATGTGGAAAGAGCTCTTCAGCAAACACCCTCCTAGGTGAGACGGCTCCCTCTCTTCCCGATGCTTCCAGGAGCTGCCAGCTGAGACAAGGGGTCTTTGAAGGCAGGAGCCTGACCCTTGTGGAGGCTCCGCGGTGGTACTGGACAGGTGGTAAAATGGAGGACAGTGTCAGGAAGGAGACGGAGAGAGCTATGACGCTATTGGCACCAGGTCCTCATGCGATTCTGCTGCTTGTGCCTGTAAGCCAGTTCACAGAGGTGAGTTTTTCTTATTCTTCATGTTTGAATAAAACTAATATTTTTATTGATGATGAAAATTGGGAGCAAATTGAGGAAATAAAATAAACTTTTAATGTGTATGATAATTTTCTTCTTTTCTTCCACTTGTGTTCAAAGATGGATGGTCGTGTACCTGCAGAGCTGGAGGAACTGTTTGATAAAGGGGCGCTGGATCACACTTTAGTCCTGCTGACCTGTGGGGACTACCTGATGGGGAAATCAGTGGAGGTATTAAAGCTGTTCACTCACTCTCTGCGGTGTTGATGATGCAAAGATCCACAATGGAAATCCTCTTCTCACTTTCTCTACAAATGCGATACTTTACGCGCCATTTTTGTCAGCGAGAAAATATTGAAGGACACATAAGAATCAGGTCATGACACATTTAATCGAAGTGAGTCTGAGCTGTGAGATTTGCATACGACTGAAAAGTGAAACTAACCTTCATTTATCACCCGGTTTGATCAGCTGCGGCTTGTTAGAGCAGGACGATTAGCAACAGTCATAAAATGTGATTTGTTTTCTGCAGGATTACCTCAAGAAAGAACACCCAGGCCTGAGGCAGATGATTGAGAAATGTGGGGGAAGGTACCATGTGATCAATAATCGTCAGCGACAGGACGGTCAGCAGGTCCAAGAGCTATTGGAGAAGGTGAGAAAACTGATACAGAGCTAACAAGCAGCCAGTCCTTAAGATCTTTGTTTTAATTGCTTCGACTAAGAAGACTGCTGAGCACACATGTTTGAGTTTTCCCAGCGACGCCCTGTTTCACAATCACACCCAGGAAGAGTATGGATCAGTTTGATTATTAATCATTTTGCTATTTATATTTTGACTTTTGGTTCTGGTCTGTTAAGTTTGAATGTATTTGTTTCAGGTGGAAAACATGGTGCACAATAAAGGGATTTTCCACATGAAGTCACCCCAGGAGATAGAGCTGGAGAAACAGGTGAATGAGAGAAAGCAAGAACTCATGGAAAGTTTCAGAGCTCAGAAGGAGGAAGAAATCCAGACTGCTGCGTACAAGCACAGCTCAAACACAACCACACGAAGGAGTATAGAAAGAGGAGAGGAGTACAGCGCCTACTTGGAGAGAAGGAGGAGAGAAGAGTTGGAGGAGATGGATGGAAGAGTGAGCATGAGGGAAGTGTCAAACGGGCTTCATTCAGCTGAGCGGCAGACGTTCTCAGAGTCATTTAACGACAGGGAGCTGATGAGGACGTCAAGCTACAAACTCAATGCAGGTACTGTTGTGCTGTAAGTTTCTCTGCAGCCCAGTGTTTTGTTGAAAAAGAAAAAAAAAAATACAAATGTGAGCGGAAAAGTGTGTTTGCACCATATTTACAGTTTCTTCTCCGTAGACGGGGCTTTACTCTCACAAATGTCTGAGCCCAACACATCTCCAAAACTGGTCACTACCTGTAAGTCAGATATGTCGCTCTCTTCTGTGTTTTAAAGATAATATTTGACAGTACTTTTCATTTTCAAACTATAACTTTGATAAATGAACTTTCTCTGGGTCTTTTTTCAGTGCACCACAGACTCAACAGCTTTGAAGGGGGGTCCTCTGAGCTGTCTCCAACCTCCTCTCCTCATTCTCCCGTCTTCACCTCGACCTCCTCCTCCCCGGTCTTCACTTCCACCTCATCCTCATTCCCTTTGTCCTCGTCGTTGTCTCAGGAGCTGCGTCTGGTGATGCTAGGGCGGTCCGGTTCAGGAAAGAGTGCAGCTGGTAATAACATACTCGGGAGAGAGGAGTTTGCGTCTCTTCCTATTGGCTCCACTGCGATTACTCGAGAGTGTGAGAAGAGAAGAGCTTTGGCAGAAGGAAGACGAGTAAGTTTTAAGATGTTTGTGTGCATGTTGTCATTTCCTGACACATTTAAAAACCTCATGTAATGTTCAATTTAGCTCATGTCTCAATAATCAACCCTTTAAAGTGTTACATGTCCTCTCTCTTGCCTGCAGGTGGCAGTGGTGGACACCCCAGACTGGTTCAATACAGAGCAAAGCCCAGATGAGGTGCGAGCTCAGATCTCCTCCTGCGTTGCTTTGTCCAGTCCCGGCCCTCACGCCTTCCTGCTGTGTGTCCCCGTAGACCAGCCTGCAAAGCTAGAGCTACAGGCTCTCGCGACCCTTGAATCTGTTTTTGGCCCCGAGGCGGTTCAGAAACACACTCTGGTTCTTTTTACTTACGCGGATCGACTGAGGCAGAGTGGAGTGGCAGGAAACGCCAGTACAGAGGCTTACATTGCCAGTCAGCGGGAGGATTTGTTAAAGCTGGTGGAGAAATGTGGAGACAGATTTCATGTGATGGAGACAAAAGGAGCTGGGAGGGAGAGGAGAAATGTGGCAGAGCTCCTGGAGAAGGTGGAGCAGACAGTAAACGAAGCTGGAGGACAGTGTTACTCCTGTCCTGCTTTTCAGGAGGCTGAGAACCGAGTGAGGCAGAGACAGGAGGAGATAGCGAGGGAGAGAAAGAGAAAAAGATTGGAGGAAGAAAGACAGCTCAACTCCGAAAGGCGGGTCCTCTATTCCTACATGCAGCCTGTGGCCGAGGCAGAAGAGGAAGTGAGAGAGGACGAGATTGAGAAAACAAGGGATGAGGCGGAGATGAGTGTAAGCACCATGAATATCAAGAGTCTTCCTCCTGTTGTGCTTTCCAGTGTGTCCCCCTCATACCTCAGCTCCATTTCAGAGAGAGTGAGGTCTATTGCAAAGTCTTTGCCCAAGCTGCTGTCAGATGGTTCTGTGTTGGTAGGTGAGGGTGCAAAGAAGGTGAGCAGCAGTCCTGTGTGGGGGACAGTGGGCAGCGGAGCACAGAGCGCTCAGAAGATGGTTGTTGATAGTACTGTGTGGAAAAAAGTGGGTGCAGGTGCAGGACATATGTCCAAAATGGTGGGAGATAGGGTTCCCAAAGTAGTGGTGGACAGTTCTGCTTGGGTGGGATCTGGAGCCAAGGCAGCTGCAGCAAGTCCAGTGTGGGGAAAGGTTGGATCAGGGGCCAAACTGGTGGCAGAACGCTCCAGGCGTGTTGGGGCTGGGATCGGGTCTGGGGCAAAGAATTTAGCAAAGAGCCCCATGTGGGGAAAAGTAGGTTCTGGTGCCAAGAGTGGAGCGAAACTGATGGCTGATGGCTCCATGCGTGTCGGAGCCGGGCTTGGTGCGGGTGCGAAGAAGGTGGCTCAGAGTCCGGTGTGGGGGCAGGTCGGCTCTGGGGCCAAAGCAGGGGTCAAAATGGTAGCTGATAGCTCAGTGTGGGAGAGGATAGGGGGCAAAGCTAAACAGGTACCCAAGGTGGTCATAGCTGGTGCCCTTCTGGGCCTGGTGCTCGGTGTGTTGTTAGCGGGGGCGGTAGGCGGAGCTGTCGGGGCAGCAGCGGGGTCTGCAGTAAGTGAGGTTGGCCGACGAAAATTCAGCAAGAAAGATCCGTTAAAGGTGGACGGAGCTGCTAAAACTCTGGAGAGATCGGTAAACGATAACGTGGACTCCCTCGTCAAACAAGGAGGGAAAGTCCTCAAAACGGAGTAACTGGATGAATGTGAATAAAAGAAAAAAAAAGTAAAAACTTTGTTTGAAAGTAAAAAACATCTTACTTTGATCAATCAATGTCCTTAAAAAACCCAGATACTCTTTGATCTTTTTTTTTCTTTCTGCGACTCAAATGCAAAGAAAAGGGTTTGATTTCCTTGTTTAGATGAAAATCATTGCAGGAACAGTTCAGACAGTTAAAGAATAAGGATAGGTGTAATTTTCAACAACATGTTTCTATGTTCTTTTCTCATATATTCAATGTTACAAACTCTGCAATCTAATATTTCTGCCAAATTTAAACCCAACATGACTAACAGAACATCTCTTACTGTCGGCAATTTAGCAACAAACCTGTGCGTAAGTTTGTATAACTGTATATAACTTAAACTGTAACTTGGATCTAATGCTGAATAAAAAAATTAATCCTCAAAAGTATTGTGTTGTAAGTTTTCTTGTGACACATTTCTAATTGGTATAATGTGGTGGACCTAATTGTAGAGAAACCTAAGGTGTAAACTAACACTCTGTAAAGGACAAACACGTTAAAATGCTTTTGAAAGAAAATGAAAAACACAAAATAACATCCAGAAACCAAAAACAAATGAATTCTAACAAGGGCATTTTGAAAGTTGAGCAGTTTGACTGAGTTTGTTGAAGTCCTCTATCGTGAAAGCGCTGCGTTACCTTGAGTCACCTCTATGTGTTATTATCAGCAAGATGAAGCTCCTTTAAACCAAGAACCTCCCACTGAACAATATACGGCTATTGGACGTCTAATTTTTTTTAGACCTAATTTCAACCTTCTAGATTCTGTATATTTTTAGATGCAATTTAGACATTGCACTTTAACCCATTATTTGATAACTATTTATTTCAAAAAGCAACTGTGAGTTGCATAACTGATCTCCAAGTACTTAACCAAAATAATTATGATAAACTTGGTCTAAATTTAGACGTCTAAAAAAACCTTTCATTTTTAGACCTGTGGTGGCCTGATTTTAGACCAGTCGTCCAGGCTACATTTAGACGTCTATTAGACCTCTTTTAGACCAAAAAATGCTCAGTGGGCTTTAAGTATGTCCACTCCTCTTATGAGACATTCAGCTTTATTCTTTACATGACTGATGAAAAAAATAGCCGCTGGTGTTCATGAGTGCACGTGTTTCTGGCTGTGAGGGCATAAGGGGCACAGCAGAGGGGCAGAGATGAGGACATTATCTCTGAGTCCCAGGCTGGCCGGCATCACCCGTCTTGGCCTCCTCCGAGGGTGACACCCTGGGCGGTCACAAGCAGCATGAAAAGGTGTCATTTCCATGGCTCTAGAAAAATCTGTTTCATAATATTTCTAGGATAACAGCATGTTAAAAAACAATGTGAAAACCTTTAAGATTTTTACAAATGAGTATGTTGGTATTTAAGCGGTAGAGTCAAGTTAAAAACGGGTTTCATAGGCTAAAAGGTTGATCTGTGGTTATATAAGGAAATCTTTTGAACATAAATCAAAATATTGTCAATCCTGTGTAATATCAAGGATCAAACAGCAGCCTGAAATAATGAGGGGGTTTGGAGTAGAAACAGTTAAAACAGATCTCAATGACAAGGAAAAAACAATTTTGTAGTGTGCCTACAAAACCAGGACCCGACAGCTAGCTAAACTAAATGGAATGCAGTTATTATGATCACACCTGTAATTTTCCTGCTTTGACAAGCTGTATGTCTGCTGTAGAAATGTTGTTTATTGGTTCATCTATCAACTAATTACCTTGTCAACAGGCAACCATTTATAAGAGTGTGCAGTACAAAAACGTAATTTATTAATTGTAAGTGTTGTTCATTTATTCTCAGCAAGCAACAAACCTGTTACTGCAAATAAATAGATTTGAAACACTTTTAGATAACAGGGGTCCCCCTTTAATTTGTGTAACCCCTTCCTCGTTCTGTAATCCTCTCTGTGGTTTTAGAGTAACGCGGGGGGCAGAACAGCCCAACAGAGCGGAGCTGGCACAGGGAGCCAGAGGAGCAGCATTGTGAAAGCAGCCCTTCCTGTTGTGTGGTCCCTAAACCAAGTACACGGGGGGTTCCTCATGCATCCTGGGGGCCGTACTCTCTCTCTAGTCTCCCCCTCCCTCCCTTTCGTCCATGCAGCAGTTGCCACCCTGCAGATCTGAACACACATAAACTCTCGCACACCTTAACCCCCCCTCCCCTTTTCTGCAGGAAACTCGTTGGCCGTCAATGAGACAGCACCAACTGTTGGCGTTTCCTGGACACTTGACTTAGAGCCAAAGACACAACCAGAGAGGCAGCAGCAGCACCGCTGCACAGCTGCAGCTCGCCCCAACATCTCACTAACCCCACCCAAACCATGTCTTTCACTGCTTCCCACATCCACCCTGACCTTCCTGACACATAACCACACACCTACCACACATGTTGCAGTTGCATAAATCTTACGGTAGTTCCACATAGATATACATTTATGGTTTTCACAGAAACATAAAGCATGGTTTAGTGAACTTGTAGCTTACTGGGGTATTTTCTTTTTATGCTGCTTTCCACAGTGGCCGTAAGGATTCAGCGGATGTTGCAACACCCGATTCAGAGCTGCTGTGTGTTGCAGCATTGTGCATGTGGCAGCATTAACTCTGCAAGCATGCATGATTTTACTTTGATATCATTATTGCATCTACTGTCCTCCTCCTCCCACCACTAAAACAGGTTAATTGCATTTTTAGTATTTCTTTGTTTTTACTGCGCAAAATGTTTTTTCCTTGTGGCTGGGGTCCTCACAATAATGTCACACAACAATTGAAGTTAGCAGATGTCATATCACTTCTTTTTCTTTTCACATTTTGGTGCTTTTATCTACACCCCCTTTACTAAAAATATTATCATTAATTCCTCATTTTGGTGAGCAGCACAAATGATCAAATGGAAAGTTTGCCTGTGTCTCCAGCTGTCTGATGTTTGGTGAGAAGTTACTAGTATTTCAGAAACCTGTCTTTATATTGAGATAACTGAATATCAGATGGTCCTTTCAGAACCATTTCTCAAAAGCATTTCAGCAACCCACTGAAGAATCTCTACAACTTGAGGATGCACAAAACGTTCCCCAAACATTTGACAAACTTGGCAAAACATTTAGAACCTGTTGAGAAATTGTGCTGATGCAGAGTTGTTTTTGGAGCCCAAGAAGAGGATGTCAAATAAGGAACAGCAAACTAAAACACACTTTATTTCTGTCTTGTTCATGTGTGTCACAATGTCAGGGCAACACTGTTTCTCTGAACAGCAGGAACATTAGAAAATGACACTTGAATTCAACGCATGGCAGAGATTTTTTGCAGAGTTTTCATTACTATGTACATTTTGATCTGAACGTGAAGGTTTTTGTGTGCAGATGGGAAACCTAAGATCATCAATATCTTGACAAAGATGGACATCTTTTTTTAACAAATAGAAAACAACATTTGAGTGGTTATTGTCACCTTGTCTGAGACTCTATTTTGAGTGATTTTTCCTCATAATTGATCATCGAGACACGGAGGTGTGCAAACTTTCAAAGAATGCTTCGACTTTATTTGGATTTTAAAAACTAATGAGTTTCACAGCTTTCTGTTTGTTCCACTGCACATTCCAGTATTCCCCTTTTTACACCGAGCCTCACATTAAATGTCTGCAAATCACTTAAGATAACAGAGAGACAGCTGAAACTACAAAGTATTGTTAAAAACCCGTCTCCATGCACTGTGAGAAAACCACGCGGCCTCATAAACTCTGTTGTCATCTGCCAGCGTTCGGGTGTCGTCATGTCTTTGCTGTCTGTGTGACCTTTAAGCTCCTGTCTTTTGGCGTCACCGCTCGTCATTCGTGGCTGCCACTGTCCTCATCTGCCCTTTGACCTTTCCCAGAATGCCGTTTGTGACCAGAGAGGTCTTCTCCCTATAGCTGTCCTCGCTGTCTGTATCACCATAGCAACTGGATGTAGCTGGGGAGTTAGCCAAAGTGATGACTGAATCCGTGGAGTCTCTGTCTCTGTGGACTGTAGATGAGGTAGGATGGATGGAGGATGGTGGTGGTGGTGGAGGAGGCGGAGGTGGAGGAGTGTCACACTGAAAAAGAGGGTTCTGCTTATTATTGCCTGATCCAGCTGTAGTCATTTCTTCCTTCTCCTCATCCTCAGTCAAGTCTTTGTTCTTGTCCTGAGCCTGGTCGTTGAGCAGAGTGACCAAGAAGTTGATGTACTTGACAGCCAGACGCAGGATTTCATTCTTGCTGAGCTTTTTGTCTGGTGGGTGTGTGGGGATGAGTTTTCTTAGTTCAGAGAAAGCCCCGTTCACATTCTGCTGCCGCCAGCGCTCACGGCTATTAGTAAACACACGGCGGGCGAGTTTCTGAGGAGGGCCTGGAAGAGACACATGAATGAGTACTTAAGTAAGAAATAAAATAAGATGATGTAAAGTCATCTCACTGTGCAAATCCCATCAAAGACCCTCATCGTGACCCTTGTAGGTTACAGCGTACTGACCAAATAAAGAGACATCAACACCATTGGTCCGGTACGTTTTATTATGACAGTGATTATGGGCTGTTTGTATAGACTTATGCCTTAATGTAAGAAAGAGGATTAGGGCCACATGAAGAGGAAAAAAATAGTTACAGTAGGAAAGTAAAATTGAAAATTCTAGATTGAGGTCGAAAATTTGGGATTAAAAAAATCAAAATTATGTCAATAAAGTCGAAATTTTGAGACAATGAAAGAATTGAAATTTTGACTTTTTAAAATTTTACTTTAATCTTGAATTTTCAATTTAAATCTCGAAATGGAAATGAAAACATCTCCCTCCTATATTTTTTCCTCTTCTTGTGGCCCTAATCCTCTTTCGTACTTAATGAGGCAGTTAATGAGCAGTAGTTTAACAAATGTGTATCAATACAACACCACCTCCCACTCCCTAAAACCCGTTTCTGTTTGAGTAATAATTAGAAAAAACTACGGTTTCCATTATGAGTATGTGACAGGTGGAGTATGGGTGATGAACCATTACTGATTAAACATTGTGTGAAGGCTGGGCAACAAACAGTTATTTCTAGAGGACACTTTTTTGAGGTTTATTTCGCTTTTGAATTATTATCTAATTTTGCATGAATGTTTTTTTTTTTCCAGCTTCTCTGTTCTTTGAAATATAAACCTTATTGAGCTGAAAGTTTAAGACATTCAAAGAAAGTCACAGAGTAAGAGAGATCAACTTGTTGGTCAAAAAGATAATACAGAATATTATCACTCCTGTTCTATAGTACTAACATGTATTTTAAATGCTGTAGAGAAAATTTTTAAAATATGTAACTATAATTAAAATATTGATCATGTCTGATTCTGTATTTTTAACACAGGAACTCACATTCACCAGTGTCCATCTCAAAGTGTGAGGAAGGTCTTCTCTTGATCCGGCTGTTGTTGATGACGCCATAGTTTCTTGCTGAAGTTCCCAGGTAAGAACTGGAGATAAAAACAGCACAAAATTAACGTTTTTTTTTTTTTTTTATGGCTGCATTCACAATCAACAGAGGAAAAATCCCCTTTAGAAACTCGGATGTTCATTCCAGCATCTGAGCAGAGAAATCAAGAGGATGGTGGAGGCCGTTAACTGCGGTGTGATCATGTTGGTAGCAGTAATTGAGTGTGCATGCAGATTTTGACTCTGGACTCTTTAAGTCTAGTTATGAGCTTGTTCTGCTTTAGGTGGATGATCAATAGATCAATGCATCCCTCCACCAACAGACCAGAAAATAGTGTGTGTATGTGTGTATGTGTGTGTGTGTGGGGGGGGTCTTATTCCCAGACCTCCATGACAGATGGTAAAACCATAGATGTAGTCCTACTTTGTACAAAGCCCATCCTCATCTGCTCCACATAGAAACCGTGTGGAAGATCATTTTTTAGAAGAGAGAATAGATGAACAGTGGGAGGTCTTTTATTCTTCAGGAAAAGACGCCTTTCCTCACAAGTTTATGAGGTGCCAACTTTACGTGCCCAAAAACAGCTTTAAGAGCTCCTTTTTGTTGGCCGTGTTTATAAAGCTACTACATTTAGCTGTCGTTAAACCTGCGTGCGTGGTTCAAAAAGAGATTCCCTCAAGTTTTTGGCACTGAACCCACTCAAAAAAGAACCCATAATGCACCTCCCATATTGCAACCGAATACCCTGATTAGGAAATTCATGGTGAGAAAAAGTGAAGTCTCCTTAATAACAGCACACATCCTGCTGTCAGTTTTCTTATAACTGTGCAGCACAGGCAGGATGAATCACACAGGGAAGTCATGAAATCCTGACAGTTGAGGTTTCCTATGAAACTTGCCATCGTTACCAACGAGGCTGCAGCGTTATTACCAGTATAGTGAGAAGAGTGTTTTTGGGGTGAAGTGCTCCACACCTGTGCAAAAAGACTGTTGCAAAAGGTGGGAAAAACAAACCAGTCATTTGTTGTCTTATACTTGATATGCAAGATAATAATGATTTTCAGTCAAGAGAAAATGTTTTGTGGAATTTTTTCAGGGATTCAACCTAAAATAATTTTATGAAAAGTGTTTAGCTGGTCCAGAAATAGACCATTAAGAAGAGGGGCTGTCGAATACATTTAGATATTAGAGATCACTGTCGCTACCATCTGTTGATGTTATTCTTCCAAAGCTTAAAACAGATCATGGAAAGAGGGGATATGCACAATGCTAACCATGATTTAAAAAAAGAAGGGCGAAAATTCTGATTTTTGGGTGGCAGTGGCTCAGGAGGTGGAGCGGTCGTCCAATAACTGGAAGGTTGCCGGTTCGATTCCCCCCTATCCTGAGTCCGTCTGTTTTGTCCTTGGGCAAGACACTTAACCCACCTTGCTCCCAGTGTGTGTCTTCCTTTGGGGTATGATTGTGAGTGTTGTGTGGTGGTGGTCGGAGAGGCCGTGGCAGCCATGTTTCCATCAGTCTGCCCCAGAGCAGCTGTGAATACTAAGGTAGTTTACCACCACCAAGGTGTGACTGTGTGAGCAAATGAATGATGTAGCCAATGGAAAGCGCTTTGAGGGTCTCTGATAAAGCGCTACAAAATCTGATGCATTATCCTTTTATCATTATTATTAATGTCTCCTGATTTTAACACTTCTTATTTGCATAATTTATAGCTTCTTTCTTCAGATCCCCAAAATTTAAAAAATGCCAAACATAAGAATACCCTTTACCCACCACCCAACAAGTTCAAGGTTTCAAAGCAAAGAGCAGCGCTGATAAGTGAATTTAAAGAAGTCCAATCTGACCTGGTGAAGAAAGAGTGAGCGGGCAGGTACTGCTGAGGCATCAGGGGGCCCGGGGAGTGAGCCAAATGGCCCCCACTCCCACCTCCAGAGGTTCCAGGACTGGACACGGGCACGTAGGTTAACTGATTGCGGCAGAGGTCGCCGTGCAGCAGGTTGGGGATTGGATGGAGGGCAGTCAGAGGGGTATTTGGGAGCAGGAGTGGCGGTTTGCTGTGACCGAGGCTGATGACTGGAATGTGAGGTGGGAGGGGAGAGGATGAAGAGAAGGAGGAGGAGGAGGTGGAAGGTGGAGCAGGCAGAGAGCACTGAGAGGTCTTGGCTGGAGCTGGGAGGAGGGGAGGTGGGGAAGAGAGAGTAGGGGACCTGATCGCAGAAGCTGGCGTCATGGTGCTGCTGGGTTCCTCTTGCCTCTCCTCATCCACCTCCTCCTCACTCTCCATGGTAATGGTCTCAGGTGCAGCTGCAGAAGTGTTTAAAAGCTGATTGGCTAACACCCCGACAGTGGCAGCAGCGGGCACATCTGCGTGTCCATTGTGTGTGTTGTTCACTGGATGTGGGCTGGTGGTGGTGGTGGTGTCCAAAGCTGCTAAAGTCTTGTTCTGGAGAGGACTGGAGGCACAGGATGGGGAGGAGATAGGAGATGAGGAGGAGGAACGAGGAAGGGTGGGGGGTGAGGAAGGTGGGCAGCTGAGGTTCACCTTCTCCATCATTGTGTTACTCCTCCTGTTGCTCTCAGCTCTGAGTTGTCAGTGTTTCTATATCCAGTGTTGTGATAATGTCGGGGAACTTACATCTTCAAACCTTCTCTATGAGTGTGTTAATGTTCTTTCCACACTGGGGACCTTCAACTATTCGTGTCCGCCTCTTTTGTCCCGTTTTCCTGCTGACAAAAGTTCAAGTTTTCCTCAGCAGGTCTTTTCTTCGCGAGGGTCAGTATTGAAATAATCATTCACAGTCATAAATTCCAACGCTGGTGCCAGTGGATCACATTGTTCTTGTCCGCTTGTTGCATTGTAATCACTGGCTGCAGTATGGATCTGGGGGGTTGTTGCAGTCTGATTTGTTGTGGGTTTTTCTCACTGCACATCCTGAGCAGCAGACTCAAGGTTTTGAACAAGTCCCCCGTGGCCGTCCTTATTGAGACTTTCCATCTGTCTGTGTGTATTTCGAGGATATGAGTCAAAATCCTTTTTCAGCTTTCAAAATGTCCCACACCACGGCAGACTGGATTGATATCAAAGAGTCTGTTGAACAAAAGAAAAGAATGAAAGCACTCGACATATTTATTCAACTAAACCCAGAGGTGGTCACATTTTCATATTACCCAATTCAGGAGTTTGTACTCCATATTGTGTAATTGTCCCTACATTGTAAGACATTGAGTGAATAATGGAAACTAACAGATGAAGCTCTTACATCAGCTCCACTCTGCTATTAAAATGTTGGACATGAAGTGATGTTTCACTCTGGTTCGTTTGTTATCCTCCGCTCTGCAGGGCCCAGCGCAGCATTTCTCAGGTTTTGCAATTGCACTTGTTCCTGTTTTGTCTTTTTTTGGTGATCATGACTTTACTTCAGACAGTTCCCTCTTTCACAATAAAGTGTGGACGACAATAGCTGACTTAAAAAAAAATCTAATTCTGCAGAAGTGTTATATTTACTCTTATTTAAATACTGAATCTTAATTAGAGGAACTCTTACAGGCGCTAGAGTGATGTTTACAAGGTTTTCTGCTCAAATACTCAGCACTGTTTGGAGAATTTTGATTGAATGCAACTGGACACATCACATGCAATGCCACTTTGACACCTTAAAGAGATAAAGTCATCATGACTGCAAATGTTATTTCTCGTAATGCAGATGAAACTGCATTTTGGTTCTTCCTTATTTCTGCACAGCGGCAACCTTCTGCAGAAAGCGCCACAGTCTGCAACGAATGCTGAAATAAACTGATAAATTATGGAATTTGTATTTAGTTTTTCTTTCATTTTTCTGTTAAATTAATTATTATTTATGCTGCAGTATGATACAATGATCCAGTCGAATGCATAAATTAGAAGTAGGATTAGTGTGCATGATTCAGCTTTCCACAGAAAAGTTACAGCATCAGTGTTCACCTAATAAACTGGCCGGAGTGAGTCAAGAATAAGTCAATCTATTGACCAACAGAAAAGTAAAAAAAACACAATTTTAAACTGGAGTTAAATCATGATACTAATAAAGTGCATGACATATGTACAAATTTCCATTCAGTCTTTTTTTATTGAGCTATTTCTTTGCACGCTAACGACAAATGCTATAAAATGCTAAACTGGATTTAACAATAAAAAAGGAGAAATGTAGGCTGACTCACAGATACATTCAGGGTGACTCGTCTGTCCATGATGTTAAAATCCATCAGAGTGATCCGTGAATGCAGCACATGTTGTATCTCCTCAGTGTTTAACCTCCTCCTCCTATTCTCCTCGCTCCTCCTCAGGTCGCTCACACTCCTCTGTCAGCGTCTTTCTGTCAGTCTCTCACATCAGAACTGGAGCCAAACAGTCTGACAGCACTCCAAAGGCTCCTCACACCTGTGTCCAACTCTTTTAAAATGGAAAGCTAGAAGTGAAAATACAACAATGATGATCCAGAGTATTCACAAAGTGATGAAGTCATGGTTAGTAGTTGTAAAGTTAATCCTTTATATGAAGAGAAAGTGTGGAGGTGGATGGAAAAGGTCTCTGCTGTCCCCTGTCCTCATTTAAGTCTCCCTGTCTCTCGCTCTGTCACTGTCCTGTCTGTCTGTCTGTCTGTCTGCGGTCTCTCTCTCTCTCTCTTTTTCGCCAATAACACAATGCTCGAGTCGGTTGCCAGTCAGGGAGCTCCTCTGGTACTGGCAAATTTGAGGTGGGAGAGAGAAAGGGAGAGATAGGAGAGCAGGGGAGAGAGAGAGAGAGAGAGAGAAAGAGAGAGAGAGAGAGAGAAAACCATGTTGCAAGGAGAGTTTTCCGCTCCCTACTGGACAAGAGGATGTGCTTGTACAATGTGGCTGCTGCTGATAAGGGCCTCAAAGCTGCCTGTGGCCTGTAGATAAGGAACCACCACCACCACCACCAGCACTCCTCCCCCCTCCATCGCCAATACCTACACACACACACACACACACACTTTTTATAAAACTAGACAAGTTTGTGCCTACATGCATGTATGCGCGTACACACACACACACTCTCTCACTCCAGACCGCTGGACAGTCCCAGACTTGAACGCCACTTGGAGTGTTTCCAAGAAATGACCCGCAACTGTTCGCATTTTAATAAACAGACAGTTATTAGCTTCACACACACGCAATAACACACACAATAAATGTTTATACGCATGCAATAATATTTAAAAGGCAATAATATTCAATGCATGATAACATTTAAGGTGTATTAGTGAGCAAAGAAGCTTTCACTTTAACATTATTTAGTTTTTTAACCACTTTTTATTGCCAATCTAATAAAAAATAAAAGTAATTATGTTGAGAGCATACTGCACATAGTGAAATTTATTGTTTTGGCATATTTACATCAAATTCTGCAAATTCTGCATACCCATTTTTTATATTTTCCTAATGTTACTTTCATATATAACATTTGTATTTTACTTCATGAATGAAAAAAAACATCTGGGGATCAGTTGCAAATAAATATTACTGCAAGTTGCACTGTATTGACCACATGTCCAACATTGTGGACAACCTAAGGTCTCCATTCATTAGGGTGGGGATAGATTAGAGGCTTCATGACACCAGAGCACACCTGTGTCACTGATGACCAAAAACCACAGGTCATTATCGTAAGAGCTGCCTAACTTCCTTCCTAAATCCATCCCTGCTTTCTCCTCCCAAAGTGGCCCACTCTCTTTCTCTCTCTCTTTCTTTCTCTTTCTTGACCTCAGGGCCAACACCTCTTTCACACTCATACGCTCGTTTCCTTCTTAGACAGACTGAAACACAAACATTAAAAAAGGCTTTACAAGGATGTGACCTTCAGGGTCCTGGGAAAGAGAGAACTTTAGTGAGCGACAAATCTGTCATCAATTTCATCATCCTCATCATCATCATTGTAATTTTTTTTTCATTGTAGTCATGGGTACGGTGAAAATTGTTATAAAGAATAACTGTCCGGGGATAAAAATATGCTGAAACAACAGTAAGAGACAGTCTCCTGTATTCGTGTGTCACACTGTTCTGCCTCTTGCAGCTGTGGTTCAGCTTGATTGCTCTCTCTGTGAGTCAGAATAACGTTTCAAACGCAGCTCTGTGTCTGCAGATGCTGCTTGAATTTGACTGAAATATATAAAAAGACACATGGGGGACACAGACAAAGCCTTCAGGGATTTATTCTCCCTGTGCTATATACACTCATGTTAAAAAAAAAGGTAGATTTTTGTGTTGTATTGTGGTTACAGTTTGTGTTTCTTCTGTTACTTTATCGTTTGTACGATGATTGTAATTATTCATGACTACCTGTTTGGCCAGGGAATGAGGTAAAAAACAATGATTTTGATAGAAATGGGAAGTATTTTATAGTTCTATCTCTTAAATCTGTAGTTTTAATAGGTTAAAGGGATATTCCGGCGTAAAATTAATTTAGGGTCAAACACACCATAACATCGAGTTGGACACCCCCTCGAGAGTGAAATGTTGCAGACTGCTTGCTTCTATAGTTATACCAACTTTAGGAATGACCACATGATAGCAATACACAGCAGTCTGAGGAGCCATAAACAAACCTCAACCAAAACGCCTCTCTATAGCCACAGATAATGCTCAGATCAGCAACTAACTTCATCAACAGTACATATAGGGTCTCAGCCGTAGCACTAACCACCAAACATCTTTTTAGCTTTGCCTAATTTCTTTAGCAAAGGGACTAAACACAACTCACCTACTCTCTTCCAGCAGCCCATTGTTTGTAGCGAGACCTCAGGCCAGTCCATTACGGACTACAGTGGGGTGACGCAGCTCAAGGAAGAACATTTATGATCATCATGGAAATGCAATCAAACCGAGATGCTAAGGCAGAAGAACTACGGTGTCTGCAGTGAAAAATGATTAATATGGTGATTATTACTTCATGGAAATGATTAAGAAATTATCATAAAGGTTCTTCCTTGAGCTGTGTCACCCCACTGTAGTCCGTAATGGACTGGCCCGAGGTCTCGCAATACATCCCTTGTGTTGTATAATAATGTTGGCAAAGATTATTACTAAAGTTCAGTTTTTTTTCCCTCATCAAAGCATAAAAATGAAGACAAAACAAGAGCTGGAGTTTTGTGTGATTTTTTTTTTTTACTGTCTTAACATTATTAAGAAGCTCCCAGTCTTTGCATGATCTCACGTTTATCACCACATTATTGTCAGATGAAACCATGTGAACCATAGGACAACAGATCCATGTCCGTTTTTTGGCTTCCCTTGTGTAGCTGTGAAAGTCTGACCTCGTACAAGTTTTCTGGGCTGACTAAAAAGAGCAGAGATGTAGAGGAAGGAGAATGGCTGACTCTCTCATTAAAGGCCCCGAGTGAACAGCCAAACTGTAAACGGAGAATAATAATAGAAACACACGATAACAGACGGCTTCCACTTTTCCCCTGAGTGAGGAAGAAATCAAGAGACGATTGTTTTAATCTTCGAGCAGTCCTGTCACACCCTCCTCCTCCTGACTACCTCAAAATACCCAGACTAATAATCGCAGTACTTGTGTGTAGCTGTGTGCGTGTATGTGTGTGTGTTACTTTGTCTCTCTGTTAGTGTGCACCTGCATCAACTTCTTGCTGGATCAGTAGTCATGTGTAGATGAGTGGAAAATGAAAATCTTGAGGCTTATTTGTGGCTCATAAGAAGAAAGCAGCTTTTAAATTCTAGAGCAGGAACCAAGATTAAAATGACATTATTAGATATAAAGCTTTTTTTTTTTACGGACACCCTGTTGCTCTGCTATGACTCAATTACTCAATACCTCCTATTTAGCATTAATTATTATTGATAAAGAATTAATTCAGCACCATCAACATTTGAACAAATGTGACTTTTAAATGATTAACGTCTTAAATCATAATTATTACAACCAGAATCTTGATTCAACCTCATCTACATATCTCTGGTGTTTCGCTCTGTTGGCTTCTGTAATGGTCTGCCAGTCTCCTGTCAGGTGGGGCACAGAGGTGGGGCGGTTAACTGATCAGCCAACATTGTTTCATAACCTCCTCATAATCTTCAATATCATTCATCACTGATCAGTAGAGTGCCTCCACCACTCTGCTTCTCTTGGCAGACCATTACTGACTAAGTAAATCAAGGTAAAAAGAATAAGCTGCCATAGAAATGTAGCTTTAAATAATCTATACCTTATGTGAGAAGTACTGATTGGTCACAAATCTCTGTGGTCCTGAAAATAATGGCATTTGAGGGGAGATCTTTGCAGGAGAAGCTGAGAGTTAAAGGGCTTGGAACATCAAAATTGAACAACTGTCCAATAGCAGAGAGAGAGATTAGACATGGTTGTGTTAAAGGGGCTGGTTAACTCAGAGGGCTTGGCTAACAGCATGTAGCTAAACAGGTATGATCATTTAGAGCATTTCCCAGAAAATAAGTAAAAATAAATAAAACAGGAGTCCACATGGGAAATCTGCATTTAACCCAATAGACTGCTGCAGTATCTTTTTATCACATCTTTAAGCGTAATTAAAGTATGTTTTCAATTGTGGTGATAAAAGAAGAAATTGGTAGTGACTGTTTTAAATCTTAGTGTTTCACAAGTTTACCCAGAAAATGTAGGATGTCCAGTCCCTGTATACGTATGGGCCAAAACAAGGCAGATTTAGAAAACCCCAATACATTTTTGATGCATTTTTTGACAAGTTAGTTAGACTTCTTTATATATAAGACCCACTTCTAAAAGAAAAAAGGAGCATATCCTCAAAGATTATGAAAAAATAAAATAAACAAAGCTAAAATGATTATATCTCTTGACGTATTTTGCCGAAATAAACGTCAGACTAAATATGTTTTTCATCTTCACAAAATATGGTCTGAGTTCTTTGGAAGAGTTTGGTTATTCACACACACCCACATGCATATGCCCAAGAAAACACGCACACACTCCCTAAAGTGGGCTCCATGGCCAATTTTCCTTCATGTCATGTAAACACTATTGTGTGTCGGGCGATAGGGATCACTGGAACCTAATTGTTTGAGGCAATAATCGCGAGGCATTTCATAGAGAAAGTGACAAACAATGCTGTGAGCGTTGGCCAGGACATGCGCTCTCTCCTCCTCTTGCTCTCTCTACAGATGCAGGCTGTGTTTATTTTGCCTGATTGTTCTGGAGACCTGCCATCTAACTACAGAAAACAACAAGAAGAGGAGTTTATCTTGGATATCTAGGACAAAACAGGAGGATATATTTACACCGCTGAGCTGAAAGCGGATTTTCAGAACTTGCATTCATATTACGTAAACTTAATGCATTTCATCAAGACCTGTTTGGTATTTAATGTAATGTTGTAATGTTGAGGCCTTAAAATAACATGACTTTAAGTTATGATTAAAAAAACAGACACAAAAGCAAACAGCTTTGTAGATATAAGAAGTTTACCATCATACTTTCATTCCGTTGCAACACTTACCTGTTACAGCTCCTGTACGGGATTTTTTTTGCTGGAAAGAAGACTGAAATCTATGTTGATATCTCTATGTGACCCACAAAAGCAACCAAGACCGTAAGAGTGAAGATTAACTGGCACATGCTAACATTTATACAAACTTTTATATGCATTTAATACAGAGAATATGATTGTTTTATATGTTAACTGAAAATTTCAAATAAAGTGTTTAAAAAAAAATTATATGCCTTTGACTCCTGCCTGGGTAGGTGTCAAGCAAGGCCATCAACCGTTCGCTGTAGAAACAGACAAAAAAAGAAACAAACCCAGAAATGAGACAAGTTTAGTCTCAAGTAAATGAAGGCAACAGCAAGTCCTGGTCAAGTCTCTAGTTGATGAAAAAAATATTACCTAATTTATTTTACATCATGTTAGTTATTAACAATTGATTATTTGAAAAAACAAACAAACAAACAAACAAACAAACAAACAAACAAACAACTACAACAAAAACTAAATGTTAGCATGTACCAGTGACAAAGTAACAACACAGGGACAATGAGTGAGCTTAATTTTTTAATTTTTTTAGCTTAAATCTTCACAGATTCATGGAAATATTTGTCCACGGTAAAAATTTTTTAGTTGATACTAACAGAAAATATGCCACACTGACTTTCTAAAGACGCTCTGTGAGGCCTGTTGAATCACAGCCAGAAACCATTACAGCTGATTTAAATACAAGCCCATGTTTAATTAGAGCAACAATCACAGAGTTTAAGATTTTGGGGTGTCTGATAAAAATTTGGGGCTGGGGCACCCCAGCTACACCCTGAATCCGCCCCTGACACCTACTTGTTTATTTCAAAACTCAAACATTTTCTTTTTTTTTTTTCATTTTCAGATTCATAGTTTTCTTCCCCGACTGATTCATCACTCGAGGTGAAGTTTGTTGAAGCTTTAAACAGCTTTTTCACCCACCTATCAAGATGTTCTCAAACACCTGTAAACACACTTTGAAGAGCGGGAGTGCTGGAGTTTCCCCATAATCAAGCATATAGCTTTCATCCTGTGAAGATCAAACAAAATTCATTTAGCTTCACCCCACTCCCCCATCTACACACACGCACACACACACACAAAGGTCTGGACACTTGTAACACCATCATCTTCAGAAAACGGCTGAGTAAATAGCAAGTAGCTTCATTTTTATCTACTCTCTGTATAAAGTTCACAGTGATCCTGATTACTGTAACAACACCTCATACAGTGTCAGCCACATGTCTAGGGTCACACATTGCCCCAATCCCAGGATACACCTGGTCAGGGCCGAGCAGCGGACGTGGGGGACAGCTGTTTCCTGTGCACACTTCCTGGTTTGGAAGAGCAGAGCAGCGGGGCGGGGAGGTTTTATTCGAGGGTTAGGGGCTGGAGCAGAGCGGTTGGTGAAGGGGTGGATTAGGGTGTTTGGTGAGGCCTTTTTTTAAACAGGATGTATCTGCCACAGGTGTGAGAGAGAGCTCAATAAAAATGACTGATCCAAAGAGAGTGATCAGTTGAGAGACAACAAAGGAAGAAAAAGAAATAAAGAGACTGAAATTGCCTCCTTGTCTCGAATTAGACTTGCTCAGCTGGGAGGAAGAGAACGGCCAATCAGAGAAAACACTCAATACAAAGTTTCCTTGATTTCACACGTACTGTTGAGTTTATGTCAACAGCTGAACACGAGCCAGAAAAGGAGCACAATAATGTGTTTTCATGAAGCTCTTACATCATGAGTATAGGGTTGAAAAACACAATACCACATCATGTCTGTGCGATATGAACAACACAATACTCTGTTTATAGGGCCACTGAAACATTAGCGCCAAAAGTTTGTTTCAAGTAACCTGAGTGAAAACATTCAGGAAGATCAGGAAAATACTCTGAATTGATTTCATAGTTATACAATATCAATAATAGGGAAAACAACATAAAATTCATTATCTTATGGGAAAGACAAAAATTACAGAGATAAACTACAGGCAATAGAAGGGGCACGGCGTTCCTCCCAGGTAGAATTGGTCTGATTTATTTGACTTTGAAAGCCTCTGCCTGACCTTTGACCCCAAAAGTTATTACTTATAAGCCACTATTAGCAGAACTTTATGATCACACAGTGAATTCTCAGATGAAATCACAGATATCCACTTTCACTTTTGGCAACAGATTTATGAATGTTTCTATGTGAGATGAGCTCTGACAATAGCCTGTGTGTGTGTGTGTGTGTGTAGTTGGTTTTTCTATCTTTGTGTGGACCAATATGCGCCATTAAACAACATTTTGAGGACCTGTATTAGTATCTGTTGTGATTGGGGTTATTAGAGTTTGGGTTAACAGAATGTATTGTACCACTGGGGAACTAGAAGATGAACTTGTGTTTGCGTGTCGGAGTCTGGTTTGAGGACTCACCAGGAATAAGGGGACATTTCTTTTTGTCTTCACTTCCTTAAGTGACTTTGAAAGGTTAAATTTTGGGGTTGGGGTTATTCATCTAGCTGTTTAGAGATGAGGGGTTGCAACATGATAAAAAAGGTTCAGGAAGAAAGTACAGAAAAACAAAAACATGTTTGATATGCATTTTTCTTTAATCTTTGTGGCCAATTCTGCATTATGAGGACATTTTGCCCGGTCTTCACTTTAATTGAGTGTCTGACAAGTCACTCAATTCTCATCTTAAAGGGATATTCCGGCGTAAAATTAATTTAGGGTCAAACACACCGCAACACCAAGTTAGACACCACCTCAAGAGATGAATGTTGCTGACCGCTTGCTTCTCTAGTTATACCAACTTTAGTAACGACCGTATGACAGCAATACACAGCGGTCTGAGGAGCCATAAACAAACCTCAACCAAAACACCACTCTATAGCCACAAATAATGCTCAGAACAGCACCTAACTTCATCAACAGTACGTATAGGGTCCCTGCCATAGTACTAGCCACCAAACATCTTTTTAACTTTGCCTAATTTCTTTAGCAAAGAGACTAAACACAACTCACCTACTCTCTTCCAGCAGCCCATTGTTTGTAGCGAGACCTCAGGCCAGTCCATTACAGACTACAGCGGGGTGACGCAGCTCAAGGAAGAACATTTATGATCATCATGGAAATGCAATCAGACTGAGACGCTAAGGCAGAAGAACTACGACGTCTGCAGTACAAAATGATTAATATGGTGATTATTACTTCAAGGAAATGATAAAGAAATGATCATTGTTCAGTGTTTGACCCTAAATTAATTTTACGCCAGAATTTCCCTTCAAGTTTAGGTGAGAATCAGGTTAAGGTCAAAGTACGGAATTAGATTTTGAGATGGCTAACAGGAGTTTCAGGCAATGGGATTTATTAAACCCATGGTACTTACAAGCACAGGAAGACAAACCGGTCACAATGACACTGTGTGGAAACAACAGCATATTGTGTCTTCCTCTCTCATATTTCTCATCATCAGCACTGCTGCTGTCCAAATTCCACTGGTGGGATCAGAGTTTGGAGGAGAGGCTCAGCCCTGTTGTCGGCCCCCATCCTGCAAAAATAGGAAACACAGTGTAATGAGACAACTGCTTTCTGCTATCCACCTTGAATTCACCCCTCAAAGGAATGCAGGCTCCTCTGGTTTGGACAGGAAATGGGGGAGTAACGGTTTGCACACCAAGTTCCCATTTACGACCTAGGCAACCATTTGGGAGGTGATAGTGAATCTTTAACGCTTCCCAAAAAGGACAAGTTGCTTATCAACCACACAGACCCATAAACACGGAGTCTCTCACCCTGGTTGGGAAAGATCAGAATTGACACTTCAGGATTAACCCAATGACCTAGGGGGGAAAACAGGCCAGTTGGCGCCAAATCTGAAAAACCAGATACCTGCCATAAATTCCTTGGCTTTCTTTGCAGAGCAGAAGGAAGAGGATGCCTGAAAATGGTTTAACTTCATGTTTAATGGACACTTCACCAGGATTTTCTGTCTGTACACCACATTCTTAATGAAATGGTCTTTTTTCCAATTCTGTAACATATCCACAAGCCAAACTGTTAACTTCACAAATTTATTCCAGGTTTTCCATGGACCAAGAGCTCCTCCTAGTGGTGATGCCTGAATATGGTTTGATCAGAGCCAAATGGCAGGAATCTAATCACGTGTATTTCTTTCCTTTTGTTATACACTTCGTAGCTTAGTAAATGGTATTCCCAAGATAGGCTAGTAGTTTAGAAGTAGTAACGTGAAACTCGTTTAGACTCAAGTTAAGAGTTTCGGAATGTATCCATACTATGTTTTATCTACCTCACACAAAAATATATATTAATCATCTGGGAAGCTTGATTGACAAGGTTATAATGTTGTCAAATATTATTACGTATGTGTTTCTTATGCTGGATGGTGTTTCTGTTCGAATAGATAATTTGTTTCTGTCCCTCTCTAACTTTTAAAAGTCATTAATCCTCTGTTAGTGTCAAGAAGACGGCTGATCAAAGTTTACTGTTTGCAATGTCATGCTTTAATGCGTCTGCTCATAAGAAACAATGAAGTGAAAT
Organism: Xyrichtys novacula; assembly: GCA_962446985.1. Taxonomy (NCBI): domain Eukaryota; kingdom Metazoa; phylum Chordata; class Actinopteri; order Labriformes; family Labridae; genus Xyrichtys; species Xyrichtys novacula. The sequence goes on along the minus strand of OY660866.1, from coordinate 29,762,669 downwards.
GTGATCGTATGTGATGTTATAAACAGTTTAATCATAGTGAGTGAGTAAATTAGATCTAGCTCGCTTTTAATATCAAGTTGAGTTAAATTCGCTGCCAGTCGATGTGCTGCATCGGGTTACAGCATTGGCTGTAACTTTCCTCTTGGCTCACGCCCACACGGGATGGTTTAAAAGAGCCCGGGAGTCTTTGCTCGGGCTTCAGTTTTTCTTCAGTTTTGTCTTCTCTTCAGTTTTTGTCTCTTCCGTTTTTGTCTTCGTCTAGTTTTCTTTTGTCTTCGCCTATCGTTCGCAATTTTCCCCGCGCTTTATTAAGTGCCTTAAGCTCAGATTTTTATTCTAAACTTGGATGAAAGCATTCCCAAGTCCTTTAGAGCCTCAGTAACAAGCTGCGCGCATAAGAGAACCTCAGTCTAAGTCTTTTTATTTTTGTTCGCTAAAGTGACTCCTGAAGATAATATCGGCTGGCCAGCGAAATTATTTTCTTAAGTTATTGGCGCGAATTAATCTGCAACCAAGCAAGTCCTGAACGCCGACCAGCATCATCTGCCAAGCTGCTTTGCCACCTGGTTCCGAGAGGCCCAGAGATCCGAAGTATCTAACGGCGCTGACACGGTCCTGAAGCTGAGATCCAGACACGGCGGAAGAATTCCCCGCCGAACCTTCAGTATCCGGTCCGGTAGCCACAGAACTTCAGCTGATCCATTCCAAGGGTGCCGCTGAGAACCGACGTCCAAAGTAGGCTAAATCCTCTAAACTGCTGTGATGAGAACTGGGTGATGCCGTCAACCGTTCAGTAGCTTACTCTTATAAATTATAGTTTAGTTCTCCAAATTCCTTTTATTTACCCTCGTAACTCCGTTAACGTAGGTTAAATTTCCCCTTTATTCACTCACTATTATTAACCTCCAGTCTTAGGTTTAATTTAAACCATTCCTTCGTTTATTCATTAGAGGTGCTTTGATTTGCTCATTATTTGATCATCATTTATTGACGTTTTGTTATCATATAGCTTGTTAATAAATTGTCCATTTAATTCTAAGTTGTCGTCTTAGTGGTCTTTCAGAAAGTAGTCCCTGAATGAAGAATCCCGGCCTCAGATGAGAGACTGATTTAAATCTGTGTAAGACTGATCCAACGTTTAATTACTCAATTGAACTTTGTTTCGTCCTTTTTCCCACCAGAAAGGTGGGTGGTGCCCCTTCAACGAGTGCATAAATGTCATAATTTAATTTGATTAATTTTCGACATTTATTTTGAATTTAAAATCGCTACAGTATTTGGTGCGGCCGTGCGAGGCCATTCAAACGACTTCTGTAAGGCACTAACAGACAACTTTAAGATTATTTTAGATTCCCAAACTAGTGAGAAACCCAATTTCCCAACTTAGACTTCTTAAGATCTATGCTATGCTTGCTGAAATTACTGGATTGCTTGCTTAATGTATGTCTGATGCTTTTTGAAATTGCTGAACTGGGCGTTTGATGTATTTTCTGTTTCATGTTCTGATGATATTGAGCTCTGTGTAATAGCGCTGATTTTTGCTGCTGCATACTTTTGTGTGTGAGCGTAGACCACGTGGATCATTGTTTTGGATTGCAGCGAGGCTGCGCTTTCTGCTCTGCGCGCCGCCGCTGCGCGTACCCAGATTGTTAATTTTTGAGTGCACGATTTTCAGCGTCGCCGTACGCTTGTATTAGAAGGCCTTGGGCCGGACCCGGTGTTCGCGAAGCTCCGAGCCGTGGTTCCGAGTCCCTGAACCCTGTATAGTCTGCTACGAAGTTCTAGTAACTGTAAAGGATTCAGTTTATCCCTCATTCCCCGGCAGATTAGCTACCTGTCGCGGGAGATCACTGTTCCCAGTGAGAGGTTGTTAGAGTGATTTCAGACACGATTCTTTTTCACAAATCGCCGCATTTCGTGAATTTAAGTCCGCAGTTTTGTCTGCTGTTGTAAGATCTGTCTGTGTAAACTCTTGTTACTCCCAGAGGAGTCTGGTGAAGCAATCCGCTGTTAGAGACGCAGCGTTGAATCTTCCCATTGCCACTGCGCGCGCAGCCGCAGTGAGGTGTTAACCCTTTGGTGTCCATTGGAGAGACTACTCGGCCAGTGTTGAATAGGCAGGCCACCCCGAGGGGTGGAGCCAATAGTTACGTCATAACGTTGCGTCGCGACGTACGGAGCGGTTGAACCGCCCCCTAGAACATCGCCCTCGTGTGGTGAGCGGCAAGCACTGCAAGCCGGCTCACAGCCACGTGGCCTTTGTTTTGCTTGGACCTCATTGTAAACAGACTGCAGTCTAGCCGACTGCCACGCCTCCCTGTTGTCAAACAGATGCCATGCAGACATAGTCAGATTGAGTTGGTTGATTGAGTCTTTAGTTTCTGTACTACAAATAAAACGTTGATTTACTTGATAAACAACTTTTATTTTTACTTTATACAGATAGATCACCTGCCTTATCAAGGAGAATAGCTGAATCAAATCTTTGTCATCCTGTAATCATTGTTCATTGCCTCCATCTTTCTGTGACCCTTTATAAAACACTTAAATGTGATCACAGACTTAGGGCAATAGTTAATTAATTCATTAATGTAACATTAATCAATTAATTCAATAATTCCCTAATCAACCTACGATCAGAATTTTTGTTTTATCCCTTTAGGTCAATTGAATTTGGACAATTTTACTTTGATTATCTGGTGAAGACTTGAAAGATTTAATTGCATCTACAACTGCATTGTTGATCCTGATTACTTTCAGCTTTTACCTTCCTTCCACGCTTAGCTGACAATCCGCTATTTACTTTTAAGGTTTCCCTGTACTCCTTTCTGTAAAGTTTATTTGACCAAATCCGGTTTGGACTATGAGATTTGGCTGTGATTAGGTTTGATTTTTGTACGTAATTCTTTTTCAGAAAATCCAAATTCTGTTTTAGCTTCCTTTGTTTGTTTCATTCCGGAAATAAACATCCAGCTATTTTAGCGTGAACCAGACTTTGCTTAAAGCGCTTATCTTCTGGTCCTAAATTCACAGCTTTTCTCAATTTGCTTTATAGGCACGGCTATTTTTGTTAAACTCATTAACCTACCAACCTTACTAAACTTGAAGTAACATGGCAGAACGTAAGGAGGCAAGTTGGCAACTATTTAGTGAGGAGCTAAAGCATGCGCTGACAACTCTGACTCAGCCGCTGCTCCCAGGCTATGTAGACGAAGCGAACCGCACTGATAACAATGGGCTTCAAACTGTGGTGAATGAGGTGATCGATTGGGTCACAGAACACCCACCTAAAGAGAAAGAGATCCCCAAAGCTTTAGCACGCTTGGCTTGTGTGATGTCTGTCCAAATTAAGAGACAAGACGAAGCCATGGGAAGGGCCCAAGAACAGATACGGGCACAAATGAAGGAAATTGATGATCTCAAAAAGGAGCTGGGAGGCACTGAAAGGGCTCTACAGCAAGCTCGAGACAGTTTGGATGAGATGCAAGCAGAGCCTCCATCCCAACATGATCAAAACCCTTCCTTAGTAACCCAAATCTCAGAGTTGCATGACACCATTGAGGAAAAGGAAGCTCAGCTTTCGGACGCTAGGTCCACCATTCATGAACAATTACAGGAGTTGTCAAGAATGAAAAGCAACCTAGATCAGTCCTCAACTGATGTAAGGGACTGGAAGGCCCAGTTTGAAAGTAAAAGGGTGGCCCTCGAAGCAGAAGAGAGACATTCTGCTAATCTAAAGCAAATGCTCCTCGAGACTCAGAGGAAATTTAGTCTGGGTCAACCACAGCAAGATCAGAGCGGGCGAAGCTCGCCAAGCAGTCAACAGACGCTTCCATTCCCTACCTTCCGACCGAGTCGTGTCCCCAGAGGACATTCAGGTCGATCAAGTCCGGATGACACCGGACGGAACTCGGGTCATACTTTGTCGCCCCTTCCCCAACCAATACCTTCCGGGTATCGTTCCCTGAGTTACCAACCTCAGTCCACGCCTGCTGCTCGTCAAGCGGCATATCCCATAGACAGGGATCTGGACAAGATGGCTCGTAACATCACACGATTTGAACCCGGTCGAAAAGGTTCAGAAGACCCAAGCACCTACTTGAAAGACATCGACTTCTACTTGAGGAAGTTTCCAGGTGCTCTTGTGGATGACAAAATCTACTTGATCAAAGCTACCTCCAATCGAGAGGTTAGCAGCTTCATTGAACGACAACCGCGTCGGGTCAAGAATGACTATGACCTGCTGTGTCAGGCATTAATTGACGAGTTTTCTGACTCCCTTACACCCACTGGTTTAGCTGCTGCACTGTTAGTCAAACAGGAGAGACAGGAATCTCCCCAGTTGTACTACGGTCGCCTTCGCCAGGCTTACTTTGGTTGTCAAAATGAACCTGAAATGGAGGAAGATCTAAACTTTAAGACCTTGTTTGTTCAAAACCTCCATCCGACCACGAGTCATCATCTTGGTGTTGCTGCTTGTCCCCGAACCTTAAACAGCAGACAGCTCCGCGAACTGGCTGTAAAAGGCTTCGCTAAACAGCGACACACCCAATCCAAGAAAGCCGAACCTGGTACTGTCTTGGCTGTGGACACAAGGTCCATGCCCCTAGATCTGGAGGGTGGTGCCGTGGGTGCGCATTCAGATGCACCTCAAACTGCAACAGCCCGACCAACCCAGAATCTGAAAACTTCCCGATATCAGCCAGCTGATAAAGGTCAAAACCTGAAGCAGCCTCGGTCTGACAGTGAACAACACCAGGTCAGATTTGACGAAGATCGTCCACCCTCGTACTCTCGCAGGGATGGGGCTCACCCTAGAAGGGATGACACCCATCGGCCCTACCGACCTGATAACAGGGGGTGGAGAGACCGGTCAGATCGTTATGGCCCACGCCGAGAACGAAACTCAGAGCGACCTTACCCGCAGTCTCAATCAGCATTTTCTGACGAAGAGATGGGTACAAAGGCCAAATCAGACCCTCCCCAGAAGGGTAGTGGATCTAAAGGCGGAGCTAAGGGTGAATCAAAGTCCTCTGATCTGACAGAGGAAGAACGTAAACTCCTTAGACAAATAATCCGTAGAATACAGAGAAAAGGAGATAAGAAAGCAGATCTCTTCTCTGTCGCTGTCGCCGCCGTCCAGGATGACACTTCTGAGCCAAACATGATGCCTGTCCAGCAAACTGAATTTCAGGAGGACGTGTGTATGTCCTTACAGGAGTCGGTGACACCCTCACCAGCTGACACTCCTGCCGATCTTGAACCTCAGGACAACACATCACAAGAAACGACATCTACCAGCGCCGTCTTGGTAGTACAGGCGAACTCCGCAGAGGAGCCAGCCGAAGAAGACTCCTCACTTATTCGGCTTGAACCACCTTTCCTCCAATTCTTGTGCAACCTCACTGAGAAAGGCATCGCACAGAAGTTTTACGTTAATACCGTCCTTGAAAATGAACTTCAACACGAAGCACTCCTGGACACTGCTGCTGACATCACTCTGATGTCCTCCACGCTCTTTAATCGCTTGCGCAATATGGTGCAGCAGTCCAACAGGGACATCAAGCTGCAGCCCTGCGCCATGGAGATTCGGCCGTACTCTACAGACAGTACGACTTTAAATACAATGACGATGTTGAACATCTCCATTGGACCAATGAAAATCATGCACCCCGTGTATGTGTCGCCCCTTGAGTCGATTCCTTTCCTCATCGGTCAAGACCTTTTAAAACGGTTTGAGCCCCTGATCGACTATCGACAGCTGAAAATATGGGCACAGGTCCGCAGACCATTACCCATACCAGCAACCGACAAGAATCGGGCTCAGTGTTACGCCTTGACGCGTGAACTTGCTACAAGCACACCGACAAGTGTAAGCTCACCGGAACAACCCTACTTGACTGACGACGAGCCACAACCCTGCTCGTGGCCTTTCGATGACTCAGTCATAAAAAGGGACACATTTTTGTGCAAATTCGATGACACCAATGGACCCGACACACCCGGGCCATTGATCACTGAAGGCATCAACTTGAATGAGAATCACGTCAACGATGTGATTTTGGCTCTTTGGGCTGACAGATCAGCCATCAGCCGTGAACTGTACGACGCCTTGTCTAGGGATGACCCGAACCTCCAGTGTGTTCGGAAAGCATTTCGCTTCCCCTTGGACTCCCTTCCTAAAGCTACCATGACTGCTGAAGGCGTCTGTGCCTTAACTGTGCGATGGAACAAAAGGGAGATGACTCACCACTTCTTGGTCATCCCAGACCTACCATATCAGGTCTACATGGGAAGTGATATACTGGTCAGGTTGGCAGTCCAGGTCGATACCATTAACAACATACTGTGGTCCCTTACCAGTGTTAATGAGGAAACCCTGACCCCTGATGTCGACAACATCATATCAGGACAGTCGATCCCTGAAGCCTGTCAGGTAGCCAATGAACTTGACATTGTCATACCTGCAATGACCACAAACGTTCCCATTCGCTTGAACCTACAACGTGGACAAAAGCTGTCGCACACTCAAGCTTTCTTCCAGCCGTCGTTGCTCTTTCTTAAACTAGGGCTGTCTACTCAGGCAACTCCTCTTCTTGAGCTTCACTCGAGATTCACACACTTGCTTGTACAAAACACGACACCCGAAGATATCCTGATCCCTAAATCCACCCCGCTGGGTTGGTTGATCAGCACGTCGTTCCACGACTTTGAATTGAGGATTCCTGTAATAGGAAAAATGCCCCGTTCTCTGATGTCAGACCATTCGCCGGAACAGGTCTTTCATACCCTACCTTCCAGGGCTATCTCGCTCTTCCCAACTGTACCGCTGGACCACGACACCATCTGTCAGGTCGACCTCTCTGAGGACTCACAGATGATCCTGCACACAGTGCAAGTCCTAAGCGTCAGTTCGGAGCCAGAATCGGCCCATACACTTTCCGGGGTAGAACCCTCTATCTTCCCAACCGGGCAAACACCTGAGCACGATCCAGACTTTGATGCCAAAGTCGAACAGCTCGTAGCTGAGGCAGACGCCCTGAACGGCGAAGAGGAGCGTGAAAAGCTTCGCAAACTTCTGCACAGATATCGAGCCTCTTTCGCAAAAGACTCGCTTGACTGTGGCTTAACCTCTATCCACTCTATCCGCATTCCGACACCACCGGATGCACCACCAACTTTTGTACGCCAGTACAAAATTCCCTTAGCGTCCTATGAACCTATTCAGGAAATCATAGACGATCTTTTGGCGAAAGGGATCATTCGGCCATGTAACAGTACCTACTCAGCCCCACTCTGGCCGGTACTGAAACCAAACGGTAAATGGCGACTGACCATCGATTACCGAAAGCTGAACCAACAAGTTCCCCTTTCCAGGTGGCCTATGGCTCAGCTCCAACAGGATCTGCCAAAGATCACTGACGCGAGATACTTCTCCACTCTTGACGTGGCATCAGGGTTCTGGACGATACCAGTACAGGAAGCTGACCAGCACAAACTGGCGTTCACTTTTGCCAACAGGCAGTACACCTTCACCCGATGCCCTTTCGGCTATGCCAACTCGCCAGCAGAGTTCAACATCTTTCTGAACAAAGCCTGCCCAGATGCTAGTGAGAGAGGCACCCTCATATATGTCGATGACATCTTAATGAGGAACCAAACCTTGGACATGCATCTCGCTGAGATTGACCATGTCCTGAACCAGCTCACGAACGCCGGGGCAAAGATATCTCTGTCGAAATGTCAGTGGTGCAGGACCAAGGTGAACTATGTCGGTTTGCTGGTTGGTCCAACAGGTGTCGAACCACAGCTGAGTCGAATTCAAGGCCTGTCAAACCTTAAAGCTCCCACGAACGTCTCAGAGCTTCGCAGCTTTTTGGGAGTATGCAACTACTCCCGACAGTTCATTGAGGACTATGCAGACTTAGCAAAATCCCTCACCAACTTACTGAAAAAGGACGTCCCATTCATTTGGGGACCGTCCCAACAACACGCCATGCAAGCTTTAAAAGACAAACTCTGTGCAGCTCCTTGTCTTGCCTACCCAGACTGCAACAGACCATTCTATCTGGAGGTCGGTTTCTCTTGTCACTGCCTTAGTGCAGGATTATACCAGATCCATGACTCGGATAAACGAGTTGTCGCGTATGCTAGCAAAACCTTGTTGGCTCCCGAACTAAAGTTCTCCGACTGCGAAAAGGCGCTTCTCGCCACTGTGTGGGCTGTGAAGCATTTTTCGAATTATCTTGGAGGCCAAAAGGTGATTGTGGAAACCAATCATCAACCAGTGACCTTCCTTAACAGCCAAAGAATCAGAGACGGCGTTGTAACCAACGCTCGTGTAGCATCTTGGCTTATGGCTCTTCAGAGCTTTGACATCGAGGTCCACTACGCCCAAAATCGCAAAACACCTCTCGGGATGGAACTCGCAGCGTGCCAAAGCTGCTTGACAGACAGCGCGGACACAGGGTCCCCAACCTGCGACCCCGAGCCACCTGAATTATCTTGCCACCGGTACTTCGACGACAATGTCTGCAAAGACATGATTACAGCTTACGTTGATGGTTGTTCATACCATCACGACACTGTTCTTAGAGCAGGCGTGGGTGTTGTCTGGGTCAACGATGAACCGTGTGAACCACTCAGCTTCAACCTAGGGGCCCAAACGTCCCAGTATGCTGAAGTGGCAGGCATTCTGATTGTTTTGCAACTTGCGGTGGAACACAAAATCCACGCCTTAACGATTTGTACAGATTCCAACTATGCGCGACTCAGCTTCTCATGTCATCTGCCTTTGTGGAAACGCAACGGTTTCTTGACCTCGAACAGAAAGCCGGTCAAACACAAAGATCTGTTCCTGGCGTGCGACTTCTTGACCTCTAACCATGATCTCCAGATCTATTGGAAGAAAGTCAGGGGGCACTCTCGTATCCCTGGTCCAGACAAGATGTTTAATGACCAGGCTGACTCCTTGGCCAAGCAGGGGGCCTTAACTGGCTCAAACTGGCACTTTGAGCCCTCTGTTTTTCCCCTCCCACCCGTGCCCCTGGTTTGTGCTGTCACCAGAGCCCAGTCTCGAGCTCCACCGGCTCCCTCGGGCCCGGTCTCCGCCACTGTGGCTCCGGCTTTTTCTGACTCTGACTTGCTGGTGCTCCAAGCTTCGGACCCAGCCATTGCTGCCATGACGCAGTTCCTTTCAGGGCCTCCTGACTCCTCCATGCCTCCTGACTTGCTTGACTCCATCCCTGGCCTGCGCCATCTTTTCCGCGTGCGCTCTTCGCTGCGGCTCGTCAAGGGCTTTCTGGTTTATGTCTCCGATGCACTCACTTCGCCTGCCCTCGTGGTGCCTCGCAGCCACAGGGGGGTGATGTTGACATACGCCCATGACACACCGTGCGCAGGACACAGAGGAAACAAAGCCACGCTCCATGCTCTCCAACAGGTGGCCTATTGGCCACACATGCAGAAAGATGTAGCTGACTACATAAAAGGGTGCCTGGTTTGCTGCCAGTTTCAACCGGCAAACCCACTCCATCGAGCACCTCTACAGCGCAGAGGTATCTCCTTTCCTTGGTCAGACCTCCAGATCGATTGGGTGGGTCCTCTCACTAAGTCAGCAAGAGGAAACAAATACTTCCTCACAGTTGTCTGTGCATTCACCAAATGGGTAGAATGCCTACCAGCCCCAAACGATACGGCTCAAACCACAGCATACCTCTTGATGAACCACATCTTCTCGCGGTTCGGACTCCCAACTCGTGTCGACTCTGACAGAGGGACACATTTCACCTCAGAGGTAATGCAACAACTGTGGCAACTGTTGGGCGTTAAAGCCAACTTTCACATCAGCCACCACCCCCAGTCGTCTGGACAGGTAGAACGGGCAAACCGAACAGTGGTAACCATACTGAAAAAGTATGTGTTAGCCAACCACAAGGACTGGGATGTTAAGCTTCCCTTGGTCCTGATGGCCATCAGAGCGACTCCACATGGGTCAACCGGGTTCTCACCCTTCGAGTTGATGACGGGCAGACAGATGACCCTACCTCTGCACCTGCTGTATCAGCCAGGTGAGGCCAGTATAGCAACGGCCTACACGACCCATCAGTATATGACTGACTTACACCAGCACCTGAAGGCAATGTTTGCCTTCACCCAAGAGCATCTCAGCAAAAGTGCTGAAGGACGTAAGTCCTATTATGACCAAAAAGCCTCCCAACAGGAACTCCAAGTAGGTGACAAGGTATGGTACTACCTGTTCACCCAGCCCACTGGAGATAAAGCCCCAAAGTCTGGGAGACTGGCACGAAAGTTCCTGCCCCGCTGGGCAGGCCCGTACCTGATCACTGAAAAGCTCTCTTCTGTTGTGTACCAAATTAAGATCGCAAAGGGCAACAAAGAGCCGACCCTTAAATGGGTCCACCGCAACCAGATTAAACTTCACCACAACCCCATGGGACTTGTCGGGGCCTCCAGCGCCACCCTTGAGTCATAAACTAGAACAGTCCTAAGTTCTCCTGATTGACGTCAGGTCCCCTAGTCCTCGTAGATATTGTGTCCACGTGAAGTTTATCCTATTTGTGCGTCTGTATTATTGTTGAATTGTTGCCACTGAGTTGCCCTCGGGCACACTTTGGGTTACAAAGGGGGAGGAGAAAATAAAGTGACAGGGAACATTTGAATTCTAGATTGTCCTCTACCAACTCATCCTAACTATGTCCACCCTCTTCCTCAGGATGATTTGGCTGATAGCGCTCCTGATTCTCGGCTTGGTAGCTGCTCCAGCTAGCCCTGAGATCATAGAGCCAGGACCGGACTCTGGAATTGTGTTAAGGGATCAGCCTGGACTCCTGATAACAGACTGTCGCCTGCACACACAGAAGGTGTTTGTCAGGCTCAACCCTAAGGAAGTCCTCAAGAAAAATGTTCCGGTAACAGCTCAACTGACCAGTTGGGCCGGGACACATTGGAGCAGACAGGTCGTAAATCACGCCGAGTTGGACATTACTTACATGTTAGAGCAACTTCAGAAATTCACTGTCTCTCAAACAGAGTTAAGTGGTACCAACAGGAGGTCCAAGCGTTTTATCGGAGCATTGCTTACCGCAGCCTCGGTTGTTGGCTCTCTTTTTGGTGTTGGGCTCTCCTCTGTTAATGCCATTAGCTTAGCTGCTGTCAAACGCCATGTGGGTGAGCTAGAAGCCGAAATTCCAGACATCAGGGCTCAGATAAACAGACAGCAGACACAACTGCAGACTATTGGTCAAACAGTCAAGGGCACCGTTCTGGTGGTTAACACCCACACAGAAGTCCTGAATAAGACGCTGCGTGCTGTAAATTCTTTGTTGTCGGTGGTCCAGGTCGACTATGCTCACACAATGCTACTGAATATGCTCATGTCAGACATGTTGCAAGAAATATCATCCTCAATAGACAGTTTGGCTGCAGGCCGGATTCCTCCGTACTTGGTACCTCTCTCATTGGTTCAGGATTTACTATCAACTGCAACCAGAGAGGCCACCACTCCTTTACAAGCCCACTTTGCGTATACCCTAGGTAGCGCTGTGCCGATCTACGTTAATCCCGAAGATCGAGAAATTGCTTTCCTTATTAACTTGCCAATTATAGCATCAGGAAGCATCTATAGGCTAAAGGATGTAGTCAATGTCGGGTTTTGGAAAGAGGACGCACACCTCCAAATTCAGACCCCACCAGTGGTCGCTTACCACGACAGCAATCCTGACCTATATCTAGCTCCTAACCTGCGTATGTGCACACGAACCAAAGACATACACTACCTCTGCCCCAGTAAACCATTTGTGTGGGACAGTACTAATGGCCTCTGCGGCCTTACGCCCATGGTGGCCGACACCAAATGCCCTACTACAGCAAGACACCGCTCACAAGTGACTGTAACGCAGGCCGAAAGAGTGGGTCACCGTTGGTTAGTTAACACCCCCACCAAGACTGCCATTGTAAATTACGACCAGCACGATACTGCCACACGCATTTCTCTACTGGATCAGACCATGTGGATTGAGGTGCCACCAAATGCCATTCTCCATATAGATGATATTGCCCTCTTTTACCTCAACCCTGAGCAATTCGAAACAGAGATTGAAGTGCCAGCGTTTTTCAGCAAGCATACGCTGCAGTTAGATCCAAACACTATTTCTCAAATCCAGTATGCAGGTACTCAGATCATTGACCTAACGCCTGTAGATGACGTCCTTATAGACATAAGGTCCCAAGAGAAGTCCCCGCTGCAACCAATAGTCTATGTTTGGTCCACCCCAGACACCTTACTAGCAGCCGCCATAGTGTTAGGGTACCTCCTGACCTTCGGGTTAACCTTCATCTACGTCAAACGTGGTAAAGCCCTACAGTACAAAATAGACCACTGTGTAACTAGGTTACGACTCCGTAGACAACCTGAAACGGAACAGGAAGTTGAACAGCCAGAGGAAGACAAGGTGAGCCACATGCTCGAGGTGTAGTCAGCTTCCTGTAACCCCGCACCCATAGATGTAGTAGGCTTAACACACACAATAGATCTAACGAAGTAGATAGTTCTGAACGAGACGCATCACCCTCCTTGGACTAACTGCTGCTTCCACCTGGTCGTCTCATCTCGTCGTCCCAATGGCTCCTGGAGCTGCCATCGAGACGAAGGGGGGATATGTAATGAGACAACTGCTTTCTGCTATCCACCTTGAATTCACCCCTCAAAGGAATGCAGGCTCCTCTGGTTTGGACAGGAAATGGGGGAGTAACGGTTTGCACACCAAGTTCCCATTTACGACCTAGGCAACCATTTGGGAGGTGATAGTGAATCTTTAACGCTTCCCAAAAAGGACAAGTTGCTTATCAACCACACAGACCCATAAACACGGAGTCTCTCACCCTGGTTGGGAAAGATCAGAATTGACACTTCAGGATTAACCCAATGACCTAGGGGGGAAAACAGGCCAGTTGGCGCCAAATCTGAAAAACCAGATACCTGCCATAAATTCCTTGGCTTTCTTTGCAGAGCAGAAGGAAGAGGATGCCTGAAAATGGTTTAACTTCATGTTTAATGGACACTTCACCAGGATTTTCTGTCTGTACACCACATTCTTAATGAAATGGTCTTTTTTCCAATTCTGTAACATATCCACAAGCCAAACTGTTAACTTCACAAATTTATTCCAGGTTTTCCATGGACCAAGAGCTCCTCCTAGTGGTGATGCCTGAATATGGTTTGATCAGAGCCAAATGGCAGGAATCTAATCACGTGTATTTCTTTCCTTTTGTTATACACTTCGTAGCTTAGTAAATGGTATTCCCAAGATAGGCTAGTAGTTTAGAAGTAGTAACGTGAAACTCGTTTAGACTCAAGTTAAGAGTTTCGGAATGTATCCATACTATGTTTTATCTACCTCACACAAAAATATATATTAATCATCTGGGAAGCTTGATTGACAAGGTTATAATGTTGTCAAATATTATTACGTATGTGTTTCTTATGCTGGATGGTGTTTCTGTTCGAATAGATAATTTGTTTCTGTCCCTCTCTAACTTTTAAAAGTCATTAATCCTCTGTTAGTGTCAAGAAGACGGCTGATCAAAGTTTACTGTTTGCAATGTCATGCTTTAATGCGTCTGCTCATAAGAAACAATGAAGTGAAATGTGATCGTATGTGATGTTATAAACAGTTTAATCATAGTGAGTGAGTAAATTAGATCTAGCTCGCTTTTAATATCAAGTTGAGTTAAATTCGCTGCCAGTCGATGTGCTGCATCGGGTTACAGCATTGGCTGTAACTTTCCTCTTGGCTCACGCCCACACGGGATGGTTTAAAAGAGCCCGGGAGTCTTTGCTCGGGCTTCAGTTTTTCTTCAGTTTTGTCTTCTCTTCAGTTTTTGTCTCTTCCGTTTTTGTCTTCGTCTAGTTTTCTTTTGTCTTCGCCTATCGTTCGCAATTTTCCCCGCGCTTTATTAAGTGCCTTAAGCTCAGATTTTTATTCTAAACTTGGATGAAAGCATTCCCAAGTCCTTTAGAGCCTCAGTAACAAGCTGCGCGCATAAGAGAACCTCAGTCTAAGTCTTTTTATTTTTGTTCGCTAAAGTGACTCCTGAAGATAATATCGGCTGGCCAGCGAAATTATTTTCTTAAGTTATTGGCGCGAATTAATCTGCAACCAAGCAAGTCCTGAACGCCGACCAGCATCATCTGCCAAGCTGCTTTGCCACCTGGTTCCGAGAGGCCCAGAGATCCGAAGTATCTAACGGCGCTGACACGGTCCTGAAGCTGAGATCCAGACACGGCGGAAGAATTCCCCGCCGAACCTTCAGTATCCGGTCCGGTAGCCACAGAACTTCAGCTGATCCATTCCAAGGGTGCCGCTGAGAACCGACGTCCAAAGTAGGCTAAATCCTCTAAACTGCTGTGATGAGAACTGGGTGATGCCGTCAACCGTTCAGTAGCTTACTCTTATAAATTATAGTTTAGTTCTCCAAATTCCTTTTATTTACCCTCGTAACTCCGTTAACGTAGGTTAAATTTCCCCTTTATTCACTCACTATTATTAACCTCCAGTCTTAGGTTTAATTTAAACCATTCCTTCGTTTATTCATTAGAGGTGCTTTGATTTGCTCATTATTTGATCATCATTTATTGACGTTTTGTTATCATATAGCTTGTTAATAAATTGTCCATTTAATTCTAAGTTGTCGTCTTAGTGGTCTTTCAGAAAGTAGTCCCTGAATGAAGAATCCCGGCCTCAGATGAGAGACTGATTTAAATCTGTGTAAGACTGATCCAACGTTTAATTACTCAATTGAACTTTGTTTCGTCCTTTTTCCCACCAGAAAGGTGGGTGGTGCCCCTTCAACGAGTGCATAAATGTCATAATTTAATTTGATTAATTTTCGACATTTATTTTGAATTTAAAATCGCTACAACAGCATCACTTTTCCACTTTCTCATTCACTTTCAATGCTAATTCACAATATAGGAGTTCCTGTTTGGAAGGGCTTTACTCTAGACTTGTTTTTGTTTTGGTTAAAGCTGCACAGAGTTTGTTTTCTGATCTGAAATGCTTTTGTTGTACATGTTGTTTTCTTTTAGACTGGTGGCACCCATATTTGTAAGGTAACAACCACTTCCTGTTTGTTTAATTTTCACCACTCAGGTCACGGGGAGGAAAAACATTTAATGATATCTATGAATGAAATTAAAAACACCTCACTAATAGGGAAAAATCTCCATCTCTCAGGACTTTTTTCACAGATGTCACAAGTTGAAAAATAGATTCTCTTGTGTCGTTAAAGTATAATGACAAAGCAGGTAGCTTCCCCTTCAAAGAACTGTAATGTTGTTATGTGTGTTGTTTATGCAGATTGTGTTTCAGTCTTATCACCACTAGATGGCAACAGAAGTTAAGTGATAAAGGCAAACGCAAGCGCGCCTGGCTTGACTTTTGAGAGACCCCCCACCCCCTCCTTTTTTGTGTGTTTCTCACAGAGTGGCATAATAGTTTTCTTTTTTTTTTTAGAATTTTGCCAAATAATAAAAGTCTACAAATCTACGTACATTCTACTACTACTACTACTAATTACTATTATTGTACTACATTTCTTAATCTAATCTAAAAGTCCAGGACATTCTTCTCACTGTCTTTAATCCACACAATGAAACATTTTTTTTTTCTTTTACTTTTCAGAAAAAGGGAAAAAAACACACATCACACATTTCAAATTAGCCACAACACGTGTTTTACCTCTGATGTTGTCTCTCTCTTTTTTTTTTTAACATATACGTTCTTATTCTCTTAATTTGAGATTGTTGGGATTCAACAATTTACAGCAATCACTGCTGTTTGTGTTACAGTAGTAAATGGGCCAGACTTTGGTTCACAATCTTTTATGAACACACGAAGAAAACGAGCTAGATTCTACTCATAATTCGAGTAGACTTGTTTGTCTTTGTCCATTTGTCTTCATTTTGTTATTGGCTCTGTGTAAATTAAGAACATTTCTTTTGTCTGCAGGATGTTGAGCAACGCAAACTCAGAGCCACACAAACACACACCTACTCACACACACACTCAAGTACACTCACACACTTGTTCTCTGCTGGTGGGCTGCCGCTGCTCTGCTCAGTGTGTGGGTGGTCGGGACCAGGTGGAGGAGAGAGGGATTAACACCAGGCCTGCCTGAAGAAAAAAGAAGTACAGAGGGAGGGAAAACAGGACATGGAGGAGAGATAGACATGTGTCCACCAGATGTGCTGTCCAGCAGATGGAGGAGGTTTATGAAATGCAGAGGGATGGGAATAAAACGGATTTTTGGTCACAGAGCTCATGGACAAGTGGAGGCATTGTGACTTAAGAGACATCCAGCCTGCCTCTCCTTTCCTGACACTCACTCGGCTTTTTTTTCTCAATGTGTGCATGTGTGCTCTAGTTTGTCTGTCAGTGGGTTATATACACAACACACATGTGTATACACACTCTTTCTTCTGTTCCCAGAGGAACTTTCTGCGGACTGCTATCATACAGAATAAACCAGCGATGACCACCTGTCAAAACATGTCCACTCACTGTGCTGAAGAGAGGGACGAGACAGGTTGAACTTACAGAGGGACAAAAGACTGATGTACCTCTTATTTTACTGTAAAGATATGTTTGGTAAAAAAAACCCTGCAAAATACCAGAACCTTAGCCGCAACATTAATTTATAACTTGAGGTTTTTATAGATTATTTTCTTTGTCATGCCTTTACTCTTAGTATCCTTTTGAGCGAACTCTTAACCATGATTTCCTGCATTTCACAACACACATTCTGTGTGTGTGTGTGTGTGTGTGTGTGTGTGTGTGTGACAAATAAAACCAAGTCTTGAACTGAAAAAAAAAAACAAAAAAAACAAAGCAAACTCAAGGTCCATAAATTTTCTGCAGCGTAATGAAAAACTAAAAACACTTGCAGCACCAATAAAAGGTCTAATAAATATAAAGTAGTGTTTAGGAAAATGAGTACTCCTTCTTTTTTTTGATCAAATATAGTTTCCAAGTTTGAAAATGAGAGTTCATAATGGAATCAAAAACAGAGGGTATTGTGTCCTTGTTTTAGTTTACTCTCTTTTGGACTTTAAGGCCACACACACTGACAACCACGGTTACTCTGTCAGTGTTAAAGTTTATTGTAGCTGCTGTTAGATAAAGAAATCATGGAGTCATGAATAACAGGCAACACGACTGTTATTTACTGAGACACCATCAGTTATTTACAGTAAACAAACTCAGTCTGCTGGTTGCTGTGCTTCCTGGCCACATGGGTATTTTATGTCTTAGTGTCGTGAACATGTTCAAAAACACAGTTCAGTCATATGTTTAAAGCTGGTGTGGGTACTTTTTCAAAGGTTATGAAACAGACTGAAGCAAACAAGACAAAAGCAGACAAGACCATGATCGTAAATTTCTAAATCGTAATTTTTAATGCTTATAACTGCTGTGAGAGGGCGAGGTACACCGAGGAAACAGCCTTTGTTACTTTTTTTCACAGCAAATGATTAAAATTCACCGTAAAAAAAAGATAACAGTGGACATTTTTGGTAAATAATACCACTTTTCTTTGGATTTAAAGCCACATTTTACGCTATCAATGATGTGAAAGTCACCTGGGACGCTGATTTCTAAAAAACATTAAAGAAATATTGATTATCCGCTGTCTACACACAGAATTGAACATGACTGATACAAATTTAGCTTTGGTTGAGAATCTTTGTTTGGACTCACTGTTTCTTTCTTCAGCACTATGTGTGTGTGTATGCGTGTGTGTGTGCGTGTGTGAGTGAGTGAGTGTGGTTTGCAGCTGTTTACATAGCTAACAGTGAGTGAGCCCTGTTTAACAAGCCCCACCTCTGGAGTTCAGGCATTTCCAAGACCTATAAACTCTGGATAAAAGCTGATGCCAAATTAATAAAGTTTAACAGGATAAAGATGTGGCTTGTTACACAGCATGGAATTAAATGACGGAAAACAATCCCTACAGGTTCCTGACAAAGGACATCATATATAAAGTGCACCGGTTTGTTGTTTGCATATCCCCCCCTGCCCTCTCTTTACCTGATTCTTCATATTTCTCCCCGGCGGCCGAGTCAACCTCAGACCTCGCTCTCATAATGAGATATTAAGTTAAACCCCTGGACTGTGGAAAGGCAAACACAGGGAGAACTATAAACCAGAGGCCTTGGTACAAATACACTCCTGCTAAGCTACGATGGCGAGGTGTGTTACCTGGAACTGTTAAAAGCTATTTTGGTTATTGGGTGCTATGAGGTTTTATCCCACTTGGTGCTTTAATAGTTGTTTTTCTTTCTGAGCAAACATAGAAAAAGACCTGTCTCGCACAAGTTGAAGAGTAGTAAATGTCAGAAAATTGAGTGTCTGAATTCCTTTAAAGACCTGATATAATCTCAAGTAATTACCTTTGGGTCTCAAACGTGGACAAGATATTTCACTGTGGTCTATCACTGTAACTGAAAAGGCGAAGATTTAAAAATGTTTGACACAAAAGCAAAAATGTATTTTCTTAATCCTGGATTTTGTTTCTAATTCAGTGCAGGACTGTACTCTCAGATGGCAGTTCCCCTCTGAGACAAGAAGGCCAATCGCAGCTTTGAACGTGGGCTTAAGAAAGACAGTGTCATCAATCTAAAGGGCCAATAACTAACAACAAAATATGCCAACAAGTGGTTACAGCTGGAGTTAAAGTGCACAACAATAGCTTTACAAAGTGTGGGTGAGATCGAGACTGACAGTGTAGAGACTGTTTCAGGACAAATATTTCACTGACTCAGCATGTCTGTGATCACAGGACAAACATTTGAGCTGAAAGTGTAAATATTTTTTAAAACTCTAGGGAATTTCCTGTGTATTCATCATGAGTATTACAATGAACAATAAGTGAATAACTGAGGTTTGTTTGTTCAGTCACAAGCAAGACTCAAACTAGATGGGAGGGATTTTTGCTAAGCGGATTGTTATATATAAGGTTTTATAAGTGAAAAAAGTGGATCTTAAATTACCTGAAAGCCGGAGAGCTATAAAAAAATATAAATATATAAATATGAAATACTACGACGGAGTATAAGGGCCACATTAAGAAAAAGAATTTAAGACTTCAAGATTAAAGTCGTTAACTTGCGAGAATAAAATCATTATTTACGAGAATAAAGTTGTAATGAAATCATTATGATAATGTGGTGCTGATGTGCCAAAAGATTAAGTATCTCTTTATTTGAGAAACCTATATTGAAGTACATTTTCACGAAATGCTCCATGGCTCTCATTTCAACAACTGTCATCTCAAACAACAGGTTAGAATATAAGGACTTTAGTAAGACTTTATTCTCGTTAGCAATGACTTTATTCTCGTAAATTAACCACTTTAATCTCAAAGTCTTACTTTTTTTTTTCTTAATGTGGCCCTAATACTCCGTCGTAAAATTCAACTTTGTTAGACCAAAGAAAGTGATTTAAAATGTCACTTATTGTTAGATGAACGACTTTTCCTAAACTGAACTGAAGTGAATTGAACAAGATCAATCTGGTTAATCGGTCTGATCATCAGATAAGGAAACCTGGTCTGTTTGATCATATCTGCACTGTGTAAGATTTGATTTGCAGCATAAGATCTTTTTTTTTTTTTACTCCTATTTACCAATTAAAACTAATTCTGTAGGTTTAACAGGTAAAGCCTCTAAAAAGCCCTCTTTGTTAGTCACTGCGCACTTGAAAATGTCAGGACATTACCCGAGCGAGCTGCGTGTAGGGAAAACAAATGTCCACATGTGTTGAGTATGAATTAAAACCATCAGTCCTTTTAGTGATTATCTTTCATTTTGTTTCTATTCCCACTTATAAACTATTATATTTTCTTACGTTAACTGAAGCACACAACCTGACAGCCAGGACCTCTCCAGCAGACACAGATGAATGTCCCAATCAAAGCGTTCATTTCACTGTTAATGAAGCCGTCTGTCATCTTCTGCATACACCAGAAGATGACAGACAGCATACACACACACACACAAAAGCCACCCACCACTCTGAATTGAAACAGACTCCCTCACTTGACATCCTTCCCCCATCCATCTATCCATCCATCCCTCCTCACTCTAAAAACAGAAAGGCTTGTATTTATATGATTGGAAATTCGCTGCAGATCTGGCAACCATATGCGGGAACATATTCAGCTTTCATGTCTTTCAACTCTGCTTTTATGAAAGAGACTGCTTCTTCACACATGTGTCTCTCTCTGGTTTTGTCTTCTTATTGTTCAAGAAGTGAATCATCTCATTGTGTGGTTTGTGAGAGCGTCTGCTTTGCAAGTGAACTTTGGTCGGATTATTGTTCAAAGAGGCTGTTCGGAGCTTGTAAAGATGACCCCGGTTGCCATAGATGTGTATTTCTGTTACAGGTGGTCAATGATGTTTCGTAGATTACTTCCATATTAACGCCCCCTGGTTCTGTCATTAATCTTAATCTGTCTTTTTGTTGGATCACAGTTTTCTTTGATCAGTTTATGAGACATGCCGTTAAAGAGAAAATATGAGGTTATACAGAGGCGAAACAAAAACCAGACTTAATACACTAATGGAGTGTGGAGGAGAGCATGGTTTTTCACTATACTATGTCACAATCTAACTTTTTAAACTTTTCATTAATGTATATCACTGACTGTGGCTCCTGCAGCACCATCTTCATGGGCCTTGGACTTTGGATAATGCTGTTAAAGCTCTTGTGAGTAACTTTTGGTTTTTGTTCACCCTTCGATAAAACAGCTTTTGCTTATCTTGCCATCATAAATCTTGTTGCTGATGGTTTTGTTGATCATAAAAAAGCTGTCAATAGGAATTTCAGTCTAGTTAATGTAAATTTGAAAAAACTCCTTGTGGTAGCTTTAATATTTGTACCAGCTGAGGAGAACCATCGTCAATCATTTTAAAATGACCTGTCAGTGATAAACAGTCTCATTTTCTAGGTTGCAAAGTCTCGATAAATTAGAATGTTCCTGCTTTAAAAAATTGTAAATACACTACTTTGGTATTACATGAAGCTTTTTATTTTTAAATAGTTAGCAGCATTAGAAAGTAAGAATATATCTATTATCATAAAGGCTGGCTGGCATGGTTTAATAAACATGCCATGTACTTCAAAAACGTAAATAGATGTATAAATGAATATTTAAAAACTGCCATAATCCATATAATTATCAATAAAAATACAATAATCCGAATGTGTTTGTGGATTTGTTGAAAGGGAATTTCTAGCTAGTTGTGAAACAGTTTTATTCCAATAATATGACACAGGAAAATAAACCAGCCAGTGAGAAGTAAGATTGAATATATTTTTTATTAATTTCATTTACTCAGCATTTTCCATTTACAATTAACCTTAAAATAAACTGTTATTTATCACAGTTAAGTAAAAACAAAAAAATTAACAAATATAGAAAGCTGACTTTTCAGATTAGATACTTCTATCAAATCAATGTGATCAATAAATTACTAAAAAAACACATGATAAAAATGACCTCTAGCGGTTTATCAGTTTCCAAAAACATCTAATTTAACGAACAAGATAAATAAATATATTTGTTACATTTTAAGGACATTTTTATTTTTTTATTTTTTTTGGTTTTCAGGAGTAAGTGAAATAAACATTTCAGCTCAAAAAAAAATTAATTTTCTGGCCATAATTTGTGGTTTCAGGCATTAAAGGGTTGGGCAGCCTAAGCAAGTCTAAAACTGAGTTTTTAAAGCAGAGTTTCATACAAGGGGGGAGCTCGGGGTCGAGATTGTCACTACCTACTTCCTACATGTGCTTGATACTTCACCGTGCAGAGCTCAAATGACAAACACTGCACATACTCCACATAGGCAACATAATCTCTTCCATGTGATCCGGCCGACAGAACAATAGCGTGGCTGGATGTGATGGTGAGGTAATGAAGAGCTGATTTGCTCGAACTGCAGGGGCCATTAACAACTTTCAATACCAGCATGACGCATGCAAATGAAATGAACAAAGAGAGCCAAGGGCAGCGAGCTAAGAAGACAAAAGTTCACAGGCCCACGTATGAACGGAGGAAAGGAAAGTAAGAGAGGGTGAAAAGTAGTGTCAACCTGGGAGGTCTGACGCTGCCTGCTCAGATCAGACGCTTGTCAACACTACAGTAAAAACAATTTCCAAACTTTTAGAGGTGGAGAGATGAGAAGACTTCCTTTAAAATAAGTTCTTCTCACACTGACCTCACCCGTCTTTGTCCAACTTTACCCCTCCACGAACATAGGAAGTGTTCGTTCCAATGAAACCCCAAACACTTAGCAGCTGTTTGTTTTTGCTGACTCACGTCTACCACCTTTGTGCGTGTGCTGAAAACCATTTTCAAAACGGTCAGTTGGAGTTTAACGGCAGCAACCGAAGTGAATAAAGTTGGAGTGGATCTAAAGTAAAGATTTATTTGACCCCAAAATATTCATGAGTTATCGAGCCAGCGTTCGCTAATGATCCCTTTGACTCTTGTATGCCTGGCTTAGGTCTCCAGCACCTGTCAGCTCCACTGTTTTTATGAGCGCTGCAGGCAGGAGTGGATACAGAGCAGAAGGGGGAGGAGAAGCAGGGAAAAAAGAGGAGGAGGAGGAGAGGGAAAAGAGATATTTGTGAGATTTATAGGCTGCGGGGTGGCACACAGCACAGCAGAGCAGATCTCACTTTCTCTCTTGTGCACTGCAGAACCTCTTGGCATTATCAACCATCTTTGATGTATCATCATTCATGATCACAGCTTAGACTTCGACTTCACACTAAAAGGTCATCCTCTGTGAGGCAGTGAAGTAGCCAGCAATAGAAGATAAGTTGATATGTTGGGGACAGGGGGAAATATTAGTCTTTAGTCAAGTAAAAACAAGGAACTAGTCTTCTCTACATCCTTGTTTATGAGGTTGGCAAACAAGACACAATCTAAACATTGTACACCGATGTTTAGACTGTGTGTTTACATTATGTCTTGCATGTAGCTGTTAGTATTTTGTCTTGATAATATTGTATAGATGTCACACCTCACCTGAAGAACCTGAAGGAATTTGCATAAGACATGCTGTGGATATTCTCACACTCATTTCAAAGGTCAAAGGTTAATTTATTTGTACCCTCAGGTAAATTTTGTTTGCAGTCGATCACATGTATGACAGTAGACGAACAAACAGCACAGTACATGCAACAGGACACACATATAAAGTGACAACAATGCTCGGGGGTAAGAGATGAAAATAAATCAAATACCGTATTTCCGCTCTGAAAGGCGCACTTGAAATCCTTTTGGCTTTTTGGAGCACTGCAGCTACCGAAGTCTCACAGAGTTATTGAATGAGTTTGACTTATCTGACTGTTTTGTTTGGCTTAATGCGCTTTATAATCCAGTGCGCTTTATAATCCGGTGTGCCTTATAATCAGGTGCGCCTTATAGTGCGAAAAATACAGTAATCAAATTAGACAAAATAAAACGCAGTAAGCCCAAATAAAACCAACAGCCCTCGAGGTTTCTTCCCCGTGTTAATGTGCCCGATGGTTGATGGAATAAAACTATTTTTGTACCACTTGGTTTTACAGGCTGGTACCTTGAGCCCCACTTTCCACTGTATCCAGAATGGGTACAAAAAGGCCGCATTTGTCAATAGCAGCTGATCGTAACCATTCAAGTTAATGTGTCAATTTCCACCGGCTTCTTTCCGTTCCGCTGCGGATCGCCGGACTCCACAGCTGATCGCAAGAGTTCTATTTTTCCCGGAGCATGCCGGATAAATTCAGCACAGATTAAGCCATGCCGGAAAGGAAGTCAGGCACAGACACAAAATAAAACATCCGGCTTCTTTTCAAAATAAAACACTGTATTTCAGGCGGATCCTATTTCACACCACGCAAACAGGCAAGGCTGAACAAGTGAAAGGTTTATAGACAACATTTTATCCCGATGACACCATGGAGGAAGAGGAAGTCTAGAAGTAGATTTCCTCCTCTGGAAGGACACAATCTACTGCTTATATGTTTAGCCAATGTGGCTATAGAGACAACTTGTTATCGCACGATTGCATCCGCAGGTTCTTGCAAGTTCTTGTGATTCCTGCTGTTTGTAATCTGACACGAAATTTGTCTCACGAACTGAGCCGGTAGGATTTGTTCCCGATCGGCGCTGTTCGGGATTCAGTGGAAATCAGGGGTGAGGCTCCTGCCCGATGGGAGCAGCTGAAACTCAACATTGAGAGGGTAGGAGCCATCATTTAAGATGGAGCCAGCCATCCTCTGTAACTGCTTAGTGTACAGGGATGGTGGGTAGAGCTTTCTTCTCTCTTTTCAAAATGTTAATGAAACTCTCAGCTCTCTATTATACTGAACTAAGAAACTGAACAGCATTGTATCTGATACATTTGACCCAAAAAAGAGAAATTTGGTACACTTACTCCATTTTAGTGTAGCTAGCTTACTTTGCAATCAACAACATGAACTCTGAGGTTAACTTTGTGTAAATGACACAAAAA
The DNA here is from genome assembly GCA_962446985.1 of Xyrichtys novacula. Lineage (NCBI taxonomy): Eukaryota > Metazoa > Chordata > Actinopteri > Labriformes > Labridae > Xyrichtys > Xyrichtys novacula. The sequence continues at coordinate 29,738,086 of OY660866.1, read as the reverse complement.
GAGGGACCCCTGAAACTGTTTAAATTAAGTCTCACTCAGAGCTGGGCCCCATGAGGTCCCGATGGCCTTGAGATCCCCTTGCCTTAATATGTTTACGACCTAAGAGTCAAACCCTGCAGACTAATAGAATTAATGTTGATAAACATGCAGAAATGAACACCCACAATAAAGACATCAAGAACCTCATCAATCAGTCTGATAGGCTTAATAACCTCCAAACAGAACGACCACAATCACTTACATTTCAACACAAACAAACTAATAATATAATAAACTCAGATAAAGCTATTATCAGAGGAAATTTGTCAGTCTTTATCTCACCTCTGTGCTCCGCACCCCAATATACAAAGACTCTACCTGCTGATAAAGGGATATCAGGCGCACAGTAACAGGGAGGATATCTGAAGCTTATCAGCAAAATTCGCCGTTAACAAGCTCACTAAAACTCCCTGAAATACTCCTATTTGCACATGTGATTTAGCGTTTGTAGCTTTGTTTACTAGCCACTGGTGCACTCTGAATCTTGCAGATTATACAGATTATACAGGGTGATTAAAACAAACAAATCTGGTTTAGTTTTTAGTTTCTGACAAGCACAATCTCGTTCCTCAATCACTGCACTAATAACCCCATAAATTCTGTACCCTCTAGCTTGCAGACACTTGAGCCGAAATGAATAAGATATTCATTCACACAGTTTATATTAGAAATCTTGTAGCTGTTTTTGGCACAATGGGCCCTCTTACAAATTTACGCATATAGTCTTACAGGATTAAAATCAGATCCTGTTGTATTGAGCGTGTATAAAAAGAGCTTTCTCCTCAGCTGGTTTAAAGCGCTCCTGGCCTCTCCCTTCTAGATAAACAGGTGAAATCTTGTTTATGATAATGACCTCACCCTGTTGTGTCCTACTTACCAAGAACTCTGATACAGTAAGATTAGAGCTGTCAGTCCTGGGCCCCTGTAGATATGAAAAAACTCAATGCTGTGACTTTTCAAACTCACTCACATGTCAAGAGAATCATTGTACGACTACAGATCTTGAAACCTTGCTAACAAAGATATTCGCCTCTTGGAGCAACAAAGAAGGATTTGGACTTTATCCTGTGGTTAGCAGTTACAGATAGATAAGAGTAGATTACCGCTGATGAGAGCTGGGATCTTGTTAAAAGTAAGAAGGTCAGAAGTAATAAAAATGGGACAAATCAGTTTTTTTGTTAATCTAATAGGAGGAGACGGTCTTATTTCGTCTTCACTTCTTAAGAGCTGTCATGTAATCCAGAGTTTGTTTGGAAGAGGCTTGTTGGGCGATTCACAGATTGATTATAGTGTTAGTTTGCCATGTTCAGAGTCCACTCCAAGATTTAAGACTCCTCCCTCGTTCACTCACATGATAAATTCTTCCCAGCCTGCAAGCTCTGATGTTTTTAAAGATAGGAAACAGGAAGCAACGAGCAGTCTTTTACGTTGTGATGTATGCACAGACATGGGCAACGAACCCTCAAGTCATTATCAGGCAGAGGAGGATGAGAGCACCGTCTTTATCTCCAAGGAGGATGATGTTTACAGGATACCTGCTCTTTTTTATGACAGTGATAGGAAAATCCTGTTGGCCTTTGCAGAGAAGAGGAAGACCTCAAATGATGCCAGCGCGGTGGCCCTGGTTATGAAGACAGGGACGCTGATCGAGGATAAAACCACCCAAACAGTGACCACAAAGGTAATTAAAGTCTTATTGGCGCCCTCTTGCAGTATTACTTCCAAACTCAGCACTTCCATTTCTTCTTTTTTTTAGTGGTCAGAGCTCAAACTGGTGAAGGAAGCACATCTTGATGGACACCGCCCTATGAACCCCTGTCCACTGTACGACAAAAACAGCAAAACACTCTTCCTCTTCTTTATCTGCATCGAAGGCACTGTTTCAGAGCTGTTCCAGATATGCTGCAACCAAAACAAAGCCCGTCTCTGCTACATAACATCGAAGGATGGCGCTCAAAGTTGGAGTGAAGTGACTGATCTGACTGATCGCCTGGATGAAATCAAGAGCTGGGCCACGTTTGCTGTGGGTCCAGGTCATGGTATTCAGACAGAGGGTAATAGACTGATTGTCCCAGTGTATGGGTACGCCTCATGCTCTCCCTCATGCTGCTGTTTCATAAAATTCTACTGTTGTACCCCATATGCGCTCTATCTGTACAGTGACGATGAAGGTAAAACATGGAAGTTTAGCAGCAGGATTCAGAAAGTATCTCTTGAATGTGAGATGGCAGAGGTGACTGATGACTCGGGTTTTAAATCCATCTACTGTAACGCCCGCAGTAAAGGAGGCCACCGAGTGGAGGCTGTTGATAAAAATGACGGAACTGGCTTTGTGACTCTCCCAACTACTGACAAACTCGTAGAAACAGGTGGAGGCTGTCAGGGGAGTGTGGTGTCCTTTCCAGCTCAGAGTGAGGCTGCTCGTGCAGACAGTGATCAGAGCCAGAACCCAAACAGGTGGCTGCTCTTTACCCACCCAAGCAGTAAGACCAAACGCACTGATTTAGCGGTGTATTTGAACAAAACTCCAAGTGACCCAAATGCATGGAGCGAGCCCTGGATCATAAACAGAGGACCCAGTGCTTACTCAGACCTGGCTTACATTGGTGACGGATGGTTTGCCTGTCTGATGGAGCGCGGGCAGCAGAGTGAGATTGAACAGATAGCTTGCAAGGTTTTCAGCTACAGTGATGCTGAGCAGGGAACCGGACAGTGATATACTAATACCTCATCATGTTACACTGCAATCAACACATTGTCTTTACCTATTTGAATTAGAGCTTACAGAAACCTGTGGGAAAGAAAAAATGATGTTTTACTGTAATCAAACAGCTACTGACTAGATTCACAGTTTTTGGATTGAAATGTTTGATGATAAATTTAAAGTTTCAAACTGAGTCAAAAAGATTTTTTTATTTTTTGCATTTATGATACTGACTCATAGACTGTATATACTATGGACAACTTGGTTCTGCCTTCGGCCAGTATACAGATTTGAAGCCAATAAGTTCTTGTCCACTTATTAAAACCAGCACTGCGCAACAGTGTTGTACACATTTGGTGGGAGAGTTCAAACAACGTATAACCCAATCTTCGTACACCCAAAGGCTGTATCAAGCATCAATCATAGAAAACATGAACCCCGAATAACTTAAAAATGGAGCTTCACAGAAAAAAAAGGACTTGAGCACAAACCAGTCTTACTGTAACTACATGTCAACATCACAACCAGGGGAGAGAAATTTATATTCTGTGTAATTGATTTCTAAAGTTTGTCCACAGCTTCATTAGGATTGCTGGAGGAGGCGAGATTTATGACCTATACTGCAGCCTGTCACCAGAGGGTGCTGTTCTCACAGTGGCTTCACCCAGCAAAGTGGCAGACAGCGTCCATTCTATATACAGTCTATGTACTGACTGTAACACCTATGAAAATTGTTTTTAAATGTTCAAGTACTGAATACTTGTAATTTAAAAGGTGCCACACTGAAACGGTTTGTTATGTTGTACACGCCTGTCGAGAAAAATATCAAGTTATTAGACGTTTTATTGGTTTTCTTAATGATACAAGTCGATTTCGCACATTCCGAAGTGTGTGTCAACTCAACTTGATGATTTGTACTCGTGTTTGGTATATTTTGGTCTCTGTAACTTGTTTTATGTGACTTTCAAACTTCCTTTTTGGGGATTAATAAAGCCTCTTATTAATAAAACACAAGAAAACAACTCTGTCACCTAAAATATCAAAATTAATACTACTGATAAAACGATAAAATTAGAAACTGTTGTTCCTTTTGCTTTTTAACAACATTTCAAATTACTCAAAGGATAATGAGATTTGTGTTTAGCAAAGTTACAGCTTCATAGTAGAACATTTATGCACAGTTCTTATCTGGGAAAGCTAACTGAGGACCAGTTTAATGAATAACTTCACTAGTTTTGGTTGTGCTCGAGAAAGGGAAGTGAACACTCGCTACGCATGATAAGAAGAATGTTGCTCTTCCAAAGAAAGAGGATCAGGTTGGCACGCCCAGATCTTTACGAATCACAGAAAGCAATCTGTCATTGAGGAGATTATATATAAACTCTGCAAGTCTTCTTCCTTACTCCTTCACCATTACACACCAACTATGGAGGACGTTGCTCTACGAGATTCCCTACCACAGAAACAAACTCTCCTTACCAGCTGGACTTACAGGATTCCAGCTCTTTTATATGAGAAAGAAAGTGAAACTCTTCTGGCTTTTGCAGAGCAGAGGACATCTCCAGATGATGCCAGCTCCAAAAATCTGGTCATGGCAACAGGAAAACGTAAGAAAAGTGGCTCTGGAGCAGTGACAGTTGAGGTAACTACTTTAAGTAATTGTTTTCTGATATATTTGAAGCAACCGTTTTCCTTCTTGAGGTTTCAAATTAACATTTTTGTGTGTGATCTTTCAAGTGGTCAGAGTTCGAAGTGGTGAAGGAAGCACATCTTGAAAGACATCGTACCATGAACCCCTGCCCACTGTACGACAAAAACAGCAAAACACTCTTCCTCTTCTTTATCTGCGTTGAAGGCACTGTTTCAGAAAGGTGGCAGATACAAAATTACACGAACAAAGCCCGTCTCTGCTACGTAACATCAACGGATATTGGTCAAAGTTGGAGTGAACTGACCGATCTGACTGATCTCCTGGATGAAATCAAGAGCTGGGCCACGTTTGCTGTGGGTCCAGGCCATGGTATTCAGACAGAGGGTGGTAGACTGATTGTCCCTGTTTATGCCTATGTTTCCTACTGCAGCACAAGTTGTTGGAGCTGTTTTTGTAGATCTAAATGTTGTAAGGTCCTACCGTTTGCTCTCGCCTTGTACAGTGATGATTCTGAAAGAAAGACATGGCAGTTTGGCGAAATGCTTCCAGAAGTGTCTCTTGAGTGTGAGATGGCAGAGTTTTTTGATGACGCACAAAACAGCCTTATCTACTGTAATGCCCGCAATCAAAGAGGCTATCGAGTGGAGGCTGTCAGTGGTGATAAGAAATTAATTTTTCAGCCAACCAGTCCCAGAAAGCTCACAGAGACAAGTTGGGGCTGTCAGGGGAGTGTGGTGTCCTTTCCAGATCAGACTAAGACCAGTGATCAGAGCCCTGATCAGACCCCAAACAGGTGGCTGCTCTTTACCCACCCAAGCACAACCAAACGCACTGAATTAGCGGTGTATTTGAACAAAAGTCCAAGTGACCCAAATGCATGGAGCAAGCCCTGGATCATAAACAGCGGACCCAGTGCTTACTCAGACCTGGCTTACATTGGTGACGGATGGTTTGCCTGTCTGATGGAGCGCGGGCAGCAGAGTGAGATTGAACAGATAGCTTGCAAGGTTTTCAGCTACAGTGATGTTGAGAAGGGAACTGGAGAGTAGAAAAAAAGACCATAGAGTGAAAACAAAGAAAACACTGTAATGATCATGTGAGGCATTAATGAAAAAGGCAGTGATGTCTGTAGCTGCCTTATTGACTGCTGTTCATCTGGCTTAAATTTCTCTTTTTTTGTTATAACTTTGAGTTTAATGTTACCTGTGATTACCTGAAAATTAAATCTGCTCTGGATCCATTCCAAGACCTTGAAAATTATGTAGGAAATTATGTTTGATTCTTCTGTCTGATGTATTATTAAACAGATGTTCTGAAACATCTGCTTTTTATTAGAAATTTACATGCAGGAATGTTGTCTGTAAACTTTTAGAAAATTGTAATTCTGAATGTCTTTGGAAATAAGTAAAAGGCTTGATTTTCTGAATTTTGTAAACTCTCTGTCCATACTTATGGAAGTTAATTCTGTCAACAAAAAAGGTTGAGATGTTTCTTTTTATTATTGGAATCAAACAATAAAAGCGATTAACGAATGCCTGAGTGCGTGATTTGTCTTTTTTTTTTAAGTTTTGTTTAACTTTTGTTTTTTGTTCAGAGGTCTCAATTCAAATTCAACTTTATTTGTATGGCACTTTTCATACAAAAAAAATGCAATTCAAAGTGCCTCACAGAGGCTAAAAACAACAATAATGACAATAAAACCCAACCCTCCCATCCACACACACACCCATGAACTCACACGCACAAAGACACACACCCACCCTCACTCACCCTCACATACACACACAACCGCACACAGTGTGAGAATTTAAGATATATTGCTTGAGAGACATGGCCTGACACCGAGACATTACGCAAAGAAAGAGCCACCTCTGGGAGACACTGGAGATAAAAATAGAGATAAAAATGGTGAAAAGAGTAAGACCTGATGGACTAAAAACAAGAAAATAATATTAAGTGAACAGATAAGCAAAAAGTAAAAGCTCTTTACCATATAAAAAGGGGGTAAACGAAGTAAAAACCTGTGACGGGAATTAAGAAAAAGACTAAGGACAGAGATAATTAATAGAATGACATAAAATAAACAATAAGAACTTTGATTAAAATGAACATTTGCAATAAGAGAAAAATATAAAATGGCAATTAGTAAAAGGCCTGGTTAAAAAGGTGAGTCTTGAGCCTCTTCTTAAAAACATCAACAGTCTTTGCAGAGAAGAGGAAGACCTCAAATGATGCCAGCGCGGTGGCCCTGTTTATGAAGACAGGGACGCTGATCGAGGATAAAACCACCCAAACAGTGACCACAAAGGTAATTAAAGTCTTATTGGCGCCCTCTTGCAGTATTACTTCCAAACTCAGCACTTCCATTTCTTCTTTTTTTTAGTGGTCAGAGCTCAAACTGGTGAAGGAAGCACATCTCGATGGACACCGCCCTATGAAACCCTGCCAATTGTACGACAAAAACAGCAAAACACTCTTCCTCTTCTTTATCTGCATCGAAGGCACTGTTTCAGAGCTGTTCCAGATATGCTGCAACCAAAACAAAGCCCGTCTCTGCTACATAACATCGAAGGATGGCGCTCAAAGCTGGAGTGAAGTGACCAATCTGACTGATCTCCTGGATGAAATCAAGAGCTGGGCCACGTTTGCTGTGGGTCCAGGCCATGGTATTCAGACAGAGAGTGGTAGACTGATTGTCCCAGTGTATGGGTACGCCTCATGCTCTCCCTCATGCTGCTGTTTCATAAAATTCTACTGTTGTACCCCATATGCGCTCTATCTGTACAGTGACGATGAAGGTAAAACATGGAAGTTTAGCAGCAGGATTCAGAAAGTATCTCTTGAATGTGAGATGGCAGAGGTGACTGATGACTCGGGTTTTAAATCCATCTACTGTAACGCCCGCAGTAAAGGAGGCCACCGAGTGGAGGCTGTTGATAAAAATGAAGGAACTGGCTTTGTGACTCTTCCAACTACTGACAAACTCGTAGAAACAGGTGGAGGCTGTCAGGGCAGTGTGGTGTCCTTCCCAGCTCAGAGTGAGGCTGCTCGTGCAGACAGTGATCAGAGCCAGAACCCAAACAGGTGGCTGCTCTTTACCCACCCAAGCAGTAAGACCAAACGCACTGATTTAGCGGTATATTTGAACAAAAGTCCAAGTGACCCAAATGCATGGAGCAAGCTCTGGATCATAAACTGAGGACCCAGAGCTTACTCAGACCTGGCTTACATTGGTGACGGATGGTTTGCCTGTCTGATGGAGCGCGGGCAGCAGAGTGAGATTGAACAGATATCTTGCAAGGTTTTCAGCTACAGTGATGTTGAGCAGGGAACCGGACAGTGATATACTAATACCTCATCATGTTTCACTGCAATCAACACATTGTCTTTACCTTACAGAAACCTGTGGGAAACAAAAAATGACGTTTTACTGTAATCAAACAGCTACTGACTAGATTCACAGTTTTTGGATTGAAATGTTTGATGATAAATTTAAAGTTTCAAACTGAATCAAAAAGATTTTGTTTTATTTTTTACATTTATGATACTGACTCATAGACTGTATATACTATGGACAACTTGGTTCTGCCTTCGGCCAGTATACAGATTTGAAGCCAATAAGTTCTTGTCCACTTATTAAAACCAGCATTGCGCAATAGTGTTGAACACATTTGGTGGGAGAGTTCAAACAACGTATAACCCAGTCTTCGTACACCCATAGGCTGTATCAAGCATCAATCATAGAAAACATGAACCCCCGAATAACTTTTGAAAATGGAGCTGCACAGAAAAAAGAGGAATTGAGCACAAACCAGTCTTACTGTAACTATATGTCAACATCACAAGCAAGGGGGAGAAAAATTTATATTCTGTGTAATAAATTTATAAAGTCCACAGCTCCATAAGAATGGCTGGAGGAGGCTGGATTTATGACCTATACTGCAGCCCGTCACCAGAGGGTGCTGTTCTCACAGTGGCATCACCCAGCAAAGCGGCAGACAGCGTCCATTCTGCATACAGTCTATGTACTGACTGTAACACCTATGAAAATTGTTTTAAATGTTCAAGTATTGAATACTTGTAATTTAAAAGGTGCCACACTGAAACGGTTTGTTATGTTGTACATGCCTGTAGAGAAAAATATCAAGTTATTAGACGTTTTATTGGTTTTCTTAATAAGTCGATTTCACACACTCCGAAGCGTGTGTCAACTCAACTTGATGATTTGTACTCGTGTACTCTTGTTGTACTCGTGTTTGGTATATTTTGGTCTCTGTAACTTGTTTTATGTGACTTTCAAACTTCCCTTTTGGGGATTAATAAAGTCTCTTATTAGAAAAACACAAGAAAACAACTCTGTCACCTAAAATATCAAAATTAATACTACTGATTAAACGATAAAATTAGAAACTGTTGTTCCTTTTGCTTTTTAACAACATTTCAAATTACTCAAAAGCAAACTGAGGATCGGTTTAATGAATAACTTCACTAGTTTTGGTTGTGCTCGAGATAGGGAAGTGAACACTCCTCGATCAGCAGAATAAGAAGAATGTTGCTCTTCCAAAGAAAGAGGATCAGGTTGGCACGCCCAGATCTTTACGAATCACAGAAAGCAAACTGTCATTGAGGAGATTATATATAAACTCTGCAAGTCTTCTTCCTTACTCCTTCACCATTTCACACCAACTATGGGTGACGTTGCTCTACAAGATTCCCTACCACAGAAACAAACTCTCCTTACCAGAAGTACCAGCTGGACTTACAGGATTCCAGCTCTTTTATATGAGAAAGAAAGTGAAACTCTTCTGGCTTTTGCAGAGCAGAGGACATCTCCAAATGATACCAGCTCCAAAAATCTGGTCATGGCAACAGGAAAACGTAAGAAAAGTGGCTCTGGAGCAGTGACAGTTGAGGTAACTACTTTAAGTAATTATTTTCTGACATATTTGAAGCAACCGTTCTCCTTCTTGAGGTTTCAAATTAACAATTTTGTGTGTGATCTTTCAAGTGGTCAGAGTTCAAAGAGGTGAAGGAAGCACATCTTGATGGACACCGCCCCATGAACCCCTGTCCACTGTACGACAAAAACAGCAAAACACTCTTCCTCTTCTTTATCTGCGTTGAAGGCACTGTTTCAGAAATGTGGCAGATAAAAAATTACACGAACAAAGCCCGTCTCTGCTACATAACATCGAAGGATGGCGCTCAAAGTTGGAGTGAACTGACCGATCTGACTGATCTCCTGGATGAAATCAAGAACTGGGCCACGTTTGCTGTGGGTCCAGGCCATGGTATTCAGACAGAGGGTGGTAGACTGATTGTCCCTGTTTATGCCTATGTTTCCTACTGCAGCACAAGTTGTTGGAGCTGTTTTTGTAGATCTAAATGTTGTAAGGTCCTACCGTTTGCTCTCGCCTTGTACAGTGATGATTCTGAAAGAAAGACATGGCAGTTTGGCGAAATGCTTCCAGAAGTGTCTCTTGAGTGTGAGATGGCAGAGTTTTTTGATGACGCACAAAACAGCCTTATCTACTGTAACGCCCGCAATCAAAGAGGCTATCGAGTGGAGGCTGTCAGTGGTGATGAGAAATTGATTTTTCAGCCAACCAGTCCCAGAAAGCTCACAGAGACAAGTTGGGGCTGTCAGGGGAGTGTGGTGTCCTTTCCAGATCAGACTAAGACCAGTGATCAGAGCCCTGATCAGACCCCAAACAGGTGGCTGCTCTTTACCCACCCAAGCACAACCGAACGCATTAAATTAGCGGTGTATTTGAACAAAAGTCCAAGTGACCCAAATGCATGGAGCAAGCCCTGGATCATACACAGCGGACACAGTGCTTACTCAGACCTGGCCTACATTGGAGACGGATGGTTTGCCTGTCTGATGGAGTGTGGGCAGCAGAGTGAGATTGAACAGATAGCTTGCAAGGTTTTCAGCTACAGTGATGTTGAGAAGGGAACTGGAGAGTAGAAAAAAGACCATAGAGTGAAAACAAAGAAAACACTGTAATGATCGTGTGAGGCATTAATGAAAAAGGCAGTGATGTCTGTAGCTGCCTTATTGACTGCTGTTCATCTGGCTTAAATTTCTTTTTTTTTGTTATAACTTTGAGTTTAATGTTACCTGTGATTACCTGAAAATTAAATCTGCTCTGGATCCATTCCAAGACCTTGAAAATTACGTAGGAAATTATGTTTGATTCTTCTGTCTGATGTGTTATTAAACAGATGTTCTGAGACATCTGCTTTTTATTAGAAATTTACATGCAGGAATGTTGTCTGTAAACTTTTAGAAAATTGTAATTCTAAATGTCTTTGGAAATAAGTAAAAGGCTGGATTTTCTGAATTTTGTAAACTCTCTGTCCATACTTATGGAAGTTAATTCTGTCAACAAAAAAGGTTGAGATGTTTCTTTTTATTATTGGGATCAAACAATAAAAGCGATTAATGAATGCCTGAGTGCTTGATTTGTCTTTTTTTTTTTAAGCCTTTTATTTTTTGTTCAGAGGTCTCAATTTAAATTCAAATTCAAATTCAACTTTATTTGTATGGCACTTTTCATACAAAAAAATGCAATTCAAAGTGCCTCACAGAGGCTAAAAACAACAATAATGACAATAAAACCCCCATCCTCCCATCCACACACACACCCATGAACCCACACGCACACAAAGACACACACTCACCCTCACTCACCCACACATACACACACACATTGCACACAGTGTGAGAATCTAAGATATATTACTTGAAAGACATGGCCTGACACCGAGACATTACGCGAGGAAAGAGCTACCTTTGGGAAACACTGGAGATAAAAATAGAGATAAAAATGGTGAAAAGAGTAAGACCTGATGGACTAAAAACAAGAAAATAATATTAAGTGAACAGATAAGCAAAAAGTAAAAGCTCTTTACCATATAAAAAGGGGGTAAAAGAAGTAAAAACCTGTGACGGAAATTAAGAAAAAGACTAAGAACAGAGATAATTAATAGAATGACATAAAATAAACATTAAGAACTTTGATTAAAATGAACATTTGCAATAAGGGAAAAATATAAAATGGCAATTAGTAAAAGGCCTGGTTAAAAAGGTGAGTCTTGAGCCTCTTCTTAAAAACATCAACAGTCTCTGCGGCCCAGAGGGTCTCCGGCAGACTGTTTCACAACCGGGGACCAATGTTCTACTGCAGGAAGTGGTTGAATCGCCTGGGGGGGATTTTAGTTTGTTAACAACTTAATGGTTTCAAAGAACCAGGAAATCCTTTAAAAAAACTTAAACAAAGCAGGGTGCTTTGTCAATTTAATTTTTTTGTGCTGGCTTTTACATACATATAAAAAAGCTCTTAATGCTCAACTGTGTTCTTGTTCTATGGCTACAGTACGTACAGTCTATGGTACATACACAATGGGACATGAGGGGGGGTTTTCAGGAGTTGGACTTCCAAGAATTTCTGCAGAAAAACGAACTAGATTTCCCTGTGTCACCATCTTTGATATAGTCCCCACTCAGCAGTTGGTTTGTCTGTGGTTGTTTGCAGAAGTTAAACTCTGTGGGAAGGGGAAAGTTCACACAAAAGGCACCATTTTACCAGAATAGGTTAAGGTCTGTCCTATTTTATGATCAACGACTGAAGTACAAGACGGGCCCATATTAGCAAAATCAAGTTTTTCAAGTCTTCTAGTGGGGCGGGTTAACAGGTTCATGTTAGCCTCTGTAAACGGGGGAAACATGTCGTTAGAGGTCTTTTTTTCCAGACAGGTGGTTTAGGAGGCATACATGACACTGATGGAAGAGAAGGGGAGATGATTAAGAAATGCTAAATGACAGGTCTAATCTGCCAGCATTACAATACACTGCGTGGTACACTTTTGAGGATTAGTTTGATAATTTAACAACAACAACAACAGCAACAGTACTCTTAGTCAATCAAAATGTTATTTAATCTCAAACCAGAATTTTTAAGGAAGTAAGAGTGAGCTTTTGGGTGTTTTGGGGTGTTTTTGGGTGTGCGCAATTATTAGGCAACTCAAGGATAAACCAAACTACTCCCATCTCACTTCTTTATTTTCCGCTTTTAAAGTTAGAATAATTATCAAACAACTCAAACTGAAATAATTAATCAGTGACCAATATAGCCACCTTTCTTTTGAATAAAACTCAAGTCTTCCAGTGTCTGTGTTTTCCTTTACTGTACAGCTCAGTTTAAGAAGGGCCCACAAGTTCTTGGTAGGGTTTAGGTCCAGCGAAGAAAGGGGCCATATCATTATTCTTCAGTTTTTAAGACTTTTATTGATGAGCTACGCAGTGGAGTACATTGATGCATGTAATGGAGCACTGTTTTACATTAAAATCATGGTCTTCTTGAAAGATGCAGACTTTTTCCTTTACCGCTGTGTGAATAAAGTGTCTTCTGGAACTTGGCGGCAGGTTTGGGGTTGATTTTGAGTCCTTCTTCAACCCCAAAACATCCAACAAGCTCCTCATTAATAATTCTAGCCCATATCCAGGGGTGAAAGTAGGATAAGGTTCTTGCAGGTACTGTACCCGTAGGCTTTGTACAACAGGAGCACACCCAAGTTTAACGAGGTGACGACTAACAGATCATTTGAACAAGCAGCTGACAGCATACAGTACAGGTGCACCTCAACAAATAAGAATATTAAGTCTTCAGCCAACATCAGAAACACATACACAAAACCACCTAAAATTCAGCCAGTGAACACCTGTGGAGTGGACATCGGAGTGGTGACATCATATAAATACCTAGGTGTACATCTGGATAATAAGTTGGATTGGTCTAAGAATATAGATTTCATCTACAGAGAGGGGCAGAGCCGCCTCTTTTGCCTGAGAAGACTCCGATCAATAGACATCTGTAGTAAGATGCTGCAGATGTTTTATCAGTCTGTGGGGTCTACAGTGTTCTGTTCTACGCTGCAGTCTGCTGGGGAGGAAGCATCAAACACAAAGATGCAAGACGTCTGAACAAACTGGTGAAAAAGGCTGGTTCTGTGGTAGGACTCAAGCTGGATTCAGTGGAGGATGTGGTGGAGAGATCTACACTGAGGAAGGTGGAGACTATTCTCAAGAACATAGATCACCCACTTCACAACACCTTGATGGACCAAAGGGCAAATGGTGGTGGACAGCTCCTCATTCTTCACTGCAGGACAGAAAGATTTAGAAGATCTTTTGTACCAACAGCCATCAGGCTTTATAACTCTTATGTAAATAATAGATAACTTTTATAGACATATTACGTGAGACAACAGACAATTGAATTTCCCTTTGGGGATCAATAAAGTTCTTCTTCTTCTTCTTATTAAATATATTCTCATTTATGGGAGATGGGATACTTGAATAAATTGTGCAACAGAAGCCTGCAGATGACTATATATGTGATTTATTGGCTGGAAAATACAATAGGGACATAGTTTGAAGCCACATACAGCTCCTCAAATAATTTGAGAACAATAAATCACATTTATAGTCATCTACAGGCTTCTGTTGCACAATTTATTCAAGTATGCCATAAATTAGAATATATTTATTTCACTTTATTGAGATACACCTGTACTTAAACGCAAATGAAAAGATTCATTCTGCAACGTACTGATATTCAGATACAGTTACATTATCAGCCATTTGTCAGCAGCTTACCCACTCCTGGTAGCTTTGCTGCTTCACTCCTCTGCTCCTCAACTTGCTCTGATACCGCAGTATCATCATCTGCTGAATCGCTCTTTCTCTCTAACATGAAATCTACTTTTCTGCGTTTTGTTTTATTTCTGTGTTAAGATTGAAGCAGCCGTCTTTAAAAGTTCCCTCCTTCCGCAAAAGGCGAGCCCCCAGCGCCTAGGCAACCAGCGTCCAATCAAAAGTGCGCACTGAGCGTTCCGACTTCCGGAGGTTTTTTGTTTGCGGAAGTAAATACGACTCACTCGCGAGCAGCATGGTCCTATTGGATTACTACGGTTACAATGCAGAGAGCAGAAAGACGTGCGGCAACACGGTAAGCAAACGTAGCCTATATACATTGGTGAAAGTTTGTGTACCGCTGTGTACCGGCTGTAAACTGTGTATATCTTCCCGGTGCGACGTACCGCTGCGTACCAACGTACTTTCACCCCTGCTCACTCCACTACCCCACCTCCACCTTGCTGGCGTCTTAGTCGAAGTGCAGCTCTATGCCCATTGCTGATCCAACCACAATCCCATCCATATGAACCATCTAGAGTCACTCTAATCCCATCAGTCCATAAAACCTTTGAAAACTCTGTCTTCAGATATCTCTTAGACCTGTTGTGGCGTTTAAGCTGTCTTGCTCAGTGGTAGTCTGATTTCAGCCTTCTCTCAACTGGTCCTGTCTCTGAGCATGAGTTCAGTTCTTGACAGTTCTTGAATATGACAGTAATGGATTTCTCTGATTCTTCTCTGTTAATTTGGGTCTCAGTTAAACATTTGATGGTTCTGTGGTCACGTCCTAATATCTTGGCCATTTCAAGAGTGCTGAAAGATGTTTTCAAGTTTTTGACTTTTCAGTTTTCTGTCCCATTTTGCCTGAGGAAAAGAAGCTGTCTAATAATTGTGCACACCTGGCAAAGGATGTTGACCTCCTAAGACCACACTTTTCCTCATTACACAAACTCACATCACCTAGTTTGCTTAAAGTTTATTCAGCTTTGAGTTGGGAAGTATACTCTGTCAGACTCTGATATTGTTTAACAGAGACCATTCAGTTTTTGAAAAGACTCATATAGTGAAGCGTATGAATATTCTGTAAACCTCATAAATCATTGTCATATATGAGCTTTTTCAATATGTGCATGTTAGTGGTCTGTCATAAAGCATTTTGCTTCCTGTCTGAAATCGCCCTCACACAGCAGCTTCAGTGTCCTGTGGTCTTTTGGTTACATCCAGGTATTTGTGTTAAATACGTCATAAACTGTTTGGATAATTCATTAATATTTAAACTTGCCCAGGCTGAGTTATCATACATGTATTTTGGGATAGTAGTGAAATGATCCTTTACTTCAGGTTAAAAGTTCATGTTAGACAGAGTGGGGGAAAGCTCAGAATAATGAACTGAATACTGAGGTCAGGAACAAAAAAAAAAACAGAAGTTCAGAGAAAGAATAAAACAAAACTTCCTTAAATCAAAGATCTCACGGAGTCTGCAGTTTATGTTTCTTTTATTTATCAAAAAATAAAGAGAAAGTTTGTGGGAGAGATAAGCGAACACTGGAGGTCTTTGCTCCACAGAAGCCAAATAGTCAAATGACAAATTCGCAGGTCTGATCATTTCATGTGTTACTGAGTGTTAGCTGGTTACTTCATGTCCCACCCACCGCTTCTGCTGCTGTGTGAGTGTAGACTGGACTATTTCCACAGTTTTCTCAGTTCCCACTTCTGCTGTGGTTTATTTTTTCCCAGCTCTTTATACCCCGACACATTTCCCCTTAAACACAGATGGCATTGACCGTATGTTGTTTAACATTCTTCCTCTGTCTTGCGGATTTTTTTGCCTCCAAATGTTAAAATCACTTCATCTGCATTTAAATTCACTAATATATCGGTTTAATAATTTTCTATATTTCAAGAAATCCTCTGCTGAGTGCATCCTTACCCTCCTGAGACCCAGTCATTCACTTTGTGTACTGTAGTGCACATTGAGTTTTTGCTTGTATCTCTCACACAGTACATGCCACTCTGTTAAGTCCTGATGTTCCTTAGAGAGGACAACCACAGCTTTAAAATGATGTGACATGTGTGGGGGTGTGGCCTTGGCAACTACTCTTTTCCTTTATTTCAAAATGGCTGGTATCCCCACAAACACATTTTTATTTTTACAGAAAGGTAATCATGACATTTATGTTTGAAATTGTTTTTTTGTGTGTGTTAGATTTAGATTAATTTTCCAATATCAAAATCTAATAAGAAATTTGAGTGAGTTTTCAGAGCTAAGCTTATTTAGTTTAACAGGGAAAATGACTAATTTATTAATGTATACTGTAGTGCACATCAGGACTTCGTACTTCAGTTTATTTCACTTTTTTCTAGTAGACAGGTCTTTGACAGCGGCAGGGAGGATTCTTTTCAGAATCATTGAGGGAGACTTATCAACACCGTCATAGGAATCTCTGTGTACATGGCATGTCTAGGCTAGCCAAGAATGTACTGGGCTGCTAAAACAAGAGTCCCAGTTATAGCTGATTCCATGACCTGTGATCGTTTCTACAAGATCAGGTCTTCACTAAAAGGCCTGAAATGGTCAATAGTCCAAGTCCTTTCAGGTGCAGAATACCCGGGTTCAATAGTAAAACATATGTAAGATGTGTGAAGTGCCAAACTTTCCTCTGTGTCTCCAAAAAACCCTAGTGCTTTCTCAGGTATCATAAATGAATCGACTTTTGTCAAATAGAAAGCCCGGTGTCAAGTGAAAAGTTAGTAAGTTCTAAGTTGACCCAGGACCTACACGGTTTTTTATGTAAATATGTTCAATATGTTTTGATATACTACTTATAAAAAGATTTCAGGTGAGATTTTAATTTTCATAATCAGTTTATGAATTTTGTTAAAGTGTCAGACATTCGATCAGTGAAATCCTGTTGTGTACTGAGGTGCACATGTTGTAGATTTTAAATGAAATTAATTAAAAACAAAATAGTCTTTGCAATGTGTTTTTTACCACCCCAACTCTTGATTTATCTGAAAAATCTAAATCTAAACACTTTCTCTTCCCTGGGTCTCAGGAGGCTGTAGTGGCATGACTCTCAGTTGTTAAAGCATCTTTTCAGTCATTGACTCCCCATAATTACTTCCTGTCACAGAGGCCCTGCAGAGGATATTTGCTGTCGTTGAATAAAACTGTAATGGAAAAGTGAACTTCTCCCTATAGAGGGGTGGTCATTATTGAGGCCGCAGTTTGCAGACGGTGGAGGACCCTCTCTGCTGCACCACAATTCTGGGTGAGATTTTCACACAGGGTGACATCCTCAGCAAGCTTTTGTCGGGGAATTTTAGGAACTTGTAAAATTTCTACAAGCTTGATATTGTAGAGGATGAAACTTTCAAACCCCCCAAAAAAGCATTGTAAAGTAACATGTAGGCCATTCAGACTGCAGAGGCTAAAAAGGCACGTGTGGCATACATAAGGCTCTGTTTAAAAATAATCATAATAATCATAATAAAATAAATCTAATTAAAAATAATCAGTCCCACACACTCTGCAGGGATGTGACTTTGTGTGTTGACATTCATTCTGAATCCATAATTTTATGCAAATGGATTGACCAAAGCAAAAAAAAAAAGGCAAACATATGTGATAGATCAATATTAGGCAGCACAGTTGCTCTTAATTTAGTAAGTGTTTGTGACGGAAACAACGTTTTGTTAACTATACAGGACATTTTAATTTTGTTTTAGCTCACTGTAATCTCATAAATTTGCTGTAATTCCAATAATCAATGATTTTGATGTTTTTTTTAGTGAATGTTGGAAGTCATATAATGAAATGATTGTGCGTAAAAGTAGGTTGCGCAAAATTAACCGTCGTCTTTCAAATTTTGGCAAAACAAAGTTAGAAGTCTTCATTTAAATAGCCACGAATATATAGAAAATTGCATGAAAATGTAAAAATAAGTAGGCCTATACGGCTTCTTCACAGGCTGGTCAATGTGATTTTATTAACCCTGTGATTTATCATTCAAATCACAGATATTACATTTCATCTCGATTTATTACAAACATATTCGATTAATTGAAAAATATCAACCACTCAAAAATACACTCGAAATTAAAACAGAACAACGTGAAAGCGCAGAAGTCAAAGGAACGGCCTGTTTGCAATCTCGGAGCATCGTTAAAAATGTGGGAGATTTTACGCAGTGAGTTTGTCCTCCGTGGAGGAAGAAACAGAAGAGCTTCATAATATCAGAGTGAATAAGATGAGGCTTTTATGATCCCAGTGGGGAAACCGGACACATGAGAAAGAGGGTAGCTGGGTATCATTCTGCGCAGTGAGACAGGGGAACTCATGAACGATGAGTTTGGAGTCAAAGGCGGAATAGTGGCGCAGCGTCCCGGCACCAAATGTTCAAATGTGAGACAGGAGGGGAAGTTTTTCGTGAGGAGCGAGGAAAGCGCGGGGATGATGCTGCTTACAGGCGGGCTGGTGGGACTGTGGCGGCTTGAACGATTTCTTATCTCAATATCTTGGTAGAAATCAGGACCATAGAGACAAGAGCTCATCCTGTGCGCTCCGAGGAGAGGAAACAAGGGCATCATGCTGCGCTCCTGCGTCGCAGAGTCCTTCAGAGCTCCCACGGAAAAACTCTGCCTCCTGAAGCGTTTCCTCCTCCGGAGAAAACTACCGTTTTCAAACATATCAGCCGACATGGGGTCCAGCGTCCAGTAATTCCCTTTCCCAGGATTCCCAGGCTCTCGGGGCATTTTGACAAAGCAGTCATTCAGAGACAAGTTGTGGCGGATGGAGTTCTGCCACGCGGGGAACTTCTCTCGGTAATACGCAAAGCGCTGGCTTATAAAATCACAGATCTCACTCAGGGTGAGTCTCTTTTTGGGGCTCTGTAGGATAGCCATGGTGATGAGAGCGATGTAGGAGTAAGGGGGCTTCACCGAGGCCGTTCGGCTGCTTGGACCGTCCTGTAACCGGACTGCAAACTCCCCCACTTTCTGTTCTCCAAGAGCGCAGGATGAAGCGCCGTGCTCCAGGTCTACATCATTCCTCCCCAAATCGGTCAAATCAGTGCTGTTCCTCTCTTGCCTGAAGTCTGTTTGTCCTTCTACATCAATGTCCAGCGCGTTCTTGAGTTCTTTGTCCGGGGTCATGGTCCAGGGTATCCGATCCCCAGCAGGCGGTGATCTCGCCTGTCTGGGACACTGCAGGCACAAACCTCTTCTCCTCGTCCATTCACAAAAAAAATCTGCGCATCTGGTTGCATCCTCATCCTCCAACTTTCCCCCTTCCTCCTACTACTCCTCCTCCTCCTGCACAATTTGTCTCCATCAAAAACGAACCTGGAGCAACAAGTTGGACAAGCAAGGCCCCAGTGATCAATGTGAAACAAGAAACACATCAAAGATCTAAAACATGAGCAACAATCTTTGGGTCTAAATCGCTGCCTTAGTGATCTCTTCGTTTTTGTTTTACCTTTTGTTTCATGGCATATAGTCATTTTTGCTTTTGAAGTTTTATGGTAGGTTGCACACATCAAATGCTCTCAGTATTTATCAAATTCAACTTTATTTTTAAGGCACTTTTCAGACAAAAAAGCAGTTTAAAGTGCCTCACAAAGGCTAAAAACAACAATTAATAACAATAAATCCCAAACCTCTCACCCACACACCCACCCTTGGACCCACACGCGCACAAAGACACCCACACAAGCGCACACAGTGTGAGAATTTAAGATATATTGTTAGAGAGACATGGCCTGACACTGAGACATTACGTGAGGAAAGAGCTACCTTTGGGGAAACACTGGAGATAAAAGATAAAAAATAAAATGGTGAAAAGAAAGAGTAAAACCTGATGGACTAAAACAGGAAAATAATATTAAATGAACAGATAAGTAAGAGCTCTTTACCATGTAAAAAGGGTAAAAGAAGTAAAAACCTCTAAGACGGGAATTAAGAAAAAGACTAAGAACAGAGATAATTAATAAAATGACATAAAAGAAACATTAAGAACTTTTGCAATAAGAGAAATATAAAAATATAAAAAGGTGAGTCTTGAGCCTCTTATATCAACTGTTAAAGAAAGTATCTTGATCGTTTATTCTGCTAAAATTAATGGCCTCATCGATCAGTTTAAGTACACGTGTGTTTCCTTTGTCCTGTATTCAAAATGGACCTCAATAAAAGTACGAAAGCACAACCAAAGTGAGGACATTTTTTACGGTCACTGTGAAGCCACTCTAACTATTTGGATAGTACTTTGCACTCTGGATTAGATTAATTCAAAGCAAGTGATCACAAAAGTTGGACATATGTTTTATAAAAATCAAAAAAGAGAGAAATAGAGTATGATTCAGCAAAGACAACTTGGTCAAATGTAAAAGAGTGCAATGTTTGCATCTGAAATGTAAAGAAGTTTCGTGTCCAAAAACAATTAAACTACTTAAAGTACAAGAACCACATGGGACGTCATGGAGTACACACAATCATAACTGCGTTTCATTATATCTTTAATGACAGGTGCAGGTGAGACTCAAGTATCCCAAGCGTCAAAATTAGCACAGCCTTTCATCTATCGAGCTCATTTTATTTTCTATGTCCTCGGCTTGCATAATGATCATTTCCTTTGTCTGTTTCTTGTTAGTGATTGGTTCATCTCACTGCATAAGCGGGAAATCTGTTTCCTTGGAACTGGCAGTTTTCAATGAAATTATAGCCGAACTGTATCAATTGGCCACCCACTCAGCAAATGGGCCTGTGGGGAAGCTGTGGGGAGGGTCGTTAGTGGACTATTTTCCCCTGTACCTCCATATAGTTTAATGTGATCTGAGGGCGCTGAAACTCCAACATTGTTTTACAGTTGTTGCCTCTTTAGTTGAGACTCTGTATCAAGTGCAGGTCTTAAAAAAACGAAGAAACAAATTGGATGATTCATAGAGGATTTAATGCATCTCAAAGCACATGGAAAACTCACACAGATAATGCCTTTTCTCCTCCGATTCTCCAAAGATCAGTGCACCAATTAAACCAATATCACCCAAAACAAACGAGGCAAAAAGAAACTTCAAAACAACAACATAAATGATTTTAAACTCAAGCAACTCAAGCTAAACTTGTTAGACGATCTTACTGTCAGGAATCAAGAGAGGCGAACACTGTTGGGATTTTTGGTTAATCATCCATCACCACAGAACATTACAAACAAATAAACTTAAGATAAATTGGAGAAAAAATTCAACAAACACACCGTGCTTATCGTTTTTTCAATATGCCATAACAATTTCCAACTCCTGCCCTGTGCGGATTAGGAGGGAGTTCTTACAACATCAGTGCAATAAAAACTGAAGCACAGTTGATCTTTCCTCCATTTTTTTGAGGTGTGTTTTTTTTTAACCTGTTCTTTTTTCAAGAAAGCAAACTTATTTTCAGCTCCACCATAGAACAGAACCAAAGTGAGTATAGTCTTAAAACTGCTTCTACAAGTGTGTATGTGTTTGTATTTGTGTGGAGAATTGTCACATGTGGATATGAAGACCTTTGCGAGGCGTATGTTTCCTATACGGTGTGTTTTCGCTGGGCTGAGGTCAGCTTCACAAAGTTTCCACACTTGAGGCAGCATGAGTTAGAGTTACTCTCTTTTCTGGGAATATGCCAACAGTTGGCACAGCGCACTCTGTACTTCTTATACCTGCAAAAGCAGAGATAAAAAAAACACAATGCAGTAGTGTTTATTCCTGTAGCATCATTCCTCTTGTGTTATTTTTGTAGGTCAGCATTATCAAAAAAGGAAAAATCATCCTCAAACTAGTGCAGGGTGGAAATTATTGCATGTTCTTAAAGTGTATGTAATTTTTTTGTTCTCACACCTCTGCAAACGATTCAAAGTTACATCCGTATAAAGTGGAGTCAAACTGATTCTAGTTTTGACGTTTCAGGTGTTGTGCTTCAAAAACAAAAAGGTCCATAAACCACGATCACTTTCAGATCATACAGCAGGAAACCCCACAGTAAAATCTTGATTAACAGCTAAATGCAGTCTGATTTGAAATGTGTTTTTCTATTTGAAAACTAGTTTTCTAAAACATTTCTGTAATGATCATGCGGTATTACGAGCCATAAAGTTACAGCTTATTGGGAAAATCAAACCTCTTTCTGCACAGGTTAAAGTCAGTAAAGATTGAACTCTAGTGATCTGACAAAGTGTTGCATTTGTGTTCATGTGAACTACCTTATCCCACAAGCATTACAGAGCGGGGTCCCATCCTCTGCATCCCTCCACACGGGGGTCTTCGTGGTACAGCATGATGCACACATTTTATCCTCTGGGAAAGAAGAGAAAGAAATTCTTTATCTGCTGCAAAACTGAGTTTAACGGTTAACTCCTTTTTTACAATTTTTTTTTTCTAAAAATTAAAAATTATGTTTAAGTCATAAAATTAATACAATAGTTTAGGGCCTAAAACAGTCCAATACGTAGTGTCACTTAAAATGTCTTAACAAGACTTGTGCATTAAATAAAATGATGTTATTAGTTAAAACTATGTCTATGTTTACTCTAACTTTCATGTTGCAAGTACAGTTTGTATTAATTTAACAGTAAGAGAGGGAGCCTGAGCAACTGGCAAGATTGGGGGTTATACACTAGACTGCTAGATGACACCACAGCAACTGTCTTGTAAGACGGGGTGTCTGTCTGTCTGGCTTCAAAGTGATGAGGAAACTTTCTGCAGCCGAAAGAAAAACGTGCATGTTAGAGTTCATATTGAGTTTCTCACATTATTCTGACCGTGCCCTCAGGATATTTATCCAGGTCTCTTTAATGTTTGTCAAACTGTACACCACAATGTACAATGTTTAGTGAATGTGTGTGCCCATGTGTTGGTGCGGTGATGCCCTCAAGTGGAGAGAATAGGCTAATGCAAATGCATGAAGTTATGTTATTATGAAGCTGTACCAGCACTTATAGTTTTTATCATCTTCGTCTTTTAAACAAGGTCAAGTCTTTTTTATCTTTTAATGATTTTGAGAAGGTTATGCGTGCTTTTATCACAACTCTTCTTGATTATTGCAATGCACTTTATTTTGGTGCCAGCCAAACCTGTCTCAATTGTTTACAGCTTGTTCAAAATGCTGCAGCTCGTGTTTTATCTGGTCGCCGTAAACATGACCACATTGCCCTGATTTTAGCCTCTCTTCACTGGCTTCCTGTGCGTTTTAGGATTGATTTTAAATTTTAATATTAACTTATAAATCTTTAAACGGGCTTGCTCCTTTTTTATCTCTCTGACCTTTTAAAACTCCATATTTCATCTCGGACTCTCATATCCTCTGACCAGTGCCTTCTGACTGTCCCTAGGTCAAGGTTGAAGTTCAGGGGTGACAGGGCTTTTCCCGTTGCTGCGCCTAAACTCTGGAATGCTCTTCCCCTTCATGTCCAACTGTTCCCCTCACTGCCTGTTTTTAAATCAAATTTGAAAACGCCCTTTTACTCCCTGGCTTTTAACTCCTGAGAACTCGGCCTTTTAATCATGTTTTTATTGAACCATCTATGTCCCCCTGTTTTTAATGTGTTCCTGTGTCTTGTTTTATTGTTAGTGCTATATAAACAAACCTGAATTGGATTGGATTATAAAATTATTTTATTTATGGTATAAATGTGATACTTTTGATAAATAAATGTTACAAAGAAATATGAGTAAGCAAACTTACAAGTGCCTATTTCATATTTGTGTCTGGATTGAAAACTGATTACAGTTTTTGAATCCTTATGCGAAACACTTCACTCCCTTTTGTTAAACGTCATTTTAGACTCTATTCAGTTCACTCAAAGATAAGTTATATAACTTTACTGCAGGTACTTGAAATTCTCTCACTGGAAGCTCCGGTCATTGGGCTGCTGGTTCTTAGGGATCTCTGGGTAGTTCGCGTCCTCAGCTTGGGTTTTTTTACACTCTTGCGTAGCTCCTTACTGTTGGGGTACACAAGAAGAAGACACTTATCATGTGCGTACATTTCATTGAGCAAAATTCAACTTTCATCATCACCCTCCACAGTCCCGAGCAAAACTGTCACACATCCACCACTACCTGTACTTGGAAGTTATAAGAAGCCGGCACTGTCCACCCTCTAGCTCTGTGTCCATCCTGAAAATCACACCCTGGAAATCTGGATCTTGGATGTCCACACTCCGGCTTGGATGGCGTTGTTTTCTAGGAGTCTTGGTTTTCCACTTCTGTGTAGAAAGGGAGGCGAATTCCTCCTGACGTGCTGGTCTGGACTCAAGCTCTTGTGTTGCAGAATATGAGGGGTTTGAGAATTTAAGTTGTGCAACTTGAGCAGGTTTGTCCTCAATGGGAGCACCGGAGTAGCCTGATCTAGATGCTGTGAATATGTCATCTTGGTTTGAGAGTGAGTGGCAAGGTTCTGCGGTGTTTACTAAAAGACCTGAACTCAGAGGAGGCGGTTTTGTGTCACTTTGGAGTTCTGCAGTGACGAGGTTTTCATTGTGGTCCAGTGTTTGAACTGGTTTTGACAAAACTGCGTTCGTTTGTTCATTTGAATTAAAACGTAGTTTGGTATTTTCATTTAAGAGAACATTCAAAACATCTCCTTTAGTAGAGACACAATTATTACATGCCTGGTACAACCCAATTTGCCCGCTTTCATCGATCTTTGTGTCTTTGTGTCGTTGAGAGGATGTGCATACATTTTCCTCGGCCTGCTCTTGTCTCAAAGTGTTCGGTTTTTCAGCAGTCTGTGCCAGATCACAAAGGCCCATCTCAGAGTCCTCTACACAGCATGGTGGTTTACATCCATCAGCTCCTCTGCTGCACACCCCTTTCCTATCTTTACTAGAACTGACATCAGCTGTGAGAATTTGAGAATTTCCCCCCTGATCTGTTTCATCTGCCGATATAGTCGATGCACTGTCGATTGAATTGCCTAATTTTGCGGCGGATGTTACAAAACTTTGCTCTGACTCCTCTTCATCGCTGTGATTCAGAAGCTGCTCACACTGCAGGTTGATCAGACTCAGTGCTTCCCAGGGGCTGTTGCATTCAGGATGCAGATGAAGTGAAGCTGTGTCTTTGCTGCTGTAACTTTCCAAATTCACTCTTTCAATCTGTTTATAAGGTGATAAACAAGAAAAACCATGCTGGGGGGAACTATTGGGGATGTTCAATGACTGCGCATCCTCTTCTTCTTCTTTAACTATGAGAGGAATTTCTCCAGAGGTCTCATTCAGCCAGGTGGAAGTTGAATTTGTGTGGAGGAAGCTGTTGTGGATGGGAGAAGAAAGTTTAGCAACTTCTTGAAAAAGGTAGAAAAGAGCTGGGTGGGAAGCATCCTGGTCCACAGCAGTATGGTTTCCCTGGATGAAAGCAGCTTGTGTCCTTGGGCCTGTGCTCATGCTGAAACACTGTCTGCTGTGTAAATACAAACAGAAATTGGTTTTAGATCAATTTTTCCTTAGTTTGTGTTCTAGAGGGGCAATTTGTTTTAGAGTCAGCATCGAATAAAACACAGAGAATTATACAACAGGCACTGATATCCACACTAAAATGTACACCTCAAGGTGACAAAGACTCGTGTGATGCCATCAAGGAAGTTAATGGTACCAGGGACTAATTATTGTTCTTTTATTTTAGTGCTGCATCTTGGCAGAGTTTATCTGCAACCAGATGGCAGCAGCTTGAAAACTACATTTATTTTTCTCTAAATTAGAGGTCCAAACCAGCAAATAAGAGAGACTCGACAAAACAGGAATGCCACCTTTTCATTGAAGCAGGGTGGACATTTAATTGATATATTGATGCAAATTTTGCCTTATAAAGTTGCATTTATTTCAGGAAGTGTATTTCCTTTTTTAATTTTTTCTCTCTTTTAAATTTGCCTATATATATATATATTGAACAGTTTAGCTTATACACATTTCTGAGTTAAAACTACCACACAGAAATACAACTTTTCAACTGAAACAGGGTGGACATTTAATTGATATTATGCAAATGTTGCTTTATAAAGTTGCTTTTTCTAACTTTTGACTTTACCTATTTACTGGTAATATATTAAACAGTTTAGCTTATATACTATTTTTATATCTTACTATATTTCTCAGTGAAAAACTACCACACAGAAATACAACTGTTCAACTGAACTGCTCTGATATATCAGATATGTACCTTGTGATAAGAGGAGAAAAGTAAACTGTGCTTCATACAAAAGGGTCACAAGTCAAAAAAATCTGGGAGCCAGACTTGAGACTCAGGAACAATAAAAACTGAGCTTAAAAACACTATTTAAAAACACTATTTAAGCCATTATTCCCACGAGTGAACCACAAATGGATGCGAATAAATTGTCCTGTTTAACATCTTTCCTCTCAACAACACTGACTTTAAATTGGACTATATAGAGCAGTTTCCATAAATTTGATTCTTTAAGGCCTCGTTTGATAAAGCTCAGAGCTAACAGGACTCTTTAAGCTACAAAAAAACAGAACATAGTTTCCTCGAGAACATTTATGATATAAAGACACTTAAAGACACGAAACAAACTTATCTCATTGCTATGTTTCCTTTCTCTGCACTCACCGACGGAAATGTAACCAAACACGGGAAGTAAATGTATCGTGGTACACAAGTTTTACAATTTTCTCTCTGGAATCATTGAGATTTTCGCGGTTATCAATTAATTCGAGGGTCGCGAGCGCATTGAATTGCGTCAGAAATTGAATTAATTTGTTTCCACATTTACATCCGTAGGCTTTAATTTTACTTTGGTTTAAATGAAGTAAATGAATTCAGTTAGCCTATTAGCAATTTGTTGTATTTCATGTGTTTACTCTACAAAAACCGTCTTTAAAAGGCCGGTTTGTTGTGTTTTTCCATCTGTGTCCATTTTTGACATGTCATGGCCTCGGTGGCTAGCAGCAGTGTTATGATTTGACTCTAATGACAGCTCAAAGAGTGATCAGCAGCAGTACTTCAATCAGTCTGTAAAGTCCACCTGGTCAACATGTCCCTGCGATGCATTTCTGCAGAAGCTCACCTTAGATCTCCACATTGATAATCCACAAAATGATCAAGTATGCCAATTCTGGTGACCCAGAACCGATCGAGGTGGTTGCTATGACTCCTGGGGCTTCACATCGGGATTTGCGCGGGTGTTTTTGGTTTGCTAGATGACCCCAGCTGGGGAATAAAAGAAACGCCCACTTGATGGCTGCACACGAAGTCTGTCTTTGGGGAAACACGCAGTTAAAGTGAAGATGTTTGCAGCTTTGAAAACAATAAGAGGTGCAACTTTTCTTTTCCTTAAAACTGATTTTATTGCACAACTTTAAATACTCATAACTTCTATTACACAATGCACAAACGAAGTACATTTCTGTGTAAATTGGACATGTACAGTAGGCTTAAGTACAGAATGGATGGTGGTAAACTCATCATCATATGGCAAAATGAAGCCCACCAGCTTCAAAGGGACTCATCTCCACCTGTTCTTGATCAGAGCACACCTGAACCAGAGAAACTAATCAAAGTCACATCACTGGCATCAAGGAAGGCTTCAAACACGCAATTTTCCATTAATTCTCAAACACAATTAACCGATCCATGTTTTGCGATGAAATGTTTCGACAGTTTAAATCTTAAAAGCTATACTTTAAGGTTTCAGTCAATTTCTACTTTTCCAAATATACTTTCTATAAAATATGGCTGTTTCTTCAGGTCTTAGATGGTTTAAGACTTATGGAAAACTGTCCATCTGGTACTTATTGATATGCCATGACAACACTAAGAAATGAAAACGGCTCTTTAAATGAAAGTTAAAGGTATGCATAGTGTTTGACAAGTGAATCTGGGTGACAATGAAAGACTGGCAGAAATAAACTAAGAACACCATCTCATGATAATTGTGCGTATGTGAGCTCTAAACAAGGAATGTTCCATGAAACGGCACAAAGACAAACTTTGTCAAAACTTGCGCTGCAATGTCTGAAACAAAGATTATGCCTGTACAGTGGTCTGGTATTTTAACAAGAGCAGCTTGTGAGGTTGAATAGTGCTAGCCTGAGAACTCTCAATATAAATAAATACACTCAGTCATACCACCGTGGATTTCTTTGGAAGTAACCATTAATTCATCTTCAGTGAGACTCCTATTGTAAATGGCTCTGACGGAGCTCATCTGCAGGCTGGTCCTGTCATTGGGTAACTGTGAGAATCTGTCAGTTGTCAAGGAGTCTTGGAGCTTGCTACGGACTTTGCTTCCCCAGCCGTGCATCTCTTCATTGTCGTCCCTTTCCTCAACCAGCACGCATGTTGTCTGGCTCGCCGTCCTACTCTCCAATTCTTCTCCAACTCTCATCATCTGTGCCTCTTCTCAGTGAGGTTTGGGAACATGCCCGTCCACATAGAAGTTTCTGGTAACTTTGGGCAAGGTGAGCTCCATGCCCTCCAGCTCTGGAGTAAGAGTTATCTGACATCCCAGCCTGGAGTTCTCCTGTAACATGGGCGCCATGTCTAGCATGTCATCCTCCCTAAAACACCAAAATATCCATCAGTACTTAACAATGACCTTCTTCATCAGATAACTTGTGTACCAAGGTACAGATTTCTTAGTAATGGGAGATACTGTCGTAGTAGAGTAGACCTACCTCTCATCAGGTTCTGGTAGTTTGTCATAATGGGCCGGACTCACATAGACCTGACATGTTGAGCAGGCTAGTGATGCCTCGCATGCTCCTTCATGGAAGAGAAACACAATAATGAGCGTTAACTGTCTTCTAACTATGCTGTAAGTAGGGCTGAGCGATATGAGAAAAAGTTTATCGCGACATATACCTATATCACAATATAAAAAATGAAATCTAACAGTGTTTATTGGTCGCATGTCTTTTGCAATACAATAAGCTACTGCATCTGTGAGGTCTTTGTGTCTCTTTGACGTTTTGTCGTAAGGCGTTGCACTAGAGAAAGCGGACTGAATGGTCGGCTGTTTCGGCTGCACAGGCGCCACGGGCTCCTTGTTCTGCTCTGGGTTTGTAACCTTTTGCATTACGCGTGCTCTGCCGTGTGGCACTGCTTAAGGTGGTGAAAGAGATTTGACGTATTCCCCAACTTTGTGAGAACACGTACTCGACATAATTTGCAGTGCACATTACTCTGCTACATGTCTGACCTCAAAAAACCAAAATACCTCCACACCACCTACGTTTTTGTCCCTTTTCATTGGCTATTCGTATAGTCTACCAAAACATGGCAGAATGACGTCTATTGAAAAGCATGTTAACCATGTTTTATATTGATATTGAGGGAAACTAATTTTTGATGTACATCGTTATCATTGTTATTTCAATATTAACAGAGTGTAAATGTGTGAAATACCTTCCAGTTCAATTCCATGCTTGTGAGCCAGATACAGGACATTGTCTCCCACTTTGGCCTTGATTGGGATCCTTTTGCCAGACCGATCTACATACACCACATTCACCCTGTAGAGCAGAGAATTACAAATAATTTTGCTCAGTCGCAGAAGCAAACGACAACAACTTTCATCATGTAACTTTCTTTTTGGGAAGTAGTTCAAACCCTTCGCCACTGCATGTAATTACTGTCTGTCAGACTGTGATCTGTTCCTCATCCCTGCTGCTGTTATTTCAAAGTGACAAAGGTGCACGTGGTTTTGTTACGAAACAAGATTATTGCTCAAATAAAGAATTTTCAATTTTTTCAAGAAATACAAACTCAACATTGTTTTTTATCAGCGTTTCTTTAAATCCTTATTTATGTGTTAAAATGTTTATTTACATTGCTTAGAGTACTATTTAGAGTGTTTATTCAGTGTAAGGGAGAGTGGGGTAAGTTGAGCCAAAGGGTAAGTTGAGCCACCCTGTGTTGCTTGGAAATAGTAAAAGAAATTGAACATGTGACTAAATATTTAGGAGTCTAAATATTTATTCACATGGGCATCAATTCATGGAGTCTTAAAAGGTTAGAAGCAAATTGGTGAGGGGGTTAGACATTTATTTCATTTCATTTCCTTTTTATTTGTTAAAGAGGGACAGTGTACATTAATGAACATTTTAAAAAGATAAAATGTAAATGGACCCAATTGTAGCCACAAGGCTAGTTTCCATTGGTAGTCCCCCTGCCAGAAGGAACTACCTAAAAACTACCTAAAAAGGTGGGAAATCAGCAACTACATAAAAACATACATAATACACAATATTTAAAACATCAACATTACCCACCCGAAAGCACGCCAACCAACTAATGACAACAAGTTTGGTTTTCAAGTAACCACCTCTTCAAATTTACTTTAAATGCTCTGTATGAATTGGACTCTCTTATGTTTTGTGGTGTTGTGTTCCAATCCTTGCCTGCCCTACAAGAAAAAACTGACTGACCAAATACAGATTTTCTAAGTGGGATCTGGCAGTCTCCTCTGGCCGCCCCTCTAGTACCACTGGTTGCTGGAGATCTAAACTGTATGAGGTTGCAGAGTGGGGGCGGAGCTACCCTATGACGGATTTTACAAAAATACATTTTTTATTCTTGAAAGTAAATTTAGTCTGTCATTAGTTTTATTAGAATTGTTTTCAGACCAAAAAAAGATCATTTTAAATTTGTTTTATACGTCAGTTGTGGTATCTATGAGCTACAACATGAGGTCAAAAACCTAGAATAAAAGTCCACCATTTTAGCTTAGAGGACTAATGAAGTCATCATAGTAGTTCTGGGGTAAGTTGATCCAGTGACTCAACTGAGAAAGTAAAGAAGTCTGATGAAAGGATCAGAGTTTCAGTTCAGATTGTTGAAATGTGTTACTTTTTCTTTTCAAGAATACAGTTGTGAATGTTCTAAATCACTAAAAGGCATTCTCATGTTAAAATGACTTTTTACAAAATAGCTTTTTAGCAGTTATATGCAATAATAATAAAAAGAATTATTGTACCAGATGAATAGAGTATAATAGATAAAAATACACATGAATGCGAAGAAGTGACTGTTATTTAGGGAGAGAGAAGGTGAGGGGGGGCTGGGGTGGAGAGTGGGGGGGGGTAGTAGGGATACGGCTCAACTTACCATAGGAGACCACTTGTTTTTGTCATGCTATATTATCAAGACAGTTATGTTTACACTCGTTCTGTTGGTTTGCAGGGATGCACATCTTCAATATGTGCAGATACACAAGTTAGAGACAAAACTATGATTGCCTTGATATAGTGATCCAAAATATGAAAAATGGCTCATCTTACCCCACTCTCCCCTAGTGATATACGTATTTTATGTTGAAATCAGCCATGAGTCATGTCACTATGTTGTATGAAAAAAAAATGAAAACGCTATCTCAGCATGACTAGGCAAATGTTTGAGCCACTCCAGTTCAGCTTTCTCAAATGTGGAGAGGACTTTTTTAATAATACTTTAATAATACTTCTCCGTGAAGTGGCATTATAGCCATTTAGAGAGTATTTGCAATGTGTACAGCACCTGTTGATCACAATATTATCTCACAATTCGTGTCCTAGGAAAACTCACACATCATCCGAGTCTTCTGCTCCGGAGGTCCCTTCTTCGCTGTGATAAAGACCTTAGAAAGAAAAAAATGAAGAAAAAAGAGCGAAGAAGTGAGAAAAAGGACGGAGTGTTTTCAGATTCAGATCAGAGGTAAGAAAGTTTCACTTAGTGCACAAAGTTCTACAAGCCGGTTTAGGACTTAGGGGTTGAGGTTACATCACTGTTATTGAGCAAACTTTAGACTCAGATAACTTCGTTAATTGTTCGATTAATTACATGTCTGGATTTCTCGACGATAGCGTGAACTACGTGGAATTTAATGGCATTTATCCAGATAGCTTATACCGTAAACAAATATTCGCAAGTGAATCTACAGACTCTATCAGGCTAACAGTGTTAGCAAGCTGCACTCCTCACCTATACTCGTCTGCAGGTGTCGATTAATCGTCTGAAAGTTGTCAAAGGAGCGATTTCTCAGTGAGTTAGCGACGATACCCACGCAGCTCTTTAACCGGTGGAATGGACAAGTGCTGCAGTCTGGAATAACACGCGAAAGTCTCAAAGTCAGTCCCATGCTCGACCGGACTGCAGCGGAGGCCGCCATCACTCTGTTTATGTCGCGTGGGTCAGTGCGACCAATAGGAAAAGACGTACATGGGAGTGCGTCGGTGCTGTGACGCACGGTCTTTCAAGCAGAGGGCGCTGCTGATTCATACGCTGTACTGTCGAGAGAGAGCGAGAGAGAGAGAGAGAGAGAGAGAGAGAGAGAGAGAGAGAAAAAGAGAGAGAGAGAGAGAGAGAGAGAGAGAGAGAGAGATGTCTGTTTGGTTTAGGGCACAGGTATCTGGCCGTTGGAACAATTACCTGGCCCACAACATCATATCATATTTGTATTATTATTGACACACCAGTATGAAGTCTGCAGATTTCCTCCAGTTTAATAATGTAAACTTTAGCACCATTATCTAAAATGTCCTTAATAAGCCACAAAAATCTGGGGTATTAAAGATTAAGGAAGATTTGATAAATAGTCAAGGATGTGGGGGAAAAAATATTTGGTGTCTTATTTCATGTTTTCAATTTTGCATTTCAAGATTACAAGTCAAACATGATTGGATTTTTTTATTTCATGCTTTGATTTTGTTCAATCAGTATTTAGACTTGTGTCATTTTTATACTTGAGATTCCAATTTTAAATTTTAAAGGTCCTTATACACTGGGGCTGACATGGATATAGAACGAGAAATCACAAAATACTTTCCACCCATTCCTGGGGCATGTGAGTCTTCCCTGGTGAAGACTCAGGGTCATTGGCACAATAACAGCTGCAGGAGAGAGAACCAAAATATAGCAGATTTTGAGTGAGTAAAAATGAGCAGCTGACTAAAATATTTCTTATTACCATATGAATTCCCTTCAAAGTTACTACTTTGTGATAGTTATTCATAACCACTGTGCTAAATAAAGATAACATGCAAATTCCAGGACCACTCTTACTGACCTTATTCCCTACATGCAGCTATCAAATCCACCCAAACCTACTTTACCCTCTATCACTATTGCAGGGTAAAAATCACCCAAACGCATGCCTGTAGGAAAAAAAAGGTTTTGGATCAGGGAAACAAATATGCCTTCAAAGATGTCAAAGGCAAACCCAGAGACCCATGATTTTCAGACAAACGCAACATGATAAAAATCACGTAAACATGTTTGGTCAGGGGAAAATCACCCGGCGATAGTGTTCTAGGGTTAAAAAAATTCTCCATCACAAATAATTTTTAAAAATTTACAGATTTACAGAAGTTAGGCCAACAACTGAAGCCTATTTTAGGAACAGAAAGTAATAGTATTCACATAAATTAAGCATAGCCAGTTTTAGATGTCTTTACATTTAAGATCAATAGTGTAAATACATTGACATATAAGTTATGCTTTTATATACCACATGAAAAAAGTTTGCCTATGATATCTCAGTATGTAATATGTGTCTAAGCCTCTCTCATAAAAGTAGGAACTAATTGGGTATAATATTTTAGATAAGATAAGATAAGATGTTCCTTTAATCGTCCCACAGGGGGAAATTCCAAATTTACAGCAGAATAGTACAGACATGAAAAGATAAACTAAAGGATAAGGAAACTTAGAGTTGAGTTAAGAAAAAAAGAAACAGATATGAGCCATATTTACATGTGTACAGAATACACATAATAATACGATTTATTAATTTCCTTCTCTTATGGGGTTCAGGCTGCCTTGAAAATATGAGAATAAAAACCCCAGTAATATACCAAGATACACTGCCCCAATTGTTGCGTTTACCAGTAAATGGGTTTGAGAAAAGGAAACTTTAATCTGTTATATAGATCTCCCACCGGAAATCACACATTACTTTAAGAGACGTAGAGGGGGGTTTTTGGTTACATGGTTTCATGCAGTGGTGACAGACTGTTTTGAAAAAAAAAACAAAATGTGTGAAGTGGATGGTGTTTGCTGGTTTGCTTTTGTGCGTCGATTTATTTATCTCAATTTTTCTTAACATCGTGGTATCCCTGCTCTGCTTGAACTGAAGCTTGGTACAGTCCTAGTCGGTTAAAGCTATGGTTAAGTTGAGAGAGAACATGTTTTTTCCACAGTTTAAAACGCCAACTAACTCTAACTCTATGAAGTCCCAGCTCTGTTTTGAGCTGCATGCTGGTAATCTATATCTGTAAATACATGTTCTGCCTTGTTTTGTGCACCGTTGAGCAACACAAACCTAGAAAAGATATCTGATGCAGGCTGACAGTAGAAAACTAAGAGCAGTGGTGTGTGAAGCTAGGGGGTGATGTTATGACTGGAGGCAGGTGAGCATTCAAGGTGCTCTTTTTTGGTTCTTCGACATCTGCTCGAAACGGGGAGGAAGTTAAGAAAAAAAACATAATTTATCCCTTTAATTCCCCATAATCCCTCAACAGGCGGGATATGACTCCCACAGAGAAGCACCGGGTTGATATTTAAATGTGATTTATATGTTGTAGTGACTGATGAGTATAATTTTAGATTATTTTCTCATTTTTCCTCAGTGAGCCATAATGATCTGTTCTCAAAAGGATACACACTCACATATTGGGTTTAAATATATCCCCCTGGATCTGCCGGAGGTTATTTCCATATGTGAAGCTGTAAAATAAGAAAAAGGGGTCCATTTTTTTGTGCTGTGAATTCCCCAACTGGCAAAAAGATTAGTACTCTTTATAAACAGTAAGAACACATAATGAAACACCATTACACTTTCACTTTTTCTACACACCTGTACAGGATTAGTGTCCGGGGACAGTTTACTTGTGTGTCTATGGAGGCTGTTTAATCCACTGCAGGGCCCTTTAGTCCACGGTCCTGCAGGTGCGTGTGTGTACTGGTGTGTGTAAGCAGAGGTGTGGTGGGTGGAGGTTGTTACACTTGACTTCATTACTAAGTGGCCTCTAGCTGTTCCCTTCCTCAAACTCCCTGTTGGCTCCGCAGGGCAATCACTCAAACACACACTAACTTCTCTGACCAACGTAAACATGTACATCTAGACAGGGTTTCAGTAATCCATCTCAATCTCCCTAAGAATATTATGTGTAAGCACATAGTTTATTGTTCAGAGACATAAAGTAGAGAAAACACAACATTTCCCAGCATTCCTTTGGGAGAAATAGAGTTTCTCCCAAAAGCACTCCTGTTATTGTTTTTTTTTTTTTCTTTTACAACTTTCCCCTGATTTATCACAACAGAAATGAGCGATGTATTTATTTTAAGATAAAGATATTTATTTATTATTTAAGTACTTGATGTTTAAAAAGTCTATGTGAGTGCAGCTCCGTCTAATGATTGACGACCATCTGAGGTGACAAACCAGAGCATGCATATTTCCATAATAAACACCATATTTGTCAATCTTTCCTTTCTTGAATTTACTTGGAGGTTTACTTTGCATAACAAAATGATACTTTTTACATTTTTAAATAATAATGAAGAAATCGAGACCCGACGTAAACACGGTCAAAAAATATTGTGCTCTCAAAAACCCACAGCTGCACTAATTACCCAAGAAAAACCTGCAGGTCTCACATTACACGTCTCCTCCAATAGGAGTGCTGCAGTAGTAATCGGCTTCAATCAAACTTTAAAGTAAAACTATACAACTGTTCAGTCTCTTCTAATCAGGATAAATAACAAAAGTGATGTCAAATTATCAGTCGTGCACAAATGGCTCTAACAGTCTATTATGGAAAAGGGTGATTGAGTCAGAAAGTTTATAGTCTGCATCTTCAGTTCATTTCCCCTATTACTATATATTTTGTGAACACATTATCACCTATGATGCATACTGTTGTGTATTGCGGTTCTATCGCTGTCTTTCAGGGAAACGTCTGCTCTAAGTTCCAATAAACCAAGGTGTTGTTGTTGAGGAAGCCGTGAGATAAAATGGTGCGGTGTGACATCATCTACAAAGCTGCGTCTAAAGCTGCAGCGAAGCGAACATATTATTTATAGTTCAGTACTTCGTCCACTTGCTTTGTATATGTCATGATTTTCTGCAAGCTGCACATCTACCAACCTGCCGAGAAGGACATGTTGAGACTACTTTGACTCTTTTCCACTTAATTTTATCGTATCTTCACCTTAATGTTTGAAGGCACAGTGTATGTGTGTGTGTTTGTGCATGTGCATACCTGCAGCAGTTCAAATGTGCAGCATTGTGTAAGCTGCCTAATGACTCCCTCCTCTCAGATGACTCACACAGACTTCTGAGAGAAACTAATTAGAAACAGGTTGAAGAAAAGAAAAAGGTGCCCCTATAACCTTTCATGCTCTGCTGGTGTGGGAATGCATGTTTCTGAGTCAGACACAAGAGAAACTGTGTGAGTAAACACAGCCGCCCGGGAGCTGGCACTGTTACAGCGTCTTAGTCAAACTCTTGTGATGTTTATGTGTCTGGGACACTTTCTCTCTTGTATGTCATACAGCTGTAGGAGCGTTGAAGGCACAGCAGGCAGTAGTCACAGTGTTTGTTTTAGGTTGCAGTCTGGTTGTGGTTACGTGGTTTCAGCCTGAGTGACTACCACCCGGCCTGTGATGGACAGCACTGACCGCTAACTGTTGACCTTTGACATCAGATTGAGGAAGGTTGCAGAGGGGGATCGATGACTCTGTAGGTCATCAAGGTGAAACAAATCATGTCAACAAATCCAAACACACTGAAAAAGTCATGGGTCCAATTTCTATTATGACTCTTTTCTTACCTAACTTTAGAAGACCACAGCTAAAGGTTCTTTCACACCGGGAGCTTTTTTTTCATGCAATTATTTTGGATGTAAATAATTTTTTTCGAACCCGTATCCTGTCAATACAAGCGTTCACACCATCGATGTTTTCCTGTCCTGAGATATTGCAACATTTATTTTTTCGTATCATGGTCGATTTTTCTAAAGTTTCGCATACTGTGTGTCCACTTCTGACCAATCAGATTTCGTGTTGTTGCGACGTCAGATTCACCGGTATATCCAACATGGCCGACCGGCTGATTGTTTACGTGTCGTAGAACAGAGTGCTTTTTGATAGAAGACACAAATATTACAAAGATAACGACCGGAAGGACAACTTGTGGAGAGTCATAGTGTCAGATTTCTCATATGATAGTTTGTGTGCTTTAACAGTTTGCTAAACGTCTTTGTTTTAACTTTCATCTGTGCTAAGTAACTTTAGCTCATAAGCTAACCTGTTCAGATACAACATACCATATGTATTTTCACGGTCTCAAACTCAATAGCGTTGCTGTCACATTACCATTAAGTCTCGGTTGTTACCTTACGTTTATGGATTATAGTTTAATGTGCTTATCTGGTACTGGCCCTGACTCAGTACATGCTATCATGACAGACAGACATCTCAACACTAGTGTCTAATCAGAACTGAAAACACTCAGTCTGCTGTTGTGTCAGTCTTCTCGGTTCCACCCGGGATGCATCTTTTTCCCCCCGGAAAGTTGCAAAATTGCATCGGGCTTGATGTGTATAGTCAGGGGCGTCAAAATTCTCCTCCGAATATTTCATAATTTCGCATCGTATATTTGCGTTCTTTAGCCTAAGGACCTTTAGCCTCTTTCCCAGCTTTTGCGTATTATTGTTATTGCTTATTTCATCTATTTAATCGTTGACTTGCAAACTTCACCTATATCTTGTATCCAGCTGCTGTTGTTCTCTGTGTTTCTTACTTTGTATAAATCAACTGATAAGACAAAAAAAGGTGAAATGATCTCTCCACACTCTCCGGTTTCCACACTCGTCTCTAAACCCACTCTTTAGTGGGATGTAAACTCACCCTGGAAATGTCATTAGTGACTTATTCAAAGAAACGTTATTTTTTGGCGACATGTTTTGGCAGCAGGATAATTTTATTTAATACAGAAATATATTCCAGTAAAAATCTTTAGCAGTTTTGTGAGTTGACTGTTTCAGTTTCCAAAGTCATAAAGAATTATGTCACCTCTTGCAGACTTATGGTTTATTGAGGTGTTTTTCTTCTTTTTACATTTTATGATCTTGCAACACAGACAAATGTAAGCGGGGGTTGTCATATTTTTAGAAGGTAACAAAATAAACCCACAAGCACCCCCAAAATACCCCGAATTACAACTCTGATCTGTCAGTCACTCAGTGGTCACCAGGGAAATGCGGATACTCCTGAACTTTGAGCATTTCCCTGAGAGCCACCGGCAGGGAATTCTGTTGCCATGGCAGCAGAGTGATTGATAGTCTCCATGAGGGAAAAGAGCTGCTCCAGGCTCTGTCTCCCTGTTGTGCTGACAGCAGGTAAAAGATCACTTTTAACTGGGATGAAGAGGGCGTGTTTGGGTGCTTGTGTGTGTGTATATTAAACAAAGAGTCAGTGAGGGCATTAAGTTTTCTTTAAATCAGCTTCGCCTCTGTCTGTGTAGACGTAAGTGTCTGTTTGCACTGAGGACCAAATGAAAGTGACTGACCGCTTGTCTGCTCGTGTCTTTATGTGTTTTGCGTGAGTGCTGTGAGTCGTCACTGAATTATGACTGTAACAGCAACGGTAATTGACCCTCCATGATCCAGACGTGGCCTCTATAAAACATTCAGCCCATAACAGAGTAAAGTGTCTCTCTGGGGAGTGAGAGGTGTAAACTCCATGACAGACTGGACTCTGTTTCTCTCCCCATGATACCAGAATGACTTTTCACTGCAGCTGTAAACTCTTTTTTTAAGCTCTGTTTTTTTTTTAAATA
Source organism: Xyrichtys novacula (assembly GCA_962446985.1). Taxonomy (NCBI): domain Eukaryota; kingdom Metazoa; phylum Chordata; class Actinopteri; order Labriformes; family Labridae; genus Xyrichtys; species Xyrichtys novacula. Next base: position 29,699,188 of record OY660866.1, on the reverse strand, counting down.
AATGATCAGCTTTTAGAAAGTGTTGGTCACACATGTGGTCACAATGGGTGGTTTTACAACCAGGGGTCATTTCATTTAATCAACTATATTTACTCTTTACATTCGAAGACGTACACCTAGAAATCATTCTGTATTTAAGACATTTAAACCAGCAAAAAAAACATATTTGATCTCCCTAAAGTGACCACACAAACTCTCCAAGGTTAAATATCTCCTTTTTTTTCAATCAACTTCTTAAAACACAAGTCACAGTCTTCAGTACTTCCTCCACACCATGCAATAAATAAAAACAACCTCTTCAGGCTCCAGAGTGGCCTGTTTTGTGTTGAAACTACTAAGTTAACTCACTCTCTACCATTAAAGTAAGTATTGCTTCTGCAGGGAACAGAGCTCCTCACTATAATTATTATTTTTCATTCAAAGCAAGCATCTAAAACTTCCAGGAAGGCATAAGTCAGACACGGTAGAGTGAGTGAGTTGAATTATTTCTGTTTTCACTGTTCTCCTTTTCTCTCCCGTTTCTCTTTTTCTCTCTTCCAGCGTCTGCCTCTGAAATAAACCCTCATTCCTCATACTTTGTCCTAACCAAAACAAAACTCAGGCACCTTTTTTTTTTTTTTTCAATGGATAAAACTCAAGCATTTTTTTTCTTATGGATCACACAGACGTGTCTGCAGAACAGCTAGTCTAAACAGTATTATCAGTGCTCTATGCAGATAAAAACACCCCAAAACAACATGAGCCAGGAAACCTATTCTGTATGTGGCTCTTATAGTGTTTTAGTGCTGCAGAACTTCACAGTATGAGCGTCTAATATGAGCGTATTTATATTAGAATAGAATAGAATATTCCTTTATTGATCCCCCATGGGGGAAATTTTTTTGTCACAGCAGCATCACAGACAAGACAAAGAGTGCAAAAATGCAGTTATAACAATAAGGATCCTAATATTAAGAACTTAAATAAATGTAATAATTAAGAAAAAAAAATAGAGAAGGGAAAAAGGGAGAAGAAAAAATAAAACTTTCTACAATAATCAATTATCACACATGCATCTATGAGATGGCTGCTTGACGTCAATATAGTCACCATTGAAACATTTAAAAACAGCAATCCATACTCAGTTTCCATGAGCGTCTGCAGAATTCATTAAAGTTTACAGTTCATGATCAATAACAGTGCAGAAAATCATCCCAGAGATTGTGTGGTAACTGGATTTTACATTGCATGTTGTTTTTCTTGCGTGTGTGAGTGTGTAAGTTTCACATGTTGCAGCAGTCTTCTCCTGCCAGGGGTCAGTTGTTATCAGAAGCTTAGAGCTTGTGGTTTCTTAGACAGGAACCAAGACAAACCAGGACAGGGTGTGGACTACATTACACATGACAGTTTTTCCTGTAATGCACACACATGTAGTCTAACCCTTCACTGTCAGTGAAAATTCACTGACAATGAACTTAAATCAGTTCTCAGTTTTTTATTCAAGCGTCTTATAACTGGGCGCCTCATGGTTTTTGTAATGATGTCAAATCAAATCACCCCTGGCAGCCAAACGTAGGGAAATCCTTACTAATGAGGTGGCACCTGGCATTCATTGGTGTGTTTCCACCGAGCTGTCCAGTCTGGTTCAGCACAGTTTGGTGCGGTAAAACCTGGTCTTGCTTGTGTTTCTTGCTTGGTCATTTTACTGGTCAAATAACATCAGGTTAGAAGAGATATTTCCTGGTATGATTTCTTCTACCTATTCCCATGCAGTGAGTGTAGCTCCACCCTTTAGGATGGGAGAAATAACCTATGCTTGGTACACATAGACTGTATATAGAATAGACGCCGGCTCCCTCCTTGCTGAGGGAAGCCACTGTGAAAATAGCACCCTCTGGTGACAGGCTGCAGTATAGGTCATAAATCCCACCTCCTCCAGCAATCCTTATGGCGTTGAGGAAAAACTTTAGAAATTAACAACACGGAATATAAATTTTTCTCCCCCCCGGTTGCGATGTTGACATGTAGTTACTGTAAGACTGGTTTGTGCTCAGGTCCTCTTTTTTTCTGTGCAGCTCCGTTTTTAAATGTTATTAATGGGTTAATGTTTTCTTTGATTGACACTCGATACAGCCTATGGGCGTATGAAGATTGCAGGGGATACGCTGTTTGAGCCAAGCATCATCACAGCGTCTCTCGGCGACTCTCTGCCGAATGCGCACACTTCTGCACAAGTGGTGGTTCCAGGAAGTGGACAAAATCCCAGAAATACTGAGAGCAATTCGGCTTCAAATTCTGATAATGATGGGAGGCTGAACCAGGTTGTCTGTAGTGTATACAGTCTATGTTGGTACCCCAGCAGTAGGTTGGTATGGATCTTTTTTTAAACCTTTCACAACTTTTGTCAAAACAAACATAATTGGGGACTCTGCTGAACCAAACTGATCCAGACCAATTGGTGGAAACGCAGCTTATGCCACAATTGGTCTGCTTGTTTGAATGAATGTTTGTTTTTGCAATATGATGTCTTGTTTGAGGTCTAACTGTGCTTCAGCTCTGCTTGAGCGTAATCATTAAATATCTTCTGGAGAAAAAAGAAATCTTGTGAAAGAAAAAAAAACCTTTTAGATCACAACCATGTACATTTTTTGGATCTGAGGTTAAATTTGGCTTTTAAACATTCATCAGACATATTAAAGATGATAATGTAAGTTCCCTTTGACATGACTGAAAATTCCTAACGCATGTAAAACCATGAAGCTCTGCACACTTGAAATGAATCTGAGCTGACAGAGCTCCAACGAGCTGCAGAGGATTTTGTACTCGGTGCTTTCGATTTAATCTCCGCCTCTCTCTGATGTTGGTGTTTGTACTGAAAGCTCAGCTGTGGTTCAGGACATGTGAGAAGATTATCTTTAAGAGAGCTGTGATGATTCCGGGTTTAAGCAACGCTTAAGTAAACTTAAACAAAGCCTCCATTCTTTTTACATCTCTGGAGTTCTTTTGCTCCAAGCTGGAGGAGGATTAAGATGGGAAAGATTTATGAGAAAAAATAAATAGACCACAGGGGCATGCAAGAGAGGAAGAGAAAAGACCTGAATGGGTCAAATTTAATGAAAAAGTTATCAAGTTTTGGCTGGCATTAAAAGCTCATTTTGTTCGGCTTTTAGAGCAGACTAGCTTTAGTGAAAAAGACATTACATGAGGTGTAAGTTTTCAGTGATTTAGAAAAGGTCATTTGTTGATTGAACAAACATCACACAGTCATAATTAAAGGGTACGCCAGTAAAAGGGATTTTCTGGTGTAAAATTATTTAGGGTCAAATTACTGTGACACTGAGTTAGACACCCCCTCGAGAGATGAATGATGTCGACTGCTTGCTTCTCTATTTATACCAACTTTAGTTATGTCCACATGATAGCAATACACAGCGGTCTGAGGAGCAATAAACAAACCTCAACCAAAACGCCACTCTATAGCCACAAATAATGCTCATCAACAGTACGTAAAGGGTCCCAGCCACAGCACTAGCCACCAAACATCTTTTTAACTTTGCCTGTTTTTTTAGCTAAGAGACTAAACACAACTCACCCACTCTCTTCCAGCAGTCGCTTGTTTGTAGCAAGACCTCAGGCCAATCCATTACAGACTACAGCGGGGTGACGCAGCTCAAGGAACAACATTTGTGATCATTACTTTATGGAAATGTAATCAGACCGGGATGCTAAGGCAGAAGCACTACCGAGTCTGCAGTGAAAAATAATTAATATGGTGATTATTGCTTCACTGAAATGATAAAGAAATGATCATAAATGTTCTCCCTTAAGCTGCGTCACCCCGCAGTAGTCTGTAATGGAGCAGCTGCTGGAAGAGAGTAGGTGAGTTGTTTTTAGTCTCTTCGCAAAAGAAATCAGGCAAAGCTAAAAAGATGTTTGATGGCTAGTGCTATGGCTAGGACACTATATGTACTGTTGATGAAGTTAGGTGCTGTTCTGAGCATTATTTGTGGCTATAGAGTGGCGTTTTGGTTGAGGTTTGTTTATGGCTCCTCAGACCGCTGTGTATTGCTATCGTGCGGTTGGTACTAAAGTTGGTATGACTAGAGAAGCAAGCAGACGGCAACATTCATCTCTCGAGGGGGTCTCTAACTTAGTGTTATGGTGTGTTTGACCCTAAATTAATTTATGCCGGAATATTCCTTTAAACTGAATTGGTAAAACTGTGAATGAAGGCAAATTGGAAATGAAGGCAAGCACTCACACATAACATTCCCTCCCCCAAGTTTGACTTCCTGTCCCAGTGTTATTTAAGGCTATTCCTCAAACAGAACCCTTCACTTTATCTCTGACTGGAGGCCTCTCCTTCTCTCACACACACACACACACACACACACACACACACACACACACACACACACACACACACACACACACACACACACACACTACTACACAAGGACAAGGAGGTGATGATAGAGGCCTGGCAGGTGGCAGTTGAACGGTCTGTTATATCTGTACTGGGCATCACAGCGGCTCCTGTCACTGCTCAGTGTGAGTTATTACTCAGGGGTTTCCTGCAGACAAAGTTACAGGCACACTAAGAATAAACCCCCCGTACACATACACAAAACTGGATAGAGCTTGAGTCATGTGAGCTTTTTAATCACCTCTTTATCACCATAGTGACCTCATGCAGACATACTGTAAGTAAAGTTTTGATGTCCACCTGTAAAAGAGGAGCACAAAACCAGACACTTCATGAGGTGACGTGGTGGGAACAGGTGTGTGAGACACTACTGTCTAACACAGAGCCAGTGCACAATGCAGGTTTAGTCATACGCATTCCGAGACATGAACACACACACCCACGCAGCACACATCTAAACAAGCAGTCAGACCCAGACAGACAGAAATTATCATTTTAATGCCACACACACCTAGACGTACACACATATACACACATAGAGGGTCCTATAATTATCCTGATATACTTACCTCATCCTTTCTCTCAAGTCTAGAGAGTAACACCTGGTCACATTACGTTATAAGGACTAAAATAAATCTGTGCTTATACACAAGCAAACAGGTTAAGTCATGTCAGGGTATTTATGGATCCAAACACAAATCTTACAATACTGAAAATAAGAAGAAAGACTTAAAGCTACAACACGACACTAAAGAGAGCTAGAATAGACAATCCTGTAACCGTTGGTAAATGAGAAGACAAGATTTCACATGTGAAAAAGAGTTGGGTTAAGCCACAGAGAGTGTTCGCCAAATTTGTGGCGGTAATTCTCCAGATTGTGGAAATTCCCTGCAGGAAAATTCATCACAAATTACTCTCATTTATAAAGGCATCTCCTCACTCTGAGGACTGGAGTTATACTCTTATATTTGGTTAGCTGAACGTGTAGGGAGCACCAAAATGTCCTCTTAGGGCTTCAACATGTCCGATGGAAATCTTTAATTCATTTTGCTCCTTTATTTATCCGGGTTCATTTTCAGTATTTACCATTTTCCTTGACCAATTTTTCATTTTTTCTCATCTATTGCAACTTTCATGACTTACTATCTTTCATCACCAAATTATTCAAGATAATTCACAATTAATCAGTCATGTGATGTGCCACATATTGAAAGTAAGTGAACATTTGAGCTGGTTAGCTAAGCAAAGCATGCTAGCTGGTAAAACATCGTAGTCCATGGGCAAGCTTTGTCTTTAAATTTATGTCAGTTCTCTTAATTTTACTTGCTGGTGTAGTTAGATTTTTTTTTCAGTCTGTTAGGTCGACTTCTTTGCCACTTTTGTGTCAGTTTAGCATCTTCGATTTGGCAATGTGCGCTGTCTTATCATCTTAGCGAGTGAAAGCTACTGGAAGAACATTTGAAGGAGAGACGTTAGGTCCAGCAGCGTGGCATCCTGGATCATGTTTCCTACTTCTTGGCGCTTTGCCACCATAAGCTCTCCCTTTGGACCATTCCTGTGTTGCAAATGCCAAATGTCAGAAACACACTGGTGGTAGACCATCAATCAGAGTTTCTTAGTGGATTATGAAATGACACAAGCAGATGGTTTTCTCAAAGATCTTTTTTTATCTCTCTTTTTTTTTTTTTTTTGCTGATGTAAGTTCTCGCTCGTAATAAATGACAAGCTGGTGTGATTCAGTTTGGGTTTGGTCTGTACCAGAGAGGTCATTTTTGCCATATGTGTACAATTCAAGACATGCCTGATGAGGAACCACAATACCAGACATGCAAGCAGCAGCAGGCGGAGGAAAAACACGATGTGCGCTTTTCACAGGTTCCTTCTGTGTGCTCTTATAACAGCTACAATAAAAAGTCCATGTGCATGAAGTGGGCTTGAAAGTCTTCTGTAAACTCTCTTTAATGATTCAGAAGAAACCACAGAGCAGGAGGATGTGCCAGTGATGCAGACTTCACTCCCTCATGACTCTTTGACTCCCACCATGCCAATAATGACTCTTGTTTTCATCCCAACTCCCATTTCCACCATGTGTTTCATGTTGCTATGTTGAAAGGCCCTTGGTGGAAAGCCCCATGTAAGGACTCACCGTACACAAGCTCGGTTCAAAACGCTGGTATTTCTTCTTTCTGTCTTTCTTTCTCTCTGTGCTTCTTTCTTTTCCCCCTCTCTTGATGAATGTTGTGTGGCATTTCGCCCATCTCCCCCAGACCCATCTTTAGTTCTGTTAAACACAGATACCATCGACGTGTCCTGAAGTCCAAGAACATCATCCATCACCCTTATCAACAAAGGCTCATTCAGACCTCCTTCACTGACATCTACGGGGGTCCATCTGTCCTCCCACACCCCCACTCTGGCCATAAAATGCGTATGCATGTGTCACCTCCACCCTCTCCCTCCTTATCCGTTCCTGTAGGGTTTCCATGAACTTTCTTCCGATCTTTCTTGTGTCAAAGGAAAACATGCAGATCCTTGGAATTATGGATGAATTTTCAGGACCATTAATGCTCTCATTTTATTCAGATGGCGGGGAGAAGGAAATGGAGATTTCACTATATCATGTGTTTCAGTGCTGGCAAGTGCTTGTGTGAATGTTTTCAGGGGTGTTCAGTTCAGCGGGTTCTGTCTGTGTGAGGTAAATCACTCCTTTCTCGGGGTAAAGAGCGCAGCAGGCCGCACCCACAAACCACACTCTGCTCTGGCTGGCTTACAGTCTCACCAGGGTACAGGCCAGTTGGAGTCCATACATCTTGCGTTTTTTTTGTGTTTTCTCACAAACTCATTGTTTCTTCATGACATGTGCCTTGGCAAGGTCTCCCCTCCCACTACAGTAAAAAAACGGCCAATCCCAGGAAAGAGAATGAAGGAAGTAAGGCGAAAGAAAGAAGGCAGAGAGCAGTAAAGAAAGAGAAAAACAGAGAGGGGGGAAAAAAGACGGCCTTAATTTCTGTGACGCCTCACACTCGCCAACCCAAACCCAAAGAATGAGATTGGAGCAGCAAGTGAGGAAGGGTAGGGAGGTTTATGAAAACGGCTGTGGATAAAGGCAGTCTTTAATAAAGGGAGAGCCTGGGGTTTCTGCGGTGGCTGGTAATGGCTCCAGTTGTCTAAAACGAAGACTGAACAACACAATTTGTTTATCTAGACTGGTGGATCTTGTTGGCTTCACAGCTCGCGTCAACATCATCTATGATGACAGCATACACTCTCAGTTGTCTCTCAGTTTTTTTTGCGCTCTTCTCCTTCAGCTATCAACCACATAGACTCAGACCGAAATGAATGTGTCTTCAAAATCCCCCCGGCTCTGTACACTTCATGAACATTTGACGGAAAAATCATACGAAACAACTCAAAGGGTTAATGAATGTGTGAACACTATGGTCCATTGAGTTCATGTAGCATATAAATAATGATATAGTACTGGAAAAATAAACATATGGTAATCCTGTGTAACTAATCAGTTCTTCACTCAGTTTGCATCTATACCACAAAAAATTAGAGGAAAGATAAAGAGGACGCAGAAGGAGAAGAAGACTCAGTAACCGACGAGCTAACTGGCCTTCACTGCAGAGTGTGACAACGACTGAGAGGGTAACTGTGTGACAGGTGAATGGGAGGAACTCAACCAGCAACAGGAGATGTAGACTTGAGTTACTGTGACTTGGACTCGAGTCGACTCGAGTTGCTGTTTTGATGACTTGTAACTTGACCTGACAAAAAATGAAAGACTTGAGACTCGACTTGGACTTGGAAGTTAAAGACTCTGGACTTAACTTACTTGACTTGACATGACGTTTGACTTGACTTGGACTTTGAAATTAAAGACTGGACTTGACTTGACTTGACATAACCTTTGACTTGACTTGACGACTTGAAATAACCTTTGACTTGACTCGACTTAACAAAAAATGCAAGACTTAAGACTTGACTTGGACTTTGAAATTAAAGACTTGACTTGACTTGACATAACCTTGACGTGACTCGACAAAACCTTTGACTTGACTTGACATAATCTTTGACAAAAAATAAAAGACTTAAGACTTGACTTGGACTTGGAAGTGAAAGACTCTGGTCTTGACTTGACATAACCTTTAACTTGACTTGACTTGATATAACCTTTGACATGACTTGACATAACCTTTGACTTGACATAACCTTTGACATAACCTTTGACTTGACTTGACTTGACATAACCTTTGGCTTGACTTGACTTGCCGAAGAAAAAATGGCTTGAGACTTACTTGCGTCTTGAAGGTTCAGACTTGAGACTTACTTGAGACTTGAACATGTGTGACTTGGCCCCATGTCTGCCAGCAACTACCTAAAAAAGGGTTCCCAGGTTTTTCCGATATCAATTAGGGTTTTTGTGGACATCTAGAAGAAGACAGAACGTTCTCATGTGATTTTCTTACGTTTCTGCCACTGCACTGTCTTTGAAAATACTAATGGATGACCATAAATAATGTGATATTATCCTTATCTTGTTTCTTTTTATTTTCCTTTTTGAGGGGAGAAGAAAATCTGACATTGTGACAGCGCTAATTTGAGTGTGTGTGTGTGTGTGTGTGTGTGTGATCTATGGCTGTATTTCTTTTAGTAGTAAATCATCTGATGATAGAACCAGAATCAGGAAACTATAACTACAGCCTCAGGACTTCACTCTTCAGGGGGAAAGCAGAGCATCTCTCTCTCTCTCTCTCTCTCTCTCTCTCTCTCGTTTGTTGACACGCATGTTAAATCCTCAGCATTAGACTCCAGTCATCAAATTTGTACCAAACAATAAGGGTGTGGCTTGAAATGCTTCTCAGGTAGACCAAGGAGCTTGTGACACCATTACCGTGTCAGACGTCTGTAATGTCGGCGTCAGTCAAAGGTCAGTCATGAGCGGAGTCACTCCCACACACACTTTGTCTCACTGAAGAATGAAGAAGAGGAGGAATGTGCTTACTCTGCAGGGAGTGAAAAGACACATTTTGGAGGAGCAGTTGTTGAGAATAAGGTCTAATGTGCCTTTGTAGCTCTGCTTGATGTTAGCTCATACTAATAAGTCTGTTCAGTTTGAAATACATTTTCTGATGATGTTTGACATTGCTAACACGGCACTGTATTGTTGTTGCTGCTGTTTTCATGACACACACTTCATTCAGTCGTTCATTAAACTAGACATGTTGCACAGTATGCAAACAGATGTGAGCCACAAAACACATAAGCCACCCTGATGAATGCATCATTAAAAAAGTCCCCAGACACCAATTCCTCCAATTACCTACTACTTAAACTATGATGTGGTACGACAACTCCTCTAGACTGGAAAGCTGCTTCAAATCTAAGATTTGGAGTTAATTTAACAGCAAAAGGAGCAGTTAGCTGCACAGATCATAGCCACATTAACCAGAACCGCAAGAAAACACAAGCAGCGTTAATTAAACACAGATGGGAAGATGGACTCATTAAACTCATGAAGCCTGATGCAAAAGAAACCTCATCATTTCTGCTCTGTTGAAAAGTGTCTTACTGTCCGTTTCGGTTTTGAAAAGTCCAACTTTAATGTCCGTGAAAGAATTGTTTAAAGGAAATTTCCACTGATTTTTAGACTGCTGAAGGTGCTGTTGGTTAAAGTTCACCTCTCCTATTAAAAGTGATTAATATAACACAAGAGTGAGGTTTAATTAGCTATTCTTTTTTGTTTTAAACTTATAAAACTAAACAAATCAAATTGAATTTTCTTTCAATCATGTTTCCTTTTATTTGTCAATGGGGTGGCACTCGGTGATCGACTTGTCGGGGCTTCCTCCACAAACAAGCGGCTGCTGGAGGAGAGTGGGTGAGTTGTGTTTAGTCTCTTTGCCTAAGAAACCAGGCAAAGCTAAAAAGATGTTTGGTGGCTACTACTGTGGCTTGGACCCTATATGTACTGTTGACGAAGTTAGGTGCTGTTCTGAGCCTTATTTGTGGCTATAGAGTGGCTTTTGGGATAAGGTGTGCGTGTGGAGTTGTAGAGCGCTGTGTATTGCTATCGTGCGGTCGTTACTAAAGTTGGTATAACTAGAGAAGCAAGTGGTTGGCAACATTCATCTCTCGAGGGGGTGTTTAACTCAGTGTTACTCTGTGTTTGACCATAACTTAAATTTATGCTGGAATATCCCTTTAAGTTCTACGTTCAGCATTAAGTGCTTTTGTTAAGGTTCTTCTTATAGTTTTGTCATCAAAATCTGTCCCAAAAGCAGTCCTAAAATCTTCTTGTTTTAGGTCGCTGAAATATTATACCACACTGTTTCCTATTGTGATGAGCTGTCATCGGCCCTGAGGATGAGGCAACCTGCATGAGGGGTGTCATGAAAACAGGTGAAGCAGCAAAACAGACATTGCATAAGATTTTCGACACAGAAAACAAAAGAGAACAAAAACCTCTCAAATATCAAATTCAACATAACAATACCATCCCACACAAGAAGACACTTGAACAAATGAGTTTTATAACTTTGTTAGGATTATCCTGGATTCAATGATATATCTACAACACAGACTTTTTTTTTTTGCTACAAACCACTTCAAATGTTTTGTCTCTTATCTGCTTTCAAAATATGTTTGCCTTTCCTGCAAAATTGTTTATTGCAAAAGTTTCATTAAATCTTTCTGCGCTTGCTAAGGTAAGGTTTGATAAAGATCTTGATTGATGAAATTGGTGTCTGCTTGGTGAAAGGTTTGGTTAAAGTTATGCCACCACTGTTTGTTGAGATTCTGATTTTTTTATTGCAGCAGCTTTGCCTTGTTTGTGTTTGGCATCCAGGCACCGATCTACGACACTGGCTCTGAATGTCATTATTGGAGGTGCAAATTTTCCTGTTCCTGTTTTTCTTGACTACAAATCATCCAAACTGTATTTGCTCAGTAGTGAAAAAATAGATATAAACACAAAAACTGCATCCCCAAGTTTCAAAATTGAATCATTAAACAAAAGTAAGCCAGCTTTGCTTTTACTAAAGTTCAGCAGGATTGACTTCCAAAATGTAAAAGCTGGTCAACCTCAAAGGTTCAATCACTGTTTGTTTGAAGTCTTTGACAAATAGTGTATAACCAACGAGCCGTGGTCAGGAGACCTACATGACCTACAACCTGCAGTAATTCACTGATGTAAACGGTTGACCAACCATGCGAAGCAGAGTGTCGTAAAGTCGAGACTTAGATATTGAAGTGAATGGCTTGCCATTGTACTGGGTTAAATCTTTCAGGTCAGGAGCTCAGTATTACACTTTGTTTTTTTACTTATAAACAATCAAGTGATTGTTTTACAGTACAATCAAGTTACACAAATTTGCGCAAGATTAAATAATTGCACGCTTAGCAGGAGAATCAATGAGTTTACAGGAATTAATTACTGGACCAGAGAAATCTGGAGTCATAAGAGGAAAGTTTGACGCTTGATTGTACATGAGCCGCTCAAGGAGAGCACTGACGGTAATGACTTTCCCCTGAGAACACAGCTGTTTGGTTTGGACGAGATGTGCCGACAGTAGCATCTGCAACAGAGGTCTATGTGTTGCTAATCAGAGGCCAAACTCTCTGCAAAGAAACTGGGGTAGTTTTTACATTTGTGAAATCCTCATAGGAGATGATTGTGAGAAAAGGAAATACAAAACCACCAGGCAACCATAAATATAACAATGGGTGGGAAAACCCCGTTGATAGATTTGTCTTTGTTGATCAGTTCTGTTGATGAACCACCCATAGCTGTTTACATCCCTCTTAACTTAATCACAACTATAGTGGGCTCCGTTTCCCAGAATCAACTGAGAACAACAGAGTCACTGAGGTGTTATCATTTGGAAAACTCAGAGGACAGATTTTCTCAGGAGGGGTTTGGCAAAGAGAGGCCGCCTGATTAAAAGCAGCTCAACCCACTCAAGGATGGTAAAAATAGAGCTCCTTTTAAGGTGTTCAGATTCACCGGGGACCTCTCTCATCCTTCTCCTGTGACAGAAAACACATATCCTCATCTCTCCTGGTGGATCCTATGAGGGTATTTTCACCGCCGTGGAGAACATCTGGAGCCAGTCACTCCACCGCTGACTCCTGAGAGCAGTACTAATGGAACATGTGAATGTACAAGATCCGGCTTGAACAGCTGCTTTTGGCTCAATTACATATTTGGCTGGATAGCAGCAACGTGCTAACACGTCACGCATTCTAGCTTAATTGTGTAAATTGACGTTAATGCAGACCTTAAGAGCCAGGGCAGAGGGCCACAGAGGAAGAAAAGCGGTCAAGACTCCAATGATCGGTGGGTGGGGCGCTAAAGAAGGAATGAGGTAAATGTAAAGAATGAAAACAAGCTCTCAGGAATTACCATTAAGAGCCTGGGGTCAAAGGTGACAGATACTGTTGCTGAACTTTGTTCCCTGAGAAAACTTTGCTTTTTTAAGTCCATGACTCTACCTGTCTGTCAGGTCTGGAGCACCATTACAGCCACTTTAACAGAAAAGAAATTAAGCTTACATATCCTCTTAAGTGGATATCACAGAGTTGGTACCCTCTCTCCCTTCAGTTTCCTGTTGAAACTAAAGGTCAGGCACTGGGAAGTGTGTGTCCCTACCAGTCAGGAGCCATTAGAAAAAATCACATGTGCAATGAGGGAAAGCTGGATCGAGAACCAAAAACAAACAAGCAGTCCCAATAGGAAAAATATACAAACATAGCCCGCAGATGTAATCAGTTTTGTTCACTTAATCACTCTTCCATGTCACACAGGAATGACTCGTGTTCACAGAAAGAGTCTGAGAGAGCAACAGCAACTCATTAACCCCCAATTTCCACCACATCTGCTAGGCTACGACAAGGCCGTACCCGCCGATCGCAGCTGATCGTAACCATTCAAGTTAATGTGTCAATTTCCACCGGCTTCTTTACATCCTGCTGCAGATCGCCGGACTCCACAGCTGATCGCAAGAGTTCTATTTTTTCCAGTCGCCGGAGCATGCCGGATAAATTCAGCACAGATGAACTCATGCTGGAAAGAAAGTCAGGCACACACACAAAATAAAACATCCGGCTTCTTTTCAAAATAAAACCCTCCGTGCAAATGGGTGGAGACGAACCAATAAAAGGTTTATAGTCGGCATTTCACCCCGATGACACCATGGATATGAGGATGCTGATTCTAGAAGTCTAGAAGTAGATTTCCTCCTCTGGAAGGACACAATCTACTGCTTATATGGTTAGCCTATGTGGCTAGAGACAACTTGTTATCGCACAGTTGCATGTGAATTTAGTGAGTTCTTGCAATTTCTGCTGTCTGTAATGCGCCATGAAATTCGCTTCACAAACGGATCCAGTAGGAATTGGCAGACGGGGAAAATTGCCGCCATTCCACTTATATGGTTAGCCTATGTGGCTAGAGACAACTTGTTATCGCACAATTGCGCATGAATCCGTGGGTTCTTGTTAGTTCTTGTGATTCTTTCTGTCCGTAATCTGCCACAAAATTCGCCTCACAAACGGATCCGGTAGGAATTGGCAGACGGCAAAAATTGACGCTGTTCCAGATGCAGTGGAAATCCCGGGTTAGTGTGATTAGAGCCCGTACTTTTGAATATGAGATTCCCCCATTCAAATCATAAGCAATCCAGAAATGGGTATGAAATCTTCAGCTGTCCTGGAGGAAGAGGAAGAGGAGGAGGAGACAGTGTCTGGAGGAAAATGTGGAGGCCATCTGTACGTTGTTTCCATTAGATTCATCCATTTATGACCAACCAGCACAAGAAGTACCAATCATGGGAAAGTAAGGTCCCGTAATCTTTTTCCCTCTTATTGAAAATGAGCGTGACAGAGCTGTCAGACTATGACTGTGTGTTCCTCCAAGTGTCTCTGACTCTATGAATGGAGTCTGAAGACAGTTTGAAACACTTTCCAGTTTTCCTCTGCCTGCTGATGGAAACATTGCCTGTCTGAATTCCTTTTGTTTCTGCAAAGAGTTTAAAAAGGAAAAAAAAAGGAAAAGTCTGTCTTATATTGCTGCAGGATTTGAAATGGACACGGTGCAGAAGCAGAGGTACACTAAAAACCAACATTATGGCAAATGGCAGTTCTTAAACTGCAACAGGATTTCAATAAAAAGACAGTCCTCAGAGATATAGTGCTTAATTGTGGGTTCATAATTACTTTAAACTGTGACTGCACTGACTTTCCTGGCATTTCCAGCTACTTGAGTTTGACTAATTTCACACATTTGCTTGGTTAAGTGCCAAGACTTCCCAGATTGGCACCAGTTACTAATGTCGGCTTGCAGCTGTGAAGCATTCGTCCATCTGTGTCGGCTAGCAAGGCACACACCTGCTGAAATCAGACACAACAGGCTCTCAGTACGGCTCTGTATCTGAGTGATATTGAGGCCCTCCAAAGAGTGAGTCTAGCATATACATAAGTACAGACTGATGCAATCATACAGTCCATTTCCACCCTCCTCTCCTACCCCATTTCTCTCAGTTGGCCAGCTAACCCATCTGGCTGCAGGGCTTATAAACAAACACTCGGATCAATCCGTTCACAGTCAAACACTATGGAGTAACATTCAGTGACTATTCTGTACAAGCTCAAAGTTGCTCCCCAGCTGAGGTATTGGATTCCTTCACCAGCCGCTCTAGTGCTGCAAGAGACTTTATGTTTTCCTGTCCGAATATAAGCACAGATGTGCAATAACATATTTAAAATCTGTGCCCTATGTAGGCCAAAGACAGAAGCGAGGGTGGTCACAGAGGGAAGAAAGTTTAGATTAGAGAAGAAAAGACGACATCAGATGACAGTAGGAGGAATTATGGAGAATCTTTTATGCTCTGTAGTCTAAACAAGCTTAAACGAAGATTGCCATTTTTCTCCAAGCACTGACATATTCTTGGCTGTAAAATGAGAGAAGCACTCGAGGCTCTTTGCCATGTTTTCATTGAGTTTGCTTTATGTGTGAGGTGGGAGAAAAGCAATGAGCAACTGGCTAATGTTTGGATCTGTTTATTGGTGTTTTCCTTTTTATCTCGCTCCAATTTCCTTGACTTTCTTTTTTTTTCTCTTTCCTGCCTCTTTCCCCCCCTCTAAATAGCTCCTGACATTGTACCTTTCAGACAAGGGTAAAGGGGAAAAGGTCCTAGAAGACATGTCCCCGGGGAAGTGTCATGGGCACATCAGGAAGCTTGTGAAATCCATCGCCACTAATTCCTTTTCTAGCTTTTCCACCTCTGTCTCCGTAAATCCCTCCTGCTCCTAACATTGAACATGGAAGACTGTGCAAACAGAGACAGAGCACAGCCCCTACATTGTTAGTGAACAGTAAAATAGTTTATAGCAGCTCACAAAGACACTCGCTGCCCTTTCACCAAACCTCAGCAGGTTATGGGGTGGCCATAACTGGGCCCACAGGGTCTCATTTGGGACTAGCAGTCTGCCGAGTCGCTCTTATAACCGAGCCTCTGTAAACAACACGGCCTATCAGTCACTGACAAAACTAAAATACCTCTCCTACTGACAAGCACCCAAACAAAACACAGAAATAAAACACAGCTGAAACTCACAGTGACCCGTGATCTCTGCAGTCCCACAGTCCCACTGAGTGGCACAGAAAAAACAAGAGTGTTCAGACACAACACACACCCAACAAACCCCACTACTCTCATGTTTACAATATTTCCTGAGAATTAGGTTCAAAATGAGTTTGATAGTTTGAAAAATATACTGAATCAGAAAATACAACATTTCAAGAACAGGCTGATGTGTTTCAGTTTAGCATAGTTTGTAAGTGACGACCTTGCAACATCGGGACGGAAAAACTTCGTCCAAGTCTGATTGTTTTCTTTTTTTTACAAGTTAAAGTGTTCTCAGTGGTCTTTAAATCATTATTATTAAGTTTTTAGCCAAATTCACATTACCTGTATCATTTTGGAGGGTTTTTCTTCTGCAGAGCTCCAGGAACTCATTTGCGATTCACCTCTGAGTGGTGGGCGGAGTCAGCGCTGCTCTGCACACTCCTCTTCATGCTAGCTTGTAGCCTAACATTGCAGGTGTCGTAGAAGAAGCAGGTAATATAGGAGCTATTCAGCCCTCAGAGACTAATGTCTTTGGGGGAATGATGAAAGCTAATATCGTAATTAGCATGTTTGTTCCACGATCGTCCTCTCTACTTCTCGGGTTCTGGTCTGCAGGGCTAACAAAAACACAATTTTAACCTTGTCTGAATGCATATGAGTGGGATAAATAAATATTATAATAAATATATGGGTGAATATGACTAGTAAAAGCACTTTGGGAGGTCAGAGGACTTAAAAAAGAGTTTTGTAAGTGTGTTTCCTTTACTCAGGTTTAATATTACTCTCTGCAAACATGAAGTAACTTCCATGATGTTAAATTCTGATCAGTGTTTGGCCTCCTTTTCATACAATAAAGCTGTTCTGTTAGTCCCCCCAAGAGGTCTGGGGTACTTAAATTTGCAGGTTTACAGTCTCCTCACATGTAGAAGGTTGACTTTATGATCCAAACTGTAGCCAGACAGTAGGAGAGGATTTAAATCTTATGCTAACCTTTTGGAGAGCTGTTATATTGACCATCTTGTTATGCAGTCTGTGATGGAAAGAAATCTGACTCTACCAGTTTAAGCCGATGACAGATCTTCCAAAAAGTTTGGGTTGGATATTAAGTTGAGTCATTGGGACCGTTGCTTGATTTGAAACCCCTCTACTGAGCTGACTTTGATTACAAATGCATATTGCTGGCAAAGACGGCTGCAGAATTTGTATTTGTCTTGACATGAACCGCATAGTAACTCGATCCCATAAGCAGAGCTGGGTTGTAATCAAATGAAAACTGTTTAATCACAAGTCAAGACATATTTGAGCACAGATGAAAACATGAGAAATTGACAGATTTTCAACAGAGGGACTGGAAACTCTGCGACTCTGGAGAGTTTTGCTGTCCCCCATGGCTGTCAGCTGGTTCTATTTCGGATCTACAAAAATATGAGTGCAGGGAGAGGGGGAAGCCTGAAAAGAAGGAGTCAAACAAGGAAGAATGTACCCTCCTCCCCTGCGTATGTATAAGTGTGTGTATATGTGCATACCTATGAAGGTTAGTGTGTTACTGTTCTGTCGCTGCGATCGCTCACAGTTGAAGGGGGAAACCCTGGACTTCACATTAAGAACACGTTTCAAATGAAATTAAAATTCCCTTTGCTTGTTTTTCGCTTTCCACCGTGGGGCAAATTAGCCCTGAGGAGGCCAGCTGGTTTGTATCACTGTACAGTCCACTGATATACTCATGATACCCATTCTACCTAAACCTGCTTCAAACTGCACCACGGCACACTGAAACAGGATCCAGCCGCCGCTGCGCTCATGACCTGACATATAATTGCTTGCAATGGAACAAGCAGTTTGGTAATGTGGTTTCTAGTGAAGGGGTGGTGGTGGTGGTGGTGGTAGTGGTGGTTGGGGGGAGTCAAGGGGTAAAGAGGCGGGTGAGTGACACATAGACAAGGAGGCTCAAAAAACCAAGGAGGACATTAAGTTTTTGCATTTGAATTTCTACGAACCGCACATAATTGGTTGCAGAGCCTGAATGACATCAGAGCGTTGACTTCCACTAATGAGCTTGCTGAGAGATCAAGTGCCGTACGGAGCAAAATAACCTTTGAGAGATCAGGAACAACACACTTAGCGGGCTTTTGAGAAAGGACTTAAAATTTGCTCCCAGGAGTTTCATAGTCCTCAAGTTATATTGTCTCTTCAAGTGTTCTCCAGGTTCTTCAGGTGTTACCAGATCATTTCATGCACTTAAAGGGATATTCCGGCGTAAAATTAAGTTCGGGTCAAACACACCGTAACACCGAGTTAGACACCCTGTCGAGAGATGAATGTTGCCGACCGCTTGCTTCTCTAGTTATACCAACTTTAGTAACGACTGCAAATAGCAATACAGAGAGCCACGCGTTCAACCAAAACGCCACTCTATAACCACAAATAATGCTCAGAACAGCACCTATCAACAGTACATATAGGGTCCTAGCCACAGCACTAGCCACCAAACATCTTTTTAACTTTGCCTAATTTCTTTAGCAAAGAGACAAATCACAACTCACCTACTCTCTTCCAGCAGGCGCTTGTTTGTACGGAGCCCTCTGGGCGAGTCCATTGACTGTAGTAGGGGGGACGCAGCTCAAGGAAGAACATTTATGATCATTACTTATAATTTCCGTGAAGTAATAATCACCATATAAATCATTTTGCACTGCAGACACGATAGTTTTTCTGCCAAAGCGTCTCATAGTGAGTGCATTATCATGAAGAAATGATCATAAATGTTCTTCTTTGAGCTGTGTCCCCCCTACTACAGTCAATAGACTCGCCCAGAGGGCTCCGTACAAAAAAGCGGCTGCTGGAAGAGAGTTGGTGAGTTGTGTTTTGTCTCTTTGCTAAAGAAATCAACCAAAGCTAAAAAGATGTTTGACTAGAGAAGTCAGTGGTCGGCAACATTCATCTCTAGACGGGGTGTCTAACTCAGTGTTACGGTGTGTTTGACGCTAACTTAATTTTACGCCGGAATATCCCTTTAAGTGTTGCTTTTTAAATAAATGAGTCATAAAGAGGCCAAGTGGGCTCTCACCAGCAGAAAAGAGGAAACATGCTAACCATCTTTTACCCACATATTCACAGCCACAGGCAATGCTATCTGGCTCTAGAGGTCACAGTACTGATAGTTCACACGTGGTCACAGTTGGTGGCAGCCTGATTAGGTGTAGACACCAACATTATGTGGTGTTGAGTATTAGACTTTAAGAGAACTACGAAACAAAGAAGTGGCCACGTTAGTTTTAAAAACCCAACATTGACTTTCTGTTTCCATTGGTACCTTGTCTTCGGTCAAAGTCCTCAGCCCTATCATCAGTCATGACCACCTCCTTACATGGACCTCTTTATCCTCCTTGACTTCCTATCCACCAGTGATTTGCTCACGTCAGAGTTTCTGCAGACATTTAGCTTTGCTGCTTTAAACCAAATACGAACTCAAGCTGGAAGACATTTTTCACTGTCAACAAACCCCCCTAACCCTTTCCTGTCCAAAGTGGGACTGTTATTCCCGTTACATCGCTCCATCACTGTAAATGTGGCAAAGATGTAACGATGGAGAAAAGTTGTTCTGCTATTAAGCTGGCATTCAGGTCATCAGAGAGGTATAACAAAGGCAGAGATAAATAAATGAGTAAAACTTCATAGTTCTCTGACCCATTTTTCAATAATATAATAAGACATCCATATGGAGTGTGATAATTCAAGACTTGTACGACCTCTTTGATAATCCACTTTTCAATAAAACACCCACTCCTTTGCTCTCAAACCTCTCCTGGATGGAAGGTAAACATTTGTCTCCTACCTCAGGAATAGTTGATAACAGCTCATTCAGATAAGTCGGGGGTTTCGTGGGCCTCTACTATCTTTTATCAAGGCTCCTGATAACAACTGATAATGGCCATTTAATGGTCTGATAACCACACAGGCTGCATATACATTAGAGTGGTGAATGTTTTTTACTAGAACTTTGGCTAGAGGGGATCAGCGTATTTCCAAAAATGTAAACCTATACTCGGTAAGGTCCATGTCATGTGTTTAGACAGGCATCAGCAGACTCTGACTTAACCGAATTACTTAAACAAAGGTTGTTTAAAACTTAAATCACTTCATTTGTTTCTGTTTAATGGGAACACGAGGTGCTGACTGTTCTTGGCATGCTGTTTAATTAGCTATAAAGAGGGGGAAACTTTATTTCAAATCATTTCCAGTCCTGCTAACTCAACTATTGTTTGAACTGGTTCTCTTCCCTTTCGTTTTAATAAAACACCTTCTGAATGAAAACATAAGAGCGGAAAAGTGAGTGAAGGTCAGACGTGAGAAATGAGGAGAAAAAAAAGCATCTGAAAGGAAAAGTTAGAAGAATGTTTCAGGTCTGAGCTTGTCCTGTGCCCTTTTCTTCTCACTCTCACCTTATCAGTGTCGTGGCTGCACGTTTTTACAAATTGTTCCAGGACAGAAAAAAAAAGGGGCCAAAACTGGGAGATCTGGCATTCATTTACATTCTTACTGGTTTGGGGCTTCTCCTGCTCCCCCCTTCTTTCTTGGAGAACAGAGAGCAAGATGGAATTTTCGAGGGGCCAAAAAGAAACAGAGCAGGAATCGTTGAAGCAACAAAATCCCTGAGTGAGCTCCCCACAGGGATCTGTATGGCTGCCGTGTGGTTGTAATGTCTTTGTCCGCCCATCTCCTCTGATTACCATCATGTCTCCGTAGAGGGCCATGAGGGCAGAAATCGTGTGTGTTCATGTGTGATTGCCGAGTGTGGGAGAAGAAACCACTGCAATTATGCTATAATGTGGGAGAAAGTATTATAGCGTAACTTAAATATGTATTGATATACCTATTTGATGTGTATGAAGTTGAAACTTATATTCTAAGTTCACACAACACAGATGTTAAGCCTGAAATATTGGGATGGCAAATGTGTCAGCAAAAAGCAAACAGAGCAATCTTTCATTCTCAACTCTTTTCTTGTCTGGAAAAAAATTTGGCTCCGTTTTGGTCTCCTTCACTATTTGTTCACCAGTTTATCTCTTTCTATGTTTGCTATCTGCTGCTGGGCTGACCTTTTTTTGTGCGTTTTGACTGTATCTAGCTTCCTGCTCGAGAAAAAATGCTGATAAGGGAGCCATGACTCCAAAAGCAAAACGGCAAAGATGACTTTTCAAAACCAAAACAAAGGGCTGAGGGAAACTAAAGTGCTCCAGGAGACACAGCGAATAAGCAAAACAGATGAAAACAACTTTGACATGATAGGTTGCTTTATGATGATATTTCTCCACTGTCTTTATAGAAATATAGCTGCACCCATTTCACTGAGTAAATTTCTACCTGTTCAATATATCTAATAATATAACTCTGACAGTTGAGCACACGTCTATGCACTTGAACAAAATGATACTGGAGAGACAGTTGATTCAGGAAAGAGGCACAACTAACACAGAAGTTTCTCCTACAATGGATATACAAGATACCTGAGCAGCCAGCAACATGTAGATTAAAAACCTTTGAGTCATCTGCCATGTTTGTTCACATTTGAACACAAAAGTCAGAGTAAAATTGCACAAAATTGAACTTCTCACAATCGGACTGACAAACCTAGATAGAGCGGTTAGGGGTTGATTTTCTCGGCCTAAGCGTTCTGTGCTTGCTCCAATGTTTGCATGCCAAACTTTGAGCTTCAAGTTAAATCGCACATGTGTGATGATAGGAAGCTGGATGGCAAACAAAACCTAGACAGACCAAGAAAGGTCGTAAAAAAAAGACTAAATTTTCTTAACTTCTCATGAGAAATGACACATGAGACTACAGACAGTTGAATTTCCCTGCGGGTATCAATAAAGTTCTTCTTCTTCGTCCTCTTCTTCGTCTTCTTCTTCATCCTCACAATGGTGCAGAGCTGTAAAAGTGACAGAGATTTTATTATTTGATGTACATCCTTTATTCTCTTGCGTGTTTCGTTGGTTGTTTTGATTTGTAACTGGGAGATGACCTGATAGTAGCGAGCTAAAAGGGAGCATGCTGCCACCCTAACCTGAACCCTAACCCTAAGCTGATATGCTTCCATCAATACTTTGATTCTTGCCTGGTGCTTGTAACTTGGACAAAGACAGTAGTCCAGTTATATCACCTCATCTTCAGTCACAGCTCGACTTTACTGTGCGTGTAAACCTACAGACTGTTTCTCTCATTACTGCAGGAACAAATCCTAATAAATAATAAATGTCCCTTTAATTTGAAAATAATGTTAATTTACTATGTTTGTACAGCAGACTGTAGCAGCAAAAAAATCATTTTTTCTTTAAGTAAGTCATTAAAGATGTTTGTCTACGCACTAGTCTACGTTATCAATATAATGAAAAAACTTGGTAATCAGGGTTTGCCGGAAGTTCTTATGTTTTAATGTCAACAAAAATGTGTGTAAATGTTTGTAAATGTGTGTGCATATGCAGAGACTCTAACTGACTCCCAGTCACATGTGCAAACACCCTCAGGGAGGGAACAAGGCCCCGTTTGGCACTGTGTGTTAACTCTGGCATGGCAGGAATGAACACATCATCCTGAGGGCTAAGTGAGACGGTTACAGCCTCTCGGAGCCCTGAGCGGTGTCAGTATCACACTCTAAACCAAGAGACTTCTCAAATCTGGATCTCATTAGGCCTGGAGAGAACCAATGATGGAGTGAACACATCCAGACTGCAGCCACACTTACCCAACAAAGCTGCAGGCGCGGTCGAGCCAAGAGAAACAGACCGTTCACCAATAGAGCACTCAGTGACCTGAATGATGGCTATGGAAGAGGATGGAAGGCTCTAGGTGGAAATTGCAGGCGCGTTTACATATCTGCTGTCTGCCGTTATGAAAGAAAACGCACAACACAAGAGACGGATCAGTGTGTGTCTTTGTCCCAGGTGTTAACTGCTGCTGGTATCAGTCGGGGTTATTTCCCGCGAGAAAGTAGCTTGCTTGTGACGCTTCATCTCCCAGCAAACGCTCATCTGTTGTCAGAAGAAGACCAGATCGCCTGCACCCTGTTTCCCATAATCCAACCTCCGTCCCTCCCTCCCTCTTTGGATTTTCCTCTGGACTCATTCTTTAACTCGTCCCATCTTCGTGAAGCCACTGTGCCAGTCAAGCACTTCAAAAGAACCCAGACCCTCATAAATGGCACTCCAGGGGCCTCTCAACCGCAGCAAGAAGTCGGCTGGAAAATCCAAACAAACAGTACACTGATGAGTGGTTTTGACTGTCTTAGTTCATGCAACGCAGCCCTGCGAGCCTGCTAAGTGATCGGATACTGGAACATAAACATCTAGTTCCAGTAAAGTTATAGTAATGTGGAGGGTAGAGGATGTAGGTGAAGTCACGAGGGACAATCTGCTGCGGCTGCCGTGTAAAATAAAATAAAGAGTCAGTCTCAAGCAACGAGGAATGTTTTCTTATCATTACAGGGCTGGTCTGGCTGGTCTGATTTGGGGGGCTTATCAGAGGATTAGGCCCGAGGGCTGAGTGGTGATAGATAGCAGTTTGGGCAGAGGTGTGATAGCCTTGAAGAGAACCTGGCCTGAGGAGTGGATGTGATGAGGAAGAGGGCTCGAAAGAACTGGACAGGCTTTTAGTGCGCTCATAAAGTCAAGTATGTCACAATCGTATCTGTACTTGCTAGTTAATCTAAAGATCAACCAGTATGAATGTTTCAAGGGGAAATAACGACGCTGGGAAGTTACGTCTGAGATATTTTTGAGTTTGCTTTGAAGAAGTGCAGGTCATGTTCATGCAGGGAAAGATTTACCATCAATAACTGAAATTAATTCTGCGTTCCAGTTACCTCGGAAGTCGGAGCTGGGAATGACGTTACACCTGAGTTGAGTTGACAGTGTTCCAGTTAACAAGTTGGAAAACCAAGATGGACGCCTACTGTTAGCCATTGTTAGTTGTTTACGATTGTCAGCTGTCATTAGCCATTGGTAGTTAGTGTTAGCTACACCAGTTGTAAACAACACACAGTATTTTTGTCTTACAAACACCATAGCACTGTGTGCACAGTTAGACGTTGGCCAGTACAACATATACCTTTTATTTAATTTCACAAAAACAAAACAGAAGTGCTAATAAATAATAAATAACGAGAGCTGTCAATGTTACTCTTTACTGTTGATGCACTGCGCTGCCATCTTGGTATTTGACGTTGTCGTCCAGTTGGGGTTTGTAAGGATTATCCAGATGAATTTCCGACCTTGAGTTCGGAAACTCCAACTTCCAAGTATAACTGGAACGCAGCATAATCCAGGAATCCCTCTGGATCCGGAACGGCTCCGCTCCACTCCGGACTGGCAGGCGGATCAAATACTCATGCATACAGTGCCCACTGGATCCAATCCGCCGCCTTCAGAGGAGAAGCGCTCTTGTGATTACATATATTTCTCGCGAGACTGGGCGAGATCTCACAAGCTCTCATGCGCTTCCCCGGGAGATATTGAGTGAGATCCGCCGATCGGTGTATATAAACACCCAAATCCCACAACCCTGGCCTCTCCTATTATCAAGTTAATAACAGTTCAATGTATTGACTTTTTTGGCCGCATACAACTTCTGCTGCTGCTCGTGCTGCGCTGCACTGAATTTATGCGCTGTGCTGCAGTGTCCGGCAAAAATACAAGCCTTGGGGAGCTGGATGGCAGAGGGATTGTGTGGAATCACATACATTGATTATCATGCTTGCGTATTTGATCCGCCTGCCGTACCGGATCAGAGCACAGCTGCTCCGGATCTTGTGGGTTTTAGCCGTAAGTCCCACTGTACACATGCTGGATGTTTTCTGGGCAAGACACTTTTACTGGGGGGACTGATGCTAATAAATCTACATTAGTCTTAACATTGATTCAAATGGAGAGAGTAATGCTAATAAATGGACATTTAAGGAGAAAGACTGATGCGAACAAGCTAACATTAGCTTTGTCACAGTGTTAAAATTGGTAGGACTGATGTATGCAGTTGTAGCAGCTGAAAGGCCGGGAGGTCCACAGCAGCAGCAGGACCTTAGGGACTAAAGATGTGGTTGGTAACTTCAATGACTTTAACTCCGCTGCATGTCTTGTTTTGACATCAAACTTTGCCAACATCACAAGAAATGCTTCGTGTAACTGTTTAGTTACAGAAAATGCAGAGACAGGAGACCTTACGTGTGTTTTGTCAGCAACTTGTTCACTGCTTGAGGAAGGGAAGACCGTTTTACGCCTACTTCAGAGAATACTCTCTCTGGAATCATATTCACAAAAAATATAAATTTGTATATCTTATTTGCACAAAAATAAAGACTTAAAATCACAACCTGCAGGGCAGCTTTTCAAATAAGAGGCATGATTGTCTTCATCAATCATAGGAAAAACCTGGAGGGGGTCAGTTATGTCTCCCCACACAGGCTGATAAACACTAAAGCAGTAAAAAAATCAACTCTGCAGCTGAAACTTGTTGCCTCCAGGGCTGCCAGTTTAGAGAATCCATCATACATCAAATCCTCCTGATGGGCCAACCACAAAAATAAACTCCTAATGCATCAAAGAAAACAAAGTCTGCTTGTAACAGAGTTGGCCCATCAAAGTCAACATTACACTTGCACCCCAGAGAAGCTGGCTCAACAGAAAAATGTCGGCCCTACAGCATAACGTGAGGCCGAAAACAAACACTGACTGAAATACTGGTTGTGTGTCTCTAGAGAGGGTTGATAAAAGCAGAAAATGAAATGAAATTGAAAAAAAAATTCAGGAAAAGAGTGATAAACGCTGTCAGGGAAACCAAACTGAGACAAGACAGAGAAACGCACAAATGATCAAGAAGAAAAGATGAAAGAGGACAGAGTTTCCTTCCTGTCCAGAGTCCTATCCGTCTGGTAGACTACTCATCCTCAGAGTCAGAGGCCTGTTTCCCTCTGAAGCTTTGATGTCCCTTCACCCTGACAGGATATTACACTTTAATGATCCCCTGATAGGAGTCCCCTCCTGTACGCCGCGGTGCAGACGGCAGGGAGTGTGGCTGAAGCACGGGACATCTCAAGACACAAACACAGACCAAGAGGTGAGGAGAGGTGGAGGAAAGTTCAGCTACTGACTTCAACTCCTCGACCGTCCTATCATTTGGACACACACACACACACACACACACACACACAAGTAAGCACAAATCATAATACCAAAGGCTTGTTAATAAACCTTATTTTTGTATTGTTGCATGACTACATGAAAACAATCTTATTTAATGACTCGATAAATATTGATTTTCATGCAAATCCTGGCTTCATAACTGAATTTGAACAATTTAAGATGTGATCTGAGGTCCGAGGGCCGAATTCAATTGATGACAGAAGCATACTGTAAGTACATAAAGTTTATTTATAGAGTGCTTTTCACAGATAAAGATCACAAAGCACTGCTCATAAAATAAGTGCAATTACATAAACATAAACATAAACGGTGCAAAAGATAAGTACAGATACATAAACAAATACGAATACAGTACAGGTGAGTATGGAAATAAGTGCAGAAACAAAAGATAAGTAAAAGAGACAAACAGAACCTTGTTGATTAAAAGCTTGTCTAAATAAAAGCGTCTTCAACTGCTTTTTAAAAGTATCCACTGAGTCGATCAAATGGAGGGAGAGGGGCGGATCGTTCCAAAGTCTGGGGGCTACGGTCTTAAAAGCCAGGTCTCCTCGAGTTTTAAAACGGGTCTTTGGCACCATTAGGAGGTTCTGGCCTGACTACTGAAGGGTGCGCCCTGAGGAGTAGGATCAGTGATGTACTGGGGGGCCTGACCATGCAGCGCCCGGAAAGTCAGAGCTAAAATTTTAAAATTAATACGAAAATTGACCGGTAGCCAATGACGACAAGACAAGATAGGGGTGATGTGAGCAGATTTGGGCGTGTTTGTCAGAAGTCTGGCAGCTGAGTTTTGGACAAACTGAAGTCTATTTATCAAAACAAATGAACAGAAAATTATAATAATCAATACGGGATGAAATAAACGCATGAATGATCAATTCAAGATCTGGTTTAGACAACATTCTCCTCACTTTAGAGACATTTCTCAGGTGATAAAAACAATTTTTGGTCAACTGTCGAGAATGACCCTCTCAAGACACGGCTTGATCAAAAACAACCCCAATGTTTCTGAGGCTGTTCTCGAGACTGTTGACATCCTTTGTGATGGAATAAATTTATGGGTTTTTTAATTTGAGGTAAGAGCTGGAACTGATCTTATTTAAACTGTTTCATGGGTATACAAAGCCCCTGAGCACACGAATGAGTTTGCTCAGGGTGTTGTAACTGTTTGATTTGTTGATTCTCTGATGAGTGTCAGTATGTCAGCAGCCACACCAACTCTATCAGGAGCCTGAAAACATACGTTATTATCCTGTCTGACACAATCTCAAACTCTGGATGAATACTATGAGAGAAAGAGAGATCTGCTCACAGAGAGAAAGAGAGGCAGGAGGAGAGAATTATGTGTGTATTGTCCACACTCAGACAGAGAGGTACTAATAGGAGCCACAGGACTCTTCAGTTAAACCAGTAAATCCCAAAATAAACAGGTTTATTTGAAGGACAGCTTTGTTTGAATAGTCAGAAACAGTAGTGTAATGTATCAGAGGAGCGGCCGGATAAAGAGCCGGATTTCCAACTGTGAGCAAACTTTGGGTAAGGAAAGTCACAAATGAGATAAATGGGGGTATTAATGCTGATGCAGAGTCACAGCTGCTTAAATAGGATTAAAGCGGCAGTGACTCTGTGTGCTCAAGTCAGTTAAATACCATGCATGTTCAGTATAAACAAAAGGCATTGCACATGCATCATACTTTGCACTCTCTCTTGAACACGCCAAGTAAAAGTGATTTTTGAAAGACAGTGTTTTCGATTTCACTCTGCCCTGTTTTTTTCTTTTTTAATAAAGCTTCTTCAGGCCCTGCAGGGGAGGTTTACAGGTGAGCTGCTGAGCGTGTCAAAGCCTGCTGCACTCTCTGGGAACTGGGATACCATGATTACAACATAAACCATGAGAATCAGATCCGCTTCACTTCTCTTGCCACAGAAGAAGGAGCGGAAAAACTGATCATCGTGGGAGATATAATTTGAATTTCTGAATAATTGAGAAACAGACAGTTAGTGGTGACGTTTCAGTTAGCGTTTGGGGTAGAGTTACTTGACCATGTCCTTTCAAAACTGGTTCTTCCAGCAAAATGGCAGCAAAGTTTTACAAATAGTTCCGCCACAAGCAGGAAGGATGTGTTTATTGAGAAAAACGGAAAGTTTATTTTACTAGTTTACCTTTCAAGACACAGCTTTCTGCGCACTGTGCAGATTTGAATTGTTCACAGGCTGGTCACAGTAAAAGCAAGTGTGGTCTCTTTGTGGTTGACAAACTGTTTTTTATAAAAACATATCAGATTTCCCTTCAGTGTAGGAAGATGTGAGAAGGGGGTCAGTTTACGCAAGCTGGCTACTTTTCTCCTGGTTTTTTATGTTATCGTTGCGGACAGAAGAAAGAAGTTTTCATGATAAAAAAACAAAACATTGATTTAATGTCTTCCTTCTGTGTTGGCTTAACGTCTCATTTCTGCTGCTGTCATGGCTTTTTTATCATCTGATAAAGCCTCTGATAATCCTGTGATAATGCTGGAGGACATCAGTGATGATCACACGATCATACATGTCTGTGTGTATATTAGAGGGAAAGAGAGAGAGGGAGAATTTGAGTGTGGGTGTGTGAGAGTGAGAGAGACTTTGGGTTAAGACCAGCCCCCTTTAGCTGCAGCTTGTTTCAGGTCTGTCTTCACTCCCTCTGCTGTGTCAGTTTGACTCTGAGTCACTGGGCGCTCATGTTTGGATTCCCTTTACTGAGAAATAGATGAAGAGCCGGATAAAGGAAACACCGCGACAATTTCAAGGTATATTTTCGGGTCCTTTCCCACATCTGATGGAAATTGTGATAGGTGATGTTGTTAGCGGTTAATTCGTTTCAGATTGCTTTTATGTGGTTGCATCAAAGTTGTGTTTCTATAGAAAGAAGAGGATAAAACATGACCAATACCTGTCAATATTTCAGGATTCTTACATTTATCATACTCTGCTGGCTGAAAAGTTTAATTATTCTATTGAATTACTCTTTATTAGGGGAAAAACACAGTTGAAACTGTTGATCCAAATTTTATAGGAGATGCTTTACTTTTTAAAGGAGTGACTTTATCAAATTCTGCTTTTTAAATTTTTTTTCAAAAGTTCTTCAGAAGGAGATCCTGCGATCATTCCCAACACAAACTGTTGTTGCTGTTATAAGACACACAAATCCTCTTGATCATATTTCATGATAGATAACCGACACACAGATGCTGCAGGTCACTCATAACCTCCATTCATATTGATTTATGACGTTTCTTCATCTGTATGACTTAAAGTCTCCATAAACAGCTGTTCCTGGGTCAGCACTCAAAAACTTCTCAAATCCTCTCACAAATTTTCAGCAACAGACTAAATGTCTAAAGTCTCCAGACCTTTAGTTAAATGTTAACATATGACTCAAGAAGCGGGGGAAAACATCCTCTCACACGACTGAGACTCAGAGGAATGCAACCCTAATCACTCCTCATTTTCTTCCACAGCAACACCACTTTAAGCTCAAATAACTAAACCACAACCTCCGATGTATTTCTGCTTTACATTGACCGTGCTGTTTAAGTGTATTAGCGTGTGCAGGGAACTCCAGAAACTCCTCGTCCACACTGTGTAAAACAGCTGCATGTGTGCCAAATTAAGTGCATGTGTTGTGATTGTTCTTGTCTAACAAGCTCACAGTGACTGACATGTACTGTAAACACAGGGGTACATGTTTGTTTGACATTAGAGTGATCCCTTTGCTATTTGTTCCTTTAGTGTACTAACAGTAATAAATAGTTTTATGCGATTTAGTGGATTTCAAATGCTCATAGTTGTAGTTTAGGTTCAAAGGCATAAACTCACATATAGTGAAGTGTATGTGAGTGGGAATAGATTTCTAGTTTCTGTATGTTCTCCACCAGGCTTTGCTTTGCCTTCTTGGAGTTGTTATTTATGAGTTTTGAGGAATTAAATTTGTCAGTGATAGAGGTATCATACGTTGATTTTAGACTTTTAAACTATGTAGATGATCGCCTCCTTTAACTGAGGGTGATACTTATAAAAAAAAGTATTTATCTTTGTTCCAGCTATTAATGGTTTTCTCCATCATCCTCCTCTTTCATGTCTTTCTGCAGCATCTGGACCCTCCAGACCAAGAAAATCAGAGCTCAAGAGCATCTCCCTCTGGCCAAAGAGAAGAAATCTATGGATTCTGTCGGATTAATCTGTTTCAACATCATGTGATTGTTTTGTTCACTCAAAAAAAGCTCCACATCTTTTTTTTTCTTTTGACATCTTGGACTGATTTTTCACCGCTCATCCTGCCAGAATAATGTCAGCAAAGAGGACTTTATAGAGGAAAGAGGAAAGAGGAAAAGCATCATAAAGCATGGAGGCTTCAACTTCTGCTCATGCGTGGACTCCCTCCTCCTCACCCATACCCCCCATTTCCCCTTCTCCCTCCTCTCACGGCTATTTGCAGTTCTTCTGGGAGTACCAGGACATTTCTGTGATCAGGGAGCACTACAACTACACAGGGAAGCTGCAGAAAGACCGCTACCGTGAGGGTCTCAAACCCGAGGGCATCGCCTTCCTGGTGGTGTGTCTCCTCATCGTCCTGGAGAATGCAGTGGTCCTCATCGCCATTTGGAGGAACAAAAAGTTCCACCTGCCCATGTATTACCTGCTGGGGAACCTGACTCTGTCGGACCTGCTGGCTGGGATCACATACATGGCGAACATTATCATGTCAGGGCCTAATACCCTGAAACTAACGCCACTGTTGTGGTTCGTCAGGGAGGGAGGTGTCTTCATCACTCTGGCCGCCTCTGTAATAAGCCTGCTGGCCATTGCGATTGAACGTCATGTTACTATGGTGACCATGCGGCCATATCATGGGGCAAAGCGAGGGAGGATGTTGGCACTGATTGGTGCAAGCTGGGCACTTGCAGGATTTCTGGGTGTTTTACCAATTTTGGGATGGAACTGCATCTACAAACTGGACCAGTGCTCCACGGTCCTCCCGCTTTACTCCAAGAGCTACATCCTCTTCTGCGTTTCCGTCTTCATCGCAATCCTCCTCGCCATCGTGGTCCTTTACGTCAGAGTGTTTCGCATCGTCCGCACTAACACGCAACGTCAGAGGTTGGGCCTGTCTGGCAGTTTGAGAAAAGGCCTGGCGAGGAAGTCCCAGAAGTACATCGCCCTCCTCAAAACTGTCACCATCGTGCTGGGCGTCTTCATCGCCTGTTGGCTGCCGCTCTTTTTCCTCCTCCTCTTAGATTTCTTTTGCCCCACTCGTGGTTGTTACCTTCTCTACAAGGCTGATTACTTCCTGGGAGTGGCCATGGTTAACTCGCTCCTCAACCCTATCATCTACACTCTGACCAGTAAAGACATGAGAAGAGCCATCCTCAGGCTGCTGTGTCGACCATGTTTGATGACCAGAGATGGTCAGGTGAAAAAGATCGGGATGCCGTTTCTAGAGTGTAGCTTCAGTAAAACCGAGGTGGCGTCCCAGAAGTTGGAGGGGGGGCCGGAGACAACCATTTCCTCAGGGAACAATGTCACCACACCTTCTCCTATAAAAGCCCTTTACCCCAAACTCTTCAAATCTGTCAAAGACTTTGACTGAGAAAATAAGGTTTCCTGTGCACCAAAAAGAAGACGTGTAACAGCATGCCATCGGATGTTCTCAAATGTGAAGCCAAGTAAGAAACTAAGTGAAATATCTTGGAGGTCTCAGCTGACAAGAATGACAGACCTGAACTGTGTTATGGCCACTAAACAAAAGGATGCTACTCAAATATGAACGAGAACACAGACATTTCTACAGAGATGGCTCTTTTTTGTTAAATTTGCACTGAATTATCACAATGAAAGGACCTTCCTTTCTCTGTAGTTTCTTTTAAGAGACTTCTGTAAACTCAAAGACTTGTGTGGCTGAAAACTGACACTTTCTCCCACTTGTAAAGGTATAAAAAATTGGGTTGCCTCTGCCCTTTTTTCTGTGGTTTTATACTGAAGTATCTAAAACAAACACGTGTGCATATTCTGTTTGTCTGCACACACTTGGGTTTCGCTGGTTCGAAGGTCTCTGGTGTGCTTGATTTGTCAGACAAAAAGGTGTAAAGCGCTTCTGCACATACCTCAAAGTGTGAATGCAGAAAGACAGACACAAAGAGAAGACAATTGTCTTATACACAAGGTTCAGACAAGAGCGGTGTGGTATAGATGTGGGAGGGAGAGCAAAAACCAAACTCCCCCGAGGTTTTGAAATGACAAATGGTTAGCTTAGAGAAGCGGAGTGGAAAGTTTTAAATGTCAGGATCAGATTTTTTTTTACATCAGTCAGGCATTTGCTGGAAAAATGCAAGCATCAAAACAACCAAATGTAATATAACGGACGGATGTGTTGTTATTAAATATTTCCAGAAGCCACAGCTGACTCAAGTTCTGCAACAACTGAATAAGCCTGATACATGCTGACTTCAAAGTTTAACATTTCATCACCACAAGCTGTACATTTAGTTACTTTATCATTTTCCAGCAGCATGAAGACTTTTAAGGACGTGAATGTTCCTGCACTTGTAAGCTACATCATGCAGAAACAGTGCACTTATTCCTCTGCTTTCCTTCACTTTCAGTCATGCTAACAGAATATTTCAAACGTTTTAGTGCTGTTTTTTGGACCTCAGCTGATGAATAAAGCAGTGTGTACTTTTGTGTAGCTTTTTTTTTGTATTTCTGAAGACTTTTCATACCATTTTTATTATAAATTATGACTTTTTTGTACCAATGAAAATGTAGAAAACTTTCTTTTCATAAAAGAAATAAAAGGAATTGCTTAAAAAAAAAAACTCTGAATGGTTCATTTTCCTTGTGTGCATGCTAAAAGCACTATATTAACATAAGTGTGCCAGAATGTGTTCTTTTTTGTGCGGTCGGGGTTGTGAGAGTCGTATGCTGCTGTTGAAGAAGCACCACAGGAAGTCAGCCCCCTTGTCTCACATCTGGTAATGCTATTGGCCTACATACAAACGTCTTACTGGCTCTGCAGGACCATTCCAGCACCTCACAAATGTAGCTTTTACCTCTACACTTCATTTCTCTTTTTTTCTCTTAAACTGTCATGCTCTGACCTACTGACACTGAAAAATACATAAACATACATCTGGCTTTAATACTAAGCTGTACCATCTGTAGACAGGAAAAAAACTAAACAGGCCGCTAATTCAACACAAGTCTGGATATTTGTCTACTTAATCGGAAACTGAATAGTCCTAGGTGACTTTCATTCAGCATTTTGGCGCATAGATTATAGATATACTGCTTTGGAGTAAGATAATTAAAAATGCCACAAATGTCAAGCCAATGCAGAGACTCTTATTCAAGCTTTTATCACCTGCAAAAGTGACTATTACAATGCTCTCCTCTCTGGTCTTCCTTAAAAGAACATTTCACAGCTTCAGATCCTACAAATTCAGCTGCACGCATGCTGACGAAGACCAGGAAGAGAGCCCACATCACACCAATTTTAAAATCTCTGCATTGGCTACCTGTGTCTTTTAGAGTAGATTTTAAGGTTTTTTTATTAGTTTTTAAAGCTCTTAATGGTCTTGGTTCTTCTTATTTATCTAATTTGCTTTTACCGTATGAACCTAGTAGACCCCTCAGGTCTTCAGGTAGTGGTCTTTTAATTGTTCCCAACATTACGGTCCGCATTTGTGGAACAGCCTACCTGCAGACGTGAGAGCGACACCTAATGTTCATATTTTTAAAAGTAAACTTAAGACCGACCTTTTTAGTCTGGCTTTTAGTTAAATTTCGTTTTAATCTTTAAACCTGCGTTACGTGATTTTACCCTATTTTAGTCATAGAGTAACTATTTTGTGTTTTATTACCTCATGTTTTAAAATGTACTTACTGTTATTGTTTGATTTTCAGACTGTTCAATTTATTTAACTTTTAATGCTTTATCACCTTTATTATATTTTATCATGGTTTTATCGTTTCAGTCCTAGATCCAGTGTTTCCTCATTTCTTTTAACTCACGATAGCGTTTCCTCAGTCGTCTGTGGCGAGTTGAAGAGTCCTCACCTGGTCTTTTGTGTATGTATCTGTGTGTGAGAGTGTGAGTGCTGTATGTGTTAAATGGGGATTGGGTGGGTGGGTTTGGTATTTATGTTTTCATTTATTTCTTTCATTAAGTGGAAATGCTGACACAGCATTTCCACTTATTGTTATTCTACTATTTCTTTATTAAGTGGAAATACTGACACAGCATTTCCACTTATTGTTATTCTACTATTTCTTTATTAAGTGGAAATGCTGACACAGCATTTCCACTTATTGTTATTCTACTATTTCTTTATTATTATTATTATTTTTATTATTATTCTTCCGTACCTTTTTTGGCCCTTTTCAACTCCTTACCACTTTGTGCTATTTCAACCATTCAAACTTTATACTAATGCACTCCTTCAGGACATTATTGCTAGTACTTTTCACCTTTCTACCATTTATACTTTTTGCAATATTTCACTTTTTCTGCAAAATTTGTTCCATTACAAATGAATGGAGATACAGCTATAACACCTTCTCACCCTTATAACTTCTGCATACTTTCACCTACAGACCTCATTTTTGCTTTAAAATGTTCAGCAACGTGTCTGCTACAAATGTTGTATGACTCCTTTTTGCTATTTCCTACCGTTTTTGCACAATTTCGCTTGGAGCAACATGAAGTTTTCTGCCTTTTTCAGCCTGACACACGCTACAGCGTGCAACGTCAGAGGTGACGTCACCACTAGATGCGGCCGGAGCCTTTTAGATTCACTAGACCAAGCGTGATTATTTTGCTGCTACGGCCACAATTTTCATTCCACAGCTATAAAAAACACATCATAATGGAGGTACACTGGTCCTGCTTCTCACAAAATACTCATAAAGAAGTCATCAAATTGTACAGCTTGCCCAGGAGCTGAGTATATACCACCGGAGTGCAGCGATGCTGCCCTTTGACTCCCATGTTAAATTCCGGCCAAGAAACCCTGACAATTACTCGCTGTTGTGGCCACATTTTTTACACTATTGGCATGAAAAATACAGTATTGTCGTTATAACAGTGTCAGGATTACCAACATCTTCTTATTTTTTGTGATACCACTTAAGGAAATTGTGCTAGGTGAAGAAGTTTACACGGTTTCTACTTCATTCTCGATAGTACCACTTGTCATTGGCAGTGTGCTTTGCTCACAGGAGTCAGGCACGGCCGCGCGCACACACTGGATCCGTGTGTGGACTGCTGTCTTTCTTTTTATAGGAGCTACACCCGTAATACTTACTATGTTCCTATAGTTTTGGTGTTTAATTGTTGTAACATACAAACTACTTCTTATTCCTCTACTTCTGCTTTTCTTTACAGTCTACATTTATATAATTACTTTAACTTTTACTCTTTAATATTTTCTACAATCGTATGTAGTGCAGTAACTGAAGCATGCTACTAGATGATGCTGTTATGCCTTAACAACTTACTATGTTGAGATGCAGACTGCACACGTCTTTTAATTATACCTCTGCTAATAATAATGTCAGTATGAGTGTGACTTTATTACTACTTGTATGATAACTACTATATATATCCCTTCTTTATTTCCTGTACTTAAAGTTTATTGTCAGCTTTATACAAGTTTTGTACAATTAAAGGTAATTTTTCAGCTTCTTTGTACGTTTCCTACAAATGTCTTTTATTTGTATATGTGCAGGACAAATATCCGACTCTAAGGCTAAGCCAGCAGGTGAGCAGTTTTCAAAGTTGTGCTGAAATTGGGCTTATTGACACAGACACGCATGCAAGCGTGCACACTCAAATAAATAAACATTCTTTGGCAGCATAATACCGTAATGTGTTTTCAACACTGACATGTCCGAGTGTTCCTGAATGTCTCAAATACGTCAACTGTGTGTCTGCGTGAACCCACGGTATTCTGTGTCAGACTTTGCTCAGGTAAGTCGATGCACAGTCTCTGTTAACGTCCAGACACTACAAATGAGAATTTCACGTTTCTACATGATACTGGTTTGAGTTATATTTCATTAAGAGGATGTGAGTGGTTGAGATATTGACTTGAAAATGCGTACAATACATATGATACCGTTGAACAATATAACGCTAAAGCTATTAGCGTCGAGCTAACGCTAAAGCTAACAGCATACTGTTAATAAGGCTGAGTCATGTGCTTGCTGAAATACACAATATTGACTCAATATGTGAGCTGGCGTCATGTTATACACCGTGCCAGTTAATATTTACTTAAAAAAGTTCATTAATGTTGGTAGCGATGGGGATACTGCTATTGTAAAGCATTTGTTAATGGGAGACGATTGTGACGGTACCGCCGTTGCTAAAGGTAACAGACTGTTGATTACTGTTACTTTGTCATATTAACAGCTGGGTCATTGACACGGGGATGTTAGCTGTTAAGCTCCTGATTACGTTGTATCAATTTTGTAGATATTTTTGCTAATACAGGTTATCTTTACCAAGCACCTAGTTGTAACACATTTGAAATTATATTTTTTTATGTGGTAAAATAATACAACATGCTGTTGTAATTATTGAGGGGGTTATTCATGATGGTAATGATATAGATATTTGCAATGTTAAACATCACATTATCGACATATATGCTCTACAATCACAAGTTCAAATAGATATAGATTTAATGGATGGGTTGTAAGCTGCCTTCAAGCTTGTGAACCAGCTCCTCCTCTGTATTTGCTTCTGTAGCTGCTCCTGAAATTTATCTACTACTGTACCGTATGTTACCTTTATATGATTTTGAAATGATTCATAAAATGTATTCTGTGACATTTTAAGCTGTGGCTAACAGTGAGGTGATGTTTTAGAGCTGTTTCATTTTCTAATACTATTATGACTAATAATGTTGCTTTTCTCATAGGCCTGCTGTTTTAATGTACTATGTATCTGACAGATAGCACTAATGTATTGTTTTTTGTCTCAAACAAACAGAAGATTATACCACTCCCGTGCGTTTATTGGTAAGTAGAAGTGTTATTACCAAAAGTGACATCGTACTCTAAAAATTAGCTGGATGAATGTTTTGCTTTATCCTGGTAAACAACAACTCATGAGACATATATTTCAACAGATGATGCATCTAATAAAGACTGACTTTAATTACATATTAAATGTTGATCTTTCTCTATCACTACTGCATATCTCCTATTATACATATATATATATATATATATATTGGATACATTTTTTCCTGGTGGACAAGTGTGTTAACAATGTTACCACACAACTACATTTGTTTATTCAAAACATTTCAACTTGCTGGGAAAGTGTGACTTCATTTTCATAATAATGATGAGGGAAAATCATTTGGGAAAATGAGTGAATGAAGTGAGCTGTGAGGCTGTTTATTTTAAAGAGTATTAAATATCTGTTTTCTACATTTTAAGCTTCATGTTTTTCAGGCCAAGGTTGCTTCACTATAATCTTTCCAATAATTATGTGGTATAAAACATGAACTTGGATTAGAAATGACAAAACTAATGATTGTCAATGAAAAATGGTTGTGCCTTCAATTAAGTATGACATAATGATTGTTTTGCAACTACATTTACATTTTCCTCCTCTATAATTTCACTGCTTCTGAAATTGGCTATTCTATCTCTTTAATGCAGACCATTGTGGCCAACTCAGCTGAAAGTTCACTAACACAAATACATGTTAATGTGTGAATACATTTTTTTTACAACAAATTATGTAAAACCCTACATCATGACATAATTTCACAAACTGCTGCATCTTTTCACTGAATTGTAACATTAACCATTTCAAACTATGCCTTATCTTAAGTCAAGCTGAACCTAATGTTAATACGTTTGCTGCTTGATAACAATTGAATGTTTATTACAGTGTCATGTTTTGTTTTTTGACAATAAAACTCTAAATGTTTCATCTGTATTTTTCCATTTCCCCTCCTAGTGACTCAACCTTGTGTTTAAGTGCAGACCGCTTGCCAGTCAATGTAAGTTTATACATGAATGACATTTTTATGAATATCACTGTGTGCCTTTATTGTACACATTTTACACACACCTCTCTTTCTGTAGTTTCTACACAATTGAGGTTACTTTCATACACATGATATTTGATCACATGCTTATGAACATTATTATTAAGGCAATTAAAATTGACTTATATAAGCATTCAAGATAAGTGGGTGATACATCTTTTCGTAAAATACACTGAGCTCGTACA
This sequence comes from Xyrichtys novacula, assembly GCA_962446985.1. Lineage (NCBI taxonomy): Eukaryota > Metazoa > Chordata > Actinopteri > Labriformes > Labridae > Xyrichtys > Xyrichtys novacula. Next base: position 29,660,677 of record OY660866.1, on the reverse strand, counting down.
TACATTTCGTCATCTATTTAGTAACATTTTAGATGTTCAGTCCTGATACATTTTTGAAAAGATGATCAAATAATGCTCAGTTTCAGCATTTGACTCAACTACACTTTGAATAGATGTGTATCAGAATTCCCATATGTTACTTTGAATGAAAGCACATTATAATGACATTGGTTTCGGGTGAATGTCGGTTGATTTAAATGTTTTTATTATATTTCATACAAATTATTAATATTTATTTCCATTTTTCTTACAGATATCCTGTACTGTTCCTCCACTCTCTCCTATCATTTTGGACATTCTGCCTTTCTATCTCTCCTCTATCCAACTCTGACTATTTGAACAGCTATTGCCAGCCTTTACAACCTATTTTGAAAGCCTTTACCACAGCCTTTGACAGCCTTTAAAAACCGTTGTGAAAGCCTTTAAGAAAGGCTTTGACTGCCTTTGACAGCCTTTCTACCACTTTTAGAGCCTTAAAAAGAGGCATTCAGACACTTTGAGAACACTTTTTGGAAACAAGCTTTTTTTTTTCAACTGATCGCGTGTAAAAGCAATACTTTTGAAACAGCAAAATCTTTGAAAGTGCAAAATCGGAAACATCACAATCTTTGAAACAGCTGTACTTTTAAAACAACTACTGTTATAAAAAAGCACTAATTTTGCACAAGTGTTATTTTTCTTGTAGTTCTTCCTTTCCATTGTGTTGCTCTACAGTTTCACCTGAAGAAGTTTCATCACCATCACCGGTCCTGCCTCATTGATTTTGAGTTTGAAAAATATACCTTTCATATTTTTGACTTGAATATTATTTTAACAAAAAAGTCCTGACATCTAAACATTTGCTATTGATTTGTGTTTCTGTTAAATAACATAGTTTCTGAAAACAATAAAGCATTTCTGTCCACTCTGGTGTAATCAATAACTTGACTTTGTTGTATAAAATCATTGTTGTGAAAGGATAGCTACAATGCCTAGGAAAAGTAAGAGGTCACAGGCTGCAAGTGAGTGCTGGCAGAGGAGACGTGACATTGATTGTGTAACTACTGAACAAGCAGATTGTGCTCCTCAGATCAGTGCAGAGACAAGGAAGGCTATGGTATCTGATGTTAACACTGTGAACCAGGGAGGTCAAAGTGCATCATGTTTATCACAGGTATCTGATGCAGATGTGTCTAAAAGGAATGTATATGAACCTCCCATAGCAGGCCCGTCTGATTGTGGACTGATAAAGCACAGAAGTCAAAGCAATGATCCAGATGTACAACAGGTAACATGTGCAAACATGTTGAAAACAAAACTTCCTAGTGTGTCATGTACTGCTGGTCCATCCAACTGTCAAGCAAACTACGTAGCCAAAAGTGTTGAGTCATGTTCCACTCAGGTATCAGATGCAGACATTGGAAAGAACTGTAGTGATGTAAATGTATCAGACTCTTCTCGACATGAAAATGTAAACACTGCATACCAGTCAGGAGAACAAAGTGTGTGTGCCTCACGTAGTCAAGCATCTCTGAAATATGGACGATCCAGAAACAAGCAGTGCACCTGTAACTCACTGACATTTCTAGCATTCCTGTATGAGAATGAAAACATCACCAGAGCAGACCTAAACCGTGTTTTGGATAAAGGCAATGTGGTGTATAAACAAGTCAGAAAAACAGTTCGTGATCACATCCATCTCACAACTGATGAGCTCCCTAAGTGGGTACCTGCACGCAGTCACATGCAGAGAGTTGACATGTTACAGCTGTCTAGATACGGTACATTTGGAGATCCGGATCCCGGAGCTGTTGATACCTTTCTGGACCTCGAGATGGGACTGAGCTGCTTATTATCAGATGTGCAGTATGCTTTGCTGCTGATGGCTTCACTGTGCATTGCAGTTTTCAGGACCAGAAATGGCAGATATGGTTTCTTTGACCCACATGCTAGGACACCTCATGGTTTGCCTCGACTCCAGCCTAGAAGTACTCCTGGCACTGCAGTCATGGTCACATTTACACGACTCAGTGACATGATTGACAGGTTGATCAGTTATCACCACATATTGTCGACCCCAGAGTCCTGTAAGTATGAGCTGAAACCAGTTGTGTTTTATGATGTGAACCCAAATGATGATATCCCAGCCACAGAAGGTATGTCTACAAGTTCCTCTGTAACAACCACTGTGATAAATGATGACACAAGTGCTCCACAGATGAACACTGATGTTCATGAAAACACTGAGCATGACATGGAAACTGAACAGGAACAACTGATGGAGTTCAGCCAGTGTTCTGTCACATTAAGTGGACCTGAATCTCTTGCTCCACAGATTACCACCACTGTAACTGATGACTGTCATGACCTCTCAAACCTGATAGAAACACAAGCACATCAACCTAAGCAAATCAGCAATAACTCTTTGAAACTACAGCAAATTCAGGACACACAATCAAATTTCACACAAGCATTAATAAATAACCCTGTCACCAGTGACAATGTCCTCAATGATATCTCCAGTACACTGTCAAAACTGAACAAAGCACAAAAGAAAAAAATTCTGAGGAGAGTAATGACACCTGAAAAGACACCACAAAAGAAAGACAATCAAAAAAGGAAAGAGAGAGAAAAGTATGCCAAGGATGAAACATATAAAGCAAAGAAAAAATGTTATTCAATGAGCAGATATTCTGTCAATCCTGAAATACAGACAAAGAAAAGACAAAATATCACAAGTAAATACAGGGAAAGCACAGACTTCAGACTGAAGCAAAAATTATACATGACAAGGAAATACAGAGAAAATGTGGATTTTAAAAACAGACAAAAACAATATATGAACAAAAAATACAGAGAAAATGTGGATTTTAAAGACAGACAAAAACAATATCTGAACAAAAAATACAGAGAAAATGTGGATTTTAAAGACAGAAAAAAACAATATATCACCAAAAAATACAAAGACAATGTTGATTTTAAAGCCAGACAAAAACAATATATCACTAAAAAATACAAAGACAATGTTGATTTTAAAGCCAGACAAAAACAATATATCACTACAAAATACAAAGAAAATGTTGCTTTTAAAAGCAGACAAAAAGAATATATTAGGAAAAAATACTCAGAGGATGTAAATTTCCGGCAAAGACAGCGATCCTTTATGCATCATCGATATGCAAATGATGTATTCCGCCACCAACACAGACAGCTGATGAGACGAATAATGCGAGACAGGTACAAGAAAAATCTTGCATACAGGACTATGCATAAAACCAGATGTGCATTGAAAATATCACAGAAATATAAAGCCATAAGTAAACGAACACGTCAGACTGACAGAGACAGTGAAAACCCACTTATTGAAAGTGCCATCAGTGATTTCCGATCACACATTAAAGCTGGTCCCACCCATGTTTGCACAGTTTGTCACAAAGCCTCATTTCCAAACCAGGTGCAAAAGTGCAAAAGGTCCAACTATGTGAAAAATCCAATCATGGTTTCAGCTTGTCTCAAAGGTCAGTACGTCCATGAGTGTAACGATAACTGCAGAAATCAGTGCACTGTCCCTGATGAGAGAAAGACTGAGTGGATTTGTCACACCTGCCATAACCATGTGAAAAATGGATCCATGCCCAAACTTGCCATAGCAAACAACTTGGAGCTTGCTGACATTCCACCTGAGCTGTGTGACCTCAACATACTGGAGAGACATCTGATAGCAAAGTGCATAACATTTGCCAAAATCATTCCTCTTCCCAAAGGCAGACAGAGAGCTATACATGGTAATGTTGTATGTGTTCCCTCTGAAGTCCAGGAGACAATTCATGCTCTACCCAGATTGAGAAATGAATCTCAGGTGATGAGAGTAAAACTGAAGAGACGTTTGAGTTACAGAGGCCACCATCTGTTTCAGACTGTTACCTGGTCCAAGCTAGTGCAAGCTCTGCATAAACTCAAAGAGATACACCCCCAGTATGAAGACATAACTATCAGAGATGAGGAGGAGTTATGTGACCCCACACTTCCTGATGATGGTTATGAGGATGAGGATGAAGACGATGGTAATGATATTACAATGAATGATGACGACTATGACGATGAGGATTTGATGGAGATTGATAGAATTGAGGCTGCTGCCATGCATGACGTTGAAACTAATGTTGAAAATGACGATGAAAACACAGAGCAGTGTAATAAAAGTCACACCCAGGACAATGATGATCAGACACAACAACAGGACGCAGACATGCATAATGGTGGTGTTGTTTTGGAGTCGTGCCTTCAGCCACGGGATGTTTCTGAGGAGATATTGTGTTTCAGTGACTCTACATACTCAGTAGCTCCAGCAGAGAGAAACAGTCCAGTCAGTTTTTTTAAAACACCCAAACTGGAGGCCATGGCGTTCCCTGTTCAGTTTCCCACTGGTGAGAATACACTGGATGAAAACAGACCCATGAAATTATCACCCAGTAGTTACTTCAAAGCAAGGCTCTTTGGTGTTGATGATCGCTTTGCCAAAGATACCAACTACCTGTTCTTTGCACAGTTTGTGACTGAAATACACTTGGCTACCTCCAGCATGTCAATACAGTTACGCAAAGGCAAACCTTTGACCAGAGATGGACGAAAAATAACATCCAAGATGTTGAGAGAAAAACTTGAGGTGGAGAGACTGGTGAGAAACAGAGATGCTATCAGATTTATGCAGCCGCTCAGAGGAACACCAGCCTACTGGGACAAAACTACAAAAGATCTGTTTGCTATGATCAGACAGTTGGGCAGTCCTACTTTCTTTGTCACATTTTCTGCAGCAGAAATGCGTTGGCCTGAGGTGATTATTGCAATAAAATCACAACAAGGTGAGGAGGTGAATTTTGAAGAGCTCGACTGGTCCACAAAGTGTGACATTCTGAGAAGCAATCCTGTGACAACGATGCGCATGTTTGATAAGCGTGTTGAAGCACTGTACAGAGATCTGATCATGTCTCCTGCACAACCCCTGGGCAAAGTTTTTGACTTCTTTTGGCGTCTCGAGTTTCAGCACAGAGGAAGTCCTCATATACATGGTCTTTTGTGGGTAGAAGGTGCACCTGTGTTTGAGAGAGACTCTGATAAAACTGTGTGTGACTTTGTGTCCAAACACATCTCTGCTCAGCTCCCTGATCCAAATAAACAGCCTGAACTGTACAAAAAGGTCAAAGAAGTGCAAATACACAGTAAGAAACACTCAAAGACATGTTTCAAAAGTGCAAGGTCTGGATGCCGATTTGGATTCCCAAAACCACCCTCCAGAAGGACAATCATAACAAGACCTGTGGATGACGATGAGGAGTCAGAGAGACTAAAGACAGCCAAAGAGAAACTTGCACCGCTAAATCAGCTGCTGAATAAACCTGAAACTGAATCCATGAGTTTTCAACAGCTCCTGTCTGTCTGTGACTTAACCGCTGATGAGTATGAGAAACACATGAATGTGATGAGTCAGTCCAGCAACATCATTCTGAAGCGTGAGCCAAAAGACTGCTGGGTAAACACCTACAACCCTCACCTGCTCAAAGCTTGGGATGCAAACATTGATGTGCAGTTTATTCTCACATACTACAGTCTAATCCATTACATATGTACATACATGTGTAAAAGTGAGAACTCTGTGAGCCAGTACCTGCAAACACTCATTCAGAACTCCGACAGAGAATGTGTCAATGAATGTGATGAAATGAAAGCGGTCATGCAGGCGTATTCCAAAAAGCGAGAAGTATCAGCACAAGAAGCTGTTGCCCGAGTGACTTCACTGAACATGAAAAAGAGTTCACGCAGTGTGGTTTTTGTCCCAACTGATGACAACCCACTGAAAATGAGTCTGCCTGTGTCAAGCCTTGACAACACAACACCAGACAGCTTGAATGTGTGGATGACATCCTTAACAGACAAGTACAAATCCAGACCTGAATCACCAGAGTTTGAAGACATGTGCATGGCTGATTTTGCTTCTACCTGCAGACTGGTGTATGGACAACAGACCAAGGGCAAGAAAGTGGTACCTTTGCTGAATGAACTAGGCTTTATACAGAGACGAGAAAGTGACAACGCTGCTGTCATCAGGTATCGGCGCATATCCAAAGAGAAATACCCTGAGCAGTTTTATGCCACATTGCTTAGACTGTATCTTCCATACAGATCAGACGATGAGCTGAAAAGACCATATCTACCTACGTATGAGTCATTCTACGAGACAGGTGTAGTTCAGCTGCCGTATTCTGACCGACCCCTGCGTGTGAAACTCATTGTCAAAAGAAACAGACAGAGATATGAAAAAAACAGTGAGGAAATTGACTCTGCTCTGGAGGACTTTGAACAAAACAAAGGTATTGTCGATGAATGGTGTAATTTGGCACCTGAATCTGAACTGGTGAGGTTGGAGTGTATTGATGAACTGGATGCAAGACACTGTGATGATGAAAATGTCCAAGAGAATGTACCTGATTACAGTAGACAAGCAAATGCTGCTACAGAAGCCAGAGTCATGAGAGAGCCCCCTACAATCGATCCCACACGGTTACGACAAATGTATCAGAGTCTGAACCAGAAACAGGCATGTGTGTTCTATGCAGTGAGAGACTGGTGCATAAAACGAGTCTGTGGACCACAACCAGAGCAGTTTTTCTACTACATTGATGGTGGTGCTGGCACTGGAAAGTCACATCTCATTAAATGCATTCATTCAGAAGCATCAAAGATTCTGAGAACACTACCTAGACGTGCTGAGGAAGCTGACATCTCAAACCCGACTGTGCTGTTGACTGCTTTCACTGGAACTGCAGCCTTTAACATCTCTGGAACAACACTGCACTCTCTCCTCAAGTTGCCCAGACGTTTGAAACCCCCTTTTCAAGGTCTTGGGAACCAACTTGATGAAATCAGGTGTGAGCTTTTAAATGCTGAAATCATCATCATTGATGAAATCTCCATGGTGTCGAAGCCTCTGTTTGCCTATGTGGATGTGAGACTGAAACAGATTAAAGGCAGCCACAAACCCTTTGGAGGAATGTCAGTCATTGCTGTGGGAGACTTTTACCAGCTACCGCCTGTACGACAGTCCAAACCACTCTGTGTCTATGATCCAACTGAGCTTGACCTCTGGAGAGACAGCTTCCAGGTGATCACTTTAGATGAAATCATGCGACAGAAGGATGACAAAACTTTTGCTGAGATGCTGAACAGACTCCGTGTGAAAACAAGGTCAGATGAGCTTTCTGAAGCTGACAGAGCTCTGCTGTCACAGCGTGTCACTGAACCACAACTGTGTCCCTCTGATGTCCTGCACATTTTTGCTACGAACAAACAAGTCGCAGCACACAACTCTGCTATACTATCTCAGCGCCATTCTGATATCACCACCATTGATGCAGATGACTTTAAAAAAGACCCACAGACTGGACACATGAAAAGACAAGGTGCACCATGTCATGGAAGCAGAAATGACCTACCTGACACACTAGATGTTGCAGTAGGTGCTAGAGTCATGCTTACCAGAAACATCGATGTGTCTCAAGGATTGGTGAATGGATCATTTGCTACAATAGGCCGTCTCATAAGCTCTGAAAACAATGGTTCTGCTCTTGTCACTATGCTTGGACTTACGATGGATGATGAAACAGCTGGCAGGACCTACCGTACAAGAGGAGACAATCTTGTGTACATCGAGAGATCTGAGGAGGCTCTAAAACAGAAAGGAGTGGTACGCAGACAGTTTCCTGTAAAACTTGCCTTTGCATGCACAATACATAAGGTTCAAGGTATGACCAGAAAATCAACTGTTGTCTCACTGAAGCACATTTTTGAGCCCGGCATGGCCTACGTAGCTATCAGTCCAGTCACCTCTCTCAGCGGACTGCACATGCTTGATTTGGATGACAGTAAAATCTATGCTAACCCTGCAGTCACTGTATCTTTACAGACCATGAGGCAAGCTAACTTTGATCACATCATGCCTTTTCTCCAGATCCAGCATTCTCTCAGCAGACAGGACACTGTGAGCATCATTCATCACAACACTGAAGGATTACCTGCTCATGTGAATGACATCAAAAGCCATCATGAACTGTGTCTTGCAGATGTTTTGTGTCTGACAGAAACTCACCTACAGGGCTCCTTTGTGGCAGACAGTCTCCAGTTTGAGGGCTACACCATGTTCAAACGCAACAGACACCTGTCCTACACTAACTTTCCACAGATGGCCAGTAAAAGAGGTGGTGGAGTTGCTGTTTATGTGAAAAACCATTTGCAGGTTGTGGAGAAGCAGTACCTGAATAATGTGACTGACCTTGAGTTTGTGGCTTTGAAGGTTGAATCTCCTGTAAGTGCTCTGATTGCAGCTGTGTACAGACCTCCAGACTACAGTGTGCCATCATTCCTGTCCAATCTGGGAAGCCTTCTGGACTCACTTGAGATCATGGACTGTCATCCTATCATTGTCTGTGGCGACTTCAATGAGAATCTGTTTTCTAATGCAAGTAAGCCAATTTTGGATTTCTTTCAGTCCAAGGGATATGGTCAACTGATCACTGCTGCTACAACGGACAAGAACACACTGCTGGACCTGATCTTCATCTCACAACCTCAGCTATGTCTCTCCTCAGGTATCATGCAGACGTACTACAGTTACCACAACGCAACTTACTGTGTCATTTCATCCAACAGGTCATAGAGGAAACTGCTCTTAAGGAAAAGACAAACTACAGCAGCTGTGGCTAATGTAATGCCATAGTTTCAGTAAATTTGAAATTGAAATGTGTTTGGTGATTGTACATTTTACCAGTGCAAACAATATTTTTATGGCTCTGAATTTTTACAAACAAAATATTTTTCAGGTTGTAAAATTTTCCAACTATTCAAATGTTACAAATGACAATTTTTGGCCTGTGCATTTATCAAGTCCAGTCAAGTCAAGTTAATCCATTTAACTTCACTTGACTGGACATAGGGAGGGTGGGTGCGGATTGATAAATGCACAGGCCAAAACTCTCAGCTGCTGTGTACAATAATGTATACAGCAGCTAAAATTAAAAACCTCCATCAGAAAGTGTGTGTTCCCTAATGAACACACACTTTCTGATGTTCTGTTACCTACCAGCTGAAACCCCCCTTTTCTCCACCCAACTTTACACCACTCTCTTAGCATGGGTGGCTGTAAGTACACTAGAGCAAACATAAGTTTCCTTTTGTTTGGGTATTTTTTTCTTCTTCTTCAGTTGTCTCTACCATCTTTGACCTGACCATTAGTGCTGTCCTGACTAGCTCACTGTGAGGACAACAAAATTATCAAACCATCAACCAGAAGTAAACACATCACTTTGGACAACTCAAAGACACAGTCTACCTGCTGTTTAACCCAGTCTTTGGTCAGAGGTGAAGAAGAGATGACATCCTCCACACCATCCCTCTGCTGCTCTCAACAACCATCATCGCTGTGCTGGACAGACTGCAGCACCCACCAGGACCCTTCTCTCATGGACTACACAAACATGTGTTTTACCTGATCGTGCTCCAGATGTCCTGAAGCAGCTCTCAATGACCACCAGACACCAGACTGAAGCAGAACTGATGCTGTAGTACCTGTCACTCACTGGGCTCGTTCCTGCTGAACCTCCAACAGATAAACCCCTCTTCAAGAAAGTCTGAGGTAATGTCTTAGTGAACTTGTCTTCATTTATTTTTTCTTAGTAATCTTAGCTGCTGTATTAATGCTTGTGATGCTATTGTACAGCTCTGCTGATATCATTGTCTTTAACAGCAGTGTTTTCTCCCAGGTCTTCTTCAAGCCAGTTAAGAAAGGAAGAACAGCTTAGACACTCAGACAGCTGAACACACCAAAGGTGGACATCATGCAGCCCCCCTGAGCCTTGAGCCTCTCTGTGTGAGGAAGCTTTGCTGCTGCAGACCTGGTGAAGTTGCTCTGCTGCAGTGCTGAAGGTATTCATTGTAATGATGTGTGTATTTATTCAACATGTTTAGTTTCACAGATTATCAACACAAATGTTTCTGTTTATTTCCTGTTTTGAACCAGCTACATTGTCCTACTTCAAGTCTTCAAGTCTGTTCATCCACGGTGTAGCTAGTGCAGCTAATTAATAGTTACCCTACAAGTCCTGCAGTCCTGTGAAGCAAGCTGCAGCAGATGTCATCACATTCAGATCATCAGTTCATCTCTACTGCAGCTTTAAACTGTCCCTGAGGTAACGGTGTATTTCCTTGCCCCATAACAATAACCATGTTTGACAAACATAGAAAAGCACAGTATTACTGTTAGCACAGGATTACAGAGTTAAAGTGAAGAGGATTTTGTTTGTTTTTTTCAGACCTCTCCTCCTCCTGCCTCTGACTCCAGTGATGCTGTCAACTCGAACACTGATAACTGCACACGGCGATTCTACAACCACAGGTCAAAGGTCAAAACATTACCTCACTCTAAACCTTCACTCTGAACTGTACCGGCCTCTGCTTTTGGTTTTGAAAAAAACTGCCCAGACAGAACACAGTACTCACTTCAGGAACTGACTGATTGTCTTCAGGACAGGACAACTATTACTCTTATATTGTTTTGAATCCTCTTTTCTACATGAAGTGATCGGTTCTCGATATCTGTTAATATTTTAAGTTTCCTTTATGTTTCTTGGACTTTATTTGTTCTATTTTATTTTAGTATTTTCTTCCCCTTTTACTGTGTATCTGTCCTTATATCAAAAGATGACCAACACTGATGAAGGGAAAAAATACCACTTACTTCAGTTGTTGCAGGCAGCTGAATTTCTCATTTTAATATGCTCACCATATCCCTCAAATTTACCTACAAGAGAAGACGTGTTTTTAGAAATAAATGATTTACTTGGGGTTTCAGCTGGTACGTACACTGCAGGTTTTTCACGTGTGCTTAGTCTTGGGCTAATGTCTTGGACAGCAGTGATCCCAGCATTACAGTGTGAAACAATCCCTGCTGAAGGTTGTCGTCACAATCATCAAACACAGGGCTTGGTTAAACAAGCTGTGTGAATGGATTTCATAGAGGAACAAAGTTTTTATGCTTATCCTTAAAATGTCATTCTCCATAGTACATAACTTTTTAAAAATAAACTATCAACATGAAGACAACCCAGCATTTCAGTAAGACAAGTAGTGTGAATGTTTGGATAAGAAAACACTGGGATCTAAAATGCTGACCAGATTGTCAGTCCACTGCAATGAGCTGATGACAGTACTAGCCTTGGTCTAAGTACTGTGAAAAGCCTTTTGGGTGGTAAGGTGGACCAATAGATGCTATAAAAAATACTTCAGTGCCATATTTAAGTTGTTAACCTTTCACCTTTGCCTGTATATTTCCGTACGCCTGAATGACTTTGCATCTTTTGCATTTGCATTGTTTACCTTACCCTCCACATTATATTTCATTTTTCATTTACATTTAATTGAAAAACAATTATTTTAATTTCTGTAAAATACTTCTGTACCACACTGTACAGTAAACTGCTGAGTTATTTTTCCAAACAAAAGTGCTGACCAGATTGTCACTCCACTACAATGAGCTGATGACAGTATTAGCCTTGGTCTACTGTGAAAAGCCTTTTGGTGGTAAGGTGGACCAATACATTACATCAATTTATTTCAAGTTCTCAGATCTACTTTTTAATCTGATTATTTTAGATTTTGTTTAAAGTTTCAGTTTCACATCATTTAATTTTATTTATTATTATAATTATTTATTATTCTATAATTTTCTTTTTTTTCTACATGAGAGGGCCCACATTTCACTGCAGTTAGCTTTAAAAAATACTATAATGCCATATTTAATTCAAAAGCCTTTCACCTTACTTTGCCTGTATATTTGCACAAGCCTGGATAACTTTTAATTATTTCCATTTGCATTCTTTACCTTACCCTTCACATTATTTTACATTTTTATTCACATTTCATTTATTTTTTAAATTTTAACTTCTCTGAAACAATTCTGTACTACACTTTACAGTAAACTGCTGGGTTATTTTTGCATACTATTCCTCATGTTCCATTCTATACTTTTTGTGATTCACATTTATGTTGTTATACTGCTGACCGATTGTAATAACTACTTTTTTTTATAACTCTCAAGTCACCACTTTCATATATCTTTTTTAATGTATAGGTATAAAGGTTTTTCAGATGTACAAACTTAGTCTTAGGCTAATCTAAACCCTTAAAAACACGCATAACAGTCCTGTATCAGACTTTGAAATCAAATGTCAAGGTCTGTTTTTAAAGCCCACAACACAGGACTTGGCTTAATGGGCCATGACAAATTTTATGAGCCAACTTTTGTTAAGGCTTAGTAATCTGAAAACACAAGAAAAGAGGTGAATGTGGGTACAGGGCTGCTGGAGTTTGAATCCAGTAAATAATGGGGTGTTAGCCTCAGTCTAACAACTGTGTGAAGAGCCTTTAATGATTGGGCTAAACAATTTTACAAACAACTGAAAATGTGATAACTTTATCCATCAACAATCACAGCAACAACAATCTTAAAACCTTAAGCTTAAGAGACAGATTGGTCACCCATGTAAAGATTTCTGCTTCCAAAACCTCTTCACAAACAAATTGTTTATAATTTCATTTAAGCCACTATGGAACACTGTTTCTTTGTGTGTTTATGTTTTCATGTTTTTTGTTTTTGTTTTTTATGTTTTATGATTTATCATTTCATTGCTCACAAAATGTTAAAGGATTGACAAAAATATTTTCTTTTTTTCTTTCTTTTGGTTTTACTTATGTAAAAACTCAGTTTGAATTTTTTAACTTGATGCTAATTTTACATTAAATATATTTCTGTAATGTGTTTATGTCTCATCTACATTCATTTCTACTTCTACCAACATGAAGGCCTTTTCAGCCATCTTTAAAATTATTTACCATATTTTCTGTAGTCTTCAAGTTCAGTTCTTTAGCAATTGGAATATTCATACAGCTTTTGGTTTACCTCTCCCAGTGTTTTTACATCCATACAACTCATCTCTTTTTCATCATCTTCTTCAGTTGTGTTACGGTTTAAACATTCATACAATTTCTACTTATTACACTTCACCCCTTTAACAGTTGTTTCATATATACTCTCCTCCATTTTTTTCACAGTTTTGCATGCTTGGCTTGTCAGTTTTCAGCACTCTGCATTTCCACGCATTTTCTGCACGGAAATGAAATTTTTCTTGAATTTACGTTGATAGTCTTTCACCGTTTCGGAGTGAAGCGTTCAGGGCAGCCTCAGATAAAAGAATGCTGTATTGGACCCGCAGATGTTCACAGAGCCTCATACTGGAAAGCATGTAAAACATAGGAGGACTTTAACACCAATATTTGTGCAGTCAGTACTTTCAAGGCATATCGTAGCTATTGTTTTTTATTACCATTTGTTATTGTTAAAACAAACACAAAAAATACAAATCTGCAACTTCACTTATAATTATTTATATGACCAATTTAATTACAAATGCTCTCATAATTACCGCATATCCACCATACAAAGTAACCCCTAAACTGCCCGGTGCGCGCCGCAAAATCTCCCGAAATGTATGACCCAAATGTTCCCAGGCATGCAGTAATTACCTTCTAACACTAAGGACTGGTACACCATTTCCGATGCCAAATCTACCCTAGCAACAAATTGATAAAAACGTCACTGTTGGCAGTAAGCCAATCCCGTGCGTCATCATCATATTATTAAAGTTCTCACTACCGCGAAAAACGCCAACAACGACCTACATTTTCTGGAGCCTTCGCGACAGACACAGATAACGCTGACCACTCAAGTAAGTAAAACAAGTTAAACTAACTTTAAACCGTCTTCCTCTAGCTCTGAAATTATATTTTCTCTATTCTTCTCTTCTTCACTGTTTGCTCACATGTAAAAATTGATATGCAAAGGCTACCAAATTACAAATACCGTGTATAGCTCAGGCGGACGATGCTACCATTACTTATACAGTATCTGTTAATTACTTACTTCTCATCATTCAATGTGTTTATGTTTACATTCCTTATTTTACATAAAGCATGTCTACAGACCATATTTTCACTTGTCCAGCTTCCACTTGTATAGTGAGCAATGTGTCACTAATGGACCAATTGGTACATATATCTGCCAAACTGTATATAAGTATTTCCATACGGTGTCATAACAACATTTTGCCGACGGTAACTCTGCTCATACTTACTTCGCCTCATTCTTTATTTGACCCTAACCTGAATTATACACATCCCAACTGCCAGTCTTTTAATAACAATAACGACACTAATAAACACAACCACCGAAGACGCCCACAAGGTCTGTCGCGACTGTTACACACAATTCCCAAGCGGATCCAGGGATATTTTTACATCGTCTTACATCTATCCACAACTTCAACAAAATTACACTTTTTTATCCAAGTCATACTCTAAGCACGCACTCTACGACTTCACAACATAAACTCTGCCACTCATCCTTCTAATGGCTTTTTCATCCTCTCAACACGTCTTCACTTACTACTTTGGATTTCACTTTCTCATTGACTCACAGTTGCCATCTACAGGTGTAAACAACACACAACATGCAGCTGCACACTGACTGACCACAGTATAAGTCACGTCCTCCATTTCATGTTTTATTACATACCATCATATTCATAGAATACCAATATCTCCTATTGCCGAAACTGCCACTTCACACAAATATGCTTCTAATTCAATAATTACCAATATTTCCTCTTTTCTCTTTCCAGAATGGCACTTCGCAAACTGTTGGGAAGCAAACCCGAAACACCATATGCCAAACTCCCACCACTACATGTTGTTGTGTTAAAACTAAAAGATGCACCAAAAGTTGTGGCATGGGATTTTAAAGACACACATGTCACCCCCACTTGCACGAAACAAAACAAAATTGCCGTCCTTAGTGATGGTGATTCACTTACAAAAATCACTTTGTATGAAGCAATGGCTTCAAAAGTGCAAGAAGGTCACAGCTACTTCATGCGCGGCTGGACTGTTACAGGGAGCTCTGCTCCATATACTTTAGCTGTTGGCACAGCTACACAGTTCTTTAGAGGCTCTGATATATACTGCTCTGAAGACTTACACAACAGAGCTGAAACCTTACTGGACCCGTCTACTCCTTTAGTTGACCTTCGCCACTGCCAACAACAGCAGGGTCTGATGTCTGTTCAGGGAGAAGTTGCTGAGGTCAGTAGAATGTTTTACAATACAGTTTTTTTTTTTTTTCACATTACAAACATCACACATTATGACAATATTTTTACACTTCCCAATTCTTATTCTCTAAATACAGAACTTTTCTTTTTTAGGTGTCATCTATTCGGAAAGTGCAGTCGGGAAGAGATGCTGTACCTGTGAAGAGCATTGTTCTGCAGCAGGTAATCTCTGATACATTATTTTTGTAACATTTCCAATCTCACATGGTATACATCAGACAATCACGTATTACATTCACAAAGACACACACTCTTAATATAACACATACTCTTCAAATAACTATGTCTGTGCTTACTAATGCTTTGGTCATTTATGACTACTGACAAAACAATAATTCAGTTCACACAAGGGTGTCTTTAACCTTTGTTTGTCACTGTACAATAATGACCATGTCAATTTCACTTATGATAATTACTCCACAATCTACATTATGTAATGATACATATTCACAGACAGTTCATATTACAATTTCTACATCCATTCACATATATTTCATTTACTTTAACACCATATCTCTAATCTGGGTCTTTTGCTTATATAACACAACTACCAAACTGCTTTTGCTGGTGTCACTTGTGCTTTTATTACAAATGATAACATATGCTCTTACATTTTACAGGACAACATTAAGGTCACATTGTCACTGTGGAGGGAGGCTGCAATGCAACCTATAAATGTGGGAGAAGTGCTCGAAGTCAGCCATGTCAAGGGACGCACAACTCAATATGGCATTCAAATGGGAACCACCAACTTCACCAGAATTCAGGTACTTACTAGTTGCCTTGTATTTCACTTCAATCACCTCCATGACATTTATATCCTCACTAATCATCATTGAGATCCTCTAAACCAGTGGTTCCCAACCTTTTCTGTATCACGGACCACTTTCATGCAGTACACTTTTTCGAAGGATCAGGTAGGTGTGTGGAGGTTCCAATAACAAGAACCTTAATCAGTACATAGTATGTACATACTACAACAATTGAATACAACAATCTGAATACAACAATTACATTTTATATTACGCACTTTCATTACACTTTAACATCAACTCACCATAATGCAGAATCAACCCTTTCTCTCTCCAGTGAACTCTGTTTCTGCCTCATTTTTGCAAGGGCTACGTTGTGTTACTAATGCAAAAAAATTACATTCCCAAGACTCAAGCCAAAAAATTAGGTGATCCGAACTGGTGCTCTTACAAAATAAGATACTAACATTTACTAACATACAGTATTCTAACATACTGATTGATTCACATACTGGTACTGGTCTGGGGCCCAGTGGTTGGGCACCTCTGCTCTAATCCATTATATACCTTATCAAACACATTGAAATTCTCATTCATATACAACTAACATATACAACATACACACAATAATCTCATTTCAGCCAAGCTCATGTCAAACTCTCATAATCCCACAAAAAAAACAACTTTGACACCTTATTACTTCCATAGTCCTATTTATTTGTACTTAATTCTTTTACTTGTTTCATGTTCTTAGCCAGTGTACTGTATGTTATTATACTGTTTCTTTCTCCAATTCAGTACAAGTACTAACAGTTCCTCAGGCCAATGACACTTTACACTAAACTATATTGACACTTTCCAAATGCCAAACACACATAAACCTAATCATCATACTCTTTCCCTATGTTTTCTACACTTCTCCACAGAAACAGCAAACTCTACAACAATTAACCATCCTTGGTGTCCTCACAAAAGACGATGTTCCATCATGCAGCACTACTCCTGCTGACACCATCATAGAGGTACTGCTGGTCACTGGAAGCACTCTCCAAATCCCTGAAACTTTGTGGGACCCTGCCTTTGATGACCTCATCCTCCAAGCGCCACTTAATGTTACCGCTAAGGTTGAAGGTAAACTCATCACCTCTATCAAACTAATATAAATGTTTATTCACAAACTGTACAAAGTTCTACAATTCACACACAGACACACACACCACTAATATAACAACAAACACAATCACTCCTTCCACAACATACCCCACACTTAATACATATTCTGTTATAGCTTTTGATTTTGTAAATAGTTCTTCCACAAACACACAAATACACACACACACATTCTGTTTTGAAAAATAGTTCCGTTTCTACTTGTTCCTTCTTTGACTATATTCCACAATAAAGGATTGTTCAACAAATACGCTGTTCTCTGTACCTTGTTTTCTTTCTACTAAGCTTAACTATCATATCACTATTACTTTACAAATGGTTCTATTACATTCTTACTTCTTAATAACACACAACACTTTCTGCTGTGTATAGGCTGTATTGGGACAGAGGAAAAAGTGCTTAGAAAGTGAATCTCCTTCCACTTCAGTGGGGCAACATAAACTGTGATTCATAAAACAGCTCTATTGATAGTGAGTACTAAAAAAATATATCTACTCATGCCATCCTGTCGATTTTTAGTAATCAGTGTTTCGGTGTTGAACTATTTCCCTTCTGCGGCGTAGTGATACTTGCACACGCGCAATCGAATATGCAGGGGGTGAAGCCATTTTTGTCATGTGGACCGATAGGAGCCGAGTCTCGTTGCCATAGTATCACAAATACACAAACATGGCGACGACCGCATCTCACAGCGAGACAAGCGAAGAGGAAGAAAAGAAAAGGAACAAAAGAAAACAGCCTTCAAAAGTGCATAAAAAGGAGCGAAACGATGTTATATGCATCTGTCATCTGTCCAGAGTGAAGACGTTCTCGACTTTACAAGGTCATGTTGGTAAACTTACAGAACTAGTATTGGAAAGTGTCTTTCTCTACAGGGTGAGACAAAGGACCTTGCACAAACGTATAAACTTTTATGAAGTATTTTAACGAAATTCACTTTCTAGGCACTTTTTCCTTTGTCCCAATACAGCTTATGACCTCGACCGAAGTTTCTTTCGCGGAGTTTCAGATGCCGTGGACGTGGATGCATGCTGCGTTAAGGGTTTGACTGACCCGTGGCTGCATCACGTTCTTGTTTATCAAACCCCTTTTGCAAAAAAATCACTGGTAGCATGTCATGTGAAACCCAGCCTCATCAGAACATGGTCAAAGTCGATATCAACCCAAAGTTTATACGTTTCTGCAATGTCCTTTGTCTCACCCTGAAGAGAAAGCCACTTTCCAATAATAGTTCTGTAAGTTTCCCAACGTGTCCTTGTAAAGTCGAGAACGTCTTCACTCTGGACAGATGACAGATGCAGATAGCATCGTTTCGTTCCATTTTTATGCACTTCTGAAGGCTGTTTTCTTTTGTTCCTTTTCTAATCTTCCTCTTCGCTTGTCTCGCTGCGAGATGCGGTCGTCGCCATGTTTGTGTATTTCTGATACTATGGCAACGACACTCGGCTCCTATTCCACGTGACAAAAATCGCTTCACCCCCTGCATATTCGATTGCGCGTGTGCAAGTATCACTACGCCGCAGAAAGGAAATAGTTCCACACCGAAACACTGATTACTAAAAATCGACAGGATGGCATGAGTAGATATCTTTTTTTAGTACTCACTATCAATAGAGCTGTTTTATGAATCACAGTTTATGTTGCCCCACTGAAGTGGAAGGAGATTCACTATATATATTGCACTTTTCAACACTTTTGAGCCTGATCTGTCTCCATACACTAGATGGTGCTATTCTCCATTCTGAAGTTACTATGGTTGGATGCTGCAGACTGCACACATGTGTTTTGTCATTTCTACATTTAATTGAAACATTGTTTCACATTAATTAAGGCATTTCTTTTTCAAAATCACTTATACTGATTATAATTTCTGTGAACTCACAAAAGTCATGTAATTAGTTTTTACTTTGTCTATCATACAATTTGTACATTCATTCAACTTTTTTACCTTGAGCTACAGTACAATTTTTACATTAATACTGTTTCTTCTTCTTCTACTGCACCTTTTCAACAGTTTTTCCATTCATAACTTCCTCTATTTTTTATTGGCAGTTTACCATTGCTTTTTCAGCTTTCAGCACTCAGCATTTCCACGCATTTTCTGCAAGGAAATGCAATTTTTCTAGTTATTATTATTATTTTTATTATTATTCTTCCGTACCTTTTTTGGCCCTTTTCAACTCCTTACCACTTTGTGCTATTTCAACCATTCAAACTTTATACTAATGCACTCCTTCAGGACATTATTGCTAGTACTTTTCACCTTTCTACCATTTATACTTTTTGCAATATTTCACTTTTTCTGCAAAATTTGTTCCATTAGAAATGAATGGAGATACAGCTATAACACCTTCTCACCCTTATAACTTCTGCATACTTTCACCTACAGACCTCATTTTTGCTTTAAAATGTTCAGCAACGTGTCTGCTACAAATGTTGTATTCACTCCCTTTTGCTATTTCCTACCGTTTTTGCACAATTTCGCTTGGAGCAACATGAAGTTTTCTGCCTTTTTCAGCCTGACTCACGCTACAGCGTGTGACGTCATCACTAGATGCGTGCGGAGCCTTTTGGATTCACTAGACCAAGCGTGTTTATTTTGCTGCCGCGGCCGCAATTCTCACTCCACAGCCATAAAAAACACATCAAAATGGAGGTACACTCGTCCTGCTTCTCACAAAATAGGTCTGAAGTCATGAAATTGTACAGTTTGCCCAGAAGGTGAGTAAATTCCTTAGGAGCCAGAGATTCTGCACTTGTCATGGGCTGTGTGCTTCGATCACACACGCACGCGCGCGGCCGACCCCGCGCGGGCACACACACACACACACACACACACACACACACACACACACACACACACACACACACACACACACACTGTTTCCATGTGTGCATTACTGTCTCTCTGTCAGTAGAAAATACACCCCCAATATTAACTTTGTTGTTACAGCCTTTGTCTTTACATCTTTTAACATACTAACTTCTTCTTTTTCTTCTACTTCTGCTTTTCTTCTCAGTACTTTCTACATTTATACAGATAATTTAACTTCAGCTGTTTCATACTTTCTACATTCAGATGTAGGGCAGTAACTGAAGCAAGGCAATAGATGGCGCTGTTCTGCATTCTCAAGTTACTATGGTTTGATGCTGCAGACTGCAAAAATCTGTTTTACTATTTGTACATTTAATAGGAACATTGTTACACATTATTTTAAGACATTTGTTTTTCAAATTCAATTATCCTTATTATCAGTTCTGTTTATTCACATCAATCATATACGTTTTTCACTTAGGCTATCAGACAATTTGTACATTAATCCAACTAATTAACCTTCAGCTATACTACAATGCTTCCATTCATACAATTTCTTCTTCTACTCCACCTTTTCAACAGTTTTTCCGTTCATACCTCCCTCCATTTCTTAATGGCAGTTTTGCATTGCTTTTTCAGCTTTCAGCATTCAGCATTTCCACGCATTTTCTGCAAGGAAATGCAATTTTCTAGTTGTTTTTAATATCCTGCTTGAATGTACAGCACTTTGCGCTACATTACATGCATGAAAAGCACTTAAAAAATAAAGTTTGATTGATTGACTGATTGATTGATTGAAGATTGGCTAACATTATTCACATTTGCTGGACTAGTTCCACCTCTCTCAAGGCCTTTTTCAATCTCTCAAACATGTCTGTTTCCACGTACTTCATACATGAGCATCACAATTCTTGCTCATCAATTTGTGCAACATGCTATTTAAGGGTACATGCAAACTTTTCACACCTCCCGGAGGAAGTTGTTGCACAAAGAGTTACTGTGCGAAATAGCAGCCAGACAGACTGTAGAGCTGTTTCCTTTTTTGCTTTATCCCTCAGTGACCTAAAGACATAAACTAAAAGGTTACAAACGGGAGCAGGTGATGGTCCAGATGTTGGCTGTATCCACATAAAAACATGCGTAAGATCAACAGGCGAGAGATTCTCCCCTGACCCCTTACAACAAAGTGGACTGGTAGAAGTCATGAGTCATATGGACATTGAGTCTTGTGTTACAGACGTAGATGCATGTTGTAGAGCTCTTTGCTGAAAAACAGCTTTGAGGAAATTCAAGGGTAGTGAGATGTGAACCTTTGAATAAATCATAAATCTGACTTTGGAGCAGTCTGAGGAGCAGACAGGCCTAATGAAGCTTGACTGGGAGTGTCCATTCTGCTGCTGCCCCGGGGATAACCCTACCCGTGTCTCCTGACTGGAATTGCGACCGAGGGCAGAGTCATCGCTCAGCCGGAGAATTACTGGTGAGAGCTGACTCAGCACTTGTCATATCAGATATTTCATGACTGTTAATGCCTCATTATTCATCTCATCAGCCCTGAGGGGGCGCAGGGTTTAATCTTTGCCGTAATGATGTTTATCAGCTCTGAAGTTTGTCCCAACAAATCCAGAGTGTTTCACATATTTACACGATGACTGAAAATTCATGACAGCACAACTACACTTGCATCCCCTGCATCCCAGCCACTCATTAGCTTCTTAAAGTGGAAGAAAATGATCTTACATGAAAAAGAAACACGAGTTTTTGATCATGATAACCTGTCAAATGGAGCAGCAAACTTTTATTCTGTTTTTATGTGTCTCACATACAGAGGTGTACTTGCAGAGGTGTATATAAACTGTACAGTAAACTGTCAAGGTAGAGAACATTATATTTTCAGGGCAGCAAATATTTCGAATCAGAGGGCTATTGTTTTTGGTTTATCTGAATAGTCCGAATGAAATCATTAAAGGCACACACTTTTGAATCCATCCAATAGTAAGGAAAACTGGGATTATTTCGCCTCGTTATGTACTTTCAACCGCGCTCCCGTCAGGGGGTGCATTGTACGGCACAACACCAGTGTATCAGTGTAACACACAGGTGTCAAACTTAAGGCCCGGGGGCCAAATCTGGCCCATGGAACAATTATATCTGGCCCACAAGATCACATCATATTTGTATTATTATTGGCCCACCAGTATGAAGTCTGCAGATTTCCTCCAGGGTAATAATGTAATTTTTAGCACCATTATTTAAAAATGTCCTTAAGAAACCACAAAAATCTGTGAAATTAAAGAGTAAGGAAGATTTGATAAAAAGTCAAGAATGTGGGGTAAAAATATTTGGTGTTTTATTTCATGTTTGTAATTTTGCATTTCAAGATTACAAGTCAAACATGATTGGATTTTTATTTCATGCTTTGATTTTGTTCAATCAGTAGTTAGACTTGTGTCATTTTTATACTTTAGATACGCATTAGTTTTCTATTTTTAATATCATGTTAATAAAAACAGAATAAAAAAATAAAATAAATTTGTCTATCTCAGATTGTCTTTAAACTTATCTTTTTTGAATTTCCAAATGATTTATAATCATTGCTGTTTTTGATGCACAGTTTTAGAAAAGAAGGTTGACAGTTTTGGTGAAATGTTGACCCTGTTTGGCCCTCAGGTTCGATTTAAATCTCGATTATGGCCCTTGCTGTGGTTGAGTCTGTCACCCCTGGGCTAACGTTTAGCGCCACCCCGTGGCTGTTTAAATAAAAACACCGTGTACTTATTTGACCTAAATTACGTATTTTCCCAAAAACTTGTGTGTCAGCACCTGTGAGGAGCAAACATCTTTTCTCACAAGCTGCAACAGCTCTGCCATTGAAGTAATGTGGGCCTGAAAGAACTTTACCATTTATTGAAATTTGACAAGAGGGATCAGGCAATGACCCCATG
Organism: Xyrichtys novacula; assembly: GCA_962446985.1. Lineage (NCBI taxonomy): Eukaryota > Metazoa > Chordata > Actinopteri > Labriformes > Labridae > Xyrichtys > Xyrichtys novacula. Next base: position 29,637,744 of record OY660866.1, on the reverse strand, counting down.
ATGGGGAACACATTTTAGGGGATTCGGGGTGGCACGTCCTGTGCACCGTTTCATCCATAATAAAGCTTTCTGTCGGATTTCTGTCCTAAAAGAAAAAGCTAATGGGGACTTTTCAGGCAGCGTTACTGTCCTCTTCCTCAAATGTAGGCGACAATTGTCATGATATTTGCCTTTTTATTTGCACTGTGACTGTAATCTATTATAAGACATGCCTAATAGTATCATTATAAAGTAGTGTAGACTGATCCGGCACGTTTACCGTGTGTTATTTTCAATAATTATCGGAGATTTGATTGACGTTACAGCTTCAGTTTTTGGCTCCCCGCCAACAATCGGCCGCTTGCTTTCCTACGACCTGAGGATCCTTCAAAATAAAAGCACACTCCTCTTAATACGCATTCCACCGCCGGTGCGTGTCTACTGAGGCGGGGAGTCGGACTCTTATTGTGAAGGCGAGAGGAGGCCGGTACAATGCTTAGTCACGGTGAGTTACAGCTTTCCCTCCTCCTTCCTATGTGGCGCACAGCTCTGCTCACCGAGATGGAGGAATTGAACTAGACTACGTGAGTTTGTTTTATTGCAGATTTAGGTTTTTATGTGTGATTAATTTGAATTTAACTGTGGGTGGATGAGAGCGATAAGTAGGCTCCCCGTATGACGATGTTTGTAGAGCTCTTTGTTTGCGTTTTCGTGCTCGGTTCAGATCACAGCCGTTACGCTACTGTCTATTATTAGGAGCCTATTTTGCTGTCAGCTGTTTCCGAATCGTTTCCCTCGTAATTGTTGTTGTTTCCGGATATTTACCATGAGTAAAACAACTTTGTTTTCGCCTCATGTCAAACATAGGATAGAATCTGCTTCAACAAAGGTCCCCGTTTATCCAGTGCATGCCAGCGCTGTGGATTTATGTTTGTCAAAAACAAGCGCAGAAATGATGAACATTAGAGATTGAAGCTGGAGGGGAGAGACGGTGCTCAATGTGTAAAAAACTGCAAATGTTGAGGAGATGGCGCGGAAATCTAACTCCATCTGGGTTTATGTAAGGACTGGCTTCACTTCTGGGTCATGTTTTGGTACAGGCAGTTCCACTGTTTGCTCGGTGAAGAGTTCAGGATGAGTCACTGAGGAGAGATCTCTGCCAAAAATGCCCATGGAGCAAGTTCAACTCTTTTATTTGTTTATGACTCCCATTTAATTGTTTATGTTTGTGTGATTCCAGTTGTTGTGCAAGTCCTGCTTAATGTGGGCCGACTCTTGCAGGCCTGGACTAAAGTGTCAAACTGGGGTCCAGCAGCGTCTGTGAAGGAGTGGGTAGTCCTTGTTTGTTTGTCCTAACAGAAAACTATGGGAGTGGATGCAGATTTGCTTCTTATATGACCACGACATGTACATTTGATAGCTGTGCTCAGGATTATGTGTATTTTCTGCAGATTATTAAAGGAGTAAATAGGGCTGGGTGATATGGGAAAAAGTTTATCACGATATGTTTTTTTCATATCAGTCGATAACAATATTTATCACGATATAAAAAAAATCACTTGTCGATCCTAAATGTATTACGGTTGAATTTTCTAGTGTTTCACATACTGTGACTCCACTTCTGACTAATCAGATTTTGTGTCCTTGCGACATCTGATTCACCGGTATATCCAACATGGCTGACCAGCTGATTGTTTATGTGTCAGAGAACAGAGTACTTTTTGATAAAAACACAAATATTACAAAGATAACGACCTGAAGGACAACTTGTGGAGAGTTTCTTAGCGTCGGATTTCTCATATGACGATGGCTTGTGTGCTTTAACAGTTTTCTAAACATCTTTGTTGTAACTTTCATCTGTGCTAAGTAACTTTAGCTCGTAAGCTAACCTGTTCAGATACAACATACCATATGTATTATCACTGTCTCAAACTCAATCGCGTTGCTGTCACAGCACCATTAGGTCTCTGTTGTTGCCTTACATTTATGCATTATAGTTTAATGTTCTTATTTAGTACTGGCCTCGACTCAGTACATGCTATCATGACAGACAGCCATCTCAACACTAGTGTCTAATCAGAACTGAAAAACAGTCAGTCTGCTGTTGTGTCAGTCTTCTCACTTCCACTCAGGACACGTCTTTTTCCCCCCCAGAAAGTCGCAAAATCGCATCGCACTTGATATGTGTATAGTCAGGTGCGTCAAAATTCTCCTCCGAATATTTCGTAATTTCGCGTCTTATATTTGCGTCATTCCCGGTGTGTAAGGACCTTTACTCTGTAGTATTATTATAATGTAAACTGCAGTTTTAGACTGTTTATTTACCCCTTTAAGTTTAGCACAGAGGTAACTGTTAAGGGAATTACTGTTAGTTGCAGAAGTGGTTGTTTAGTTGACCTATTTTAAAGGTACATGGCGTAGTATTTAGCATCATTTAGCACAACATACTTGATAGAAATGGAATTGCATATTTGTAATCTGGTTATAAACAATGTATTTTTTATGATAAATCTTTCACATTTACATAGGAGGCTACCATTTTGCACCACCATATTTCTACCGTAGCGCAGAGTAGACAGGCTGGTAACATTAGTTTTTTGGGGGATTGAAAGATGAAGAACAAGGAAGTGGTTGTTGTCTGCAAAACAATCTGTACTGATAGATGCTCTGGATGATCAAACTTTGATAAATGGAGGATCATACTCATGCATCACAGGAGCTTCCTGCACTTGAAGGCTATTTCACTGACAGTGTTTCAGTCTATAAACGGACAACTAGATGCCTCTGAATACTCTACATCTCAACAGACTACACCTTTAAGAATGAACTCATTCAAGAAGCCTGCCATGGAGCCATAGGAAAGATCAATTTGCCATATGATAGTGTCCAAGCTAAGCTTTCACAAGTTTCATTATCCTATATACACATGAAGGCAGCTCGCCATAAGCTGTCCTTCAAGGCTCTACCACTTGTAAATAATAACTGTAGATTTAAAGGGGACAGTATTGTACAATGACAATGTTGCACACATTACTAACAGGTCATGTGTGCAATGTACCAAATGCCAGAAAGATATCGCAACTATTTGATGAAACAAAAAGGCAGGCAAGGGAAAATCCCCGTAGCACGTCATGTCTCTGTTGTGATTTAAGACCATGTTCATTCCATACTGCTGAATGCAGATTGTTCTCAAACTGGTTGGAAAGTAGATAAGAAACATTTTAGATATCTTTGAAACAGATGAGCTTTCTATCAGCCATTTTTTTCTTTTTCTTCTTAAAAATGTTTATCATGTAGGTGCTTTTGAAATCAGCCAACCAGCTTTGCATTCAAAAGAGGAACACCTGCCAACGTTTCTGAAGTGAATCAGCTTTTTCTATCATACCTGAAGTGTTGCTGTGTATAGAGGCTATTAAATGCATGAATGACCAGTAGTTACAGAGCAGAGCCAGGGAGCCTGTTTTTCAGCGAGTTTCTCTGTCTCTCAGAGCAAACGGGTTGAGCAATATGTTCTCCTGTGAAACTATTTTACCCAGAAACCTGGAGGGAGAAAAGCGCAGCAGCAAGCAAACAGAAACGGCTGTGTGTTTCATATTACAGCGGGATTAACCGCTGGCTCACAGCCGTTATGACAAGTTCACCGTAACCATCTGTTGATAAAATGATAATTCCCAGACATACTACAAACTTGTTTTATTTTCACTGATTGAAAATGAGGACAGTACTCTTAGAATTTGGAACAGCAAGGTTGTAAAACCCGGCCTGGTCTCTGCGTCCTCTTATCCCCATATCAGGTAATGATTTATATGTGGACACAGCCTATGGGTACTACGTTATATAACAGTGAAAATTGTTGCTGAGTAACTCTGCCTCATCAGAGAACACCAGAGAGACAGAGAACTTTGTACTGTAATTTATGCAGAAAGCTTAGCAAATTAAGACTTAACATGACGGACAGAGAGGCATTATTTTTATAGCATCCCTGTCTCATGTAAAAGTTTGGAATAGAGTAGGTGGTCAAGTATTACCTGGATGTCTGCTGTTCATAACTGCATGAAGACTTGCTGTGATTCTTTCTTTTTATTGGCTGCTGCACAAACCGCTCCCCCTACTCTGACCCCTCAGCTGCACTGGTCACAGGAAAGAGTAAAAACACTCAGTCATGCTGGCAAGCCAAATTCAAGCCTGATTTAAGTCAATCCATTGTCCTTTGAGAGAGTCCTCACTTCCTCTTCCTTGATACAGCAGTATATCGTCGTCCTCGCCTGCGCCTGACAGTTTTTTAGTGTTTGGACCAAAAATTATATTTAAACTGAAAATGATACGACAGCATTTTTACACAATATTGTCTCTACTTCAGGATCCTTTCTGGTGGCACCACTGACATCAATCCTGCACTTTGCTCTGAGGGTCATTTTGTATAACACATAATTGTCTTGAAGTTAAACAGTTTTTGCAGAATGTATTACAGTACCATGATGTATTATATAGTACCTGCTTCTTGTTTTTACATTTCTGCTAATTTCAGAGGACTTCTTAATGTCTGTGTTTTTCATGTTTACTGTATTTTCACGTCAGGGAGGAAACTAAAAGTAGCTCGCCTCACTCATCATAAAATATAGAAAGCCTTGACCCAATGACCCACACCCCGCAGAGTCCATCCTGGGTGTGAAATTCACGATGACAGAGAGAGGACATAGTGTATTCTTGTGTAGATAAGCTTTTGTTGTGTAAGTTTAAAGATAAGGACCAGTAAGGAAGCTTTGGTCAGTGTCAGCAGGATTAATCAACTGTATGTCAGCCACTACAAACTTAAACAAACTACATTTACACACTCAGTCTCTCTTTCTCTTCCTCTCTCTTTCCTTCAGTGGTCAGCTGAGTACGGAGCCTCCTGGTAAACACAGCAGTGCAAACAAATTCCTTAACTGGGCAACTTCGAGGAAGGCGTCTCCCAAGAAAGCAACCCCTCCTCTGTCCTCCCTCTCATTCCTCTGAGCTCTGTCTTACGCCTCTGAAATTTCTGGCCCTTCAACCTGTTTTATTTTGTTTTGTTTTTTTTCCCTCTTCCTTTCAGAGCCAATAAGATTTTTTACAGCCTAATCCATACAGTCTGGCTCTGCTGCTCTCAGCAGAAGTTTTAACCTTTTTGAAGCAACATTGATCTTTAAGTTTGGTTTTTGTCTCTGGAAATCCAGTTACCTTTTTTATAGAAAACATTTGGATAATCTGGAATAAGAAACCATAGAATGATGATTCCCTGTTTATAGAGAGAGTTTTCTTTGTCTACTAACTAACAAACAAGAAAAAAAACACTCTTCTATTGACAGCACAAACATTACGACTAAAGCCACTTTGAGTTTTGTTCATGTTAAATTTCTACAATCGTAACAAATTTTAAACCTCTTCAGTTTTTACTGTGTCCTGTAAGGTTAATTTCTAACACAGTAAGAGAAATCTCAGCCACTTTGATTATGTCGGAACTTCAAGATGTTAAAGGGCAATCAGACAGATCTGGGAGCTCGCAGAGCTGTTGCTAGCAATGCCAAACTAGGCAGCATGGCTGGACTAAAGCACTGAATAGAACAAGGACATCTTCATGTCTTCACAAACTTGAAGGCGAACTCAAACCACACAGACCAAAATCATTTCCCACATTTTATCTCATGCCTGCGCCTGGTGCAAGGATGCCCCGTCCCGCTGCCTGCTATTCTTGAGAAAGAGAGAGTAGAAAGGAGGAGAACAGGAAGGAAATGACAGAGTGCCTAACAGAATGCAAAGCGCTGGTGACGCCATCCACGCGCAACGGCCACCGAGTCTTCAGCTACACGCTAGAGAGCCACACAGGAGCCGCCTTCTCCATCATGAACGAGCTGCGCCTGGAGCGCCAGCTGTGCGACGTCACGCTACGTGTGCGCTACAAAGACCTGGAGGCGGTGGACTTCGTGGCTCACAAGGTGGTGCTGGCGTCCTCATCGCCCGTCTTCAGGGCTATGTTCACCAACGGCCTAAAAGAGTGCGGTATGGAGTTGGTGCCAATCGAGGGGATCCATCCCAGGGTGAGTAACTTGTCTTTTAGATAATAGTTGTTTTGTTAACTTGAACAGGAGACACAAGACGGTGATTGGTCCTTGAACATTTGGGTTCTCATGTTGACCAATGAACAGTTAAAACGAACAAGACTCTGACCAACTAAACTGTATGTCAGAGATTATTATTTTACATTAACAAGTGATTAATAAGTGTTACTTATTATAGAGATGAACTGTGACCCCTCAGTAGTCCCCTACTGTGACTGCTCACAGTCTGTTCTAGGGCTGGGCGATAAACTAAAAATTTACCGATGCTGAAATTTACGACAACAACCGTCGTCATTTTGCCCATGTCAATATAAAAAAATAATTAAAATAAAGTTGATTTTGGATGTGTGTAGGTAGGCTATGGTCTCATGTCCCTTTTAAGACGCTGTCCTTCATCAGAGACGTAACTCCACCTCATCCAGTCTGTAACAAAGAGGGAAAGTCAAGTGAGGAGATAGAGGACGGTTCAAAAGTAGTAGCGGCTGAAGTAAACGAAGTTAAAGTGGGAGGGGGTGAGCAGTTTGTGGAGCAGTTATCGTTCATTTATCATTATCGCGATGAGCTGCTCAATATATCGTGATGATGATTTGAGGCCATATCGCCCAGCCCTAGTGCGTTCCTCCAAATACCTCTGCTTTACTCCTGACTGTTCAATAAAAACATCTTTGAATTGGATAGTGGACACATTATGTATTGACCAGCTCTGCTGCTGATTGTTGATTTGAAACTTGAGCAGACAGACGTCTGTCAGCAGTATGACAGGATCTTGAACTTTTCAGGTATATAAGTAGGATGCTCCCTTTTTTGTACTCTAACTGTGGAATCTAATGTTCCCGTTGCACAAATGGGGCGGCTGTGGCTCAGTGGTAGAGTGGGTCATTTCATTTGGAAGGTCTGGGTTAGATCCCTTGTCCTGTTGTTCTAGGGCTGGGCGATATGGCCTCAGATCAATATCACTTGAGCAGTTCACCTCAATGACAATGAATGAAGGATAACTACTCCATAAGCTGTTCACCCCCTCCCACTTTAACTTCGTTTACTTCAGCCGCTACAACTTTTGAACCGTCCTCTATCTCCTCACTTGACTTTCCCTCTTTGTTACAGACTGGATGGGGTGTAGTCACGTCTCTGACGTAGGACAGCGTCTTAAAGGGACATGAGACCATAGCCTACCGACACACATCCAAAACCAACTTTTATTTAATTTTTTGACACCGAATATATTGACATGGGCAAAATGGCGTCAGTTATTGTCATAAATTTTGGTATCTGTAAATTTTTGGTTTATCGCCCAGCCCTATTCTGTCCACATGCTTAAGTGTTCTGAGGCAAGACAATCAACCCCAACCTGCCTTTGCTGGCTGTGTCCAGTGTTTTTTTGTTTTTTGAATAAGATCTGTAAACACTGACGAGTGCTTGAGATTTAACTTTCTTCTTCCTTACTTTGTCATCTCTCTCTGGCCTCTCTCATTCAGGTCATGGATCGGCTGATAGAGTTTGCCTACACAGCCAGCATCTCTGTCGGGGAGAAGTGTGTGATCCACGTGATGAATGGTGCGGTCATGTACCAGATAGACAGTGTGGTCAAGGCCTGCTGTGATTTCCTGGTACAGCAGCTCGACCCCAGCAACGCCATCGGTATCGCCAACTTTGCCGAGCAGATTGGCTGCACGGAGCTGCATCAGAAGGCCCGCGAGTACATCTACATGAACTTCAGCCAGGTGAGACTTGAATTTGACCTTTGATGAAAGCAACATTGTCAAAAAAAATCTTTTTTTTTTTACCTTTCCTTTTTTTTATTTTTTTATTTTTATTGCTTTCTGCTATATAGACAGTTTACAGCATGAAAACAGAAACAGGGTGTGAAGGACAGAAAAATGTGTAATATGAGTATCTTAAATATTTGGCTACACACTGACCATAAAGTCCGTATTGCAGAGATTTAAGGTAGAAGCAGCAGATTAACTCGGCGAGCTGCCTGCTATTATGAAAAAGAGTCGCGCTGATCCTTGCCAGGAGCTGTGTAATTGTGTATCAGCAGATTTATGAGTTCTACGTGAATATCTGTGAAAGCATTTAGAGGTTGTTTTTTGCTGTGAGATAAGGCACTCTTGGTTAAAAGCAGTAACTCAAAGTGATGTAGTGTTAGCATGTTTTCACAGCTAAAAGTGTCACATTTGATCAACGTATTTGCACCAGTCATTACTTAATGACAGACATAAAACTAAAAGAGATTTGGGTGAAAAGTGTTTCATGTTTCCAGTAAATGTTGTTTCACTTGTTTAATTGTGGTTTTTGCTGGTCGGTTTTTCCACTTCACACCTGCACACAGCTTGCCCATGCACTTCTGTAATGAGTGTAAAGCCATGAGTCACGAGAGATAACCTGCGGTCGGCGCAAACCTGATTGCAAAAGATAAAAATGGCAAGGCAGAAAAGAAAAGGGCAGATTTGGTTGGTTACAGAGTGTTAGATGCGTCATCTACTGATGTTAGTTAGTGATTCACTCTTTTCTAACTGTTGCACAAGTTAATTGTAGGGCTGTAATCAACCAAAGAAATTCTTGGTTGACTAAAACCCTGAAATTTTTAACCAAAAATTGACTAATGGGGGGCGGGGTTCCGACTGACGACAAAACCCTTCTGCGGTGGGGGCCGATGCAGCTCGGCAGGGTGAAAACATACTGATATCAGCACAAATATAAATATTCAGCAAACCATCGGACATTGATTAACGTGGACGCTCTTCAACCCTCCAGTCTCCAGCTGGTTACAGTGGGTTGGGCAAATCCAAAATGCTGAAAACAAGGGGCGTGTTCTGAGACAGGCTGTTACCTGTGAAATGGCACTTGGTACGTTCCTCCTGATTAAATTAACCATAGACTGTAAAATAACGTGAATAAAACCGAGTCGACCAATCACAATTTGGTCAACTCAGGACGCATCGACCAATAAGTCGACCAGTCGACTTTGACTTTACTGCCCTAGTTAATTGATTGTTTATTCACTGGCTATTGGTTGCCGGGTGTGTTTTTGTTACAGTCCAGTTCTCGAACTGTAGCCCTCAACAGGGAACTCTTTGGGTGTTGCCGTTTGGGTTGGCCTCTAAATAAGCCTCCTTTTGTTCCTTGTATTTCCTTGTGGTAATCTGAACATCGAACAGTGACGGAGTCACACAGTCACAATTTTTACCCCGACATGACTTTGCATTCATATAAACTTCCTTCTGTCAATCTTTACTGTCTGTATTGTTAATATTTGATCTTGCTGTCTTGTTGGTACTTAAACATTTGCTCGTGAAATAGAAAAACGTGATCAAACTCTCTGAGCAAAACTGTCCAGCAGACAAACTGATTTTCTGAAGACGTCACCTAAGGCTAGACATGTTAAATGTGGGCAAGTTTTAGGCTGTGAAGTGTTTGATTGATTTATTGATGATGAAAGTCTTACCCTTGAAGCCAATCCTGCGTTCCTCAACCGATTGATTGAATTCATACAGATGATGAAACTTGGAGTTTGTATTTTTCTTCATTTTCTATTACAAACTCATCCTGACTAGACACATGAATTTTATTCAGATTTGAGATATTTCCCTCTCTGCCTCTGTCTGCAGGTCGCCACCCAGGAGGAGTTTTTTAACTTGTCCCACTGTCAGCTGGTCACCCTCATCAGCCGTGATGAGCTCAATGTTCGCTGTGAGTCTGAGGTCTTCCAGGCGTGTGTGGCCTGGGTCCACTATGACCGAGAGAACCGGCGCCCATATGACCAGGCCTTACTTCAGGCTGTCCGCTGTCATTCCCTCACCCCAAACTTCCTGCAGGCCCAGCTCCAGTCTCTAGATTGGGACCCCCAGTGTAAAGACTACCTGGCTCAGATCTTCCAGGACCTCACCCTCCACAAACCCACCAAAGTCATTTCCTGCCGAACACCCAAGGTACCGCAGCTCATTTACACAGCGGGGGGTTACTTCCGTCAGTCTCTCAGCTACCTAGAGGCGTATAATCCCTGCACAGGAGCCTGGCTGAGGCTAGCCGATCTGCAGGTTCCCCGAAGCGGCCTAGCAGCATGTGTGATCAGCGGACTTTTCTATGCTGTTGGAGGAAGAAACAACGCGCCTGATGGCAACATGGACTCAAATGCATTAGACTGTTATAATCCTATGAACAACTGCTGGCTGCCGTGTGCACCAATGAGCGTACCCAGGAATCGGATCGGAGTGGGTGTCATCGATGGCATGATATATGCAGTTGGAGGATCACATGGATGCATTCATCACAACAGTGTTGAAAGGTGAGTGAAGGATCCTTCAAATAAGAGTGATACAGGATGAACTCAAGACTTTCACAGACCCATTAAAATGCTGGCTAGTGGGCAGTGTTGTTTTCGTTGACGAAAATGTTTCGTTATCGTCATTGTCAACGAAAACAACACTGGTTGTTCTTTTCCATGACGAAGACGTGACGTTGACGAGCTAAACATAAGTCTTAGATGACTAATATGTGACGAGATGAATGTGCGTTTACGTTAGGCCTGAACGATATATCGTTTGACTATCGTCATCGCGATGTACGTGTGTGCGATAGTCACATCGCAGAACCTGCGATATTGGAGGTGAATGAACTCATTTAATTTCAAGGGTAACCGACTGAGATACACTCCATGTGACTCTGCATGTGCTGTGCAGCGATCCACCAATCGCCTTCGTCCTTAACTCAGTTGCCAATCAGACTCACTTCTCAGTTGCCAATCAGACTACCCTGCCAGCTGTCAATCAAAATCAGGGAGGAGAAAACCCACCCCTGCACATGTTCTGCACATGGAGGGAGACGTGTGTCCGCTGAGAATTACTTTAGGAACTTTACTCATGGCTATTAAGCCCAACAAATAAGAACTGTGTGGGTTTTAAATTGTACATTTCCGTGGACCACTCTACTATAAGCAGTGCGCGTTTGCGAGGTGCATGCAATTCTCGGAGGACATGCGTTTCTCGGCACAACACCGCTAACAACAACAACAACGATCGCAAAATGAACAACGAACAAGCGAAAACCAACGAAAATGAAGATTTGTTGCCAAAAAGAAAAGGAAAGTCAGTTATCTGGAATTATTTCGGTTAAAAGAAGGATGATGTCGACCAAAACACGTGTTCTGTGTTCATCTGTTGCCACAATAACGTCCCAGCACAATAAAAGCTAAAAATATCTCCGAGACAGACAGAAGCCGTTCTACTAACATTCACAAAAAGAGGTAAGATCAGAGCAGATTAACTGTCCTCAAGATTTCAGCAGTGCAGCATAACATTAAGTGATATTCAGGTCATCTGGTGAAAATACTGTATTTTTAATATCGCAATATATATCGCAGGGTTGAAAAAATCGCAATATTATTTTTTTCCAATATCATGCAGCCTTAGTTTACGTTGACGAGACGAGACTAGACGAAAACGTTAATGGTGGACGACGAACAGAGTTGCAAAATTCATGAGCATTTCGTCAGTCAAACGCTAAACATATATACAGTGTTGTTTTCGTTGACGATGACGTTGACGCATCGTCAACGTAAGCAACACTGCTATTGGGGCTGGGCAATAAACCGAAATTAACCGATACTGAAATTTACGACAAGAACCGACATCATTTTGCTCATATGCTCACCTACATTCTGTGTCAGAATATAAATAAATAAAAGTTAGTTTCGGATGTGTGTAGGTAGGCTATGGTCTTATATCCCTTTAAGTCGCTGTCCTACGTCGAGACAAGACTCCACACCATCCAGTCCGTAACAAGAGGGAAAGACAGGTGAGGAGATGGAGGACGGTTCAAAAGTTGTAGCTGCTGAAGTAGACAAAGTTAATGTGGGAGGGGGTGAGCAGCTTGTGGAGTAGTTATCGTTCATTAACTGCTCAATATATCGTGATAGTGATTTGAGGCCATATCGCCCAGCCCTACCGACTAGACTACTATAGTGAAGCTGCAGCCCGATTTACTGTTAATAACATCCTTTTACAACCATCAGATGCAAAGATTATCCAGTGGGCTGCAGGTTTGCTTTGATTTGTGTCAGACTCAGTGAACTGAGATTTGCTGCACTGTCAATATGTCCGTGTTCGTCTGTGGTTTTGGTAATGTGCATTTAGTAATAAATTAGCAGTGGAAAATGTGAGGAAAGTCCCGAAGTGAATATTTATAAAACTGGTCTGTTGACTTTATTCAGGCGATGAATTCCCCAAGAGCAGGAAATTCAAATGTTTCAAATAACTTCCTGGAAATTCAATTGTTTTGTTCCACTTCTTGTAACATGTTTTAAGTATACAAAAAAGCTTGAATGAGGAAGCATTTGTCTTTTTGTGTCATACAACAGAGCAGTAAATCAGCTGTTCATTGTTTTCTGTTCCAACTTTTTCAGTCTTACATCTGCGACATGTTGAACTTATTACAGAGAGGAGGTTCGAGTTAACTCCCCAGTCACATAGTTCATGAGTCACGACTTGAAAATTTATGTTGATGTTTATTAAGCCTCGTCTTGACAAGTCCCGAGAGCTCGCCAGCAAAAAAAAAAAAAAGATCAATTGTAATGAATAAAAATAAAAACTGGGGTGCATTTAGATAAACAAAAATATCCACTAAATGTCTCGATCCTGCTGTGAAGGCATGAGTCAAACCAAGACACAGGCTCTCACATGATCTTTAACTTTAAAGGTTGCCTGGAATACACGTAATTATGTAAACAGTCATAATTTAAGGTTGAAGATTTACCCACACTTTGTTTTTGGTCCTCAGATGATTCAGACAGAGGGCAGACACAACTGGCAAATATTAACTAGACTCTGTGAAAAAGGGGACTCATCTAACCGGCTTGCATGCTGATTTAAAGACTCAGAGTTATGACTCATTGGTGCAGCGCTCTCATGGATTACAGATGCTACAAAACTGACCAAAATAAATCTGTGCAGTGATGAATCAATTTCCCCATAAACAGGATTTCATGTTTGTTGTAATCGTGTAGGTGTTAGGGATGCCAGGCGAAGGTTATCATATTTGTAGCTTCCTCTTATCAGCGAATGATAAAAAAGGTTGGAGCCTCAATGGTGGGTGAAACAAGCAGAGCACTTTATAAAGAGTCTTAAAATTGGAGTAAATCGATATGTGTGCTCCCTTTCTCTGCAGGTATGATCCAGAAAAAGACCAGTGGCAGCTGGTAGCTCCCATGCTGACCCGGCGTATCGGTGTGGGTGTTGCTGTCATCAACCGGCTTCTTTATGCTGTTGGAGGGTTTGACGGGGCCAACAGGCTCAGCTCCTGTGAGTGCTACAACCCTGAGAGAGACGAGTGGAGGACCATGGCCCCCATGAACACTGTGCGCTCTGGAGCTGGTAAATAGACACACAAAGTTCTCATCAGTTTGGGAATTGACACATCTCTATATAGTAGTACATGTGAACAGAGGGCCTGGAGGCATCTGAATCTTTCCTTTGTCTCCACACACCATGATAAAGTCTGGTGTTCATCTCAAAATGCCAGAAGACAAGGTTACCCTCAGTCCCATCTCCTATCTCCCTGTTTTCATACACAGACCAGCTAAACCTCAGCCCTGCTTGGGCCAAATACCCCAGACCATCACCATGCCCTACATCCCATGCAATCTCAAATATATGCAGAAACATATGCACACAGACACACAACTAAAGGCAATTTTTAAAATCCTGATCAGGCAGCAGAAATAAGTAAATAAATAAAGATTTCAAGCCCAGCTTCTTTGATGTGAACCACATGGGACATCATCTGACATCAGATCCTGTCCAATACTGTCAGAGTGTCCCAAGTTTTAATGATTCATGAAGTTAACACTACTGTGCCATGTGACGAAACGTACACGTGTCAATATGGAGAGTCACTTTCTTCTCTGCTGTTTGGAGAAACAGTTACAGTGGGTTTGCTATCAATCCATTCATTGACATACTGTGACTTACAGGGCTTGACATTAACTTTTTTCACAAGGACGCCATATGCTTTAGGGGCATAATGAAAATTGATCAAATAATGTGTGTCTTATTAGTCGACATAAGTACTATTATTTGAAATCAATTTTAGGTCAATTGGTCACAGGACATGGAAGCTATTGAAAGAAAACAGCCTTTTTTGAGAACATCTACCAGTAATTTATTGATGGTCCCTTATTCAACACCTGACTGTGGCGGGGCACCACTAACGCCGTCCTCATCGCGGCTGGCCGCTCTCTCCCTCGCGGCTGGCCGCGCTCTCTCTCGCGGCTGGCCGCACGCTCTCTCTCGCGGCTGGACGCCTTCTCTCCCTCTCGCTCTCCCTCGTCGCTCGGTGCCGACGTGGGGGAATAGCGTGGTCACTCGCGGCTGGAGTGACAGACGGACGGGAGTCAAAATGAACATTTAAAGACAATAATTGGACTCTTGCGTCCCCGTGGTTGGTGTTAGAGGGTGCACACTCAAACACCTACACGGGTCTCGCTTACACGTACACGCACACACATACACACTCACCTTCTGTCTCCGCTTCATGGACTGAACAGAGGCAGTTCCGGGTCACCTGTTAAGTAGCACTAGGTGACGTGCCTCCGCGGGTCAGGTGACCCAGGGAGAAACCAAAGTCCGGGAACAAATTGATTTATAGGAAAAATATTGTGTTTGTGTTTAATATTGGCTCAGCCATGTGGAGGGTGTGAGCAACAGTAATTGCTTTGTATTATTTTGTGTATGTAGAAATATTAGTTATGATATAATAGCTGATATCTCGAAAAACCCCTAGATTGTTTTGATTGGTTTGTCCGGAGGAGGGGCCAAGGGGTATTTAAAGGAGCTCAGCTCACTTGTTGGTGTGCCTCCTGGTTGAGAAGACGTATGTTGGTCCTGGTATTTGAATTGCGGTTTGTAAATAGTTTTTCCTCTGTCTTTTTTTTGTAAATAATTTTTGTAAATATTTTTTGTACATAAGAGTTTTCACCTGTGGGTATTTTTGGAGATGGTGTAAATAAAAGGAAATCACCGTACTCGATTCTCGACTGTGCCATCATCTTTCCCTCCACAACCGAAAAAGAATTTAAAGAAACTGAACCCGTGACACTGACGTTGACAGCGAGGGTGCCGAGTAGATTTAACCACGCTGCTGTTGCTATTCCCGGTTATGGAGAGTGAGAAGACACCGGTAGATCCACAGTGAATCTCAGTCAGATATCCAACCTAAAACTAACTTCACCACGTTATTTACATGAACAAACATCTGAGCCACGGCTGTTTTTTTATGCGCACATGTGCCCCTGAATACATATTACAATTCGCACACATCTATTTTTAGTCGTAAATGCGAGTGAAACGGTCCCACTGTCAAGCCCTGACTTATACAGTGGCCTGTACTTTTGTGTTTTTGGGGCCCAATAGAAGGATAGGAGTTAAATGTGCCAGGGTGTTGAAGTAAAAAGGCTTAACACACTCAGTAAATTGTAATAAACCTGCACACCTGGGAATTGGAGCAGAAACACTGATTGGTTTGATTCATATTACACTCAAAACACACAATCATGAATAATCGAGGAACTTAATCCTACCTCAACTCGGATTTAAATAAACTAACGCTCCATGTGTTGTAGGCGTATGCTCACTGGGCAACCACATCTTTGTGATGGGTGGATACGATGGGACCAACCAGCTGAACACAGTGGAGCGCTATGATGTGGAGACTGATACATGGAGCTCTGCTGCCTCCATGAGGCACCGACGCAGTGCTCTGGGAGTCACTGCTTTACATGGACGCATCTATGTGCTGGGTGAGTGCTGGAGTCACTGCAAACTGCCTAGTAACTGTTAGAAGAATAAACTAAATCATGACTTTGACGTGTTGAAATAATGTTTGCAGGAGGCTATGATGGCAACACTTTCCTGGACAGTGTGGAGTGTTATGACCCAGAGAAGGACACCTGGTCCGAGGTGACCCACATGACTTCAGGGCGGAGTGGCGTGGGTGTAGCTGTTACCATGGAGCCATGCCAGAAAGAACTGCCATCGTGTCAGACATCCGAGAGAGAGAACGCTGCAGCCCCACCAGCCTATCAGTCGTCTAACTCTGGTTTTAGCTCTCACCCCAATCAGCGGCCCAGCGGGTCCTTCAGCAAAGGCTTATGAGGATCGATATCAGACCCTCCAACACCCACATGTACATGGACGAGCACCCAGAAACTCCACTCTGTCTTTACAAATCAAAAAAGGACCCTCATAACTGATAGGAGACAGAGGGGATCTGAAACCACACATGCTGCCTCACTGATTCCAGAGATCACACATTTTAAAAAATCAGTTACCTTTCACCTGAAAGATGCAGAGAAACGACAAAGTAATTTGACTCTCAAAGTCTTGCATTACAGCAGAATCTATCTGGTAATTTTTTTTTCTTTTTTCGGCCAAATCTGAAATACCTCAGTGTGTGTCATTAAAGTCCTGAGTCAGTGTATCATCTCGCTGGTTAGAGACTATGGGAGAAAAGGGCTGCAGAATTTAGAAAGGGCCATTCACAGGCTCAAAGAGTCACCAAGGGCTCTTTATACTTTAAGAGCAGCCCACGCAAAGTGAAATCTGAGGGGAGAAAAAAAATGAATTAAGTAGCACTTGTCAGCAAAGGCCGTAGATTTCAAAGTGCCATTACGATGCCTGTGGGCATTACCATCAACAGTATATAACCTGAGGTGCTGTGATAGAGCAGCTCAGACAGTCACTGTGTAGTTTGAAGAACCGTAGAAACCCAAACAGCCATCAGACGAAGCTCATTCATGACCATGGGCCTCATGCAGAACCCATCTTTTGGATACCTCTTTTTACTTTAACCTGTGAAAATTTTCTTGTAAAAGTTTTAAGTCGGATGTAACAAACTCTTCTAACGCCACAGATTTAGGTTTGAACGCCTCCTGTTCTCAAGCAGGTTGCATCATAAGAATAATTAATGCAACGTGTTTATTAAATTTGTTAGTTTTTTTCCATTAGAGCAAGCTGTGTTCACCAAATCCTCAGCTAAGACGAAACATGAACAGCCTCATTAAATTTTTTGTTTTAGCATAATTTAATCTGAAATGCGTTTAGCCAGTGCAGTTTGTTCTTGCATGAGGCACAAAGCGTCAAGTTTGAGTGTTCATACAGGAGAAGCAGGACCTTAGAGTAACCACATGGTAACAAATGTGTCCTTTCACTAATATCCACTGGTAGGTTTATTAAACAGAATTAATTTTGGGAAAGGTGTCGGCATGGTATTGATTGTTGCCTCTAGTGAGGCTTTGAGAGAGTTCAGTCCTGTGTAACTTGTGTGTTGCATGTGAAGAGAATGAGCAGGTTTTGACTGTGTTTAGAGGAAAGGGAATACTGTAGCATTTAAGAATCTCACTGAATGTGTTTTTATAAAAACACTAATTACTGACACGATGTGGAGCCTCCTTACTACAGTGAAGTCTTTGGTTTCTCTCTTCCACCAGACCTCAGAAACAGAAGTGACCATGTTTGTCTATTAGTATTCACTGATGTATGCTAATGACAAAAACAAATCTTGCTTCAAGAAGTGTATTTGTAACAGCAATTTAAGCTACAAAGGTTTTTAAGTGATGTTTTTGTACATTGATATTCAAAGAAGTCTTGTACAGAATTTCAGAGCTCACTTTTTTATTTATTTGTTCAGATCTTTTTGGGTTTTCTCGTTTCCTTAAACTGACATCAGCTTTGTATTGAATTGGACCCTGGTGTTGTGTTTTGAATAACTAGCATGCATTGTGACTTAGTAGGAATGCCTGATAATGCTGATTTTGGATGTTTGTAAAAAAAAACGCTTCACTTTGAAAGGGACTGCTTTTTCTTGTCCGTCTGTAGTTGGAATGAAATTTAGTATATTTAAGGTCCGCTTTGTACATTTTTTTCAGCTAAAGTTCCATGTACAATAATACATTGTAAAGTAAAATATATGTTTATTGTACCGCTAAAATCGTGTAATATTTCGTGAAGTGTGCTCTGTAGACTTTTGTAATTTTGCATACACTTAAACCACATTTATCTCTTTTATGAGTGAAGCCATTGTAAGGGATGGTCAGTCTGGAAATTTTGTAGGTTGCCAAAGCAGCTTCAGCCACTAGATGGAGCTATTCCTCTGTTATACTCTAAAGTGTGACAGTTTTCTCTCTGGCACACAGCACTTTTTGTTATGTTTTGGCAGTTTTGGTATAGTAACCAATCGATGAAGGTGCTAAAATTTTTTCAATGAGTGTAAACTCTGAGACAAGTATGGCATCACTCATCCATCCATGATTGCTGACAACACATCGAATATCATTGACTCTTGTTATGAAACTCTAGGGAAAATGATCTAGATGTGTGTATTTAGATGAGGATAAAAAAGTAATTATCTCAAACACAGAAGGGTCTCTAGACTGAACAAAAAACCAATGTAAATAGATGGGTCGTGCACTTGTAGACAGTTCCCTGTCATATAATTCAAACTGATTCTTTACATAGAATATAATAATGTGACAGACCCATTTATCAAAAATCTGACACCTACACGGTTTAACAATAATACAGGGTGTTTAATCATGTGATCGTTTGGACTTGGGAAAAATTACAACAAAAAAAAAACGAACATCAAAACTGAAGTTTGATAGCGCAAAACACTGCTTGTGCAATCTTGTAGTTTTTAAACGATATTACTGTCCGATTATTTAATGAGTCTTCTGGACTTTTTTGTTATTAGAATAAATATATATTTTTTAACCCTTTAATGCCTGAAACCACAAATTATGGCCAGAAAATTCCAATTTTTTTGGAGCTGAAATGTTAAACCAAAAAAATTTAAATGTCCTTAAAATTTAAAAAATGTATTATTTAACTTGTTTAATATATTAGATGTTTTTGGAAACTGATAAACCACAAGAGGATATTTTTATCATTTATTGGACTATATTAAAGTGCTTTTTTAGTAATTTGTTTTTCATATTGATTTGATAGAAGTATTATAAAAGTATGTATAAAATATGATACAAAAGACAATAAAGGGCTACAGACATATCAAACTTTAACGTCATATTCAGGCAACCTGTTCAAATATTTATAAAACCTGGAGGATTTTTATTTTATTTTATTCAAGATTTTAGAAAAACACACCCACAAGTTAAAATTGGAGAACTGGTGATGAGTGAAGTTTAGAAAGGCAAACAAATCCCAAAGTGAATTCAAGTCTTCTTTGAATTCACCTCATCTTCATGTTCTGTCAAGTTAACGCTTGTTTGGTGTCTAACTAGTCTAAATTTAAAGTTCAGGTTTATTTGGAAAAGTCTCCCCCGGATGTCTCGTGCTGTTTCCTGTTAGCTTCACACCTGTGCGCTCATCTTTAATCATGAGAAAACGCTCGCGAGTCCCTCCGGGCGCCAGTGGATCCCGCGCGGACGCAGGTAAGTGAAACTCACCTGGATCAAGCTGTGTTGACAGACTATTGATGCGTAGCTGATACTGATACTTTAGAAACGAGCTAAAGCGGCTTTAAAAGTGATTTTAAGTTTTTCATGAACATGTGACGGTACAGGTTTGTTAATCGACACACCTTTCAGGATGTTGTGTTTATACGCCTTTTTGTTGGAGTGTTTTAAATGGCGATAAACCTTCTACAAAGTGTGTGTTAAACTGCTTCAATCTTCCGTCTGTTAATCGGGTCTTTTAGATTTTATTTGTCACGTTTTTATAATTACAATCAAAGATAAAACTTAAAAGTTATTGCAGGTGAACGTAGATTTGTCATTTTAGGCAATATAAAGGGGTTTAACCAAATAATTTACATGATAGAGGAGGAAATATACATGCAAAAAGTAATCTCGACCCTCTCCTGAATAAAAGTGTTTTTTTCCCCTAATGTCAGGTTGTCAAACTAGTTTATCCACATTGAATACACCCTCAGTTCAGCCTCTGTTTGTTCATCCAGTCAGGGCCAAAGAAACAACAGCTTCAAGTCTGCGCCCACGTTATAGAGAATACTTCTACTTCTGTGTATTGTGTGCCAGATTACCAAGGGTTTTTTGGGGTCTTACAACTTGAAAACCTCTGACTGGATGTTCCTTAGAGACCGTGTTATTCTAGCCTCAGTGTTTCGCTCTTGTCTTTCAGCAGTGTGGAGCAGCAGCCAGGATGATCCCAGTGGGTGAATTCAGAAACCTTGGCACAGAGCAGAACTCAAAGTTTCGGGTCCTGAAGCCATGGTGGGATGTTTTCTCAGAGTACCTGTGCGTCGCCATGCTCATGATTGGAGTCTTTGGGTGCACCTTGCAGGTGAGGCACTAAGGAGCTACGTTTTGAACATTTTTCATTAATATAGATGTAGAAACACAACTAGAACTTACCTTATAATGACCCAAGAGAGAAAAAGCAGCATCAATTGTGTGATTGTAGTTTCCTCTCTGTCTAAAGACACAACTGACCTCAATGCAAGTCAACATCACAGACTTTTTAACTGAGCTGACTTGTCTCTCTTGACCCACTTACTACAAATTCAAATCACTAACTTGCTCCACATTGTGTCCCTCACTGCTTGATTTGCATATTTATAAAGCACAAAAAGAAAGCAAAGGGATTAATATGTAATCTTTCATAGGGATAAATAAGTGCTGTTACTTTTACCCTTGTCAGACACAGTCCACTCTGAAATATAGCAAAACATATTTATAACCAGAAAAAAGTGAAACTCTTGTTGAAAGACATTCTAATGAACATAAGTGAATAAGCTGTGAATAAGCTGTTTAAATTGAGAATGCTATACATATAGTACAAGAAGTACGAATATTTAAGCCAAAGCATTAATTAAGTGTGGCAATGATCATGTGTTTCCTTGTAATCATCAAAAGACAAAAAAGCAGACCTGTCACTTTGATAAAACACTCAGGGTGGCAATGTCAGACTGAGTTATGATCTTGTACTGATTTGTTTCAGCTTGTATGTGGTATAAATGTTGGGAACAGGAAGCTCTGATCAACAGCTGGTAACAAACTGTTTGTCGAAATAGCCTGAATGCCCAATCTACCTTTTAATAAAGTTGTAAGATATAACAGGAAAGTATTAACTAATCGATCTTAGTGAAAACGACATGTTAGATTATAGGGATATTAAGGGATATTAAAATTAATTTAGGGTCAAACACACCGTGACACCGAGTTAGACACCCCATCCAGAGATGAATGTTGCAGACAACTTACTTCTCTAGTTTTACCAACTTTAGTAACGACCGCAGGATAGCAACACACAGCGGTCTGAGGAGCCATAAACAAACCTAAACCAAAACGCCACTCTATAGCCACAAATAATGTTCAGAACAGCACCTAACTTCATCAACAGTACATCTAGGGTCCTAGCCATAGCACTAGCCACCAAACATCTTTTTAACTCTGCCTGATTTCTTCAACAAAGAGACTAAACACAACTCACCCACTCTCCTCCAGCAGCCACTTTTTCGGGCCAGTCCATTACAGACTGCTGTGGGGTGATGCAGCTCAAGGAAGAACATTTATGATCATTCGTCGTTACTAAAGTTGGTATAACTAGAGAAGCAAGCAGTCGGCAACATTCATTTCTCAAGGGGGAGTCTAACTCTGTGTTACGGTGTGTTTGACGCTAAATTAGTTTTACGCCGGAATATCCCTTTAACACTAGCTTCCATCAGTTAACCACTTCCTTGCTAGCATTACCTTTGCTATTGTTGTATGAAACGTATACCTTAGCGTTCAGCCCCTCCCATTTTGTTTATTTAACTCTTAATATGAGAAAGTTACTTAACAATTATATTGAACTCTGTACCAAAGAAAAATGCTGTGATACAGTAAAAGTGGGGCTCTTGTCATGGTTTTTATAAAATACCTAATTATTTGTTGTGTGTATGATGACACACTTTTAAACATTTTTACTATTTTTCTTTCAACAGCTCACACAAGACAAGATTGCCTGTCTGCCGAGCCATTTCACCAGCCCGACACCTGAAGCCATTGACTGTAGTCACATCAGGACCTACAGGCAAAACGAGACATCACATCCCACAGCGGCCACACCCGCGAAGCCCATCATCCAGGAAGTGGTTGGACGCAAGAACAATCTGGACATCCACCAATATGTGTTTGTCAACCACCACTGCTACGAGAGGTTCGTCCACTGGTTCGCAAAGTTCTTCCCATACCTGGTGGTGATCCACACTACGGTCTTCATGGTCGCAAGCAGCTTTTGGTTCAAGTTCCCAGGGACTTCTTCTAAAATCGACCTCTTTGTTACCATCCTTGGGAAGTGCTTCGATTCACCGTGGACCACAAGGGCCCTGAGCGAGGTTTCTGAGGAGCGAGGGGAGGAAAAATTGGTCAGCTGGAGGAGAAACACCATGTCAAAAGATGCCACAGAACGAAAAACAGACAATGAGGAGACCACCGGTCTTCTTCTTCGATCCTCTTCAGTCAAATCCAATCCAGATAAGAAAGCTCCGGAGTCTCAGTCAGCTCCCTCAGTGTTGGACAAGAAGGAGGGCGAACAGGCCAAAGCTTTGTTTGAAAAAGTGAAGAAGTTCAGGACTCATGTCGAGGAAGCAGACATCCTGCGTATCATGTATGTTCTTCAGACATCCCTGAAAGTCTTCAAGTTTCTTTTAATCATCGTCTATACTTCAGTGCTTGTTCCAAACATTGAGATTGTGGTTCGATGTTACGTTCCTCCAGAGCTGACTGGGTTTGATATCTACTGCTGTAACCACAACAAAGCCCATCTTTTTTCGAAACTTGCCTACTGCTACATCTTTTTTGTGGGAGTGTACGGAGTTCTTTGCATCTACACCCTCTACTGGCTGTTTCACAGACCGCTGAACGAGTACTCCTTCGACCATGTCAGACTGGAGACAGGAATTAATGACATCCCGGACGTCAAGAATGACTTTGCGTTCCTCCTGCACCTCGTGGACCAGTATGATGCTCTTTACTCCAAAAGGTTTGCAGTCTTTCTCTCAGAGGTGAGCGAGAGCCGTCTTCATCAGCTCAACCTCAACTACGAGTGGACTCCCAAAAAGCTACGTACCCGTCTTGCCAAGAACAGCAGCAACCGGTTGGAGCTCCACTTGTTAATGTTGCCAGGACTTCCTGACACGGTCTTTGAGATTCCCGAAATGGAATCACTCAAACTGGAGCAGGTTAAAAATGTGATCATTCCAGCTGCCGTAGCAAAACTAGAATCTTTGAAGGAGTTATCGCTGATCTACTGCCCCACCAAGCTTCAACTACCTGCCCTGAACCACCTCAAAGAACATTTGAAGATCCTTCGTTTAGCTTTTGAAAGTCTGGATGAGGTTCCAATGTGGATGTACACACTGCACGGCCTGGAAGAGTTATACCTGAATGGTCCTTTAACAAATGAGGTGTCCAAAAGTGCTTCTCTGGACTCTCTTCGAGAGCTCAGAGCTCTGAGGGTTCTGACTCTCCACTCCAGCCTCTCTAAGATCCCACCCACCATAGTAGATGTTGCATTACAGCTGCAGCGGTTGAGCATCAATAATGACGGCATCAAGCTCCAGGCGTTCAGCACCCTGAAGAAGCTGACCAGCTTAACCTCTTTGGAGTTAGCTGGCTGTGGGTTGGAGCGTATCCCAAGTGCTGTCTTCAGCCTGGACAACCTGCAGGAGTTGGACCTGAAAGACAACAAACTCACCACAGTCGAGGAGATCCTGAGCTTACAGCACTGCCGCCGTTTAGTCTCTCTCAAACTGTGGCACAACAAAATCACCTACATCCCCGATCACATCAGTAAGCTGCACACTCTTGAGACGTTGGACACCAGCTGGAACAAGCTCCGAAAGCTCCCTTCCAGGTTGTTTCATTGCACCACACTCAGGCACCTGGATGTCTCCCACAACCAGCTCACCTCTCTTCCTCCTGAGATTGGCATCCTCCAAAGCCTCCAGTGTTTCTCTGCTGCTTTCAACTCCTTGGAGATGCTTCCAGAGGAGCTTTTCTCCTGTAAAAGGCTAAAGACGCTGATTCTTGGAAACAACTGTTTGTCGTATCTCAGTCCGAGAGTTTCCAACCTGGCCCAGCTGGTGCGACTGGAGATCAAAGGGAACCGTCTCGAAGCTCTGCCCCATGAGATTGGGGACTGTCCCCTGCTGACTGTCAGTGGACTGATAGTCGATGACAGCCTTCTGGATTTACTGCCGTCAGCTGTACGAAGCAGGCTGAGTAATAACTGAGTTTCCTCGGCTCTCATTGACTTGTTTTTTTCTCAGTGGTGGTTTGAGTTGGATTGAGAAGAAAAAGAATTTTAAATAAACCTATTCCACTAGGTGGAACTATTTTATATCAACAGATCCACAATGGAAACCATACCTGGTGTCAAAATGTTAACCAAAAACTAAGATAATATATTTATATAATGAGTGATTATTACAATTGTAGGATGTAAGGATGAGTGAAAATCAAATTCTTCTTTTTTAAGATCTTTTAATGATTTTTTTCTTCAAAAATACATTTTTAAATAAATATTTTACAACATTTATAACTCTTCTGCAAAGGGGATTACTTCATTTGTCTTATAAAGATTTTTTACGCGTTTAGGTGATGGCCGTGAACCATTAAAAACAGGTATTTTTTTAAGATTAGTATTGAGCTTAGAAAAGTGTAATGTAGAAGAGGAAAGGGTTAAACTTGTTACTGTTTGTGCATGATCTTTTGGTGGAAAAACGTGAGGATTCTTCAAAGCATCAACCTAACCTAACCTACCCTTACTGCCCTGTATCCTGTCAGACAGGTTTGTAGAGCAAGGAGTGTTCCCCACAGCTCAGTGGCTCATGTTGCTCCCTTTGAGGCCCAAAACAAGTGGAGGTAGAGGAGGCTTTTCAGTCCCAGAATAAAAGCCATTCATCTCTCTGTTTACATATTCACAGCATATTCAGTCAAAATACAGGGACACTGTAATTATGCATTTAATCAGATAAGGATGATTCTACTCAGCGTTAAACACTCTGCTACAACAGCATCATACTCAGAGTGTATAACATGATACAATGATGAATCATTTACAGAGAGGAGCGACATTGAACCATTGTCCTTAAAGAATTAAGCAATTCAAAGTGAAGGGTGTTGTCTGTGGTAGTTTATAGTAAAACAACAAAGTCCTGACTTAGTCCTTTGATGCAAACTGAGCTTATCCTGCCATGGTTTAACCAGAAACTTCTCTGTTCATGATCATACCACTGTGTTTTCTTCTACTCTCCTTTCCTCCCATGATCCCAACAGCAACCATTTTTTATTGCTGCAGATTGGGATTCCACCTTACAGCCTGAACAACAGTTCAGTCAAGTCTTAGCTTGTATCTCAAACTGTTGGCATTCCTCACTAACACAGGAACATACACTGACCTGCACACGCTGTGACTACACACCTCCAAACCTGTCAGAAACTATCTCAGTTTGATATTTAGTGGTCTAAAAAAAGAATAAGAAGATGCAAAGACGGATTGTAAGCCTCATGCCGAGCTGCAATGTGGATCATTTCGCTCCTACTTTTCCTCTCTGAGGGTGGCAGTTGAGTGTATCACCAGCTTTGACTAAAATAGATGTGATTGCATCTTTGTTACCATGGCTGAGCTAGAAATAACAACACTTGGTGTCTCACAGGAGTTTGTTTGATGTTGTAAATGGTGAAATCTTATCAGATTAGGGAGCCTCTTTTTGCTATTTTAGTACCTGAGTTTGGCAGGTTCAGATTCAGCCCCTGTAGGCTGTGATTTCCTGTAGTTTGATAAACTGAGTTGAGGAAGGTTAAGGGAGCAAGTTTTGGTGTCCGATTATTGGTACAAGTTATTGGAATCAAAGTTCATCGAGATGTTCATAGATTTGTTTTTATTATATTACAGCTCGGTGATTATCTTGTTGATATCACATCTTCGTTCAAACACCCTCTGCAGTTTAAAGAAAATACATTTTTGCCTTTATTTAAAGCTCACTTACCAGAACCTTCATTGACAGTGTATTAGCTGCTGTTATTTTTCCTGTCTGTACATGACAGCTTGTAAAACGTTTGAATCTATCCTGTAACTCCTGGATAATGGAAACTCTGAGTGGTCATGCATTTTAGTTTCTCAATTTTCCAGTAAAAACAAGTTCATATTGGTAGTTTTCTCAAGATCTCAATTACACCTCTAATGATATTGACTCAATACTAGAGTTGCAAAGAACTAAAAACATAAATGGGCTAAGCTTACATCATTACATCAGTGTGGGCAATGGCAGCATTACAGGTTGTGGTTTGTCCTACAACAATGACCAGCTAATTGTTAGTTCGCCAGAAAATGATACAGCTATAACAAGAAAACAAGCTTTACTATTTAAAAATAATAATTTGCATCATTCTATTGAAAGGGGAAAACCAGCTTTGCTAGAAATGAACATTATGAAGAAATAATAGAGATCCCAAGCAAACAACTGAAATGAATTCATTTTCAACCAGTTTTGCTGTTCAAGGTGATAAAAAACAAGATAACATGAACAGGTCAAGATCTGGATTTAAATAAGACTGGCAATAACTTATCACAGGAAAACAGATGAAAAAAAATTTATGGATGCATGACCACTTTGACGCTCTAGAACCCTCCTCCGCTGTTGCCATTGAGCTAAGCTGTCTTTCTGTATATCTAAAGTGTTAAATTAAGATGTATTTCCATTTGTTTTGGACCCCAAATCTGACCTGCAAAGTTGGGAAAGGTCTGTAGAATCCTAAGCATCCAAGAAAAAGTATGTAAGATTTCAAGATTTTCATTTGAGCAAATCTCGTGTGGATTTTTAGTTCTCATGTGACTTTTTGAACACGCTGTTTAGAGCAGCTTTCAGTTTTGACCATCGGATTACTTTTTCACATTTACCCCAAAATCTGAAACTTTGCCTGTGAAACTCTTAGAACTGACATCTGACACTTAATATTTGTTTCTGAAGTATGACAAAAGCATGATACCATAAATACACAAAGAATAGATACAGTGAATTCATGGAGCCAAAAAACCTGTGATCTTAAAAAGGGGAATTCTGTAAATTCTTACGTTTGAGAACTTTTTCTTGTTACTGAAAAAGTAACTTTGACTATCTGCTCATTCTTTCCCCTGCTGAATTAATTCAACATGTCCTAATAAGTTAGAGGGATCTACATAGGTGTGGTTTTTGGCCTTATCCCATGTTAACACCCATTCCTGCCTACACTCCATGTACACTATGGAGTCAAACAAACATTTATCCTTAATAGTCAGCGAGGACTGTCTTTCTTTTACTGTTACATTCTTTTGTTAAGCAAACTCATCTTTGCGAGGAAATGGAGTAGTTGACTCATATCTTATCTTCCCAGTGATGTCTTCGTCACATATTCACAAACATCTTTTATGTCCTTGGGAGTAGGGGAGTGTGCTGATACTGGTTTTTCTTGTCTACTCCCACTTGCCACTGTGACTCCATGTCTCCTAGCCTGCAGAACAAAGAACTAACAACGACAGTGTTTAGAGAGGGACTATTTGCCTATCCAGCACACACCCACATTTGCGCTCGGTGAAGTCAGTTAGCACTTCCTAGTGGCTGAAGACAGGTTTGCCTGTGGCTGCATGTCTCGGTGCCGTGTTCGCAAGTCTTAAATAATTGACATAGCCACAGGGGTGTCAAGATACAAGATACTGAATAAGGATTTGCTGTTGTGTGTTTTTAACAACACAAGATGTTCAGAATTCTGAACAGTAGGAGTGAGTTTGACCAGGAGAGAAAATATGGGTGTGGAGGTAAATGACTCTTCTGTGTCCTCTTCAACAATAGCAGCTGATTTACCTGGAGGGAGTTATTTAACCTCAAACTGCTCCTGTGGAAGAGTTAACTGCCCAGAAATCAAACACTGTGGTTGTGACTGTGCAGGTGGTGCAGCTTTGGGATCATTTAAATCACATATGTCAGAGTCAAGGCCCGCGGGCCACATCCGGCCCGCGAGAAGGTTTTTTACGGCCCCTGGGATGATCTTGATTTATTATTAGAACCGGCCCGCAGACCGCAGCAAGCCGGCAGCCCGCAGATCTTTTACACGCACCAATACTACATTTCCCACAATGCAACGGTGACGCACCGAGCAGTAGGCTGCTTCATTTCAATATTTATTAGCACAGCAGTCGTCAGCATAACAGTAAAATTAACTTTCAGATACCCATCAAAAATGGCAAAACGGAAGGTGGACACTGAGAACCGGGGGTTTCAAACAAGGTGGGAGTCTGAGTATATGTTCACGGAGGTAGCTGGAAAACCTGTGTGTCTCCTGTGTGGAGAAAGTGTGGCGGTACTGAAAGAGTATAATCTGAGACGATATTATGAAACGAAACACGCGGACAAAAACAAAATTATATTTTAAAAATATTTCAGTTGAGTGGATGATAGAAAATTGCTGTTATTTTTTTTTCTTTGAAGTAAATTTAGCCCACTTTTGCTAAAACAGAAAATAAAGGCTACTGATGGTGCCTTGAATAATACCGGTTTCTTTCATTTAATGTTCATGCTATGGGGATTTTTATATAAAGGAAATTTGTCTTTTGTGTCTGTTGAAAATTAAAGATTACTGACAGAGCCAGAAGAAAATATTGCTTTATTTATCTGATCATATTGGAATAAAATATTTGTTAGGTTTTCAGTAGGTTCAATTAGGTTCACTAGACTATATGCGTCATTTAAAAAATTTTCAATGAACATTCCATCAGTCCGGCCCTCGGCTTGTGGCTAAATTTTTTATTTGGCCCTCCGTCCATTTTACTTTGACACCCCTGATTTAAATCTTAATTGGGAGCGAAACCAACACACAACAACAGACTGCAGGCTATGACACCCAGTGTAAAAAAGTATTGTTAGCTTTTGCTTTGTCAAAATTTTAATGCAGCTCTTTTAAAAATGATTCATCCTGCTGCCAAACTCCATTAATTTAAAGTACAGAAAAAGGCCAATCAGAACTGCATCAAACCATCAGGGCACTTTTACAAGCTTAGTTCACAGTTTGTGCTCCAAACTCACTGAAGTCGCTAAAATTACCAAATGTAAAAACTGGATTTAGAAAGTTGCAAATTTTCTGGATATTCAGGTGGAAAAATATCTTGAAACTTTTTCAAATACATTTTCAGAAATACCTTAAAATACAATACAACCACTGTAATGAAAAAAACTAATCCAGCATTGATACTGATCTAAAAAGGCACTACTTTATATTTGTTTGGATTATTCATGTTACGTGTGTTGTTTCTGTAGGTTGTTTGTGAACTATAGAAAATGTGAACTATAGAAAATTTCTAGTTACTAAAGTTGGCAGATGAGTTATATGAGGTAGAAAAGAAAATTGTAATAGGAATGACAAATCGTGGGAAACCCCTAATGAAAGTTTTTGGATTCCTTTTTTAAATAAGTGTAAAAAATTTGTGAACATTTAGACAATAAGAAACATGATGTATCTGTTACATCAGGAGGCTGTGCCCAACGCCCCAGCAGAGCACCAGTTTAACTGTATCTCCTTTAGGCAGCAGTTGGCCCGTGGCGCACAGGCAAACAGGATAACCATTGTACTACGAGAGCCTTGAGCACAAACATCAGCAAACCGTGCCACCCTTACCTACAGGCCCGAACAATACAGGGCTCTCATGCATTTTGATCTGTGTGCCCTTTTACAGCAGAGAGGGTTTCACTGCATAGAGAATTCCAGTGTGGTGTTATAATAAGTGTCCTTCATGATTCACCTTGGGGAAGTGCTGAGCACTTGAGGATGCCTGCAGCAGGACAAAGTACAAACAGATCATTGTTTAGTCTCTCAAGGGAAAATACATCAGATCATTATGGCTGTAGAGGAAGACGTTATTAATATTTTCAACAAAAGCCACTCTTGTACAAACCAGATTATCATAAATTGATCTGATTAATGCGCTGAAGGTACTCAGCTATGTTTGTTTCTCACTCCTTGCATAACTCTTCAACAAAAAACAATGTCTCTTATACCAGTGGTGCATATTTAACAGAGCAGTAAGCACTTGCACATGAGTAGTCACACTTAAATTGTTCTTATAGGCGAGAGGGGACAGATGTTTGCTGTCAGTGTCTGAAAAAAACGAGCTTAAAAACGTGAGAATTTTAAAAAAAAAAGGTTATTAAAAAAGTGGAAAAAGCTTCATAAAAATGGACTTGTTGCTGTTTTAGCCTGCTAAAACCCTTAACCCTTTATTAGTTTAGTTTATTAAGGATCCCCATTAGTCTACACCGCAGTGGAGACTATTCTTCCTGGGTTCCAGGCAAAAAACATCACACAATCACAAAACAAATCCTACAATGCAGTCCAGCATGATCAAAAATAAAATTTTGTAATACAAAAATAGTAACAATAAATTAAAAAAACAATAACTTGGAGTTTACATAATAATGTTCATACCAAAGATAAAAAAAGAGCAATATAAAAATAGATATATATTTGTAGCAAAAATAAAACAAAGAACCAATGGCCTATAATATACACATTAGTGTACCAAAGACAAACAATATTCTCTTTAATGCTTTTCGTATCATATTTGATACATACTTTTATGATACTTTATTAAATCAGTATGATCAACGAATTACTACAAAAACACCAGTATACAGTCCAATAACTGATTAAAATGTCCTCTTGTGGTTTATCAGTTTCCAAAAACATCTTAATGTATCAAATGATTTTTTTTTTTCAGCTCCAAAAAAATTGAATTTTCTTGCCATAATTTGTGGTTTCAGGCATTAAAGGGTTAAGTTAATGTAAAATAATGGTTAAAACTATTGAAATATTTCTATGATTACATTTGTCTCAATTCTACACATTCATTCATACCTGTTTGAAATGAAAACTGAGACACCAAAACTTCAGGTTCAACACTTTATTTTGTGCTTCTTTCTTCAAATACTTCAGCGAATAATCTCACTTTGGATTTAAAAGTAACTATATAAATAACATTTCAACAAATCACAATTATTTACAAAGTCACGAGAATTTTCAGGTCTATTCAAATAATAAATAAGAGTTATTCAAAGTCTAAGGACAACTAAATATGAGAAACACAACTATAAAAGCAATGAGGGTGCACCATGTCAAGTTTTTTAAAATGTTTAAAAATACGTACAACTGTTACAATTCTTACACAATAAAAATAATGCAATTAGGGAAAAAACACTGGGGGAACTATCTACAAATGTGCACTCCCAATGAGAAGGGACAACAGAGATATAAGGTGCCAGAATCACACTGTGCAAAAGAGGAGTCTACTGTATGTAGGCCCTCATCCACTGAAAATAAGCTGCCAAGACAATATGTCCTGTGTCACATATTAATGCTGAGCCTCCATCAACAAACAATAATCCTTTACACAGCAATGAATTCAAGTCGACAGGTTTGAAGCAAAAAACAGAGTCAGAGCACCCGGCACGCGAGCTAACTATGAATGTGAGCGAAAAGCAAGTCAATCATATCGGGCACACAGGAAGCTCGAGCCACGTCTATGGCTGTCTGACCGCTTGTGTTGGCGTGCTTCAGGTCAGAACGCGGTGCCAAGAACTCCACAACATCACGGTGACCCTCGCGGATGGCAATGTGGATAGGCAGGGCACCGCTCTGGTCTGAGACGTTTACTGAGGCGCCGTACTCCACCAAAACCTGCAGTGTGTCCAGGAATCCTGTGCGTGCTGCGTCGTGGACGGGCGCTATCCCGTGTTTGTCCTGAACGTTCGGGTCTGCTCCTTTTTCCAACAGCAGACCGGCAATCTTGGAGTTCCCCATCATCATTACCTGCGAAATATGAAAGGAGAGGGAAAGAGAGCAGTTCATTGGAGCTGTGTTTGAATCAAATGTGCTGACCCTTGATTCTTATCTTTATTTAGTCCTACCTCTATGAAGGCTGAAGTGTGATTCAGGGTGACATTTTGAGTATTCAGTATGATTAATTATCCTCCTTTGTTTGCAGTTTTACAACGTATTCTACCTTCAGTTATTTAAATGGTGTTGGCAAAACATTAGAAATATCCCTCAGGGTCAAACCTGCCCAGAAAAGTTTGAACACAAAGTAATTATGACCCTGAGCACATTGGGTAAAACAAGCTGAATTATGATATAATCCACATTTTATTTTACGATTTGAGAGCATACTCAATACTACAGAGGACCTGAGTGGACATGCAAGTACTTTGTCTTTGCTCTGTTGCCCTGTGAACTACTATGATGACTTTATTAGTCCTCCAAGCAAAAATGGTGGACTTTTATTCTAGATTTGACCTCATCTTGTAGCTCATAGATACCACAATTGATGTATAAAACAAATTTAAAATGATCTTTTTTGGTCTGAACACAATTCTAATAAAACTTATGACAGACTAAATTCACTTTTAGTGAAAAACAAAAAATGCTTTTTTTGTAAATAAACGTCTAACCTCTTCACCCATGTGCTTCTAACCTTCACAGACTCCATAAATTGATGTCCATCTCCTAAATATTTGGTCACATGATCAATTTCTTTTACCATTTCCAAGCAACAGGGGGTGGCTCAACTTACCCCACTCTCCCCTAATACCTTACAGATGTAGGCTATGCACTTCAAAAACAGCCCTACTAGAAAGAAGCAAAATAATTTTATATTTGATCAAATAATCTTGTATCAGGCATAAATAATTAATTAATCTAATTTTTTCAACAGCAAGCAGTGAAAAATGAAGATGATGTTACTTCAAATTAGAATTTAGTCTCTTTAATTCATGAACTTCAAGAAAATACACCTTAATCTAGGATTATTAATGAGCATGACAGTAGTTCAAATAAGACATAATTTCTTAAAACAGCTAAGCAAATATACGTGATGTTGTCTTAAATCAAGATACCAAAACATTCTCATTAAATATATATTTTTCATTCTACAAGCAAGCATGTGGAAAGCAAGTATGTTCTTTGTTGTTCTTTGTTGTTTTGCTGTGTTTATCTGGTCATTGTATTATGTTGTGTGTTGTACAGACCAGCCTACTGACATCTTTACATGTCAGATAATGTATGAGGCAGCAGATTCTGTCAGGTTCAGATGACCTGCAATGGAAATTTCATGTAAAAAAAAAAACAACTGTTCTTGTTTCATGTCATTCTTAAATCCAGAGGTTGTACATATGTCTCACTCTGAAATTGACACAGATGATCTTGCTGCTCCACTGGATTTTATTGTTAAACATGTTTTACTCTATTTATGGTTTATTCTATCTCAAAATTAGCTGGAATATCTTATGAAGAAAAAGTTAGCTATTTTCTCTTAAAATTAGATCATTTTTCTAATATCAAACATGCTTGACATGATTAATATTCTTTTTGTTCACAAAATACAAGGCTGTTTTCCTTTCTTGAAATTCCTTTCTTGCAGTGTGTGGAGTTTCTATCTGGTTGTCCATCAGTATTATTTGTGGACATTGGTCCTCACCTGTAGTGCAGTCCTGCCAAACTCATTGAGAGTATCAGGGTGAACTCTGCAGTCCTCCAGGATCCTCTGCACCTCACTGCTGTCTCCTTTGGCTGCCGCCGCCGTCAAAGCTCTACCGGCATCCATCTGACTAAGGACCATCATAGACACTCTCTGCCTGGTCGGTAGGACATGTAGAGCAACAGTTTAAACCACGGGCTCTCCAAACGTCAATAACAGGGTAATAAACCACGAGAGGTGTTTACAAGAGGCTCAGATCGAACAGATACAGCTAGCTGCGTCTGTATCCGCCTAACGTAAGCTTCAGCTCCCACATGACGCCATGTTATCGTACTGCTAGCTGAATTCAACAATAGGTGGTTTTGTCCGTGTAAACTGACACACTTTGTGAAACATATGTTCTTCTAACAGACACATAACTTAAGCCGACTTTATCTCACAAACAATTAGCCCCGAGGCTAACCGCTATCGTCAAAAACAAACCACAGAGCTGTTAATTAGACCTTACTCGGTTTTCTGTTGGATCCTCAACGCCGCCGAAATGATCCGTTCCGCTGCTTCAATCGACCGGTTGAATTTTAAATATAATCTGAACAGTAAATGTTGATAAACATTAGGAAATACATTTGCGCGCTGAGATCTACACAGCAGTGTCTGCAGTCTACAATTTACAAACATTGAGGGGAACACACGCTGACCAATCACAACTCGCCTGGAGGGTGTTTCTCGTCCTGATAGGGTAAAAGAGGCGGAGTTACAACTCGGTTACTACGCCATCACTGTGGTAACAGCACGAGTCGACCAATCAGATCGCTCAGCGAGGAAAGCGGGCGATTCGTATACGTTGAAGCCTTCAAAGGGAACTCATTCACATTTCTGACCTTTGCGATGTATTTCTCCACATACGAGTGAGGAAAAAAGGGCGGGTTAGTCCGGTCTGGAGCTTTTAATTTTGGGCGGAATTTACTGACTGTGACTACACAACGCATCGAAGACAAATGATGCACATATATGGTGTTAAAAAACAAGAGAAAAACAAGAGAAGAAGAAACGAGCAGGGCACAAATATAAAGGTTACAAGTGACATATTATTTTAAGGCAATAATTTGATTCAACATGTACATTATTAGCAGTTCTCTCCCAATACAATCAATAAAATTCAGTTGCACACAGATTTTTTTTTAAACAATATCAGTGACTTTACATAGACCAGATGAAATTTTAAGACAGTCCTTCAGTGGAGTAAAATGATCGCTGATACTCCTCTGGAGGTCCTACAAGTGAAGACTATACAGCAAATCCTCAGGCATCACACATTTGTCCTCAGCTGGTAGTCTACAGTGATGAAAAAAAAACACACAAAAGTATTTCAAAGAGGAATCTGAGGGGGGAAATTGCAGGTATTTTGCAGTGTTGTATATTTTGAATAGTACATTCTATACAAAACACAATTTCACACAATGTAAAAAATATACCTACCTCCACTCTGGGTAATGTACCGTACCCACGGTAAAGCCTGATAACCGCTTTTTTCAATAATTTTCATATATCGCACCTGGTGAAAAAGAGAGAAGGAGACAGAGAGGCACAAAAAAGTCATTAATCAAATCAAAGTCTAGTTTGAGCACATAATTGCACATAATATCAGCTATTACAGGACCAAACTCGATTATCCAGAGGCTGTTAACTGAACACACCCTATGCAAAACAGACGGATGATGGTTAAACTTTTTAACGGCATCAATACAAACAAGATTTTATTTGCTCTCATACACTTTGGATCGATGATAAGTGCGTTTTGCTCTAAGGTTGGCTCAGATTACATTACAGGCCCTTTTCAGTGTTGTCTGACATTTAATGACTCAGCGTAAACAGAGTTGTTTTCACTTAAACACACCTGTATTCCTGAGACTGTGAAGTATGGGATCTCAAATTTAACAGTAATGGGAGGTTTGCCCTCCAGCTCATCATTCTCCACGCTGGGCAGACCAAAATGTGCTCTCATTAGAAACTCTTTACCCCCCTGAATGAGACAGACAGACAAATAGAGGTTAGAGATAACAGAGTTAAATGCACATTGTACTATGAACATCAGTTCAGTTGCGTATCTCTTACAGGGAAAGACTTGATGGTCCACACCACCAGGTTCTTCTCGGGCACATATTTGGCGTGGCCTGTGCTGGTTTTGAACTTTGGTGAATCGGCATCACTCGGGACAGGCACCCTCACCTCCACATTATTTGCCACAGACTGCTTCTTAAATTGTCCTTTTGCCTAAAAATATAAAAATAAGACAGAGTATCTTGTTATGTCCCCTGCACAGGAAGAACTCCAGACTGTATGTAATGCAGTTTGTGTTGTCATTGAGTTTGATTTATGAGCCTGATGGCTTTTGTACTCTTTTTTTTTTTTACACTTTTCTTGTCAGGCTGTCGAGCATACCTCCAGTAACACCTAAAATCATTAAATACGTGTTACTTTGTGGATTTAATACAAGAATAAGTGTATCATTACCTTAACCATGATTTCCACCCTACTGTGAGAGAATTTCTCTATGACTGATTCAATCCATATCAGAGGCTTTACCTGTAGGAAGGAAAAGAGAGGGTTTCTGTAAGCAAAGAGTTTTACAGTTTATGTGTCACATACATCCTTTTTGTAGTTACATCTGCGTGGTATTCAGGACTCATCTTAGTTTTAAAGGGAAAAATTGCCAGGTTTTGTATGGTTGGGCAGGTTGTTAAAAATTAAATAAAGAATTTTCTTTCATGATTCATTATTTCTGCCCATATTGAATGGCCATATGAACAATGATTGAATGGTCTAACTTTTAAAAAAGTGTTATTCATTTAATGACACTACCTTGGTTTCAGTCATTGACATTATTTGAAAACTGTTAAAGTCAAGAATCTTAAATTTGAGTTATTCTAGCAGCCTTCTCACAGTGGTCAATGCCTGTGAATTTCCTGTGACCATTTGTATTAACACTGACTAAATATGGTGATACTGGCAGTAGGGGTTATGTTTTTTTCATTGGAAAAAATAGCCGGTAACTACGGGTATTTGATAAATGCTTGAGGGTAAAAGTATTAAAGTTGCATTACATAGAAAGTCTTACAACAACAACAAGATGTGTTCGTGAACAGGGCATTGAAATAGATTTACTGACGGCTAGTGACAACATTAGTCTCTGATCCTTGACCTTACAGAAATGCTCGTCTCTACTGAATGAAATAAGAGTTTCAAAAGGCATAATGAATGCCTCAAATATGGCGTTAAAACATACGAAACATGGTGTAATGCAAGAAACTATTTGATACTAACATGGGTATTGATGCGATAGGACATAAGTTCAGATTCTCCGTCGGGAGGAATGAAGGAGATCGTTCGATCGCTCTCAAAGCGAGAGAGACGGACACACTGGTGGAACTTCACATCCTCCATCACCACTGTCTTTCCTTTGTCACCTGAACATAAAACAGCAAAACTGGCATGAATTCAAATACAGACAAAGCAGAAAGATAAGCTACATGTAGATAACCAGAGCAGTAGATGGTTGGTTAAAGACAGAGGAAGAAGTGAACGTACGTCCAGTGAGAGCAAAAAGCACTCGGTCATTAAGGCCCAGTCTCAGCTCAGGCATCCCAGAGAGCATGGTTTTTAGCTTGATGCTGCCCACAATGTCACTGCTCATCACACTGCCATTAGCATTCACCTGAACAAATAACACACAGCAAGGAATTAGTATTTATTTTTTTAGTGTAAGGATAAAAACATGATTGTTTAATTTGGTTAAATTTCACAGTAAAAAAAAAATGTCAATATATATAAAAAAATAACATAGAGTGCCTAAATTTGTTTTAGTGTCCTTTTTAACTGTTGCATAAAACACAAAGTGACCGCTTCTGATTGATGCTGAAAACATGAATGTGTGAAAAGCAAAATGTCAACTTTAAGAGTTTTTTCAATCGGTCAAGCTGATCATCTTTTCTCACCAGAACATTGATGGACTCAATGACGTCTATAAAAACCTCATTCTTCTTGTATTTGATCCCCTCTGACCTCCAGGAGACGGCGTTGGTGACGGTGGTTGGCACCTTTGACTTTGCTACCTCAAGCTTGGCCCCTTCCTGAGTAATATATCTGGAGGTGATAAAACATGAAAAAATAGCCTGCTGTGATTCAACTCCACACTCTTTTTCAGTTAATTTCATCTATGTCAACATGTGTGTGCAGTATGCTGGGGACTCTTACTCCTGTAGGATTTTGCTGTCTGTAGTTTGAGGGAAACCAAAGTCCATCAGTTCATCCAGCAGCTCATAGACAACCACAAAGTTGTCCTGAATGCTCTCCTCCTCCAGCTCTTTGAAGTACTCTGTGAACACCTGGAAGGTAAAAGACAGATTTTTAAGGGCTTTCTCTTCATAAAAATGAATCTAATTCCATGGAAACTGTACAACAATTCTTTAAAACAAACATTTAAATCATAAGTTTGCTGTGTATGTGACCCACCTCGACCAGTTTGTAAAGAAATGAATACACGAGAGAGGCGTTGGAGTTTTTGTTTGTAGTGGCCACCACTGTGCAGGGCTTGGTCAAGGAGTATTTAACATTATAAGTACAGTCAAATGTTGTCATCCATTAATCTGTGGAGTGCTGAATTGAAGAGCACATTTATTCATAACCTTGAGTGATTGGCAAACACAAGAAGCATGTAGAATGAGGATACAGTAGAGATTGCTGTGTTTGATCCACATGAAGTGAACACTGCCATGTGACAGCACAGGGCACAGGAGGCCTTCTTCTTCATGTGTCATCATGAGAGGCATGAAGTGGTCAATCTCAGCCATGTCCACATCGCCTTTGTAGTTCCGACAAATCAGCACCTGAAATAACAGAAGGCCGTGTAGATGTTAGATGACTGCATGTTATACATATTATGGTGTTTACTACTGCAGCTAATATCTAA
Organism: Xyrichtys novacula; assembly: GCA_962446985.1. Lineage (NCBI taxonomy): Eukaryota > Metazoa > Chordata > Actinopteri > Labriformes > Labridae > Xyrichtys > Xyrichtys novacula. The sequence continues at coordinate 29,599,207 of OY660866.1, read as the reverse complement.
TTTTTATATATCTCCCATTATTGTGGCTCAAATATGGTACACAAAATTAATAAAATCTTCTCTTTTTGTGAGCAGATTCAAGAGTTCCAGGTATTACATTGGTTCTTTTTTGCAGAGTTATTATCTGTTCTGTTTTTCCCAGTTCTGTTTTGACACTTTGGTAGTTCTTAGGAAAAAAACTCAGTCATATGTTTTTCTGTGTAAAGATTTTCCTGTCTCAAGCTAAGGCTATTATAAGGAAGTAAAAAGAGGAACAATCGATTTGTATTAAAACTATGACCTTTTCCCTTTTTTAAAATACAATTATTCAACCAGTTACTTCATTGATAACCTGATCAGTAGGTTAGAAATTGAACTAATTTTGCTGTCAGTGGTGGAAATTCAAAATCACATGAAAAGCACATAAAACACATAAAATGTTAAACTACACGGACTACATCAATCACAAAACACACTGTGAACATTTCCCCCTGTTTATTAAAGTAATTACGCTTCTACAGGACATGAATATATTATAAAGTATAATTTTTACAGTGTAGTAAAGTGTATTAATCTCACTTTTACTTCCATCACTGTTACTCCACTACTTCACCCCAATATATTAAGATAGAGACCCTCAGATGGCGATGTATTTGTGATTTAGCACAGTAGACTGAAACAGGTCTGTCTCTGAAGTTTTCAGACCCTTCTATTAGAACATTAGGGGTCCCTTACACTTCTAGAAGTCTTAAGCTGTTATAATGAAGTAAATAAAATAAAAAACAGGTAGAACGTGCCCAAGATGCAATAACCTAAGATGACAACAAACTGCAGGTGAGTTGAACTGCATCTTTTTGAGGTTCACATCTAATGAAATGTCACAAATGGGGAAGAGTGGAGTAAGTTGAGCCATCCCCTGTAGCTTGGAAATGGTAAAAGAAATTGATCATGTGACCAAATATTTAGGAGATGGGCATCAATTCATGGAGTCTGTGAAGGTTAGAAGAACATGGGTGAAGGGGTTTGACATTTATTTAAAAAAAAACATTTTTCACCCTAACACGGGGTAAGTTGACCATAGGAGACCTCCTTTTTGTCATGCTATATTATCATGACAGTTATGTTTATGCTCATTCTGTTGGTTTGCAGGGATGCACAACATCTTGAAATATATGCAGATACACGAGTTAGAGACAAAACTATGATTGTGTTGATGTAGTGATCCTAAATATGAAAAATGTCTCATCTTACCCCACTCTCCCCTATATTTCTGTTCGCACACCCTTTATTATATAAAACAGGTGAAACCATGTGTACTTCCTGTTTCTTAGTAACTACCTTGTGTATCAGGTTACAGGTTCTGAATATCGGTGCCATACTGTAGCAACAGTAAGTGAAGGTCCGAGGGTGTCTTAAGAGTGGTGATGCACTGCCATGAACAGATGCTTCACTCGAGTAGAATCCCAAAGGTGCTGCAGCACTATTGGTCACTTTTACTAAAGTAGTTATTCACGGCTGTAGTTCATGTTTCCACGGACAGACATGTATCCGGAAGTGAGGGAGAAATTCCAAATGAATGAGTGTCGCAAGCTTCTCATTAATTTTTAACCTCTCAAAGTCTATTAATGATTGAGCAGGTTAAAAAAAACGAGGAGTCACTTTAAATTTTATATAACTTATGTCGCTTATAGGCTACGACCACTTCGAGATAATGAAGTATACGGTTCTTGAAGAGCTCAATTATCGGCTGGATTAATCTTACCTTCCCCTTCAGGTCCAGCACAAACACGGCGGAGGCAGACATCCTGTTCGGACCCCCGGGGGCTCTACACGCGGGTCAAAAACTCAAACAAACCGTGTTTAAAGTCCAACTCGAGGCTTCAGAAGCTTCAATTTCGTTTCCCCATCAAACTGTATCACATTTATCAGGCCGAGGTGATCATGGACTCCTCCGTGTCTGTTTCCTGAAGGTGCCCTGACGTCACGACAGGCAGGTAAAACATTCACCACTCACCTGGACTGAGGGGAAGGAGTCAGAGGAGGGCACGTGAAGGTAAATTCATCCACTAGAGGGCGCTATAGACACACAAATAAATGACAGAGACAGAAAAGCGACCTCCTGACCCGTGAGTCATTTGAACAGGTGAACCGGTTTCATGTTGGGAGATGGGACATTATTTAGCCTTACTGTGGACAAACGATTCATGATAGGCGTATGATTGTGAAGGTCTAGTTTCTTAATTCACAAATAGCTCATTGCTATGGTGGCCGAGAACTGCCACTGCTGCAAATAAAAAAGGATTCAAAAAAAAAGAAAAAGACAAGAAACCGAAGCCCACTGCAAATAAAAAAGGAAAGGTGTAGATAAAGAAAAAGAAAAAAACTCACAACGGAAGTTAATGACGCTAAAAAAGTGGTGATGCAAAAAATAAATATAAAAAAGTAATTCACTGTGAAAATAAAAGGATGCAAAAAAAAAAAAAAAAAACACATACAATGGAAGTTAATGATGCAAAAAAGTGGAATGCAAAGCAAGTAAATAAATAAATAAATAAAATTCACTTACTGCCAAAATAAAAGGATACAAATAAAAAAAGCCACAACTGAAGTGAGCTGCCAGGGACCAATAATAATAATGAACCAGTGTTTTACGATCTAGGTACAGAATATGGCGGCGAGGAGACGAGCAAAGAAGTTTGTGGAAAGGTTTTTGTTTAATTTCGCTTTGTAAACTTTTCAGTGTGTCATTTGGTCAGGCCGTGTTGCGCCTGAGTCAATGTTAGGTTGAACCGGAAGATGCTGGTGTAGTGTTAGTTTCAGTTCAACTTCATATCGACTCAGGCACAGCATGGCCAAACCAAATGACACATTGAAAAACACACAAAGTAAAATTAAACAATAATCTTTTCACTTACTTCTTTGCTCGTCTTCTCGCCGTTGTATTCTGTGCCTAGATTGTTAAACACCGGTGCATCATCATTATTGGTCCCCAGCAGCTCACTTCCATTGTGGCTTTTTTCATTTGCATCCTTTTATTTTTGCAGTAAGTAACTTTTTTTCCCCTTCGCTACTTTTTTTTTGTGTGTGGCTTTTTTATCTGCACCGTTTCTTTTTTTGTTTGCAGCGGACTTTGGTTTCTTCAGCTGTGTCAGTAACTTCCGTTGTGACTTCTCTTTTTTTTTGCATTCTCTAAAATGTGTATTTTTATTATGCGCCATTTATGTGTTTGTAATTTGATAATTGACTGCAAAGGGCTTATGCCTCCCAAATCAACTTGTTTCTACTATATGGCTACTATATGTTCACAAAGTTTTTAAAGCTCTGTTAGGAGAATATAGCTGCTCATCACCAACCATTGGACAATAGTAACAAAGGTAAAACACTAATAATACATCCAACTGTGTTTTATAGTTTAAAAACTGGTGCAAAAGTTAACCCACAACCTAGCAAGCCTTCTCACCGACTCATGGTGACAATGTGATGGTTGTGAAAAATGAAATTAAAGTATAGTAGCTGTGCAGTCCTACATTTCCTCTTAAAGATAGCGCGGATCATCACATCTCACACAGTCTCTGCAAAGCTTTGTTTCATTTCTCAAATTTATGCTACAAATAACTATTTATCGCTGCTTTTTGTAACTAGGCAGCCACACACAAATTATGTGGCACATTTCTCATTCCCGTCAGAGACCTTGTAAATTTAACTTATCTGCACAGTAATAAACCCCTGAGAATGACATCAATAGCCTGCAGCCTTGACTTAAGCTATCATTGACTCAACAAGGAAACACTGGTGCAGTTTGCAGAACATGCTCAAAACCAGCTTATCGTGATAAGACACAGTAAATCATTTTGAGGAAGCAGATCTCTCAATTCACCATGACAGAATGGAAGAATTTCTGACTCTTATGTATACATAGTTACGACATCACTCAGTGGCATATGTAAGCTGTTTTAAGCACAGGGGCAAAAAATAAATGAAATAAAACAAAATAAAAAGGGCATTTCTTTTGCCATGAAGCAGAAGAAAACCCTGGAGTGACATTTTGAAGGATTGAGTTTTTCTCCCTCTTCTTGGCAGTCTTAGATTATTGCACAGCTAGTTACTAACATTTGAGGTGGGTAACCTGGGCAGTAGCTCAGAGATTACAGATGTATGTAGGGGGCAGCGAAAAAGCATTTTTCATGTGTTATCCACTGCAAGACCCAAGTGAGTGCATTTTATGATGTTTTGCCCACTACAAGTGCATCTTAGCAGACACTCCAGGGCAACAGGCCTGCTTTGAGATCTCCACCACCCTTAAAGCTAGATTAGTTAGAGAAAATATCTTATTTCACACAATCAATCTCTGAGAGTTTAGCCATTTCACTTGACAGCATCCAACATTATTTACAGACATGTTGCAGAATTTTTTGCAGAAGAGACATAGAAACATGATGATGTTGAAGTTGTAGAGGGAGAGTTGACATTTTGCAAGTTTATACCCAAGTTTTGCTCTGAAACTTTGGAACTCTCTCCCTCATGAACATAGACTGTATATAGAATAGCTGTCATCTGCCTCCTTGCTGGGTAAAGCCTCCACGAGAACAGCACCCTCTGGTGACGGGCTGCGGTATAGGTCATAAATCCCACTTCCTTCAACAAACTAAATGGAGCTGTGGACAAACTTTAGAAATTAATTACACAGAATATAAAATGTTCTCCCTCCTACTTGCGATGTTGACATGTAGTTACTCTAAGACTGGTTTGTGCTCAAGTTCTCTTTATTCTGTGCAGCTCCATTTTTAAAAGTTATTAGGGGGTTCATGTTTTCTATGATTGACACTTGATACAGCTTATCCCGGAAATACTGAGAGCAATTTGGCTTCAAAATCGTGTAATGACGGTAGGCAGAGCCAAGATTTCCATAGTATATCCAGTCTATGCTCGTAAACTAAAAACTGTAGACACTGTAAAACCCATTTGTTTAGACTATTGCTTGATGTTTATGTCTTATTGTCTTATCCTGTTTAATTGATGACTGTAAGCACTTTGTGACAACTGTTCTTGGAAGGTGCTATACAAACAAAGTTTATTATTATTATTATTATTACTATTATTATATAATCAAGACCTGAGACAAAAAAAACTCAAAGGATCTGTCTGAGCGTAGTTTCAACTCCCTGTGCTTGTTCAGAATCCTTATTTCCCAGGAAGCTACACCTTTGTTCTTTATCAGAGAGCATGTGGCCTGCAGGTCTGACCTCAGGGTTACAGAAACACTTGCCGATCACATGCTTGGGGAGCTCCATAAGCCATAAACTTTGCTCTACAAGATCTCAGCATATTATCCCTTAACCCTCCTCTGGCCTCTGTTTGTAGTATTGCGCCCCAGATCTTTGCCTTGTGTCTGCTTCTTATCAGCCATGTATTAGAAGGCAGTCGTAATAAAGAATAACACAGTGTCTGAATAAGTTTGTGTGTGAATGTGTCCGCATGAGAGCCAGATGGATATCGGTGTGTTCTCAATATCTAACTCCTTTTGTCCACACAGGTTTGGCTGCCCTTATCTTGACACTGTTTACATAATGACGCATGAGTATATCGTATATCTAAGAAAGAAAACCAAACATAGTGTTCTCACAGGGTACGATGCGATGTATGACTATCACATACATGTACAGTGCATATTCTACAAAGGTCGATGTTGACCCACTTCCTAGTCGGTCTGTATTTTGGTGCTTTTGCAGTTAAGTTTAGTGTCTGCAAATATTTATATTGTATAAGTCTACCTCGACCCAGAAGGTTTTTTTTCTACATTATTGTAAACATTATCTTTGCTCCCTTCAGTCCCTGCTATATAAAGTCCTTCCTCTCGGGTCCATGTGATATGGATTATACAGGAGCCCCCTATGGCGGCTGAGGTCCAACACAAACATATGGGAGCACTTCACCAGTCTGACAAAATGAGAAACGTGACTTTTTTTCTTTACAGCTGGAGCTCGACCTTGACACTATATTTGACCTACTTTAGAGCTAGACAGAGGTTTTCGCTACTGACTGTGAACATGTGTCTACATCCGTTTTTTAAAACATGCATTTCTTTGGAAATCAAATTTTTATTAGGCCAAAACACAATCATGAAGCAAGGACCGGTGAGAGATACACTAAACTTACTATTAAAATGTACTTCAAAAACTCTAACCAGAGAACAAAAAACAAAACAAAACAAAACAAAACCTAAAACGCTCCTGGTTTCAGCTTTTCAAATTGTTCTTTTCTTTGCTGAGGAAAACAGACAAACCCCCTTAACTTATGAAAGTTGAACCTGTTTGCACATTTTTTAAATTATGGACCAAATCTTACAGAAGATTGTATGGTAGTAACAGGCCTGACAAGCAAAGACAACATCTCAAGATGATCAAGTAGCTGGATATTCACAGAGGAATATTCTCACACAGGATCTCTGTTAACTAAACTATAACTCCTGAAGACCCTGAGATATTATTTTTGCTCGATTTTTGGAGCAGGTACCCCAAGTACCTAGGCCTCAGTCCCCATCACACTGGTTTCAGGACTGATCTCCGATCAGAATAACAGAATTACAGAAACTAGTATGTCATCCCCTACTCTCCCCACATTTCATGTTTTCCTTTCCAGCTGTCCTGTTGAACAAAGACTTGAAGCCTTTGCTACCCCAGCCTGGACCACTTCCCTCACAAATATGCAAAAAATATTTTGCATATTGCTCCAGCCAGAGACAATCTGACTAGTAAAACCTCTGAACCTGTTCAGTCCTAGACTAGACTAACTTAATGGTGTTACGAAAAGTACTGCACACTGTTTACCTTCAGTATCGGGGCGTCATGATGCTTGTCGTACATTTGTTGCCCCATTAGGCAACATGGGTTGTCATTTCAGCCCCAAGCCCTATTTACGAGGGGTGTCCTGAAACAACTTTTCACTTCTGATGCGATACAGACATTGTAGCCTTCAGTATTGGCCGATACTGATATCGTTACGATATCAGCGCAAACTTGTGCATGACAGGTTTTGCATTTAGCTGCAACGTCTTTTTCGGACTTAAGTGAAAAATACTGCCACATGACCGACATCACTCCTTCTTCTTGCTACTTTGTTAGTACCTCAGTACACACTGTTGTTGTGATTAAGTAGGCTCTGCATGCTGGATCCAGGTGCTGCTAGAAAGAGGTGATGGAGCGGAATCTGGAATGGACTGCTTTTGTTGGAGTGCTGATGTCCGAGATTTAAGTTAAAAGCCAACATAATCTGATACATTTTTTTTTTGCTGATATCAGGCCGATATCAATACCAGATTGGGACACCCCAACTATATACTGTGAGTGCAGTCCAATGATCATTTATCCAGTTGTATTACACTTATTGATAACATCTGATGGGTAAACTTGGTTTCTTAAAACATCTTTACACAATGATCGTACTCTCATGTGGAGATGTCATGGGAAAGTATGCAACAAGCTGGATTACTTTCACCCTCAGGGATGAGCAGGTTCATAGTGAAACAGATATTTGTGAAATGTGCCTCGATCATCACTGGCTGTCTCGTAACTGATACAGGAAACCCAACAGAGCTGCTCATGACTTTCACTTACTGACAACTGTTACCTCACTGTGGAGTACACAGTTTCAGCCCCCTCCTCCTGCTGCCTCCTGCCGCCTCCTGCAGCTGGGGGATGCTGTGTTTGGCCTGCAGGTTGTCAGGTAGACACCAGAAATGCTATTGTTGTTACCACTTGATGGTTTGTTTGGTAATCTGACAAGGGAATATCTTTAACCCTCCCCTAGTGTCTTTTTTTGTGGCCACTCCCCTTCATTGAGTGGTGTGAGATTAAACCCCGCCCATTTCCTGACAGATGGCAAATAGGAGGACAGTGTCCGTATGTAAATAATGAGGTGAGGAGGATTTGTATGACAGAGAACATATCAGAGGACAGGTGTCATCTGTCACATAGCCCCAGGTGCATCTCTGCTCATTGCATCATGGGTGTAGCACACAATGGTACTCTAATTTGTTTTGAATGGCAAATGATCAAAAACAATACAGTATATAATGAGAAGCACATGCAATAAGCCTCGTTAGCGGTTACCTAAATATACTATAAAACCGCATTGAAAAGTCGATGCACAGAACTGCAGATAGTATTCGTCCTTCATCAGGTGTCATGCTGCTGGGTGTGGAGTTTTCTCTCTGGAATGCTGATCCCTGATCATCCTGACAGACAACATACCAGCTCCCAGTGAAATAAGGTGATGGCGGTGCAAAGTGTTCCCGAGCAGGGCCTGCCACTGACGTCAAAGCCAGCCTTCAGCCACACACACACACACACACGCACACGATTGTGAAGATGGTTTGCATTTCCATTTATCGGCCGAGCACACGTGTATCCTCCACAACCCAAGGTTCTGTCGTTGTATAAGCCTTTTATAACTTTGAATCGATGTTTTTAAAACCCAGAGTGTGTCATCAGAAATTTAGTATCAGTAAAAAAAATATACAAAATGTTAGAACTAGAGAGTCTTCTTGCAAAGACTTCGGCTTCAAATATTTAGTTACTTAATCTGAATTCTGTACAGTGTTAGTTTTTCAAAAGTTTGCTGACTCTAGAGACGATTAAAGTCCCATTTGATGCCTTTTGTGGACAATTCAATACACCTACTGTTTTTACGTGAGAGTGGTGTCTCCTTTTCTTTACACAGATGATCCATGAACACATCACAGCCCATGTGAATTATCACCATAGTTTAGGCTCAACTATGGCTGTATTTTCTTCTTCTTCTGCTTCAGTCCTATCACTGTCTTCTCTATCATTGTCTGGTAAGGAAACAGCTCTGTTGTGGACACACGAAGGCCCTCGAAAATGACAAACAGCAGCCTTCCTTCTCTGGTAGACATTCACATCAGTAGGTGCAGAAGCAGAGCATCATGTATCATGATAGACCCTACTCATCACAATCTGCTCACCCCTGCTTCCCTCAGGCAGAAGGCTGCACCTCAGAGCTTGGACAAGGTTGGACAACACTGTGAGGCCAATGAACTGAGTGAACTTCTCATACTATTACGATTTATGCAACTTTCACGGATGCAGTTTCCTTAAAATGTAGTTTATCGTAGATGCTTTCAGGTGATTTTCTTCTAAGTTTTGGATTGTTATCTATCATCATTTGTCTCTAATAAGTAGATAATAATTGGGTTAACTAAGTCAGCCTACACAATGCTTGTGGACAGACTGGCCTGAGATAAAGTCAACCCCTCCTGCCTTAATGATTCTCCAAAAGACAAAGATTTTCTGAGTGAGGTTACAACCAGTTCACCCACTGGCGATGTGAAGCAAATGTAGGAATTTGAAAGAATTTGCATGTATTAACCCCATTGCAATGCTCTAGATCCTCTTATTGCACAGACTCTAGTCTCCTTTATCCAGAACAGAGAAGTTAAAAGCATTTTTCAGTTACTAAAGGGAACTTTCCCGTCCATTTGAACAATGAAACTGAACTAGAGCGTGAAAATACAACGTAAGAGATCAGATTAAAGGAGGCATTCAGAAAAAAATAAAATAAAATCTTGAGATAAAATCTAACAACAAAGATATGATGTGTCTTTGGCCTGGTGTCCTAGTTATGCAAGCACATATCTAATCTATATCAGGCATTTTCTATCTTTTAAACTCTTAAAATCATGTGCTGTTGAGTTCTATAAAAACCATGGATAACATTCTTGTTGGTGTATGTAGATAAATTACTTCCTTGCCATTAAAGCTTCACTGATGCTGCTTCCCCTTTGCACCCTGATGCACTGTGGCAGCCTTTTCTGTGACAAAGCTGACAGCTGCTCACATGAATCATGAAGGAGGTTTATTAGATTAGTGAGAGGATGTTTGCTGGTCGTTCTCTTGTGTTCAAATCTGTCTCAGTGTTTTGGTGTCATAGCACGGCGAAATAATGAGTCAAGTCAAAGTGTGAAGGAGCATATTTCCCTCCTCAATTAGACCAGTAATAATCCGTCTTTGAAGCTAATCTTTCCCCTTCTATTTGCAGTTTTTAGGCTGTCTTTTAAGGTACTTTCCAGTGATCAAGACTGAAACATATAAACAGTTCAGCTTTCATCATGTGCTCCTTAATGTGTCTTGTGATGAACACAGCAGAGTGGTAATTATTCAGTTAAAATTAATTGCAAACCCTGCATATGAGACCGATGGTCAGCTCAAATGACAGGAAACAGGATTATTTGCGCTGGCTTTGGTACAGGAACATAAAATGCCTCATCATGTGAGGTAGATCTGCTTTTAAGATCAGAGAAGAGAACAAGTACGAGAGCCTGCTGATGAAAACATAAAGCATTCATCCACCCTGCTAGTATATGAGTGTTGCTTTGTAGATGGACATCGACGGTAGCGTTTCCAGGCGACGTAAACAGGTTTCATGGACATCCATTGTGCCAAGTCTTATAGGAATGAGCTTCGTCAGTGGAGAGCTCCGTGAAACAGTTCATGCACTGATAGTAGAACACACTCTCAATAAAGTAAAAAGATAAGATTCTTGTTTTATTAAAAAAAAAAGAAAAAGAAAAACACAACCAATGACAAACAAGGCGATGTACATTGTCAAGCAGGCTCCCGTGCATCGATCCTGGACTATAAATACAGTTTGCTATGAAGAGAATATCCTGCTTCAAACACCTCGGTATGTGCCTTTATTTCACAGTGAAAACAAGGAATCCTTCCAAAGAAAAGGCAACAGCAAAATAAATTACGTGATTGATCACTAAAGCAAAAGTGTATGGAACAAAGACAGCATCTTCGGTTGCTCTGCAGTACCGTCAACACACGAGTCTGAGCAGATGTCTAAAGGTTTGATTGAACGACAGATAAATAACAACTGCACAACGACAACAGCTTTTGCTACGACAAGAAATCACTGTAGCAGATATTTGTCTGCAGCAATACCTTACTTAGATTTAGATGACAATCATCAATAACCTTCTTTCAGATATCTCCATAAATAAATAAAGGAATCTTTGACGTATTTACAATAATTGTCAACTTAAATTTACAAACGTAAATATGAAACTCCAGACTGAACATACGAGTGTTTTACAAAGTATTTACAGGAACTATTTACAGTGTTTTATAAGTAATTAGCTACAGTCACATTTACAAGACTTGTTGACTTCTTTTTTTTTCAAAAGAACATTTTCTTCATTTGGTTGACTTTAGAAAACTCAGCAGCGTTTCTCACTTATAATGTAAACCATCTGTGACTCTCCACCCCCCGACATATAACCTGTTTGAGTGTACGAGCACTGATTTAAGTGTGATCAACAATTCAGACTGACTATGATGGACGACAGTAAGCACAGCTAGAACTATCTGCAGCCACTGAAGCTTTGAAGGTTGAGGGGTCGGTAAGGCATCTAGATCTTTTTTTAGATTGTGGTTGGAAGGCACAAGTGAGTCTTATGACGGTGAGAACAGGTTTTTCCAGTAACACTCGCAGAACATCGCGCTCTTGTCATACGTGATGAAGTGATTAACATTAAGAGAATGTATGTTGGTGGCCTCTTGTTAAGTGTGAGGATCATTTTCAGCTATAGCTTGCAGAGAGTCATGGCTCCAGAATAAGGAACATCATCTTCAGAAATGGTAAAGCACTCCTTCATTTCAAAAGCAGACCACGAGGCTTCCTGCCGTTACTTTGTCATCCTGAAGTTTCAGAGATCTTCCATTTTTTTCTAGATCTTTCTTCAGACATGGACGGTACAGAATAAGGTCACTGCAGGGAGAGGAGGGGCTGTTAAGCAGCAGCAGCAGCAGAGGGGAAAAAAAGGGCCTTTGTCGCTTCAAGTTTGCATTGAAAAATCACTTCAAAATAAAGATAGTGTCTCCTTCATCTTCTGGTCATGCAACATCCATGTCCTCCATGCTCAGCATTTGCCTCTGCAATCAAAGCAAATAACATCGAATGAATAAGTGATACTGTTTCAGACACCATGTTTGGTTCTGAGCAAAGTTTCTTGGTATTAAGGTACCTGAGGATAAACGTAGCCATCGGAGCTGTTTCTGCGGATGTGCAGCTCGTCCTCGGTGGTTTTCTGATACACAGGGTTGTCAAAGTGAATAGTGTTGGTGTTCTTCAGACGCCAGTGTCTCCAAAGTAAAACCGCTCCAAAGACCAGCAGACACAGCATCACTGCAGGGTGAAGAGAAGGTGGAGGTCAAGTGTTTTTATTTCAAAGAGCTCTGTATGCGTGGGTATATTGAGCCCAGAAGAGCTGAAACTTACTTATTGGCAACACAACGTAGAGAGCCATAGGGTGGGATGATGGAGCTTCCTCAGGCAAGGCTGCTAATTTGTTACCTGAAGGAGTAAAGGAAATATATATATCGATGATCAGTACATTATCTTCTAGAATTACTCAATTTAAGACAAACAACAGGACGCCACAAAAGAGAATCAACTGCAAGTAAGCTAACCAACAAGTGATCAGATAAACCGGTGAGGAAAAAATCACTTATCACAGGTTTAAGCGACACTGCTGAGTAAGGCTGTAAAGTCCTACGCCCTGGGTCGACTCGAATTTTTTCCGCGTCAGTTTACAGTCTATGGTTGATTTAGAGTTGATTAGCAAAGTGCTAATGGGGGTGTTTTCAGAGCACCCCCGTCTCACAGGTAACAGCCTATCTCAGAACACCCCCCTTGTTTTCACCATTTTGAATTCGCCCAACCCACCCGCTGTAGACAGTAAGATGACTGTTTCAACTTTCACCGTGTTTAATTGTCTTATTGTGCTGATATCAGTATATTTTCACCCCGCCAAGCCGCGTCGTCCCCCGCCACAGAAGGGTTTGCCATCAAAGTCTAAAAATACCTCCTCCTATTAGTTGATTTTTGGTCGAAAATTTCAGGGTTTTAGTCAATCAAGAATTTCTTAGGTTGATTACAGCCCAGCTAGTGAGTCTATGTTGCTAATGTCAACATGCATTTTCACACAACCAATGTTTTAATATAACAACAGAGGATTGGCACAACATGAAGAAAAAAACAGGTTTTGATGATAAAGTCCTAAATTCACAAGAATAAGGTTGTGGTTTTAGAAGAATAGGATCCACTACCATGAGAATAAAGTCAAAACTGTACGAGAATACGGTTATTATTTTACAAGATGAAGGTTGCCTGCATTGAAATTAGGAATGTGGAGCATTTTTCAAAAGTTGCTTTTTAATACAGATTTCATAAAGTACCAAATACTCAGTCTTTGAGGTCAGCAGCTTGTTATCAACAGTATCTGGACTTGGAAATGACGGTGCAAAAATGCTGAATGTATTTTGAGGAAGTGCAGTCTGAGCAGACGTCTGCAACCCCCTCACATGATGATTCTTATTTTGGCACGGCTCTTCTTATATCCTTCCATGTTATTGTAATTATGAATTAATCAAATCCCCTGATAAGGATTTCTTTCACATGAATTCAAACTTCATCATAAGATTAAGCCTAAAATCTTCTAAATTTACAACCTAATTCTTGTAACATAATGACATGATTTACTAAATTTAGCATCTTTACTCTCTGAAGTTCCCTTGGTTTTAATTCCTCCATGTAGCCCCAGTCCTCTGTTGTACAATATAACGCTGGTGTAATGTTAAAGGATTAAAAAAATTAAATGTTTGACCAGAAAAGTCAAGGTTTTGGTATCGAAGAAAGTGTTTGATCCCAAAATAACTGAATAAGCAAACACAGTGTTTGTTCAGCAGTTTTTCAAAACCTCTTCTCATACCTTGAGCGGTGGCAGCAGGTTGTTGAGTACTCTGTTTGGGTTGGGTTGCTGGGGCGGTACTTGGAGTTGTAGTAGGGAGAGGCTGAACAGGCTTGGGAGCCTTTGTTGGAGCTTCGGTTGGGATGGGCGCGACAGTCTTTTTCTCAGCAGGAGGGGCAGCTGTGGCTGTGGGGAACATAAATATTAAAATCAGACGCTGCATTATTTATTGAATATTCAATGCAATAAATTTTTGTTTGGTTGGTTTTCAACATGCAGAGGACACCTACCAGTCACACACGTCTTCATGTCGGACGCCATGGTTGTGTTATCAGGACAGGCACAAGTGAATTTGGGGGAGTGCTGGTTGATCACAGGGGCAGGTAGGCACAGAAACTCACAACCTCCATTGATGTTGTTTTTCTCTCTGCACCAGTTTGTACCTGAAGGAGCAAAAAGTGTACACAAACATTAGAAATCCTTAAAAAAAAAAGATCAGCTTTTAAGAATGAGCGATGTTTCTGTACCACTGGGCTGCTTGAGGTGATGGTACAGTACGATGTCCTCTGGCTGGACCAGGTCCATTGCCAGCTTGGTAATGTCTGTCCCAGTCAGACGGTTGGCACTATACACAGCGCTGGTCATCAGCTCTGTCCAAAACACTTTCTCCTGTTAAAAAGAGAAACAACATTTGATTAACAACATCCTTCTGTTTTAAAAATGTGTCATTTGCACACGGTCTCTGCAACTCAAGCAGATTAATTAAAGTCCAGCTTAGAATCAAGAATTAGCACTAGAATAAAGTGCAGACTCAGCTATTTATTCATATAAACCATTTTAGCTGTATGACTCTCACAACACATGAACTGGTTTGACTGGTCGGGGGGTCATAGTCTCCATTACGATTACGTAAATGTCCAATTCAACTTTCCCGTAAAACCTTCAATAACCGCCAATGACTTCACTGTCATGTTGTGACATGTTGTGGCTTCATTACTCACCTCAAACACAGCCAGAGAGACGGGGTGGGAGAGTGTTTCTGCACTATAAATGAGATTGTGTCGAGTTCCCCCATTCACATCAATGCTGGACAGCGTGTGCAACTTTGAGTCCACCCAGTACAGACGCTGGTTAGCCATGTCTGTGAAGGAAAACACACAAAGACGGATGTATTTGACTGGCCATATAACTGAAAAATTGCTGGATAATACACTTTGAATGGAAGTTAGTGGTTTGCAGCCAGTCCGCCAATGCCTACCAAGGGTGATGCCGTTGGGCCACACAATGCCATCTGTCACCAGGACAGTGCGATCTGCTCCATTCAGCCCGCTCCTCTCTATCCTGGCGTCATCACCCCAGTCTGTCCAGTACATGACGCTAAAAAGGACACAGGAAAAAAAATATTGAGCCAAAGATGATAAACATTGAATCCCAAAATCAAAACAACAAATCATGAACCAGTTTGTGTTTGTACTCACTTTTTCACGGGGTCGACTGTGATGGCTCGCGGCTTGTCCAGGTTTTCTGTGATCAAAGTTTTCCTCCTGCTGCCATCTGTTGTCGCCACAGAGATTGTCCGCAAATTGCTGTCAGTCCAGTAGATGTTGCCATGGATCCAATCCACTGCAATGCCCTCTGGTGCCTCAATCCCACTGCCAATCACTACAGTGTGGTGAGAGGAATCACCAGCCACGTCTAGCTTGGAGCTGTTGGGTCGCAGGCGAGAGAGGAGAGTTTTGAGTATGGCTTGGGTACTCCAGTCTACTCGCTGCTGCAGTTTAATCAAAGAAAATAAATAAACAGGAGGTTTCTGGAGTTTCTAACCTGTAGATTTTTTTCAAGGACAGATCAGACCAGAAGATCGTATTGCTGGGCACATCTATGTCCAGAGCCACTGCATTCTTCAGCTGGGGGATCAGACGGACATATTCACTCCGGTCTACTGTCATCTTTCTCACTTCATGTCTGTTTGTGAAGTAAAGGGTGGGGACTGTGCCTTTAAGACAAAGATGACAGAACATAAATCACTGTGTATATGTCCTCCTGCTAATCAAAGTATATGTCAGCTAGCGAGTCAGGCATTGAGTAATGCTGCATTTAAGTTACCTCGGAAGTCAGATATCGGAAAATGACGTCACACCCAAGTTACCGGCGTTTCAGTTACCAAGACGGGAAAAAGCAAAATCGGAGGCAGAAACAAAATGGCGACATCTACGTTATTTTAGCACTTGCTTTGTTCGAATACAACAAGGAAAAAGCAAGCACTAAAGTAACTTTCGTAGATGTAGCCACCTTGTTTCTGCCTCCGATTTTGCTTTTTTCTTATTTGGTAACTGAGACGCTGGTAACTTGGGTGCGATGTCAGTTACCATGTCAACAAAAAGCCAAATCGGAGGCGGAAACAAGATGGCTACATCTACGTTATTTTAGTGCTTGCCTTTTGCGAATATAACAGGGGAAAGGCAAGCGCTAAAGTAACTTTCGTAGATGTAGCCATCTTGTTCCCGCCTCCGATTTTGCTTTTTTCCAACTTGTTAACTGAAACGCTGCTAACTCGGGTGTGACGACATTTTCTGCTCTGACATCTGATTTCCGAGGTAACTCGAATGCAGCATAAGACTTTTTTTTTAACCTTACCTGATTCAGCCTTGCAAGTCTCGGTCATTGGGTCGATCTGGTAACCCTCCTCACAATCACACTTGTAGCTTCCAGGCAGATTAATGCAGATTTGACTACAAGTATCAGGCTCAGCACATTCATCAATGTCTGCAGAATGAGCAACACAAGGGGAAAAAAGAAATAGTATGACTTTTCTTTATGATTCAAGTAATTCGAAAACATATAACATAAATGCTGAGAAGCATTTTTAATTGAATTTGTTGACTTGCTCCTCTCACCTTCACAGGTTTTGTTGTCTTTTGCGAGTCTGTAACCAGGCTGGCAGGAGCAGTTGTAACCAATCTTCAGATCATTGCAGACTTGAGAACATCCGCCGTTGTTCGTCAAACACTCGTTGTTGCCTGTAGAGACGCAAGTACACACAGCATTGACATTCATTTTCCTAATAGCTGCTCAAACTGACGTTAAAGCTTCTCTTTCACACCACAAACTCCCCAGGCTGCTTAGCTAGCTGTCCTGTTCATATTTTCCGAGCTATGGTGTTGTTAGCTTTCGTGTATATATACCCAAACCCTGACTCTCTTCTTTGTTCTGACTTTTGGTTGCTTGGAGGCCGGTAAAATAAAACTCAACTCACCACACTCTTTGACAGGTTCATCAGACCAGTCCCTGCAGTCTCTCTGATTGTTGCATACTTTTTCCATGCTGATACACTCCCCATTTTTACACCTGAACTTGGTGGGGCCTTCACAAACATTATCTGCAGAGAGGAATAGAGAGGTGTGAATTAAACCGAAAGTCTAAACGTTTTTTTTTTACACTTTTTAATGAGTCTTTTGGACAAAAATATGAGCATTCATCTCTGTGTGAGTCACCTGTATGGCAGCCAATCTCATCACTTAGGTCTCTGCAGTCGTGCTGTCTGTTGCACTGGAGGCTGCCATGGATACAACTGCCATCATTACACTGAAACTGATCTGGACCACAAGTGGCAAGACCTGGAAAAAGAAAAAAAAAAGATTAAAACAAGAAAAATGAGAAGCAGTGAAAGGAGAAGAAATTATGAGTCAGAGGAGGTGTATCTGTTGAGAAAGGTTTTCCTGATGAAGTAAGAATAGCTTAAAATAAATATTATCAACTAGAATGCCAACTCACTGCAGTTGACCTCATCCGATCGATCCAGACAGTCCACGCCTCCATCACACCTCCAGCTGCCGTGGATACACTCGCCGTTCGTACACTGGAACTCATGAGCTCCGCAGGTTACTGCCGCCTTCACAGGTTTTCTCCCCTGACAGTTCTGCGGCCACTCGTCAGACCCATCCGGACAGTCCTCATCCCCGTCGCAGCGCCACAGGGCTGGAACACAAACTGAGTTGTTGCACTGGAAGGAGCGAGAGCTACAGGTGGGTTTCGAGCAGGTGGCCTCATCTGAGCCGTCCGGACAGTCATCGTCACCGTCGCAAACAAAGCTCATGGATACACACTGACCACTGGTACACTGAAACTCGCCAGTTTTGCATTGTTTGGCCGCTGTAGAGAGAGGAGAGGGAGTAGAGAGGCGTTAGAACAAAGGTGCAACAGATCAGATAGCACTTGCACTACCTGCAAGCACAACAAACTCAGCATCTGGATATATATGTTTTTTTGTTTAAATTTTGAGTCTGGCTTTATTTGAGTTATAATTTAGCTTTAACAGACTTCTATGGGTTATAGTCATAGTATAGATATAGTAAAGTTATGTCAGGAAATACACTTACTGCAGTTTTTCTCATCGGCCCCGTTCCTGCAGTCAGCCTTGCCGTCACAGTGCCAGGACCCGGGGATACACTGGTTCATGGGAGCACCACAGTTGAACTCTGTCTGCAGACATCTTTTGGTTGCTGAGGGTCGAAACAGACAGTGTGACTTAAATTGGTTTATTATATAAATATATATAAAGTTATATCTTGTGGTTACAGGAGGAATACATTATAACACTAAAAAATCATTAACTCATGGACATGACTGTTTTAAATCAATGCCATAGTGATTCACTGAGGTACTGATGTTGATTTTGTGTAATGGATTTTACACATTCATATTCATTCACAGAAAAAGGTGAGATTTTAATATTCTATCAAAATTATACACCTTTTTCTGCGCCGATCATGTACCGCAAAATAATTGATTGTTGGATTTAGATTTATATCACTTTAGTTATAACTTTTATGTAATTTACCACAGGTTGCAGGGAGCTCGTCTGTTCCATCACCACAATCGTCAGTTCCATCACAAATCCACCTGTGGGTGACACATCTCCCGTTCCCACACTTGAGCTGAGTGGAGCTGCATGTGAAGGCTGCATCTGTGAAGGAGGAAATCGTTTCATTTTTAACTTGACATGATGTTAAACTATCCGCTAGATCAACATTTCCAGTGCGGTTTGCACTTCGCTGCTTGTGAACACGCTGTAGTAACGTGAGCTTGTGTCAATGTACACTCGTATCTGTGCGAAGTTAGAATTTAACTGAAACTTACACATAAAGTGTCAATGAAGGGCAGCGCCTCTCTGATAAGGGACAGTATGAAAGCCGCGCCTTTTTCTCTAACAAGGAGGCTACTAAATGAAGATAACGACACTGTGTGGTTCCCGGACTTATGTTGAAACAAGATATGATAAAATGAGACAAATGGTAAATATTTGGACAGAGAAGGCCTGTCCATTTTGTCACTAAGTACATAGTGTGGTCTTTGTTTGCTCTTACATGGCACTCTCATATAGTCATGACTACAACCCTGCTTCAGATCAGTCGAACCCACCTAGGTGTTGAATTTGATGCTGCAGTTTAAAGTTGATATTTATCATAGAATTTAAGTTGAAATATGAAATAAAGAAAGGAAATCTGCATTTGTAAGAGTGCGCTCTATACTGGGGTGGGAGGATCATAGATAAAAAAGATAGATGTTGGTTAATCATTGTGGATGACATTTTTCTCACTCTTTTGAACGTCTGTTTTTAATGTCCTGAGAAATATATTATCTGCATCTAAGATTTAGTCTTGCATTATAATGTATCATATTGTATTATATCTACGATTTTCTATCATATCGTATCCTACCAACCCACGTTGGATCACAAACCTATGAATAATAGTGCAGTTAAAGGAATGCCAGCTTGACTAAACTAAACACACCCATTCTCGTTGACGTGACACATTTCAGGTATGAAACAGGACTCGCTCCTTTTTTTTTTTTTGTCATGATTGTGCCAAGGACTTTACTACAAAGTCTGAAGATTAAGTCTGAAGTGGTAAGGCCTGAGTCTGACCCTGGGCTCAGTGGTCACAACCCTCACACCTCAGTGAAAGCTCCAGTCAGACCAAAGAGGACATCAACACACATATATGTGAGACCAACTTTGACCGTGTCATCCTCCATCACCTCTGCTCTGACTGTCCCTCCTGTGACCTGCAGGCCGGAAGTATGACAGACTATCCCTTTAAGACAATGGAAGGGAGGAGTTAAACAATCGCACCACCAAGAGCTGATTGGTCCCTGAGAGACATTCCTCATAAATGCATCATCACCAAGGACACCAACCACAAGGAAGTAAGTGAAGGTGAGTGACAAAAAAAAACGAAACAGGTGTGATTCATTTTGAAAATTACAAGACAATGCTTTCTCAATACCGGGCTCACCACTAAAAGTCACCTCCCAAATGTTTTCAGAATTTGCTAACCAAAAACAGGAGTGACATTTGAGTAACCTTTACTTATATTATTCTTGGAAATTTCTTTTTTGTTTTTAACGTTGGCTGATCTTTAGAAACCCCCCTACACCCCACATGCTTCTAAGGAAATTACAAGTGCTCCCACACACAAACTCGAAAGAGTGGAAAGGCATGACGCCAACCCAAATTCCAGGATTCCCATAGCTGTTTCCAGCTGCTCCCAAGGTATGCAGTCATTGATTTACAGTAAACTCTAAAGACTTTCTCTGCAGCTCTTCCATATCTAGAAGAAGGAGAAGCAAAAGTGGGTCAAAAGCAGGCACTCGCTGACCTTCCAGCTTCCAGTGTTTGCATTTTTGGCTGCTAATCTTCCCTGCAGACTCCACATGAGGGTCATGGGCCTCCCAGGAATACCCCCACAGCAAGAGGAGGTCCCCTCTCTGTCTTTAGATTAAAGTTCAAGTGTAGTTTAGTTTATGAGGATGCTCATATCTCACTGTTTCAACTTGGGCATCATAAGTTTAATTACAAAATCCTCAATATCCAGTCAAATGTTTTTGTTATAAAGATACTGATAGGATACTCGGTGAGCACAGGCCAACAAATATTCTTTCAGTACAATTAACTAATCTAGACAATAATCACCTCCGTTTTATTGTTTTTGAAACCCTGTCAGGTACTCATGAGAGCTGCTCTGAAACTACCAATGCACTTTAACAATACCAGCAAAAGAACTAGAGGCTTGAGTGCCTGATGGAAGACCACAAACCGCAGTTGCAAATACAGGTGCAGATACTGTTTGAAGAGTGTCTGCAGAGCATACAACGCTTCAATGCAGACAAACTGAACCACTCAAAAGCTATAAATATCCACAGTGTGAACATGACAACCAAGAAATCACTCAGCCATTACGCTACCATGAAAGGCTATGAAAGTACTTCTATAAACACAAACTAGACCGTGGCTAAGATCAGCCTCAAATGAATGAAGATACTGAACAAACACAGTCTGACAGAGAGGACTGGTTGAACAAATGCCGTCTGTCATCACTACACTGCATGACAACAATCATCCATTGTGATCACACGTGACTTTGTCCACTGACAATGCATTCTTGTAATTTCATGGCTTGTAAATGCAGTACCGCACTCGCACACGTACAGCGAAACCTTTAGAAAGAGGTGCGTTTATTTACTCAAACATACGGCGCAGAGTTAATTAATAACCAGGATACATGCGCATCAAGTAGACCAGAGAAGCAGGCGTCTCTGCTGTGACTGTGTTTGCACTAGTTCAGTAATCTGCTGTACTTTAATGAGAAGGGTTTACTGTGTTTATTCATTAATACTGCCAAACAGTAATGTGGCCAAATCAAGACCGTGTTCCTCATCAACCATGAATCCAACATCCTAGAAGTACAGTTGTAAGACTTTGGGTCGAGAAAACGAGTCCAAGTTTGAGACTACACAATGAGGTCACCATCTGCAGACATGCCAGACCACTGCATTTTCCTCTGCAGCCTTCGGATCTACAGAGGCAGACTCTGGTAAACGCAGAGTGAACATCTTCAGTCCTCTAATTTTACAAGAATTTCCTGTATGGTAATGTTTGTGTGAGTCACTGCAGAGAAAGTTTAGACTCCCATGTAGACCTACAGTATGTCCTCTCACTTGTCTTTACTGCAGAGCATGGTTATGCCTCATTTCAGGACTGCTGTAAACACAGAATGAATGCATTAAACTAACCAAAGCCAGACTATTACACAAAGAGACTTTCCACTAACACACGGATGAGTACATGTAGTGACTGGAAGTGAGCTCAAGTGGAAGTGAGTGGAAAAAAAAAAAAGGTTTTAATCAGTAAAGCTGCATGAGGAGAGCAGAGATTATTGGGGATTACTGGAACAGCTGAAAAAAGAGGCTGAGGCCTAATTCTTTGCACATTGTTGGCCTTACAGGGTAAAAGGTCCGAGTTCACCGATCCTGTTAAAGGAAACTCTAAGGAACAGTTTGAGGTGGAAACCACTGAGTTTGACTCCGGCTCCATAAATCTAAGAGTAGCGATTTTAGATTATAGAGCACATCTTTTGAAGAAACATTAAAGACAACAAAACTGAATTAAACAGATGAGTGGTTTTTTTTCTTCTTTTTTTAAATCCCACTTTAAAGTTTATTGATAGATCACTTTTTTAATTCAGTGTCAAATAGGCCTCTCATTTCAATAGAGTTGACATATTACCCTCCTAATTATAGGTTTTAATAATAATGATAATAATAGATTTTACAGGTACTTAGAGACGTTTTATACAGAAAAAAAGCACAATTTAAAATACAGAAAATTTTGAGAAATAAAACCAACGATGTAAAAGGTTAAAAAGACACAATATGAAAAGACAATATAAGAACAATTCACAGGTTAAAAGTCAATTTAAAAGGTGTGTTTTTAGGAGTAATTTGAAAGTATGGGGGTCTGTACAGTCTTGGATGGGTCTCTTTAATTTCTTTGTAATAATCTTACATCTTTTTAACAAAGATATAAACTCCTCTGATCCATTTGCAGCACAGGGATAAAGATGATGATGATGAAAACCCGGTGAAGTTGTAGCCTCGCCCCTCCTCACTGATACCTCCTCACTAGTTTCCCATTAGTCCCGCCCACCTGAAACTTAAAACCGGCTTTACGGACGACATGATTGGCTGTTCGGTTACACTTCAGACCGGAGAACCAATGAGAGCACGGTCCGTATTCCATTCATAGTTCCAAAATGTGAACCACACCATCGCAGATACATTTTAAAGAGTAGTTTTTGCATGACTATTAAAAACAAAAATCCATCATTTATGATAATTTAAAAATAATTAAAATAAAACGTGTTAAATGTTTTACATCTCTAATAAAGGTCTAAGCCTATTCATTCAGTCCGGCTCACCGCAATAACCAACCTTATAGAAACAAATTATGTCATGTTTAATCAATCAATTCTTGACAAATGTTAACTTGACATTTATTTTGATAAACATGTCAAACACACTTGATAACTCCTGCGCAGCCTTAACTCCCTTCGACACTCTGGAGCGTCTTTCAGGAAATGTCTGTCCGGGAAAATCGCTTCTCTTACCTGCTTGAGGCGTAAGATGAATCAGCATCAGCAGAGAGCACCATGCCAACACTCCATTGATTCCTCTCCTCCACTTCTCCGACATGTCCTGTCCTCTGTTGTTTCTCCTTTTCTATGACAGCTGAAGAAAAGTCACCCAGGTATGAAGGGTCCGTGGGGTCTGTGCATCAAAGTCTGTGGCTCACACAGACAGGGCAGACAGCAGAGAGTGTGCACAAGAGGCGACTACCAGCAAAATATTATGAGGTCCGAGTCTCATCTGAGGGAGGTGCCACAGCAGTGGTGTGATGTTTGAAATTCGACGTGAGCACCGCCGGGGGGCGGGGTCACGCCAGGGGGGCGGGGCCGTGTGGTTGCTACATCATCGAGAGTTTTGTCGTCCTTCCATCACCCCTCCATCCACCCATCTCTTCTTCCTCTTAAATCAGAGTTTTCCTGGGTGTGTGTGTGTGTGTGTGTGTGTGGAGGGGAGAATGAATGACAGGAAGTGGAAAGACAAACCCGACAAAGGCAGTGTACATCTTCTCAGGCAATAATTAATGTTTAACAGAGCATGAGGAAGCAGCTTTTATTCTGATGCTACAACACAGACAGACGCTTTCATTGTTTTTTATTCACAGTAATGGGAGAGAAACCAACTCTGTGTGTGAAAAAAATGATGGTCATGTTCTGCTTCTGCAGCAAAAGTCTGTGAGTAAACTCAGGGCTTGTACTTAGTACTCTAAAAACAAGAGATCACCACGCTTTTGAAGTGGTGGCTCCAACACTGTGGAACAATTTACCTGCAGATATTCGCTCAGATGTTTCCATTATTTAAACAGGCCTTTACCTGTTCTAACTAATGCTCTATTTATGCCATTGTTTGTTATTTTTCTTTGATTTTACTTGATGTTTATGATTGTATTTTGAATTTTTTACTGTGAAGCACTATAGAAGGTGCTATACTAAATAAATTTAACTTACTTAGTGCATCTTCTGGGTTCTCCAATGATAGGCTTCAATGTGGGGCCAGTTACTTCGCAAAAGACTCAAAGACGTTCATGTTGTCATCATATCATTTTTTATCCTCTTGGGTAAAACTATAGACAGGAATAAGTGTGTACATGGTAAATACAAAGCAAATCTAAAAATCAATAATCATCATGAATAGTTTCATTCGGCCTGTCAACCCACTTGAGTGTATCAATATTAATTGTTAAATATAATTTTGTGATGAAAATGACCAAAACCTACAATCTGTATCGTCATGATTAACTTTTGAGAAGCTGTAATGTATCTATATATAAAGAGGAGCAGCAAATACATTTAAAAAGTATATTTTTTGCAGTTATTAACTAGTAAAGTAATACTCAAGGTTGTTTTCTCACTTACAGTACTAGATGTCGAAGCAATGTCTCCATTAGGATGCATGATTTAGGTAAATTCGGGCTGTACAGAGCAAAAAGGTAAGAGAGAGGCAAATGTCTGAAATAATCATTTCTGAAAAAAGTTCTTTTAATATGATATAATAATTGCTCTGTATCACAACCCCAGAAGATAGATATATATCTTATCTCAGGCTAATGAGTCAGTTGGCAGGATTGTTCTCAAGTTTTTTCTATATATGAAGTGCACAGAGTTTTGGTGGTAATAACTGTGAGGTGAATCAGAGCAAAACTGCTTCCATGAGAGGACCCTGTGTGTGTGTGTGTAAAGAGAGAGAGAGAGAGAGAGAGAGAGAGGAAGAGAGGGGGAGGACTTACTAACTCACGACAAGAAGCATAGAGCTGTGGGAGGTATTCCTGGAATGTCGAAATAGCAGCTGGATTACATATTCTGCTACACCCACCCATCGCTGCACGCGTTGTTAACACACCCACAGAAAGGCACCCTGAAAGTATGCGTGTGTGTGTCCATACTACACTTATCACACACACATGATTATCTTCAAAACCTCCCACCGAGGACAGTAGCTTGTGAGTGAGTTACTTGTGAGTCATTTTACTCTGGTGTCTAGTCAGATTAGATCACATTCTTCACTTTTTCGACTTTTCACAAGTGCACAGGTGTAACTATTGACACTGCTCTGTTTGCTTTGTTTTATTCAGGCGTCAGTGAGTCAGTGACCCAAAACGAAAAACATCATAACTCTAAAACTGGAGCAGCAAAACAGAATTCAGTCATCACTCATTATACATAAATACCCGACAAATGAAAGGATGTTGCCACCTTTTTTTCCAGCATATTTGAGGTTTTAGAAGTCTTCACATTGCTGCCCAGTCTGGTCCGGTTTTCTCATCCCCCCCTTGCATGTGGTCAAGCTGAGTCCGGCAGGCAACTCACCCGGGCTGTTCAGCTGGCAAAGCTCGCCAGGTCACTTTTTGTCTCTCTCTGCAACCCACCTTTTGTCCTTTGGTATTCAGCACCTTTATTCACACAATCACCGATTGTTCACTGTTGTTTTGGTAATTAAAATGACTTGACTTTCTGATCTGCCCGATCAAAACAGAGAAACATGGTTTGATCTGCAAGCTGCAGTATGGCTTTAGGGCTGTTGTCCATGAATCCTGCTCTTTGAGAGACTCAGGATTTAGGAAAAATGCTGCATTTGTTTATACTGGCACAAATGTATTTTCAATAAAGTCTAATATATTCTTAAAGTTTTTTGTTTTTTTTTACATTTAAACCTCACAGCATCTTTCAATAACCAAAAAATTCAAATAACTTAATACTCAAAAAACGTTGTCAGTTGTCCTCATAGGAAAAAAGACAAATAACTTCATTGACTAAGTTGTTCTGAGTATTTGTAAATCTGTAGATTATAAGTACTTGTAAAACATTTCAAAGTTTGTTACATGCTTTTTTTATGTTAGGTAGTTTCCATGAACTCATTAAACATGTATTGAAAGTGTAAGCCCTGCTGATTGTGGGTAGGAAACCCCGCTGCTGAACCTTTGACACATGCCATGTCCTTTTTCACTTTGCACCATGGAGGGAAGCGCCGGAGGACCGTCAGCTGCTATTTTTTAGTCCATTATACTGAGTTGACTCAGTTGGGTTTCACATTTGAGGAAAGGTTGTTATTTTATTGAAAACATAATTAAAACAGCCTCAAGTGCATACATTTTCCTTGTATGATGACGCTTATTTGCACGGTGGTTATTTTAGATCATTAACCTTTTTAAGAAGAATGATAATATTAAACATGTTTTCTATTTTTAGGACCAGTCAATGGCAACAAAAGCAGCCAAGCTGTAGTGGCAGCAGTGAATGAAGATGCAGTGCCTGTTGGGAGTCCCCTTCGAGACCTGCCATGTGCCGGTCGTCTATGAGGATCAGGTGGTAATGACTCACAGGTCTTGGTCAGATTCACCGGTGATTTTGTTTGGACTGATCTATGCTCTCCTTTTGAGTTACCCTGAAAATCACAGCAGCTCCTCTAAGTTTATGCAGCCTCTGAGAAAATGAGCTGGAGTGAGATGTTCAAATTTTGTTGCTGACAATCACATTGTGAGTTGTTGAGCTTGTGTGCATAAAACTGGATATTTAGGTAGCGACAACATTTCAGATTATATGTTTAAACTGGCAATGTTCGACTTAGAGAGCTCAAAACAATTGATGTCATAGTTTTTACTGCACTTCACTTATGTCTGGGAAAATGATGCATATGAGTATGAAATAACAAAGGCTTTAAGTTTTATGAACTTAGTTAAATTAAATAAACTGCACAAGTTACCGTAGCTTTACATATTTAAGTTACTTGAACTCAAATAAAGTGGTTTTTCATACTTGTTAAGTTAATAAACTTCAGTGATTCAAGGCAAACGGTTTCTTCCAATCATTTGAGTCAAACTGAGTCATTACAGGAATAAATATGTGAAGTAAATGCTTATTAAGAGGTACAGACTTTGTCTCACTCACAGGTAGAATCTCAATCGAGTGTCAGCAGAGCAAAAAACACTAAATACAGAATCATTTAAATACTTTGCACTGAATATAAATCCAGGTCAGTTTCTACAAATTCATCCTTGAATGTAATCAGCCTCCAGAGAGCTTATCATAAAAGCTTTATCATACATAATATCAACAGAGGGAGAACATAGGCTGTGTACCGCTTTATCTCGTACTGATTGTGCATGTACAATGTGTGTTTTGCTGCCATGTGAAAGCCATGTCCAGTGTCTCAGGGCCGATGTACGAGATAATTTTACACACAGAAACACACTGAAATGTCAGAAGAACGGTTGTACTTTTACTCTCAAACAGCACATCTGAGATAGTAAATTCATGCTTTACGGGAGAATGAGAGTGACCTATGTTCAGTTCAACACTTTTATGTCTGTACATCAACGTGTCACAGAAAGTGCCACAATTTTAACTTCTGAAGATCTTTGACTCTCTAAATACACGGTTAAAGGTGGTAAATGGAGCCCTTTCTGTGAACTTCTTGCTTTCAGATCCTCACATCAGATTTCAGTTTGTAAAAAATATCTGTTAATCAGATTACGGGAATCAAAAGCTGGTTGTCCTCTATCTAATCAACTAGGGAAATAGGTAACATTTTTACACACTTTTTGATAGATATGAACCCATATCCTTGCTGCCAGGCAGAAACCTTGTATTTCCAACACCACTGCCTATAAAGAAGGTCAAAAAACACTGTATTTTTCATATAACTGCACACAGCATAAGATTCAACCATAAGCTTTTGAAAATACGTCAAGGAGATTTATTGCTTTTATTAATTAAAAAAAACTAAAATGATGAAATTTTAAGTTTCTGTTCTGCAGTAGTGATGTGAACCTCTGACCTTGAGTAGATTCAGTTAAGACATCACTGCCAGATGCAGAGGGCAGGGTTTGAGTTGCTCAAGACATGGGGGGTTCCTAGAAATCAGGAAACCAAGTCACCCCTCCCCCTCTCCTCATGGCAAACACCACACACTGAGCTCACAGTCTAGGTTGTGTTCAAACCCACATATGCCACGTTTCCTGAAGTAAACACACACTGTACATTCAACATAGCTCTCTTCCAAGCAGCCCGTAACGTTAACATAAATATGTGGGTTAGAGTGAGGTTGTTTATGTGGATTTGCATAAAGAGTTTCTGTACATACTTCCAGTTTCTTTGCATGACCTTACGGAGAAGTGTGTCAAGGGGGATGGGGTGGTAGAGGGTCAAGTTGGGCCAAGGCTAACTCTTAAAACCCTCAGTTATTTTAATCTTATCTGAAATCTTTTTCTTTGTGAAAAGTGTTCAATTCAAAATCTTTAAGCTTCATTGATAAAGTAGTTAATTTATTTGGTTTTAAAAGCTTTTTGTGCTAAATGTGGCAGTGGAGTATTATCAAACAGACCTGTGTAGGAGACCTCTTCCTAGAGGTGAAACGGGGGTACTGCATCTCACAGATTGAATGATTAAAGTTGGATTTACAGCTGAGTTTAGAGCAGTGGTTCTCAAGTCAAGTCCTCGAGGCCCACTGTCCTGCATGTTTTGGATGTTTCCCTGCTCCAACACACCTGATTCAAATGATTAGCTCGTTAGTAAGCCATTACAGAGCTTGATAACGAGCTGATCATTTGAATCAGGTGTGATGGAGCAGGGAAACATCCGAAACATGCGGGATAGTGGGCCTCAAGGACTGAGCTTGAGAACCACTGGTTTAGAGGCATAAAAAGCCCAGTCAACCTAAAGGCTCTTCGGTGTCTTTGCCGCATTAAACCCAAATTTGAAGATGATAAAGGCTAACACTAAAAAAGGCCTGACTAAATTTAATCTGTATTAATTTACTTACTTATTTTGTAACCTTTTAAAAAGCATGAAAATAGCAAAAATTGTCTCAAAGCTTTCTCCAAAGTATATCTTCAAACTACTTTGTATTATTTCTGAATTAAATACATTCAATTTAACATAATTATGAGAAAGCAAACCATTAAAATATTATTTATATTTAAATTCAGACCAGAAAAAAGTGACACAAACCACCTATCTGCTGTTAAACTGCTTGCCGTATAAATCCCTGTTTGACTATGACACTTTAGCACCACACGACACGAATGCCAACACTCACTTTCACAGTGATTTATTGTCTTTAGTTCCAACAACATTTACACAACACAACACAGATAGATCCGGATAACTCAGCAGGGAAAATGTTGATGCTTTGGTTGTTGTTTCTTTGCTCTAGTTGTCTACCATATGGAAAAAAAGTGCGGTACTCAACTGGTCGAGCTGTACACACGTGCATTGACATTGTACTCTAAAAATTTCTCTATACAGTTATCCAACACCATACGGCCGTGAGGCGCTTACAAGCAGAGAGGAGCCACTGTCCTTCTGGTCCTTTGTCTTATAATCAAAAACATAAAAAGTGCCAAAGTACATCAAACTATTCTGAAATCCTAAAATCACCAGACAATATAACTGAAGGAGAAACAGTTTAAGTTACAGTACAAATCAATCATTATTCAGTTCGTCTACAATCTACGATTTGCTGATATCGAAGGTCTATCAGGAAAGCAGCAGCATGGCGAAGTAGTTTGTTTTTATGCTGAACTGTATTTACAGATCGGAGAGTGACCTGGACCGAACTCTGTGAAAACCTCAATCAAATAAATACGGAGGGATACTAAAGAGCTTCCGAGAAGTCTGGAGACACTTCCAACCACAGCAGGTGGATATTTCCAACTCAAACACCGAGCTTTGGTCACAAATATGTGACAGACAGCGTTTGGAAAAGAGGCTGACTGTTTTTACAGCAGGTTGCCACAGTGAAGCAGGGGGAAACATCAGCCGTGTTTACATGTTTGTGAGGATGGAGTTGAAGGTGAAATAAGGTGGTCGCTCATATCCAGTAAAAACTCAGCACTATCCCAAAACATTTCCTATTTACATTCTAGTGTTAGTCACTTCATTTCACTGGTTCCTGCCAGTTCTCGCTCTTTAAGTTATCTAAGGATACATTTTTGTAAAAAGGCTTCACGCACATTTGAAAAATCTGGACAAATACAGGGTTCATATAAAGTGAAGTACGGTGAAATCTAGGTGAACTGGATTTTCCTAAATTACTCTGAAATGTTCTTTGTATGTGAGCGTTTTTATAACATTATACTGTAATTGTAAGCAGATATAGGCCTTCATGAGTGCGTTTGTTCATAGCTTTTTGGGGGTAATATCACCCTGAAGTGAGTCTCGCTGTGCTAAATAATAGGATCCAGTTATCGACTCAAGACTGCAGGAAGAGTGCTGCTGAAGAGAATCACAGTGTGATGACATTCAATAAAACATCACAGCCTTGAGCGTGATATTGAATATACAATAGACGTACAACGAACATACACTTTTAAAAGGGTAACCAGTAACAACAGCTTTTGTTTACAGTGTAACCTGTGTGTTGCCAAGCAACCTACATTAACAGCAGCTTCAGCAGACTCATCACTCAGTATTATGAACACTTACTTGTATATTTCTAATAATCATGCAAACAGTAAAGTAAGTCTGTTGACAGCTGCTTTGGGGTACAACCTAAATCAGTCCAGAGAAAGACGCTCTGCTGTCATGAAAATAAACATATTTATAAACATGAGGCTCGGGTGGAGTGATGATACATCTGTTTGAGACCAGGTAATGCTCTATACTTTAAATGTCGTAACTCTTATCCAATCAGGTTACTTGGTCAATTGTCTAATTTTTTTATAACTCTTCCTATGGTCACCCATAATGAAAAGCTAGCATGTAAACAAGCTATTAAGCCGGTCCAGTAAATATAGTTTTTGTTTCATGGAGAAACTGTGCAAACTGTACATTCATGACCATGAGGGTCGTCATCATATCTACTTACAACCACATATTTGTTTTAGGTTGTATATCAAATATTTATATACTCATAAATAATTGACTCTTGGTCTCGGAGAGAAGTGTTACTGTTGTAACCAACACAATTGGATCCACATAGTATGTGGTGTTAGACGGCTTTGGGGCGTTTGTGGTACATTTACTCTTTTTTCAAGCTTGAGACGTCTCAAAGCGATAAACGCTGATTATGAAAATTTAACAACACATTTATCTTAGTTAAAGTTGTCACAAACAAATTGCTATTTGGACAATTAACCACAAAAAGATGGGAAAAAACACATTACATTCCTCCTCTAAAATAAATGATTAAATAAAACCTTCACTGTAGTGTTGGTCTGGAAGGCATGTTAAGTTGTTACTCTTAAGAAACTGTAGTTTATGTCCAATGGGACTTTACCTTTCATTATGTACTGTTATATTGAATTTGTTTAATCTGTAACCTTTGAATAAAATAAGAATGTTAAAATCAAAGTGATATTTTAACACCTGCATATGGACACGTCTCGTAAAAAGGTACAAATCTCTCCTGAAATGACACCCAGGACTCTCTATGTCGACTTTTCAGACTGTGTCTTTGCAAACATAGAAAAAAACAGATCCAGTGATGAGCTAATTTGTAATAAATGTGTAAATTTGAACCTTAATGTGTTTCCATGTAATGTTCAAATATGTCTGTTCCCAGTATTCCTCTTTTTCTTTTCAGCCCCGTGGCGTCTGACTGAGGGTGGATGGTGAATTGACAAGGTGTGTTTTATTTACTGCGGATGTGGTGCTTTATGCTTCTGTCCCTCCCAGCTGACAGTTCAGTTCAGGACTCCTCATCTGTGGCACTAGGTGAGCGCTCCTGGAAGAGAAACAAATGCAAATGCACAAATGCAAATGCAAAAGAAAACAAGAGCTTATGGAGATCATTTTTCTTCAGAAAACCTGGTTGGACAAAAATACCATATAAGGCAAGCCTAAGCGCTTAAAATGAGCTTCTTGACCACACGAGTTTGTGGCCTGAGTTTGACATTCAGTTCACAACATTGAAGAAAACCTGTGAACTAAAGAACAATCATGAGAACAAAAAGTTCCTTATTCACAGACAGCTGCAACCCAGGATGTTAAGAAAACTTAAAATCCTTTTATTTGATCATTCATGTTTGAATGTTTAGGCAGGAAGAGACAAATAAAATAAACCAGGAAGGAAAAAAGGAGGTCGCCCTAACCCTCACTTTCTTTAATCCAGTCATGTCACTCACTCTTGGCTCTGAAACTGTCCTGCAGCTGTATGTCTCAAGTGTGATTGCACGTTCCAACATGAGTCAGATTTCTTGAGCATGTTTTGCAAACAGACAGAGCACAAACTTGAAACTATCGAACCGAAGCTACCATTACTTCTGCTGTTAAAATAAAAAAGGAAAAGTGAGTGACTCAGAGACGAGCTGGCCAGGTTATAAAAATAAAACGTTTCTATATATAATTTCAAACTGGTTCTCTGCCTCTTGTAAAGACACACAGACAGAAAAATACACACACAGACACACAGACACACACTGTGACGTACCTCTTCCTGCTCATCCTCTGAGTCATCATCACTGACAACCGGTTTGGCTCTCGTACGTCCCATCCGTCTGCTGCGTCCTTTCCCACGATCTCCTCCTTTATCCTTTCTTCCCAGACGGATCTTTACTTTCACTGAGCGAGCTAATCATACACACACAAACACACACGCACAACAAATAAAAAAATATATAATCTAAAAACCACATTTATTCTCTGATTCAGATACTGCACACTTAAAACACGACTGACTCCTTTTGTCACGCAGACGTGCTTACACTCAGACTCTGATCCTTCGTCCAGCTCCTCTTCCTCCTCCTCGCTGTCCTCCCCTTCACTCTCCTCCTCTTTCTCGATCTTCTGCCTCAAACTTGTGAACACTGACTGGAGGACGATGGAGTCTTCGTAGATCTGCTCACATGAAAAGTATATTAGACCAGTTGTCTGTTGTGTGTGATGGAAACAACTGCTGAGCCAAACATAAACAAGATGAACTTTGTGAAATATTTCATTTGCATGCTGTTTGTGTTTTTGTTCTGAAGAAATTATCTGCAAATTATTTGAATCCTGTAGCTCAAACACAAAATAAAAACAAACTCACAGATCCCAGTTTGCATTTCTCTTAAAAAGTCATAATCAGATACACTCAGTCCGAGGAATTATGCATTGACGACTTCTTTTAGGTCCTTTTATTCTCTACATTCACTTCATCTGTCTGCTTTCATAACAGACGCACAAAACAGCACAAAACAACTTTATTGTCTCACTGCTGGTGGAAAAGAGTTCTTGCTTTTCTGCTCTGAAAGTATTTTTCATTCCCTATATCTCCTAAATAAAAGTTGTTGTATGTTATACAAACTGTTGGTCTGTTCACATTTGGTCTCACCAGTGACCCCTCTAAGTTAAAGGTCTGAGCATTTTGGAAGAGCAGCATGACGTCTCTCTCTAAGTCCCCCAGACTGCGGTAGCGGTGACCTCGGATCCTCTCCTACGATAAACATACAGCATGTGAACATCTGCATATATTTGAGGGATGAAAACGTTTCTCGTACTTGTGAACATGTGGATCTACTTATATCATCCACACAGCTACAGTTTTATTCATGGGCTGTTCTTGGAGTCACCAGCTCACCTTAATCTTCCTGAAGTCCACGGGTTTGCGGATCAGCTCGTAGTACTCTGGTAGTTCTTTTCTAGATGGCAGCTGGATGAACACCTCGCTCAGCTGACGCCCACTGGTGCTGCAAGATATGACATCAAAAAAAGCGTCAGAGTGATTCGTAATCCTCCAAACACGACAGTTTATTTAGGCTGAGTTAAGAGAGAGCTGACTGACCGTATGGACAGAATTATGTTTGCATAGATCACAGATTAAGTAAAGGAATAAAAATAAACCTTCTCTTCAGTCTGCGTCTTCAGCTGCCTGATTCACTGTTAATAGAGAACTCTACTCTACTCTGAGAAAGCATAATGCAACTGCCGAAGTTCCATGTGATGTTCTCCATGAAACAGTCGCCAGGATACAGACTCAACATCCTGCTTAAAAAACAACAGTGGTGAAGATTAAGAAGATCTTTTGTGGGGGTGGGAGAAAAAATCGATACAGCATAGTATTGTGATATTTTGTCTGGTGATATATCGTGTCATCTCATTTACCAAGTATCCATTTTTTTCCAAATTGATTGTTAATATGAAGTCAAATCTAAAATCAAGTGTTTGTCCAATGAAGTTGGCAGAGGTGATATCATAGAGCAGGAGAAAGTTAGTACAACAAATATCACAGCACCAGGGAAAGACATTAGGAATGCAAACAGGGCACAAATGAGATGGACCTGACACTTAAGGTTTGCAAGATGTGCTACATGAAAATAAAATACTGTTTAAATAAGACAAACATAAAGAAAAGACCAATGCTAAATTAGCTAAAAAGTGGAAAGAATTGTATAAATTGCAATATATTGTACTGCAATACTCACTGTATTGCAGAATGTTAAAAATTGCAATAATATCGTATTGTCTTTTCACCCAAGTATCGTGATAATATCGTATCGTGGGGCCACAGGTGATTCCCACCCCCAATCCTTTGCATCCAAAGCCATCCCACTTCTTTATTCGTCTATTAATAGTTGACGAGATTCTAGACAAACAATATAGTTAGTAAATAAAGTTCTTTGAATTATTTCTATAATTTGTATTATTATTCGTATTTGTATTATCTGTGGAAACTCGCCAACCACATCGCCATGCTCCCATCCAAACGCTGTAAATAAAACACTATGAATCATACTGCAGAGTGAAAACAGTATAATGTAAAAGCACCTTTCATCATTTACTGCAACTTTCAGACAGTAACAGAACTTTTCTGTCAATGAAAACTCTTTGTAAGCCCATAAACTATAAAACTTTTAAGCGGAGAAGTAAAAATGTTACTGATTAAAATAATAGTTTCTGATTTTCTGACAATGATAAAAGAGTCTGTAGTTCAGGCGACACTGTATTTCAAGAATA
The DNA here is from genome assembly GCA_962446985.1 of Xyrichtys novacula. Taxonomy (NCBI): domain Eukaryota; kingdom Metazoa; phylum Chordata; class Actinopteri; order Labriformes; family Labridae; genus Xyrichtys; species Xyrichtys novacula. The sequence continues at coordinate 29,564,122 of OY660866.1, read as the reverse complement.
ACATGTAAGAAGTTTTTTGAAAGTGCTCACTGACTTTTGTGCATTTCATTAAAATGTCTGATGAGGTTCAATATGACCTCTTTTTGGACATTTCATTGGCCCAAAAGTGTAGGGATAAACTCAAATTGGTCTGTTTATCATAGTTCCCTCCTTAAGAGTCGATGTGTGGAGTTCTCACACGTGTATAAAACCTGCTTCACCATAGCTTCAGTCTGTTACCTGTCTTTGTACTTAATGACGGCGTCCACTATCTTCTTCATCTTCTTAGTGAGAGCAGGTGGATTGGGGGAAAGTTTCTCAGCAGGCGGTCTTCCCCTCTTTCTCTGTCTCTTTCCATCGTCATCTTTGTCTCCTCGTCCTCTTCCGCCCAGAGAAGAAGAGGGACCGGGAAGGTCCAGGTCACGGTCCCGCTTCCTCTTACGAGTTGTTTTCTTGTGACGCACCTCTTCCTCCACCTCCTCCAGTGTGCCCTCCTCTATCGCCTGCGATGACACAGAACATGAGACAGTTTCATCTCAACGAATCAAGACTTTTAGTTTCTGTTTCATTCCCGTCATTTTAAATAAACTTACTTTGAGCCACTGTTTCTCAGTCAGGGAATCGCTGTAGTCGACCTCTTTTCTTTGCCGAGAACCTCGTCCAAACATTTTCTCCTCCTCCTCCTCACAGGTCAAACGCTCCACCTCGGCGTCATCCTTCATGATCCAGGTCGGCAGCTCATCCTCCTCCATCAAACGAGGTTTTCGCCGCGGGTTTCGGGCCTCCTCACGGCGCCGGTCGAGGTCCATACGCTGAGAAGGAGAGAGGAAGACAAAAAGGCAAGGAGAAATAACAAAGGTGGGGGAGATTTTATAAGTTTATAAGAAAAAACTGAGCTGTGATTTTTCTCAAAAGCTGACCATGAACTGGTCAAACTCCTCCTCGCTCCTGGCGATCATCTGGTTGACCGTCTCATCATCTGGCACCTCGTCCTCCTCCTGAATACAGCAGACACACATTGGCACGCAGAGCATAAGACAGCACACTCTATAAATTGTGTGTGTCGCAGGTGCACGCACACACATTAATGCGTAGACACACTTCCTGACCCCAGACCTCGTCTTGCTCCTCATGCTCCAGGATGGCCTGCAGGAAGGCCCTGCGTTCATGGCTGGAGGACTTTTGGTCGAACATGCCGGCCTGGATGACCTTCTGGTCCACATTCAGTTTGTACTTGGCAGCAGCCAAGATTTTCTCCTCCACGCTGTTGACAGTGCACAGACGCAGCACACGCACCTCGTTCTGCTGACCGATACGGTGAGCTCGGTCCTGGGCCTGCAGGTCCTGGAGAGGACATGAGGAGGGAGGAGGAAGAGAAATGGTCAAGTTTCAAGCTCTACTGTGCAAGCAGACGGACATCTGTGACACATGTGTAGACAGTTTGAAACTTCTACTGGAGGGAAATCTAGTGAGAAAACCCTTCAGAAAACCAGTTTAACATTTCATCTATCAGAAATCCTTTTTTTCTGTCAGTCTGCCCAACCATCGCTGTTTCAGCCCGACAGCCGTCCTATCTTCTACAGTCCTGATGTTTTGTATTGTGTGTCAATTTTATGGGCAAAATTTCCAACTTAGAGATGCGTCTCTTTAGAGAACAAAGGCAAAAATCTCAAACTCTGAAATTAAAAAGTCTGAGAAAGCTTAATAAGCCACTTCACACATTTTAGAGATTTGTCATTATTATTCCAGACTAGTGGTTTAAGACATCACACTGAGCATTTTTTTGTCTAAAAGAGGTCTAATAGACATCTAAAAATCAAAGTTGTTTTTTTATGCAACTCACAGTTGCTTTTTGAAATAAATAGTTATCATTAATGGGTTAAAGTGCAACATCTGAATTCTGTCTAAAAATCTTCAGAATCTAGACGGTTGAAATTAGGTCTAAAAAAAAACTAGACCTCTTAAGGCCATCTATTGCTCAGTGGAATATTATCATTACTTTTAAAAAGTCTCATTTTTGGAGAGGTCCACTTTCACGTCTGAGCTCCTTTCATATCCACACCCCTGCAAGAACATTGAGGTCTTCTAATCAGCTGCTACTGGTCACCCCCCAAAACAAGGTTAAAGTCCAAAGGTGACCCAGCCTTCGTGGCGGCGACCCTCAGGCTACAGAACCTGCACCTGCACAACCACTCTGCAGGATCGACTGAGGTTTTTAAGTCCTCCCTAAAGACTCACCTTTTCTCCTCTGCTTTAAATCAAGTTTAAATGGACTTCTGGTGAAATTTTACCTTATACTTTATTTATTTTATTGCTATTTTATTCTATAGCACCATGTTTTATGTTGATGTATTTTAGTATTCATTATATTTATTGTAATTGCTGTAATTACACTTTGATCATCCCTGCTGCTTTTAATCTGTTGAGTACTTTGGTTACCCCCTGTTGTTTTAAATGTGCTCTATAAATCAAGTTTGCGTTGAGTCGAGACTTCAGTGTAAAAACAGTCGGTTGAATTCTGTTAGCAGTTGCACTCAGAGAGTTTAACACCGGCACTAACTTATTAGTATAACTCTGTGGTCAATGTTTTTCTTTGCCACTAACAGACATACCACTGTTTACATGTAGCTTGATTGTGTTAGCATTAGCATTCGTTATTGCCTTGATCTAACTCAAACACACTCACCTCATATCAAATATCCCCAACTCTAGATCTTAAACATGAGGTCTCTGCTTGTTTCATTCTTTTGTAAGCGAGAATAAACATTTATCACACCTGATGAGGGTTCCAGTCAGAGTCAAATATTACTACAGTGTCAGCAGACTGCAGGTTAAGGCCGAGGCCTCCAGCTCTTGTGCTCAGGAGGAAGATAAAGTACTCAGACTCAGGATCATTGAATGTCTTCAGCAACATTCCTCTGTCCTCAGCCTTCGTCGTACCTGAGATGTTAGAGGGGTGGTGGAAGAAGAAAAGCAGGTGAACAGCATTTAAGTAAGAAGAATATTAGTAGAGTAAAGAGTAAGACAGAGAGCTGAGAAAGAAACTAAATAATAACTAAAGTAGAAAACATTTCCCACTTAGAGAAGATTGCTGCCTCACCATCCAGACGCAAATACTTGAAACTGCGATAAGCAAAGTAATCCTCCATGATGGTCATGAGCGACGTCATCTGACAGAAAAGCAGCACTTTGTGGTTTGTGGCTCTCAGCTTTGGAAGGATTCGATCCAGCACCTCAAACTTTCCTGATGCCCGATAAAGGTCAGGACTGACAGAGAGGCAGGTGAAACCGGTTAACTTGTGTGTGAACGCTTGTATGTGCGTTAAGTGAAATTAAAACTTACCCTTGGACGATCCCACCAGAGAATCCTAAATGTTCAGAGAAGGACTCCTGCAAAAACAGAGAAGGAGATCTCTTTTGTTTTCAGCTGAATTTCTTTATTTTTATCATAAAGTCAAACAAAATTAAGTAAGCAATACAAAATTAATCAGATTGAGTTTCTTTCACATAGTTATTAAACTAAAAAAGTAATAGTGTTATTGTTACAAAGATCTTAACACAGAATTTGTCGTACCTCTATTTGCTGGAACATGTACGGGTGGTTACAGATCTTTCTCAGCTGCATGATGGTGTTCATCAGCGTCTTAGTTCCTCCTTTACCCTGGGAAACAACAAAAAAGGTCTTTTTTTTAACAGTAGCTACACTTGAACATAGATATCAAACACTCATGTGGGTTTTAACGTTGGTGTTTTTCAGTCCAAATGCCCAAACTACCGTGTTAAAAGTGTTTATTCTCTCACCTTCTTGTCTTTCTCCGATCCATCAGTGAGCAGGACCCCTTTGGCCTGCATGTGTCTGTACAGCACCCTCTGAAGAGATGACATGTCACACTTGATCACATATTCCACCTGAGGGAGGACAGAGGCAGAGCGGATGAATGTCAGAGGAGAACTCAAGGATAGAAATAGATTAATGCTTTCTCTGATCTATTGGAGATTATGAGTTTTGAAGTGTTGGTGGAAGTATTTCATCTGATATGTATGTGTGTTAAAGAAGTAAACCATGCCTTCTCTGGAAGCTGTGCCTCCACTTCTTTCTTTAATCTACGTAACAGGAAAGGGCGGAGCACTTTATGGAGACGCCGGATAATCAAGATGGTCTCCTCTTCGTTTAAGTCCACCTGGAGTGAAATAAATAAAACACTCAGCAGGTTATTAGGCTGGAACATACTGAACCTCCTGCCTGTTGTCCTTTCTCTTTTCATTATTTCTGTACAAAATTCAGCCTTCTTTCCACCTTCTCTCCAGTCATGGCGAACGGGGCGTTGAACCACTGCTCGAAGGTGCTGCAGCTCTTAAAGATCGTCGGCAAGAGGAAGTTTAGCAGCGCCCAGAGCTCAGGCAGTTTGTTCTGCAGCGGTGTTCCCGTCAGCAGGACTCTCCGCGGGGCCAGGTAGTGGGTGTTCAGGACCTGGGTCAGCTTACAGTGATGGTTCTTCATACGGTGGCCCTCATCCACGACCATGTACTTCCAACGGATCTAGAGAACGGGGGTGAATTTACATCCAGGAAAACATCAAATAAGGGTTCAAGTTAGGGCTGTAGGGCTGGGTGATAAAGCGAAAATTTACCGATACCGAAATTTACGACAATAACCGACGTCATTTTGCCCATATCAATATATTTGGTGCCAAAAAAATGAATGAATAACAGTTGTTTTTGGATGTGTGTAGGTAGGCTAATGTCTCATGTCCCTTTAAGACGCTGTCCTACGTCAGAGACGTGACTCTACCCCATCCAGTCCGTAACAAAGAGGGAAATACAGGTGAGGAGATGGAGGACAGTTCAAAAGTTGCGGCTAAAATAGACGAAGTTAATGTGGGAGGGGACCAGCTTGTGGAGTAGTTATCGTCCATTCATCGTTATCGAGGTGAACTGCTCAATATATCCTGATATTGATTTGAGGCCATATCGCCCAGCCCTAGTTCAAGTTTCTCCTTATTAAACACACCAGCTTGATCCCAATCTAAGGCCTTAAAACCACAAATAAATACCGAACTGTCAGCACTGATTGACAAAAAAAAGGCAATCCTAGTTGAATATCTAGTCTCACCTTGGCCAGCACTTGTTTATCCTTGATGATATACTCATAAGTGGTGAGTAAAACGTTAAACTTTCCACTGCGCAGTTGGGGGACGAAGGCTCTTCTGGCAGCAGGAGACCCCTAATAGAACATAAAAAGTAAAAGTTAAAGTTAACTAGCTGAAACATCGTAATTATAAACAAATTCAGGGTCATTCTAGTATGGCTGCAAAAAAACTCACCTTGTAGGACACTTTCACAACTGTGGGCGCCCACTTGTCAAACTCATAAACCCAGTTAGAAAGAGTCCTGTCAACGAGAGGCAGCTCAGTCGACACGTAACGTCTAGGTTAAATCAAATAACTCAACTGATGAAGGGTGAAATGTTGGAATAACAAGGGGATTTGCTTACGAGAGGGGTACAATGATGAGGTAGGGTCCATTGAGACGTTTGTGCTCCATGAGGTACGTGATGAGGGCGATTGTCTGGATGGTTTTTCCCAGACCCATCTCATCTGCCAGGATCCCGTTTAGGTTATTGTTGTAGAGAGACACCAGCCACTCCAGACCTTTTATCTGACAAACAACAACAAAAAAAAGGTTTCTGTGGTATAAATTTCTCTGTGCATGATTAATCGAGTGATACTGGTTAACTGATCAGTTGTTCTCGTTCACCTGATACTGTTTGAGTTGTCCGTTTATTAACAAAGTGGACTGTTTCTCCACTTTTTCTGTGACAGCGTGGGCCACAGAGTAATATGACTGAAGGCCACGGGCGAATGCTGCACCGCTGTATTCATCATCCACATCCTGTTTAGCATTTCTACAGTGAAAAAAACAAACAAACACTGTTTCAGCTGGTGGACCCTTTTCTCTGATGTTTTAAGTGTGATACCCCATGTCTTTACTCACTCGATGATGTGCCGGACATCCACCTCTGACACATCTTCACTGTCAGGGTCTGTTATTTTCTTCTTGTCATCCACCAGAGCGGTCGACGGCTGAGGCTCCTCCTCTTCTCCCTGTCAGACAGCTGGTCAGTGAGCGAAGCAGTGGACAAGAAGCTAGCTTCAAACATGACTGTTCAAACAACCCACCTCCTCCTCCTCTTCTTCCTCCTCACTGTCTTCACTGTCTGACCGAGGAGCCACCTCGTAACTGCAGCAAGAAAATGAATGGTTTTATAACTTTGACAACAGCCTCTGTATCTGTACAGATGAATGTTGCCGACCGCTTGCTTCTCTAGTTATACCAACTTTAATAACGACCGCAGGATAGCAATACAAAGCGGTCTGAGGAACCATAAACAAACCTCAACCAAAACGCCACTCTATAGCCACAAATAATGCTCAGAACAGCACCTAACTTCATCAAAAGTACATATAGGGTCCTAGCCATAGTACTAGCCACCAAACATCTTTTTAGCTTTGCCTGATTTCTTAAGCAAAGAGACTAAACACAACTCACCTACTCTCTTCCAGCAGCCACTTGTTTGTGGGGGGAGCCCTGACATGTCGATGACCGAGTGCTGCGGATCATTTCCATGAAGTAATAATCATCATATTCATCATTTTGCACTGCAGACGTGGTAGTTCTTCTGCCTTAGTGTCTCGGTCTGATTGTATTTCCATGTAGAAATAATCATAAATGTTCTTCCTTGAGCTGCGAAACTCCGCTGCACTTGGTGATCGACTTGTCAGGTCTCATCCACAAACAAGTGGCTGCTGGAGGAGAGTGGGTGAGTGTGCGCATGGAGACGTAGACCATTGTGTACTGGTTTGTGCGGTCCTTTCTAAAGTTGGTGTAACTACAGAAGCAAGCAGTCAGCAACATTCCTCTCTTGAGGGGTTGTCTAACTCGGTGTTACAGTGTGTTTGGCCCAACTTAATTTTATGCCAGAATATCCCTTTAAGGCAAATAGTTGACACCCATATTTAAAATGTTTAAAATGTTTATGATTTCATGAAGATATTTAACAAGGGGGCAGGGAGGAAAACTTCAATTTCAACTTCAGAAACTTATCATCGTGTGCAATACCATGTAACCTGATCCTGTACCCCTAGGAGTGAAGTAAAGCATGTCTTATTGGACTAATTTGTTTCTATTTTTTGCAAATTATTAATCGTCAAATTCTTCAGACCTGCAGACTGATCTTCAACAATGTCGCCCACCACTTATTTGATTTACATATACAAGTCACTCCTCCTCTCTTTAGTCAGTCTCACCCAGGGTTCATCTCCAGCCACGTCTCCAGCTGTCCAGCTTTAGGAGCGTCCACTCCCGTCAGGATGTTACCACTGTCCACGTGAATGACCTTAACAGGCAGGTCACTCATCTGACTCGTCTCATCCAGAGGCTGCAAGAACAAAAACAAGTCATTTGTCTGGATTATTCAAATGATAAAAAAGTTTTAGATAGTTTAGGATAGTGATAGTGATGGTGATAATCTGTTGTCATTTGGCTGACCTCTCCGTCTGGACCCATAGCAGGAGTCGGACCCTCAGCATTCTCCAACTGCGAGATAAAACAGTAATCCTTTATGACAGTCACTGTTTAAAATCAAAGACCACTTGTGTTACAGCTTGGTTTTCGATTCGATGAAAATGAGGCTTTCTTAAATTGTCTGCATTGTCCTTATTATTATCCGTACCTTCTTCTTTCTCTTCTTCTTCTTCTTTTTCTCCTTCAGAGCCTGTGCAGCTTTGTGAGCTCTTACAAGCTCTGTGAGGTTGGCGACATACTCATCCGTTTGCTGCAGCAGGTAGGCCAGACGCTTATCCTTCTTCTGGTCGATAAGTTTACGATAACCCTCCTCATCTTCAGCCTGTGAGGACACACACGCACGCACACATTGTGTAGTTATAGGGCGCTAATACAACTGTACCTGTGGGTTATTGTTATTTTTTTCTCACCATAAGCCTCCTCATCCTCTCTTTCTCGATACGCTCGTTCTCTTTCTTTTGCTCACGCTCAGTATTGGCGTGGTAGGTGGCTACAGCTTTGGTCAGCTTTTGCATTTTCCCTGTGATGGAGCGATGGTACTCTTTGAAATCTTTGGCATGCTGCAGGATGCTATTGAGGTACTCCTAGAAGAAAAAGACAAGTTTAGGTGAAGGAGAGAAAAATTTTAAAAAGACACTCAACAACAGCTGCATTCGTCCTTTACCTGATGTTTCTGCCTGCGTTTGCGCTCTTGCTCAATCTTCTGCTGTTTCTCCAGTTTCTCTGTGATGCGGGCCTCTCGCAGAGACTGACGCTTGCTCCGCTTGTAGGCCTTTGCGTCGAGGGCGGTCTCAAGAGCCGTGTCGCGGCGCATACACACCACCACTTCTTGACGCAGCTGTAGGTAGACAGCGCACAGAAAATGTCCAGCTACGACTGAAAAATCCCAAGTGTGGTATTGTAAAAGACAGAGGTAAAGGTGTGAATGAGATGTTCGATAATGTCACGGCTACCTGTCTCTGGAAATTTAGCAGTCGCAGGGCTTTGAGCTCTATAGTGGCTTTGGTACGTAAATCACCAGCAAGAGAGCCTGGAAGGTTCTCCAATTCAGCGATGCGATGAGTGATTCGAGCCTGTAATCTGACAGACATCAGCTTTAATGTACCATTTTTTCACTTTTGAGCACATATGAAAAGAAAAAGGATCTTTGCTTTCATGAAAGGTAACCCTCATTCATAAAGTTCTCCTTCAATAAGGAACCCTGTTGTACCTGTACTCCCTCTCTTGTAATATCTCCACCGGGTCCAGGCCGCAGGGTTTCTGGATGGGGGTGATGCGGTTCTGCTTGGCGTGGTAAGGCATCATAGGAGTAGGCTGTGCTGGCTGGCCTGGGGACTGGGTCTGTGGAGGCATTACTGGGGAGGCAGCAGGGGGGACTGATGGTGGGGCTGGAGAGGGCCGGCCTGTGGGCTGGGGGGGAATCAGCTTTTGGGGTGCGTTGGAGGGGGCTGCTGCATTCACCATAGGGCCTGGAGGACAAAGGAAACATTGATATTATAATAATCTGTGGGTTGTTTTTTTTTTTATTCTTTATTTTTATTTAACCTTTATTTAACCAGGTAAGAACCCGTTGAGATCGAAATGTCATTTACAAGAGTGACCTGGCCAAGAGGTCGGCAGCACACATCACAGAAATAAAAAATAATAAAGAAGAAGAAAATGGCCTCCAGAAACATAATTAAAAACACAGGCCCTGTTCCACGGTCTCCCAAAGTCTGCCATGTAAGATTGAACAAAAATGCTTCCAACAAAATTAAATCTGACAATTTCAGGTCAGTCTGGAGACCATGCTGATGTGGCAACAAAACCCAATTCAGTTCTGATTCATGGAACAATCAAATGGACAGTGTTGTTTGAGCGCAGGGAGTAGTGGCTTTCAGTTCTTTGAAGACGATTAAGGAGCTAAGCCAAGAAGAACCTTATAAATTAGAGTCATCCAGTGAGTGTATCTGCGAGTACTCTGAGATGGCCAGCCAGACTTGGCATAAAGTTTGCAATAAATGTTAGGCAACTACAACCAGTAACAAATCTCAGCGCACAGTGATAGACAGAAGTTAAGGACTGCAGGCATTTGGCTGAAGCAGCCATATATAAAACATCACCATAATCCAACAGTGGAAGAAAGGTAGCAGATACAAGGTATTTTCGAGCACTGAGGGAGAAGCAGGATTGTTTCCTGTAGTAGAAACCTATCTTTAGTCTGAATTTAGTGACCAAACGCAATATGTGCTTTGAAAGAAAGCTTGCGATCAACAAGAAAACCCAGATATTTATACACAGATACAAGCTAAATAGGTCCACCCTGCGAAGTTAAGATAGAGGGAATGTTCCCAGGTAACTCACTCTTGCTCGAAAATACCATGAGTTTGGTTTTATTTGCGTTCCAGACCAATTTGACTTTCTGCAGTTGAGATTGAACATCAAAAGCAGACTGCAAAAACTCATTTGACAAGTTAATACACAATTTGTAGTCTACAGGAGTAGACAGGAGGCTGAACAAGACCTTAAAGCAGTACTCCGTACCTTCAGGCCAGGACTTGGGTGGTCCATTCGGGTTTGGTCCCTGCATCCCAGCTGGAGTACCCGATGGTCCTGGAGGAGGCATGTTGGGACCCATCATTCCTGAAGAAACAGGTCAGTAAAGACTGTTATGAGACTAATGGCTCGTCACAAACTCTGTCTTTTTAGTCCTTAGTCAAAAACCCATCAGGTAGTAGAATATCTATAAACACTCACCATGAGCTCGACTGTAGCCTGTGCCCATCGGTCCAGGCCCTGGCCCAGGTCCTGTTGGTCCACCACTTGGCCCACCTCCACCTCCAGAACCCAAGCTGGGTATCGGCTGCTGCTGCATACCTGGCATCGGCCTCTTCCCCTGGACAGCCATCTGAAGATGGTCCGGCAGGGGCTGACCCCGGGCTAGCATCTTATAGGCCATGATCTGGGCTCTGAGTTGGTGGAGCTGGTTCTGGTTAAAGGGAGTAGGGCCACCAGGGCCGCCAGGACCTTGAGGGCCCCCTGATTCAAGCCCAGATCCAAGATTTGGGACACTAGGGCCAAGACTAGGTCCAGGACTGGGGCCTGGGCCGGAGCTGCCTGGGGGGCCAGGGCGGTTAATGGAGCCAAGAGTGTGTTGGTCTCCACTGGGGCCTTCTAAAGGTGCAGAAGCAGACCCGGGACCACCGGAAGAGGAGGAAGAAGAGGATGATGGCATGAGGGGACCAGAGGGAGGACCGTTTGAAGGGACAGGGCTGGAGTGGTCAGAGCCACCCAAAGGAGAGTGGTAACCTGGAAGAAGCAGACAGAAATACACACAGGGATGCTGAGAGATTTCTGGAGATCGTTAGTGCACCTAATTATTGAAATACTTGAGAACTTAAAGGGATATTCTGGCGTAAAATTAAGTTAGGGTCAAACACACTGTAACACTGAGTTAGACACCCCCTCGAGAGATGAATGTTGCCGACCGCTTGCTTCTCTAGTTTTACCAACTTAAGTAAGGACCGCGTGACAGCAATACCATAAACAAACCTCATCCAAAACGCCACTCGATAACCACAAATAATGCTCAGAACAGCACCTAACTCCATCAACAGTACACACAGGGTCCCCGCCACAGCACTAATCACCAAACATCTTTTTAGCTTTGCCTAATTTCTTTAGCAAAGAGACTAAACGCAACTCACTTTCACTCTTCCAGCAGCCACTTGTTTGTAGCAAGACCTCAGGCCAGTTCATTACGGACTGCAGCGGGGTGACGCAGCTCAAGGAAGAACATTTATGATAATTTCTTTATGGAAATGCAATCAGACCGAGACGCTAAGGTAGAAGAACTACTGTGTCTGCAGTGCAAAACAATTAATATGGTGATTATTACTTCAAGGAAATGATAAAGAAATGATCATAAATGCTATTCCATGAGCTGCGTCACCATGCAGCAGTCCGTAATGGACTGGCCTGAGGTCCCGCTACAAACAAGCGACTGCTGGAAGAGAGTAGGTGAGGTGTTTTAGGTCTCTTTGCTAAAGAAATTAGGCAAAGCTAAAAAGATGTTTGGAGGTTAGAGCTGTGGCTGGTCGTTACTAACGTTGGTATCTAACTCGGTGTTACGGTGTGTTTGACCCTAAATTAATTTTACGCCGGAATATCCCTTTAACAGTCCTAACACCACAAATTCTTCTTTTTATTATTTGTTACATATTAGTTAGCTGTCACAGTGCTGGGGTGTGTCAGCTTAGTGCTGGGCGATATGGAAAAAAATGTATATCATGATATGGATCATTTTATATCACGATAACGATATATATCACGATATAGCTATGGTATGCTTTCAGTTCTATGAAAAATTTAAGTGTATACAGCTGCACTAGTACAGTACCAGTACAAGACCAGCACTTAAAACTAGAAAAATGAATAAATAAATACGTGGCCGAAGTGCGTTCATGTCTGTGCTCACCCAAAGTTATGCAACACTCACAGAAAATGCCGATAGTGTGAGCCAAAGCACTCCATAGTAATAATAATAATAATAATAATAATAAATTTAATTTGTAATGCACTTTACATTTACAAAAAATCTCAAAGTGCTACAGTACACAGTAAAAAAAGAGCAGCAACAATAAAAAAGCAATAGAATGACAGTCACAGATTGGCATAAAAAAAGAATTAAAAAAAAATTAAAAATATAGAGTTGCAATGTAAGAGGCAAGGTAGTAAAAGCATAAAGCATAGAGGAAAACTAACCAAAGGCTTTATTAAAAAGGTAGGTCTTTAGGGCTCTTTTGAAGAGGTTGTTCACACTGCTAAATGTTTCTCCTCCAAAGTTGCTCTCTGTCTCCATCATTGTTTACTTTACTCTTGAAGCACGTAGCGAGACCCGAGCATGAATCCGAGCGCTTTATTCGCCTATCAGGGGCAGACAGGTAAGGTGATTTGATTCGCCACGACTCCAGAAATGATTGAAAAACTACAGAATGTCACAAAATCACGTTTCCTCGCTGCTGGCTTGAAGGGTACAAATGCGCAGCCGCGCTCCCAGCTGACAGGAAGTCAAACCACTGTTGTAGTTCTTTTGTGTTGCTAGCGCGGTCAAGAGTGTTGGCTCTCACTGAGAGATGACTACAAAAATGGACGCACCTGTTCATCTGGTTGTTAAACACGGCTGAAAATGATCATCTTTTAATGTTGTTCCCGCTCCTGCCCACTCCCGTTGCCTTTTTTCCCGTCCCGTCCCGATCAAGGGATTAATTAAAAAATGACTCCCATCCCGTGGGATTCCCGCGGGAATCACGTGACCCAAGGGAATTCCCGAAAAATGTCATCCTCTACAGGGAAGGTCCCGGAGCAGATAAAACAGGTGCCGGAGCGGCTGAAATAGGTCCCGGATCCGATCAAAAGAGGTCCCGGATCGCGCTCCGACTTGCTCCGGCACAAATTAAGCACTGCTTACAATGATCCCCTCACGTGTGTAACCCAGGTAACCCGCAACGGCGGGAGACGCTGGACACGAAGAGGGCAGTAAAGCGGCGTCATGTCGCAAAATCGAAAGAGAAATGTGAGCCTACATGTCAACGCATCCTTTTCTTTGTAAGAAAATATTGTTTTCTTTCCCGTTCGACACCAAATACACTTACTGAATGTGCAATCATTGTTGTTGTTACTATGAATCATCTGATGGCACAAGCCCTATGGATAAAATACAGCCTATCGCCCGAAACGATAAAAATAAAAATGGCACGATAGACATTTTCTATCGTGCCCACGATATCTATCGTCCTATCGCCCAGCACTATGTCAGCTAGTATCATCTTCACACAAAGTCTGACTGTCTGATACCGTCTTTAACATAGGTTAGCTCATGAGCTTGTGGCTGAAGCCTCACAGACATGAGACTTGATTTTCCAAGATGTCGTAACAGTTCCTCACATATACGTCTGCGGCATTTCAAAATAAACTAAGAGTGATTCTCTGACATCACTCGAATCCCACAAAACTGTTACGTAACTGTGATAAACCCATATAATTGTTTTATTTTTTAATGGTATCCTTTTCCTCTCTTCAAGCTGCACACTTCAGACTTAATATAAAGTTATTACCTGAAACATTAAATCGCTTGTGTTTCAAGTGTTTTGGAGTTGAAGGAAACACCAAGCAAGTGTCAAAATAATGCTTTGGATTGATTTCAGAAGTTGCAACAGCAGAGACACTCCCACACCACATGATCACACAATTATGAATGTGTCACACAAGTTCCTTTACACAATACAGGAGAGGATGAAAGTGGTTAAAGACTTGTCTTCACTGCACGCCTACCTTGTGAGTGTTGGTCAAGAGGACTGGGCGGGGGACCCATACCGCTGTGCCCACCCGGTCTCATCGACAGTCCCTTCATCTGACCGAAGCGGCTCTCCTCATTTAGGCTCTTTTCGTGCATGCTCTCCATGGGCTGTGAGGGCGGGATCAAACAGTGTGTGAAAATTAAGTAGGGCCTCTCTGTATAGCGTCACATCATGGTCTAACCCAGCTGTAAATGTAGAGTTGCATACATACTAATTTTGTGAAGTCTGGACTAACTCAAAGGACCACATGGATGTCACTTTGGAAGGCAGTGTGAGATTTTCACACACATTTTAAATACTCAGCTGTAGTTATTTGTGGATATTTTTGTGTTGAAAAACAAAAGTAAACTTGCATCTATTGCAGACAGAGTAACATAGCTATATCTTCTTATGAAAGGATATAAATGTCAGGATATGTCTGCCATGTAAGTCCTCACTTGGCCCGGTTTAAAGTTAAGTTTAATTCTTCTTGTCGTGTAAATGTGAAGTTTAACATCTTAACCCTAGAACACTATCGCCAGACGATTTCACCCGACCAAACATGTTAATGTGATTTTTTAAATGTTGTGTTTGTCTGAGTGTCATGGGTCTCTGGGTAGCTTCAGCATTGCCTTTGACATCATTGAAGGCATATTTGTTTCCCTGATCCAAATCCGTCTTTTTCCTACAGGCACGTGTTCACAGGGTGATTTTCACCCAGCAATAGTGATCGAGGGTAAAGTAGGTTTGGGTGGATTTGATAGCTGCATGTTGGTGAATAAGGTCAGTAAGAGTGGTCCTGGAATTTGCATGCTATGTTTATCTAGCGCAGTGGTTATGAATAACTCACAAAGTAGTGGTTTTCAAGGGAATTCATATGGTGATAAGAAATATTTTAGTCAGCTTGTCATTTTTACTCATTCAAAATATGCCATATTTTGGTTCTCTCTCCTGCAGCTGTTATTGTGCCTGAGTCTTCACCAGCGAAGACTCAAATGCCCCAGGAATGGGTGGAAAAGAAAGTAAGTTCACAGTTTCTATATATATCTGTTTTAGGAATTTTTTTGTTCATGAATGCTTAATTTCAGATAATTCGTTGCATTTTTATATGGTCCCCTGATGCCACTTTTCCCCCTCTCTTTGGACATTGCACAGGTAAGAATAATAGAAAACTACTTTAATTTGTCATGTTTTGTTCTATTTTTATATATTTTGATGACAAGTACTTTTTCTTGGGTATATTATTTCGGGTAAAAATCACCCAGCGATAGTAATGGTGTTACTAATTTTAGCGATAGTGTTCTAGGGTTAAATATGTAAAAATAAAACTACATGCACTGAAACTACACCCTGACCCTCTAAATTCACTGCTCTCTTTTTTCTGAGGGATTAAAAACCGAGTTTGTGCGTCTCAGCGGGATGTCAGGTGTGCACATGTTCTTACTTTGTGCAGAGGGTGCATGCTCTCTTGGCCGTAACCAGAGGGTCCAGGCTGCGCATGTCCAGAGGAGGGAGGGCCAGGGCTGGGGCCCATCATACTGTGAGAGGACCCCGGGGAGGGCCCAGGGCTGGGGCCAAGCATCGCCCCGGGAGAGGGACCAGGACCAGGGGAGGGACCTGGGCGAGGTGTACCTCCCATGGGGGGGTCTGGTGTGGCCATCGCCCTGGATCTCCTGCTCTTGGCTGAGCAGCAGGGACCTGATGGAGAGAGGGTGGGCAGATATGTCAAAGGATGAAACTAAATAAACAAAAGTGAGACATTTAGTGATGGGTTATTTAAAGGTCATGAGGGTTGATAAAATTAATCCTGAGGTTGGGATTATTTTACAGCACTAAGCGAAAAGAATCTTCAATTTGAAACATCTGCCTTCACCTTTGCTTCTTTGACCAATTAATGAGTGCACATAATGTTTGTAGGATAGGGGTGGATTTTGTCCAACGCCCCCAGATGAGGACTCCTCGTGCTGCACCAAATCATCCGTTATAGGCACATATACAACAAGAGCTGCCGGCTCTACCACTGCACTCGAACAGAGCAAAGGGAAAATGCAGTACAGTATGCACAATGCTACTGAGAATTTACCCTGTCAGACTATGAAAGGGTGTCGTTAAATATAAAAAAAGGGGGAATGGCGGACTGTGCTTGTGAGACTGACCTACCCGCATCAACAGGACAGGCGGTTCTGCGTGGATCTCTGCGCTCCCGAGTTTACATTTGAGGGAGATTAAAGAATACGCAGCAGTTGTCGCAATTAGTCTACTCACCCTCTTTGAAATCTGCCTTCAAGCGTTGATTTGTTTCACCGACGTGGCTCGAGCGCCCCCTCCACCGCTTCTATGACCGAATGTCTAGTCACGGCTGTCCGGCAGTGCGCATGCGTGCGACCGAGTCACACTGTGCATCAAGAATAAATTTAAGGATTTTTAGTATTTTTAATCTGAATTTACCGGTAAATGATAGTTTTACCATGGACAGATGTACTAAATATGCACGCTTTGTCAAGACTAAATAAAGACAAACAAACGTAATCTTCATTAAGGTCTTCAAATATTCTAGTTTTTAGGCTACAAAATGTTTTATACAGTAGGGAATATTTGGAAAATATGAGCCATTTTTCATATTTTGTCTCTAATTAGTGTATCTGCATATATTTCAAGATATGATGTATAAAACAAATTTTAAGTGATCTTTTTTGGTCTGAACACAATTCTGATAAAACTTATGACAGACTAAATTCACTTTCAAGAGTGAAAAATGTTTATTTTTTTGGAAATAAATGACTAACCCCTTCATCCATGGGCTTCTAACCTTCACAGACTTTATGAATTGATGTCCATCTCCTAAATATTTGGTCACATGATCAGTTTCTTTTACCATTTCCAAGCAACAAAAAAACGGGTGACTCAACTTACCTTTTGGCTCAATTTACCCCACTCTCCTCTATTATAGTTTAATTAAGCTGTACATTGTTACACAAACAATACATCATAATGATTTATAGCATGATGTAGTTGCAATGAATATTGTTGTTTGTCTGATATGATGAGTTTTGAAAGAAAGGGATTCACAAAGATGCAAGAATTATCACTCCACTCTTTTGAATTACCCAGAGTTTCAACACACTGTGGTCTGTATTCATCTTTGCATATGAGACATCAGTCTTTTTGAATTTTGGTGCGTGTGGTTACCTCTTAAAGGGACAGTCTTCTTTTATGCCAATTCTGTTCCTGCAATGTATGATAAAGGAGGAAAAAGTAATTAATCCAAAGACTCCATGCTGCTCTATTGACAGAATCCAATCTAGATTGAAAAACTGAATATTATTATCTTTGGATTACTCAGTTTTGAAGGTTGGCATCCCTGATTTTCTGTTTGTGACTTGAAGTTAAAAAGAAAAAAACACCCCCCTTTTCCATTGGGCAGTAGAGAAATGTTATTTCTGTGTGGATTGACCTGATAAATAAACACGGTTAAGATGCTCTGTTCACTGTGATAACTGCATTTCAAGAACCAACATTAAAAGGGATATTCCGGCTTAAAATTAAATTAGGGTCAAACACACCATAACACTGAGTTAGACACTCCCTTGAGGGGGTGTCTAACTCGGTTTTACGGTGTGTTTGACCCTAAATTAATTTTATGCCGGAATATCCCGTTAAGAACAAAAGAGGATTGGGCTTTAAGAAAATACAACTCCTCAAAGAGTGAGATGCACGATAAATGTGATTCCAGTGTTGTGAAGTTTAATCAAGACAACAAACAGCAGTAGCTTTCATGTAAAAAAGGGACAAAAACACAGAAATGACATTGCAACCGAGGCTTTAAAATATAGGCAGACAACATTCATCTTAGGCTGCTCTTCATAACTCGATGATTTTATCAAAGTAAAACTCTGAACCTGGACTTAGTCACAAAGCCTGTTCTGGGTTTTACTTTGCTAGTGTATCCAGATGATTTAATTACAAATTTTATAAACATACAACTCCAGTTAAAAGGGTAATCTCTCTTTCCCCTCAACACTGCAGCTCAAGTAGCCCTTAATGAGAACTGTAACAGATTTCTGGAAGTGTTTCATATCCGTGATCAAAAAAGACAGCCAAAGCATGAGGGGGACTAAGACTGCAATCAGCAATGTCGAATTTGGATCAGACTGCAAAGTAAAAATGAATCTCTATCTTTTTACGATTAAACTTAGAAGAATTTGAAACCTCTGTGTAAGTGCAACAGCCTCCTAAATACAGCAGAATACTCGGTAAGGACTTAACAAATAAACTGCATCACACTGACCCACACACACCAACGCACTTTCATCAATTTGATAAATACACATAAAGAATGAAAAATAAACAGGAGATTTACAGCAGGTGGTCTATAATACAAGTCGAGGACAATTTCAGGCACCCCCATCCTCCCCCTGACCAGTGAGTCAATTAAATATTTTAAAGACCATGAATCATCTTCAGTGCATCTTCTAGTTTCCTCCAGGACAAAAAAAGAAACCGTGTGATTTCATTACTGTGAAGCACCTCACATTACTCTAACACACTCAACTCTGAGGCTTTTCTCTGTGGGGTCGGTTCAAGTGAATCAGAAATTCTTCAATCATCCATTTGGAAAATCCTTTTGCCTAGTAAAACAAAGCTCCAGCCGGTACCTACTAATGCCTGTTAGCTTATTATACCCACCCTCGCTAAAGGTGATAACAGAAGTTTTTTTTTTTAATATCCATTGGAGGCGATAAAGCACAAATGTGTCACCTTGCAGCTGCACCATCAACAGAATCAAGTCCTTTCCTTTAAAAGGAAGTGTCTTCTTCTGCCCCCTACTGGTAAGAGCTAAGATAGCATTCTTACAGGAAGACAAACTCATCACTGTTTCTTCTGTTGTTACTCCTGCCATGTTTGCCCCCTGGGGGCAGAATGTGGGCTGGAGGTCCACTGTGATTGCTGCTGTGACCCTCAAGTCCGTAATCCTGACTCCGGCCCTCCACAAAGGTAAAGATGGGATACTTCTCCTTTGTCGAAGACAAGGCCTGATGAACGAAAAACAAAACCTTGTTTAGAGAAATAGCCCAGAAACACTATGCACAGAAATAAAAACTCCACGGACAGAACAGAAATGGACTGATGTCAACAGACAGCATGGCTGTTAAATCAAGGAGATCAGGTTCTACGACATTTGAGAGCCTTAATTAAACCAGAGCTCTAATTGCTTCTTCAATCACATAATAATTAACAGTTTTTAAATATAGTTAAGCTACAAAGGAAGTATAATCTCAGGAATTCTAAATTGCATTTCTAATGTCTTCCTGACAGCTGAGAACTGTGATCCCTCGTCTGTTAGTAAGAGGTTGTATAGTGATCTGGTGTTTGTATTTTTGTGTACTGCTTCACATTGCTCCGTGTACTTCAGGATAGAATTATTCTCTTAACATCCTGTGTTGACCCCTGTCCTAGGAGTTCAATCTGACTGTCTTTTGACAAGCAGAAACACAAAGCTTCACAGAGTTCAGACAGCTTTAGAGAGGGACCGAACTCTAACTCAGGGAATACTCTGTATCCTTCAATGACCCAGTGTTTCGTTAAGAGTTGTTACTGTCTGCTCATGTTGGTAATGTGAATTCAGAAGAAAGAGGGGGTACCATCACAGGGCTGTTTTCATGCACACTTGCTTGAGTCAAGGATAAAATCAAAAACCTTTATTTATTCAAGGCATCTCTAATCATAAGTCTTCAACAATCAGGAAAATCGCTAATCGAGCCCTGATGAAGACTCTGAGATGGTGGAATTTTCCTGATTGTTAAAGACTCTCAAGTAGAAATGCCCTGATTAAATAAAGGCTTCTCAACTTGATGGTTGGCTCAAGCAAGTGTGCCTGAAGGCAGCCCAGGATGTTCCTTTTTTTCAACATATAACAAATAATATATAACAAAAAACTGTAACTGTGCTCTAAAAAGACAGTTTCCTTGGGAGATGTCTACTAGATTTGGCAGCTTGAGATTGCTTTTGTTCAAGTAAAATGTGTTTTTTAACACACAGTAGACTGAATTTTGTCCCCCATCACTTGCTTCCGACACTTTTCGGTCTCTTATTTTATTAAATGCTATCCCATTTAGAGTGAGACAAGTTTGTAAAAAGAACTCACCACACTGACAGCAGAACAGAGGGACTCAAAGTCCTTCTTGTTCTTGGCATAAAAGCCGACAGTACAGCTGGGATCCATGCGGTTGAAGGGCATCTTTTTGGGAGAGCTACAGTGGAACGACTAGAGGGAACGACAGAAGAAAACAGAGATCACATTACTAGGAGCAGTAGAAGCTCATGTGAGTAAATGATATCTTAAAACGTCTCCACAGTCCACAGTGATGAAGAAAAGGAGAGAAAAAGAAAGACAGACTAGAGAGTGACAGACATGAACAAACCTCCAATGAGAAGTTGACTTGTGAGACATCGACCACAGGCTGGCAGTAGTGAGGGTCCAGATACAGCAGCTGCTCATCTAAGAGACAGCAGGAAGGAGTCAGAGGGACAGACTAGAACATGGACCGGTGAGTAAATCTAACCATTACCAGAAACGGATGAATGGCTCAGGTAGCTTTATATTTGCTGTTTCCATAGTGTTGTTAGCAGAACAGCAGAACCAGAAACTGCACCTTCCTTAAGAGATCATTAGATGCTGACGGAAAATTGGGTCAACCATCATAGTAAACTTTAACCAGAAAACTTTGAAAACATCTTTAATTTTGAGAAAACGTTTAGTAGGTAGAAAAGAATCTCTTATTTTTACTCCTTTTTCCTATTTCCATTCTTATGTGTCCTTGCGACAAGTAATCAAAATTCCAGTTATGTGATATCAATGATTAAAGAGGTCTCTCTCAGACAGTGTTACTTTCTGGTTCACAGGGTCCGAGCTCCCTGAGCAATGGTTGCACCGTCAAGCTGTTTTTGTTTGTTTTAAGAAGGACAAAAGTCTTATTTCTATTTTAACAAACCTGTCTCCACACCTCACATGACTGACCAGCAAGGATTTTTGCCACCGTACTTACTGAAGTTGTTTCTAGATAATATACATATATACCACAACAGCAGAGTTAAGAGTAAAGTTCTCTCCAAATTTAGGAATTTTTTCTCAACTGTTGTTTAAGGTCTCTGAAGTTTTACTATTAAGCAAACAGTTTCACTCTGATGCAACAGACATTAATGATTCAAAGAAGGTGGTCTTGACATCTCGAAAAACAAAGATTCTGGCAAGAAAAAAAGGGTTTATAAACATGACAGATTTCCATCTGTTCGAAAGATTTCCATGAAGGTCTGTCCTGCCTTTTCACACAGAGCTAAACAATACTTTAGTTTTAGATCATGCTTGACGAGATGTAGTTTTCAGTATTTCAATAAACAGAAAAGAGGAAAAGGAAACCAACAGCTGCTTTTCTAAAAATGCCTGAACAAAATACCAAGAAGTACTCACTTGCTGCTGTAAGAATCACAGATGTATTTGGGGCAAATTTTACCTTCAATTGGGACCAACTCTGAGATGGAATCCTAAATCCAACTCCAACTACTAACAGTTTATGAGCATTTTAAGTTTTCGGCATGGCTAAAAGTTTGTTAAGGCCAGAGCCTGTCTTCAAAAGACTGGGATGAAACACAACCCCAATACCAGAGAGTTGAGACGCCATAAAGTGTTGTTGAAAATGTACTTTGATGGTTTGCAAATTATTTAAGGCCGACATTTATTAAATAGTGCAAAAAAAAAGTTTAAATTCTTTAATTATCTGTTTTTTTTTCTTAAGTATCAAACACATATGGGTTTTAGTTGTACTTAAGTATTTAAAGTAAAAGTACATGCCGTTCAGAAAAAATGTTCAAAATTTTGAATACAACAAATATTTATTTATAACTGTAAAACACCAGTTTCAGTTATTTGGAGGCCTCAGGCACAGACCACTGTGAGTAAGTGAGTAAACATTATTTTGAGGCATCTCTTTCAGTCAACAAAACTACAGAGTTCAGGACTCAGCTGAGTGGGAGTTACAAAAGACCACATATATCATCCGCCTGAGTCTCTCGTTCCTCTCCTAATTCTCCATCAGCACTGACTGACCTGATGACTGACCGGGTAGCTGTCCGTCTGAATTATACAGCCTGCTGTGCAATCACACAACAATTTGCTAATTAAACATCGGCATAAAACTGGAGTAATGAAGAGAGATGTACAGCAACTTAATGGTCGACCCGTGTCCAACTTTTTACCCTTAATGCTGTTTTGTAACAACCAGAAATGCCTGAGCTGTTTTCTTTTTCAGTGTCCTGATTAATTTTGTCTCCTCTTCTCCTGCTGGAACATCGAGAGTTCAAAATGAGTGGTGAAACAAATGAAGGAGAGACAGAGGCAAAGTGACGCTGAATAAAGCAACATACAGGGAGGAAAAGAGCCTCCTGGGAGGTCCTCTTCCTCTTCTACTACTTCTAGACTCCTCTTTTTTTAAAAATAATTCTATATTTATTTGTGACGTTTAAACAGGCACATTAACACTTCAGTCCAGCAAAAACATGGACATATGTCCTCCAATTTTGTTTGTTTTGGATCTGCCCCATTTTTAGGAGCATATGATTCCACATAGAGCAAACTTATGGAGCGTAAGTCAGAGTTCACTTGTCCTTCATGTTGTCCACTCTCCTTAAATAAATTAGGTTTCCCTGGGCTGTTGTTATGTCGGCACCATAAATAACAAACCTCTTAAGTGTAACACAGACAAATTGCCCAGATAAAGCAGTCGGATAGGGCTCACCAGTTCACTTCTAGATAGCTCGGGCACAACTTATGTTAAAGTAGAACAAAATTAAACTCCTCTACTTCATCAAGGTTTGATAATCCCTACCCTCAGTTTTTAACCTCTTACTTTTTTATTCATTAATAGCCGTCCACTTACAGGAAATCCACGGTTATGAAGCTAAATTACCGCATGTTCACGTAGTAACGAAGATTTGAGGGAAAATCTATCCGGATAAAAATACCCATTTTATTTTTAGTAAAGTAAAAGTAGAAGTTGCAAGAAGTATAAAAACTTCTAATTAAGTGGTAAATTCTTACTGTAAGAGAAATGGATCAATCTTGAAATTGTCTTAATAATGATGACCCTAACCCTTCTGTATAATTGTGAGTTGGTGTGATGCCTAACAAAAGTTACAAACAACATTTTCTTTTCTTTACCTTGAAAGCCCATGAAATAAAGCGAATGCTTTGGCTTGCCCCCAATGATTCCAATACAGCACTCCAGCTTCAGGATGTTCTGGAAACGACAACAAAGAAACTCAGAACCATCTCAGAGATTGTAGAGAAACCCTTTAGCAAACATTGTTATTACGGCGTCAGACCTTTACACATTCAATGTAGGATGGATTGATGGCCTCCCCTCCCAGCCGCACAGGGACCAGAATGATGACAGATTTCCAGGCCTGGCTGGATGAATCGGGGGGAGTCTGGTCTAATGACAGGTCGCACATGTGCACCACGTCCTCTTTGTACACTACAGTGCATGAGAAACAAGAGGAGAAAGCATATTCAAACTCATGGATGAAGCTAGTATGTTAGAGCTAAGCAGAAAACAACATCACCTTCAAGTGAGTGTCAAAGGAGACATGATTGTTTATATGTTGATGCGCTCTCACCTGTACAGTCCTGAGCCACATAGACTGCCAGGTTGTGGACAACAGATGTTTTGGCTACTGCTTTCCTAAAAACAAATCATGACTTGAATTAAAGTTTCAGTCAGCTGATAATATAAACTGCAGCCTTTTCTGCAAAAGAAGAAAAAAAACATCCTCAGGTGTTCTTACCGTAGGATGTGAGCCACTATAGAGGGGCCGTACCAGTCACCAGCTTTCTTCCCTGAACTTTTGCCGATTTCCACCAGCTGATGAACCCCAAAAGGTGCTGGGGGCTGATCCCCGAACCAGGTTACCACTTTATGGTGGATGGGCTCCGCCTGCCTGTCCCTTACAGATTCAGGTCTCTTTTTCTGGCTGCATCTGGGTGCCTGATCACTTGGCGAGGACTTCTCAGGGGTGCTGGACCCTCGGGTAGAGCCGAAGGAGGGGATGGGAACCCCTCCAGCTCGGGCTGGGGAGCGGGGTCTGAACACCTCAAAGTCCACATCGGTTAGCTGCTGAGCATCCGGCCAAACCCAATCTAAAAACACAAAGAACATGGAGGCTAAATCTTAAATCCTTAAATTTCTTCTTTATTCAACAACAAACAATCAGACAGCAGACATCTTTTGATACCAAATACATAAAATAAAATAAAAAAGTAGGAGCCGAAGACAGAAGAAAAGCAGGAGCCTACAATGACTCCCTGAGATATTCTATTTGGATATAATCAGAGTTTCTTGAATCAACTTTTAGAATAATTTCATGTTGTTCATAAAGGTTTCCTCCTCCTGTGTGGTCAGAGGGGTTGGCACAGGAGGAGGTGGGCTTTTTGGCTTTTCTTAGTGAGCTGTGTGACCTGCAACCTTTGTCAATAACTCCTCCTACACACCTAAGGCTCCAGAGTTTTCATTAGGGTTAGTCTTAGGCAGTCTCAAAGGCAAAACTCAAATTTCATGCACTTTAGGCTTCGGGGTTGGACCCGTCTTGTCAAATGATGTCATTACTCAATGCTCACATTGAACACTTTCTGCATGTATGTATCTGACACAGGAGATGTGTGCATGATGTGCAGTACCAAAAAACAAATTCAACTAACTCTGTTGCGTGGCCATTAATAAATTATTCTGATTCTGATTTGGTTGAAACAGGTTGAAAAATAGTCACTTACTGATTTATGTTCCGTCTGGTTTTATCAGGTTGAAACATGATTGAAAAAATGGCCCTAAATTTTTTTTTTATTTATTTTATTTATTGATTTTAATTAAGTTTTGTGTTCTTTTTTTTGCATTTCATTGTTTGAATCTCTGATTATGAATCAACTGGAATTGATTTCTTCCCAAATGCATCTCTATGTAGGAAATCTGATGTGTACGTATAAGTGTATTTCTGCAGACCTCCCTCGTTAAACCGGTTCATAAATGGTAGCAAGTCTTGATCTCCAACAGAACTGACAAGGCATTAAATTGTGTTAATTAAAGGTTTTTTTCTATGATTGAGTTATGTCAGCTCCTACAATGTTTGTTTCATAGTCTCCTGGGTCTTCTTCTTTATCTGGGGCTTTAAGCTTAGCAAGATTTCATCAACAAAAAGGGACAAAGGTGAAAAGAAGATAACATGGATCACCCACATCAAGAAATCTTAAGTGTCTAAAATGAAAAAAGGGCAGTTCTATCTGAATAACCCAAGACAGATTCCCTCACATCTTTGTAAACAAAAATGACTCGTTTTTTTTTTTTTTTGTGGATGAATATCATGGAAACAAACCTCTTGGCATCAAATGAACCAGAAGCCCCTGCGCTAGTAGCATCTGCCCACTGCGCAGCATACAGCCCCAGCCACAGTCTGTGGTCCACGTGGAGCCCTCCAACTGTGGGAATTCCCTCCTGTAAGTCAGCCAGATCCTGGACACAAAAGCCAGTCGAAATCGCTCCACCTCATCTGAGACGAGGACAACAGGTCAAGACAGAGACGGGAGAAAATGTTGCATGTCAGTGACATAAAATTAAAGGGGAAATTTATTTTGGTGATCTTGTACTGAGGTAAACCAAACATGCCTTTACAGAGGAAGAGGGGAAACTGCTGTGGTTAACCAGCTGCAGCTCCTGAGGTCTGCACTTTTCAACAACTGAAGCGAATACTGCAGCGACTGAAAGGCATTTTCTAAGATTAACATGAAGGGTGAAATATGTGTATTCAGGGCTCACCTTCACTGTTCAGCAGGTAAGAGTGTCCTAGGACAATAACAGGGGATGATTTGTTGAAGGAGGTTTTAGACTTCACGGTCCACCCTACAACAGGAGGAGCAGGGAAAAATTATACAAACATTTCCATAACATGATCACTCACCCGTAAAAAGACAGACACACTCATCCTTCAGGACAAGATTACAAACCGTATTTGACGTTGTTCCACGCTGACATCAGTTTGGCTTTCAGTTTGTCCATCTCATCAGGCTCCCCGCTCACCTCCCTGCTCGGATCTTGTGTTTGAGGTGGCCGCAGTCCAAAGCTGCCCTGCCGCTCCAGGGGCTGCTGCCGTCGGCTCTCCACCAGCTCATCCTGCATCACTCCCCCGACGTACTGTGCTGCACTGGGGGAAACGGAGTTCATGTCTCTGAGTCCTCAGAGTTGGAGTCTTGTGATCCTCATTTCAAAACAGAACTGGTGAGAGATTTTGAAAAGAATATCAGATAATGAAATTCATGATGGACTTTCAACAAGAGTTAACATGAAACTGGACATTGGACATTTCTACTTTTACCTACCACTGACTATGACTTTTATCACTCCATATCATCATTGAAACCTTCCAACTTTTACTTCCAGCATCAAATGCAATGCATGTCTGTCAATCCTTGAAGTGAGATTCAACACTTCCAAAAGTTACATGACTTTCTTCATAATAAATAACACTGACTTCATTTTACCAGCTGTAGTAAAGTAGCTGTTTTGGAGAAATTGTGACCAAAACAATGACAGAACATGAGAAAGAATAAGTCACAGATACATTTTTAAAGATTCTTAAGTAAGAAAATGCACATGTACAGTCAAATGCTATGAAAAGCTTGTGAGCTTCACTTGCTAGAAGCAGATGACTGAGAACAGAAAACAAAAGATTAGTCAAATAAGAATTTAGATGTTTATAACAGTGTGTAACATTTGCTGTTTTACTTTATAACCTGGCTGTAGTAAGAATAAAGGTTGATTCATGGCCGTAAAATTAGTGGTTTGAAAATAATTTTCTATCTCCTGTTAACAGCTCTTATGTCTCATTACAGCACTTCAAGTTTTAAAGTTAATTTTGTCTCCAACAGATGATCTGTATGTATCAGTGTCACAGTTGTGGGTTAAATCCACAAAGTTTAATGCAGCGACTGTGAGGAGTATAAAACTTGTCAGCTAAATAAATGTAATTATATCTATTTGTGAAACATAACAGACTCTTGGTTGTAAAAATCTTGTTTTTCAATTTGATTTAGGGTTAGACAAAAGATTTTCCGCTCAACATATCAACAATTAATACACTTGCAGCTTTGTTACTTGCAGCTCTATAAAAAAAAAAAAAAAAACCTCTACAAAAAGTTAAGTCCTGGGTTTTATGCAGGGATTATTTGTATAACTCCATTTCTTAGGCCATGAAAGAAGTGTTATACTGCTAAATTCACGTGGTTTTATTGCTGTGCAAGGGAAACAGCCAGCCTGCAGGCCAAGAGCAGGTGCTTACTTCCTTAAAAGAATAAATAAACACAACACTGACAATGTAAACTCGGCTCTTTTTTTCGTGTGTGTCAACTGCTGATTTCACAGAACACAAAAGGAAAACTACAAATGACTTCTCCACTCTGACCTAAAACTGATGAATTGTAGTTTCGACTCAGAACAGAAGCTCTGTGTGTGTGTGTGTGGAGTCGCTGATTACAATAATGGGAATATTTCTGAGAAGAAAAAAAAAAAACACAGCATGTGATCAGCATTTGACAACCAGCAGCGCCTGTGAAAGTCATCTGATTATGGTGACTGCCATCATCTATGATTGTAGATCAAGCTGTTGGACAAGTAATGCAATATGTCAGAGACAGATCCGTCACGACATTAGTATAGTGTTGTTTGCCATAGGTCCTAAAATAAATCATCAGTCTTAAAAATGTCCATCTCATAGCCTTTCTTAAAGATGTGATAAAACAGATAAGCTTTCTCTTCATAACACAACATTATAGCCTCACTCGAAGGTGTTATTGCGAAGGTGTGAGTGCTGTATTCTGAGTTTAAAATTGAATAAATATTAAAAGAGTTAGAGTTAAAGGTTAAACCTGTGTCTCAAACATCTGCTCTTGTGCCAAAATCCGCTTCTGTTGCCAAAAATCTGATCAAGGGCCACAACTCTGTAGCATAAACAGAATCAAAAGGACTAATTTTGAAACTTTCTGACATGATTTTAACATGACACACTGGACGGTGTTGGGGTGATAGGCGGCTAGGAACAGATTTGATGCATTTTTTCTGCATTTTAACAAAATCAGAACGTTAACCTACGATTTAATGTCTTTTTTGTGTGTTTGTTTATTTATACAAGGTTGCATTAAGGGTTCGAGTCTTTCGGCTTTCACAGCAAAGATCCAGTGACCGCCGCGGATCCGATGTCCTCCCTCAAACAGGACTAATGTACATCCAGTCCAAACCTGAGTTTACATACCTGCAGTTAAGCTGGTTATATCGGTTGGAACAATGTAGTGGGTTGAATCATTTCTTCATTTGTGCCTCTCCTCGTAAATGACTAAATTCACCCTTCACGGGTAAATTCAGTGTGTTAGCATACTAAAGCGAGCTAACGTTAGCATCTTTGGAAGCTAGCCCCCGGCGTTAGCGTACCAAGCAGTAAAGTCAGACTGACAAAACACCTTTAATTATAAAAAATAATTATATATGTATCTGCCAATGTAATACGAGCTCCCAAATTCCCCAAAAATGTTACTTTATACACGCCATTAAGGACACAACCGGATGTTTAACGTCCCTATCCGAACGCCGCTTTGACAGCTCCCTTTAACAGGAGAGGGCATTTACTTCCTGTTGCCCTTCCCTGGCGCATTCCATTGGTTGAAACGATCACTGCGAAGAAAGCTGATTGGACAATGCTCTTATTATACATTTCAGCCATTTGTCATTGGCTACCGTCATGTTAGCCATGTTATGTAATAGGTAACATAGTAAACATACGTCTCTAATCCTGTAATAGGCTATTCCACTGTGACCAAAGTCCGATGTACTAAATCAATCTTAATTAAAAAGAATTTAAATCAATGTAACATGCAATTCCACGAGTGACCTTTGACTCTTTATAGTACAAAAGTAAAGAACAAGTGAATATTTTTTTATTGTTGTCATGTTGATTGTGTCAGTCAACTTGTTCCATTCGCATACTGTACAAAACAAGAAAAGTACTAAACAAAAGGGGGTTGTTTTTGTTATTTATAGGTCCTTGATTATGCCATATTTCTCTATGGGGAAATGCAGGAAAAACCTGTATTGACTCTTTATTTAAATTACAAAAAAAAGGCAATGAGGATAGTCAATAAGGTAGGATATTATGAACCAATTAATAATTTGTTTATTCTTAATAAAGCATTAAAGCTGAGAGATATTGTCGATATTAAAGTGTTAGAGACTCTTTATAAAGTTAAAAACAATATCATTTTCAAAAGTATGAAGAACTTCTTTAAACTAAGAGTTAGTAATTACAATTTAAGAAGTTTAGATCATTTTGAATACAGTAAGAGCAAATGTTAAATCCAGATGTGTTTCTAGAATATAGATTATGTACATCCTTGCCAACATTTAAAAGATGTCTCAAACAAGCTTTAAAAATGAAACCGTATCTATCTATCTATCTATCTATCTATCTATCTATCTATCTATCTATCTATCTATCGCCATCTCTCTTGAGAAGTGAAGATGATGAATGATTTGACCTTTTCAATTTAAGTGCTTTTCACTTGTGCTGCGCATTATTCTTTCTTTGTTTTGTGTTTTTGAATCTGTCTTTATGTCATTTTGCTGTCTAAATAGTATAAACATTGTCTAGCTGACCTACATCAGTGCACTCCTCATTGCCAAATGCATCTTTATTGTTACAGTTGCAATCATGGACATGAGATGATATGAATACCATTTTACTATTTTGTGTTGTATATAGTGCACATACTTGTATATTATCTCTTTATTACTTATTTTATCGCTTTATTTTTACTAATTTGTACTTATTTTAGCTATTATTTATCTCCTCTTTCTACTTTATTTGCACTGGAGTTACTGGAACAAAAGGCAATTTCCCCCTGATTATTAAAGTATTTCTGATTCGGATGTGTTCATAAATGCTTACCCGCATGTGGACATTGGTTAAGTAAAGTTGGTCGATTGGAACACAGGACACAGGAATAAGAA
This sequence comes from Xyrichtys novacula, assembly GCA_962446985.1. Classification (NCBI taxonomy): domain Eukaryota; kingdom Metazoa; phylum Chordata; class Actinopteri; order Labriformes; family Labridae; genus Xyrichtys; species Xyrichtys novacula. Next base: position 29,534,148 of record OY660866.1, on the reverse strand, counting down.
AGTAAGAAGAAACAAGTTTTGGAACAAATCTCAGAATTTTATTCCACATACTGCACTTCAGGTGTCTGCATTTAATTACATCTATCACAAACAAAAATGCCCCATGGGACAAATAAACACACTTTCAGTGAACAGAGAAATGTGGAATGTTTTTATACTTGGATTCAGTGTTCATTTGTAGACTTCATATTTTTATACAGTATTTTCTTTTATAAGTAACTTACAAACACTGTAAGTAAATAAAAAAAATCCTTTTTTCAGATAAAGTGCATATACTACTCTCTCTGTCAATCACAAAAAGAAAAAGGAAATTCTCAAACATGTAACACGAGTATTGACACCATCAATTGGGCAAAGGCCTGAAACTGGGCAGAATAGCTGTATAAGATTACATTACAGTCTGTTTTATGACTCAGGTGCTGACCTGATCACTGGTTTTCTTACATAAAGATACAAAACAACTCCTTCCTAACAGTACAATAATTTAGACAGCATTTAAAATGTTAATCTCTACACCAGATGATATAATTAACAGTCAGGTGAAGACCACATCAGAAGAGGAGGAATAAACTCCAATTTCAAGTGTTCATTTAATAAATACTGCAAATATTGTGTTTAGAAACATAAATGCATATTCAGTAACCCCAAGGCTGACGTTTGTTTTTGTGGATAACTCCATCACAGAAACTCTCCAACATATTAATAATGATCGAAAACATGTTTAACAGTGAGTGTTTTTAACCACTGGAGGGCAGTAGAGCACAATGCAGGGTACATAGAACTCAGGTTGTAGCCTGTACAACCTGCAGACTCAAAAATCATTTCAAAGCCTTCAAACATTTTTGTAGATTTAAGAATTGGAGACAGTAATCTTACAGAAAAGTAAATTCAAATAAATCTATATTGCATTAAAGATGTTTAAAAAAGGTTCTTATGCCAATGCTGACATTTAAATGTTTGTACAGCCAATTTTACAGAAACCAACTTCCCTTTGACTTTTGGCTACTTCCAGCTCATAGTTACTCCTTTTAGCATAACAGTCTACTAAATACCTCACACACAACAGTTAAGGGTAAAAGTGCTGGAGGACATTTTGCCGGTTCAAACTTTCATGCAGACTGATCCATCAATGAAAAAATCAGTTTACATTTGCAGAGCTGAGACGAATCAAGATCCCTGAAATAAAATAGCTGTTTAATAGTCTTATTTAAAAAATGACCAAGAATCAATTTGTCTAAACACCTACTCCTTGCTGAGTCTGAAAATGAAATCAGAGTATTGGCAGCAATTTTAAGACAGCTGTAAAAGTTTTGCATTAGATTATGTACACTTGATAACTGCTGAGTATAGAGGAGATGAATAAACCCAGAAGAGGAAGGGGAGGACTGATGCTTCCCTTGTGGTCATTAAGTCTTTTCTTGCTGGCATTAATGATGCAGGTACCGAATCTGTAAGACGCACAGCAATATGTGAGCTCCAGGCTGATGAAGCTATCCAACTTGTAGAGATTAACAGAACAGTTTTTTTGTAATTACTTTGTTGTAATAATTATACATCCCATCTGATTAATCCTAACATCCCTTAACATCCTCAGCTATAGAGCCCTTAAAGACCTTACAGTATGCTACATCCATGACTGTCTACCTTTACTATTTAAACTCAAAACAACACATGGGATTGCTGTAAATGTGCTTATAAATATTTTATACATACTGATTTCATTTGTCAATAAAGTAGCAGAGCGTTCAGCAGAGCCAGCAGCTATCACTGTATCCTGACTGCTGCCTTTTGATTTGTTTGGTTTGGTTCCTGTTGTGACCTTTGCTGTGTCACCCCGAGCACCCTCACACACTTCTTAACTCACCAACTCCCTCAAAAAACACACTCACGTCCCAATCCACAGACCACGTGGGTATGGATTTAAATGCATGAAAATCAAATGCTGACATGGCTGCCTGTTGTGGTAATGTGAGTGTTTGTGCACGTGTGGCGGTGTGCATGTCTGTGTAGGCTACAGTTAGAAGCAGAGAGCAGCAGGGAGAAAAGGGGGCTGTAGAAGCCCTCCTGCAAAGGAGAGATAAGCGCTGAGCCTGAGCTCTGTCAGCCCTGTAGCCTTTAAGAACCACCGGAAATAGACCTAAGGTGGCTTTACACACATGACTACACACAATCACACAAACACACACACTGAATCCCTGTGACAGGCAGTCATAGCTGGACATTGTCTGATGTGACATCTACTGCTTTGTCTGACTGTGCACATCAGCCCGGTATAAACTGCTGCATGAGGAGGAAAAAAGCTAAATCATGTTGCTTGATTTGACCCGCTGTATCCAAACTGAGGCTGTGTGTCATTTGTGTAGTTTGATGCACTTCAGTCCCTCTCCCTGTTTCATTGTCCCGTCTGATAAACAGTTCACGACAGGAGGGCTGATTTAAGGACAACAAAGAGTGTCTGGATTTGGTATTCACAGTATTCAGCATGTTTTGATCGGTAAAGCACTTTTTGACCTTCTTGTATAATACACGTACAGTACATTACCATATGACATGCGTTCACTTGGACCCAAACACATATGCATCTGATAAAGTGTTCCACGTTACATTAAGAGTCTTCTTATTAAATACTTTAAATAGAAAATCAACAGATAATGCACCTTTACAGATTAATTTGCTCTTGGTTTTAAGTTAGAATCAGTCAATGATTGGAATCAATAAATAACATTTTATATACATTTAAACTGGAATGTACACTGCTTTAAGTGCTCGACTTCTGCTGCATTGTTCTTAAAAAGGCCTCTTTTCTTTCTCACTTAAGACCAATAATTGAGGAGTCATATTTTGGGCGGGCAGCTACCTATCGCAGCCTTCTCTAGCGGTGTAGCAGCGGGACTTTGTGTCACCACTGCAGCTCCAACAACCCCTCGACCTCCTGCGGGGGTGTCGGACTTTCCAGCTGCGCCTCCCTGCTTCTCCTCCGCTGCTTTACTCTGCTGCTCTTTGCTCTTGGCCCCCTCCTGGGAGCCCAGCTTGATCGGCCCCAGAACATTTTTGGCCACAGTGGTCAGGTGGCTGACAAAGCTTGTCTTGTCGCCTGGGGAGACGGGCCTCGACTTACAGAGGGAAGGTCCACACAGGGAGGGGGTGACCGCGGTGGGAGACGGAGAAGGGGAAGGCGAGTGCTCCTCCACGACCTCCAGGCGACATTTGTCCTCCCAGTCCAGAGTTCCTCGGTAGCAGTTGACCGGTCCAAGCCCTTGCCTCACCTTGCCGAGGGAGAGTGGCTGTCCGTGTGGGGGGACGACGGGAGCGAGAATGCGAGCTGGAAGCTTGGGGCTTTTAGGGCTGATATCCTGAGTCCTTAAGTCACTGCTTTCTGCTTTTTTCAAGCTGTCCCCAACACCTGATGGTTTAAAGGTTTTGTTCAAGCTCGAGGGACCTGCTGTCACCGTGGCATTCATGCTGATGGATTTCTCCGGAGTAGAAACAGAGCTTTTGAAAGCAGCAGCAGGTAAATCAGACCTTAAACCCTTGTTATTTCCTTCCTGCTTTGGTTCAGTTCTGCTTCCTTGCTGTTCCTGGGCCTCTTTGCAGCTAGCTAACACACTTTTGGCCACCCTGAGGTCTGGCTGTTTTGGAGTTAAGTCGGTCAGGGTCTTTTCAGGCCCTCTGTGACCAACTACACCACCTGTTGTTTTGGTCGGCGTGCCAGGAGTCGTAGCTTTAGTGGTTTCTGCACTAATTCTGGAGCCTGGTCCAGTCTGTGAGCTCAGGGGCAACTCAGCTGTATGAGATTTTCTCGTCAGAGATGATGGAGACGATGTTGCTCCCACACGACCCAATCTCTCCAGAACTGACCCGGTATCAGTGTCCCTCTCTTTCTCCCTCCCTCCTACTCTTTCTCTTTCACTTCTGTCTCTTCCTGCCAGCAGCGTTTCCCTGCTGAGAGGTGACTCCTGTCTTCCAATTCTCCTCACAGGCTTTAAGACTCCACTCTCGGGAGTAGTAGATGATGAAGATGAAGGTAGGGGTGGAGGATTAGGGGGCAAATTTTCCCCATCCGTTTCCAGCAGGCTCTGGAGTCCGAGCTCACAGAGGAAGGCGTCTTTACGGTACTCTGAATGCTGCACCTCCAGGCTGTGCTTCCTCAGCGGACCTCCCAGACCTCCTGTAGAACTGGACTGGGTCAGAGGCGAGCCAAGCTTCTCTGCTGACTGCACGCGTTTAAGGAGGGGTGAACGTGGAGGCTCAGCGCTCTTGGGTCTCGGCCGGACCACCGGTGGCGAGGAGTGGAGCTTGACAGGGAAGGACTGGGTGGTGTTGGAGCTTCCTACAGTGTGTCCAGGTAACGGCGGGGGAGATGACTGAGTGGGGGAGGGTGTGTGGGCCAGCGGGGAGAGGGGGATGTTACCGGCTGACTTACAGCGGGCAGAGCGGTACTGGCGGTGGAGTTTAGGGGAGAGACCGTGCAGGGAGCTGGGCCTCATGTGCTGAGAAGGAGCAGGGGAGTTTGGAGTGCTGGAGGCTGGAGAGCTGCTCTGAGAGGAACCTGAAGGTAAACAAAGATCAGAACAGATTAATAAAGACAGATCTAATCTCAAAATTGAGCCAAAACTTTAGAGAACGCCACCCATAACAGCTGGTTTACACTCTTTTGGGAGATAATCTAACTGGACAAACCAGAGACATTTTACTTTTTAAACACGTTTGTTTTTTTATCGCCTTACCCAGGTAAGAGGGCTCAGGGGTAGAGCGGTAGCCCTGAGTCGGCGAACGGGCAGACAGGCTGTGGGTTGGGGAGCCAGGGAGACTCTCGCTGGAGGACAGTGAGCGATTCAGGGAGGACAGACTGCGGCTGGTGTGCAGCAGGTTGGACTGCTTTGTGATCTTACGGAACAAGGAGTTACGCTTCTTACTGCACGATGGAAAGATAAAAAAAAAAACAAGATTAGAAATTCTACTAGAGGTGGGCTTGTTCTAGACAGACATGATAGTTATCAATCTTGAAAAAAAGCCTTAAAAGATTATAGACCTGGGTTTGGTGTACATTTCTTTTGCATTTTGTTTTCTTGAAAATGAAAACTGACTGTCAAGTTCATGAAGGATGGAAAATTTTATCTTCTTAAGAGTACTGACATTTTCAGGGAGATCATTCAAATTCACTTTTATTTATGTAAAAGTTGCTGATAACCAAAAGTCTGCAGCCTTAAATATTTTCTTGGGGAGATTTAACACAATATATTACATGGACACAGAGGCTATGATGACAATGTTGGTTGGGGGTCAGTGTCCCTCTGTTCAGCTATGGAAATCTCAGAGTTTTGATGTTCCCACTTTGAAGAAATTAAGATATTGCATTTGAGTAAAGAATACATAAGTATAAGTATACATACAGTATATATATTACAGGAATAAAGGCAGATCCTCAGACTTTTTAAAGATCTAGCAATCTCATATAGAATTTGATCTTAAGAGTGTTCTGGATCAATATAAGGCATTTTTTTTGTTTTGTTATCTTTTCTTTGTTTCTTTGTTGTCAGTGGGTTTTTTTTCCCCACTTGTTCAATTGTTTCATTTGTGGCTTATTTTCATTTTGCTGTCTGGGTTTGTTGTGCTTGAAGGAATATGCTTGGATATTATTTTGGTCCTCTGATTGCTGTGAAAGGAGCCAGTCCCCCATTTAGGATTAGAAAATGGTGATATGAAGTGTTCTGCTTTTCTAACATATTTGTTTAGGTATCAAGCCCGTTGTATGTTGTGATTTATTTGATTTATTTTAGTTACTCTTCGTAAGGGAACATGAGTTCTATGTACATATACTTTACAATTAAACATGAAAAAAAGGAATATGGGAGGAACCTCTGAAGCTTTGTAATACAATGTGACATAGGGTTAGGGTCTCTTGTGTACCTGTCTTGACTCTCCTTCCCCATGGTCCTCTTGTTTCTGCGGGCCATCTTACACTTGTAGCTGGCTTTGCGTGCAGGACCCACTTTGATGGAGGTGTTCTCAAAAGGCGTGGTCGTCACCGTCACCTTGTTTCCACTCTGCAAAGATCAGTGACAGTAAATGAATCTCTATCCTCAGAGTTGCGTTGGAGCATTTTATCAACATACAGAAATAGCCCACTCGTCAAACTTAAAACTTATAAATAGACCACTAAAGCCTTTTTCTGACAGAAATAGAATAAAAGACAAAAATGTTGATATAAAAAGCATTAAGTATGGTTCAGAGAGTCTACTTCTGCCTACCTTTAAGATGAGCTCCACCACTTCAGTGTGGACCAGACCGTGGACTGGCTCACTATTGACATGGGTGATAAGGTCACCAGCACACAGGCCGGCCTCCTGGGCAGGGCCGCCATCCTCCACATGCTGCAAACCCCCAAAATATTTCAATGTTAAGAAAGAAAAAATTGTAATAAATCAAGTAAAGTACTGACATGGTGGACAAAAGATTCCTCAGAGGTTCACAAATGAAAACATTCGACATACCCAAACAATATGATGCACACTGTAGATATCACTGTCACCGATGTAGACCCTGATGGCCCTGAGAGTGAAACCGTACTTCTTTCCAGAGCGATGAATGGTGATGGGAGATCGCAGCACACTGACCGCCGGGAAGAAGTCTCTGCTGGGTGAGGAGTCCCGGGACGAGGGGTTAGAGGAGAAAGAGTGGGGGGACATGGGGCTGGCAAGTGGAGAGAAGCCGCCGTGCTGCTCCACTGTAGAAAAGAAAAGAAATAAACTCTGTATGTTCAAACGATAAATGTCGATTCAATTCCTCTCTTTTCTCATGTGGCTCACCTGATGGGATGATAACAGACAGGGCTGTTGCAGAGGCTGACTTGATGACCTTGTTTCCTGTTCTTGAGTTACGTTTTTCACTATCACCTGAGAGATGCTGATGCCTCGCTCTGCGGAGGACCAGGTCATTGGTGGCCCGAGGCCCCAGAGGATCGTACAGAGGGGTCATCACATCCCGACCGCTTGCTGCAAGACCTGGAGATAATGTAGAGATGGCCGTGGCGACTCCAGGTGTCTCTCCGTGCCGAGGGGATTTGTCTGCATAGGTGTAGAGTCAGGTGGAAATTACAGATTAGAGGAGAATATAGCAATGTTAAGCATTTTCCAGCTGCTCACTGACTCAGCAGGAGCTATGTAATAAGGAGTAAGTGCAGCTTTTTTACTTCCTCGTCTCTTACCTCCTCCACCTGCTCTTTCTGTTATATTTGATATCATTTCTACCGATCGCTCTCCTGCTTCCTCTCCTTTTTTACAACCTTTTGCTACTTTATAGACTTTCATCATGCCAACACACCTGCGCCATTGATGTCCTTCAGACTGCTCCTCTGCTCCAGGAGGCTCGGGGAGGGGACGCTGGTTCCATCTAGCGAGGTCCCACGCACCTTGATGGGCACCTGGCGGGACAAGAACTCCGGCTCACCGTCCTGGGGCGAGGCAAAACGGTGTGTGTCCATAAGAGCTGAGAAGCGGCGGCGAGCCCCAAGGGGTGGGCTCGCATCCCCTTCCATGTAGAGGGACTCTGAACAAGACAACCGCTTCCTGCACAGAAACAGTCACAAAAGATGAGGAAGATATTTATTTCTCAGGATATTTTGTGACAATTTTTAAGACTTTTTCTTCTAGGTAAAGAGAGTTCAACCTTTTTTTTTTCTTTTTGAATATTCTTTTTAATTTTATTTCCATGTGCCAAAGAGTATAATAATTCATTTTCTGATCTAACATAAGTCATACAAACATGTGCACATAAATTCAGGACAAAGTAGAAAAAAAGAAAGGAAAAGATAAATAAGTAAATAAGTGCAAACATAAATAAATAACACCCTAAGTGTTAACTCCTCAGTATCAAACCATATTCATAAAATCTTATCTTTCAGTTTTCTGGTTCTTATCTCTGTCTGCGTAAAAGAGTAACGACAAACAAAATATTCATGGTAATAAGAATAGTAACACCAGCTAATTTGGCCTCTAATAGTGAGATAAATGAATATAGGAAGAAGAAAGCGAGAGGAAAAAAAGATAAAGAAGAGAGAAGGTTTTTTTTTGGTCTTAAGTCACCAACAGACTCTTACAGATTTTGTCAATTATAGGTGACATGTACACAAAACCAACTGTACTGAATATCCATACAATAAAAGTCATCATTGTTTGATGTAACCTAATCTGAAAGTTTCAATTTAATAAAAATTAGAAGAAAAAGTAAAAAACAATTTGACACAATTAATCAGATAATTCTGATAAAACCGACACATTGGAGACATGCTGAGTTTCCGTGACACACATAAACCAGTCAACTGTCAACTTTCCACCCTCACCTAGTTTTCAAAGTTTGCAGAGGTGGGATCTGTTGCCAGGTTTCGGCTCAAAGCATGTGTGAAGTCTTGCGCAAAGTTATTTTTGTACAAAAAGTGTCAAAACCCGTTGGCAGTGAGACAGAAAGCAGTTATTCAAACACAGAGTGGAGTATGTGACAGGCACTGCAGGCTCCCAAAAAGAAAAAAAAAACCTTCAGGGAAGCACAATCTGAAAACCTTCAATCCTCTGTGTAAGTTTGCAGAGAATCCCACCTAACTTACTTTCAGCAACTTGGATCTGAACCCCTCCTAAACTAAGGCTTTACTCACATCTCAGGGGATCCAGTCCTCCAGCTCTTATCCCTCATGCTGAAGCTGCCCAAGCTCTCTCTCTTGGTGACCTTGTCCTCCCGCGGGCCCTTGTGCTCACGACGGGACACGGATGTCGTGGCTTTCTGCTCCAGCTGAGACAGATGCTCCATGCTGCTGTACACCTGTAGGGGGACAGATCACAGAAAAGATCAATAAGCACACGGTGAGTAAGCAGCTATAAAGTATTCAGAGAAATAACCAAGTGGGGGTCCCATTCGGCTGTGTTTGGCTTTACATTTTTCTCACCCAATTAGTTTGTTTGAATCTTATATGTTTGCTATGTTTGAGGCTGCTATCGCTTCATCAGTCAGTCAGTCAGTCAGTCAGCCTACCTACCCATTTATCTATCTGCCGTCCTACCTACCAACCTACCTACCTACTTATCTATCTACCTACCTACCTTCCAACCTACTTATCTACCTACATACCTACTTATCTACCCACCTACCTACTTACCCACTTATCTATCTACCTACCTACCTACCTGCCTACATACCTACTTATCTATCTACCTACCTACCTACTTACCTACCAACCTTCAAATCTACTTATCTACCTACCTACCTACCCACTTATCTATCTACCTACCTACCTTCCTATCTACTTATCTATCTACCTACCAACCTACCTTCCTACCTACCTACCTACCTATCTCCATACCAACCTACCTACCTTCCTACCAGTGGCGATTGCTCTAAGACTGCAAGGGAAGCTCGGCTTCCCTTAAAATGTCACCCCTCAAAAAAAAGAAAAAGTGGTGAAATACGTACTGCTGTGTGTACATTTCATTAACTAAATACGCACTAGAAAGCCTTCATCTTTTGTTCAGACACTGTGATAAGAAGCTGATAATCACAGGTAACCGGCATAACTTCGTTCTCATTCATCCTCGCAGCGCCTCAGCGCTTTAAACAGCCGGACGCTGGGCTTCTGCTGACTTCAATGTGGAAGCTTAAAGTGGGTTGTTCCAGCAGCGAAACTAGACGCTCATTGGATAAATGCTGGGCTTTGTCCCGCCCATCGGAAGCCCAGCTTCACTGGAGTTCTATGGCGAGAGGGCGGTCCCGACTTTCTCCCGGACTCCAAGCTTCTGCATCCATGATTGGATGAGCTGTCTGAGGCGAAATCCTTTTTTGATTGACAGCTAAACAAGCGAATCAGCGATCTTGAAGAATAAAACATCTACCAGAGCATTTTCCAAGTTATTCATTCCGTTGTTCTTAACTGCTCCGGAGACCTTACCGATCCTCAGCGACTGTTATCTTTGTTAAAAATGACTGCCGTTGTGTTTGGCGACTCTGTTCTGTTACATACTAATAAACAAATACAATTATGATGTAGGCCAGAAAAATGAGCTTCCCCTCCTTGAAAGACCAGCAGCCGCCACTGCTTCCTACCTACCTACCTACTTATCTACCTACCTACCTACCAACTACTTATCTATCTACCCACCTACCTCATCTATCTATCTATCTATCTATCTATCTATCTATCTATCTATCTATCTATCTATCTATCTATCTATCTATCTATTTATCTATCTATCTACAAATTGTCAGTGCTGGAGGTGGATTTTACTGCACAGCAGAATCATCTTATGCAAGTGCATTGCAATATCTTTTAAGGTTAGAAAATCTCAACCTAAATTTTGATTGTTATACGTCAATTTATCTTGTAATTCTGTTACACTCATCTTGTTGATTCAGAAAACCTCAGCCGAGTTCTATTTTCCTTCTTAACTTTTCTCAAAATAATAATAATTATATAGTAATTATAGATAATAGAGAAAATTATTTTCTTAATTTAGAAGAACAGAGTGGAATTTTATTTTCTTGATTGAATGTAATGCACTTTCCTACGTACTTAATCTAAGCTTCTAACGATGGAATAATTAATGTTTTTTATATTTTGATTTTTTTTTCTTCAGAGACGTGCATGAGGAAATGAGATTCAGTTTAAAAATGAGTAAGCTACAAGAAATTGAAGCAATTGTAAGACACAGAGGGGAGACAGCACCACAGAGAAAGAACCGATGACTTAAACTGATCATTTGGAATTCCAGCACTTTTCTTAAACAACAAACGCAGCATGAAATAAAAATGAGGGGGGTAATGTCTAAAACACAAACTCAAGTGCACGAATAGGGACTGAGTTTACTTTCACTTGAGACCATTTCAAGTTCACCAATTTAACAAGACAAAATCTGCTTTGGGTCTTTATGTTTGCTACCAAATGTGCGGAAACATTCAGGTTCCTCTTTGGACTGAAGAGGTCAAAATATCAGAAAAATTATCTGAAAAAAAAACAAAACATCTAAATAAAAGTGGTGCATGTGTTCAATGCAGACCTCTTCAATGTGTGTACTCAGCAGCGGTATCTGAAACCTGCTCAGCTCATAAGGGGCCATTCACCAGCCCTCGACTGTAGCTTCAAAGTCGTCCCACATTATGTTAAAATGAGGCACTCCATAAAACACTCAAGTTTGTCTCAAGAGCTCCTTCATGGCTTCTCAATGCAAACACAAGAGGATGAATCAGGTGAAAGACAAAAGGGAGGGAGATGGAGAGCCAGAGCGAGTGAAAGAAGAGAGAGAGAGAGAGAGGACGCGAGATGGAAATGAGGGAGTCAAATGAGGGGAAACAAGAGTGTGAGCTGAGAAAATCTCACTCCTGGGTAAAAGTGTGACAGAAATCGCATGCTGGCGCGCTGAGGGATAGAGAAAGACACAGATTAGAAACAGAGGAGATTTGTAGGTGAAAAAAGGATGTTATAGCGTCCAGGTCATTAAAACACAAATCTCCGGAAAGACAGAAAAAAAGAGGACAGAGAGGACTCCACATTAAAGCTCCATGAGCTTCTAAGTGGCTCAAAATAGAAACAGGAGACAAAGAGAAATAATGGTGTAACCGTAACTGAGCGCATGAACTCCAGGTATTAGACCTGAGTCCAGCCTCCATACGCTGCTCTATACTGCCTGATTGAATATGCCGAATATGCATCTGTGTAAAAATAAAACAGTTTGACACTGAGAGAGGAAAAAAAGGGTGAAATGACAAAGAGGGTAAGAGAGAGAGAGAGAGAGAGTCAGACCTTGCTAAAGCGAGGAGAGCAGGAAGAGAACTGTCTGATCTCCACGGGCTCGTCGTCATTGGTGTCATCCTCGTCGTACGTATTGATGTGATGATAACGGTCTGAGCGCGCTGGAGGTGCAGGGAGACAGAGGGTGAAATATACAGGCTGTCACCTCTACATAAAGTCTGCATTTCTTAAAGGAACGGTGTCAGAGAGTTATTGTGCAACCCCATAAAGCTAATATTGATGTGACTGGTTTATTTTATAGACGTATAAATCTAGAGGGGGACGCACTATCAAAGTAGCTGGTGTCTTCCTCCGACTCCAGGTGAGGGACAAACTCTGCTTTCTGTCTCAGCAGGCTGTTCCAATCCAGCTCTGTGAAGAATGAGTGCTGCTTCACCTCGAACGCTCCACCTGGTAGCAAAACAACACAATTTATCAGCATCGTTTAAAACACAGTCCCAAGAAGCAAAGCTGACATAGCTGACCAAATCCTAAACAATGTGGAGACACACCTACAGAAAATGATCAACCGAAATAGATCCACACAGCGAATCTAAGCTCACCCTTTTGGTTTTCATATCCTATACTGAATATTTCACCCCGACCTTAATGTTCTCATTATTTTTTTTTCACAAGCAGCAGGCAGTTATATTCGGTGAAAAAAGCTAAAAAATTCTTCAACAACTCAGTGAATACCACAAAGACAAAAAGTAAGCACGAAGCCAAAGAACACAGTGAAGAGAGATATTTCCATGAGCTGATGGAGACCAGAAATGTGGCAGAGCTATAATAGGAGAGAGTTGAATTTATCGACACATTACAAGACATATGACTCCTCATCGCTGCTTGTGTCGCTCCATGTTTGTTTCATTTTTGCATTGCCTACATATCATATAGTTTCTCCTGTGAGGAACATCCAGTTTGTGTGACACCTTTCATATCTCTAAAATTTAAAAAATTCACCCTGCTCTCTTTTTACAGTCAAATGTACTGCGCAGTAAATTGTGTTATCAAACACCGACCCCCTCACAAAGGCTACAAGGATAAAAACTAGAAAACAGCAATAGTCAATCTTCATATATGTATGGTATACGCTGATTGATATGCTGATTCCTGGCGCCTGCAGTCCATTTGTCTATGTGACCTTGAGTAGAGCCGTCACTGTTTGCTCGTATGTAAACGTGTTTAGTTAATGCTAACAACCGCTAAAACAACTAACAACCGCTGACAACCGCTAACAACAACTGACAATGGCTAACGATGGCTGACAGTTGTTAACAACAGCTAACAACGGCTAACAGTAGGCGTACATCTTGGTTTTCTGACTTGTTAACTGGAACGCCGTCAACTTGGGTGTAACGTCAGTCTTAGCTCCGACATCCAACTTCCGTGGTAACAAGAATGCAGGATAAGTTACAGAGTGAAGATGGTAAATTTAGCAAAGCAGCTCAGGCGCTTTAGGTTGTGAAAGGGTGAATATGTGGCAGTAGTGTAAAGGGCTTTAAAGAGCTTGATTAAAAGTCTCATAAACTAATAAATTTCCTCTGTGACACAAGTCAAAAGCTCAGTTATCTGCATGAGCCACTGCTCCTCGGCATCAAAAGGGCCAGCAGAGGAGGCTTTAGAATCTACCCAGGATGAAACCAGAGTGCAACCATTTGGGAGGTTTTTCAGCATGACCAAAACTTGATCCATAGCTCTCTGAAAGTACAAGTGTATATAAACCTTCAAAGGCCTCAGGATCCCCCAGGGGGAGCTGGAAGACATATCTGTGAAATGAAACACATCTGTACTGGCCTGCTTAGTCTGCTGTCCCTGAGACACAGCTCAGGGTGAAATGCAGCAAACAAAGGGCGTGGATGAATGAAGCTGTATTTGTGGAGTGTTGAGTCCATTTCATGGAGTGATTTCCTCTAGCATGCAGGTCTGGATGTTTTTCTGTAAACGGCTTTACGCAATCCTCATAATGATGCAAAATGGGTGCAGATTAGAGCTCTGATATTGAGTAAAAAATGATCACCTGTACCCAACCTCACAAGGGGGTTGGTCTGCAGCAGAGCAGAGATGAGGGACAGGGCATCAGCAGGCAAGGCCTCATCCCCCTCTGGCCAAACTATATTATCTAAAAAAATAAGAGAAAAAAAAGGGTCAAAAGAATGACATTACCTCTGCAAAACAGTTATCAACATGATGAATTTAATGCTGGTTTAAACTTTATCATTGAAAACATACTATTCAGCCATTTCCTGAATGTCAACACAGCCAAGAAGAAAAATTAACTCTCCTATCTAGAGTAGAAGATAACTCCTCTAAGAGATAAGAGTTCATTGATCATGAGAGTTCAACTAACTTCTCAAACTTTGTGTTTGACTTATAATGAAGTAGTACTTCTAAATTTACATACTGGCTACATACTGTCACGTTTAACTGGTCTGCTCCCCGTTCAACTTGTTAGTCTTTAAATTTCCTCACCTGTGATGACCTGTCCAAACAGCTCCTCAGGAGTGTCTCCGAAGAACGGCACACAGCCCACCAGGAACTCATAGAGGATGATGCCCATAGCCCACCAGTCCACTGGCTTTCCATAACCCTGACGGAGAATCACCTCTGGAGCGATGTACTCTGGGGTACCACAAACCTGAGCCGCAGAAAAACATCATCCCAGTTAATATCCATGGTGCCCATTCATTCAGAAAAAACCTGTGTAATTTATTTAATGTCAATTTTAGCATTGTAAAAAAACAACATTTGAATTTGATTATTTTTCTCAGAGATGATCCACATATCTCAACAGTAAGGATGCAACTTTAAAACTTGGTTCCACTTGTACCCGGTTCAGATTTACATCTTCCCCTTTAAATGATTCAAAATCAAACACATGTTCTCTCTTTATGCAGGATGGAGAGAATTAATGCTTCACAAATTTAGACTACACAGGAAGCACTGTAAGGCAGCATCTTTATTTGAACAAAATAGATTTGGCCTGATGACTTGGCAGGTTAGCACATATGGGGGTGGGGGAAACTAAAAGATGCTGCAAATGCCTCTCTCTCGCTCCTTCACTGTAAACTCTATTTCCACTCATTCTGCTTTAATACTGCTCCTGATTAAATGTGTCACTCTCAAACCGTAATTCTTTTTATCATTTTGACATAAACCGTTCACAAAGCTGCTCTACCTGCTTATCCAGGAACTCTCTGGCGTCTTTCTCAATGTGTCCCTCGTACAGGTTGGTGGTGAGGCTCATTAAACCCATCTTCGACAGGCCAAAGTCTGTGAGCTTGATGTGCCCCATGGAGGTGATCAGCAGACTGTTAAGAGGGAAAAGCAGGTATTAAGCAATTTAACTTTTAATGAGCTCAAAGTCTGTCTGACACGTCTTAACAGAAACTGTTTACAGTAGGTGGTTATTTTGAAGGTTAAATCACAGTTCAAGGCTGTCATGTTATGCACTTGTTGCTAACCCCATAAGGCAAAGTTTGAATAACACACCATATGAGAGTGCAAGAGTGGAAATATGGGAGATGTAAAATGACTCATCTCTGAGATCCTCTGGTTTGGTGTATATCTCAGTCTATTTGTTAATCTGATGGGATGATAAAAGTATTAATTAAAGTTTCATTAAATCCTTCAGACACGCACAGAAATCATTTCACTATTTTTATGTGCCATGTCAGCTAATATTCTAATACTTCAAATCTCTGTTTGAACAGATTAAAGTGTGTTTTTCAATAATGCTCTCTGGTTTGTTCCTCTTGGCACACCACAAAAATCTTAACAGCAGCCTCTCTTAATTATTTAGGGCAGCAGTACAAACTATTAGTGCAAACAAGAACAAAACAATATCGGCTTAAAGCTCCTGTGAGGAACTTTGGTATGTGTCAGTTTTGGCGCCCCCTGTGGACAAAAAAGTCTTAACTTATATTGTCCTCTATATGCCCAAATAGTGTCTCCTGACAAATAAGCTCATCCTGCTGAGTTTTGACGGTAAAATAAATCAGTTCTTGAGAATATCTGATGTGGAATCTTATTCAAAGCCATCAATTTAAATCAAAGATTAGCAGCATAATACTGTTACAACAAGTCTCATCTTTTTGCACCATTTTTTGGAGTCCCATATACATTAAAAAAAAAAAAAAAACATTTTTAAAAAAGTCTAAACCTTGAAAAAATACTGACCTTACACTTACAGAAGATATACATACATCTGCCCCCTCATACCAATTTTAGGCATTAAAAATTACAGTATAAAAATCGTTAACCTTGTCACTGGTCGCCTTTTTGGTTTAACATATAGAGGCATCAATATGATTTTCAGTGTATTTTATAAATTTCAAATAACTCCTACTGGAGTTTTAAGCACTTTTATTAATGGAACTCTAAGATAACAGCTGCCTATCTACACATTTCTACACCATTTCAGAAGCGATACCATCGTTGATTGGACTTCCGCTATTGTTCACCCGATAAATGTATGTTTAATATTTACTCTTATAGACATGATTGGTTTGTTGCAACTGTTAAAAGACAATATAATGTCCCTTAGTAAAACCAGATATTGCTCCCTGTTTAAAAAGCGATGGCTGACTCTTTTGCTGTTTGTTACTAGACAAATAATAGTGTGAGTAGTAAATAAAGCCTTTTTTTTTTAACATTTCATTAAAAATGCCTGCTGCTGCTGAAAACAAGCCTAACAGTTTGGTTCCTTGCTGTCAAACAACAATGAGAGAGTTGATGCCAAACTGCTCTCTAAAGAAAAAAAGGAGCTGCAGTTTGGTGATTGCTTGTTACATTACTGTCATTTGATTCGATGCAGATATAAAAAATACAGATCAGAACAGCATTCAACACTCACTTGTCTGGTTTGAGGTCTCTATGGACAATACCATAGTTGTGCAGGTACTCCAGGGCTAAAACAGTCTCTGCAAAGTACATCCGTGCCAGCTCAACAGGCAGAGCGCCGATGTTCTTCAACAAAGTGGCACAATCACCGCCTGGGAATACGCAGAAACACCACAAGTTATTGTTGAAGAGTCAGTGAATAGACTTGGCTATTTCAGGAGAGAGAAAAACAATATTCTTTCTTATACACCAGACAGAAAAGTCTTGTTATGTATAGATAATAAGATCCCAGCAACTGTGAAGTACCCGTGCCTATGAATTTTTATTAATGTTTAATCTTAAGCGTCAGTCTCTTTTAGAAGATAATCTATCCTTGTCTGTATGGGAGACACTTCCTACCCCCCTTCATCCCTCAGTCTGTCTACAGGCAAACACAGTCTGTGCATATGTTTTAATGGGATGTATAATGTGCTCTGAAAACTAGATAAAGTCAGAGCACCCCTCCCTCCCCCTCCCCTTGAGCCGCCTCCAGAGAAACCCATTAGGACAAGAGAGAAAGATGAGCTGGGCTGGAGCAGCATCTGCTGACCTTTTCTGACTTTCATGTTCAAGAATCATTGTGAGAGTGAAATAAGAGTCTTTTTGGCTCTTCTGGAAGAATGAGTGAGAGATTATACTGCACCACTGAGGTGAGAAACTCATACAACCTTGAACCAAAGGTTACAGTCACTAAAAGCTGAGTATACTTGAAACTGGAAAGGTCATCCCAGAGACTGAGAAAATATTACAAAAAATATTTCTAAAAAGCCAAATGAGTGCTTAACAAAAGTCAAAAAGAAGAGGCTGAAAGGATTTTTAATTTCCAACAACCCAAATATAAACCGGATTTGATGCTGGCAGAGAAAAAAGGACAAACAGAACAGGAAGAGACCAAGTCACCCACACAGAGGGGTCTCTCAAAATGATCAACACATATTTAATTCAAGAACATCTCAAGTGTTTTCAGGCAAGCAGATCATATATAAGAAAAAAAAGTAGTCCTTTTACCCTCAACATACTCCATGACCATGCAAAGGTGTCTCCGTGTTTCAAAGGAGCAGAACATGGAGACAACAAACGGGTTCTCTGCAAAGGTGAGGATGTCCCTCTCCACGAAAGCCTGCTGGATCTGATTCCTCAGGATCAAATTCTGCTTGTTGATCTTCTTCATGGCAAAACGCTGACGTGTCTCTCTGTGGCGCACCAGGTAGACGGCGCTGTAGAGAAGACAAGACAGAAGGGCTGAAAGTGAAAACAGGAAGGACTGCCAACATGAAGTATGAAGGAGAGACAGCATGATGAGTGTGGCTGAGAGGATGAAGAGGATACAGAGTCTTAGAAACCTTTCACATTATGTCCATTTATTTTAAGCCTTGAGCTCAGCCTTCAGTAGAAATGTCCCCTTCCTTGAATAAAGTCAAATTATCGGGATACAATGCAGGTTGCTGTGCTGTAAAGCTTGTCTTCATGCAAAACAAAATCTTTAAAAATGCATTACGACAAGGAGGACACTACATGATTTTTTAAGGAATCTTTTGCAATAAATTTTCTTCTCTTTTTTGCTTTAGACTTATTGTGATTGTCCACTTGGCATATTCCAATGTAGGGCTGGGCGATATGGCCTCAAATCAATATCACGATATATCGAGCAGTTCACCTCGATAACGATAAATGGATGATAACTACTCCACAAGCTGCTCACCCCCTCCTACATTAACTTTGTCTACTTCAGCCGCCGCTCCAGCTGCTACAACTCTTGAACCGTCCTCCATCTCCTCACCTGTCTTTCCCACTTTGTTACGGACTGGATGGGGTGGAGTCACGTCTCCAACGTAGGACAGTGTCTTAAAGGGACATGAAACCATAGCCTACCTACACACATCCAAAAATAACTTCTGTTTATTTACTTTTTTGACACCAAATATATTGATATGGGCAAAATGACGTTGGCTATTGTTGTAAATTTCGGTATCTGTAAATTTTCGGTTTATCGCCCAGACCTATTCAAACAGTCCATACTTGAAGCTACAAAAGTTAACACTATTCATTTTATGATACAGAAATAAATCGATGAATAATTTGAGTAATACAGTGCCTATTTCTCAAACTCTAGTTGACTCTGATTTGAACAATCAATCAACATTGGCTTCCATCTATCAGGCTTCTACATGACATGTAACCGCGGCTCTTTCCTCTCCTCTTCTTGTTGGTTCAAAGAGCACAGCAGCTCTGAACACAAACCACATCCTTTTTTTTGACCTTTTCTATTCTTAGGCACAAAGCTATATAATTGTAGCTATAACTTGTTTATAGAGCATGCAAAATCTCTTTGTCTGACCAGCTCAAGCAGAATAAGCCAAGCGTTGAATATGTTTTCAAAAAAGTTTCTATTTTATTTATCAAAAAATGATTGTTCCCAAAACTGGATTGCCTCTGGGCATAAATGCACAATTTTACCATCTCTGTAAAAAAGGAACATGTTGTTGGGTTTTAATTATGAAAATGTTGCTTTCATAATACAGCGGTTTCTTTTATCTACAACACACAATGCTGTCTCTGCAGCAGTAATTGCAGAGGTATTATGAAGGTGGATTTAATCTACTTTCCACACTTCTGTTGCATCTCTTATTGACCTTCTTTTATGAGTTCTCCGTGTAGCACCATTATTTGAACCTCTGATAAAAAGCACTAATGTAGCCCCCTTTCTACTCCTCCGGCTGCTCAAAGCACGTTCACAACAATCACTCCATTCACAAATATATCCCTGCACTGATTACTATTGGCACAATATTAGGGAGCAATTTGGAGTCTAGTGTCATGCCCAAGGACACTCTGATACTCCATTAAATTGCTAATTTTCTGATCAGGGAATAATCTGCTTCATCTCAAAGCCTGCCCCCGTAATATTCAATTCAATACAGAGAGTGAATGTTTTCATTGTTGACTTTAATACTCTGAATAAAAAATTATAATTTCAATCAGTGAGGTTTCAATTCATTGCTTACCCATAAGCTCCATTACTGATGAGTTTGATGGTCTGGAAATCTTCTTCACTTGGTGGCTTGATGGCTCTTGTTTTTCCCTGGAGACAAATTTGTCATTTTAAAAATCCAGATGGAGAAAAGGTCGTATAAAATGCTCAAATGTTAATGTTTCTTTGATTTTGTTTTTGGAGCTGCTGCATGTATTCATTGTGTGTGTGTGTGTGTGTGTGTGTGTGTGTGTGTGTGTGTGTGTGTGTGTGTGTGTGTGTGTGTGTGTGTGTGTGTGTGTTTACTTGTTCCTCACCTCAGCTGAGTCATCGGTCTCTGGAGTGTGCGGCCCCTCGCTGTCATAGCTGTCCAGACACACGATTTCTGTCAAAATACATGTTTGTTAACAAGCAAACCTCGTGTTCGAATGCAAAGACCTGGCTTCCCACACTGCTGCTAGCACATACAGAAACTGCTGCTGCGCGGACATCTTTAACAGCTTTTAACTTTGTAAAAACAGCTGAAGAGGCTGACGAGTGTCAGATCTCAGTGAAAAATACAACATCAGAATGAAAATAGCTTCTCCCTTATAATTTTCCTCGTCTGTCTCTCAGCGCTCCCTCCCAGTCACTTTGTACTGGAGCCGCACTGGCAGCTAATGTTCACTGTCTTCCACTCTTGTATGTGACAGCTGCTAGAATAGACTGATTATACCACTGTTTTGTTGAGCAGGAAAATAACTGAATGATAATTAACTTTCAGCTTTGTGTAAAATGAAAGCTGACATTTTCATACTCTGTTTCATTCTGTTTGCTGTGAAAAACCACTGTTCTCGTCTCTGTGAGGAGCCAGAGTGTGAAAACGTGGGCGTGCAAACTGCTACATGATGTGGGTGTGCGTGTGTGTCGGCGTGACAATGTAGGTGCAAGAGAAAAGTGCAAGATCAAGAGATCAAGTGGCACACGGTGAACTGAGTAGAGACGAAGCAGGTTGACATTTTTTATGAACTCAGAAATAAAACTCCAGTCGTTGTATTGTGAGGTGTCACCCTCTAGATGATAAACAAGTATGGATGGATTGGACTGGGAGAAGAGAGGAGTTAGGGCTGTGAATTTGGGGCACGACCCTGAGCCATAACGAGTAACTGAAGACAACCAATCTGCAGAGCCAACAGGCAGCTAATGATCCAATCATATATCTCTATACTGAACTTCCTGTAATACTGATCAATATCTAAGAGTCAGGCACTTCTTGGGGATTAAAGTTTGCCTATTTGACTATTGGTATTCTCCTTAAGGCAGAGAATAATTAGCTTAAAAATGGTGAGCTTTAGGAATCAGTTTGACTTTCTCTATGTTTAATTAAAAGTGCCGGCTTCCATCTTAAAAGACCCACTCCGTTGAAAATCATGTTTTTCTTGTTTTTTTTTTATATGTTCATATGGCATTTTTCTGATGCTACAGGACATATCATATCACAAACAGCAAGTTCAGAGACAGTGAGATTTCCTACGTAGCAAATCCAAGCTCCACCCCAGTAGCCCCGCTATGCAGGCCAGCCTTGGAGAAGTAGAGAGGACGATCGCTGAACAAGCGTGTGCGTAAGCAGATTGAAATGCTCGTAAGAAAGCTAATTGTGATTTTAACTTTCATCATGCTCTTAAAGACATTAGTGTCCGAGAGCTGAATAGCTTCTATGTTATCTGTTTTTTCTCCTACACTGGCAATGTCAGGCTGCAAGCTAACTCGAGGAGAAGTGTGCAAAGCAGAGCTGTCTCTGCCCACGACTCAGAGGCGAATCGCTAATGAGCTTCTGGAGCTCTGCGGAAGAAAAGTCCTTAAAAATGACACAGGTAACGTGACTTTGGCTAAAAACCTCATAATCACAATTTTAAGATCACTGATAACATTTTAAGTAGTAAAAAAAAGATCGGAGTGGGACTTTAAAGATAACTGAGTAGTATGTTAAAATACAAACAACAAGCTGTGGCTTTACAGAGAGATGCTAATGACTCTCTCAACAGCAATTCAAACTAGTTGTCCAGTTGTCACTCCTGTGAACAAAACATCTTGTTAAGAAATTATAATTCATGCACTGAGTTATTACAAACAATGCAAAACTAACAACAATGGTCAGATTTTTAAGATTTCAGATCAATGTGAGTTAGCTATGCTTTTTTGTTGGATGGTAGGGGAAGGTCCCGCCCTCCTTCGCCACTGATTGGCTAGAAGTGCTGGGCTCTGATTGGTTATTCCCTATACCTGCGAAACGTCATCTTCTGTCAGGTTAGGGTTTGGATTAGGGTTAAGAGATTCAGAATTGCGATAATGTTCTGTAATATACAGAGCCGTCAGCTTGAGCGTGTGGTGACGTTTCACAACCAATCAGAGGCGAAGGAGGCGGGACCTTCCCCTACCATAGTGTCCAGCAAGGCTAAAAACTCGTAGTTTGAATTCAACACAAGAGTTCTTAATTTTTAGTCGAGTTCTCTTTGTCCACTGTAATAACAGACAGAATCAAACTCATAAATCAACATCAAACACACTAAAACTCTCTTTTACCCTCCAGTGGGTCTCTGGTCAGCCCCAGCTGGCTGATGATATATCTGGGGATGTCTGCCTTCATGAGCTGTCCCTCCTTGGCATGGTCCTCTGCTGCCTCCAGCAGATGATAAAACTCCTCTGGGTTGAACTCCTGTTGGTGGAAGAGAAAAAAAATTTAATTACCAAAAAAAAAAAAAGGAAATAGAGAAAGTCCGATCAAAACTCAAATTATGATTGCTACAGAACTCAAAAGTGGCTCATTTAGACGTTAGCACAATTAACTCTGGAATCACTGACTGACGGGTTTTGAACACCAAAATTTGTCATACCACAACAACATTTTCTTACAAGGATGCCCATGCTGTTCTGAGCTGTTATTTTTTAGTTACACACCAAATAAACTCTCGGACATCATTTCAACTTGGCCAAACTTATTATCACAAAACTGGATTAAATTTCAACCTGCTGCAAATTCATGGCCAAACACGGCTGTGAGGATGTCAGACAAACACAATCAGTGTTAATACTCCTCCAAACTTTAAATTGCTTTCTTGAAAACATCTTTTTTTCACTGAAACAGCCTTTTGTGGTGTCCTGTGGGATTCACTTTCATTCCTGTCGGTGGAATAACATTTTGATTAGAAAGCTGAGCCCGGGGCAGCCAGGATCATTTCCTCTCTCTCCTGCTCTCTCGTATCTGCGCCCCTCAATCCAGAGGAAAGAAGGAGCAAGCACAGGGATGGGGAATTGACCTGCCTGGCTGATAGCCTGCTCTGCTGCAGGATAATGTTCCTGCAGCTAACAGCATACTGACTATGTGACATTTTCACCAAATCAGACCGCACCACTGACTTGAATGCTAAATGAACTCCCCGACCGTGGACAACATTTTGTCTGTGCACGAATCTTCTCCTCTCTAACCTAAGGGGCCATGAGGATCTTAAGTCCCCACCACATCCCGCCTGACCCTTTTGACCTCTTCTGACAGTTGCCCTAGCAACAGAAAGATGAGCCAGAATGGGGAAACGCGACTGCGACAATGACGACCACGTAAAGCCATCAATCAGTGAGCAGATATGGAGGCATAGCTAATCCAGTGAACACAGAGAGGCTGGTTATTATTTAGTAAGCGGCAGTGAGTTATTTATTGTTCGTATCAACATGCCAAGGACACGGCTCTGTCTCTACACTGACTGAGCGGCTGAGAAGAGGAAGAACATTTTCAATTTAAGTTGAAAAATATCCTGCAGGGCTAAGTGTATACTCTACGAGCGCTACATCTGCAGACCATCATATTTAACAACAACATGACCTCTACTTCAGAGAACCGTACACTCAGACGAGGATATCTAAATGCCAGAGGAGAAACTATATTCATATTAGCACCCATTTCAAGACGCAAGTTTATATTGTAGATATGTAACATGTGGAAAAGACAGAGAAGTACTTTCCTACTGCCTCATCATGTTTTAATTCAAACGTGACCACATTAACTATTTAATCATATCAGTTCTTTTCAAATCCACCATGCTGCTGTCCTTCCATATAATGAAAAATACAATGAAATAATGGATATTCCTTGTTTTTTAAACCTTTTTAAGTTTCATTCCTAAATGGATAAATCTATCCAGGCTTTCACTTATGATACAATTTAGGGCTGTGCGATAAACCGAAAATTTACCGATACCGATGTCATTTTGCTGATGTCAATAAATTCGGTGTCAAAAAAAGAAGTTAATAAAAGTTTGTTTTGGATGTGTGTAGGTGGGCTATGGTCTGCTGTCCTATGTTGGACACGTGACTCCACCCCATCCAGTCTGTAACAAAGAGGGAAAGACAGGTGAGGAGATGGAGGACGGTTCAAAAGTTGAAGCAGCTGAAGTAGACAAAGTTTATGTGGGAGGGGGTGAGCAGCTTGTGGAGTAGTTATCGTCTGTTTACCGTTATCGAGGTGAACTGCTCATTATATTGTGATACTGATTTGAAGCTGTATCGCCCAGCCCTAATACAATTTAATTTCAAGGCTTGAAGGGACACTCAGACAATTGATAACTGTGTTTACATCAAAGTCAGGAACTCAAAAGAACAAAGTAGATGTAATAACAGTTAGTTTTAAGCCCTTGGGCCACATGGATCGACCAAAAAATGCAAAATCATTCATTCCACATAATGCAACTTAATGTTTGCTTTCAATAGACCATTTCTGACTTCTTTACTGAACCATTTTCAAACCGAACACCTTCACTGAAAGGCAGGGTAGAAAAAGGAAAATAAGAGCACAGATTCAGCTCAGTGCTTGAACCGATACCCCAAGTAAAGAGGCCACAGTCCTCATATAAGGGATGGTCAGGGTGTAGTTACAACAAGTCAGTCCTCACTCTCTCTCTAAATAAAAGCACAAGAGACCAAAAGTAGGAAAAAAAAAACATGAAAAATAACAAGTAATTCAAAAGAAGTGTGCGATCTTTAACCTGAGGACAGACTGACCTGGAATTTTTGTTTGACACATATGTTGACATGTTCAACATTTGAGGTTTTATTTGTGTTTTGTTTGTATATGTCCTGATTTTAGCTCCTGGATTTCAAGTGCAGCACAAAGGAGGTGGACAGGTGCTGTCATCAGTTTTATATGCAGCAAACTTACAATAACTGAGCGCTCCCGTCTGTTTAATGGCACTGATTTCAGGTTAGACAGTTTATATCTCAGAGGGTACAGTCCTTGAATGTGTGCAAAAATGAGCCCACATTATTTATTTCCATGTGCTCTCTTGTGGTAAGGGAGGAAGTTGTTCCAAAATCACTCAGTAACTATTGGATGGCTGAACTTATTTGACACAGGTCAAATAAATACATAGTGAGGTATAAAAAATCCTGAAAGCTCAGAACGTCTGTCAGGGGGGACAGCACAGCTTCCAGCATCGACACGCTTTTAAAAATCTGTTTCATCACTTCAGACTGAAGGCACAGCAGACAGACAGACAGACAGACAGTCTGCCCCAGTTCTGCTCATTCTTTAATGTCATTTCAGCGAGCGGGTGTTGACCCTCCAGCTCCATCTGCAGCCTTTCTCCATCAGATGATGTATGACACTCCAGGGGTGTATACATGATTTTGTCACTTCATACATGAAATGTACATTTATGACCCTGTAAATGTTTAAAACAGATTGAAGTACTCACCAAGCACTCCAGGAGCCTGGCTGGACGAGAAATGATGATGAAGAGCTTTTTGACAAGCTCGATGACAAAGGTGAGCTCTGGACTCTCTGAGCGCTCATAAGCCTGATGAAGAGGGAGGGTGAGAAAGAAAAAGAAGCAGACAGGGGGTCAGGTAAAGGTGGGATTCTTTTGGCCTGAGGCGAAATCCATCATCTTACATTCACAACTCACGTCATTCAGCAGCTTCTCCAGGTTCTCCTGCAGTTCACAGAAGTATACGCTGGTAATGACGCCCTCACGTGATTTGGTCAGGCAGTCTCTGGATAGCTCAGCTACCTGGTGGTGGATGAAGCTGAGGACTCCATCGGCCAGCGGCAGAACACTCTCAGGGGAGTAGTTGTGGATGAACTCTGCCAGTCTCTCCTCCATCTGAGCCGTGGCCTGGTTAGATATGAGAAGGTTGTTAACGGACCATTTTTTCTTATCCTTGTCACGGAGTTGACATTAAATCTTCTGTTTTTTATCCTTTCACTGTGCTACATCCGCAACAAACCATGAATGACAATATGACATTTTGAGATTCCACTGCTGTTCACAATTTACAATTCATTACACAAATGTTGGACCTTTTTTAATGAGATATTTAATAAATGAAAATTTGCTCTAAGGTAGAAACTTGCAGTTTGCTGAGAACCACAAAAAGGGACATTTTCACCACCTGAGGGAGAATTGAACTAAACACTGATGATCAATTTTGTCATCTATTTAGCTAATGTCGCTAACTTGTAAAGATTGAATACAAAATACTAAGCAAAACTTCGCTCTGCCTTAAGTCCATGTTATTACAATGGCGCCTTCTTTAAGCTCTGTTTGGGTCTCAACCAACCTCTGGAAAAAAGCACCAGGATCTGCTCTGCACAAGCTAGCAAACTGACCATTCAAGGGCTGAGCGATATGGCCTCAAATCAATATCACAATATATTGAGCAATTCACCTTGATAACGATAAATGGATGATAACTACTCTACAAACTGCTCACCCCCTCCCACATTAACTTCGTCTACTTCAGCTGCTGCTACAGCCGCTACGACTTTTGAACCGTCCTCCATCTCCTCATCTGTCTTTCCCTCTTTGTTATGGACTGGATGGGGCGGAGTCACATCTCCGACATAGGAGAGCATCTTAAAGGGACATGAGACCATAGCCTACCTACACACATCCAAAACCAACTTTTATTTAATTATTTCTTTGATATGGGCAAAATGACGTTGGTTATTGTCATAAATTTTGGTATCGTACATTTTCGGTTTATCGCCCAGCCCTAGACCATACCCTTATTTGTTTGGTTCTTAGCAAGCAGTGATCAGTGAGTTTCAGAGCTTTTTCACTAAAGAGTAACTCTCTGGTGTAAACAAAAAAGTAATATTGTTGTGAGGAAGTCTTGAGGAGTGAAGCTGAAGGGCCACACAATGCCTCTGAGCTAAAGCTTCCTCCAGGAGACTAAGTCCTGACGTAAAAGCATTTCTTCTTGCAGATCCATCGTCACAAACAGCCCCTACATTTTTTTTTCTCATTTTCACTTTTAATCACTGTTATTTTTGCCAATTAACCATTCAGGCTTTGTTAAAAATAAAACATCGAAATGTGCAAAAAGTGGTCCTTGAAAGCTTTGGGGGAGGTATGAAATATTCTGAATAATCCTAACAACACCAGCTGTGGCTTCAGCCATCCATATGTGAAACAAACGTCTTGAGAAAACAGGGAGGATTGTTATAATTTCAGCAACATTTACCATTTATCACTTACAAGAAATGTACCATGTCTGTAAATACCTGAAAGAGATACAGAATATTACTGTTGATTATTCTTCTTATGATCAGGAGCAGCCTTCATTAACAATTCAAACAAGTGTGTGAAAAAATGTGTGAAAATGTGTTAGCTCTACATGATGTGTGTTTGAGTGAGTTTAAAGTACACAGAAGATACTCGTGCTCTTGTGACTTCTTAGTTGCTCAGTCAGTATACAGTCTTGTTATTTCCATAACCTACACCTATATAATCTGCCTGTGAGTCATCTTCCACCCCCGCTCTCACTGACTCTTGGGCCATCTTCAGTGCATTGGTCCTAACATGCTTTTGGCTGTGGAAATAAAGGTCTTTTACATTTGGCACCACAGTCACGGGGCGCTAACCCGTGCCAGCCCCAGTGAGGTCTATTTCCTGCAGTCGGCTGCCTAACGAGGCTGGTTGGCATTTTAAGTGCACACAAAGTGGATGTGCTCTAATGAAAGGATAAACGCTCATTGAAGAAACTCATCCCATTACACCCGCTCCCTAACATGTATACTCTACTATTGAGTCACCACTGCACACACAGGCCATAATGTTCCCTGATTACATGTCGGTCTAGAGAAAGAGTCTTTATCTGACTGACTTTGTCACTCAAAGGTCAGGCCTAACTTCTCAGATAAGGCTGACCTCCAAGAGTTGTTTTCCCATGCTGGACCGTAAACAGCTTATAGAGATCAGCTGAATCAAATTTCATCGTCAGGTCTCTGGCTGAAAGCTCTCTTTTTGTCGGAGGTCAGAGGAGAGTGGTAATCCTCATTCAAAGTTGCAAGGTCAAATAAATACGAAGATAAAAGCGGAGGATAACAGGCAGGTGTATGTGGGAGTCTCTGCGTAGGCTGACATCGGCTTAGAAACTGTCCTAGACTTCATCCTCACAGTTATTTTCCATTTAACAGCATAACCAGTTCACTCATATTTACAACACACTGAATTAGTCTTTTGACCATGTGTGTAACTATTGTGTAGTATATTCAACACATATTTTCATAAGTGCAAGACCTATCAAGTATGCGCCACTATTTAAGGGACGTTCAATTCAACATCTGATTGTAGTGTTTAGCAGATACTCACTAGAGTACTAGAGTGATGCTGATGTCCAACCTTCAGCCAACCCAGCACTTAAGGGACATTAGCAAATAGAAACCATGGCTTACTTATTGTATGGCTTTACACTACTTTCCTAAGATTTAGTCTCGGCTTTTTCTTTATTAAAACAAGACAGAAAAGACAGAAACTTTTGGAAAATGAGGAGTATGAAATGCAGTTGAGCTGATACCAATGCTGATCCGATATTGGCACTAACTTGCATGACAAGTGTTGCTCTCGGCTGCAGCGTCTTTTTCTGAATTTGACGAAAAATATTACCACACGGCTGACATCACTCCCACTCCTTGCTACTTTGTTAGCACCTTAGTCCACACTGTTGTTGTGATTATGTGGGCTCTGCATGCTGGATCTGGGCGCTGCTAGATAGAAGTGCTGGAGTGGAGTCTGGAATGGACTCATATCGGAGTGCTGATATCGGAGATTTTAGATGCAGGCTGATATAATCCGATATTTTTTTTGTTGATATCAGACCAATATCGGATATCAGTTTCAGATTGGAGTATCCCTATTATCAATGTTGCATTTCAGATTCCGGGGCATCACCTCCACTGAATTTAATCTAATGCTGTGTTGTGAGTCTCTCACTTACTGAACTGATATCCAAAACTAAAGCCCAAGATTACTGAGTTTGTGTAACTCCTTGTTGTGACTGATTGTTCTTCTCTTTTCTTATTTATGCAGATAAACCCTGATAACATAATTATCATGTATCTGTGTATCCAAGAATATCACCACAGTGTTCCTCTTGGCTAAGATACATCAATCTTATCTCTGATTTTAGACTTGTGCAGCATCTTACAAGCTAATGTAATAATGAGGTTCTTTTCCCTTTCAGCTTTTTACCTTTCCAAAATACCTAACACTTGCCCTTTTTACATTAGCTTTCTGCCGCTCTTAAACAAATATTTTAAACATTTTTCTCACAGAGATCATCGTGTAGCGACTCTGCTTTGTTGTGGTTAAAGCTAAAGGACTTGACAGCAGATTACAACTGTGAAAACCTGACATCAAGACACCAAAGACCTTGTGAAAGTCTTACAGAATAAAGAAATTTTCAAAGAACAAAGAGCGCGGCTATTTTTAATGTCCTTCAGAGATCAAACTCTTTGTATTAGATCTCCAATTAAACTTGGTCCAGATTCACACAATTCAGCAGCCTAAATTTGAAGGTGTGTCTTCGTGAAAGTTGTTCACCTAAAGTGTCTGAAAATGATTTGTAATTGGTCATCATAAATATCAAACAAAAGCACCAAAACCAAAAAATACGGTTGCAGAGTTTTCATCTGTGTTTGTACGAGGCTGACCTTGGGGAAGCGCTCCTTGTAGACATGGTTCATCATCACTATTTCATTGTCATAGCAGGAAGGTGAGCGCCCCGGGCTGCAGGGAGACAAACACAGAGAGCAGGAGGGTGAACTTACAGCAAACACTGAGAATATCAAAGGAGGCAGCACTGAGTGAAAAGAGAAAGCCGGCTTAACAGAAAGTACTCATCGTGTGTTTTATACTTTTATAGCAGGATAATAAACTGCTCTCTGACTTGCCTATCTTGTCCGTAAATAACATTAATCTACTGATCAGAAAGTCGGAACACTCTGTTTAGTTTCTCAGTTTAAGTATGAATACACAAGTGTAAAAACACGCACAGATTTGTTAGAAACAAGCTACAAAAATTATATTTTTTATTCTATTTCGCAGAAACTTATACCCTGTTTCATACTGGCAACAGGTTTCAATTTATGGTTTTAACCCCTTAATGGACATCTAACCCCCTCACATTTCCAGCCTTCCAGTCAAACATTGGATAATCATCTCAAAACAATCATTAATACAGTTAATACAACAATAACTTGAATGTCCTTTTAATCATCAGAAAGTTTCCAATGTAAACATGCAAATAAAACAATTTAAATGCTGAGGTGTAGCCGGGGTTATCTGTATTTGTAAATCACTTTAATTCTGCTGCTCATACCTGAGGCTTCGAGAGCGAGGGCGAACGTGTGGAGAACGTCGGCCCCCGTCATCGTCCGTGATGCTTTCAGTGCTGCCAAAGTGCTTGGACAAGAAGTGCAACTCATCCATGGTGGGCTGGAAGGGCAGCTGGTGCAGTCGCTCCTGGGATGAGCTGGATGACTGGTGACAAACATTAAAAAAAAGAAAAGAGAATAAGGTAATAATTTGAACTTTGTCAGATCTTTCTCATGTTGCAGCAGTAACATAACATAAACCTTGTGATAAAGGGTAAAGAAAAAAAAACAACTGGTGAGAAAGTGTTAACTGATGTGGTGACAATGAGCCAAAAGAAGAGAACAGAGGAGAAGAGAGCACAAGGTGTACTTTAAAGTGAGTGGGAGGAAAGAACTGAAACAAAAAGCGACTTACTTAAAAGGAAAACGGAGGGGAAGGAGAGCGAGGAGAAGCAAGAAAAATATCCAGAAGGAGTTGGTGTAGGAGGGTAAAACAGAATAATGTGGACTAAAAAACCAGAGCAAAAATGACTGCAGGGAACCAAAAAAAAGGGACTCCACGTAAAAGTTGACTGCTGCTTTCAGTGTCTGCAGCCTTAGGGGGGTTAATGGCAGCGCTATTCCATCTTCAACAAAAGACTTTTCCTCGGCACAGGAGGGAGAAACTGGCCTGGATCAATGGGAGGTTTAATGAACACATCTCCCAACAGGACACAGAGGTTGGCTTTGGCCACACAACAATTTCTCCTGTTATAAAGACTGCATACAGGAATTTGCCACTTGCAAGCTGCAGTAAAAACAATAAAATGGTAATGTTTTGACTGTACTGCAAGTCCACTCCACAGGATCAATTAAAAAGTTCCCCGGAGACACAAAAGGCTTCAGTACTGAGAAAAAAGTCTGCTGGATATCACTGATTATTGTCCCAGATAAAAACTCTTTGATATCTGACCCCATCTTTTCATGCAGTCACAGAGGGGTGCACCTTACCTCACATTGTTATGTCTTAGTTTTCTTAGATAAGTCTTGGGCTCTTCCACAGAGGCTGTGAAAAGAGTTCTTAGGAAACACCCTTTTTTAAACACCCTTTTCGTCCGTTTTATGATGGTGGCGGAAAAACTGTAACAGACCTGTTGCACTGAAGTTTGTATTCGCATTTTTCCATGCTGTAAAAAAATGAAACAGCCAATCTGCACTTGTAGTTGATTCATTGTCAAGGCAGAGATGGCGTCACTGGTGTGTATGACTTTTTACAGTTTCGGGGGATGACAAAGTTTAAGGTTAAAAGACACGTGCATCAAGTACTTTGAAATTAGGAAGAGTCTTCAAGCTTTAACAAAAAATCTGTTAAGAAGTTCATTGATGCTCGCCATATGTATGAAAATGTATGCGTCCATCTCGAACGACGGTTCCGTCCCTGCCCTACATACTTCCATGTGTCCTTTATGTACGCATGGATGTTAACCATTACATCCATCAGGGGGCAGGCCGGAGTCAAAAGTTTCAGACAACAACAAACAAAAAGTGACGTGTATATTTTGCATAGGAGACAGAAACTGAGGCAGCGTCGGAGGAGGAGGCGGTGGTCCGTCAGGCCAGTAAATGCCTCGCGATTGGAGGATGGAGAAAAAAAGTCTGTAGTAGTACTGATGAGATAAATTGACGATCGTCATTCTCAGTACTGTGATACAGTGCGTATCGGGTAATGACAGCAGCATAGACTGTATATACTATGAGCAACTTGGTTCCGCCTTTCACCAGTTTACAGATTTGAGGCCAAAAAGTTCTCAGTAATTCTTCAATTTTTCTCCCCTTCCTGAACCAACATTGCACAGTAGCATTGTACACATTCTGCAGGAGAGTCGCTGTGATGATGCTCTGCTCAGACCTATACAGCAGCCTGTCACCAGAGGGTGCTGTTCTTGCGGTGGCTTCACCCAGCAAGGAAACAGACGCTGTCCATTCTATAAACAGTCGATGGACAGCAGCAACACTGCCCCCATGGTTTCCGGTGGTACTGCTCCATCTGGCCCGTATCCGTAAGCGTCAAGGATACGTGGTGCAATACGGACGAAGAGAATGCAAAGCACGGATGGTCATCCGTATCCGGATCCATATGTAATGTTGAGCATAAATGAGCCTTAAATCACCTGTTACGTCATCATGATCTTATGCTGCGTTCAAGTTACCTCGGAAGTCAGATGTCGGAGCTGAACATGACATCACACCCGAATATAAGCAAGGACAAGGCAAGCGCTAGAATAACTTAGAATAACATAGAATAACTAAGCCATCTGGTTTTCTCCCCCGATTTTGCTTTTTTCCGACTTGCTAACTGAAATGCTGGTAACCCAGGTGTGATGTCATTTTCTAGCTTGAACTTTTGACTTCAGAAGTATGGTTACGATCAGCTACGATTGGCGGATACAGCCTTTTCATTTCCATTTCGGATGCGGTGGAAATTGGGGGTAACTCAAACGCAGCATTATTTGAAGGGTTTTCCATTTAACAACATATTTGAACAGTTTTAAACACTTTTAACAGTTAACTGAATAAATTAACAGTTCAAATGCATGTCATATGTACCTCCTCAAACGGAAAATGCCACACACACACAAACGAAGAGCCCTCTGTCATCTCCTATTTTCAGTATGCAAGGCTCCTGCTGTAACTAATCAAGTGAGTAATGGCCCATGTAAGAACCAGCCGAGCACTGAAACCTAGGGGGAGGGGATGGAGGGGTGGTGGAGGAGTGATGGAGGTAGAGGGGAGGATGAAGAGAGGGAGAAACTATCTTCTACCTCATCTGTCGTTGAAAAAAGATCAATGAGTCTCCTGCTGTGTATGTCGCTCTATATGCACTGCTGTGAAGAGATGCAGTCAATGAAAGAAATGATGTGTCAAAGAGCTGCAGAGAGGCACAGAGGCTGATTGTGTTCGGGATGGCACAGAGACGAACAGGAAGTGGATTACCAGTCAACACCTTGGTTCCACCTGAGCATCATACCCATTAAAGCCCATTTCTCCAATGGACTATTTACTAAATGGACCTTGGCTGCATCCATTTCTAATGCCGTGAATATCTTTTGCTTGGACAACATTCCTCCCTGGTAGCTTCAAAACACATCTCACCTCCGCCCACGCTCACTTTAACTCGTCTCTGTTGCCCCTTTTATCACCAACCTGCATCTCTGGGGACAAACCGATGGATGAAGAAATAGTTACTGTAACAGATATACAGATTGGTTTCACTCTGTTTCAATTATCTACGCTCTACTTTCATCAGAAAGGCCAAGTCATCAGCTGCACATAAATCAGGTCGATCATATCTTAGCAACTGATTAGTTATTTTTAGCTCTGGTTTACATGCAGTACATGTTCTTGAAACTCAGCAGTGAAATCCTTTTAAATCATCGTCTGAGACTAGCAGCAGCCAACTCAGAGAACACATGGGGCCTCTGTGTGAGTTTGTGTATGCATGCCGCTAAGCACAAAGTGTGCAGAGTAATCATTTCAAAGCAGAGCAAGGGGGGGAAAGTGGAACATGCAACTTTAGAGTGAATTTACAAGTAGAACAGCACACAGATTTTATGCATGAAGATTTATGCAAATTAATTCTTTTTTTGTGAGATGCATATTCATGCTGAAACCCACTTCATCAATTAACCAACAAAAGTGAAACCTTAAGTAAAATGTTGTATCTTGACTTTCTAACTTATAAATCTGAAATAAAAGACTTTTTTCCAAACTTTGGATCCTTCAATTTTCTGTTGGGGAAAAAAAGGAAAGGCTTTGATTCCTACAAGCTTTCACTTGTCATGCAGTGGAAGGAAAAACACTTGAAAGGATTTCTCTGTGAAATCATCACAACCATCAGATGCTCGATGTTTTACTTCAAGGGAACTCGACAGGAGACACTTTGCTGTCCTCTTTGACAGCTACATTCATGTGTTTTCGAGGACATGCAAAATCAGTTCCAGCTCAGAAAAATATTGAGCAGATGAGGAAAAGTTTTCTGATGCCTCAATTTGATTTGATTTAAATTCTTCTAAAAAGTAGATTAAAATGAGAAGAGCAGATTTATAATGTGGCTTTAAATGTTTCATCTATGGCGTTTATGCTTGCACCGCACTGTTGTTAGTGATTGTGAATTAGAATTTACTTCCTCAGTATCCAAAACCAGTCTTGGTTTGATATTGATTGACTGTCAGATGGATTGGGTAGTAGTTGAGGACTTGACAGATCGCTCTGTAGCTTCGCACGTGAGTCTGTTCTCTTCCTCTTACCGTTGAACTGGGTGTGTTGGTGCCATATCCCGAAGACGGCAGAGAGGCCAAGGACCAGCGACGACCATCAGCTCTGTGGAAAAGAAAGAGATTCATAAAAAAAGAAGAGGGGAAAATAGAGGACATATGCTACAATGAAAACAGCGAGTTTTTACATCACTTTCTACAGCCAGAATCCAATATCAGTTTCTATTTCAGTCTCCCCAAACAACAGAATTAATTGTTACAATAAAGAAACCCCACCACCTCCACTCTTTTCCATCTATCCAATCACACTTTCACTTCTTTTCTTCCTCTCTTCTCTCAGGCTATCTGCTGCCTTCCCTGAGCTTGACACTTAATCTGAGTGAGTGATGAAGGATACATGTTTGGCACCTCACCTCATTCATCTCGGTCTGCTCACACCCCTCTGTCAGAGAAATTCAGGAGGAGCAGCTCGGTACTAAGACTAAGAGTCATGCAGTTTTTTCCTTAAATATGTGAATGTGTGAATGTGTGTGTGAGTGTGAGTGTGCGAGTGGGTGTGTTCCCTGAGAAGTGTCACCTGCTGTGTACACGAGTGAAAGTGGAAAAATAATCCTGTCTCACTTAGCGCTGCTCCTGCAACGTAGCATGTGTGACTCATTGTGTGAATAAAGGAGCGAAGCCAACCTGCGAGAAGAGGCGAAGGAGAAGTGGGCGGGAGCGCTCGGTGAGAAGTTTCGTGGGCTGTCCAGAGGACTGCTTCCTGTTAAATACATATGGACACAACACAACAGCTGATGTGGACTGAGGATAACATATATGTGTTCAGATGAGGCGCTCCAATAATTCAGTCTCTTTAATGGCACCTAATGCATTCAAGTCATGTGACATGAAAACACAGCAGGGCTAAATTTTGTAAATCTTTGCATTTATTTAAGATGATTTATTCTTATCAATATATTTAAATAAAGTTTCTTAAATAATTCTATTTATTCATATATTTTGTATTATTTATACATGTAAATAAAGTTTTCCAAAATTATTTATTAATATTTTTTATTATTTGTACATGTAAATATACACTCACCGGCCACTTTATTAGGTACACCATGCTAGTAACGGGTTGGACCCCCTTTTGCCTTCAGAACTGCCTCAATTCTTCGTGGCATAGATTCAACAAGGTGCTGGAAGCATTCCTCAGAGAGCTTGGTCCATATTGACATGATGGCATCACACAGTTGCCACAGATTTGTCGGCTGCACATCCATGATGCGAATCTCCCGTTCCACCACATCCCAAAGATGCTCTATTGGATTGAGATCTGGTGACTGTGGAGGCCATTTGAGTACTGTGAACTCTTTGTCATGTTCAAGAAACCAGTCTGAGATGAGTCCAGCTTTATGACATGGTGCATTATCCTGCTGAAAGTAGCCATCAGAAGTTGGGTACATTGTGGTCATAAAGGGATGGACATGGTCAGCAACAATACTCAGGTAGGCTGTGGCGTTGCAACGATGCTCAATTGGTACCAAGGGGCCCAAAGAGTGCCAAGAAAATATTCCCCACACCATGACACCACCACCACCAGCCTGAACCGTTGATACAAGGCAGGATGGATCCATGCTTTCATGTTGTTGACGCCAAATTCTGACCCTACCATCCGAATGTCGCAGCAGAAATCGAGACTCATCAGACCAGGCAACGTTTTTCCAATCTTCTATTGTCCAATTTCGATGAGCTTGTGCAAATTGTAGCCTCAGTTTCCTGTTCTTAGCTGAAAGGAGTGGCACCCCGCGTGGTCTTCTGCTGCTGTAGCCCATCTGCCTCAAAGTTCGACGTACTGTGCGTTCAGAGATGCTCTTCTGCCTACCTTGGTTGTAACGGGTGGTTATTTGAGTCACTGTTGCCTTTCTATCAGCTCGAACCAGTCTGGCCATTCTCCTCTGACCTCTGGCATCAACAAGGCATTTCCGCCCACAGAACTGCCGCTCACTGGATATTTTTTCTTTTTCGGACCATTCTCTGTAAACCCTAGAGATGGTTGTGCGTGAAAATCCCAGTAGATCAGCAGTTTCTGAAATACTCAGACCAGCCCTTCTGGCACCAACAACCATGCCACGTTCAAAGTCACTCAAATCACCTTTCTTCCCCATACTGATGCTCGGTTTGAACTGCAGGAGATTGTCTTGACCATGTCTACATGCCTAAATGCACTAAGTTGCCGCCATGTGATTGGCTGATTAGAAATTAAGTGTTAACGAGCAGTTGGACAGGTGTACCTAATAAAGTGGCCGGTGAGTGTAGTTTCTTAAATCCTTTTATTAATTTATTATTATTATTTATCATTATTATTTTGTTATTTTTACATGTAAATATAGTTTCTCATTTTTTATTTATTTATTATTTTTAATTATTTATATATATATAAATATATATACAAGTTATTTTTCAATTATTTATTTATTTACTTATTATTTCTATTTATTTATTTATTTTTATTTATTTTATTTATTTATTTATCAATATTAATTCATTCGTTTTATCTTATTTTATTCATTTATTTATTTTATTTATAAAAGAGGACCCTAGCACAAACCAGTCTTACTGTAACTAGATGACAACATCGCAAGCAGGAGGGAGAACAAATTATATTCTGTGTAATTAATTCCTAAAGTTTGTCCACAGCTCCATAGAGATTGCTGGAGGAAGCGAAATTAATGACCTATACTGCAGCCCGCCACCAGAGGGTGCTGTTCTTGCGGTGGCTTCACCCAGAGAGGAGGCAGACGGCGTCCATTCTATAAACATGTTCTATAAACATGTTTTTCACGGTTATATTCCATTTCTGTTCCACTGTTTTGCTGAATGTTGCTAAATTTTACATACTGCACCTTCAATGCTGTCCTTATATATTTTCAATAAACACAGCAGTCTTTTATTTATTTGAGTAAAAATGTTTCCAGTTTTTATTGAAATATCACAGAGTTTCTTTACTGACCGATGTGTCCGGGCAGAGGAGAGTGTGGCCGTGGCAGCGTGGGGGATGTGCTGGTCAGGATGAGGCTCTTCCGGTTACTGGTTCTACAACTAGACCAGGAGAGAGAAAAGAGAAAACCTCAATATTTGTCTTCATTATATTTAAAGCTTCATCAATACCAGACCGATGATGACTGCCCCACACACCCCACAGAGTGACCCTGAGGTTAATGAATATACTGTCTGCTCCCACTTGTCACCAGGAGTAAATGTATAGCCTTCAGTGCTGCATGTGCATCTCTGAGTCTGTTGTGTATTTTCTCATGAGTGCGGTATTTTTTCCAGTGTGTGTGTGCATGTGACATGCCATAATGCAAGACTTTATTGACATCTGCCGGTCCACAGGGGAAAGCGATGGAGCAACAAGATTTTTAATTTCCTTTAGGTCCAGCCCCACGACAGCTGCTGCCGTGAAATATAAAAGCAGGAGTGATGAGGCGGCAGAGGGATGAAGAGGCAGACGGAGAGGAAGAAAAAGGCTCATGGAGGTCAGGTATGGACCGTGATTGAAAACAGAAATGATTGAACCATAAAAAGCTGCACTCGCCGGAGGTGTCACTGAACAACTTCACAGATGTGCATGAGGCTTATTGTCTTATGTAACGGCTTGTAAAGTGGGAGGTGGATTTTTCAGGTGTTATTTTCATGTGTGGATTGGGATGAGCTCACAGGCCCTTTTCGTGCTCGTCTGCGTGCTTCACTGGAGAGCCTGTCAGAGCAGATTTCACAGAGCAGAACCACATCCGACAAACAATACAAGTTTGCTCCCTGTTGCGTCAGCCGGCGCACTGCCCTATGTCTGCACATGAATCAAGTAAATCATAGATGCATGGATAAAAATAAGAAATGCATGATAACAAAACACGTCTGTCTTTTTATGTATATCCCTCAATCCATAATCTGTAAGCCCATCCTGCAGTTCTCCCACATCCTCCCTTTTATCGGTGGCAGTGCACCTCTGTGGGCGCCAGCTGAGGGAGAGCTTGTACTCAACCTCGCAGAACAGAGGAGGATCATATTGAAATATTTAAGAGAAATGCATTAGCTTTGAAGGGAGGGAGGTAGGGCTGGAAGTGGCTTGGCACTCAGAAGATGAGAACAGAAGGGCAAAGGCAGAAGGGTGAGCGAGGAGAAAACAAAAAATCAAAGAGTCTGGAAGTGCGCGCAGTAAATTCCTCTGATTCCCTTTGTGTATCCTGCAACCATACCTCCACTCTTGAACCTGTCTGCAATCTCCTCGGCTTTCTCCCCCTCCTTAACCTGCAGTCTCTCAAACCCACAGTTTCAATGCTGTTTTTCCTCAATCAAAAGCTGAATCACTTGAGCATTGACTCGTCAGGCTTCACTCCAGAACATATTCTTAGCCTTTGATTCATGATTCATCACATCCACAGCGGCTAAACTCTGCCAGAGAATCGTCATATGGCAGTGATTCATTTTTTATGTGGAATCTCATGCAGCGAACTTTATAATATCAGAAAATGGATTTGACCTTATGTGCAACAACTCTGTGGCTTTTTCCACTGCTCATTTTTGGTTTAAAATTTTTATTACTATAATCTAATAACTTGTGTGTTTCTACATCATTACTCCTCAATATCCTGTCTTATGCATGTTCTGCCATTTGAAATGAACTCAGACTGATGAATAATTGAAGCACAGGAAGTCAAGAAGACTCATTCCTCTTCTCTAACTCTCCTTTTTCGGGTTATAGAGTAACCAAACTATTAAAGACAGAACAAAATGAAAACCCACAAAGGCAGAGCAATCGAATCTTCCCATAAAGCCAGAAGTCTCTCATAGCAGTTACGCTTTATAACATTGTTATCTGCAATGAATGCTACAAAAAAGGCCGTCTTGCCTGAAGCACTTCTACTGTACGAGAAAAAAGGTTAAATAGGAGTGCTGCTCTTTAGTCTGTACAATAGCAGCCACTCGCATGTTTATCACCACAAAAGGTCAACATAGAGTTCTGCTGCTCGTAATCCTGCGTCCTGTGAGAGAACACGTTTGATAGAGGATACAGGGAGGAGGGACATGCAGTAACATCTCTCTGCAGATGCTCACAGTTTTTAAATGAGCGTTTGGAAAACAGCAGGAAATTTGTATTTTCCACACATCTAACATCACCAATTAAATGAAGTTACTCACGCCCCCATAGAGACGAGATTTTCAGGACTCCTGGTTTGATTTTGCGCACTAATAGCCAAAAATTAAACATTTAGACTCCGAGGTTGAGGGGGAGGACTCAGGCCAGTTTCATTGTTTTTGTTTGTTTTTTGGTGTACAACCTACAGAAGTGTCAGAAAAAGAAAAAAAGCTCTGTTTTTTAGAGAATTTTTTTGTCTGTTCTGTTCTTCGGACTTATTTTTTTCTGTTTTTCAGGGTTTTTTTTTTCTTTTCTGTTTTTCGGACTATTTTTTGTTTGTTTTGTTTTTCAGACTAGCTGTGTATCCTATTCTCTCAGATCATGATCATCTAAAAACAGACGCTTTCATCCCCCTCTGCTCGATTTATCAAAAGCAAACATGGCCCACTTGTTTAGTTTAATCAAGTCTAACTTTTTGGGGGGTTTGAGACACTGGGAGATACTCCTTTCTCTAAGTCAGATGGAATCATCATAAATTTGTCTTCTTTGTGCAGGCACCTCAGGATTTGCATACCCTATGTTTTAGCCGTGATGGTTAACGTTATCTGACTGTATGAGACTCTCACAGGATTTTAAAGTATCTTGCTTAGTTTGGGGGGAAAAATAGTCTGAAAAAACAGAAAAAAGGAAAAAAAATAGTACGAAAAACAGAATAAAAAACAGAGAATAAAAATTTGTCAAAAATAAATAAATAATAATTTTAAAAAAATAAGGAGGGGGGAAAATATTAGTCCAAAAAAACAGAAGGAAAAAAATAGAAAAACAGAAAGAAGAAAAAAATTACTCAAAACACAGTTTCCTTTTTTTTTTCTTTTTTTGGAAATGACTGCAATACACTTCCGTAACAACCTTTGTTTCAGTTCAGTGATAAACTCTTTCTTGCTCAGCAACAGCTCAATACAGGATACTTTCAGAATTGTGTTTTGTAGGTTGCAGTGTGTAAGTTTTGCTTTTAAAGGTTTTACTACAAGTGTAAGAAGGAGCAGAGGAATATATTTGAAAACCGCTGAGGAGATGACAGGGAAAACACAAAACTTGGCAGACATCCTAAAGCCCAGAAATGTGAATGAGATGCTGAAGTTACTTGGACTGCTGATGCCCGTAAAAAGAACATTAACCTCTGAGTGACTGAATCACTCAGTCCAAAATGTCCAAAAGCATCAAATCAGGTCAAGGGTAAATGCAGAGTCTCAGAGAAATCATCATCTAATAGTCATTTTAATCCTCTGGTGATAAAAAAAATATATAAATATATATATTGATCAGGGCAGCTTAAAGGTGCTGGGCTAATGTCCACCTCCCACCTGGCCTCAGGGTCACTTGTTATAGATTTTTTAAAGGTTTTCTGGCATCTTAAATATTGTGGTAATCCTGTGGATGTCAAAGTGCTCAGAGTCAGAGATCTTCACTAAATAAGCAGCTTCTGTGCAATTCGCAAAAGGAGCACAACATCATTGTCACCTTCAAACAGAACAGATCAAATTTCTAATTTTATGTCCAAATTTCCTTTGGACTAGATAAGCACAACCTTTGAATTCAACAACTTTTCATTATTTAAATGATAAAAAATTCAGAGCTACAGTTTTACAGTGATGGCAGTGAAGTTGAGGTTACAGGACAGGATCTCCATATGTGGCTGTTAGGAGTTATTACCAACATGCTGTAGAGAGAAAAGATAAGAGAGGTTTAGATGTGTTAGGAGTGGAGGCGCATCTGTTAGTGTGTGTGTAAATGTGACTTTAAATCACTCTGTCATGGTTATGGTTTTGCAGCCTGGGCTCCTTCTGCCCCACACTGGTAAAGAGGATGTGTATGAATGCATGAATACGAGAAGGATAGGGACTGTTTATATGCTGCGTAAAAGCATCTTGGAGTCATAAATCTAGAGCTGAACCTAGTTTTGTGATTAAATACAAAAACACACACATTACAACCCAGCACTTTATCATCAAACACTAATATTTGGGTTCGTTCTATTACAAATCATTACATCTAAGTAGAAAACTGGAGCTCTGCTGAAAAGAGACACCACCTTTTTAAATATTCAAACACAGTCAAACCCAAGCGGGTAAATCAATAACAAATTCTCTCCGCTCGTGATAAATTGACAGAGCAGAAGAAAGGTGAAGAGCAGCCAGAAAAAGGGAAAAGGCAGATGACAAGGGGAATGCACAATGTTACCATGGCAACACTTTTAAAGTCACACTCAACAGCGGCAGCGACATCTCAGACCGTTTTTTTTTTTTTCATTTCACCAGAGCACACAGTGAAAACAGACAACTTGTGTAAAGAAACAGAATCCTGGAGAATCAGATTAAATCGTCTCTGATCAGTGAAATGCCCAAACTATGACCTCACCTCACAGCGAACTACAACACTGTGAGTCAGTGTCTGCTGATAAGGCTCATCCGCAGATTGTTTGTTTTCATGTGAGTGCAGGCTTATAATCCATTATAATCCATTGTGTAATCCGTAATGCAGGCGCAATCTGTGTGTGACAGAGGAGCGGTGATGAGGTGTGTGTCGGTGCGGGTCAGACAGTGTGAGCCACTGGGGTCAGCAGTGCATGCTGCTATTGTATCTGTCCATGTTGACGAGCTGACATGCTGATGAAAGAGCTGTGAAGAAGAGAAACACAATGTGTGTGTGCATGTGTGTGACTGTGTGAGTCAAGCGTGGTTCAGTCCGTTCAAGGTCCAAAGAAAAAAAACATTTATTTCAGAGCTTTCGACCAACCCTAACGAGTCCTCATTACACTCCAATTTTGTAATCCTAGATAATCTCGAAAAGTCGCCATGTTTCATCATGCATGTATATTTGATCACCAGTATCCTTCTCCTTTAACATAGACTCTTTACGGATGTGTGTTTGGACTTTGCTAAAAGTTTGTGAAAGTTCAAAGAGCTGTCGCTGCTGAAAGCTACATAACAAGTCTACAAAGTGCACTGTTTTTTTCAGCAGAGACTAATCTAAGATACACTGAAATCGCACACTGAAACAAGCAATCGTGTTAAAGGAAAGCAAATGTGTTTTTTTTTTTTCATAGAAACAATAGATGATGTGAAATGTTGAGACAGAGCCACAGACAACTGTTATCAACTATTCAGTTTTAGCCACAGCTAAATGGAGCATTTTAACAACCTTAAGCTTCTTTTTTTGGTTTCTTTTCAGCAACAAACATCAGTCGCAGTCGGCAAGTAATCAGTTTCTGTACTGGCCATCATCCAGCACAATCATGTATGTTCTTTTTCATCTGACCTCGTTAGATAAAAGTCCAATTAGTAACTAGAGAAACTAGAGATGTCTCAATCTGATATTGATATTGGGTATCGGTCTGATATCATAAAAAAGAATATCGGATTAAATCCGCCGGATAAAATCTCAGATAGCAGCACTTTGACACAAGCAGTCCATTCCAGATTCCGCTCCAGCACCTCTATCTAGCAGTGCCTGAATCGGCACATAAAGCCCATTTTTCGTTTAAGTCGGAGTGCAAAACTTGTCATGCACAAGTTTGGGCCAATATTGGAACAATATCGGTATCAGCCAATACTGAAGGCTACAATATCGGAAGTAAAAAAACTTGTATCGGGACACCCCTCAGAGAAACATCCCCAAAGAAGCTTTACCTGTTATTGATTAATCTCAGTTTTACTGTATATAGAAGCACAAAAATAATTAATAATGAGGTGTTGTCTTATTCCAAGTGAGGCCATTTCTGATTCAGAGGGGGGGTCTAAAGACTAATTAGTTTGGAATGACCCAGTACAGCACAGATTTGTCTCCAAAGCCACAGAAAACAGTTTATAGAGACAGATTAATCATTTCAGATTACCACCAATGAGAGCCAAGATGTTATCACAGTTGGCTGAGTGATAAAAATGAGCTGCAAGTTATTACACCGTGGAACATTTAGCTACTTAAAATA
This sequence comes from Xyrichtys novacula, assembly GCA_962446985.1. Taxonomy (NCBI): domain Eukaryota; kingdom Metazoa; phylum Chordata; class Actinopteri; order Labriformes; family Labridae; genus Xyrichtys; species Xyrichtys novacula. Next base: position 29,490,536 of record OY660866.1, on the reverse strand, counting down.
GATCCTTTTTACTAGAATGGAGAAACATTTGAGTTTGGATGTTGGGCTTTAAAACAAAGGATAATATGACTCCAAATGAAGACACACATGTCTCTTCAAAAAATGGAAGTGTAAAAGAGTTATTGAGGCACATGAGGTGTGAAACATATAACCTAGAACTTAATACACAAGTGTAGTTGTATAAAAATTGTTACAAAACATGCCAGTAGTTGTGGTTAAAGTTTGCTGTGCTGCACAATTTGGCAAATATATCATATCATACATAGTATACACATAGTATACACAAAACAGCACAAGGGCTGCAGGGAGTAAACTAAAGATTTAAGATAATTAGTAGATCATACAGGTATATCTTGTCAGAGTGAGTTACATGGAGACAGTGTTTGGAGGATAATGCTTACAGACAATGTGAAAGGCAACCAAGTGTGAAAGAGCCAAAGCCATAACACAAACAGACACACAGATGTGACAGCCAATAACCCCTGGCTGTGTCTTCCTGCTACTAGCAATAAAATCCATGGCTTTCATTGGCTGTGACGCCCCAGTCAGTCTGCTATGGGGGGGTTCAAAGGTTAAATCTGTGGTAATGACTCGTGCTGAAGCTTTGACAAGCAATTATCCTCCTGCAGGCCGTCGGCTGGCACAGAGCCACTCGTCTCACACACACACACACACAGACTCATGAACGCACACAAACTCATAAAAATACAGAAAACACACAGTGATGGTCCCAAAATACTGCCAAAAAACTGTCTACACTCATTGCTACAACGAAAGTATCACAAATTACAAAGATACACAACATTAAGGCAGATGTTTTATTTATCTATTTTCTGTTTTTCTAATTGAGTAATAATTACAGTTAAAGTAAAGACATTTTTAAAGGATGTAAATTATTTGTTTGATAATCTTTTAGACAGAGTTTTAGTAATGCCAACATGAATCTTCATTTAATCACAATGTAGCAAAGGTAACTTCAGGGTTAACTATAACTTTTTAGGTCTATGAAGGTGGTTTTCTTCTTAATATATATGTGAATGCATCAATGATAAAATTCTAAACCTTGTTTACCAATAACCTTAGTATTACCATTTTTTTATATAGTGTCTTCAGATCTATAATATTTCTTACTTTCCTACTTGTTAAAATGTAGATATAATCATCCACAATGTCAAACAAATGACAACAATAAGCAAAGACTAATCTTGATCAATCTTGAGGAATAATCCAAAATGGTTCCAACAACAATGTCGCCGACTTCAAGAGGTTACAACAGGCCGATGTGAGACAGTGAAATCCTTTTTTAAGGCAAAACAGAAAGGTGTGTTTATGTATAAACCATAGATTGTATATAGAATGGACGCCGTCTGCCTCCTAGCTGGGTGAAGCAACTGCTAGAACAGCACCTTCTGGTGACAGGCTGCAGTATAGGTCATAAACCCCGCCTCCTCCAGCAATCTTTATGGAGCTGTGGACAAACTTTAGAAATTTATTACACAGAACATACATATTTCTCCCCCCGCTTGCGATGCTGACAGGTAGTTATTGTAAGACTGGTTTGTGCTTTTTTCTGTGCAGCTCCGTTTTTAAAGGTTATTGGGGGTTCATGTTGTCTTTGATTGCCCCTTTGATAATGCCTATGGGCGTACGAAGTTTCTGTAGCTCATCCGGGGGGATACGCTGTTTAAACAGAGTGTCATTACAGCGACTCTCCTCTAAAATGCGCACAACACTACTGCGCCAGTGGTGATTCCAGGAAGTCGAGAAAATCCCGGAATTACTGAGAGCAACTCGGCGTCAAATTCCTATAATGGCGAAAGGCGGAGCCAAGTTGTCCATAGTACATACAGTCTATGGTATAAACACGTTAGGTTGACTACTGTTCACACACACTCACTCTGTTTATGTTATACATCATATTTTTACAGCATCATCTCTTGAATAAAAACATCTTCAACTTTCATTATTCTAATTTAAATACATAGAGTTGTTATAAATGGTTGTACTGAAGTTGATTGTTTCTTGGCCCTTCAGAATTATGTCCTAATTTACTCCTCATGCAAATCCTCTCTCCCCTCTCTTTCTCTTGTTTCTCTCTTTCATTAAACAAAAAAAGGCATCTGGCAGAGTTTTATTACGGCAGGACAGCAGAGCACGTTCATTATAAAGACGCAGTCACTGATAGGACTACACAACAGTCCTGCTGACTGCCGGCCATTTAAACAGAACAGATTATGCATAATCAATTAAAAGAATGAGTCTATTCGGAACAGAGCACAGACACTGACGGCCTGAAATCACATCATGAGACCACATTTAACTGTCTGCCGCAGGATCTCATGGACACAGGCAACCACATGTGTACCCTGCTTGTGTGTATGTTAGTGTGTGAAATGTGTGCGACGTTGGATCGTGACATTTGCATGCAAGTCTGTGACAGGTGTGAGTGAGCTGGTGCATACTTAATGTGTTTAACCAGGTACATTAGGAGCACTGGTGTGTGTGTGTGTGTGTGTGTGTGTGTGTGTGTGTGTGTGTGTGTGTGTGTGTGCGTCGTCTGTCAGTCAGCAGTGTCATCTTCTGCAGTAAGTGCTGACTCACAGGGCACAGAGGACACCAGACCTTCATAATGGCTACACCATTGATTTGTCCAGGCTCACTTCCTGTCAGGTGACATCTCTCTCTCTCTCTCTCTCTCTCTCTCTCTCTCTCTCTCTCTCTCTCTCTCTCTCTCTCTCTCCCTCTTAAAGGTGAGAGTACATGTTTACGACTGTGGGAAATGAGATCATAATGGACCACCCCTTTAAAACAGCTCTCTGATCAAACAGACAGGTCCCACTTGAAGTGCTCCATTATCCAACAATAACTGCTGGTCTTACTGTTAATGTTCAGAGCATGCACCAGGATCTTCATACACTCTTCAAAATGTCCAAATGAAGCTATATGTGTCCAACTTTAACAAGCATTGGGCCTCCAGATGGAGACTGAGGGGGTGATGGAGTGATGCTGACAGGCAGCAGATAAAAGTAAAAAGATGAGAAAGAAGAAAAATGATGAGACAGCTTTAGAGTTGTATTACAAAAGCGAAATATAGTAGGAGAATAAAGGAAGAGAGAAAGGCAGAGAAACAAAAAGAATGTTTTATTTCAGCGTGTTGGAAAAATAACAGCTGTTGTAGAAGCTAATGCTTTGACTAACAAACAATTTTCAGCTTTAAATTGGAACGTATGCGAGTTTACTAAAAACAAAATGTTTTGTTCTGACTCCTGAGTATAGTTATCCATTAGAGTTTAATGTTTAATTACATAAAAGGTTGGCTGGTGGACAAAGAAGCCAACTGCCTGAATGAGTGACCACGGGCTGTTTTTGTGATGGACATGCTGGCTGACAGTCTGATTGTATTTCTAGCTGAGCAAGTATCTCGCTTTGCTGATTTCACACTGTAGTTGACTGATTTAGTGGCCACTGCTAAATCAAGTACTCACTGAAGTCTGTCAGGACCTCGGGCTGTTTTTTTTCTCTAAATCCATTCAGAAAGGAGCACAGTTGAAATCGACTCCCACCAAATCAATCCACTGTGCCGCTGGACATTTAACTTGCACTTTTATTTCCAACCCTTTGAAATGTAATCTTGACACAGCTGCATCACTAAAGCCGAGGATACAAAGTAAAATGTTTGTGAAGTGTGTTTCATAAAATTTTTGCAGGGTCATTTGAAAATACCTCTTTTATATCTCTAAGTTTGAAACCCCAAACCAGAGGGGTAAATAACCCAGCTTAGACTGCAAGTAGGGGGTGACTGTGATTTGGCTCCATTTTGAGTTCAAAATTAACAGGCACATTTAAATCTAACAAAACATGTAAATGAAAAGTTAAACACAATCCAGAGGGGTTGGGGAAGGGTTGTGTGCTATTTTTCTGACAAACAACAGAAGCCTTTCTGTTTACATGCATTTTTTCAGGATGGTTATAAGTTGTTTTCAGTCTAGAGACACCATTAAAATGATAGCACCAAAAGAGTGCAAGAGCCTTCTTGGAATGCAAGGTATGGTTACTATTATTGTTCCTTGCACGGATGCTTGAAGTGCTTACTCTAACATGACCATAGACTGTATATACTACGGAAGACTTGGTACAGTCTATGAACACGACCCAAATCTTACCATCATTCACACACATCAGGCCTGATACAAATTGGTATTTTATGGATTATGCACACAACTTTGTAAAAACTGTCTCTGTATCCCCTGTTCTAATCTTCAAAAGTGATGCCCACTCCACTGGGTTTAACCTCACATGTTTCTGCAAAGACCTACAAAAAACCCTTCTTTTCATCATGGTGAAACTCTAAGAGGAAGTCCACATATTTTAGCTGAACATCTATTTTGCTATGTTTTGGATGAGTTACAGGGTTCATAGTTGATTGAACTCCTTAAAGGAGTTTCATCTAATCTACTTGATTTCTTATCAAAGGATGCAGCTGGAGCAGAGGGTCAAAGTTGGAGGATTTTTTGGCACTTTGCTGAAAAAAAACTTCAAATTGACTTCTTCCTGCAAATTGACGTTACGTGATCAGAGCCGCATCTCTAACAACTATGGATTCTTCACAAAACTTGGTCTGCTATTCATAAACAACAGACTGTTGCTATGGAGTATTGACCAATCAGAACCAAATATAAACTTAGTTGATTGTTGTGTGTCCCTGGATTCACACTCACCCAACTTAAAACAAGATTGTTACCTAGCTCTATGTAGACAAATTAAATGGAAGTTTAAAACAGTAACTTATAATATAGATAATACAGATATTATTAGAAACAAAGCAACCACAGCTTCAACAGTCAAGGCAAAGCACATAAATAGAAACCAAACAGGACAAAAGAAACGTCCAGACATCTATTTTGGTCCCATCACTTCTCTCCAGTCTAAGGTGTTGTCAGATGTCCTCTGAAGGTGTGAAAGTGTATCCTTGGGCAGAGTGATGCAGCAGGAAGTTGTGGCAGTGTGACAAAGACCTATCCCTTTATGCATGTATCTTTATCTCTTTCTAATCTGCCGGCTTCCCGTCTGTCTGCATTTGTCTCTTGTGTTGGTCTGTAGGTGACTGTTTCTATCGCAGCTCTGTGTAAACACTGTATGTGAGTCACCGCAGTCATGACTTTACACTTTGTTCCAGACACAATCTTATTTACAGCAAGTGATCCGTATCCATCCCCCTCAAAGAATAAAACGCTTCCTTCTAGGGTGCAGCGTTCATTAGCATGAGTGGAGAGTCTCTCAGCATGGCTAATAGACATTAGAAATAATTTAATCTTATTATGGGTAATGCATATGGGTTCACAAGCGTGCAAGGCCATTGCTTCTATCTCCTAGATGGGAGCAAGAATGAAGATGGCAGTGTGTCATTAAACTTAACTGAACTTAATATGATGTCTTGTGTTATATGATGAGACTTTAAAGTATGACATTCATGGTTTTAAACAGGCACATGGTTGAACTGTGCATAAAAAGAATTGACTTTCTGTAATGTCTGTAAATAAAATTCAAGGGCTTTAACAGGAGCCTGATTTTGCATTTACAATAATAATCATCATCATCGTCAGAGAGAACTCTGGGCATACATTAGGTAGAAATGGTACATTAGATTACCAATGTCACTACTGCCAACCACTAGGGTTGGGAATCACCAGTGGTCCCACGATACGATATTATCATGATACTTGGGCCACGATACGATATTATTGCGATTTTTACAATGTTGTTGTTGCATGTTCACATTAACAATAAATGTGAAAAAAATCAATTCTTGGTAAATGAGACAATACGATAGACACTAGACAAATATTGCGATACTATGCTGTACTGATTTTTTCTCCCACCCCTACCAACCGCTAACCTTAGCAACCAGCTAACTTGCTAATATTATTATCAGCTAGGATTTGACTGAAAGCTACTTTAAGAAGTTGGTCGTATTAAACCATACATGAACAGAATAGTTACACAAATCTTGTGAAATCTTGTTTATTTTCACACATCAGATGAATCATATCTGAAACGTACAAATAAGGGTCAATATGTTCCTGCAACATGCATTTGATCAGACTCTAGGCAGGAACATGTAGGGCTGGGCGATAAACTGAAAATTTACAAAATTTATGACAATAACAACGTCATTTTGCCCATGTCAATATACATTTGGTGTCGAAAAAAGAGATAAAAAAATAATGGTTTCGGATGTGTGTAGGTAGGCTATGGTCTCATGTCCCTTTAAGAAACTGTCCTTTGTCTGAGACATGACTCCACCATATCCAGTCCGTAACAAAGAAGGAAAGACAGGTGAGGAGATGGAGGACGGTTCAAAAGTTGTGGCTGAAGTAGACGAAGTTAATGTGGGAGGGGGTGAGGAGCTTGTGGAGTAGTTATCATCCATTTATCGTTATCGAGGTGAACTGCTCAATATATCCTGATATTGATTCGAGGCCATATCGCCCAGCCCTAGAAACCCGCTACACTTCATGGTACGCTTGGATTCTTTTAACCATTTTGAAAAATTCTGCAGGTTTGGATTCTGTTTCAAAAGGCATAAATTTGTTATTTTTACATAATGGCACTGCTTTACATAATCCAAAAAGACATTCAGGGTTTTTATCTTGTATTTTGGGGCATTTTTGCTTTTTTAAATACACGGCCTTGAACGTCACCTCAGAACAGATTCATGCTCATCTGGAAAAAATGGACCAAGGTATTTCAGGAGACTGAAATAGAGTCACATGCAGCTCATGTTGCCAGGTTGTATGTGTGTTATAATGTCACCGCAATATCAAAGAGGAACCACAAGCAGTCTGTGTGTTTTGGTTAAGGCCAGCCTGAACAGCAGCCAGTAACAGATGGCGCCGTCATGGTACAAGCAACAGGAGAAGAGCATAAGAAGGATTTTGTCATTTTCTATACTATCTTTCACTCTGCAGCTTCTTCTTTTTAATAGACCAGCCAAGTAATGCAAAAGCTCAAATATATGCCACTGAACCAGAACGCGCATGCTTTCATTAAAATGATAAGCCTGTTCGTGTCTAAGGGCGCCTTTTCTGCAGGTTAAAAATGAAAGAAGGACCTTTTTTGTAACGTCTTCTAGTCATGACACCGCTGATTGCTTGCTTTATTTTAACTATTGTTCAATGGCTGATGCCAAAGTAGATAATTGCGGTGCCTACTTATGAGCTGCCAGGTGCATCATCATGATTTATGTCGCACTGAAGCTTAAAATACCTCAAATTACCTGCCACAAAGATGAAAGCCACCTCAGCGAGCAGGAGACGTGTGAGGAGAGGAATTGGCTCCGTAAATCAAATAACACCGTGTGCAGCGTGCAAGTGGGATGAGATGTCCTGTGTGTTGTTTTTGTGTGGGATCATCTGCACTGTGCGTCGTGTAAGGATGTGCATGAGTGGGATAATACTGTGTGTGCAGTGTGAGGGGGAGCTAAACATGCATTCTCATATTCTTAGTGAGAGTAAAGGAACACTGAGACCCTTCCCTCTTTTTTTGTTCTCTGGCTCCTGTCCCTCACTGCCTCTCCTGTTTCACGGTCTCAGGAGTCAAAACCACAAAGCAAAGCGAGTTCACCTTCAAGAGGAAAGAAGAAGGAAGGTAGAAGGAAGTGAAGGTGTATAGTCATGGGCTCAGTTAACCCCGGTGGGTTACTCTTAAATGTAGGTTGAGACTCTTCCTCAGGCTGCTGCCTTTCATCTTATCCGTTTTCTTCCTCTGCTGCTCTCTCTCTCTCTCTCTCTCTCTGTCTGTCTCTCTGTCTGTTTGTCTCATGTTCTTCTTCTTCTTACTCGCTCAGTTTTTGAGTTTTTGACAGCCTTCCTTAGGCTCAGTCTGTTTTGGAGTGGGCACGAGGCATTATCTCCTTTAATTGACACAGCAAGCCAAGAAAACACAACAGACACGCAAAGAAACTAATGAAATAATGACACAAACACACACAAAGAACAGCTGAGAGAGGGAGATAATTAAAAATTAGAAGGGAAGAAATAATGGGGATACATTATTTGATGGTATTAATAACTCAGAGTGAGGTTTGGGAGTTGTTTGAATATTTCTCTCACAAGCAAGAGTTCCAGTACCGACAAGAACAACACTTTCATCACGCCATGCCAACACGATTTATAAAGCGACAACAAATAAAAGATGCCAACTTTAAAAAAAAAATCTCCAAAAAGGTCAAATATTTTTAGTTTCAGCCACTCAAAGACAAAAAGATCTGTTTTCTCCTTTTAATTTTATCTGAAATACCCAAAGGAACCGGGATCCAACATCTTTTCAAAAAATCAATCAAAAGCAAATACTATCTTTAGTCACAGTCCAACCAGTAGCCACGACATGATAACCGCTCCAGAGGTGGGATTTTATGACATGCCCACTCACAAACAAGCAGATTTACATTTATAGGACAGGCATAAGGGAAAAACATCCCGCGTGGGCATACAGATGGCAAACATGCCGAACAGTAAACACACACATGGACAGGCCACACTCCGCATGGTGGCTGACAGTCAGAGGAGAGCAGCGATGTTGAGAGGTTTTCAGTGTCGTGAGTCTCAGAGACCCATGGGTGCTGATTTGAGTCCAAGAAAAACTGAAAGGGTTCCCAACTAGAGACAAAGTGATGAAGTGGTCGGCTTATCACTGATCCAGCTTATTACTAGAATAATCAACATTGGCTGATACCTGTGCTCACGAGGCTGATTAAACTAAAAATAAAAAAATATTAATAAATAAATAAATATAGTGCCCAGTATAAGTCAGTACACCCCCTATTAAAAGTAAAGTATTACTCAATATAGATGAGCAAAAGTACAATTTCCTAAGTTTTGACAAAGCTGAGTTTAACATAATATTTTATTTACCATAATATAAAAAAAAGGGTAACATGGTAACTAAAATTTAGCTTTACTCCCAGAACTTTGATTGGGGTGTACTCCTTTTTGCATCACGATTTTAAATTGAAAAAAAAATACTTTTTGTACGCAACGTACAAAATCTTGTTTGCAATAAATGGCCTACATTTGGGGGGAGTATTTTGTTATAAAGTCTGACAATGAAAATGTTGATTTTGAAAGGAAACTAAAGGTTTTCTGACAATGCTGAAGGGGTGTATTCATTTATGCTGAGCACTGCAACTCATAACTAAATAACATCTGCAGACAATGAAGGCAACTTCATCTGTCACCTCTGTCAAGCGATGTCCACATCCCTGAAATGAAACCCTGTCATGATATATTCTGTTTATTTAGTTTTTCCCCTGGTTTTGTGATTTCAGTGAATTTTCCTTGTGATTTTCTCTCGTGTTTCTGTTCCCCTGGAGTCCTGCATTGTGAGTTTTCAGTTTGTGTCTGACCCTGTTTCCCTCATGTTCTCAGTGTTTTATTCTGTATATCAGTTTTCAGTGTTTCCTGTTTCATTTTGAGGTAGTTTATTCCCAGTGTTTCTAGTCTTGTTTTACTTCCTCAGTTCTCCCTCCTTAGTGATTGTCTGCACCGGTGTCTCTGTGTCTCACCTGCCTCTCGTTGCTCGTTTCCCTGTGTCTGTATATATAGTCCTTGTCTTTCCCTGTTTCCCTGTGTTGTATGTCTATGTCTCAAGTGTCTCCAGTGTCTCCTCGTAGTTTTTTCCCCCTGTGCATTTTTTGGATTTTTGAGCTGGACATTTTCTACTAAGTTGTTGTTGCTTCTTGTTTAGCTCTTGTTTTAAATAAACCCTTTTTTGTCGTCCTGGATTTGGGTCTTTCCCTTTTTTTTTGTTTCACCCTGAAACGTCACAAACCCTTTACATCATAGATAACAGCAAAACAAACACCGAACACTAACAGGCTTGAGATTTAATATAAAATGTATTATTGTAAATAGAGTCATGGATTTTAGTGATCATGTTTTTAATCTATAGCATCACCCAAAGTATTTTTCTATTTGACTAATTAATTAAAAATCCATTCAAAACATGTCACAGACTTAGACGACCATGGATGTTACGTACAAAATGAAGAAAACAAACTATAACATGATATTGTCGTTGTCTGTTGGCCATTGCCTGACCTGCTCTCCAATTACTGGCATCGCTATCAGCCAATGAAAATATATCACCAGGTGACCGCCGATGTAGTCAGGTGACTTACAGGGCAGGAAGTAAAACCAAAAAGAGAAAAACGATCGAGGTGAGGAAGAGTAAGGAGGAAGAGCGAGGACCTGAGCCAGGCAGACAGCACTCCAGCACTGCCCACTGTTGGCTCTCCGCTACATAAGCACTCCCTGGACACTGACAATAATGCTTTCACTTCATAATACTATCTCTGGCTCACAGGCTGCCGGCCAAGCGCACACATATCTTCCAGTGTGTGTGTGAGTGTTTGTGTGAGTGTATAAATGTGTGTGTGTTTGTGTGTGTGTGTGTGTGAGTGAGACGTCAGCAGCCATAATCTAAAGGCAGGCTGAATCCTTGAGCACATCCTTGTGCACAACGACAGTAAAGCTCTATGTGGTTATAAATGGATACAAATCCAACACAAATGTACCTTTTATGACTCACATACACACACACATTATCAGAGTGTGCGCGCTCACACACTCCAGCAGAGGACTAATCAAACCTTGCTGTAGTTTAAAAGCCCTTCAGGCATGCACTTATCAGATATAAAACATGCTGTATGCACAAAATCACATTACATATATACACACATGCATTTAATAATGCCAACACACACACACACACAGGAGTACACACACACACACACACATACACCATATTGCTGGAGCTAAATGGAGACAGGGAGACAACTGTGAGACAGCATGAAAGCTGGCAGGAACAACAGAAACATCATGGAAAAACACAACAACCTCCTCGGGTGATCCGACACACACGCAGACAACAGCAAAAGGCGCCACACAAAGACCAAATGCACGAGGACAGACTGTTGCCATTTACCTTTTTGTGCGTCGAAACATGTTGCCGGTAGCAGAGGCTGTGTTGGCAGATGAACATGAGAGCAGCTGAGCCTCCACACATGCACACTCATACGCGCGTGCAGGCGGTCAAAAAGCAGCAATTACACTCCACACCAGCATGTCAGCCTCCTCTGGCCGGTTAAACACACATGCACACACTCAGCAATACCTCGCCACGGTACTGCACACATGAGTGTTGAGGTGCATGAAGGAAAAGGGGGAGAAACGGTGAGGATGGTTTTGGAAATATGTCCCAGACTAAGTGACAGTGGAATTACAGAGAGAGAGAAGAAGAGGAGGAGGAGGAGGAAGAGAAACGGCTGTCGAGCATCTCTCATAGAAGAGGAGAGAGAGAGAGAGAGAGAGAGAGAGAGAGAGAGAATTGTGGGGCTGCTCTCTCTCAAGGGTATCGTGCCAAGCCAGGAAGTGTAAAACCACAGAGCGATGGGAGGGGAGGAGGGGGGGAGGCAGAGAGAAAGAGAGAGAGAGAGAGAGAAATACAGGTAAATAGTGAATGAGAAAGGAAAGCAGCATGTGGGAGAAAGTGAGCAAGAGTGCAGGACAGAGAGAGAGGGAGAGAGAGAGAGAGAGAGAGAGAGAGAGAGACAGAGCCAATGAGAGGGAGGAGGAGAGACGAGGGAGCAGTGAACTGGAGACTAATGTGAATGACAAGATGGGGGAAAGGAGAGACACAAGGGGAGGGAAGGGCGTTAGGAGTGTGTCCTCACATGTGAGTGAGTGTTTTTCTGAGTGCTACAGCTCTCTTATGAGTTTCAACATTACCACCACTTACATTATGAAAAAACACAAGCTATTCAAGAATGACCTCATATCTATTTTTACTTTTCCTGCTTCGACCACAAAACTGAAGACAAACATAGTTAAGTCTTCTTTGATATGGACCCATACACCCATACAAAACTTCTCTTTTCCAGATGTCCATAAAACAACAACAAATTATTATTCCATCTTTAAGTTTTCCTGGATGTCTGTTCACTCTGTGCATACATTTTTTAGCTCATCATCCATCCCTAGTACTATCCCCTTGGTATTGAGCTGGGTGATATGGCCTCAAATCAATATCAGGATATATTGAGTAGTTCAACTCGATAACAATAAATGGACGATAACTACTCCACAAGCTGCTCGCCCCCTCCCACATTAACTTTGTCTACTTCAGCTGCCACTCGAACTGCTACAACGTTTGAACCGTCCTCCATCTCCTCACCTGTCTTTCCCTCTTTGTTACAGACTGGATGGGGTGGAGTCACGTCTCTGACACAGGACAGCGTCTTAAGGGGACATGAGACCATAGCCTATCTACACACATCCAAAACTAACTTGCATTAATCTATTTTTTGACACCGAATATACTGACATGGGCAAAATGATGTCAGTTATTGTCGTAAATTTGGGATATGGCTCTTATCTCAAGTCCATTTGCTGCTTTTTAAATCTCCTTCTATTGCAGTGTATTTTAAAAACAGTAAAACACAGTATTATAAAGGACATCATGTGTAACAAGCAGTATATAGTAAATTTGTTGGGACCATTTTCACATTTTCAGCTGCACATGTCGTGTTCAAGGACAGCAGGTCAATGTTGTGTACGCAGGATTATCTCAAAATAATCCATGTTTATGTGGGATCAAGCCCCCCGAGGAAATATTAAAGCTGATTTGGTGTTTTAATCATAATGGGGGTCTATAGTTTGTGGAAATAAGTAATATATGCTGCATACTATAGAGGATAAGTCCAAGCAAATTTGGTCATAGCCTTAAAAAACAAATTTGATTTACTACCCTGGGCAAAATTATCTTCAGGTGAACCGAGTCACGGCTATTGCTTATATTAAAAAAAAGAAAGAAAAAAAAAAGTAGTTTTTAATCTTTAGTAAACAAAGAAAAGTCACAATTGACATTTTTCATTTAACTTTTTGTTATCATTTCAAAGTATTTAAACATCCAGCAGGGACGCACATGTAAAAGACAGCAAACTCTATCAGATGAACTCACACACTCTCAGTTTCAAGTCTCCCTTTTTGCAAAAAAAAAAGCCCATTATGGTGCACTTAAACTCTATTCTTTGTGAAATGACAATCTAGATGAGCTCTGGCATCGTCTTTTTGCCCTAGATATCGCAGGAGCTGCTCTCCAGCCTGGAGAGATATCATATTTTTGTATGTGTGTGTGCATGCATACATATGTGTGCACCCTCCCTTTCTTTCCTTTGAATAAAATTCACCAAATGTTAAAGCTGACGTGGGGTGACAGTTGCACAGTAGTGCTGAGGGGAGTAATTCAATAATGGATGCTGTCTCTAATGTGGGAGTCTGGATGGATAAAATATACATGGGAGAGGAGAGACACTGGGAGGAGGGGGAGGTATGGAGGGGGAGGGGGTGGTGATATCACTGAAACACTGTGGGGGATCACAGACAGGGATGGGCGGCAGCATGATATCATATGGGCTACAACGTGTGTGTGTTTGTGTGTCATGTTTATGCATGTCTATACCAGGCTTTTTCTTGAGGAAATTTTACCTGTTTGTTGGATTTTTGTCCGACAAACATCTTATAAAATTCTTCTATAAACCCAAACCCAATTTAAGACCACTGCTCCACCAACAGAACCAGAAGAACACGTGCAGAAAAACCCGTTAGAGGTGGGAGGTCTGAGTGCAGGAACAGAGGACCGTAAGCCTGTCTCTGGTGTTTCCTTTATGTCATGCTGTGAAATCTGCCACCCCACCACATGAGTCAGGGGTCAGGGACAAAACACACCCTATGACAGCAGTCAGGGATACACATGCGCACTGCAAGCTAAGACACACACACACACACACAAAGGCTGCACGATATTGGAAAAAACTAACATTGCAATTTTTTTTCAACCCTGTGATCTATATTGCAATATTAAAAAATACAGGAATTTTCACCAGATGACCTGAATAGCACCTTATGCTATGCTGCACTGCTGAAGTCTTGTGGAAAATTAACCTGCACTGATCTTACCTCTTTTTGTGAGTGTTAGTAGAATGGCTTCTGTCCGTCTAAGAGATATTTTTAGCTTGCTTTTAGTTTTAACTAGCTTGCTTCACACACCAACATGATCAGTTTGTCCTTCATTTTAGATACCAGTGAACAACCGTCCATTTTCATACATCACCCGGCAACCTTCATGCTGATTGGTTATCGCAACAGGAATATCCGCTCAAGTTGAGACATTTTCAGCTCCCGCCCAATTCGCGTCATTCAGGCCGCCAGAGTAGTAGGAGCATCTAATCACGTCTTTGCATTGACTTAACATGTAATTTATTATTTAAATGGTTTTACTTGCGCTTGGTATGTGGAGACAGTAACAGTTTACATGTAAAGAAACTGTACCAAAGTGTTAAATCTTTTGACATCCTGCTCTTTTAAAATCACCTAAAGTAGAAAAAAAATCAAAGCAACAATTTCATTAAACCTTCAAAGATTTCAGTACCTCAAATGCTGATGACATAATATCGAAAATTACACCCCCTGCCCATGTTCAAAGGCATTTTCAGACAGCATTTGGAGCCGACACAAGACACTTTTCCAAAATCCTGTCTGATTTGTGAAGTGCTTTTAGCAGCAGCAGCAGCAGCAGCAGCAGCCAGCTCAGGCTCTCCAAATCAAACTTTAAGAGTAGATGAGAACATTCTCGGTTAGTCTTTGTAAACGTAAAAAGATAGATGCCACGAAGCAACCAGTGATTAAGACGAAGCAAAGAAAACACTGCCAGGATTCAAAACAGTGTCACTTTTGCCTCAAGTAAAGTGAAATACCGGTAAGTGTCTTTCAATCAAAATAAAAGAGTACATCAGTTCCAGCTGAAAGGGAGAGTTGTTCCATTTCAGCACCACGGACAGAGACTCGACATCGCAACAAGAGCTGAAGTGCTGTTTACAATATCCGTCCTGGATCCAGATTGGACTCTATTGTCGTCGTTGTTACAACTGCTTTAAGTGTAACCATTTTAGCTTGCCTGCGGAACAAATCAAGACTCAACTCAAACCTCCCAGGGTTAGTTAATCTCACCCTTTTCTAAGTGGCACAGAAAATAACTCCACAGGGTTTCTAATTCTGTCTCCAACTGTGGAGAAGCCAACTAAAAGTCGCTCAGTCTCTGAGAAGCCTATCATGTTTTGTGAAGCTGCCTAAACATGATCATATCTGGCTCTAATGAGGACATTTCAAAGGATATCCATTCATCTCTTTATTAAAGAGCACCACAAGGGCTCTGTTTCATACTTACTGCTTTTGACTGCCATGTTTTCCCTTAAGAGACATTACTTTCCAATAATGGGTAATAATAGGATGTCAGTGAGGTTAAATGAACCATTGTTAAAGGGTTTCATGAGGACTCTGTAGACCTGTCAAAAGGCCAAAGCTAAAACCAAAAATAAAGACTTAAGATGTGGTAAAAATGTTTGACTCTTCCTCGTTAAACTTCATAATTTTGACTGGTCAATCAGCTCTGTTTACTAGCTTAAATCCAATGCATGAAGAAGTTTATAATCTCAGACAAATCCCTTTAGATGCATCATCTCATTCTCAAGAGTTCAAATATCTAAGCCTTTATAGGAAAGATCTTCATTTGCATTTTCAAGCACAGAGGTTAAAAAGGTTAACCGATCTTCATTTAAAGAAATGTGTTTTAAATTCAGAAACGACGTGATTCTTTAAACATGGAGAAGAAATGTATAATCGAGGAAAAAAAGTGCTGCAGAAAAACTAAACTATTACATTACAGCAAATGTATAAAGAATGCTAATTCACTGGTACAGTTTGTTAGAGATGTGACCCGTCTACAATCTGCCAGAACCTGATTTTATTGTTTCAATGAAAAAGAGACACAGTATAACAGAGATTTTCTTTATATATAACCCAGCTGCAGGGCTGACCTTCACACTTGGTGTTTAAAGCCTGACAGTCAGCTAATGATACCCCGAGCTACATGGCTAGCTGATAGTTACAGCAATCACATAAAAGTGGGTATTTTAGCAAAGCTAGCTGGCAGAAGCAATTTCTTAATAAAAGCTGCTAGGTCTTATAAATGGAGTCTTGTTATTGAAGCATGTTTGTATAGTTTAGAATTGTATTCTTGTCATTGCGTTTGCTGCTGGTGCAGTTTTGTCTTTTGTATCCAGTTTTCCTGTTGCATGTGATTTGGACCTGTGTTTATAAATCTGGATACACAGCTTTTTAACTAAGATCATATGGTTGTTGTTTGGCTATCCATTATTGTTATTATTAGTTGTTGTAATAGTTTCTGATGGTGATCCTGTACACTCTGTATCTCAGCTGAAACTGTAGGGGAGTTTGCTCAGCAAAGGCTACTTTGGGATTTGAACAGTTTGAATTGGACTAATTAGGTGCAATTTGGCAGTCTTTGTAGGACCCCATTCTGTTTTTGTGTCACTGCTATGCAAGAAAACTGTGTTATAAAAAAGAAAATAAAACCGCCTCTATGGAAAATGCTGTTTGGGTTTGTCTTCTTAATGATGCTGTTGAAGCCTCATAAAAGCTAAAAACACACGGGTCTGGGCGTCTTTTTTTTTCTTAATAAGAGAGCTGTGAGTCTTGTCCTTCATCACATCGTCTCTTTTTAAACTTTATAAATGTCACAGAACGATAAACAACATGAGTCATTCACTAACTGCTCTGTAGATTTGATGGCTTAACTCGTGTGTGTTACATGTCATATATTGCTCCGTCCTTCCCTCTGTAAACCTCTCCGCCTCCTGAAGCACATGGGGCACTGAGTTCACAGCGCGGCTCTCTCGCTGCTGAACTCTCATTGCACGGCTCACTGGTGCAACAGATTGACGCTCTGAGAGTGAAAGGGCTCCCGCAAAGCTGGAGCATGCTGCAGTCTGGAGACAAGGCTCCCGCTGCAAAATACCATTACCTGACCATGACTTCCTTTTAACAAAGCTGGAGAGACTCCAGCTCTTGAAAAATGTTCTTTCTACACTGTGTCTGCACTTCAGCACTTTCTTTAGCTTTATGCAAGAAAAACATGAAGAAAAGAAAAAGCCAAACAAGACGCAAATTTACTTTAGTATTTTGAGTCACACCAAAGTACTGAGGGGCTTATAAATCCTTTACTTTTC
The DNA here is from genome assembly GCA_962446985.1 of Xyrichtys novacula. Classification (NCBI taxonomy): domain Eukaryota; kingdom Metazoa; phylum Chordata; class Actinopteri; order Labriformes; family Labridae; genus Xyrichtys; species Xyrichtys novacula. Next base: position 29,473,393 of record OY660866.1, on the reverse strand, counting down.
TGAAATTTATCAGAATGAAACACTTGTTCTCCCTGCCACATAAACCAAAACATTTAGCTGCACAGCACCAAAATCTGTGTATTTTAGGATGAACTAGAATACAAACTGGAGAAAGAACCTCGCAGCACAAAGAAACAGGTGTGAACTTACCTGCTACTTTTCCGGGGCAGAGGTAGATCCTTCTGGGGAGAACGACAGAGCCCAAAAGAAAAAGAAAAGAGGGAAAGAAAACTTGGTTAGGCTTTTAAAAAAGAAAATATACTGTTAGTTTGACAGTAAATATGAATGAGCATAAAACCTCTGTCATCTCTTATCATTAGTAGCATCAAAAGGAGTAATTATGAGCAAACACTGACCCATGTTAAACCAGGTAAAGACAGTTCTGACCTTTTTTCTCCTTATATTCAACTTTAAATGTGTTTCATATACAGCACTTAACCGCTGTTTCCATGTGTGCCTCCCATAATACAAAGAGGATGTTTTTAAATCTGACTTTAAACTACTCAACACTGACACCAGAGTGTGAGGGATGTTAAAGTCTGGATACATTAATATTTTTCTATACATTTGTTTTCATTTTCCATACTTTTTAAGACCTGGAAGTTGATCCAATTTATTTTCAAACTTACGCAAGAACCCTAATATCACTATGAATTTTACTTTATTTTAAAAGTTACTTTATAGTAAACTTTTTTTGCAGACCTAATTATGGGAACTGCAGACTTAATTATTTTCTCTTATTGCAAATGTTCATTTTTATTGAAGTTTTTATTGTTTATTTTATGTCATTTTATTAGTCATCTCTGTTCTTAGTCTTTTTCTTAATTCCCATCTTAGAGGTTTTTACTTCTTTTACCCCCTTTTAAATGGTAAAGAGCTCTTACTTATCTATAATTTAATATTATTTTCTTGTTTTAGTCCATCAGGTTCTAGTCTTTCTTTTCACCATTTTTGTTTTTATTTTTACCTCCAGTGTTTCCTAAAGGTCGCTCTTTCCTCACACAATGTCTCGGTGTCAGGCCATGTCTCTTTAACGATATATCTTCAATTCTCACACTGTGTGCACTTGTTTGTGTGTATATGTGGGTGAGTGAGTGAGGGTGGGTGTGTGCCTTTGTGTGCGTGTGGGTGCATGGGTGGGTGTGTGGGTGGGAGAGTCGGGTTTTATTGTCATTAATTGTTGTTTTTAGCCTCTGTGAGGCACTTTGAACTGCATTTTTCTATGAAAAGTGCCATAAAAATGAAGTTGAATTTGAAGTTTGCACAAGAAAATCTACACTAGAGTCTGAAAAATATGTTACTGTGCATTAGACACTAATTCTCTGATAATGCAGAGACTGTGGTTAATCTCATGTTCTAAAGTAAATATCATCCTATTGTAAAGTAGACTGTTGTAACATTAAAGCCATTGTTGTGTTTTCTCTGTTTAACGTCCTTTTCAAGTGGAAACCAGTTTGAAAACTGATCCCCCTTAAGTGCTCTGCTCGGAGATTTCCCAGCTACAGGAATCACCAGGTTTAGAGGAGCTAAAGTCAATTTTAAAAATGTTGCTGCTATATTTATGAAACCGGGACACATCAACCGAGACTCTGATGTGATTTAAATCTACTGGGATGAATCTGTGTGGTGCTTATTGCCAATCCATTCTCACTTCAATCAGCTCAGGTGAGATCAGGTTACTGTCAATTTCTATTGTCAGCATGCTCCCTGCTATCTATTCCATAGCCAAGTGGCTCCGTTAAAAAGATATCATCATTTGTATCTTTTCACTTGGGAAGGTTTATGGACACAGGGCCATGACAACGAGATGAAAAGATTCCCAGCAACAAAACAGACAGCGCCTGAAGTTGAAAACAAGCACTAACGTGGAGGGAAAAAACGCGAGACTGTAATTGGTTTTCCAGAGGAGAATTCTCATCCTGTTCAATGAGAGCAGTCTTAAAATTTCCCTTTCCATCTTTCACACACAGTCTATCTCTTTGTCCTTGTATAAGTAAACAAGCAGCACAGAGCCCAAACAAAGAGGAGCTGATGAAACATGACTTGACAGCTGGAGCTCTTGTCTCCAAACAGTCTCAAAACAAGCTCACTACCAGAACTCACCCTCTTTATGTTCTGGCACTGTGAGATGCTAATACTCACACTTAATAAAGAAACTATGGAGAGCAAACGAGAAGTATAAAACCAATCTGTGTCGCAGAGAAGCATTGTAATATTTTCCAAAAAGGCAGGCTGAAAAAACTATAATCATTATTATCCCTCTTGGAGACTGAACAAGTGCAGTGCTGGTGCAGTAATCACATGGTTGTCAAAAGAGAACCTACTCATTACAGGCTGGTCTATTAAAGGAATAATCCCCCTTTTTTTTTGGAAAATGCATTCATTTACTTTCTCTTGGAGAGTCTGAAAAGAAGGCAAAAACCATTCTTATGTTAAAGGTGGGGTAGGCAGGAATCCATAAAAGAAGCATCTTTTTTGTGTTGCATATACAAAAAAGCTATCAGTAAAAAAGCTATTAGTTATTGATGACATTTGGTAATATGACGATATCGCTGTGTTCTGTTATGTCTGTATAGCATTTTAAATTTTTTGAGCGGCCGCTCTTTCTGACTGTAAACAAAGCCATTCTCCGCCTCCCCCAACCTGATTGGTTGTGAGGCAGACGCTGCTCCCCCGTGTTGTGAGGCATGCTCCAATAATGCGCACGAGCCCAAACAAAGTTAGCATGCTACAACATTGGACAGTTGAAACCAACCAAAAAGTACAGAAAACACAAGCAATAAAACAAAGTAAATACCGGAGACTCTGGCGGAATAACGGGCGCTTAAAACTGAGGTAGACCAGACAAGAGCTTAGAAACCGGGTCAACATCAGCATAAATGATGGGGAACGCTTCGGGATCTTACAGACCCTGTAACCTTTCTGCTAGACAGGAAAACCGCTTTAACAAAGTAAGCCAAGACCCGCTGCATTTTGTAGCGCCGCTAAACTGTTGACCTTGGGTCCTGGAGTTTGTCACTTTATCCTAGTTGTAGAAGTCCTGCGAACATTGTGTTTGCTGGTAGTCTGTTGGCATCTACAGTAGCACCAATGCTTTTTACTTTGACGTTGACTGCGCCCCATTTGTAATCATCTAAAGTATTTATCTGCATTATATCTGAATTTAATTGGAACGATACAAGCGAGCAGGAGCGTCTGTTTGCTGGAGCAGAGAGGGAGTGGAGAGGAGGAGCCGAGGGGAAAACTGGTTTGGAGGGGTAGAGTTTACATTCAAGATTTCTCCCAAAAACTGGCACTTCCTCAGATCCTGCCTACTCCACCTTTAACGGTGGAACACAACACCATTAGCTTAGCATAAAGACTGGAAATGAGGGAACAAAGCCAGAGTCAGTATTCAAAAATTCAATCAACAAGACTAAACAAAAGTTAGACATATATTTACATAAGTATTTGGCTGTTTTAGTGTCTCAGCTCTTTATAAACAACTTTTTTTTTTATCTCTATCCTAAGCTATGCTAATTATATACTAGCTGCAGTTTCCTAATTCAAGTATACCGTGAGTGTTAAACCAACCTTTTCTATCACTTGTACTGATGGGAAATAGGCACATTATCAATCACTGTTCCATTAGCACATTAAATCGAAATAGATTATATGATGATTGGCGGGCAGCGTTTCCCATTTCGAGGAAATTGATCTCTTTATTTTCTCAATGGGAGTGACATCAGCTCGCAGCGAGGCTTTCACGGACACAAAGTGAGTGACATCATCAGGAGGAAGTGAGCGGGGCCAGAGTGAGTCAGAGAGCGCCCGGCAGGAGACACGTGTGTGTGTGTGTGTGTGTGTGTGTGTGTGTGTGTGTGTGTGTGTGTGTGTGTGTGTGAGATTGTGTGTGTTTGGGGTGATAGGGGTTGCTAATGGATAAAACCCCCAACACCTGCTTCCTCTCACAGTCAGTCCAACAGAGGGCCTCTGTACAGTCAGTCTGGCATTTCTCTGGACTAAATTTCTCTGCACTTTCAAGTGAGCGTGAATATTTCCGCAACGGAAATATCTTTAATTGTTTAGCTTACAAATTGTACATTTATTACAAAGACAGAGAAAGACAGCTGTACCTTCTTCCTCTCATGCAACAAATACCAGCGCAACTTTGACTTTTAATGTTCAGATTTTAAAGACAGAATTTTCAAAGGGAATATTTCATTTATATACAACTCTATTGGACACAACAAAGGATGAAATTGTTGTATTATTAACAAGCCTACACATTCCCACACAGTTGGTTACAGTTACATTTTTCAGAGCATTAGCAGCCAGCCGTTCATTTTTCTCCTGCTTTCTATGTTTGTCTCTTGTATCTGCATTAGGATTGACAGACCTCATATGTGGTTTTCTTTTACACCTACAGTACAAAGATAAACTGTGTAGTACTATTTATATCCACTGGTACTGTTATATAATATTTTTAAATTTTAATCCTCTCTATAAAACTGTCGCCTTTATCATTTGTTTCATTTGGATGAGCCTGACACAATGGCAGTGTGTTTAACTGCTTGTATGAGCAACGGTGGATAACATACTGAGAGGTAGGCCATGTGATTCGACTTCATATAATACTCACAAGCAGATCACAAGAAGATCATTTGACATACTTCCTGCCGAAGTAACTCTCCTTTAAAGACACACGATAAACTTATATTGTGACCAGCAGCCGGTCCAGTTTTGTTTTTAAGAAAATCTGAAATGACATTGTACTTTAAGACCCACTACGACAAAAATCATTTTTTTTCTTGTTGTCTACATGTTCATATGGCATTTTTCTGATGCTACAGGACATATCGTGAGAAAAAGAAGTGCGGAATTGCATTTCTAAGTATTTCTGCATTCAAATTGCTGTGAATCTTTGGCAGACCGAAACGGCAGGTTCAGAAACAGTGAGATTTCATACATCACAAATCCAAGCTCCGCCCCCGGAGCCCCGCTATGAGGACAATCGCGGAACAAGCGTGTGCGTCAGTGGATTGCAATGCTCGTAAGAAAGCTAATGATGATATTGACCTTCATCATGCCCCAAAAGACATTAGTGTCTGAGAGCTGAATAGCTCCTATGTTACCTGTCACTTCTACTACACCAGCAATGTTAGGCTGCAAGCTAACATGAAGAGAAGTGCGCAAAGCAGCGCTGTCTCCGCCCACGACTCAGAGGCCAATTGTTAATGATCTACTGGAGCTCTGCAGAAGAAAAGCTCCTGAAAATGACACAGGCAATGTCATTTTGGCTAAAAACTTCATAATCACAATTTAAAGACCACTGAGAATACTTTAAGTAGTAAAAAAAACAACAACATTCGGAGTGGTGGGAGGAGGCAAAGTTTTAAACTCAAACACTTGATTTAGCACAAATTTCAGAATTCAAACATCATTCTTAACAGCTTGGCTAAAAAACTGCTGAAACCGGATTAACAAACCTGATCGCTTACTCTGTCTGACTAGTTATTATAGGGTGTCACATGATAATTCCTCTTTGTTGTTGTTTTTTTTATGGTAGAGTTTTATATTTACCCAAAGACAAACTGTGGCCAACTGGAAACTAAAGAGAGAAAATGTTAATATGCCATTGCTTTGGGCAGAGTCATGAGGCTTCTGTTCTGTTTCTGCTGCCAAACTGACAGCAGATTGTGAGGCAAATGTCACGCAGTGCATTCTTCACTTTAATAGTTTTCTTTGAAAGCTTGTACTGGTCATTTCACTGAGAGCTAAAATAACACAGGGTCTCATTGAAAAGTATGAGTCACTCTCTTGATCTATATAACTTTCTTTTTCTTTCACTAAATCCATTTTTACATTTTAACTGGAGCAAGTTTTCCTCTTACCTTGTCCATTTTTGTCTGTTTTGGGGAGTATTAGGTTGAACCCAGGCTGTGGTGCTTCAGAGGCATGTGGCATGAAAATTGAAGTCCAGTTAAAGGAGTTCAAATATTTGAAGCTATTCCCAAATATATTCTGTCCCAGATCTGTTGCTTTGATGTACACTTTGCTCTCTCCCCTCTCTGAATAAACCTGACATGAGAAGGACGGTGTGAGGCAGAACAAAGCAGTGGGCATGGCAGTGAGTGACAGGACTTGGCACAGGGAGCTGGATCTTCTGCACTGATCACACTCTTATCCCTTGTGCTTAGCATATTGGAAATGGGCTCTCTGCCCAGAACTAAATATTGGACAAATTACTCTAGTGTGTGTGTGTGTGTGTATTCAAGCATGTATGTGTGGTGTTCTGTCATACTCTTACAGCAGAGAAGGATGAAACATGTCATATGACTTGTATTTGTTGTGTGCTTGAGAATATAATAGAGGTGTCAGTAAATGGTACACAGAACATACAATGACAAAAGTTCAGGGCTGATACCAATACTTGTTATTAGTAGCTCCTGAGACCAATAATCAATGTTTAAAACCGATTTGCATTGACAGTAAAAATCTTCCAGTCAGATCTGGACCCTGTGTACCATTCAGCCAAATCAAACCACATCTTTTCTTTGTAATGTTGCACAACAGGAATCGCACTCCTCCTCTTTTTGTCAATGATGTGCAAACAGCTCTACTGCATAGTCATCAATGTAGGTTGAAAGCTCAAAGTCAGAAAGCCTTTTTGCAAAATACGTGACCTTATTATCTTCAAAACCAAAGGTCTACAGCAAAGTTCACCCCCGATACAGTGTGTGGATGAAGAAATTAGCTTCTCAGACCGGGAATGTAAACATGTTTTTAGTTGTTGTTGTTGTAAAGATGAGTCTTTTGAGTAGATGTGTGTGTGGTTTACAGCAGTGGTTCTCAACTGGTGGGTTCCGACCTGAAAGTGGGTCGCGGATACGTTCTGGATGCGTCACAAACAGCTGGTCAAAAAAGTAAATATTTAATGCAATATTTATTAGATATTTGATATTCTCTGTATATGAAACTTCAGTAGTTGTCGTCCTCATGTTGTCTCCTTCATGAGCTCTGAAATGCACTTTACTCAATAAAACAAGTGGATTTTTGTTAAAGATTGGACTCTTTAGTTTTTTTCTTGGTTTGAATTCTATAAATGTGGGTCGCGACTTAAGGACAATGGGAAAATGTGGGTCTCAGAGTGAGACCAGTTGAGAACCACTGGTTTACAGGACTTCTGCAGACATCCTGGAACGGGCACTCAAGAAACTGCAGTTTTTGGCACTTCTACGTTGGCTTCATATGTCGAGATTGATTGATTGTTTATGATTAAATATACTTTAGGGATTATTTTATAAAAATGCCCAACTACTGTTTCAGAAAAACTACACACAGCTGCTCTATTTCATTTTTTCACCAGAGAGCACTAAAAAGACTCGAATAAGAAACCGAAATAAGAAACCGAAATAAGAAACGAACACCTCAGAACTAAGCTCCTATCAAGCACCGTAACGCTTGACGGGTAAAGATTAAAATAGACCTCTTAACTCTGATTCAGTATTTATGATGCTCAACTAAACCCACCTCTTTCTCGGCTTTTGTCAAAGTGTTTCTTATCCCACATGCATGAGCAACGAAGTAATCTTTATGAGACACAAACAAGCAACACGTGCATACGCACACACACACGTATGCACACACTGAAACCATTCTCCTCTTTCCTCCATCGTGTCTCTGATGTGAAAGTGGATCCAGGCAGTAAAGAGATCTTGATATTGTAATGACCACTTAAATGGGGTCTACTATAGCCCACAGCTGGTGTCTGCCTCAGGTCTACGCTGCTCCCCCTCAACCCCCACCCCCTCCCGGCCTACCGCCCTCTCAGCCCGTCCTGCTGCTGGTGGTTGGTCTTCCTCCCTGAGGGCACACAGGGCTGTTAGGCCACCATTAGTCCTGCTAATGGGTCTGACAAATGCGCCACATCCTCAGCATTTAGACCTCCTCCGTTTGAGATATTATGGATATCGACTACTTCAATGGACAGGGAGAGCAGGGGCCGGGGTGGGAGTCAATTTGATATGTACATATAGGCATGAGTGTAATGCACAAACACACAGAAGCCCACTCAAGATTGCTGGTATGGCCACAGTCAACTGAATGGATGGACACACACATTAACAGCACTCAGTGTCAGACTAAAATCGAAAGTTTGATTCTACTTGTGAGAGAGTGAATCTTTCCTGCACATGTGTGTGTGTGGGTGTGCTTCAGCAGAACATATTAAATCTTTTCTGTTCATATCTAAATGCCTCTTCCCTGCTGGGCCACCACTACTCTCATTTTTCACAGAAGAAGTTGATATCGAGCTATGTTCAACTTCTGAGGGAAAAAAATAGTCTAAGAGATGCTCAATGTCTTTTACCAGATGTAAAAAGAAACAAAAATACTCCTCTTGAGAGTTTCAATTTCTTGAAAATAGAATTTTGCAATCAATACAAGCTCAGACTCTTGTTTAGTGGTCAATATAACATCAGGGGGAAAATGTGCAGATCAATTTGAAGGTGTTAACTTTGTGGGGAATCCTCACAATAATTTCCTCTAATCTTTCTACTACCGACTACAGCAGCTGGTCAGCTCTCAGTTCTATTTCAGATGGGCCTGTCTGCTGCCTTTGACAGAGTGAATGACCAAATCTTCTTCTCCATAGTCATTAACTAAGCTTGGTATGTCAGGATCTGCCCTCCAGTGGTTTGTGTCTAACCTCACAGGGAGACCTTTTGGAGTATGGAAAGAGGAAGTGTCTGAAGCACATTGCTTATCAACAGGGGTGCCTCAAGGGTCATGGCTTGGTCCCCTCCTTTTCTCTGTGAAGACCACTTAATCTGGAGTAATGGTTTCTCATATCACTGCAATAACATCCAGCACTTCCTGTCATTCCCACCAGATGACACAAGTATGTCCAGATTTGCCCGCTGATGTTTCTAAATGGATGAAGGATAGCACCTTCAGCTCAACCTGTCCAAAACTGAGCTTCTTGTCATTCCAGCCACTCCCTCTCTCAGATCAAGATCCAGTTTGGATCAAATTCATACTAAGTCTTTTCACAGTATGGTTGTCATGATTGATTACTAGCTAATTTTCAAGGTTCATGTGGTCTTGTTTGCTTGATTCACCCATCTATAATATCAGAAAGATCAAACCCTACTGGCTAAACCCACAGGATCCGGAACGGCTCCACTCCGCTCCGGCACGTCAGGCGGATCAAATACACAAGCATTATAATCAATGAGTGTGATTCCACACAATCAGTTTGTGATTCCACTGTTCGGCTCCGCTGCGGATCGACTCCAGCGGTCAGATCAGATATGCAAGGCTTCTATTTTAGCTAGACACCACAGCACAGCGCATCAACTCAGTGCAGCGCAGCATGAGCAGCAGCGGAAGTTGTAAAGAAAGAGTAAAATATCCGGTTAATTTTTAAAAAATAAAATAAAGTCAATATGTTGAACTGTTCTTAGCTTGATAATAGGAGAGGCCAGGGTTGTGGGATGTGGGTGTTTATATACACCGTCGTTTATACACACACAGATCAGTGGATCTCATTCAATGTCTCACGGGGAAATCAGCGAGATCTCATGAGATCTCGTCCAGTTTAGCGAGAAATATTGGTAATCTAGCAAACGCTTCTCCTCCGATGGCGGAGGCGGATCGGATCGGGTGGGCACTGCCGGTCCGGAGCAGAGCTGAGCCGTTCCGGATCCAGTGGGATCCCCTGGTACCTTGCCTGACAGAGCATGCAGTACCTCCAGGCTCTCATAATATCAGGCACTGACTACTGCTACTCCTTACTGGCAGGCCTCCCTGCATTCACAGCTAACATCTGTAGATGATTCACTGAAAAAAAATAAGGGTCTACAAACCCACACACCCATATAAGACCTAAATTACATTATTGACAGACTGTAGTATTGCTCGCTACACTACAGCAAGCTGAAAACCTTTGTGTAAACTCTCACTGGGATACAGTTTGGAGAAAGAATTGACGTTCTGCATTGAGGTGGCAGCAATAAAGCCTGTAATCCATTTAGAAAAAAAAACATCCTCAGATCAAGTTTGTTGGAATGACAAATTTAAAGACTGGCAGTGTAAGTGGAACTCTGTATTAACCAAACGACAACATTTGAGCAGAAATCATCCTATTTTTCTCTTCAGTATTTTTCAAACGGTGAGCAATCATCTGGAGCGGAGCATCTTGTGCATTGTGCTGCAGAGTTCTTTTACAGCGAATTAATTCACAGGAAAGCAGAGAGACTAGCACAGAAGAGCTCTGCCGGCTTTGGCCTTGGTTGATTAATTTCACGCAAAGTGCCCACAACACAGAGGAGAGCCTTGAATGAAGCTTTTATCAATGTTTTCTTCTGTTGATGATTATATAGATATCGGCTAAGTGAAGAGCATACATAATGCAAGTGTTGCAAAATGACCTTAGCCTTTTTTAAATGGACTCAACTCAGCAGGTTTTCATGCATTTATAGATACAACCAACATAAAAACAGATCTGCCTGCTACGCTACACTTCCAACTGAGCATTTTTTGGTCTAAAAGAGGTCTAATAGACGTCTAAATGTAGCCTAGACGACTGGTCTAAAATCAGGCTACCACAGGTCTAAAAATGAAAGCCTTAGACCAAGTCTAAATCTGGGCTATATCTATAATAATAATAATAATGATATTTTTTTATTTTACAGGTGCTCAAAGATCCTTTTAAACAAACACAATTTAAAATACAGAAAATCTTAAGTAATAAGACTAACAATGTAAAAGATTTAAAAAAATCACAATATATTGAAAATTAAAATCCGTTGATATCAATATAAAACATGGTCAATATGCTTTTCGATAGTCGGCATTCTGCCATGTTTTGGTACAGTATATGAATAGACAATGAAAAGAGGAATTTCTGCGGGTCCACTTCACACTGAACCAATCATGTGCTGAATTAGAACCAAGTAGCAAACAACTGCGTAGTAGAGGGCTGCAGCTACACGCAACCATAGCACTTTAACACCGAAAACAGACGACCATTCAGTCCACTTTCTCTAGCTCAACACCTAACCACAAACGTCGAAGAGACACAAAGACCTCACAGATAGAAGCTTGTTGTAATGCAAAAGACATGCTACCAATAAGGACTGTTACATTTCATATTTTATATTGTGAAAAAATATATTATGATAAACACTTTCCCATATCACCCAGCCCTACAAGGACAGTTTTCAAATTTGTAAGATTTTGCCTTTTTTTTCAGCATTTGTTTAACTTGTGATGAATATTTTATTTTCTAAAGTCAGAGACAGTTTTTCCATAAAAATCATGCCCATCTTGCAAAATGCAATTGTGTCAAATGCATTGGTCCTGCATTGGATTAAAATGTGTTTAAAAGTAATGCAATACCTATCAGGTAAATACAATGATAAAAAATTATGACCTCAGCCTTCTGCCTATTCACATACAACAACAGCCTTCTCATGTTAGATCGTGAAAACATCCACATCAAAATATAAACTACTATTTCTTAAACAGAAGTTTGAAAGTGCTCTCACCTGCAGTCTCCGTCTTCGGATGATCCCAGAATCATCCATGGCGCGTGGCAGGTTAACAACACCTGTCAAACGGTCGCGTGGTGGCTCCGGTGGTTTCCAGGTGACAGCGAGAAGATGACCCAATCTCGCGTGGATTTCAACCAGCGTTTATAAAAACCCGTCAAATCACTGGCACACTATTTCTTTTTGGCGGGGTAGCTTTGAACATCATCAGCCGACTATAAACAGCTACTATCCTCGTGCCCTACTTCCACGTTACAATAGAAGATAACATGAACCATTTTGGACCAAAGTATGAAAAGGTTCCGCTCTGACCGGACTGTTCAAGAGGTGGGAACTGCTGAATAAGCGTGAGTGGGACCCGCGTGCACTGCGTGAACTCAGGTCCAGCTGAGAGACTAAAGAAGAAACCTGAGATCAGCTCAGACTGTCAGACTTTCAACTATCACACCACAGATTAGATAAACCACTCAAGTATGTAAACATGTTCAGCCAACATGAAGCCAAAGACGTGTATTAAAATTTTAAAAAACACGCACATCCACAAAAGTCAATTTTTGGTAAAAATCAGAGAAGCGAGTCTTCAAAATGCTCCTACCACACCGATCATCTCTCGATCTACACACCACATCGCTGCAGCAGCACCCCACTACATGTTACAGCAGCCTATGGTTCCCACTCAAAACACATTTTCCGTGACGATGAGACCGATACGTTCACGGAGTTCATTGCATGCATTTTGCAAATTAGCGAATGTAAAACTGCTCATCTCTGATAGATGTGACACAACAGATGCATTTCGGAAAAAGACAGAAACGAGATCAATGAAAATCTGTATCGTCTCCCACGGTCCTCTGCTCAAAGACACACACAGAACGACACACGTCGGCAGTGTTAGAGCTGGATAACTTTACGTTTTCGTCCTCAGAGTGGCAGATTTGTCCGTGGATTTGCGCTCCCACAGGTACACGACGTGTTCACCCTTTCTTGTTGTGGTGGACCATCGTTTTTCTCGTGAAAATTGATCTCTGTTTGCTACACAGGCTTCGCTCCATCCTCGGCTCCTACCACCCACTTCCTACTACCAATGAGGTTTAACCCTTCAACTACCAGAGGCTTGGGTTTCTACTGCATCCACGGGCCAAGAGAGAGGGATTCACGGGACATTTGTTCAAGATTTAAGATTTTTTAAAGTCAAGACTGAAAAACAAGAGAAAAAAAAAGAGTATTGATTCGTGGTCAAAGATAAACTACTCGATAAACAATGGAAAAACTGGCACCTGTTCTGATCATGGATTAGCCCTTTATTGCCTTTTGTATCATATTTGATACATGCTTTTTTATACTTTTATCAAATCAATATGATCAACAAATTACTAAAAAAACACCTTAGTACAGTCCGATAAATGATAAAAATGTCATCTTGTGTTTTATCAGTTTCCAAAAACATCTAAGGTATCAAACAAGATAACTGAAGGACATTTTGAGTTTTTTGGTTTTCAGTACTGAGTGAAATAAACATTTCAGCTCCAAAAGTTTGAATTCTTTGGCCATATTTTGTGGTTTCAGGCATTAAAGGGTTAAACAATTTTTATTTTGTCTTTTTATTAACTTTTTAAAAAATTTCTGTGATTTTATGCTAATTTAAACTTTGATATGACGGACATATATTAATGTTAAATGTTAGTTTGCCTCATTATTTACATTGTGGTATAGCTACTTGCAGAGCCAACTAAGCGCCTGCTTGGGATCCGCGGGTGATATATATTTTTTTGTAGGACGGTAGGGGAAAGTCCCGCCTTCTTCGCCTCTGATTGGCTAGAAAAGCTGGAAACGTCATCACACGTTCAAGCCAAATGTGGGCTGTCGGCTCTGTACACTGAGCAGAAAATTACAGAATATTATTGCACTTCTGAATCTCCAAACCCTCACCCTTATCCTAACCCTTACCCTCACCCTAACCCAACAGACGATGACGTTCCACAGCCAATCAGAGGCAAAGGCCAGTGGCCAGTAGGGGGCCCCCAATAGCAATAAAAATAATAATAATAAAATTTAAATATTTTGTATTTTTTGCATGTATGAGTGATGCTTTCTGTTTGATCAAAAATATATTATTGTAAAAATAAAATAAAGTAAAAGCATTTTAGCGCTGCTGCTGATGTGGGCCTATGATTCTTGCTGCCGATATGCTAAACCCTCACACCCTCTGCTCTGTTACTGCCACCTCTGCCCAGCACTGGTACTACACTCAAACTTCCAGCCCTGCCATCATCTCCATCTGCAGGCTCTGGGTTAAACATTTTCTTATCTTTCTTGAGGTAATTCCAATAAATATGTGAGAAATGATGTGGTCGGAGCCAAATACAGTATTCTGCTGCTACAATAAAAAATTTAATCTTTTTGCAGTCTAACTTCAGAGCCATTCTCACAGAGTTTAACAATTTCATGATTCAAGATTACATACAGGACACCATGACAGAGACTTTGACCTCATGATCAAGTCCAGTCTGCAACAAACAAAGTAAACCAACAGCAGGTTGAAATTAACTATCATCTTCAATGTTTGACGCATGCAGAGTACTTGGCACGCAGCCTGCAGTAATGTGATCCATTTCCTCTGCACAATATTTGCAAAGAGAGTTACTTAGTTACTCAACAGTTAAGTGCTCAGTCCAACTGTTTTTATGCTCTTCTGTGTTCATGGACTGTAGGTGTGCCGTGCATCTGTCTGAATTAGCAGTCCACACAGTGTCTGTCGTGTATCCACTGCAATTTCAATGAAAAATGGCATCAAGCTTCATGCATTATTCAACAATCCCACCTGTCACACATGGGATTCACGGCAACATACCATTTCACAGCTCCTCACCCTTCAGTTACTCACACCCCTGATCCAAATGTTAATGAATGAGCGCTGGCAGTAAACCATAATCCCCCCGTGGTGATTTAAAGAGAAAGAGCTGTTGACGTAATAACTGAAATGGTAGATTTCTTCAAAGTCCATCACAGCACTCACACAGGGTGATATGTCTGTCAAGATGATGGTTGACTGTTTAAAAAAAGACAGACAGGAAAATACTGGTTTAAGATGGCTGCTGGGTTAGATCAGCATGAAGTAGAGAAAGACAAACACACAAGAGGCCGAGCAGCTGGTTTGGCTCCAGCTCCAGGAGGGAGGGAGACAAAAGATAGACTTTGTGGCTTTTAGCATCGTGGCCTTAATGTTCTCCATCTCCCTGAGCAGACAGAGCTGACAGGCTTTAGTCCCTCTTAGAGGGAGATTTACAGCTGACAGATCACTCCCGGTTCAGTTCAGCCTCCCACCTTCACCACTCCAAGCCTCCAAACCCCGAACATGTATGTGTGACAAGAACTCTATGATATGATGGTGGAACAAAAAGTTATTTTCATTATCCATTTGTCTACATGTTTATTTCTATGATTAAATCAGCCTCTTAGTTCATGTGAATTTAAGCAAAACACAACCCCTGTGAACTAATGTGAGGTGTTTAAGAAGCTTATTTTGTCAACATGGTCAATTTCATTAGTATATGTCCGATTGTTTCAGAAAAAAATAGAAATATTAATATAATGTTTCCTATAATACTGTTGTTCTAATAAAAATCCTACTTCTTATGTGTTTTTAGAAGCCTTACTGATAGCATAGCCTAGCATAGCATAATCATCAGTGATCACAGATGCATTTTTGTAGACCTCACTGTGGAGCAGATCTTTGGCGTGTCAAGTTTAAGAATGGAGACCTAATATAAATAATTATATACCTACAGCTTCGATGGTGCTGAGCCTCTCTATCCAGTGGCATCACAATGTAAATGATCACACTCTAGGTAAGTGTATGCCATTTTCGGCAGCACAGCTTCACTCACAAGAGATTTGGTTTGGTACTTATAAAAGTGATGATAAACAATGATCAATGAGTGTAAATCAAAATGTATTGATTCACAGTTTAAAACTCTACCTTTCACCAAAGCCATAACTAGACATGAACTGGTGGAATATGTTTGTAGCGAGACCTCAGGCCAGTCCATTACTGACTACAGCGGGGTGACGCAGCTCAAGGAAGAACATTTATGATCATTTCTTCATGGAAATCCAACCAGACCGAGACGCTAAGGCAGAAGAACTACCGTGTCTGCAGTGTAAAATTATTAATATGGTGATTATTACTTCAAGGAAATGATAAAGTAATGATCATAAATGTTCTTCCTTTGGTTGAGGTTTGTTTATGGCTCCTCAGACTGCTGTGTATTGCTATCCTGAAGTCTTTACTAAAGTTTGTATAACTAGAGAAACAACATTCATCTCTCGACAGGGTGTCTAACCCAGTGTTATGGTGTGTTTGACCCTAAATTAATTCTATGCCAGAGTATCCCTTTAAGTTTAACCTTGTTTATCATGGAGCAGAGAACAAATCATCTGATATATACTCGCATGTCTTCATACTGAACAAGCTGCTCTGGCCTTTTGAAATCTGTCGAAACAATCTGAATAAACCGGGAGCATGACTAAATGTGCTTCAGTGTCAGGTGAAAAATGACATCTCGCACTGACCCAGTTACCAGCCTGCCTGAGTCCCCTTGTACATTGAGCCTGTTCTGCTTTTCTTACTTATATTAAATAATTAATGTCGGCACATGAATTTTACATCTTTTTTGTTCATTAGGTGCTGTGAGATTTGGAGAGGGGAGGAGGCAGCAGTGTAGAGACCCTACAAGCACAGTTTGAACATCACTGTGAAAGACTTTTCCCATCGCTTCATGCAAAAGCTCTCAAAAATGATGTCATCCTTTTTTTTTTTTTTTGGTAACAATTGCCCAGAGGGAGGTCACATGGGGTCAGCTCTCTGCTGCCAAAAAGCTTGGCAGGGCTGGGATTTGGGATATGCCTGCTGCTTGTGTGAATCCCATTTCCCATCCTGGTAAGCCGGTCTCACAAGAGCCACGTCAGCTCGCATCTCTTCATAGACTGCAAGTACCTCCCTCTGAATCCACATCTGCTGTGTGTATATGTGAGGGTTTAGGAGTGGTCCCCACTGCCCCACAACACAGACTGTATTATTATAAGCAAAGTTTTCCTGTACTGATTAGTCATATGATCCACTGTTTTTATGAGCGTTAAGAAAAACAAGAATTTGAAAGGTAAATTCAGTACAATCCATTCTGTAAACCCTTTTTTTGATTAAAGGTGGGGTAGGCAGGAATTCATTAAAGACGCATCTTTTTTTGTGGTGTATATACAAAAAAAAGTTTGTAATATCAGTAAATAGCTATTAGTTATTGATGACATTTGGGAATATCATGATATCACTGTGTTCTTTTACGCCTGTACTATCAACATTTTAAAATTTTTTGAGGGCCCACTCTTTCTGACTGTAAACAAAGCCGTTCCCCACCTCCCAGACCTGATTGGTTGTGAGGCAGACTATTCTCCCTCATGTTGTAAGTCACACTCCACACCCTCGAATAACGTTCACGAGCCTAAACAAAGTTAGCGTGCTACAATATCGGACAATAAAAAATAAAAAACTGAAATTACTGTTTTGCCATGACTGCGGACACAAGCAAGAAAATGAACTAAAAACCGGGCTAATAACTAATAACGGGCGCTTAAAAAAAGGAGGTAGACCGTACAAGAGCTAAAAAGCGGGGTCAACATGAAACATGAACAATGGGGCATGCTTCAGGATCTTATGGACCCTGTAACCTTTCTGCTGGACAGGTAAACCGCTAAGTTGACTTTGCCTGTAATGTGTTACGTTCAAGTCTTTAAGGAGTTGAAAGCATTGTGTTCAAAGGTAGCCTGTTAGCATGCTGCTACATCAGCACTGTTGCTATTGACATTTACTTTGACTGGGCCCCGTTTTAACAAAGTAAGCTAAGTGTCTGTAACAGAAGTGTTTCTTGGCCAACGGGACCTCCTGCATGTTGTAGCACCACTAAACTGTTTACCTCGGGTCCTGGAGTACGTAATTTTATCCTAATTGTAGTTGTTTGCTGGTAGACTTTTGGCGTCTACAGTAGCACCAATGCTTTTTACTTTCACGTTGACTGGGCCCCATTTGTAATTATCTTAAGTATTTGCCTGCATTATTATCTGAATTTAATTGGAACGAAATGAGCGAGCAGGAGCGTCTGTTTGTGGGCGGAGCTTGCTGGAGCAGAGAGGGAGGGGAGAGGAGGAGCTGAGGGGAAAACTGGTTGGGAGGGGTAGAGTTTACGTTCAAGATTTCTCCCAAAAACTGGCACTTCCTCAGATCCTGCCTACCCCACCTTTAATTGGTAAAATGAATTAGTATTAATATCCATACCCATGTGACCCTGTTCCTCCTCAGACATTCTGACCACTCAATAAAGGATATCATCAGACTCTTTCACATCAATTCACTCATGGCTTCTTAAAAGGGTTCTTTATTTTTCACCATAGGGAAAATGTAAAATGCAAACTTGGTATTAAAGTTCAAGTGTCACATCAGCAAAGTTGCTTCTCTGGCATCAAAACATCCTTTTCAGAGTTCCCCGATTACCCCTCCAGTCTTTGACAGTCTCAGAATCGGAGGACTAAATCTCTCGAGGTACTCTTTAAAAATTTCAGTGCTTCTTTGTTTTATCTCTTGTAATCCTGGCTCCTAAGAGAACTTGCAGGTATTAATTTTAGCTTTCTCTTGGACTACAGAGGCATAAAGTAAAATTTGGGACATTAGTCTAAACAGAGGCAGGACATTTATTGAAAATATGATCAGTAAAGTCATGTGGTTAATTATATTGTCTGATGTCATGTTCTCAGAGATTGTGTGTTTCTGAGCGTGTGCCCTTGTAATGTGTATCCTGGGCTTTTAGTGTGTGTGTGTGTGTGTGTGTGTGTGTGTGTGTGTGTGTGTGTGTGTGTGTGTGTGTGTGTGAGTGTGTGGTCACATGGACTTTTTAATTTCCTCTTTGTTCTTTTGGGTGCATCCGGGTTGTAAATGTTGCAAACTCCTTTCTTAAGCTGACATCATCTAATGTTGTACTGTTGAGTCAGTGGGGGACCTGAATGGAGGAAAAGTGCCTTCGAGAAAGTGGGGTAGACCTCTTTTTAAGATGTAAGCTTTTGGGGTTTTGTCCATTTATTTTATGGCACATTGGAAAAAATGGGAAACTGTCTAAAGAGAGTGAAGGTTTACATGTAGAAGATGACTTCAAGTTGGAGAAACTTAGCTGCTATGCCAAAGCAGTGGCCCAAGGTTTCATGATTTGATCTACATCAGAGTATGTTTACAGAGAGACATGGATGATTAAACCTCTAAATTGCCTTTGATAGTACTTTTGAGGGACTTATAACTTCAGGCTCATATCATATAATGTCTACATGTAATGAGTATCCTCAGCTAAATTCAGGGGCAGAGACAAAACAACATAAACAAATGAAAATATAATTCATTCCAAAGACCCTCAAGGCTAGAGCCTGCATATTTTATTTATTATGGCCGTGTTCCCAAAGTGCATCTAAAAACCAACCCATGTAATGACTCCGATAAAGCATAACACAGGATGTATCCACACAACATGCTTATATTGAGATTTTCAATGCAGACCAGCAACTGTCCCTCCTTTTAAGAACATCAAATCCAGACGTTTTACAAAAGCTGCCTTATATAAATAAAGCGGATGTGGCCTCTCTAAAGCTCTTATTTCGCCTCTGTTGCAGTGATAAATCCTGTAAGTTAAGAAATGTTGCCTTATCTGTGTAAAAGATTTCAGGCTGCTGCTAATTGGTATTTATGTGAACATAACCTGAGTCTGTAACAGTGTTTGTACATGTAATAAAAATGGGGTTTACATTGTTCCCATGAATCTTTGAGTTGGATTAAATACTTCACTTTGTTTCTTCAAAACCTCATAGCAATGGTGACTGATTCTCAACAGCAAAAACATTAGAGACGACCTGATCACAGGTTTTATCAAATGAATCCAACACATACTGTATATCGCAGCCAAGAGAGTGAGAGGGGAAATAAGGACAGTTATCCGGCACAGATGTGAGAGCAGCCTGAGGAGAAACTGGATCTCAACCATTTCAGAAAGGGAAAAGTGAAACGAGATCCTGTCCTGCAATCCATGCCACAGTGGCAGAGCTAATCACAGCGAAATACATTAAACTATAAATGCAAATCATGAGAAGACGGAGAGCTAGATGCTTAAAGCAAAAAAAGGTGTCACGGTTTCGAGTAAAACAAAAAGGGAAGGATCCAAATGCAGAACAACAAAAGACTTATTCAAAATAAAACAACAAAAACTTACTTAAGAAATTTCCAACTAAAAATCCAAAAGGGCAAAAAACCAACAGAAGGCACTGGGAGGAAAACCGTAAAGAGACTCTGGAGACACTGGAGACATCGACATACAATGAACCGACCAAGAAGACAAGACTATATATACACAAACAGGGAAACGGGCAACGAGAGGCAGGTGAGACACTGAGACACAGGTGCAGACATTTACTAAGGAGGGAAAACTGAGGAAGTAAAACAAGACTAGAAACACAGGGAATAAACTACTGCAAAATAAAACAGGAAACACTGAAAACTGATAATGAGTAAAACACCGAGAACATGAGGAACTGGGGTCAGACACACACTGAAAACTCACAAGACAGGACTACAGGGGAACAGGAACAACAGGGCACAGAAACACTAGGAAAAAAATCACAAAGGAAACACACTCTAAGGAAACACAAAACCAGGGAAAAACTAACTCAACCAGCACACATGATGACAAAAGGCAGATAATTCATTCCCTGGGAGCATGGCTGTCGGCCTGTCGGGGTTGGAAATCACATAACCACCTGCTCACTATACATTATCCCCTCTGTATTATACATTCAGGGAACAAAACTCACACTCCAGACTTGTGAATCAGCAAACTGAGATGTGAGATGTGGGAATAAATCTCCCTAAATGTTGTGTCAGTTGAATTTTCTGCCTTTTTTAATCACTCCTATTTATGGAGTCTATAAAAGGCAACATTACCACATCTAATCTCCATCCCCTCGGCCCTGCTTTAAAACAATTCCCCTATAGCCTCGAACTTTTAGTCCACAATCTCTCCACTTAAACCTCCTTTTTGTCATCCTCTCTGACTTTCCCCTTAAACCTCTTCATGTCACATACTTCTGAGGTCTTAATACCCCCACACCTCCTCTCTCTCTCCTCTTGTCAGCTTCCACCTTCTCCTTATTTCCAGGCCTGTCTGTGCAGAAGTGGGTCAGAGACTACAGTTGCACTAAAAGCCTAGTCTGGGAAGAGGAGCTTCTCTAAATAAAACAGCGTATGATCAGCAGTCTCTGGAGCACCTCATCATACATACATAAATCCAGCAAAGATGGAGGGGAATGAGTTCAGGAGGGAAACATGATGTATATGGGTTGATGGGTTCACTGGGTTTCTGGACTTGTTGTCTCACTCACATGCAATATGTACTATGTGTTTTACTTCTAAGCCTTTCATGGCAAACTAACTGTTCTAAGAAAGTACACACATGATAGAGTCTTGATGAGTCAAAGAGCTGTTTTTTTTTATTGTGATCCAACCTGCTGAGTTTATGAAAATAGGAAATCTGTGCTGTGGATTCGACTCTGTCACCACCAGGAGGTTTCAGCTGAAAATCTGTTACAATAGCAGCACCTGCTGGCAGAGTCCTGAACTAACAGTTGCACCATAAGATGACAGGCTTTATTTCATTGTATTGTATCTTATTACTATTTTATTGTTTTTATTTATTCATTTTTATTTACTATGTATTGTAAAGCACTTTGGTTCACCGAAAAGGTTGTTGTAAAGGGCTGTATAAGGAACGAACATTTACATTTATAACGAACATAATATTTACTTACTCTTTACTGCTTCTAAAGGTTAACTATTTCAGAATGAACTGTTTTCCATTTTGATCAGATATTTTTTTCGACTTTTTATTCAGTTATTAAGTATATAAGTTGTTTGTTTCATAAGGCTGCTGTTGTACAGACTTTTTTTTATTTATATCAGACTCAAGTAATAAAATATGATTTTTTTCCATATGAATGACTAAAAAAATACAAAATTAAAGAAAAAAAGAAGACATTTTGATGTTCTTGATGTGATG
The DNA here is from genome assembly GCA_962446985.1 of Xyrichtys novacula. Taxonomy (NCBI): domain Eukaryota; kingdom Metazoa; phylum Chordata; class Actinopteri; order Labriformes; family Labridae; genus Xyrichtys; species Xyrichtys novacula. The sequence continues at coordinate 29,451,723 of OY660866.1, read as the reverse complement.
TTCAAACTTAAAAATAAACTGAGGATCAACCATTTCTGTTAAAAGTAAGGCTGTAGTTTAGGAGCATAAAAGTGCTCCAGCCATGGTTTCAAAAGTTTATTAAATTAGCTGATATTAATGAGAATGTGTCTGTCTGTAACTTTGATAAGAGATTAAACCATCCTGCTAACGAAGATCACCAACACTGCAATCACGTATGAGGAGAGACAAACAATGCCGCTCACTGTAACAAGATAAATTAGAGAAATTAACTTCCCATCTGGATTTCCTTCACTGACTGTCTGCCATGAGGTATTATCTAACTAATGTGATGGTCAGACATCACTCCTACAAATCAGGTTAACTCATTAGTTCATTTGTTACACAAGCAGCACAGCTAAAAATGACTTACATTTGAAAGAAAGTGTCACTGATCGCTTTGATCTGCATCTCTGTCTGGATGAGACATTTCTGCTTCCAAGATAAACTTTGGTGCGGTCTGTGTTTAGATCTAGAGGAAAAATTAAAATGAGTTTTTGATTGCTTGATCTCTTTTTGCCAAATCAAAAGTAAGACGATTAAATTTAATGTCCGACTTTAATTCTAAACAAGGAGGGATGCTGTTTAAAATGTTGATAAACACAGATTTTGATGGTTTGCAAATTATATTGACCCTGTATTTCATTTAAAAGAGTGCTGAGACAACATACACGAGATTGAAACTGGAATGTTACTGATTTATAAAAAATGTAGACTCATTTGAAATGTGATGCCAGCAACATATTTTTTTAGAGTTATGACAAAACTAAAAAAAAATTTCAGGAAATCAAAGAGAACCTCAAAAGGGCCCATCTCCAGCTTACTTCTGATCTAAAAATACATGAAAAATAAATCATAAAATGAATTATTTTTCCTAGTGGCCCTCATCCTCTTTCATACAAAAAAAGAAAAAAATGAGAGCAGGTTTAAAGGGTAAATAAATATAATTAAAAAGATAAAAATTTCACCTTAGCTCCAGGTGTAAAAAGAGACCAGTCCTCACTGCTGATCCTATAATGGGAAACAGCTTAAAAACCAATTGCTAAATCAGGAACAAACTTATGTTATTTCTGATTCAGGGCAGAGGAGAATCTGTAACCAAGATTCACTTACAAAGCTAGCATGAGATGCCCGAGGACACATTTCTGCACTCTTCCGTTGAATAATAAAGACGGCAACATCATGTTGAATATGTCACTTCAAGTTCAGAAATATTTATCTACTACAAGCAGTTTGTGGTAAATTTATGTATTGTTATTTTTCTAAAAAGTCACAACAGATGTTAAACCAGCCCTGACTCTGGTGGTTTCTTAAAAAGTTATCCCTTATTTTTGTCTGCAAGCTATTCTATTACTTTGTAAACATATAAAGTAAAAAATAAAAGGAAAAATTAAGAAATTAATCTTAGCTCCAGTTGAAAAAAGTGACCAGTCCTCACTGCTGATCCTAACATGGGAAGAAGCTTAAAACCCTATTGCTAAATCAGGAACAAACTTATGTTATTTCTGATTCAGGGCAGAGGAGAATCTGTAACCAAGATTCACTTACAAAGCCAGCACGAGATGCCCGAGGACACATTAATAGAGATGGCAACATCATGTTGAGTATGTCACTTCAAGTTCAGAAATATTCATCCACTACAAAACAAGCAGTTTGTCTTAAATCTATGTATTGTGTTATTTTGTCTTTTTTTTTTGCAAGTCACAACAGATGTTAAACCAGTCCTGACTTTGAGGATTTCTCGAAAAGTTATCCCTTATTTTAGTCTGCAAGCGATTCTATTAATTTGTAAACATATGAGGTAAAAGTATGAGGAAAAGAACAGTTATATAAGAACATACATCCTCTTTATGCTGACAGTCTTAATTCTTACGTCTTTTTCATTCATAGATGAAACATGACTGACGGCCCCTCAGGATTGAGGGTCTGATATCATCCCCACCCATCCATTCATGAGAGCTCTCACTGTGTCAGTTGTGGAAAAGAACCAGTGCAATCCAATTAGCACCATTAAAGAGACGCTGTTACGAGAAACTGGGACTAAGTGTTCCAACCTCAGGGGATTAGAGACCTGCTGACCCCGGACGTTCGTGGTCATAGTGAGCTGTCCTTGGTGCTGAAAACGGTGGAGAAATCATAAGAGACCGGCAGAGGCTGTCACTGGAGAGGATGAGGACAAAGTCTGGCTCAGAATTTGGTCATTTCTATTTAAATATCAACATATGGATGACATTTTATTGTAATTAATATCTCTATTTTAGAAATTTTTAAAACAAATCATAACCTCTATACAGTGGAAAAAACTGGGGCTTAACGCACATAATCGTGCTTGAGAAACTTCAGCCTGAACATGTTTCTAATAACGACTAAAATGATGAATTTTTATCAAAGTGGTTTTCAAAGATTGCTGCGATTGTTTCAGCTCAAGATCAAGAATGTCACTAAAATTCACTTCTTTTCCTCCAAGACAAAACTCTATTTACACTTTGTGACTCTTCCCTAACCCTGCTCGGAAAATATTAATGTTAGTTTTGAAGATATTTCAGAGAGCAGCAGTTACGGTACATCATCAAACATGTTAATTTATTATAATAAATATTGACTTTTACAAAAAATAACTGAAGTCTCTTATGAATGAAGCTATAAAACTAAAAAATCTTACTCACAGGATGTTACTTTAACTTTCTTCCTGCGTTTGAGAAACTGTTTTGCGCAGCGTCTTAATCTGATGTACTCTCCCTACCCTTGATCAGCCTTGATCGCTAGTTAACCTCTTGATTCTGTCTGCTGTTATATCATCGGATGGGGGGCCAGGAGCGCCTGATTATAGGCCAGGCAAGGCCAAGCACTTTATAGTATATGGTGTTATCGTAGCAGCTTTTCAGGTATCACTTACAACTTCTTATCGATGGAAAATCAGACCGTCATCCAAAAACAACTCCATTTTAATCCGATTAACCTGGTCCTCAAAACTACCTCAGGTCTATTTCTTTAGGTTTACACCACCACCCTTTGTTAGACTCAAATTCATGCTGTTATTTTAAAAAACAAACAGATTCAAAAGATTTTATGAAGAGAAAAATCTACCGCCTGGAATCATTTTTGTCTCTTGTTGTGGCCCTAATCCTCTTTCATACAAAAGAAAAGAGTGAGAGCAGATTTAAAGAGTAATAAATAAATAAATAGATCGATTAAAAAAAATCATGTTAGCTCCAGGTGCAAAAAGAGACCATCAATGGAAAATCAGACTGTCATCCAAAAACAACTTCATTTTAATCCGATTAACCTCATAATTAACTTGGTCCTCAAAACTACCTCAGGTCTATTTCTTTAGGTTTACACCACCACCCTTTGTTAGATTCATAGTCATGCTGTTATTTTTAAAAACAGAACAAATTCCAAAGTTTTCGTAAATCAAGTGGAGAACTTTCACCCCCACTTAAACAAATATGAAGGGGAACAATATGCAACACTATTTAGACTTCAACCAGAGAGGATGTGTGATCTTTACTACAAGACTGTACTGTTATTATCATTTTATCTTTTACCTGTCATCTCTTTTACCTCTCTTATTTTGGCTTTACTGTCTTTTTAACTTTTGTTATACTTGTACTCTTTTCTTAATTAACCTTTTAGGCTTTTTATTATTTTATCTCTTGCTCATTTCTGTTGCTCTATTTTATCATTACTATTATTATCAGTATTACCTGTTATTATTTTATCAGCATGGTTGATATTGCCTTTTAAATTTACCATCCTGGTTCTGCTTTCGACCCCCCTTTTAATTGCATTTTCTTTTTTCTTCACTATTTTGCGTTTTTATTTTGGTCCTCATGGTCTCATTTTATGTTGCATGGTTCTTGTATTGTCTGGGTTCCTTATGACATGAAAATGGCCTTTAATTCCGTTTTTACTGAGCTTTTTCCATGTGCTCTATGACTATATGTCAAAGCACTTTGTAAACTTGTTTTTAAAAGTGCTATACAAATACAGTTATTATTATTATTATTTGTCTTAAATATCAAACACTAGATAGTAATGCCTTGCAAGCTTGTGTCCCTAAACAACTCTTGGCCCCACAGAGAGAGGTGAACTAATACAATTAATATAAACTGTGTTACATGAAATGGATCACAACCGGAGTCCTCATCAAACACTGTCTAACTATTTTTAATCCCATTGACGTAGTCGGAACCCAAGCTAAGAAGGATTAGATGAGGAGTGAGGGGAAGTTATAAATGGGTGTAAAGGAGGAGATAAGTGACGGACTCAGACTGGACATACCTCAACAGTCCTGCGTCCTGAGGAGTCAAGCAGAGAGGTCTGGGAACTTTCTACCAGCAGAATCAAAACTGAACTGATTCAGACACGAGCTTGTGGACCAGGAATCATCAGTAATAATGAATCCTGTGGCTGAGCCCGTGACCGGCGCTGCAACCTTTGACAGAGAATCTTTCGCGAAAAGGGCCATGAGGGTACCACCAAGAGGAGCATCGTCACATTTTGTGGGGAGCTCAATCGTGATCCTGTCCTCGTTTGCGGTCTCCACTCTTGCTATGAACTGTGGGAAGAGGATCCAAGAATCAAGACACAAACCCAACATGAACTAGCGACACTGGACATATTGATGCTTTTTACCGTTGTAGTAAACCTCTGTTGAAGTAGGTGAGAAGAGGAAGTTTTATTTTTCCTACACTATCTTGGACACTTGGTAGTTTGTGTTGCCTTTTGTGTCCCTGTGGAAAAGTGTGATGGGTTCACTGTGTTCAAATTTTCAAGTAGAGAGAAACACTGGAGGATGAAAAGGACATGAGGCAGATCTGCAATATTGCAGCGATCTGAGACCAGCACTCGACATCCACCTTGACATCTCTCTACACTACATCAAATATGCTCTGCTGTGTTACTACAGAGGAACCTTTGGTATTAAAGAGGGTGATAGTATGCAGCCTTGTCCTTCTTTTTTCCATTTTACCTCCAGTAAGTGGTTTGTAGATGTTCAAGTTCAGGACAGTTGCTGTTGTTGTGTAACTTCTCATTCTTTAAACGACAAATCTGAAAGGACAGAAAGTGTTGGGTGCTGAAAGTAAGAAAAGCAAACCTTAATTAAAATAAAGAAGATTTCTCATTTCCTCATCAAGGGCTGTGCACTGAGTAGAAGATGGTTGCTGACTGACATGATTATGCAAGAGTGGGAAGTCAGGAATTAAAGATGAAACGCTTATAGAGATTATTTTTCTGGAAATATTCTGTGATTACTGTAATGTTTATTTGGATTTATCAATACAGACCTTGTATACTGACATTAACAATGTGACAGACACTTTCATAGATCTTATTTGTGGTATATATTGTGCTCAGCAGTTTTCCATATTGTTGTGGAAATTTTGACTTTGTCTGTGTCAGTGTCTAACGCGCCCATTTTGGTGTCAATAACGGTTCACGTGATCTTAGATCTGACTTCAAACCCCTGGTGTATTTTGTTGTACAGCCACTAGGTGTCAGTATTGGCATTAAAGATTGTGACACTCTTTAATAGAGCCTGTTTGCTTCTTCTGTAGACATACCTCCTGTTGTTGATGGGTGTCTAAAACAAAGACTCTTAGAAAGTAAACATGAGGTTTAAATCTTATATTTGTTTAAAACTAGTAAAAAAAAGGCAAATGAATATAAATCTTCACTTTAAGCCACTGGCTATGAAAATATGAATCTTTAATGTTATAATCAAGTCCAATGTGTGGTTCCCTGTTAATATTAATGTCCACGTCTACATTGTTCTCAGAGGGTGTTGAGGTTCTTTAGCCTCCGCTCAGTAAAGAAGCGGTGTGTTTCATGGGTCGGGTTTTGGGCTTTACTACCAGATGATGCACCGAAGTAGGACAACATGGACTTTTTGTTCAGCCGCTGTGCTGCCTTCTCTCTGTCTTCATCATCATCATCCCTGAGGAGATAAGAAAACCAGACTGATCTTTAGTCTGTGGTTGGCACTGGTCTCTAAAAAGTCAAATGATTTTCACAGACATTAAGCATGAACTGTAAATTTAGAGGGTGGTTTCAAAACATGCAACACTCAAACTGTTCCAACAAACTGAGCTGAAATACAGCAAATCAGTAACGATTGTTTTTGATCCGTCTTGACAAGCTGGGGAAGTATGTTACAGCTTCGAGGAAATTCTCACCATCTGCCAAATACTTGCTAATTAAGAGCAGAAAAGAGATTTTTTCATGGTGTGATACTATAAATCCTGGTGCTGCTGCTCTTTCTCCTCAAATACAGCTCTGTTTTTACAGTGTCTGGCTGCTCCTTACCAGTGGACAGTCACTCCTTTGCTGTCCATCAGGGTTTGAGCGGTGCTCCAGCTGAATCTCACAAACTGAGGGTAGCCAAACACAGGGTCCAAGTACTTTAACAGCCATGCTTTAGTCTTTGGGTCTGAAAAAAAACAGAAGAAAGAACAGATAAGTATCAGTTACTACATGCAAGCCAGGATCCTCATAAAGCTAAGGATCTTTGGTTTTACCGTTTGGGTATCCTGACCCATAGTCTGTATCCACCTCCCCCAGATCCTCAGCAAAGCTCCAGCCCTTTACCACACGATCCCTGGCCACCTGAAAGTCAGTGAAAAGCCATGGAAAAAATATTGATTGATTCAAAATGAAGTTAAAGGGATATTCTGGCTTAAAATTAATTCAGGGTAAAACACACCGTAACATTGAGTTAGACACCCCCTTGAGGGATAAATGTTGCCAACCGCTTGCTTCACTAGTTATACCAACTTTAGTAACGACCACATGATAGCAATACACAGCGGTCTGAAGAGCCATAAACAAACCTCAACCAAAAAGCCACTCTATAGCCACAAATAATGCTCAGAACAGCACCTAACTTCATCATAAATGTTCTTCCTTGAGCTACGTCACCCCGCAGCAGTCCGTAATGGACTGGCCTGAGGTCTCGCCACAAACAAGCGGCTGCTGGAAGAGAGTAGGTGAGTTGTGTCGGCAACATTCATCTCTCGAGGGGGTGTCTAACTCGGTGTTACGGTGTGTTTGACCCCAAATTAATTTTATGCTGGAATATCCCTTTAAGTTTGTCGGTTCTGAAATCACCAGTGACAAAGGGTTAAAAAAAAAACAATAGCAGGACTACATCTCAGACTGAGGACACACACAATTTAAACAGAGACACAATGCAGATATATCTGCAGTCAAACATGGCTCTCTACAATTGTTTCCCAAAGCCTACACATGAATAGGCTGAATACTGTTTATCCTGAATTAATGGACAAGTTTCACTAAGAGAGTGATGTTACCTCGTAAGAACAAAACAAAACAATTAATTTAAGGTTGACTAATCTTGTTAAATTCAATTACCGTTAGTCTCTTACCTTGGCACAGATACTGGCTGCACTGACGATCGGAAAGAGTGAGTCAGCCTTTGGCCTCACTGTCACCTGGATACCTGGGAACAGCTTTGAGAGTTTCTCCTCATACTTCTCTGCTGGGCCGACTGTGTCCACAAATACCTGCAGAAGGCCATAAGTGTATTTACAACACTGCTGTTGCTTTTATCCTCATTTAAACAACTCATCAACATACCTCTGTGAGCTGTACTCCACTGTCCAAGGCATACTGTACAAGACCGATGGCGGTATCATGTGACAGGGCATTTAGGTTGTATTTTGTCCTAAAAAACAAACAATTTAATCAAAATGTAAAAATTAAAAAACACCAACCATTAATGTTCATTTACTGTATAAAACACAGGGAGATCCACATACCTCTGTAACATGCTGGTGGAGATAGTGTTTGGTGAGAGAATCTGCAGAGCCCAGCCAACATAACTTTTGGCTTCGTCTAGCTTCTCAAAGAGATTCTCTCTTTCATCCTCTGTTAAAGTCTTTGAATCTGATTGGAGAGTTCAAACATCATTTAAAATGTGTAAGAGTAGGGCTGGGTGATAAAACGATAATGATATATATTGAAAATCAATTTCCCTCAATATCAATATAAAACAGGGTCAATATCATTTTCAATAGTTGGTATTCCGCCATGTTTTGGTAGACTACACAAATAGCCAATGAAAAGGGGAGTTGCTCCAGGTCTGCTTCGCGCTGAACCAATCATGTGCTGAATTAGAACCAAGTAGCAGACACCTGTGTAGTAGCAGGCTGCAGCTACACGCAACCATAACACTTTAACACATGAAGCCGACAGCACTGCTGGTGATAAAAAAAGAAAATGAGTGCTACCCCCAACAGAACTGCAGATGAACGCTCCACAGATGATGACAACATCGACAACACTGACACGAAACATCGCTGATGTGGAGGTATTTAGGATTTTTGAGGTCAGACATGAAGCAGAGTAGTGTGCAGTCGAGTACATGTTCCTGCAAAGTCGGGGAATACCTCTAATCTCTTTCACCACCCGAAGCAGTGCCACGCAGCAGAGCATGCGCAATGCAAAAGGTTACAAACCCCAAGCAGAGCGACGAGCCCATGGCGCCTGTGCAGCCGAAACAGCCGACCATTCAATTCGCTTTCTCTAGCGCAACGCCGTATGACAAAATGTCGAAGAGACACAGGGACCTCACAGATGCAGTAACTTACTGTATTGCAAAAGACATGCTACCAATAAGCACTGTTAAATTTCATTTTTTATATCTTGATATATATCGACTGATATGAAAATATATATATATAAATATATAGTGATAAACTTTTTTCCATGTTGCCCAGCCCTATGTATGGGTTTATCTTTACTGTTTATAATGCAGAGGAAAAGTGGATGGCATCAAACCGTGGTAAAGCACAATGAAAAGGCTCAAGTTTTCTTGTAACCTTTGGGAAAACAACAGTGGAGATGATCTAAAGTCGACCTGATAAACATCTTACCTGCTACTTTCGAGTTCTTCAGCTCCTCTTTTTTGGAAACTGGACAGAAGCATATGCCATACACCATCGGCCCTGCATCAACAACAGGAGGTTTGGGTGTAAATCAAACACATATAGCAGCCATGATGAGTGTTATGGATAACTGGACCGGACTGAAACTCCACATGAATCACTTCAGTCACATACCCAGAACAGGACCCCTCCCCGCCTCGTCGATGCCCAGACAGCAGTCCTCAGTTCGGCACACATCAGGGATCTGAGAGGCCAGTCTGCAGCTGACCGAGTTGTTTGATTCAAAGCTGCTCAGGTCCATGACAGCAAGCGAAAGAGAGACAACAGATAGTCTTAACACTAAAACTTCTGAAAACCTGAACGAGAAATCTGGCACTGACTGCTTCGTGTTTGTGTTTCTGTATGCAGCAGATTTGGCGCCCTTGTAATGACGTCAGAAGTGTCTTCTTCGTGTGTTTAAATTTTCTCGATGGCGCCACCTGTAGGGCGCCGCCAACCTGTATGAAAAAAAATGGTTTCTGTTCAGTCCATTTCGTGAAGTACTGAGACCGTTGCCATCTCTAAATTTGAACCGTAGACTGTATATCGTCACCCTTTTAAAATAATCTTAAATCCTGAGTTGAAAGGACCACGGCATGAAATCCCGCCTCCGCCAGCCATCTTATGAAGCTGCGTACAAACTTTAGAAATTTATTACGCAGAATATATTTTTCTGCCTCCTGCTTGCGATGTTGACATGGAGTTACTATAAGACTGGTTTGTGCTTAAGTCCTCTTTTTCTCCATTTTTAAAAGTTATTAGGTGGTTCGCGTTTTCTTTGATTGACACTTGATACAGCCAATGGGCGTACGAAGATTGTGTTGCTCACCCGGGGATACGCTGTTTGAGCCGAGCGTCAGCTTTATTATTATTTTTTTTTTTCTTGATCTCTTGGCTGTAAAAGGCAATATGGTAATTTGGAAATTGTAATGATGACAGTAAAAAATAAAAAAAGAGCCGAGCGTCTTGCATCACGGCGACTCTCGCGACTCTCGGCGACTCTTCCGCCGAATGCGACCAATGCGACTGCGCAACGTTTGCTTCAGGAAGTGGAGAAAAAACGCGGAAATACCAAGAACATTTTGGCGTCAAATCCGTCGCTACTACAAAATCCGTGTACTGGCGGAAGGTGGAACCAAGTTGGCCATACAGTCTATGGTTTGGACATCACTCAACTGCCAGGTAAAAGTCGAAATAGTCGAATACACAATGTAAATAGACGATTTTGGAGTAGCAAAATAAAATGTTTTGGTACAGAAATGCCCACCCTGTTAGAGCCAGTAGGCTTGGCCCAGCACAAGTCAGTCAAACAGCCTAACTGATTTTGAGCAGAGCAGTTCTTGTTTATTCTTTATTACTTCCCTTTGGTGAACTTGTTTGGTAATATGTTTGTTTATCATTGTCAGATAATGTAAATCTCTAAACCATTTTTGTGTCAAATAGCTCTGATTGCAAAGATTAATATTCTTCTATTTTAGTAGGCTATTAGGACCAGTCCTTGGTTTATTATCTCACAAACAAACAATAAAATTATAGTTTGAAGCAAAAACAGACAGAAGCCTCCACTTGAATAATTTAATGGAGAGTCCCTTAGGCAACATGGAATTTTTTCCCCCCTTAGAAAGTCTTGGGATCAACCCTTTTTTTCCCTATCCATCCTTTTTTCTGCTCTATAGTAGCCCCCCAATAGATAAGTAAATAATATTTAAGGAAAGGGGTCTATGTTGAAGTTAGGTTCACTTACATGTATGTTTTTTTTTTTTTCAAGTAAACATGGAAAAAACCTTCAAAAATGCCATTGTTATTTTCAAAGTAATAGCATATCCCCTCAAAGGTTTCATCTAATCACTTTAATTTAGTTCAACATATTTTATGCTGAACATACCCATTTAACGTTAAAAATTACCTGATGGGTTTCAGTCAAAGAGCGCGACTGTGGCTGGGAGTCAAAGTTTCATGGCTGTTTGCCGGAAAAAAGGAAAAAAAAACTCATATCCAACATTTAACTGTCATATACAGCATACATTTTTAGATACGCCTTTGCTTGAACATGAAATGAATAAATTGACCTTTAGCCTTAACTTCCCTACCTGTCAACAAGAAACACTTTAATGTATTTACCGTATCCTGTTGAAGAGACCTGTTGAAGAGGCTGTGAAAGGTGCAATGTGTAGTATTTAGAGGCAATTAGCAGAACTGAATGGATAGAAATGGTTTATAGTATTGATATGAATGTTCGAATTAGCGTACATTTGCCTAAATATTTAAATCACTTTCCTTTTTTTACTTAGAATGAGCTTTTTTTCTGCGAGGGGAGGATCTTCTTCTGCAGTGGCTTCCATCTTGCACCGCCATGTTTCTACCATAGCACAAAATGGCCTAAGTAATAACATACATATTTTTGTATTCAGTGAGCAGCTGCATGATGAAGAAAAGAGAAAGGTTGTTGTGCGCTAAAGTATCTGTATTGATAGACATTTTTGAAAGTAAAAACTTGATAAATGGAGAATCATACTTATGCATTACGGGAACCTCTTGCCCTCGAAGGTCACCATTGCTTCACTGACTGGAGGGGTGAGCAGGGGGACCATTCAGTTGTCCCATTTCCACTCACTGTACCTTTGAGACCTTACTGATGCAATATTGTCAAGACTATGATTTTTTAGTGAGTTAAACAGCATTGTGTTACCATGTAACAGGAAGATGTGCGTGTTCAATCTGCTGCAGAGGTCACATGTATGATCATGGTCTACCCCTGAACAAAACTATGGTGATTTTTTTACCAATGGTCACAGCACCAGGAAACTAGTATTTGGTAAAGCTGCTGTTAATATCTACACACATTTATTCAACTATATTTGCAGTTTGATTTTTTTATAGTCTTGTGCCCTGATGGGCTGATCTGATCCCTGTTCTCTTTAACCGAGTGCAGTTTATGCAATTTCTTTTGTAACTGAACAATTTTGCCCCGTTGTAAACTACTCTGGCAACAGCATATCTTCTTTATCTGTAAAAACACATGAGTCAGAATTCACTCATTAGTTTTTAACTCAAATGATCTTCCTATTTGGATTTCGGATGCTCTTTGAATGTATTTCACAGCTGAACCTGGAAGCAGGGAGGGAGCCTCAGGTGGAAAGGAGAGAGGGTAGAGTGAAAGGAAAACCATGTACAAAAGTCCAAGTGTATGCCGGCCACTGAGCTGAAATTGGCCATGCCTCTGGCTCTTTACACCTACCCCGTCTCTTGCTTTCTGTCCCCCAGCCTTGCTGAATGGCTCTCTTTGTCTTTGGCAGTAACACGCAGTCCCCAGCCGATTAAATGTGGGGAATTAGTAGTCAATTTTAGCCTGCCACACACACAAACACACTAAACAGCTTAGGCTGGTGGGGGACTGATTGTGTTGTTATTACAGTTCACACGTCAGCAGCGTGTTTTTGATTTTTTTTTTCACCCCTCAGCTACTAATTGTTTCTGGTGTTATCTCAAAATCAGAACTACTGCATAGAACAACTCTCACAGGAATTTTTTTTTATAAATAAATTGATTTAATAGATGACAACAATAATATTTCAACATTGCTTTTCTTGTATGGAAGCAAAATACTCGAGTGAATGTATAGCAAACACTTTACAAAACTATCCAGAATTATACAAAATGAAAGAAGCAAAGGTGTGACACACAATGCATTATTACTGACATAAACATAATAAGGTAAGAGGGTCAGTATAAAATGATTACGTATGCATCACTTCATAAAAGTTGAAGCCTGTGGTAATGACCATTATTCACATTGCAGAGGAGGAAGAAGAGGGCTGTTTAGGCACATTATTGGAATAAACTGTAACATGCTTTTGGCCTACATGCAGCGCAGAACAGCCGTACATGTGATTCTAATCCTTAAGTAGGACCCAAAGCTGGTCAATTATCTGGAGAGATTTGGCTGGGACTCTGTACTTATAGATTTTAATGCAGTTATGGATAAATCTGGTGTGAATCAGCAAAACGGCAGACACTTAAAAAAGCAAAGTGTGAATATTAATAGGTTTAAAATCATAAGCATTATTTAACCAGGCATCCAAAGTCATATTTTTGCTCTGCTATTGGCACAAAATGAAAAGACTTGAGGTAAGTGTACAAGACTCTGGATAAGATGCATCTGTAAGAGCTCTCTTTCCCTCTCATTTTCCTATTTTCCCCTTAAATGCTTAAATCATCAGATCAGTGAAGTCAATATAAGAAAGGACAGAAATACAGAGTTTGCTAACTACAAAGAAAAAGGTTGCAAGTATCCTTTTCTGGCCACCAAAAAACAAGAAGAAAAAAACAGGGACCATTGAAACATGCTTTTCCCAAAGCAGTGGTGCATATGTATTAGTGTAATATCAATCAATTAAGTTACACCCTAGGATATCACCAACAACAATAAACTTACTACTCATATAAAATAACACAATAACATCAAAAACGTCTGCTTTAGTTTGGTTAATACGATCTGATTATGTCAGTCAAAGCCCATCGTTCCTGGGTCAAAATCATAGTAATCGTCAAGGCAACATTTGTCCAGTCATCTACAATCTGGTATACACATTTCTGTACAACCTGGCTTACAATTTCACGATGGCACACATTTGTTAGGGTAGGTTTAATTTCTGATTGGCTTTTTTTTCACACTTTATACGTAGCTGTTTCTTTTCAAACTTTGTAAGGCCCCATGAATGCGTCTTGCATTATATTGGCTAAAAAAGTAAAAACCTCTAATATAACATCAATATGGCACAGCACGCAAGACTCACACAAACACACACACAAAGATATGCACACTCACATACATGCTCACACTCTCACACGTACATACACACACACACAGGTCCACTCACACACTTCCCATATTTCCCTCTGCTCGGCTGCTTTCCCTCAGGGTCTTGTGAGTGTGGTGTAAACAGGCTGCTCCCAGTGTGTGGGGCTGTGGGAGGGGGCCACGCTGGAAGGGTCTCCTATGGTGGTGTACAGAGACCTCTGTGTAGGACCCATGTAAGAGAAGGCTGAGTACAGCCCAGGGGCCTGACTGGAGTGGGCATAGTATGCCCCAGGGGCCTGGTGCTCTCCATACTCAAACTGAGCCCTAGAGGCCAGGGAGGGAAAAGCGGAGCCGTAATGAGGGAGGCTGAGGGGGGTATAGGTGACGTGGGTGCCCGAGGAAGGGGAGGATGAGGCCTCAGCGTAGTGGCTCCCAGACGTGGACTCACTCTTGATCTGGGCCTTTGAGGGGTCAGAAGAAGATGGGGAGCCCTGAGGCGGCTGCTGCTGCTGTTTGGTAAGCCAGGCAGAGTGGCTACTGGCAGCGGCCAGAGCATAGGCGTAAGAGGAGGCTGAGGACCCCGCTGCAGAGGCCCCGGTGGCGCCCTGTGGGTGCCCATTTGGAGGAAGGTACTGGTCAAACTCATTCACGTCAAATGGTTCGATGTTGGACATCACCTCGTGGCTGATCTCGCCGATGTCCATGGTGCCAAAGTCGATGTGGGGTTTTGCACTTGATGAAGATGGACCACCTGTGGCCCCTTCAGCTCCCACACCCAAGGCTCCCCTGGACCCCCCTGATCCCCCGGCCACCCCTGCTGCCCCCTCCCTCTTGGCATCAGACAGTTTCCCAGACTGGAGCTCTGTCTTTGGGGTTGTGGGGGGCGTGGGTGGGCTGTGACCCTGACCTAGAGGAAATTGGAGAGAGAGGACAATACAATAAGGTGAACTTTGACCCCAGGTACAACAAAGTTTTAAGTTTCATTAAGGTGTTACTTACCGTTCCTTTTGTCATGATCAAATGTCTTGTAAAATGCAAAAGTTCAAACGACAAGTTCAGCAACTGCTTACCTGCAGGGTGATGGTGGTGATGGTGGTGATGGTGCAGGTCACCTAAGGGAGACCCAGCACCACCGTTGTGCTCCAGGTGAAGGGTCTTGTAGTGGGACTGGGAGTGGCTGGCCTCCCCTTCCCCCTGGCTGTCAGACTCACTGGCAGGCGTAAGTTTGCCGTTCTTGCGTCTCCGGGGCTGGTACTTGTACTCTGGGTAGTCCTTCTTGTGCTGCTTCCTCAGCCTCTCCGCCTCCTCGATGAATGGCCTCTTGTCGTTCTCGTTCAGTAGCCTGAGGGGAAAAAACAAGGAGTGACTTTGAGTCTTACAGAAACTAATGCGAAAGTTGTTGTTTTTTCCCAGTAAATATCTGGAAATTAAAATTATCATCGCATTTAACCCTGTGCGTAATAGATAAATACGGCAAATGGATAAAACTCGCCATAGCCCACGTAAATGTAGATTTGGTACATATTTTAAAAGAGGGCTTCATTTCACATCAGGAAGTTTCCACATAATCCTAGGTTTATGTCTATTTAGTTTACCCTACCAATAAACATGTGTATATTGACTTCTTTTGCATTCGAGTTCACCATCCCCGCACTTATCCTTTACGCACATCCCACGCAGGAAACGTGCCACTGTATGGCCACACTGTTCCTCTTTCCCTCATACAAACCTCCATAGTTTGCCCAGGGTCTTGCTGAGCTCCGCGTTATGCAGGTGGGGGTATTGGTCGGCCAGTTTTCTCCTCGCCGCTTGCGCCCACACCATGAACGCGTTCATAGGCCTCTTGACGTGGGGTTTCGACTTGTTTCCGTTGTTCACGCGTACCGGCATGGGCACAAGTGTCCAGTCATAACCGTCCAGCACCTGACTAACCGCCTCTCTGATGCCGATCGGGAAACGGTCTTCCTCTTCCTCTGATTTGGCTCTGGATCCCCCTTCGTCCTCCCCGCTGACGTCCCCGACGCAGAGCGCGGTCAGCTGTTGCTGCGGCCCGGTCAGAGGTGAGCCCTGGCCGGGGGGCGCTCCGGGTTGGATCGGTGACAGCGAGTGACCATCTTCTGACCCCCCGGGACTCAGCTCCGCCTCGGACAGGCTGTGCTCTTCACCGGACATTTTAAAAACGGATCCCAAGACAATCCTCAAACCTACACAAGAACTTTTCGGTAGCCTAAGATTATTGAGTTTAATCGAATAAGATGTCGATCTCAGTTATTGCTGGCTCTCCTCAGGCAAAGCCATACTGCTGCGTAAAAGCATCCAAATACAGTCCACCGGTGGCTGGAAATCCGCTTCAGAAGAAACTTTTAGACCTGAAAATTCACAGAAATTACGACAAAAACATTTAAGTTTTAAATATTTTAGGGGTTAAAAAAACATATTTTCGCTTTTCTTAATAGCCGAACACGCATCGGTTTACCTGGAGCCAAACAGTTTAAGAGATTTAACGGATGAAATGTGACCGTGAAGGCCGAACAACATGAAACTCTGAACCAGTAATTATAATGGTATGAAGAATTAAAAGGCAAATGTCAGACTCAGTAAACTCATTCAGAAAAAAAATGAGAATTGAGAGAGAATTTTTCTTTTAAGTAAAGCTTATTCCAAACGCAAAATAGAAATTAAGTGTGGCTCATGCACGCTGATATGAAATATTTCCTTTTATATGATAAATGTCTTATTTAAAAAATTACATAACTTACCAGTTTAGCTGTCCAGTGGTTCGACATGGGAGTGTGTGTGGCTGACTGTAGCGCCGATGAATGGCTGCTCTGTGTTAACAGCGGAGCTTAAAGAGCGCCTTGTGAGGAGGACTGGGAGAAAAAAAAAGTGATTGAAAGTGGAAAACATTCCCAAAGAGGCAGCATTCCAGCACACGCTAAGCCCCGCCCACCCAGCTCCACGCCGCACTCTGATTCGTCCTCTAATTATCCCTCGATTTGGTGATTGGTCCGGATCAATTCGGCGTTAATGCCCGTCTGTCCGTCAGTGCAACATTTCCAACAGAGTAGAGGTGAGATTTTACATCGGAGTGGCTTAAATGACTCTACAGTGAGTCCATTTAGAGGCAGGAGAAGGCCAGCTTTGTGAGACGTGTTGACATATTATATCAAACAAATAAACAATCAGGAGCAGAGTTATTGCCTCCTGTGGTCACGTTTCTTGAAAAAAAAAGCTTTGAATTGTGAAGTTCAACTCTGATTACGCCAAGGGGAAAAAAAAAGGTTCACTGAAATTAAATATTTAACTTCAAATCAGTTTAGAGATAATTTCGTCCAGAAACGAATTCAAGTTAATGCCCAAGTCAAAATATATTTGAGGAAAATAAAATGTAAGGATTGTTCTGGTCAGATCGAGTCTAATTGTATTTTAAGTCAACAAACAAACAGTAAAAATACAATAATAATAAATAATGATATTTACGTTAATCTAGTGTCTACATATGCCTGATGACATTTTTATTTCCCTTGACTATCTCTTCACTGACAACATGGTAATAGAATAATCAACTAATAACGAGAAGACGTAAACAAAAAGGACAGTCTGTGCTGTAAAAGAAAAAAGTTGAAGGTCTGCAGAAAATAGTCAAAGTTTGGGGGATAAAAAAATCAGCAAGAATCTGTCCTGAACAAGTAGGACGACAAAACAACTTCTTGCTTCTTTACATTATTCTTTGCAGTCAATTCTTATTAACAAAAAGGTTGTCTGTTTATTTAAGATTCATCAAATTCAAAGGCCTGTGGTAGCTAATTCAGGCACAAGCTGCAATGCCACAAAATTTGGCCTAAATATGTTTAACAAGGTTCTCAGGGTGACATCTTCCTTCAGCTCACGAATTGAGCAAATGTGGACAAAGTAAAACAAAACAGTCCCTATAAAATATATGAGATAAACCTATCTTAATTTTGCCTTACATTGTTGTTGCTGCATCGTTCACCTGGAGCCTTACAATATTTATATCTTGTTTGGATGCTCTACCACAGATATAAATGGATGTTGATTGGTTGGCTGGAAAAGTTGTGCCAAAAATGTCAAAAATAAGAAAATGGTGCGTCAAAGACAAAAATATACAGACCACCCTTTATCAACCCAACCACTGTGACAGTCACAATCAGTTTGACGGAGACCTTATCAGTTTTGACTGAAATTAGATATCCCAACAGGTCTATAAGAATTTATTCTGTGTCTATCATGTTGTCGTACCTTTGTCAACACGAATAAAACCAAAGACTGTATATTGGCACAGTTTGCAGATCGTGAATTACGCATGAATTAGACGGTCAGAAACTGTCAGACGGACTTATTCTTAAAAAACCACCAAAAAATATTATTGGTCTTTTTACTGAATGATATTGATGTAATTTAGAAGTCTTTCTAAATTGTTCGTTACACTTTTTGTGTGTTATGTTAGCCTGTTTTTTTCTTCAGTCACGTGTCTCATTGGCTGTGAGACCAAGGCCTAATGGAAGAAAAAGAAGAGACTTGAAAAAAAGCATCTGATGCACCCGGACACACACACACACACACACACACACACACACACACACACACACACACACACACACACACACTCTCTCTCTCTCTCTCTCTCTCTCTCTCTCTCTCTCTCTCTCCCTCTCTTTCTCTCTCCCTCTTACACACACACAGACACACACACAAAATGAATGCAACAATAACCCCTGTGTGTCCGTTCCCTCTCATGTTGAGCCCTCTGCCTCTCTCTCTCTCCCCTCTCTCTTTGCTCTCTTTGTCTCGCGCTCAGGTGAATTGTAGCCATGTGATCAAACGCCCAAGCCTCTATCCATTAACCCTCGTAAATGAAAAAAATGGGGAACAAAAAGCAGTTTTGTTGCTGCAAACATGGAAAAAATTGATAACAGAGAGCGATGTGTGCGTCTTTCTCCCCTTATGTCCGAGCAAAGACACCAGTGGCGCACACATAGAAAACACTCAGCAGCAGCAGACGGGACACACGGATATCTCACTGTTTATTAGCGATTCTTTTGCTATCCCTCTATACTATCTGCAGCACCTGGATCTGGGCTTATGGTAGGGGGGATGAGGGGGGAGATGGGTGTGTGTATGAGTGGGGGGGTAACACCTTCATGGTGCACCCCACTGACCTTCCAACATCAGTGGAGTCCTGCGTGAGGCCTCCGAGGCTTTAAGTGAGTGCTTATGTTCGTGCTGGATGAGATTAAGGAAGTTTTTGCTGTTGTTGTTTTTCTTTTTTTTTCCTATGGTGAAGTGTTGAAAAAGTGTGTGTGTGTTCGTGTGTGTGTGTGTATGTGTGCAGAGCAGAGAGCTGTTGGAAGAGGCTGCGGTTTTACGCACAGTATTTGGTTAGGGCAGTTGGGGGGTGCATGGCCCCCAGGGGAGTATGTGCTGTACAGTACGTCTGTTAGACAGAGGAGGTGTTTTAATGTGTTATGAGAATATATCGTTAGAAGCAACAACAATAATAAACCTTATATAGCCTCCTTGAAAATGTCAGTAATTCATCAATAATGTGTTTGACCTCGGCGATGTGAAGTCAGAATAGTGTATGTGCGCACATTGACTCCGATCCATTATTAGTATAATTTACATTACGCAGAAATAACCTGTTGAAATGATAAATTTGTGCTTTTCGTAGCGGTAATTTTTCAGATAAATTCAAACATTTGACAAATCTACTTTATAATTCTCGTCTCGGTATTTTTCAAAAGTTGTAATTTAGGCCACATTTTGGGATAAACAAACACTCGCTGACTGTTATTAAACTAATTTGACCGTGTTGTCGTAATTCTAAGAAGACTCGGAGGGACAAAAACTTTTTTAGAGTTTGGCGAAGTTGTTTTATTCTGGACAAAGTTCGTTTTTAAAACTCGTTATTGTTGTATTTTACACACTATTTGGCATGAAAGTTTTGGGCCAAAACATATTCTTCGCCTTAAGATAATAATGCTGTATTTTTGTATTTTGAATGAAATGTTTAATTTGTCTGAAACGTGGCACAGGCCAAATTGTACGGCGAGACAGTAAATGCATAAATGTATTTATATATTCGGCCGACCAGTACCCACCTGCAAACGAAGTGTTTTTCTTTCGTTATCTTTTTCTTTTATTCTCCATCACAGACTGTAATATTTCATCTTTCTGACTGCCACTTTAAGCCCACAGGCTTTTTTATTATTATAATCATGAAGACATATTATTGATCGCTCTGCTCTTTTAGGTGTCTCAAGTCAAAGGAGTTATTCGGTCCGAGTCCGAGTTCGCCTCTGTCCAGTCTATTGGCTGATAAAGATTTTATCAGCCGTCTTTTTTATTTACTTTTTTTTATTTTTTTATTCTAAACCGAGTGACAGATCATTTATTATTTTAGGCCATCGTGTAGCTTTTTTTTTAATTCTGCCGTGGGACTTTAGTTCAAAGTGTAAAACTGCTGACATATCATAAAAACTAAAATTTGTCTGATCGTAAAGATGTTAATTTTTGATAACATGCGGTCGGACGGATCATTTCATCATTTTCATCCCCATTTGCCTGCAGGTCATTTTATTCTCATCCTAGAAGACAGTGTTCTAAGTAAACCACTTCAGAGCATTTTTATTCTTATTTGAAAATGAGCCCAAAATATCTGTATTCTTGAATATTTTTATTGTGCTGTTGTCAAAACTATTCAACTATTATAGGAAGATGCAAAACTTCAATCACACAAAACCTTCAATTCCAGGAAAATGGGAAACCAAACCCTTTTAAAGTACCCCCACATAAATGTATTTATTTTATGTCCATGATAACCTCATTATTTCTTCCTCCGACTCTTTTATACTTATTTTCTCTAATCTAATTTTGGACATTCAGGCCATGATCTATAAAGATGCTGTTCAAAAAAAGGATGTTTGGATGTTTTATCTGTTTCAAAGCTCCATCTTTCTGCTTCTTTTTAATGCTTATCAGTCTGTTGATATTCCACCCATCACTGTACCTGTGAAGGAAACACCTGTGATATTCTTAAGATTGATTCTTCTCAGTCTGGAGACTAAATTCGGGTTCTAACCCAGACATGCACGTCCTGACATTTTCTATGTTCTGTGTGAAACCCTCGTGGGCCTCAGGGAAGCTGTATCTTTTTAGAAAATAGAGCTCACATGGTCGCATCCGTCCCTTCGCTAACCTGCCATGTGACCACAGTAATGGGCCTCTCCACGGCTGCACAGAATGCTGGGTCACAAGAGCTGGTTTCCTGCGGCTCCTGCAGGAGAGAGAGAGAGAGAGAGCAGGGAGAGAGGATGACAGGACAAGGTCTCATGATCGGTAGGGAGGTCAAAGGTCATGATCAGAGGGAGGGGTTAAAGAGTCAGCCTTCAGGTGTTCACTTTAGTCATGGGTGTCTATGTCTTTTCATGTGGGATCAGGATGAAATTGAGTTAAAGGGATGAAGTTATTTCTGATTTTGCTTTCAGATGTTTTCTGCAGACAGAAAAATCACAAAGAGGAGAAGCAGAAACATAAAAGTTCTCTCGCTTTTGGCCTTTATACTTGAATAACTCCCAGGGGAAATTCCTGAAATCTGACGACGGATGGAGAGGAAAAAAAAAAGTTCAGAGAAAGAGAGAGAGAGAGAGAGAAAAACAGAAAGATGCAGATAGTGTGAGAGGGATGCAGATAAGAGGAGCATGCACAGCGGTCAAATATTCACATGCTGGGTCACATTCTGCATTAAACTCCTGTATAATTGGTGGAAAGCTTTCACTCCCATGTCAATGGGTACATTTGGGCCTGAGATGAATGGCGTCATTTGTTCCAAATAATGACGAACTGGACAAAGGAATCTGAAATTATATGTCGGAAAGGCGAAGGGATGGCACATGAAGCCTGTTTACTTCCTTCTGAGCTTCAGATTTCATCCCAGTCAGACTAATGTCGCTGTTTTAAATTAGTTTATATGAAGTATCTCTCTTTCGCGTTTTCTGTTCATGACAAAATGCATACTTGATTCATGAAGACCGTTTAGTCTCAGGGTTTGTGTGAAAGAAGGTCGAGGTTATTGCTTTTTTGCCCGGGGAATTCCAGCTCTGACGCTGGACCATCAATATAAACGAACCTCATGTGACTCTAATATTTTGTGTAATGTTAATACCCATGGAGTTCTCCTCCAGCTGATGCCTGAAAACCCGAGCTGTGATTTACGTCTGATGCCGGAAGAATGACTCATTTCTTTAAACTTACTGAAGGCAGAGATCGTCCATGAGTCGAGTCTTTAATCACAAATCTGTTATGAGTTAGTTTGTGAGTTTATGTAGAATGAGAGCACAGTCACTGTCATTGGTTTAACATTAGAAATTTAGTAGTCAGATTTTGATGATAACTCTCACCTCTCCAAATGTTACCTGGTATTAAATATAAAGCAGTATAACATCATATGTGATTAGCATTTCCCTTTTGTTAGAATCAAATATCTCGACCTTTTATGGGTTGAGAGAAACAGCCATGTTTTCATATTTGTTGACACAAAGAGGGCTTTACATACTGTAGCTGATAAAGTAGAAGAAGAAAAAGGAAAACCAAAAATGAAAACTTCTCATCTCAACTTCCAGGAGGACTGGGACAAGTTAGAAAACCACCCTAAGGTCCAACAGAACACAGTTTGATATCCTATTTGGAGATCTTTGACATTACACGCTGTGGTCTAATAAAGAGAGAGGGACCATTTGGCCTATTTTCAGTCCAAAAACCACCATCTGAGAAAGTCATCTAGAAAGGCTCCATTAGTGCTAAACAATACGCAGGTTTTAGAGGAACATATGCTTCCTTTCTGACAAAGCTTTGTTTTCAATGCTTACATATGTCAGTGCCAAAAGACATTACAACAGTATGGCTCCATGAAGGAGTCTGGGTGCTGAACTGGCCTGTCTGTAGTCTTATCACTCATTAGCAACGTTTTGAACAGCATGTAAATGCAACAACAGAGGCCCTAAAGTATCAAGTAGCTGTCCTACATCAGAGAAGAATGGACAACACATCACTAAATCTTACTTACTTTTAGGGTTGAACTAATTTTCAGATCTGATTCTGTCAACATTTCACGAGGTGTCCTATCTTTTATTAAAACTGAGGTTGTGCATCGTTAATTTTCCACCCCAAATATTGACAAGGGATACACAGATCCGATATTTGGATTTTACAAATCAACTGGATCGGATATCAGATGAATGATGCCAATCCAGTCTTTTTTTTCTTTTAATTAATTTTTCTTTTAATATATGGATATCTTACTTCTTTTTGCTGTGTGCTAATTTGCGATTTGTTATTTGTTAAAAAATAATATCAAGTAAATTTATATCTGTCTTAATTTGTTACCTTTTGTTTTTAACAAGGCTAATGTCAAGCCTGATGCCTTCACTCACAGGGCAAAGTATACAGTTCATTCATTCATGGATCAGTATCGGATATCGGCCGATACGCTCAGCCCAGGTATCGGTATCGGATTGGATCAGAAAAAAATGGATCAGTGTTTCTCTAATGTTGACAAGAGGGGATTTAAGAACAAGATGCTCAAAGTTTATTAGAGGAAAACCCCCAGACCCCCTCATATCACCCATGCTTTAATATGTTTAAATATAACCTACTCAAAGAAAAAGGATTTCAATAATGAACCTCCAGTCTACCTAAAGGTTCTGGTTGCCGACCTTTACTTTTTACCCGCCCATTCTTACGTCTGACAGGTTAAGACGTTGCCTGTGCTTCCCGCTTCACAGAATACTTGAGAAAGAGACAGAAAAGTAAAAATCTAAGAAAATGCTCTCCAAAACATTGCCAGAGGAAGAAAATAATAGATAACATTTAGCAGTCTGGTGCTCCATAGCAAGCTACAAGTCCTCTTTCTATTTTTACATTTATTCTTATCCTTATTTATTGCCCTCAAACAGTTTGACTACACCACAAAGAAAGGTTGTAAAATGTAGACTAAATCATTAAATTCATTCCTTTTAAGGGAAATTGGATTGGCAGCTAAGCAAAAGCAACACACTAGACAACATGAGGCATTAAACACGAGAATAAAATGAAAAACATTAATGCAAAGTACATGTAAGTTAACGTGTTGAAACCCAGAATTAGGGTTAGTAAATGTAACATTATTCCATCACTTTTACCAAGGCAACATTCCTCTGTCTGGAGGCTAACCGGCTCTAGTTTTAATATCTTTACGAGAACAAAATGAACTAAAAGCAGAGTTGTTGTTTTGTTGTTGTGAGCAGAGGAAGTGGCCTTGAGCTTTGACTCTGTGCTGAATGATTCTGACCAAAGGCTGCAGGTGCTTTCTGTGTTCGTCACTGCATTTATCCATCACACACACTCTGTCAGTGTTGATGATGCAGTGACATGGCCATGCATGGGGATGAATAAAAAATGATTCTGCTATCTGACCTCTGCCACTCCCTCTTTCTCCCATTTTCACCCAGTAAATTAGTGCAGCTGCACCACCCTTAAATGGGTCCCCATCTTTTTTCTCGGGGAGTGTGTGTAAGCGGCCATGAATCCTCTCTTTGTGCTCTGTCTGCAGAGTTTCCCCCCCTTCTATAGTTTCTTGCCTTTATTTGGGGGGAGAGGGAGGCTTGGGTTGCGACGGCGGCAGCACTGGTGAGGTGGTGGCAGTGGTAGCGATGGTGGTGGAGGCAGCAGGGAAGAGAGGAGGAGAGGGAGGAGGAGGGTTGGTGGGGGGGGGGGGGGGGTAACTTGTTGGACCACATTCCTGTGCAGCTGTGGAGGCTGGTGCAGACTGGGGAGGGGGGATGGAGGGGAGGGGGATGGAGGGCAGAGCAGGATCATCATTGCATTGCAGGGGCATCATGAATGGTCTATTGTTGGGAGGTTTGCTGTGTCCGCATCTACTCGCCACAGCTTCAACCCCGAATGGAGGAAGAGAGCGAGCAGATAAAGACAGACATTTAAGAAAAGGACGTGTAGTTCTGATGAAGAGGAGAGATGAAAATCACATGGAGAGAAGAACATAAAGCAAGACGTGTGTGTGTGTGTGTGAGAGAGAAACCCTGTGAAAAACATGCAGGCCTCATATTTGTGAGTCAGATGCAGGAGGATGTGGAGGGCGAGAGTGTGATGGTGATGAAGATGGGGATGATGGTGACACGCACAATAGTGGCATTCATGTAGTGACTCTGACGTTTTTTGCCCCTCAGTCATACATGCCAACACGTTGGTTAGTCATGAATATATGACGACTGTTAGTAACACTTAAGACTCTCCTCTGAAGAGATAAAAATCAGCTGCCAAAAACGTCTTAAACATTGAAATATGAGTCAAACAAGTTGCCTATAGCAGTCACACTTAATTTCACAGTGAGACGTTGATATTTAATGTCTTATATATTAATTCAGTGAGAGTATATTATTCTGCATGTCAAAATCTGTTGACATCTTTATTTGATAACCTGTAACAGAAAACAACATTAATTTTAATGTCCAATCATCTAAATATAATTTTTAACTCACTGATTTTTTTTAATCTTTGAATGTAAATGTAAATGTTCTTTATTTATACAGCCCTTTAAAACAACCATTTTAGTGAACCAAAGTGCTTTACAATATATAGAAAATAAAAATGAATTAAATAAACACAATAAAGAGCAATAAAAAAAAAAACAATAAAAGACATTAATTTTTTTTAAATATATATATTTATTTTTAAAAAAGAATAAAATACAATGCAAAAAAATAAAGTTTCACCATGCTACTGGGTATTATATGCCGGCATAAATAAGTACATTTTCAGTCAGGAATGAGTGGACAAAAAAATCTCAGTGATGTATCTGTGTGCTTTGAAAAAGAGTTCATTTTTACAAATAATGAGGAAAAAACTGACCCAGTCATTAAACTGAGATCCTGAAACTGGAATTGAGACATTTGAAAACTGTTTTTGCTTGTGAAGGACTTTAGGATAGATATTATGTGGGTTTGACATGTATATTTCCTTTTTCTGATTGTCACTTTCTTTTTCTCTTTTCATTCTCCTTTCTTCATCCCTTCATAGAGTGCACTTTCTTTCCTTAAAAAAACGAGAAGAAACAACTGAACTGTATTTCCTGTTTTGACGATATGACACATAATCTGTCCTGCTGTTATTACATGTGACGGACCACAAATAAACTCTTTAGATCCAAACAAGGACATTTGTGTCTTGATTTGAAAAACATCATTAAACTTTTGCAAGGGGGATAAATAACTCAACTGAAACAGGTTTATAAAAGAGCAGACCAGGGGCAGGGAGAAAGTAGAGCAATCGTCCCAATCATGAGTTTTCCCCCTGAACATTTAATTAGTCTGTGTGAACGAAAGGAGAGAGCCTGAGGCTGCTGAGGAAAAGATGTCTACATGAAAGAGCCTGTTGTCGTCGGAGCAGAGGGAGAGATAGAGGCAGCAGGACAGGCAGAGATGGATGGGAAATTTTAGAGGAAAGAGAGAAACATTTGATGTATGATGTTTTTTTCATTATGTCTTTTTTTTCCCTTTCTTCTTCTTGAAGACCACAAAAACACCCTAAGGTTTTTTATGTTTTAATGTTGTATATAATTGTGTTTGTCACATAGTTTTTAAACCCCACTGTGACAAAAAAAGAATAAATAATAAAAAAAAACACCTGTGTATCGTACATACAGACAAGCAGACGGCTCAAACAAGTGTTCAGGCTCACACACAAACACAAACACACACACACACACACACACACACACACACACACACACTGAGAGCAGACAGACAGGCTTGTGAGTAGATAGACAGACAAACATGTGGAGGGCGTAAATAATCAGAATCAAACTCTGCATAATGCGTTTGACTCGGTGGGCCGCTCATACAGGTCACGTAAAAATCTCAAGAAGTTAAGCAACAAGAAAGATTCTACTGTTTTTCTACTGTTTAAATGTATAAAGTTAGATTTGAATCTATCTATCTATCTATCTATCTATCTATCTATCTATCTATCTATCTATCTATCTGTTAGTATAAAGACTTTTTGGTATGAGCGCATGATATAAGTATGTAAACATATTTTGTCTATAAATAGTTGAACTTTAATGAGTTAAAAGTTTTAATGAGGTCGTTCTTATTTGCTGAATTAAAGGATTATCTGTAAGTTTCCATCTCCGCCTCCTCTTCTTTTGCAAACGTAAACTGAGATGTTCCTGTAAAGTGATGCAGATGAAACTCTTTTGGTTGTTAAGCTGTTTCCACCACTGTGTTTTTGTCGGTTGTCCGCTCAATCGGTTGATAAAGCTGAACCTAAATATTATGACTTTCTCAAAGCAGTGAGGGCTGAAACACAGTGGATAAAGCAGTTCTCACTTCCAGTTTAACAATTAGCTAAACTTGAATGTTTCACGCTACAAGAAGGATAAAACGATGGACCCCACCCTCGTGTCAAAGCTACATTCAGTGTGGCCTCATGTACAAACCGGAGCGGAGGAAAACAGATGGTCTGGCTCTGAGAAAATGTGGGACAAATCTAACACACAAAAAAATCCCATGAATCCAGTATTAACATGGTTTGACTGGGTGTCTAATTACAGGAAAAAACATATTGTGGTTTTTAATGAGCTTCTAAGGAACAGATATGACGATTTAAGCTTCAAGCTAATTCTAAGAGGCCTATTACAGGTCAAATGAGATCATGGTCTTCAGTTCATGTTAGATGTTGCAATCAATCACTATGGAGTTAGGACATTTTGTGATCTTTAAACAGGTGAACTCAAATCGTGAATGAATCAAAGAATTACATTACAAAAGGAGAAGAAACTAACAGACGTGTAAAAACGATCTGAGACTAAAGTCAACGTGGATGAGCTGGACATTAATGTTTTACCTAAATTAGCAAAGGTTAAGAGTGGATCTGTTAAAACATGAAAGTGGTTGTACCATCAACTGGCTGTAACAGGATAGCATGACAAAAATAAAAGGAAAAAAAAGGTCAGACAGACACAAGAACCAGGCAGGCATCCAGAAGATGTTTTGCCCTGTGGTGCTTCCCAGCGTGGTTCAGTCAGGCCTCCTCTGCTGAGCCAAGCTGTGGTTTCACAGCACACAATACTCCTCTGTCCCCACAGTGCGCTGCTTCATGGCTCCACAACACACAACAGCTCATTATGCAGCCAAAGATCCCCCGGCTACAGCTCCTAGTGCCTAAATACTGTCCCCTGCCGAGCACACACACTGTCACCGGCTCTCTGGTCGCACAGCCTGGGGCCCAAAACAGCCAGTGAGGCCAGAGAGGGCAACCCAGATGTAAAGGGTGTCACACACATGAAAGCATGCGCACACACTCACACACTTAACCTACACGAGGATGAACACACAGCACCTTATTAGGCCTGATCCTTGTCGGCCATTAGCAGCTTTAAGAGAGGTCTCAGGGGTCGTCCAGCTGCTCTCCCTCACCGACGCTGATGACAGGGGGGGGTTAGTGACGGAGCGGTTAATTAAGCAGCATCAGAAAGGAGAGAGAGGGATGAGATGACAGCAGGAGGAGAGATAGGTAGCACAGAAGGGAAATAGGTTGTTAGAGAGGATGGGAGGAGGAGACGGTTTACCAAATCAAAGAGAGCTTGATTTGATTAAAGGAGAGAAAAATGAGTTAGAAAGTCATCATGCAGAAAAATCTGAGCAGAGAGGTTGCCAACTTGTTCAGAAAGATAATATAATAATGAAGACGTAGGAGGGAGTTAGTGAATGGTTTTGCACTAATTATCAGTCATGTAAAGGTCTGCTTATTCACCATCTTCCAGGTACTTGTTTTTTCAGGTGTGTATAAAAGCTACTTGAGACACTTACATATGCTGTGTGCATATTTAAGTCGTGTTGTGATTAAAGTCATACAAAGTGAGTTAAATTTACACAGCCACGTATCATGGTTTTCTATGAGCTATTTTAGACTTTTATTTGAGCTAAAGTTATTTAATTTGTTTTTATTAAGTAGAGCTTTAAGATTATTTAACATTAAAATTTGTCACAGTACACAAGGAAGTTAGTGTGTATGCAGTCTGCAGGCCGGAGAAATGACTAATGTTAGGTCTGCTTTGTAGCCTCTGAACTCAGTCTGCTCAGGTGTGCAGGGTTTACCTCTCTCTCTCTCTCTCTCTCTCTCTCTCTCTCTCTCTCTCTCTCTCTCTCTCTCTCTCTATCCACAGCAACCTGATAGAAGGAAAACAGAATCAGCAAAAAGGAGAGACAAAAACTGAGACACTGGTTAAACACCAGTGGCAAAAAATGAGTCAAAAAAAGGACAAAACAGAGTCCAGTTTTGTTTAAAGACAGACATAAAAAAGTAAACCGTCCTTTAATGGTGTACAGCCAGATCAAAAAATATGTTAATCGTCATTGCAAACTGTAAAACTAAATTCTTCATACAATTAAAGGGAACAAACATATCATTCAATATATGCATTGTGCCTGCAATGAAATTGACATGTATAAACAAAAGCAAAAAAGACAGATCAAAAATGCTGAATCAATTCATGAAACCAGTAATAATTTAGAATAACTGAAGTAAGTATTTGCTTGTGACTCTTTGCAGAGCGTAAATTTGTTTGTGTTGTTCCTCATGACAACTCTTTATCGCTCGCATCTAAAACAATGAACCGGCCAAATATTCGCTGCCTGCAGCTTAATTAATATGACGCTCTTTGTCTCCTGACTGGAAAGAAAACAAGGGACCACATCACACCTGTGTTCGCCTGGCTTCACAAACAAATACAGGTTCAGTTTTCAAAAATATGTTTCTCTTTTGAAGCTCTTGCCTGCCTGAAGGTCTACATTTTCACGCTGCAGCTGAACTGAAAACCAGGAGAAATCAAGTCTTTGGAGTAGCTGCTGCTACAGCGTGAAACAGCTGACCACTCTTGAACATTTGAAATCACTGTCAAAGACATGTTTCTTTCTCCTTGGTCTTCCCTACAAGGAAGAAACATTATAATCCCAACAGATTTAACTCATATTTCACTGATGAATTGTTGTTCATCTTTGTTGTTTTCCTGCCTTATAAATAATAAATGTTTCTTGACAATGAGGAACTGTAAGGTTATTCAGGTTAAACTACTGAGACATTCAATTTTTCAAGATTTTCAAGATGATGCAAATTCACCTTTTTTCATCAAATAAGAAACTGTAAAGACAAATATTGGCAGTCAGAACAATGTTAAAGAAAAAGCCACATCCGTTGTATATATTGTTGTATACAGGTGACATGTTGAAGTTATCAATACACCATCCGTGTCTTGAATCATGGCACTGATGCTCACTGCCATGTCACTATTCAACCACATGGGGGCGCTTGTACAGCAGCCAGAAACACCGTCCCTCTCACTACAGTTACATGCACTGTAGTGTTTGCAAAAATAGTTCAGATGTTAGTTTAATTGTTGGAAGAGTGACCAGTCTACAGTCAGACACCGTGATTGGGTTTACAGCTGCCGTTTAACTCTGGCACACCTGACCCACTTCCGTAATCACGCTCAGATGATTACAATCAATTTTTAGGCCTTAAAAAAAGTTATTAAATATTACGAGTTTAACTTTGAATAGTTAACATGTTTGGCCGAAATTTGAGTGGATTTAATTCAACATTTTTGCACATAAGTTTGTAACTTTACCTTTTATCTTTTATGAACTTTACCGGAAGTTCATGAAAGGCCTCGTCCACCGGAAGACCCGAGGTACTTGGGAAACTGTCATCAAAGACTCCAAAAGAAAGGTAATTTTCACCTGGTTATTTCTTCATTGACTACACACCTGTTCGTCTGTATGCCCCCGGAGGTGCCACTGATGTAAATCGTAAGTTAAGCTTGCTTCTCTAGTTATACCAACTTTAGTAACGACCGCTCGATAGCAGTACACAGCGGTCTGAGGAGCCATAAACAAACCTCAACCAAAACCCTACTCTATAGCCACAAATACAAATGCTCAGAACAGCACCTAATTTCATCAACAGTACATAAAGCGTCCCAGCCACAGCACTAGCCACCAAACATCTTTTTAACTTTGCCCAATTAGCAAAGAGACTAAACACAACTCACCTACTTTCTTTCGGCAGCGCCTTGTTTGTAGCAGACCTCGACCAGTCCATTACGGACTGCTGCGGGGTGACGCAGCTTAAGGAAGAACATTTATGATCATTTCTTTATCATTTCCTTAAAGTAATAATCACCATATTAATCATTTTGCACTGCAAACGCGGTAGTTCTTCTGCCTTATTAGCGTCTCAGTCTGATTGCATTTCCATGAAGAAGTGATCATAAATGTTCTTCCTTGAGCTGCGTCACCCCGCAGCATTAATTTTATGCTGGAATATCCCTTTAAGATATTTCAAACAAATACCAAAGTTACCATTGTGCCAAAACTCAATAGCATGTAATTTAATGCTTATTCCAACACAGTCAGGGATACATTTTAACACAAAAATAAATAAATGACCACTTTTGTGATTGCACCTGAAGTTCCCACAGTGCTTTAGTATTTAAGTGATAAGCATTGTAATTACTTATGTAAACATGCCAGCAGTAATTTAGTAATACCTAACCGGAAATAAGGTAATCTTTTTAGTTATAAGCTGAGTACAAACCAAAGTGGCCTATTTGATGGTAAGTATTGCCCCAATATTGTAAAACAGTGAAACCGTAAGGAAACATAAGGAATAATGAAAGGTATTACAATTAATCTCGCTTTGCCCTGATAGAAGTACCTTATGTTTCACATAGAAGAAAAAAACTCTACTTCTGCCCACTCTAAATAACACATGGAGTGTGTGTGTATGAGAGTTTGCTTGCCTGTAAACAGGTGGTAGTGAGCATAGTTGGAGGGTTAAATAAATGAGGAAACACAACAGAAGCTCAAATTCAACACCACTGTTATTTACAATAAGAGAAGATATGCCTTTATTAGTCCCACAGGGAGAAATTCCCACAATGAGTTTTTTTGTTGGGTTGCCTCATTCAAACAAAATAAAGTGTTAAGATTTCTTGATTAAAGTTGGAGTTCAGTGCTTGTTTCTTATGTTTACATGTTTGTTTTATCATTTTAATTCTGTGTCATTGTTGAGATGGTTAAGCTTAAATTAACTTTATCTTGCTGTCAATAAGGAGATCCAACTGTCAACTTTTGAGAAACAAAATAGCTTCTTTATTTAATCCAAAAAATAACACAAATAAAGCAGGAAAACAGATGATTAAAATAAAGAAATTATTTATTTTTACACAGGAAAAATAAATTGTGTCAGAGCTGAGCAGTTTTGTCTTGTTCCCCTTATTATAAACAACATTTTCTCCCTTACTGTTTATCTGTATATGATGTATAATCATTTTAAAAGTTAGACAAAGCATATTTACAAAAACTGAATGAAATCAAGAAAAAACAGCTCGACTCAACTGTAGATTATACTTTCATATTGAGTAACGCTATACAAGATACCTCCTGAACTGAGAGAAGAAACTAGCCAACATGTTTGAAGATGAATGAGTTGTGCGTTGTTCAGATGCTGACCTTAAAACTGTAAATGCACCATTTCTGAAATCAGTGCATGACATGAGTTTATGAGGAGCGGACTTTGTGGCATCTGCAAAAAAAGTGAAAAGAAAAGAAAAAAGAAAAACATGTCTCTCGTACCCAAAATCCTCAGTCCGCCATCTTTGTGTTTCACATTTGTTCACTACTTTAGTTGGATGCACACCAGCAAAGAGAGGAAAGACATGGAGGGGCAACCATTCATACTGATTAAACTCCTGACTCTCTGCTGATGTATAAAGGTAGGGTGGGCTGTAGTCTGTCAAGGCTGATCTGATTCTCTGAGTCCAGAACACAAAGCATCTCCACCGTCTGCTGCTCCACAAATGTCTCTTTGAAGCCCAAGTGAATGTCCTCTCTCATTTTTATGTCTCTATCACTTCTTACAATCATGCTCCCCGCCTCGTCTTTAATGCCCCCATCATCCTCGTCATCCCCACAGCACAGTGCTACCTCATTCTCATAGCAGAATGCACTGGGGGAGTGAGGACCCAACAGGTGGCGGGCCGCCCTGGGGGCAAACGGGGAGGGGGACTTGGAATAACTTGAGCTAGAAGATGATGACTGCCTGCCCCTACCCATCATCTGGCTCAGTTCTCTGGCACTGCAGTTAGGCGTGGATGGCACTTCGTAGGTCTTATGAAAGCGAGAATAGTCCACGTGGTAGCGGTCACCCTGCTCAAAGACCACAGGCTCAAAGCGGTGACCCCAGAGGATCTCCTTGGCCAAGTAGGAGCTTCGAGCCTGAGTGGTCATGGCTGTGGCCTCCACCATCCCCTCCAGGATGACCACAATCTCAAATTCCTCTTTCTGCAGGTCTTCACGGCTCAAGTTGTACAGGGGACTGTTCTTGTTGATCTCATGGACCACCACTAGAGGGGACACCAGAAACAGGCGGTCCAGCCCATCATCATAGCCCACATCAATGTCCGTTTGCTCCATAGGGAGGTACTCGCCCTCTGCAGTCACATGGGGCTTAATGAGCTGAGCGCGAACATGTGCCTCTACAATGTGGCTCTTGCGCATGTTCCCCAGGCGCCACATGAGACACAGCTTACCGTCTCGCAGAGCGATGACAGCGTGATGTGAGAACAGCAAGGTTTGTGCCCGTTTCTTTGGGCGCACCATCTTTGCCATGATGGTACCAATCATGAAAGAGTCAATAATGCAGCCCATGATGGACTGGACTACTACAGTCACCACAGCGATTGGACACTCTTCTGTGACACACCTAAAACCATATCCAATGGTGGTCTGGGTCTCGATGGAGAAGAGGAATGCCCCAATGAAACCCTGGATGTGGAGAATACATGGCCGCCATTCTTCTTTCTCATCATCCGCGCTGCCTCGAGAATCTCCTTCTGTCACAGGGGTATGAATGTTAAAGTCTCCATGTGCAAGCGCCACTCCCCAGAAGATGAAGCCAAACAACAGCCAAGATAGGAGGAAGGTAGTGGTGAAAATAAGCAGCAGGTAACGCCAGCGTATGTCCACACAAGTGGTGAAAATGTCAGCAAGGTATCGCCGAGGCTTATCCTCCATGTTGTTGAACACGACATTGCACTGACCATTCTTTTTCACAAAGCGGCTGCGCAGGCGGCCGACACTCAGATCCAGGCCCAGTCGATATGAGGGCGAATCACGGCAGCTTTTGTGCAGGACGGGCTCATTTGCCACCCTTAAAGACAAAGCTCCTCTTCCCTCGTCACTTCCCGGACACTCGTCGCCATCATCTTCACCCTGCATACAGGCCCCTGACAGTGTCTGCTGAGCCAGAGGACTGTGGCCATTGTGGAGGCCGAGGCTGGAGATCTTCAGGACATCCTCATCTGTGGAAACGATGCTGTACCTACAAGCACAGAAGAGAAAATTAGCACTTCTAAGTGAAAAAGCCAACACTTCAAAACTAAAGTGACCATGTTTGGCTGTATTTCAAAAGCCATTTGACTTTTTAGCATAACTTATGGAGGCATCAGGATAAAAAGTAAATGAGCACCATCTCATTCATTTGTTAAATAACTTTGACTTGGGTTGTTTGAACATCACTTCTCCAAAATTAATAAAGAAACTGTTGCTTATAAATACTCAGCCTGAACTTCATTGAAATCCAGAATTTTAAATGATACATTTAATACACTGTTAATCTGAACATTTTCTTTTAATAACTTAAAGGCACGGTTGACTATTGGAGGAGCAGTTGAACATTAGATTCCTCGCTTGCTCACATTTCCTCTTCGTCTCTGCCCTTTTCTCTGTTTTTGTCCGTCCTTCTCCATCACAGCTCCTGTAGCTAAGCTGCTACGCTTACTACTGCTACTGCTACTTTGTGGAGATTGCACTATAGTACCATGATCACCATATAAACAAGGTTCATAATAATTACCAATTTCTCCAATCGTCAACCATGCCTTTGATACTTCTAGACATTAAGTACTGTGCTCCTTTGATTTGAAGGCAATAATAACCATACAATGCAGTTAGCTTAGACCCAGGGAAGTATTGTGTTTAATTGATGTATACACTTTTAACGGTGGCTTGGTTTCAGAGGATATAAAAAAAATTAACGACAGGATCTGTTGAAATATTTAGAATAATTCTTCCACACACACTGGATCAGCATTGTGACAGGTATATATATATTTTCATGGCCATTTGAAATGGACCATATGTTTTTCTGTGTTTTTTAAAATTAAAGAGGTATTTCCTTTAGACAGCAAAAAGCTTTCATATAAATTTTTAGTACACTGTCAAAAGCTTTTTTACAGATTGTAGTTATTTTGGAAACCTTTCAATTTAAAGAGTGAATGCAAATGGATTAATGTAAACATTTTTTAAATATATCATCAATTTCATCTGAATTTTGCTTTCTGACAAAACCATGAATAACTTTTCTCTTTTTCTTTCTTTGTTTCTTTGTTTCTTTCTTTTTTTCTTTCTTTCTTTCTTTCTTTCTTTTCTCCAATAAAGCAGCAGTGAAATAGGTTTATCAGGAACACTCTCTTACCTGTTGACCCGCACCGCTCCCATGGCACCGGTGATCATCAGGCTGTGTCTGCGAGGGCAGTAATGTAGGTTGGGGCGGGCAGTTCCAACCATTAAAGTACTGTTGCTGAACAGGGTGGTGGTATGAGCTCAGGTCTGTCTTGAGTGTATTAGCAGTGCTGCCTTCCTGTAATACATTTTCTGTAAACAGAGAACAAAAAGGATTAAAATCACATAAATATGAATAAACCTAGATAAGACAGAATTGTTTTAAAATTACTTTTTAAATTAACATTTATTTGACGAAATAATAATCAATTGAGAGGTGACCTGGCCAAGAGGTCAGCAGCATTCTTGATAAATAATCGTACATTTAAGTGACTAATTACTGACAATATCTTTTATCTGTTAAGAGACAGATTACAGTGTAAACAATGACCAATAACATCTGCTCCAATATGAATCCTGCATTGACATATTCCTGATGATGAAAGTCCCTGATATGACCTAATATAGTCATTAGATTTAAATAGAAAAACATGGACACCATGAAGAAGATACTAAGTGTGTTATTGCTCTGAACAAATTCAGGTAACTTCTCAAGGGTTAAAGGACAGTCACAAATGTTTACGAGCTAATACCGCTTTGGACATTAAAATGGGCCAATGTTTGTTCAATGAGAGAAAAGTTGTTGAGATATTTTCCTTGAAAACACAGCATTTAAATCTGTTGTTGGAAAAAAGGACAATGAATTCATGTAAATAAAAAAAAATTACCATTTATCTAATAATCTTATTTTTATCAGTTTGAACAAACTGAGAGGATGAGACCATAGAGTCCTGCTTGTCTGGCAAAGAATCAAAAAAATCAAAAATTTCCCTCTGCGAGTCTTGGCTGTGCCTTAATGCACGGGGCAGACCAGACAGATATGTGTAATGAAAGCTAATTGATCGGGGCTTTGCTAGTGGTTAGCCTTAGGGACCTTCAGGCCAACCAGGGGTGGAAAACCAGACAGGCAGTGGAGGGGGGCAGAGGTCTAAAAAGAGATGAATCAGTGGTAATCTACAGTCAGAGGAACAATTGATCTGCTATTTGGCCTGATGACAAGGTTGGAGGGTGCGTGGCTTATTATGTCAGCACGCTGGGGAACAGGAGAACCAAAAAGTACCAGGTTGCATAACCAATAGAAGGACGACCACACGCAATACAAAATGGCACCGGTGGTCTATGTGTCAATGTGTGTGAATCACTTTGGTATATAAATGAGTTTACAGGGCTGCTTAAATCGAGAGTCGTCTTGGGGAAATTTCTGACAACTGCATTTTAAGAGCCTTTGTTCAATATCAGCGTCTCGTCAATGACGAACACAAACAGAAACACTCACACAAGTCAACACACAAGCACACACATACAGATTTGATGGGATTTGATGTCATGTAATGTGTGTTGTGTGCTACCCTCTGTTGTGTGTGTGATCCTTCCAGACTCCTATTCCTGTTACACCAAGGACAGATGTTACGATCTGGCTGCTGATTGGCCGGATGAAGGGCGATTTAGACTGTATAATCCCAAAAGGGCAGATGATTACGTCAGCCCGATGACTTCCACAGCTGGAGGAAAGAGTCCTCTACGTGGAAGACAACAATTTCTCGCAGAGTCCTTAAAGACGGCAGCCAACATGCCGGTTCACCCAGGTCAGCCCCCACACCAGCAGCAGCATGTGTGCGACCAAAACAACACAACACAGTTCATATGTTGGTTTGTTTGTCCACACATATTAAACGATATATTTACTGAAGGGCAACACTGCTTTCATAAGAATCACTTTTTCATTATGTTACCAGTCTAGTTTAATGCCAAACATTTGATTTTATCTTTATTTTTTAAATTTCATGTTTTAAATTAGTGAAAAAATTAGACAAAGTAAATTCGGTTTTGCAGATTTCTTTTATTTCCTTAGATTGAAGGCTTTTTCTCCTTTTACTGCAAATCCAATTCAGCCTTTTTAACACTTATATTTTGCTCCTTTTGTGATCTTGTGAAAGCATCTCATTGTTCCAAACATCAAGAGAATAAATGAAAATAAAAATGTGCATTAGCTGCTTTCAGGATGAGGAGTTATACAAAATTTGTTGTATTTACTTAGAGGTGTAAATAGGAAATTTACTGTGGTGCTTTGTGAAGTCGTACAGCAGAGTTTATTGTATCTTATGTCATCGACTTTAACACTAGTGTACAGTGTTACCTCTGTCAAAATGAAATCTCCATATAAACAAAACTTAAAATTTCATTTCTGGCATTCATTACTGGCTGGAGCTGACAGCTTGTGGGGACAGTACTTGTTTGTTAAGCTTTGAAAAGCTGAAAGGGTTCAGTTGTTGTTAAAAGGTTTGAGAGGTGTTGAATCAACTCTCCCTTTTGCCTACCTATCCAGTCAAAAAAAAAAGGCAAAACATCTGATAATATGATGTTTTGTAATAGTAATGTGCTGTTGCCATGAGAACCAACAGGTTGTCAAAACAACAAAGACACCGTACAGAGTTACATAATTTTATACAAATGACAAAAGTTACCAAACACCACAGCTCCTTCCCTAGACACTGTGCTGTACACTGATGTCCGATAGAGCTGGGCTTTCAGGCCCATATGGACAAGAAAATGTAGGATTTCACAGGTTAAAGTCATGATTAATTCTTCTGAATGACAATGTCAAAGCTGCAGAAAAGTCCATCACATCGGCTAACGTTTAGCCAGAACAAACTACAATGTCTAAAGTTACAGAAACTCTTATTCTAGCTTGTGTTGCTTCTTGACACCAATTTTACTGGCATTTCTGGGTCGTTTATTTCATCATCTGTGACCTACCCAAGATCGTATTTCTATAAATATATGTGCATGATAGCTAAAATAAGATTTTAGATATCCTGCAAATTCTCATGGTTGTAAATCTCTCTGCATCCAGCTGTTATTAGTATCTGGGTGTCAGATCTCTCTTTTTTTTCCAAGATGATAGAGTCCTCTGGGGAGAAGTGGCACTAATTAATGGCTGATCAAAGTTACAGTTTTAGCTGTCTCCATAGGAACATCTCTGCACTTTCTGTGGAGCTGATTTAATGTGTTGCATGCGAGATGATGGTTTAAGTGTGTGAGATGGCTGGTTAGGAGTAGCAGTAAAAAGGAAATGAAAACTGGAGTGTATCATGGACCCTTAAACACAAAAAATTCACCAAATCCTGGAGTACCAACAAAAATTTCAGAGTGCTACTTTAGAGAGAGAATGTGTGGAGGATCCTGAGAAGTGCTCTCGTGCCTGATGTAGCTCCTATTCAAACACGTCAGAGGAAATATACTGACGTATACTGACATTATAGCGTAATCCAATACAAAGGAAAGGACGGAGGAAGCCCTTTTCAAATAGCAGATTACTTCAACCCTTAATCTCCAAATCCAAACAATACAAAAGGTGGATGGCGGTTGCTGTGTGACCTGGCTTAAATCCTTGTGAGTAATCTGACATCTGATGATGTGAGAAGGGGAGGGAGGAGGGATAAGAGAGGACGACAAAAAATAAAAAGAATAAGAAATAAATAAGGGAATAAGACAGGAAGAAGCGAACGACGGTGCAGAGAGGGGTTTACAGGTATGAGGTCATCATATTTAATGAGTGGTGAGAAAAGATACAGATTAAGATGAAGAGATTATTACGTCAGGGAATGTCACTCCCAACATGTGAGGCGAGACACAGAGTTATACACTCGGTAAGCATGATAAAACACAACCTACAATCTCAGTGTGAACGCAGTGTAACAGGGAAAAGACCGTGTGAAAAGGTGTCTTGGAGAGCTGTTTTTGTTCATGCTCTGCTTATCGGAGGTGTTACTCGTGTTTCTTCTTTGTTTCTCTGCGAGTCACGTTTACTTAGAGCTGACATTTAAAGATGGCCCCCAGCGAGTCTGCATACTCTCTCTAACTTTCTGAGTCACAAAAAAAGAGGAAATTTCGCATATTTTTAGTGTTGTGAATTTATTTTGAGTGTATCTTTTGTCATCCCACACACACACAACCACACACAAGCTAGAGATGACAGAGCAGTGGTGCTGTAGATCCAGATTTTGAGTTACTTATCGACTATTTAAGAATCTTTTTATCTTGTAACTGATGGCATAATTTTATCTTGTTTGTAATTACTGTGTTTTTGTTAATCAATGGTTCATTTGATCTCTGTCTTCTCTTTATTTCTCATCTGTTCTACCATGTGTTTACACCGGATTAGTCCTTTATTACTGAGCAGTTTGGTCACTTTATCGTGTTTTCTACGCTGTTGTTGTAAATTAACCTTAAACTAGAAATAATACTAAAGGAATCGACGCAAAAGAAGCAACTGAACAGTGATAATTACATTTATGACCTCAGTGAAGATGCCTCTCACTGCTTTACTTTTAGTTGCAGCCGTTTTATTTATCTACTCCACCCTATTTCAAACACAAATATTGTACATTTTATTATGTAACGGATTAAAATCTTACCTATAGATAGGATTCAGTTCATGAACAAATCAATGGTTTGATAATCCTCACAGTGGCTTTTACTAAGTGACTTTAAGATGTAAAGGTAACAATGTTTTTATAATACATCTGACACTGGAAAAAAATGCACTTTTATATTCACATGTTGGTGCTTAACATTTAACAGGGACCGCTGGGACTGTTTAATAATAAACAAATAAAAGATAACTGCTGAGCAGAGGAGCACTAAGTTCTTAGTTTGAAACTATTAGTTATTTTTTATCCTCAAACATCTGGTTTTGTTTATTTAGGTAAAGACGTGATAAATTTGCGTATAGTAAAATATATAAAATGGCAAACTCAACCTTGTCGCCGCCCAAATAAATCTCATAGCTGGCTTCCCCTGACAATGTGTCTTACCTAAAAATAGGACCTCGACAATATGAAGTTAAAATTTGAACCATAAAAACTAACTTGTTGAAAACATGATAAACAGATTAGGCTCAGACTGATGGACAAGCATGAAAGACTGGAAAACTTGTGTGACAAGTCAAAAAGACAATCCAGAAATGTGTATGTCGTGTTATTGAAAACCACATAGCTAAAAGTGAAGTTTCCATCATTGCACATGCATCACTGCAGTAGGAAGCTTTAAATGCCAATCAATGGTTTACACAGTGCAAGCAGAAGTTATGACGGGGCAGTTTGCAAACTAAGCACCAGCTGTGACGTGTGTTGGTTTCATTGAGGCCATAGGAGCTGTCCAGTGCTGAAAAATCGATGCGAAGCCTGCAGGGATAATCGACAGCTGGGAGTGGGAGGGGTGGGATGGGCACGGTGGGAGGGGGTTGCTGAAAACTACCCTAACCTTGAAAATGATTTTAGCCTTTAAAATCTTTTCCCCTATCTGTTTACACTCCCCACATTTTTTACAGTCGACTTACTCAGCCACATGAACGTTTTAAGTATTGATTTTTTTTTCTGAGTAGTTGGGTAGTGAGCATACAGATAGAGAACGGTTGCAAAACTAAAGCTAAACCGAACAACTTTGATATATTCTGTTTTAAATTCAAGGGACAAAAAGCTTAAAAAGTTAGAGAGTCACATTTTTTGCCACAACAAAAAATAGATGACTAAATCACGGGGTTGTAAGATAATTACTCTCTTTAAATTTTTCTTCATGTAAAGACAACATTGCCAAACATAAAACAAGAATATGGAGATATAAAAACTTACACTGAACTCTACCGCTGGTTTCATCTCCATTGGATGGTATTAGAGTAGGTTCACCGTTGGCTCCGTCCTCTTTTTCTTTTCTTTTTCTTTTCTTCCTTGTTTCCCATCAGTTGTGAAACTGTTTTTTAGTTAATCTGCTCCCACATTCCTCTCGTACAGACGTGTTCATGTCTCCAGTCTGAGCTTTGTCTTGTTGCTCCATGATCACTGAACAGACTCGCTGCTGCCTGGTGGTTGTGCATCTGCTCCGATTCTTGTATGTTTGTGTGTGAGAGTGTGTGTGTGTGTGTGTGTGGGAGAGAGGGAGGGAGAGCGATGGGGGAGAGAGATCTGATTATCTTCTGTTCCTATTTATATATGCTATTGTTTTCCCTAGAGTGTTGAGATGTGGATTGTATAATTTAGACTTCAGCCTACTCAAACAAATACTTGCACCGTATTAAAAAAAATCCACTTGGGATTAAAAATTGTCTCAGAGGTATTTAAAAGTGCTTTTTACTGCCTCTGTGATACAAACAGTTGATCTTAGTTTTTTAACAGACTAAGAGTTGATCTACATCAAGTTCTTGAATTCATTTATCCTGTTCTTATTATAAGTCCATGAGTTTTTCTAAATAACTATGATATAAAAATAAGAAAAATAAAGGCTACCAGTGTTTGAGCTTTTGTGACAAAAGTCAGTTCATTAAAAGCGGTATTATTGGGGTCCTGGGAAGGGTGCTCTGTAGTTCTGTAAGTGGGACCTTATTGCTCTTATGGACAGTGAATTACAAATCAGGAAGACATGGCTATTAGGACCCTAACCTAATTAATCTTGCTTTTGTACATATGTGTTACTTAAAAAAAACAAAAATCGGATTATATCTGCCTGCATCTAAAATCTCCAAAACCAGCACTCCGATACAAGCAGTTCATTCCAGACTCCGCTCCAGTACCTCTATCTAGCAGCTCCCTGATCCAGCATGCAGAGCCCACCTGATCACAATAACAGTGTGTACTGAGGTACTAACAAAGTAGCATGGAGTAGGAGTGATGTCGGCCATGTCGCAGCATTTTTCTTTGAGGGCTACAATATTGGTATTGTATCGGAATTAAAATCGTAGTATCAGACACCTGTACTTATTGATTTGCCGTCACACGCTCCACAAAAGGGCAATTCCCATGCAAACAGGAATATGGGGTACAAGACCATTGCTGCAACTGCATTAGTTTCCATATAACCAAAGTTTATTCAGCACGGCGAGCATGAAAAGAACAGTTACATTGAGCATATAATAGTGGCCATCTGAGTCTCTAAACATAGGGAAAGAGGAGTAGGATGTCTTCTTTGGAGATTTGAGAGAAACATCTGCTTTATGCAGACGATGTGGTCCTGAACAGTCTTGAGATCTAGTTTACAGATGGTTCAGAA
Organism: Xyrichtys novacula; assembly: GCA_962446985.1. Lineage (NCBI taxonomy): Eukaryota > Metazoa > Chordata > Actinopteri > Labriformes > Labridae > Xyrichtys > Xyrichtys novacula. Next base: position 29,409,214 of record OY660866.1, on the reverse strand, counting down.
TATATAATGACTTTTAATCATATTGTACTGTAAATGGATGTAATATAAGCGATGTCTCCTATTAGATTGTGAAGAGCTGTATCTACAGCGGCCACAATGTAGGAAATATTGATTCAACCCAGCTTTTAGTCAACCTAATGAGAGGTAGAGTTGAGGCCTTTAGCCCTCTCACGAACAGCTACATTGAGCCCACCTGTCAGTCAAGTCAGTCATGTCCTTAATTATGTAACTCATGTAACTTTAATATCTTTATATATAAAAAAAAAACTTGAGAGGGAATTAGCTTTTAAGACCAAAACCATTTTTGAACCAGGCTGTAGAGGCCTATATTTACCAATGTAAAAAATAAAAAATAACTTTCTGCTTCTTGAAACTCTAATGGCAACAAAGACGCTCAAATTTTAGGCTTTAAAGAGGTATGTGAGCTTGCCAGTAGGTGACATTATCATGGTAACATCCATAGTTAATTAAGTCATATCTAAAGCCAAGAAATTACATCTTAAATCTTATCCCTAACTTAGCATTTTATGACCTAAATACCAAAGTGAAGAGTAACTTTATATCCAATAACTTTGAAAAAGGCAACTGAATATTTAGAATCAAAATCTGGAGTGTTTAAAATGTAGTTTTCTCCTTACTCAATATGCAGATCAGCAAAGTTAGTCTGTCTGTGCCTCCATCCATTTTCTTATCTGAGGCCAGGTTGTGATGGCAAAACACTGAACAGGTGAGCCCAGGTGTCCCTATCCTAAGCACCAACTATTCTCGGCTCTCAAAGAAATATAATCCTTCCTGTTGGATCTGGGTCTCCATAAGCATGTACTGAAACCTCCAAAGAGAGGTTTCAAGGAGGTGGCCTCAGGTAAGAAAGTGGATGGAGGCACAGACAGACGAACTTTGCTGATCTGCATATTAAGGAGAAAACTACATTTTAAACACTCCAGATTTTGATTCTAAATATTCAGTTGCCTTTTTCATAGTTACTGGAAATAAAGTTACTCTTCAATTTGGTATTTAGGTAATAAAATGCCAAGTTAGGGATAAGATTTAAGATGTAATTTCTTGGCTTTAGATATGACTAATGATTAACTATGGATGTTACCATGATAATGTCACCTACTGGCAAGCTCTCATACCTCTTTAAAGCCTAAAATTTGAGCGTCTTTGTTGCCATTAGAGTTTCAAGAAGCAGAAAGTTGTTCCTTTTTTTTACATTGGTAAATATAGACAACCACAGATAATGAAAAACATGACACTGTAAGTTGCCACCGAGGACAAATTCATTGGTGTTTGAGTGCAGCTCACTTCGTACCTCTTTGTGCTCCAATGAATTACAAAAATGACACAAGACGTAAATGATGCTGTGACTGCTTTCAGGTCGCTGCCATCCTTCTTCGGCCTCATTTCATACGATCTCTTGCTGACAGGAGTGATTAAGTCTGAGTTATTTTAGTGACATCACATGAGTTTGGTGTGTGTGGTTTATCACGGGTTACATAACAGTGATTTGTGTTTATGTCCTTAAGCAATTACTGCAACCTTCACTCGTCAAGTAACTCTAAAAGTGAGGAATGGAGTGAAAGTTTGAGGTTAAAGGGAAATTACAGAAACTTAATAGCTGCAAACAATTAGTCTGTCCAATTATTATTATAATTGTTATGATTATTATTTACTGAAATTGAAGAATAATTGTTAAATATAAAAGCTAGTTTTGGGACACTACTTTGGGTTGTGGGAAGTTTTTGTGCAAAAAATTTTGACACATTATTAAATAGGAAATAGGAAATTTAAAAAATAACAACTGATTAGGAAATGATAAAAAATAAATATACAGTGTTTATATACACCTACAAGCCAAAACATTATGAATACCTAGGCAATCTAATCCAACACAACACAACAGCTCTTCCTTAAATTCTACTTTCAGGAAGCTTCTGAATTTTGCTGTTTTTTATTGACATGGTCAGACAGGTGATAGCTGTTCTTTACATGTATTACTGAAGTAGGTGGTCATGGCAAACTAGATTGTGTTAAGTAAATAGGCGTTCCTTGTATTTTGTCAATTCCATTTTTAAACATAAGGGTGGGCAAAATATTAGGAACGCCTGTAAATATAATACACTCCAGTGCGCAAGTAACTCCCACTACAACTTCTATCCATCACCTGTCTGAAGAATCAGAGTGAGGATCTGGGACCTCTGAGATTGCGTGAATACCTACATGAGTCCAACGGGTCTAAACAGTCCTCATGGTTAGGGATTTTCTTTTGGCAGCTTGGTCAAAGGTTTAGTTTTGTATGCCTGTGTGTGTACGTGCGTTTGTGTGTGCGTGTGTGGGATGCTGAGTCAATCTGGCGTGTTACCTTTGTGCCAAAATAATCTCTTACGCTTTCGTTTCTGGAAACCATTCATCCCAGAAATAGTCAAAACTGAGAAATGGCGATCCAGAGAAATCCAACCAGACGGATTGAAGACTATCAGTCTCTTTAATTAAAATCATTAATCAATGAAAAACAGCGGTGTTTTTGACCATGGCAGCACATTTGTAGCCATATGCACATGGCTTTCTGATTTCTTTTTTTAACCTCTTTAAGATATTTTTGCCTATTAGACACAACTCTTTAGTTTCCATGGGAACCTTTTTTCCTCCTCTTTCTGTACTTTCACAGGCTCAAAGACACACATGCATCCTCTGTATCTCCACACGGTTTATTTTTAAAACCCCTGCCTTGTTGTTCCACGAGACAGCAGGTGGGCGTTGGGTGGTGTAGGTAGAGACTTAGGGGTACAGCGGACTGAGCTATAAGTGTGGGCACAGGTTAGAGGTGAGGGTATCGAACAAGCGGGCACAAAGGGAGTGGGAGGGCTGAGAATAACTCATAATATCGAAGGAACATAATGTCCTCTGTGTTACAAGTGTGAAAGAAGTTGTTGTTGTTGCTGTGCTACAAAGTAGATGCATCAGTTTGAAAGTTTAGGACCATAAAAACTGAATGTGGGTTGCACTTAAAAATGATCATATTAAAAGTCTTAACAACCAACTTTCTCTGGGAGTATCAGTTCATGCACCAAGAGAGGTAAAAGGCAGCCTGTCCTTGCTGCAAAGAACATGGCTATTTGAAAAAGCGCTCATCTTGGTGGTATTAATGTAAAATTAATGCATTTTAGGAGGATGATATGCTTAAGGCGCCTCTGTATTTTGTTTAATTTTACTCCTGTCCATCCAACACAAACACACACACAAACACATTTGTTGTTTTCCCAGAGCACATGTAATTTGGAAGGTCATTAAAAGAAATAGCCTGAAAACTACTACCGTACTTAATCTACTTTCCAGTATTTTTATTTCTTTTATTTATTTATTTTTTGATAAGCAGATGATTGAAGCTATTTTCTAAAGAGCCGCCTGTCTCTGTGGCCCTGCTTGATGACTCCCCCTCAAACACCTCGAGAGCCAATTTACTCCGAAGCAGGCGGGCGCCTCATTACTTACTCTGAGAGCTGATTCAGGTCAACATGTTTTTAGTAAAGTAGGCTGAAGGAGGTGGTAAAAAAGCAAAAGAAGCTGGGACAGTAATCACTCCTTTTTATATGCCTTGTGCGCCATGATCATATCATGCTGCCCTGCCTGTATAAAAATAACTTATAGCCAACACTTATTTTTTTGAAGTCTGTGCCAAGGTTAGTGTTTACACGCCACAGTTTACTTGATAGTTTTGTTTTGTTTTGCTTTCATAGTGGGGTTGTATGAGCTGCTTGTCGATAGTACGTGTTTTGGCCACAGGGGATCTCGGTTAGCTTGGCCCCTGTGTTGAACTGAACAGACACTGGGCTATCAGCTGTACAGAGGGGGGGCCGTCTCTATCCAGTAATTTATCAAAGTTTTTACTAACTCCAATCAAAGCGCTCTTCACTGTGTGAGTGAACGCTCTGTTTTGAATTGCAGTCACTTCACTTTGCAGTCAGAAAAATCATTTTTTTAACTATTAATGTTCCTTTTACCTGCAGTACACCGATCACCAATCGAGTCACGATTTTTGCATCACAGTGTGACATGATTTTAAGCACCATATCCTTGAAATTCTTGGTCTAATACAATGGCTTTTAAGAACCTCAACCCACCACACTGGAAAAATTGAACTGTTGCTTTTAAAGGTGGGGAATTACACTGGCCGAGTGACCCCTCAGGAATCACAGACTCAGTCTAAGGGCTCGGACTTAGATTATTTTCTACTCCAGAGATTTTCTCATGTCACAAAGTCATGGATATCTTCTGTTCTCCATGTGCTAGAAAGTTTAATTTAGCTGATTTAGCAGCACCGTCTCTCGTGGCAATTTTCTTCTCCACTGCACAGAGCTGCATTTAATTTTTTCCTGTACATTCATAAGACATGCTTTTTAACTAAGAAGAAAGATGTAACATAAAAATAACTCGTTACTTCTCGAGAGCAAGTTGCTCTTATGAAGAACAGGCCGTTTCTACGGATACTGCTTTAATCACAGACCCTCTGACATTAACTGTAGAGCAGTCTGATGAACTACCTGTGGTTATTAAGACACCATTCCTGCAGTGGTGCCTCCTTGAAAATATCTGTGTGTTTTAATGTGATCACTTTTTTACTCTAGTATCTCAACTTTTGACTTGATTTGTGGAAAAACAAACTCATTTCTTGCCAGACCTGTCCATACCACTGCACAGCGAGATGACTGGTTAAATTAATATAATTTTGTTTACAGTGGAAAAAACGCGAAAACAAAAAAAAGGGGAAAAAATGTCAGAAGAAGGAAAGAAATTTAGGGAAGAAAATTTAACTGGCTATGATTGAAAATTTCACAAAATAGAAGATGGTTTATGAATAATGAAACCAAAGTAAACAGGACTCTAACCTTTAACACAAAGTAGTGAATTATTCTCTTATGCTGGAACTTCGCTATCATGTTTGTTCAGAAATTGCATATGCTTTTCATTAAAAGTTATGACAAAAATATTTGGTCACGTTATTAACTATTTATTTTACGTCACAAACTGCTTGTAAATTATGAATGAAGCCTGTTATCGGCTCTCACTACAAACTCTGCAGTCGACTATTGGCTGTTTGCTTACAGATTTTGATCGATTGACACAATTGACACTGGTTGACTCTATGTCGGCCATATCATTCAACAGCAGGGATTGTTAGATTATGTCAATAAACTGAATAAGATGCACCATTTGGAGTAAAGAGAGAAACTTGTTAAATGTTCACAAACAGGTAGCTGCTCCCCTTCCATCTTTAAAGCAGGATTTGACCCCAGTGCTTAAAAAAAGCATGAAATATGGATTCATAAAATTAATAGGATTGTCAATTTGAAAGCAAAAATGATGGTTAAAGTTGTTTTGTTTAGAAGGTTGTTCTGGGCAGAAATGCTGGTCACAATCAATACATGCCTCTGGTGGGGGTTGGGATCAAGTTTAGCAGAGCCGGATCAATGCCTGTCCACTGTGTTGTGGTGATCAGTGTGGGAATTTAATTAATTATCTACTACGACCGCTCTTCTTATGAGAGACTGTTTAGTGTAGCCCTGTTCTTTTTGCTTTTTATTAAGTGCTTTCATTTTAGTTTCTACTCCAGTGCAGAGAGCCATGCTGAAAGAAATGATCAATAACACATGACTGTGTCTGTAACTCTGATGTAAAACACATTAAAGGCCGAGGGCACAGCACATGCCCAGACATGCCCATAAATCTATGTAGAGTAGACCACATGGTAGTAGTTTCAAATAAAGAAACAAAGCAGTTAACAACAGGTCTGAGCTGATCGTCATCTTCTGGTTGACCTGTTGGATGGTTGGAAAAATTTTGAGGTCAGCTTTAGAGATTTATTTCCTGACCTTTGTGTTTGGTCCGAACCAGAATGATTGGTGCAAAACCTCCCCTGGACCTTGGTTTAGACCAAAGAGTTGGACCTTGGTCTGACCAGAAGAGGTGCTCTCTGAAAAACAGAACGACAGTCTGGTTCATGCCCAGTGTGAAAGCATTATTTTGAAAGATTCGGACCTTCATACCAGGGCCAAGGCCTTGACTTTCTCTAGATGTTGTCTGAAGGTCAGTGTCCGATCCAGACGCACCAAGGTACTTCAGAGCTTGCTGGACCTTCGGGCGTTTGTTGTCAACACCCACACCAACTTCCCTCCTTGCTTTACCGGTGCGTAGATGGTATGCTGCAGATGTAGATGCCACCTCCAAAGGTATGCTACCAGCGTGGTCATATCTTCATTAAGGCCATCTTCCATCACCTTCCACATTGGACGAACTTGACCAGTACCATCCCATATTTTTCATACTGGTATGTGTTAGACGCAGGAGTTGTTTTGCTGGCAGCTGGATTGGTAGCAGCCTCTTACCAAAATACAGAGCTCTTACTTTCCTCTTGGCATCCTCAACTACAGGCTGCTGAATTCCCTGGTTGGCTGCAACCTGTTTGCAAACCCCTCTGAATCAGACACCCAAAGAGGCCTGGATTGTTAGAACATAAAGTTGTCCTCCATCTGTATGTCCTTGTCTCCCCACTCCACTTCCAGGAATTCCTCGATTAGTGGAGGCATATCTGGAGGCTCAGTTTCCATTATAGCAGCCCAGTCCATTTTGGCTCATGGCTGACGGGCTCCTGACTGTTGGCCACCACCACTTTGTGCCTCCTCTCCAGAATTTTTCTGACATGGACACGAACATATACACATCGGATGAGGGTCTCTGCCTGTAACAGAAGGTGCCATGAGACGTAATTTGGTGTAACCAGGTGTCAAATATTATCAGGTGTAATTAAGTGCAGTTATGTTGGTTGCCAAGTAATATGGAGGATAATGTATAGTGAACAGGTTGTAATGCAGATTAGAATCCCCTCAGGGTTATGCTGTGTGCCATTTACCTCAGTGGTCGGATGTAGGAGCTGGGAATGACGTCACACCCGAGTTGACAGCGTTTCAGTTAACAAGTCGGAAAACCAAGATGGACACATACGGTTATCCGTTGTTAGCTGTTGTTTACAATTGTCAGCTGTTGTTAGTTGTTTTTAGCCATACCAGTTGTAAACAACGCATAACACAACAGTTAATTCTTACAAACACCACAGCACCATGTTCACAGTTCGACGTTGGGCAGTACAACGTATACCACTTATTTAATTTCATAAAAGCAAAACAGAAGTGGTAATAAATAATACGTTGCGAGAGCTTTTACTGTTACTATGTACTGTTGATGCACTGCGCTGCCATCTTTAATTATGATGTTGTCGTCGAATCGGGGTTGGCGAGGATCGTCCGACTTTCCGAGTCGGAAATCTGACTACAGGAGGGCGTTCTAGATGAATTTCCAACTCAGAACTTGGAAATTCCAACTTCCAAGTACAACTGGAACGCAGCAATTGACAAGACCCCTATTTGTCAGGGTTTTACTCATCCTGTCAGGCTACTGGACTCATGTCTGGGATTTCACATCAAGTACAATTTGGATATATTCACAGTTTGGGAGGTTTGTCTTTTTTATTAGTTTTTTTTTGCTTAAATTAAATAAACTAAACTAAATTCAACTTTTTTGCTTACCAAGCAAGTATTAGAAAATGGATTGTATGTTTAGAGTCCTGCCATTTTTTTTCAAATTTAGCAAGCGTCTCCTGTCCGTGCTTATGTGCCCTGACATAAAAAAAAAATCTGTAATATATTGAAACTGTTTCTGGGAATCTAAATATACATTTTATTCTTACTCTCTGGCATTTTAACCCCTTTTTTTGTAGGTGTTAGGAGCTGAGAAGTCAAAGCAACCATCTGTGCTGTAAGTCTACCACTGTGCATAAGACATCTGTCAGGAAGAGTCAGGGCTTTGTATCACTTTCTAAAGATGTTGATATGTGATAGGACACAGTCACACTACTGTGCCAATATGAGAACCAATGGACGTTTGTCTTCTGATAAGCAACTCCAGCCCCTGTATCCTCAGACCAAACCATTGTCAAAACTCTGTATACAGCAAAACTGCTCCTCTTAAGGTAAGTGTCTTGTCATTAATTGTTATTGTCTATGTGTAACCTTTACTGAAGGTTACTCTCTGTACACTGCATGGTCGTTATACACTGTAAGAATTTTCTGCTCTGAGCTAAAACTATCACGTCAGTTGTTGTGTATGAATTAGTCAACAGGATATTTTAGTAAATGTGCCCACAACCTCTCCTTAGAAGACACTGTATTGTTTTTTACTAAGTTTTATCATTTGTAAATATATCACAAGTATACTCTAAGTTGTTTTCTTCTGTTCATCTGTGCATATGCCGTCTAGTAAAGAAACAAAAAATGATTAATAACCTCCTGAAGCCTTCTCAATCATAACAAATAAAATCTGCATTGTTTTGATAATAGTTGTTATTTATATTATGCAAATGAAGTGTTCCCTGAATCCCTATGGGAAATTAGACCATTCAAATCCTCGTAAGAACAAATCAAACAGCCTTTTTTTCTGTGCAGAAAGAAGAATATCAAGTAAAATACAACAGAGGACAGGCTAGATTCTGCTGGGTCATGACGGCGCCCCCTGCTGAAGACTACTACTGCCGTCAGTTCCAGCCCAACACCTTTGACCCCTCCCGCTGCAGCTCCTGCCTGAGGCCGGATCATATGCACCTCTGCACCAACACCACCGCTGATGCTGGACAGGACAGCACACAAGAGTGGGTATGTACATGAGTCATTCAGTTTTTTTTTCGTTTTTTTTTCTGATAAACAAATTTAAGCTTCTATCTCACACTTCTACAAATTAGACATGAAAGTGCTTCAGACAACACTGGTGAGAAACAAAGACTCCCATTCAGGACTTTTTTTATTAATTTTAATTATGTGTCATGTTGATTGTTTTTCTTGTGATCCTGAAATCGATGACTGTGGCTGAATCTGCACACTGTAAGGGTGGTTACATACTATGATGGGCAGGCTACTTGTAAAATGTTGTGAGCTAAGGTAGTTGTTGTTTTTGTTAAATTTATCTTCTCTACACCAAAGTTACCTCCAAAGACATGTAGCAAGCTAAGCTACAGCAACAGGGCAAGAGTAGTTAAGCTAGTTCCATATTGAAAATCAACTGAGGTTACGACATGTTACACATCGACTCTTGTGTGTGGCAACAGTACTGCTGATTCCTAGAAACCACAATCCATTTGATCTGGATTCCTCAATTGTCAGACCCTTGCTTTGATGCTGAATTTTCTCATGATAGCGAGTTATTATCTTCCTGGTAATGTGAGGATTCACTGGAATTATTACTGGATGCCTCAGAGGTATTGAGTGTTGAGTTTTTCAGTCTACCTCCTACCTTGAGGATCATCTTGTTCAAATAAGGAGTTCATGTGGTACAGCTTACTCTGGGATGGAAACTGTTTTCCATTGCTGAGAAACTTGACTTCCTCTGGACACACTTGTCTCTCACTCTTGTACAGTCCTGTGACCTGTTGACCTGTCCCCCGTTGCACATTGAAGAAGGTGTACCTGTGTGACTTTACACCACAGAGAAAACTTTGACATGCAGGCGGTCAGGCTTAATTGCTTTGAGGTTTACTCAAAGTACAGTACTTTTACCCTTTTTACTTCATGGTCTCCCTACTTTGCCTCTGCAGCTGAAGTTTAGACCTTCTCCCGTAAGAACTGAGGTCCTATAGACCAATTTGGTGAGCAAAGTTCACATGCTCTTGAAGGTCTTGATGCAAGGTCTGCAGGGTTTTGGTCTGCAGAAATATATCTCCACTGCAGAGGAGCTGTGCTGAGGTGAATCTGAGGTGCATCTTTTGTATCCTGTTCGACACAAATGTGCGGAAGCTACATGTGTCATTGTACACTGAGAACAAAAAACTCACAACAAGAATCTAGACATATTAGTCACAGATTAAGAAAGACAGTTTAAGGAAACATCATTGGAAGGTGAGATTTTAAAAAAAAATCATATTCAGATAAAAAAATCTCCTTTTGTAGTTTGTTGATAAATACAGAATTTATTTAACCAGGAATCTAACAATGGAAAAATTGCATATTGAGTACAAAATGTGCAACAGGGGACATTGTGTACGATAGTTCAAGATACAGGCATGATAAAACAGACTGGATTCATGATGTCAGCAGTAGCACAAACTGAAACTACTGTAGACAGGGAAGGAGGATTATACTAGAAGTTGGCATTTGATTCTGAATCATAAATTAATAAAAGCTAATTACTTATGGGTGGTAATCTAAGATGCCTGTTCAATACATGCAAACAGTTCCCCTAAAAGTACCTACCTGACCTACCCAAACAAAGTTCTTTTATCAGTTTTATTACTTAAATGTAAATGTTTTAGTTTTAAGACAAAACAATACAGCTTCCTGTAAAAAATCAAGGATTTAAAGAAGGAGTACATATTTTTGGAGGATGATTGTGAATGAGATTTTTAAAAAATGAAGGCAGGAGGATTAAGATAAAGGTGAGAAAGACGTCGAATGGGCGGTCTTGGTGATGCAAAAGCACTGGAGCAATGAAATAATGATGAGCATGACCGGGGACTAGCTTAAGTTACGTCCTGTGTGCACTAAAAGTATAAGCCTAGCTAATGCTGAATGGAGAGAAGGAGGAAGAAGTTGCTTCGAGACTTGACTGAAGATTTGGCTTGAAGGCAGTGAGAAGTTACAGTAAGTAAGTTTTCCGTCTTGTTTGGATTTAGGATGTTAGTTAGATATTTGTACAGATGTAATGAATGTTTGCAGGTTAATTGTATATTGATCGGTTTGTTCTTTTAAACCTTCAAGAGGAAAGACATCATTCATCAGGTAACTGTGTGTTAATCTTTTGTCAGGGTCGTTATGTGGTGCAGGTCATTTTACAGTCATGATTGAATTAACTCTGATCCCTGTAGGGACTTGTACTGTAGAGATCATCATAAAAACAGTCAACACATGAAACAACTCCGTCACCCCTACAGCAACTCAGCATTTCTGTCTGTTAAATGTTGATGTAATTTATGCGTTTCTTTTATTTAAGAATTCATAAGCTTTACTTTTAACCTAATACTTGGGAAATGTGTTTTTTCTGCTCTACAAACCAGGACACAGATGATGATAACCGTGTCCTCTCTGAGGTGACCTCAAATGCCAGCAGTGATGACATCAGTGGTGGTTGGACCTATGAGTGGAGTCTAGTCCACAGCCTGAGTCCCGAGTGGGAACTTAATATCTGCGGCTCTGACATACAATCCAGGTTACCGTATCTTGTATCCTTATTTTAGAAACTACTTTTGAGCAAGAACACTTTGCCTTGGCAGTGAGTGCATCTATGTCAGAAACTAACATTGTCTCACCTCTAAGGGACCTCCATAGAAGAGGAATATTACCACCAATAGTGGTTCAAGTTTGATCAGATTAGAGTTGCACTAATCAGTGTTCTTACATTAAATAATTACATCATCAAAGTTGTCTTATATTTAGGGTACAGAGTGTCCTATTCACATACGTTTTGGTAAACCAGTTCATATCTTCACAGGGTGTTCTGTGTGTGCAAGAACTTCCTCACAGGAGCTTCAGAAGCACTTAGTATAGAGACAGACAGAAGATTTGTTTTCTCATATGCTGTTTTCACTGTTCACTGTTCATTATTGAAATATTTTTTTCAAAGCAAAAATCATCTAAAGTGTGCAAACCATTTGACTTGAGTGAAAAACAAGGTAACACTTTACTTGACGCCATCTCTATAACGCATTATAAATATATGTATGATGTGTTATAATCACGTTATAGCACTGTATAACTGTAGTTATAAACACTCATAAATGGTCCTTATGCTTTATAGCAATTATCATAATACATAATAAAGCATTTTATCATGAATTACAAGTTATAGTTATACAAGTTTATAAGCAAATAATAACACATTATGATACCTGACCTTGTAAGTCATGATAAAAAGCTTTATAATGTGTTATGATTATTGCTATAAAGCATTATGATCATTTATGAGTGTTTATAACTGTAGTTTTACAGTGCTATAACATGATTATAACGCATTATACATATATTTATGATGCGTTATAGAGATAGGTGTCAAGTATAGTGTTACCAAAAACAGCATACTCAATATCCTGCTCTTGTCCCATAAACAAGTGTGTGTTTTGAGATCTGTGCAGCAAGCAATGTGCCACTATTTTTAAGCTTGCTATTGTTTATACAACCTAAAGGAAAACTGAAATTAATGGCACCATGGTGAGGCCTCCAAAGGCTCAAAGTAGATCATCCCCTTGGGAAATAAATTAGGATTCACACTGGGATTAATGCGAACAGTGCCATTATATGTTTGCAAAACAGTGCAAGGGGTAGGTGTCAGCCAAGCAGTTCAAGAAATAGCCCTATTTTTTTATATTTCCATATAAACGCTTGACTGTCAAAGGTCAGCGTGGTGAAATATTTGGTCAGTGGACATTTCCTAAGCATGTGGAATACAAGATAAACAGAGGCTTCTTTGTCCACAGGGAGTGCTCTAATTTACACAAACAGGAGCTTTAAATACAGTGTATTGCTGTATTTTTTAATGCCCCATAAACTCTCATTGCATTACAATCCTGCAGTCTCCAGTGTTGCGCTCAAAGATTTAGCAAGTACATTTAGGAGGGATTTTGACCTGAGTCACTGCAAAATATCCTGAGCTCTGTAGGCCCATGCGTTCAGGATCTTTTGCATAGACCAGAAATAATAACTTGCGTTTTTTATTTGTTTTATTGTCTGTATAAGTGATTAGTTTTATTCACTTTCCTCCAGCTCTCCAAATCTCTGCGACAATCCAGGCAGGAGCAGATCCCTCAGTGCAGGGAGGAGCTGTGTGGCCCAGAGAGATATGACTCGGTTGGACCCTTCTCCTCATCGTGGAACTGGAAGCTCCTGGATGGATGAGAGGAGGGGCAGGGACAGGTCCTGCCGCATGTCAGGTACGTAAAAAATACAATACATGTTTAAGTTTGCTGCTTTCTTTTTTTACATAAATTAATCTTGAACATAACCTCTGATTTTCAGAGTCCGGTCGAGACAGGGAACAAGAGAGCGGCTATTTCTCTCCAGACAGAAGAGGTGATAGTCAGCAGCAGATGGAGGAAGTCAACAAACGGCAGTATCGTTACTATGAGAGGGGACATCCTCTTCCCAGTAACTATACTCCTGAGCCAAAAGCATGCGTCCCCTACAGGAACGTCAACCTGGGTGTGCCATCCCAGCGGAGGAGTCGAGACACGTTCATGCAAGAATCTTGGAGAAGTGAGTCCCCTGAGAGGTACACCTACCACTCAAACTTCAGACGCAGAACGGATTCAGAGCAGAATTCACCAACACGGCACAGCTCTGTGAGTCCAGATCGCTACAAGTTGATTGAATCTCCTGTAATGACCCAGCGGAGAAGCTCCATCTCCAGGAGTCAAGCCCGGTCTCACTCCACATCACATGGATCCTCTCAGCTTCCATCACACGGTCCTTCTCGACAGACATCCGGCAGGACAAGTCCAGGCTGCAGGAGGGGGTCCACCACCTCAAGGACGGTCTCACCTTCTAGAGCCACTCCCTCTCACAGGCATACTGACTCTTTCCATTTGCAGAACGGGGAATATGATGCACAAAAGGGATACAGCAGAAACTCAAGGAGCCCGTCTGTATCTTCCAACAAACACAGCTTGGATTCTGAAAGGCTCTACAGGAACCTGGAGTCTCTCTCACGCCGTGGGTCATCCACCAACCAGAAAAACTCATCTGACAGATCTCAAGCATCTCCTCAGCCAAGAACAGCTATCAACAGCCCGGCCAACGCTCTGTCTCGCAACAGTCGTGAGATATCTCCACCTAGGAACGGCTATAGCACACACAGCCACACCCCACAGAGGGAGAGTAAAGTCAGTCCTTCTCAAGGCTCCTGGCAGGGGTCCTCACACTCCTTACTCAGCCTCCCGCCCTCTCGCGGTTCGTCGACATCAAGACACCAGTTAAAAAGTGTTGACTCTCTCATGCTTGGTGGTTCACTTTCACCAGTTTCACTGATGGAAACCGATAAAGGTAATAGAGAAAAAAATAACTTGAGTGGTGACAGAAGCAGGAGCAACGTGAGGAGAGGCATGGATGCCTTACTGATCTCTGAACCCAAGAAGGAGGCAGTGGAAGAGGAGGAGGTATGTGTATCAGGTTTTAGGTGTCCTTAGCCAAACCCACCACGCGGGAGTACCTATTGTCAGTTCCCTAAGGATAAAAGTTACTGACTCTGACGATCTCGACTTTTTTTGCATCCAAGCTTTTATTCATACATTGCTTCTGTTGAGGATTGAATAACCGCTTAAGTACTTGGTCATTGGTTGGTTTAAAGGGATATTCCAGTGTAAAATTAATTTTGGGTGATCATTTCTTCATGGAAGTGTAATCAGACCGTGACGCTAAGGTAGAAAAACTACCACATCTGCAGGGCAAAATGATTAATATGATGATTATTACTTCAAGGAAATGATAAAGAAATGATCATAAATGTTCTTCCTTGAGCTGCGTCACCCCGCAGCAGTCCGTAATGAACTGGCCTGAAGTCTCGCTACAAACAAGCGGCTGCTGCAAGAGAGTCGGTTAGTTGTGTTTAGTCTCTTTGCTAAAGAAATTAGGCAAAGCTAAAAAGATGTTTGGTGGCTAGTACTGTGGCTTGGACCCTATATGTACTGTTGATGAAGTTAGGTGCTTTTCTGAGCATTATTTGTGGCTATAGAGTGGCGTTTTGGTTGAGGTTTGTTTATGGCTCCTCAGACCGCTGTGTATTGCTATCGTCGGTTGTAACTAAAGTTGGTATAACTAGAGAAGCAAGCGGTCGGCAACATCTCTTGAGGGGGTGTCTAACTCGGTGTTACGGTGTGTTTGACCCTAAATTAATTTTACGCCGGAATATCCCTTTAAGTTAGAATAAATTAGCCCGCTATATCAGTGAAATAAACTGTTAAACAAAGCAAATTTCATTACTACTAAACATGAGCAAGGCATGCTAACAGTTTTTGACATCAGCAGGACTTTGGTTTCTCTGACTCACTGATTATATTATCTCATTATCATAAAAAAAACTTCATCTTTTCATTGTAGGTGGGGATGACCATGGACGACTATATTGTCCTGGCTGATATTCCAAAGATCTATCTGGAGTCAGAAGAAGAGCTACCTGGGCTGAAGAGGAGAAACCAGAGTCCCAGCCCGTGCAGAGATCAGAAGCTGAGGACTTACAGGTTGGTGGTATTGAACAGATGTCTCATGGTCTCTCGTATTACGTAAGATGTGTTACTTGTGCACTGTTTATTTGGTGGCCAAAACATTAGGGACAAGTACTGTAGCGTGTAAAAACTAGAGAGTGGTAAGTCCTGGAGTAGTCGCAGTGTGTAAGCCGTCTCTGCCACCAGCCATTTGCTGCTGCAGCTTTCAAAGCCTTTAGGCACCATCTACAGGTGAAACTATTACAACATATATGCACCGGTTGACCCAGAGGTTACAGTCCTTACCACAGTGGTTGTTGGTTCAATTCCCAGCCATGAAAAATACGAGGTAAATTAGGCCTGTTGTATGTTCATGTTCTGATGAAGGATGTATGCATATTTTGTGTCTTTTCTTCATAATTAATCAATTCGTGAAGGTATCAGGATGAGACTGATATCTACGGTTCGAGGTTTGAGCAGGATGAGAGGGGGAGAGGCAGAGAGAGGGGTAGGGACAGACGAGAGAAATGTCGGGACTCTGAGAATGGACGATCATCTCGAAGACAGTCGACAGCATCTCCTAAAATACAGGTGTGTTACAATCACTGGAGCCATCTCCACAGTTCAATCAATGTCATTAGTAAAGCTTTTAATCTGTGCTTTTTTATGAAGACTTCAGAGTATCAACACAGATCTATGAAGTCGAAGGCGCATGCCTCCCATGAACGTCCACAGACACAGGTGAGTTTGGTCTTGTGACTTTCAGCATCTACTCGAATCCCATGAGAGTAGGAAAACAGGTCAGTTTGTTTGGGACTTCTTTATAACTAGTTGTTCTGTGCAGAAGCAACTTGCTGTGGAAAAAGCCAGATGTCAGCATGTTCACATGATTTATCGTCTTTATAACTAGGTTCTAGGCCAATTCGAGACAATGTTTTCTGCAGAGTCGTTCCTAAATCTTTTAAAGGGGCAGTGCATAAAATTTTCCAACATTTAGCAGAATGGACTTGGTAATAATGGGATTTAATACTTTAAAGTATACTCCAACATGTGTATAATATAAAAATTGTGGCTTCAGTGATGTGAGAGGTAAGCAGGGAAGCGTTTCAAATTTACAATCTTGTCTCTAGATGTTGCTAGATATCTATCTTGAAATAAATTACTGCAAAATGAAAAACTTAAGATCCTATTTCAATGCTCTTTGTTAGCTGAAGCAATTCAATAGCTTCAAGAACAGTGTGTGCTATCAAATTTGATATTTTCATCATTTTACTTCACTCTACGTCATTCTTTGTTCCTTTCTTTTACACACTGGACCTTGTGCCTCATGCATGGTAAGTTTTGCCCTTACAGAGCCTGCATGCTTTCAGACAGTGTTATAATCTTTTCACTCTTCTTCTTTTACTTCCTATTTCACCCAATTTACCATTTTTAACAATGAAGTTCTGCAAAAGCTACCCACCTCTTTTAATGTTCTCGTTTCGCAGCGTGTTTCCTTTTTCTCGTGGTTCAGTGTTAACCTTTTCTGTCTACGCTTCATCATGCTTCATCATCTTGCACGGCATGTCTGTTTCTGACAGTTTCCGTTTCCTCTAGTTTAACCATGAAGTGAGACACAGAAACCACAACTGAATACTTTTAAAAGACTGCCTCTTAATATTTCACTGTCAGGTGCTGTTTCTAAAGGGGTGGATGTCAAGACTGGATGAAATTGGCAAGGTAAAAAGAACGTTTAAAAGGCTTTTTCCTGATTTAAAACAATAGTCATCATGTATTGCATATGTTTTTTCCATTTCCTGTTTTAACCACAATCCGACACCTTGACAGACAGCATAAAATACCACAAGCTATGTGTGAAGAACTTCACATAGCATAAAAATATCAGCAGATATCTTTGGCATTGACAGAAAGCAAGAACTTAGAGCTGTGCATGTTTCTTTTGTTTTGCTCAGTGGAGGAAGCATTGGTTTGTTCTGGGTAATACTTCACTGAGGTACTACAGAGACTCAGAGGCTGAGGAGGTAAGACCTGTTATGTGATGGGAAACAATATGCAAATTAGTGAAAAGCTCCTCATTAACACCCCACATGGAGTCATTCAGATGGGTTTTGTGCGGGTTTAATTATTCTTCTTTGGTGTTCGAGTCACAAATGTTTGCAACTTGACTAAATAAGTACTGTTTTTTTGCTGCAGTCAGATGATGTGGACGGAGAGATCGACCTGGCATCATGTGTGGATGTGTCAGACTGTGATGTAGAGAAGCACTATGGACTCAAAATACAAGTATGTATTTGCTGTTCTTGTGTTTTGCTCATTTGCTGCTGAACAACAGACCTTGAGACAGACAGACAGTTTGATGGCCCTCATACACTTCCCCCCCTTTTCTACATCAGTGGCATGTTTGGCTGCTTCCTGTTTGACTCTGTGTGTGTCTGTGTGCATATCTTTACACTGTCTTTTGATCTTCTCCAGACAAAGAGAGCAGTGTTCACTCTCTCTGCTGTAACCTCCAGAATACGGCAGAACTGGGTGAAGTTACTAAAGCAGGCGATTCAGAGCAACGCACAGTGAGTCTGGTCTTTTTTACTGTGAGAGAGTGATGTAAGAAGTATTCAGATGCGATAACTAAGTAAAAGTTGCAGTCTCAATACCAAAATGTACTAAAAAATAGAAGTTAAGAGTACTCAATGCTGTGAAGGCAGGATAAGGGCCTGTGTCCAGTAACAGCTGTTAATAGCAGTGCCCACAATCCCATTTCCAAAGCACTTCTCTCTATCTCTTAATGCTGTTAGGTTATTATAGTTGTCCCACTTCCCAAAATATTGGCTGTTTAGTGCGTATAAAAAAGTTTTGTATACTTAATTTTTGCTTTTATGAAATAAGGTTGTAAACCTCAATGAAGTTGTGAAACAACAACACCAGAAATCTTATCAGTACATCAATTCTAACCTGTGAACTGTACCCTTGAGCAAAACAAGTGAGGTTAGTTTTTTTTTTTACAAATGGACCACTGCCATTGCTGTGGACAAAGTCGATATCAGGAGTCCCCTCTTTTCTTGATTTTGGTCGGTTGGCGGTGGAGAAGTGACACGAACAAGTGGATTGTTTCTCCAAAAGGTTAATTGTTTTTAATGAGAGCTTAGCAACAAAAAACAGCTGATGTTGAGGGTGAAGTTAATTGCATTGATTTGTGTAGAGAATAGAATAGATGACATGAAAAATACCATCACTGGACACATGCCCTTACAGAGTATGTTAAAAAAAATGATAATAAAAAATAAGTTAAAATTCACTTCAGGAGCTTCCGGTTGTTGGTTTTGCTGTCAGTGCGAAAGTAAATTATACCAAGTACATTATTGTCATTCATAATTTTCATCTTTTAACATTGACGAATTATTGTTAGTTATCATAAAATACTGAAAAAAGTGTGTTCTAGCTGCGAATACTTATTTTTTAGACTTTCATGTAGCAAATTGTGCCAAACTCCTTGATACTTTTCGAACAATGGTCTTTAATTTGACCTGAAAATTCCCGATCACCTCTATGAAATGCAGACAATGTGATTGGGTGGTCTATCTGTAACAAACCCCCTTATCATCTTTCTTCTGATGTGTAACTCTACCCTTGTGTCTCTCCCTCATTCTGCCTTTAGCCAATCAGACACCAGCAGTGAGAAAGCGAACCCCCTCTCCCGGAGACCGTCTCCATGCCAACCCCCTGCTCAGTACACCTGCGAGGACTCAGCCTATGAGCATACCACTGCCACCTACACCACCACGGCTGCAAACTCCCATCAGGCCAACCACCATTACGGCCAACACGACCACCAAACAGCAGACAGAGACCAAGTCGCAGCTCCAGCCAGTCAGAGAGAGGAGGGGGAGGGCTGGGACCGGGAACAAGCAAAGCGATTGGAGGAGAGGAACAAATGGTTTGAGGAAGGGGTCCCACTCAGCGAGATGGGCAGCAGGTGGGACTCCATGGAGCTGAAAAAGGGGAGTGTACCTGTGCCTCTCATTGAGACCATGGATTCAGAGGTCAGTAGGAAATGGGCGGAATTGGAGACCCTGTCATTTAGGGACATAAGTGCACAGTCTCTCATTGGAACCCAGGCCTATGAGTCCAGCACTCCTCAGGAATCTCAGACTCTCAACATCCCCCAGACTAATCAAATGAGCCCAGAGGAGGCCAAATGCTCTGTCCCTGAATCAGAATGTGGTTTTTCACAGTCATCTATAAATGGAGCCCAAACTATTCAAACAAACACAGCTGAAGCACTTCAAAAAGAGGTAAGAAAGAAAAGTCATTCCATATGAAACTTTAAAAGTATTGAGCTGAAACACACAAGTGATGAGAAATTATGTAAAATCCAAAAGCTTTATTCATCACATATGTCCCGACTTTCTCATACGGTCCCCAGGCTCTCTCTCTTCGAAAGCAGGTGGAGAGTATAAAGAGGGAGCGTGCAGCCATGGGAATAGAGGTGGACAGCCCTTGTGGCCCTGGGGCACCTTGCAGGGCCAAACTAGAAGCAATGGAAGTAGCCCATCAGAAAGCACTGCAAGAGCTGCAGGTGAGACACACGAAGGAGTTCAGGGAGCTGGAGCAGCAGAGAGACAAGATGCTGCAGGAAGAGAGACAGGCCGCTTCGAAAGGTAAGAATGAGAGAGTGTGCTACATTTGTGGTCCATGCAAATGGATATTTCTGTGTGTTTTTTTAATGCTGTTTGGAAAAAGCAACAACAGACTAACTTACCTTTAACTAACCCCTTCCTAAAGCCATGGAGGAATTAAAAGCATATCACAGAACACAGCTGGAGGGAGAGTTGGATAAGGCAAGCAGGAAGGAAGGAAGAACTCTGCATGGGGAAACCCCGTCTAAAGGCCACTTGTAAGTTTATTAGTTTCAATCTGCCATCAGACTGGGACAGAGTCTTGCTGTCTCATATACTGCAGGCCAAAGATGTTCTCCACTCCATCATGACCCACAGCATAATACTGCATTATAATCTACTTGGTGATTGGTGTGTTTGTGTGTGTTAGGCCTCAGGCAGACATCCTGCACAGTGAGTTAGATGTGCTGTCGGAGAGATATTCTCAGACCTGCCTGCAGCTGAGCCACACGGAGCAATTCAGCAAGAGCCGAGAGAGTGAGCTCAGTCACAAGGAGAGAGAGCTGCAGCAGCTCAGAAGAGAGAACCAGGTTTATACTCAGGACTATCACATGTCATAACACGAAATTACATATAAAAAATAAATAAAATATACTATGCTTCAGCCTGGTGAATACAGTATTTAGGTTCATAAGGTGTTTCTTCATCTGAGCTAAAAAAAAAATCTCTTTCCAGGAGCTTAAAGCCAAACTGGCAGAAGAAATCAGTCGCATGCGTTATTTCATCACAGGGCAGAAGTCGGACACAGTAACTCTTTCCAACACTGAGCGCTCTTCATCAGAAGTTGAGGTATTAGTAGCACTAAGTTCATTTTTACTGTGCTCTATTGTTTTTGAAAATAGTTAATTTATAACTATATTATCCTTTCACTGATCCCAACCCACTCCTGTTAAATACACTTGTGAGGACAAATGTTGTCAGTGCTGTCGTCATAGAGAGGCAGATAAGTACCATTGGATGATTTTGCTGAGGGGGGGTTTAATTCCTCTCTAGTTAAACTAATTCCTGTAAACAATTTGATTATTTGTAATCGATTAAGTGCCCTCCTGTTGTAACAATAGAAAGCATTGTTTTATTTGTCAGCTGTCCTGGTTGGTGTCAGACATCTGTGGTCAGACATTAGCATAAGTGTAGCTCATGCTGCCACCTACTGCTGGAATCACCATGAATTTTTTGAGCACTGTCCAACATTATCTACTCTGATGAAGTGACAGGTTTTGCAGGAACAAAACCTAAGAATCCGAAGCGAACAAAATTGAAAAATAACATTTAAAAAAAATAAAATAAAAATCATTTTTTTTAAATGCTACCAGTAAAATACACATAGCGTTGGAAGTATTTCTTAGAGGAAGCAATCATCATACCCATTATGCTTTTTTTATTTTACTCAATGCAATGATAAATAGTAAGAAGCATTTTATGATTAATTTTTTTTTCAAACAGAAAACATATGAAGTTTAAAAACTCTCAATTTATGTACAGATACCTAAGTAGGCGAGATACCTAAGTAGGCCTGCACTCGAAAACAGTAAATATGTTCCTGCTATCACAAAAAGTGACTCACCATCTGTATACAATAGAAACAGTATATTTTCTCTATTTGTCTTTCAGGTATTACTCAGAGCAAAGGATAATGAGGTCCAGTATCTCAAAAAAGAAATCTCCTGTCTACAAAATGAAGTTCAGTCTCTTACTAAGGTGTGTTTTTGATATGACAATTAGTAACACTTGTACACTCATGCACAACACTGATCTACACGGTTAAATTGTATTCCATATTTTTTCTAAACTTTTCTCTAGGAGAGAGACGCAGCTTGTGAGCGATGTAAGGCGGCCTATGTGGAGTTGAGTGAATTAAAGGGTCGCAGCAGGTTGGAGACGGGCTCCCTCGATGAACACTTGAGACTGGCCAATGCTGTACTTCAGGAAGGAACCAGAAACACCTGATCAACCAGGGCAACTGTCGAAAAACTTGTCCTTCGGGGCAAAAACTGCTAGCAAATAGAAGATCTTGACAAAACACGAACAAGCATCATTATGGTACATTAAAAATGTGTGCTGCTATGAGCGGATGTCATTAAAAAGAGCTTGGATAAGTGTAACAGAGACCACTGTGTTCTTTGAAAAGACCATGCAGATTGTTATCATTAAATAACAACAAATCTTTATCCGTGTGTAATCAACTCAGTTTATTCAGTTGACAGACACAAACATGCAAACAAGAGTGACGGCAGACTTAGTCATTTGAAGTGCCTCACATGATATGATCTTAAAAAAAATGGAATCACAGTAAACATAAATAGCAAAATGTAGAGGTAGAAGATGGGGTTGGATGTGTATTGCCCAACCTTCCCTGTCTTCATTTCGCTGGCTGGTATGCTTTCAGTCCATATTGCAAAGCACCCTGTAAAGTCAATAAAACAAAAAATTGCATCAATTTACTTTTGTGACCAGTTTTGACCTAAAGAGACATGCCATACTTTGACTCAATAAGACATAAACAGTCCAATCACCAGTGTATACAGAGTAAGTGAGGTACACTTTACCTTGAGCATTTGCCTCAGTCATCGTCATCGTCATCCTCTGGGACAAAAATGTCGTGCTCCTCCAGGAGAGCAGCAAAATTCTTGCTTATCAGAGTTCCCACATACAGGAAAGGCACCACCACCATTGTCATGCGGGTAAGACCGAAGGGTGTCTGGGGAAGAGAAGGAAAGTTAAACATATCTATTCTACTCCTGACAACTATTTTAATCCCCACATCAGTTTGACCTTGGATATTTTGGTCCAGATTTGTGATTATAGGCAGCTGTTTCTCTAGAAGCTAAATACAAAAACCTAATCTCCAAAGTTAATACAGCAGAGTTGGGGAAAAGAAGCTTTGCCTCCAGGGGTTCGTGCCTAAAATGCCAGGAGATCATATCAGGCAGTCACAACACAGTGATTCTTGAGGACACTGAGATACTGTGTTACAAAACCAAACATGGCAAACAATTTCAAAGTCTAAGTACTTAATCGCATGTGTTTGAAGTTAATCTAATTTCACAGTGTCTTTTTATCGGTAAATCTTTGTAGAAAAGCATTTATAAAAGTCGGATTCCATTGAGGTTCTCTGGTGAGAAGGGTAAATTAAGAAGGACAAGCATAGACTGTATGTTGTATATACAGTATGTATATAGTATATGTCTATGGGGGCAGGACATAACCACATTTTATTAGTTATATCTAAACGTGTTCCAGGAATTTAGGATCTCCCAAGGCCTAAACTGATCAGATAAGGTACTTTGGGGTCTTTCGGGTAACTGAATATCCAGAAGTGTGTGTTTCAGTGTCCCACAGTCCTGTTAACACGGTGGGCCTTTCGTTCATATTTCCCTGACCTTCCTTAACAAAACAATGACCACGTTCTCCGTGATTGGTAGGACTTGTTGTTTAGTACCAAACAAATGTACAATTTGGAGATACCAACATGTCAAAAATCATTCAATAGGCTTTTACAAATTGGGTGTTTGAGGTAATAAACACAATTTTTTTTTAAGGTAGAGTTACTTCCTGAAAGTAGCCGTACTCAAGCGTAAACACACGCTTATTGGCTGGCCCGGCTAACCCAGCGCGTATTCACCCATTCCATTCGCAGCATTATGCGTCAATCAACTGATAGGTCCCGCCTCCGCTGTCAGGCGTATTTCTTATCGGTTATCTCTCGATTACAGGGCAGAATAAAACTCACTTTATCCGGTTTCGGCAGGATTGCCCCCGAAGGCGTTGATACTGCAGTCCGACTCTGCGTTGTCCTGGATATGTATGATGTTTTTGAGCCGGTGTTTCGGCTCATTAGCCCCATGTTTTTCGTAGAAAGTCGCAGGGGCAGCCGCAGCATACTGGTCGCCATTTTTCCAGTTGCTGCAGCAGCAGGGTGTGACGTTTGACAGGGAGGGTCTGGGAGGAATCTCCATAGGTGTGCCTCTTTATGATCCATATACCAACAACCTTAGAACAACATACATTCTTTTGTACATTCGAACTTCTCATTTACAGTCTTCCAAGTAGTGATATCAACTCTGGCAGCCAGAAAAATAAAAGTCTGAATGAAGATGTGGGTAATGTGGGTATTAAATGAAGTTAAAGATATTCATTAAGCTTTCAGGTAGGGCTGGGCGGTATGAGAAAAAGTTTATCACAATTTTTTCTTATATATCATTCGATATCGATATATATCACGATATAAAAAATAAAACTTTAACAGTTCTTATTAGAAGCATGTATTTTGCCATACAATAAGCTATTGCATCTGTGAGGTCTTTGTCTCTCTATGACGTTTAGTCCTAAGGCATTGCGCTAGAGAAAGCAAACTGAATGGTCAGCTGTTTTGGCTGCCCAGGGACGTGTCCTGGGTGGAAGCAAGAAGACTGACACAACAGCAGACTGACTGTTTTTCAGTTCTGATTAGACACTAGTGTTGAGATGGCTGTCTGTCATGATAGCATGTACTGAGTCAGGGCCAGTGCCAGATAAACACATTAAACTATAATCCATAAACGTAAGGTAAAAACAGAGACCTTATGGTAATGTGACAGCAACGCGATTGAGTTTGAGACCGTGAAAATACATATGGTATGTTGTATCTGAAAAGGTTAGCTTAAGAGCTAAAGTTACTTTGCACAGATGAAAGTTAAAACAAAGACGTTTAGCAAACTGTTAAAGCACAAAAACTATCGTCATATGAGAAATCCGATGACTCGACACAAGTTGTCCTTCAGGTCGTTATCTTTGTAATATTTGTGTTTTTTTTTTTTTTTATCAAAAAGCACTCTGTTCTCCGACACGTAAACAATCAGCCGGTCGGCCATTTTGGATATACCGGTGAATCAGACGTCGCAACAACACGCAATCTGATTGGTCAGAAGTAGACAAATAGTATGCAAAACTTTGGAAAAATCAACCATGATCCGAAAAAATAAATGCCGCAATATCGCAGAACGGGAAAACATCACTGATGTGAATGCTTGTATTGACAGAATATGAAAAAATGTTCGAAAAAAAAAATTGGCGTCCCAAATAATTGCCCGACTGTTAGAATAATGTGCATAAATGTATATAGAAGTTATCATTATTCCTCATATTCTTATGTAAGAGTTGACTACAAGTATAAACTGTTTTGACCTCTTTTTATACATTATATAAGAGTGTTTCCTAACTTCTCTCTCCAATAGATTTACTACACAGCAGAACAATGTTCCTGTGACTAGGTCTTTCCTATCAGCAGGTGGGGGTGTGTGAGTGATGGATCCTCCGCAGTAAATCGTGGGGAGTTTTTGAGGAGGTGCCGCTGTTATCAGAAGGAGCTCATTAGATGCCGCCTTGACCTTCACATATTCACAAGTGTTCATTATGCTTTATGAGAATGTTTACTTTGCTGCACCATTTATCACCCCTTTAGAAACATTATGTAACCAGGGACTAAATAAAAGAGCACGGACAGAAAAAGAACCCTCAGTGTGGTACTGAGATATCCAAAACACATCTCTGTCCATTACTCAAACTTATCCATTGTCTTTCTCCTTTTTATTTCAGGTAAAATGCAAGCAGGTTTTAAACCTAACATTTCTTTGGTCCTTCGAGCCGGATTCCAATAGACCAGACGATTCCAGCGGGTGAGGTGGACAACAGATAAGACCGTGGCCACGGCAGAGGCCTCTCTTTGAGGAACTGGACTCGACCTGCCTGCTGGGATCCGACGGTTGACGGAAATCCGAAGCCAAGGGGAAAGACAAGTGGTGAGTTGGTCTTTTATAAAAAGGAGCGTGGAATGATTGAAATTCACTTCGCGTAGAGAATTTATAAAAGACCAAAAAAGGGTGCCGGAGTCCTACTAGAAATAGTTTAAATTCCGAGGAAGGGTGCCGGAGTCCTACTACTAGATGTAGTTTAAATTCCGAGGAATGATGCCGGAGTACTACTAACTAGTGCTGTGTCTGAATTGCCTGTTCGCATACTAAACACGTCGGCCCAATTCAGACACAGCTTAGATGTAGTTGAAATTCCGAGGAAGATGCGCGTGTCCGGTGTGGTACCGTTGACAAAGGCCTAATTGAAAAGAAAAAAAGAAAAAAAAAAAAAAGGAAAAATTCTGCAGAACAAAACACGTGTTAAAAGTGTGATTGTGAAAGTGTGAGAGTGATTGGAATAGAGATATATCACTAGATATATCCTATTCATACCAAAACAGTGGGATTGTAAGTAGTGACCTTATTGTGGAAGCAAAGGCAAGAATTCTCCACTCGCAAGAGTAGAAGCGAGAATTACCACATAAGGAATTTTTTTCACTACCCCATTGAAAGAACCCAGCTTAATAGGACACCCTAGGTGTCACCTAAGCTGGACCAAAACACATAAAAATGGGGACGGGAGCCAGTAAGGCTAAATTAGATAAACTAAAAAGTCAAGACTGGAAAGTTTTCCAGACAGAGCCCGAAAAATTACAATTCCTCGAATTATGGGTAACTAAATTTGGATTCGATGGCAGCCTAAGAACAAGCCAATTAAATAAACTACACGACTCCATAAGCATAAAATATGGGTGTCAAATGATTGATGAATGGAAAAAAGTAGCAAAAGCCAGAGAGGATGGAGAAAGGAGGAGAAAAAAGGGAAGAACAAATGGAGCTAGTGCATTTTTTGCAGAAGGTGACAATGAAAATGAAGCCTTCTATCAAAATGCAAGAGGCAGATTTAGGGGCAGAAGCAGAAGAGGATTCAGAGGTAGAGGACAAGATAGGCCCAGACCAGGAGGAGCAAATCAAAGAGGAACAGGGTGCTGGGCATGTGGAAAGGAGGGACATATAGCCCGCAATTGCAATAACAAATCAAAGGGAGGAAGGCGTGAGCAGTCAGTACGAGATCAAAAGCTATAAGTAAAGACAACTTTAATAATAATTATTATTATAAAATAATACTGATAATAATGCAGAAATGAAAGGTAGAAAAGGCAGTTAAAAGGCAGAAAGGTTTAATGCAGACTGCAAATTTTTAGCAAGTTAAATTCTCTGTACAGTCTCTGTTCTCTGCACAAATGACAAAATGATTCATCACATGCCAGTTACGACCGTGACTCCTCCAGAGACACAGCACCCAAAGAATCCCTCCCTATGCAGAAGCATGTAGCTATTAAAAGACAAAACTGTGACTAAACTGTTACAGTCTATGAAGTATAAGTTGTACATGTAGACGTGTCACTGGAGAAGAAGAGGTTTTCTGACCTCAGCTGGCATCCCTGTTAAACATTTGAACCAACTGATTGATATTATACCTTATTGGAACTTAAAGAAGTAACCATAGTAAAGTGCAGAGAACACCAAAGCTAACTCGGAATTAAAAACCCTCTCTATAATGCTATTTAACGTAAGATTAACTCCAAATGTGACAATGAATTTCATACTATATGAGGTAAATAGGACAACTATGGAATAATAAGAGAGATGATAAACCATTTGATGACTATGACAGAGAGAACAAGGAAGAAGCAGGTTCAGAGGCAGGAATTTCAATAGAGAACACAATAGAGGAAATAGAAGTTTTGACAAAAGTTATGAATCACAAGAGCAAAGAGACAAAGAACAGTACCCTGACCAAGGTCATGAACCACAACATCAGAGAATTGTAGAGCTTTTTTGTCACTAGGTGAAGAGCTGTAGAAAAACGTATCAAGCAGGACTACAAGAGGGAGAGACAGCAAATGTTATTTGACAGAAATAAAGAGAAAGTGTGAACAGAGACGAGACAGAGGAGGAAGAAGTGCTAAACTTGGAGAAGATAAATAAATATATAAAGATATTTTGATAGATAGATAGATAGATATACTTTATTGATCCCAAACTGGGAAATTCTCTTGTTATAGCAGCAAAAAGTAAATATAAAACTAAATATAAGAAGTAGTACAATGCAGACTAAAAATAATAAAAATACTAAGTATAAACAATAAATATAGGCTAAATATACTAAACATCCTAAGAGATAAAAGTGAGATATGAAGAACGTGGGCTATTGAAATTAGTAATAAATATGAAATGAGTAATAAATATGAAATGAGAAATATTACAGATGGGATGATAGATATACAATTTAAGGTGCTCTGTAATATGATGTGATAGGAGTTTTTAAGAATGGACTATACAGCAGACAGGCGTGAGTCCCTGTCTGACATATGTGAGTTATTTAACAGTGCAATAACTTGTGGCAGGACAGATTTCCTGTATCAGCGGAGCTGCAACAGTCATTTGGAGAAGGAATACATTGTGCAGACATAACACCGCAGATATAGTTAATGATTCAGGGTTTACCCTTAACCTTTTTGTGTGGCTCCGGTGCAAAGAAAACAGTTCTTATACATAAACTATCACAGATTAGGTTTTCCAAACAAAAGATTTTTGTCAAATCAACACACAGAGAGAGCTTGAGAGATAGTAATAGCGAGTCATGGGCTTTGCCATGTCTCGACAGGAGGGAGGAGTGTAGTAGTTAACCCTATTGATTCATAAATTATTAAAAAAATAAAAATAAATAAATAATAAATAAAATTAAATAATTAACTATTTGATTTGTTCAGTTTGTGGTAGACATAATGCTCAAGACAATATAAAACCAAAAAGAGGCAAATTTCCACCAACCAATGCATTATTTGAAGCCATGCACATGGACTTCATAGAATTAAATCAGTATAAGAGAAAGAAATACTGTTCAGTGTTAATAGATCCTTTCACTAAATGGATAGAATTATTTCCTGTTACCCATCCAGATGCATTAACAGTAGTAAAAATCCTGTGTAGAGAAATAATTTCTTGATTTGGCATTCCAAAACGAATATACAGTGACAATGGAACTCATTTTGTCAATGAAATAAATAAATAAATAAATAAATAAATAAATAATGATAACTAGAAAATGCAATTTCTGAAGAAATTGCGAGATGGATTGCTCCAGCTAAAATTGTAATTGCTAAGATGCTATTGTAAATGGTTTAAGTTCAAAAATTATGCGAAAGATATGAGATTTGAAGATTCAGAAAGGTTTAAATCAGTTTAAATGAGTTGGAATTAGTTTGAAAAAATTGAATACTGAGTGAAGAATGAAATGATTTAAAATTAAAATGATCATAATCTGAATGTATAGAGGAGTTGAAGGCTTTTAAAGTTGTGTAAAGAAAATGTGAGAAAAGGGCCAATTCAAAAATTCCGTAATGTATTTCTAATAAGAAAAATTGGTTGGAAAACCTGGAATATCTCGGAAAGGAAGAATGTTAGG
Organism: Xyrichtys novacula; assembly: GCA_962446985.1. Lineage (NCBI taxonomy): Eukaryota > Metazoa > Chordata > Actinopteri > Labriformes > Labridae > Xyrichtys > Xyrichtys novacula. Next base: position 29,380,015 of record OY660866.1, on the reverse strand, counting down.
AAAATTTTGAATATAAGCTGGAATCTCCTGAAGTTTGAATGGTTTTTAATACGTTGAAGTAAGTGGAAGGAATTAAAAAAAAATTAAGGTACTGCTAATGACACCCACAGCAGTAAAAATAGCACAAAGAAGTAGTTGGATACATCTTTCCCATTGCAAAAAAAAAAACCTATATGGGTTTAGTTAGGAAAGTCTGACTTCAAAGGGGGGCGTCCTTATAGTGGGCGTTCGTCTCAATGTCAGTGAAGATTAGATGGTGTTGAATTCCTTAGGAGCTTAGGAAAATGGGGAAGTTAAGTATCTTACTTCTGCTAAACCTGATACTGTTAATTTACCTACTGAAAACATTATTTACAACTTCAGATGAACTTAAGGAAGGAAAGAGAAGTGACAACAACAATAGTCCTCACATCCTGTGTGACAACCAATCAAAAATCACATTCAGCTGTTCTGAAGGCAACCATGTGCAGAGAGCAAACCTGAGAGACAGTGAGCGGGGGTATGAATCACCCAGACGGACACCACAGTTGCTTCGTGTGCTGAAGACACTGAGAACTTTACCATAGCTTAACTGCTACTAGGCGTTTGAGTTATTCTGTTTACAATGGGATTTTGTGTATGCTTGTTTTGTCAATAAACACTTATACTTATGTTTATTAAAGGTACATCACAAAATAAAATAAAAAAAATTAATTAAAAAATGGTGGAAGAAGAATATTAATAAAGATATGAATAACATATAGTGGAATGCTTAGCAATCCCTCTCAATAAATAATGATTAAGAAAAACTAATTTGAAGTGAACATGTGGTACAGATATGCAAAAATATCTAGCAAAAATGAAGAATCTGTCTAACTTCTATGTCTGTACTAGGAATTCCCTAACCATAACAAAAGTGTATGTGTTTTCTGTAGCTGTACCTGAATGACAGCAGACTGATAATAGGACCTTAGTGACTTTAATCCTAACTGTTGTAACTTTCCAGACCAGTGTGGCAAATTTAACCTCTGCAGTTAGTCTTATTCCTTTGTTGAGCCACTCCAGAGTAAAAGAAATTAGCAAACAGAGTCAGACCCGATTTATATAGATAGTTCCTTGTGAGGTACCAGATGAGTATAAACTAGTAAATCAAATTGCTGCAGGCTTTGAGTCTCTCGTCTGTCCTTGGTGTACAATGAACAAAAATATAGATCGAATCAGAATCAACTACATCCATTTCAACGTTCAAAAGCTAGGTAATTGGACTGAGGCTGGTTTTCAGGCCGTTCACTCGCAGTTATCTGCAACATCCCTGATGGCTTTCCAAAACCGTATAGCCCTTGACATGCTGCTGGCAGAAACAGGAGGTGTATGTGCCATGTTTGGAGAAACGTGTCGCACGTTCATTCCTGATGACACTGCTGCTGATAGCAGCCTCACTCGAGCCATAGAGGGCCTAAAAATGCTTAACAGCAAAATGAAAGACCACTCAGGAATAGATAACTTCTTTTGGGATGATTGGATGAATGTATTTGGAAAATACAAAAATCTTGTAGATTCAGTCCTAATCTCTGTTGCTGTTTTTGCAGCTAATTTGACCTTGTGTGGATGTTGTTGTATTTCTGTATTTGTTCTCTTCTTAACCGCCTTATCACCACAGCGTTGTCCCCTGTGGAGCAGCAGATGCAGGAGCTGTACCCGCTGCTCCATCAGCAGGACGAGGAGGACAGACTTGATGACACTCAATGGCCTGACCTGTGCCCCAATCCGGATGATGAGTATAATTCTGACTAAAGCAACATCTTGTACCTCCGGGTGTAAATTCTTTGTAGTCATACACATGAACTCGCAGCTGAAAATCGAGAGAAGTGGCTGAACTAGAGGGATTATGAGAATTTGAGCAAAGTAATGATAAACAGGAGGGAAATGTTAGAATAATGTGCATAAATGTATATAGAAGTTATCATTATTCCTCATATTCTTATGTAAGAGTTGACTACAAGTATAAACTGTTTTGACCTCTTTTTATACATTATATAAGAGTGTTTCCTAACTTCTCTCTCCAATAGATTTACTACACAGCAGAACAATGTTCCTGTGACTAGGTCTTTCCTATCAGCAGGTGGGGGTGTGTGAGTGATGGATCCTCCGCAGTAAATCGTGGGGAGTTTTTGAGGAGGTGCCGCTGTTATCAGAAGGAGCTCATTAGATGCCGCCTTGACCTTCACATATTCACAAGTGTTCATTATGCTTTATGAGAATGTTTACTTTGCTGCACCATTTATCACCCCTTTAGAAACATTATGTAACCAGGGACTAAATAAAAGAGCACGGACAGAAAAAGAACCCTCAGTGTGGTACTGAGATATCCAAAACACATCTCTGTCCATTACTCAAACTTATCCATTGTCTTTCTCCTTTTTATTTCAGGTAAAATGCAAGCAGGTTTTAAACCTAACACCGACAAAATCAGTCCAGGTGTGAAAGGACCTTTAGACGGAGCTGCACTCACAATGGCAGAATGTCGACTATCGAAAAGCATATTGACCATGATATTGAGGGAAAATAATTTTCGATATAGTTATCGTTTTATCGCCCAGCCCTACCTTCAGCCTGTTCCCTAAGTAAATGCATCATGGAAATCAACAAATTCATTTCATTATAGTAGAGATACTTTAAAACATTTGTGGAGCTGTTAGTCCTTCTGAGAGGACGGGTCGAGGCTACCCGCGGGACAGGTGCCCCAGGACGTCATTATTCACGTGCCCCTCCCTCAAAGTAAAGACAGCGGAGCGGTCGGTGGGCCGTGACGTCACCAACCGGCCAGCGCGCGCGAACTGCAGCACTTCCTCGAGGAAGAGACGCGAGAGCGCGCCCTGCGGCCATGCGTATCGAGGGGAAGCGAAAAGACGGAAGAAAGGACGTTGAATAAACTTGCCAACTTGTAGCTGACTTGTTTGATACATCGATATATGTATAATGTCACAGAGGAAGGAGTGACTTATTTCGGTCCATGTTTGATTTGCTCTGAGGCCCCGTCCGTCCGCAATCAGTCACCGCCCTCTCAACTCTGTGCTCGCCACACGACACGACCAGGACTCCGGCAGTTTTCAAAAAGCCGCTGCACTTGCTCCGCCGACCCGGAGTGATCCACGGTTTACAATATTACAATCATCCAGGTGTTTCTAAGTGTTGTGAAAGACACTACACTGAATTAACAACACACTTATCCAGCTCGCGGGCTCTGTGGGACTCCAGCCCTCTCTCCTTGTGGGAAAAGTTCTCGGTGTTTGTGTCTGTTAGCCAGGCGGGCCTACTGCGCCGCCGAGGAGGCTGCATGTGTGAGGACTGTAGCTGGCGTGGAGCGACTCACACAGAAGGAGCCAGCCTGAACACCCGGAAACATGTCGGCCCAGGCGCAGATGAGAGCAATGCTGGACCAGCTCATGGGGACGGGGAGAGACGGTGAGTGGGACTTGTCCGGCGGGTCCAGGACAACACGAGTTTGTGATGTTGCTAGCATTAGCCTGGAAGCTAACCAGTCCCGCAGACTGTAAGAGTGAGGCATGCTTACCAACGAGCTAGCTTACATGAGGGTGACCAGCCAGCTAAGCTACCTGTTGTTGGGTTTGAAATGACAGGGCAGGTGAAAGTGTCACCATACTTTTCCTACAGAAACACGTAGATGTTGCAGACAGCCTCTAGACGAGAGTCACACCGTGTAATATCGTCTTAGTGGCTCTGTTCCAGATGTTGTTCACTTATCAAACTCTATCCAAGCTGCTGCTGCTGCTGGGGATGTTACAGATGTGTGACTCAGTCATACAAGGTTGAACCTCAGTGATTTAGTCCCTTTGAGCTCAGATTTCTGGAATTATCAGCACTTGGACAGCAAAATATTCACTGTTATTGGGGGGAACTGGCTGATATAAAGATCAAACCTCAAAATTAGAGGGATATTCCGTAAAATTCATTTAGGTCAAACACATCATAACACAGAGTTAGATACCCCCTCGAGAGATGAATGTTGCCAACCACTTGCTTCTCTAGTTATACCAACTTTAGTAACAACTGCACAATAGCAGTACACAGCAGTCTGAAGAGCCATAAACAAACCTCAACCAAAACGCCACTCTATAGCCACAAATAATGCTCAGAACAGCACCTAACTTCATCAACAGTACATATAGGGTCCTAGCCATAGGACTGGCCACCAAACATCTTTTTAACTTTGCCTGATTTCTTTAGCAAAGAGACTAAACACAACTCACCCACTCTCTTCCAGCAGCTGCTTGTTTGTGGCGAGACCTCAGGCCAGTCCATTATGGACTACTGTGGGGTGACGCAGCTCAAGGAAGAACATTTATGATCATTTCCTTGAAGTAATAATCACCATTTTAATCATTTTACACTGCAGATGCGGTAGTTCTTCTGCCTTAGTGTCTTGGTTTGATTGCATTTCCATGAAGAAATGCGTTCATTACTAAAGTTGGTATAACTACAGAAGCAAGCGGTCAGCAACATTCATCTCTCAAAGGGGTGTCTAACTCTGTGTTACGGTGTGTTTGACCCTAAATTAATTTTACTCTGGAATATCCCTTTAAGTCTCTTTACATTGTTCTATTTTTCTTTCACTAGGAGATACCATGAGACAGAGAATCAAGTTTACAGATGAACGGGTCTGCAAAAGTCATCTCCTAGACTCTTGTCCGCATGACATTCTGTCTGGCACTGTAAGTACCATCTTTGTATGCGCCTTTTCACACAAATTGCAGTCAAAACGATGTAAACAGTTGTCAGTGTCAGCTGATGTTTGGTGAAGAACTTCTGCCTGTTGTTGTCTGTGTATAACTGGATATAACGTGAAGCTTTTGAATTAGTAACTGTCTGTTTAGATTGAAGGACTACGCTTTGAATGAAGAGAGATAGCAGTTCCAACATGATTGATTTGATGAGGCCAAGTTTTTTATGATAACAAAAAAAGGAGGGGAGGTCAGACTTAAACATTGTTGAAGGTAAAAAGAGTCATGGCCACAAAAAACTAAGGTACACTGTGTTGAAGAATTAAAAAGCCTTTAATGAATGAGCTTAAGTGCCTACGTGTTTCAACTTCATCGGGGCATTTAAAGTTTCTTGTACTGACTTTATCTACTTTCTTTTAAATTTAGTATCTTGTTTATTTCCAATACATTAAACAACACACTACCGTGTGATCACACTTAGTTCCTTCAGTAGTAAGTCATAGTTCTATATTGATGCATTACAAAAAAATGTTAAAGACTTGGCCTTAACACTTTGATATAAAAAACACAGATCTAAGACTTAAAAAGTCAGGCAAATATGAAGTGTTTACTTTTCTCAACCTGCAGAGAATGGACCTCGGAGAGTGTATGAAGGTTCATGACTTGGCCCTCAGAGCGGACTATGAGATTGCCTCGAAGGAGCAAGAGTACTTCTTCGAACTCGACGTGAGTCATTCTAACACACACGCTCAATGTACTTGACTGGTTCGAAGGTGCTGTCAGGTCTCCTATACGTGCCGACGTCTCTGTAAACTCACTGAAGCAGAATAAAGGTGAGGTTGATTCGCCTTTAAGCCAGCTGTGTAAATTTGCACTATGCTTTATGATATGACAGCATCGACATGTAAAGACAACATAACAGAAGAGCTGTAGCAGTCAGTCAAGTTAAGCATCACACCAGATCTCTATGTCAGCCTACAGAGGTGTCATGTTTTACTCGGTACGCTCTGGCTGTTAACAGGATATCAAAAACACTGTTATTTTTCACCATATCATGTTACCGTATAAAATATCTCAATCAGCTTGTGAGTTAAACTTAGCTCGGTTTACATCCCCTGCATGAGAGTGTCAGACAAACACTAATTTTTGACATTACGCTTCGGTGTTTTAAGTGGAAGGGAAGACCTTTGTTTAAACCTCTGGACTCTGCTCTGGATAAACAATTTCTCTGTGGGACATGAAACTGAAGGGTCACGTGGAAATATGTTTCGGAAAGGTTACAGGTTTTTTTTGTGTCGCTTCTGGAACCTCCAAACCCATGACACGAGTTCTTGACTTAAGTTGAACCTTAAATATTGACCCCTGCTGTATCAGTTAGAAAAAATGCGACATTTAGAGGAAATCAGGTTTGTTGATCAAACATGAGCAGAGCTTTGGGACATTGATCCGTGTTTATTAGTTCTGTCTAATCGCAACAAGACTAATGAGCAGTGGTTTAAAACTCACAGGCAAAGTATAACCCAGGCTGAACTATCCCCTTTGTCACTATTAAGTCAACAGTAATGGAGCAAATTTTTCATCCTCATAGTCCCACATTGAGCCTCAATACCTGCCAGTTTTATCAATACACAGCCTGACATGAACTGCATATTATAGAGATACTGCTCTTAAATCTGCAATTAATTTTAATTTCATTTATCATTACTTCCCTTAATCTTAGAAATAGCTCTTCTGTTACTTCCCCTTTCCGCTGCACAGTTAAGATTTATCGAGGGGGACAATGCTGCTGTCATGTCACACCAAGAATAGCAAGTTAGATGACAGTAAACTATTCAGAGTCTGACAAAGTGTGAGTGAGATGGCATCCATTCAGAAAATAACATCAGGGTTTTTGTCTCCTCCACTTTTCCCCCAATAATGGGCTTGTTGCGAAAGAAAGGATGATACGGGAAAAAAATCAAGAATTTAAACTGATTCCCCCAATTTTCAGTCATTTCAGAGCAGCCATTCCTGTTTCATGATTATAGCGTGTACATCAGTCACCTAACGCAGCACCTCACACCTCCTCTCATGTCCTGATGGTTTCAGCAGCAGCAGCTGACTGTGTGTCTGCCCGAGTTTAAAGTCAAAAGTCATGTGCCGCTTGAGTTTTCAAGCATTTTTCACTTCATTTCATTTATTCTTTATTTCATTCCTTCAAAAATAAAAAGAAACAATTTAATTTAAATACAAACGTTCTCCTATCTGAAATAATTAATCTTTTAAATGTAATGTTTGACTTGGATTCTTTGATGTCTTTTTTCAGATTGTTCTATAAACTGATTCCTTTTACAGAAAAACAACGCTCCATCAATTTAGTCCTGAATCTTGGTTTTTTAAAGATCTCTATCCTTTTTAAATTATACTTGCTTTCTCTTTTTTCAAATCTTTTCTGAATATTGATTGGCAAAAAATTTTCATGAACTTTCAGCATAATTTGCAGGATACTATAATCTACTAATTCATGAAATTTCAACGATTTTAACTTAAGGAATAATGGATTTGTTGGATCTCTATATCGTTTTCTACTGATTATTCTTATTGCTCTTTTTTGCAAAATGAAAATTGACTGATATCAGAGTTAATTTTCTGTTTGTTTATGAGAAATGCAGTATTTATGTTTTGAAGTACACTTGCAGGAAAAACCTGGATACACGGATTTTGTTTTTCCCACAGGCTGCTGAACACCTTCAGTCCTTCATCGCTGACTGTGACCGCAGGACTGAGCTGGCCAAGAAGAGACTAGCGGAGACGCAGGATGAGATCAGCGCTGAGGTGGCTGCAAAGGTGACAAAATCCCCCTTTTGCATTTTTTGTGATGCATTTAATCGTCATGAATCATGAGATCTGTCTGCTATTACATCTCAAGTATAATTACTTCTTATCTCTGTTTCCTGGACACTGTAAGGCTGAACGTGTGCATGAGCTGAATGAAGAGATCGGGAAGCTTCTGGCCCGGGCAGAGCAGCTCGGAGGGGAAGGGAATGTAGATGAAGCCCAGCAAGTGTTGGAAATGGTGGAGAAGACCCGGACCTTGAAGAAGGAAGCAGAGGTCAAAAAGTGAAAATTTTATCGTGTGATGACTGCATCAAATGAAAAAGCTGATTTTATTTTCCACGAGTCATTGTCTGTAACCTCAGTAGATAAACAGTGTCTCACAGAGAGCGTTCAAACACCCTCATTTGTTTTTTGTTGTTTCTGGAGTAAGTACGCTCTTGTTCAGTTGTCTCACTCTCTTTGTTTCTACAGGACGTGTACAGAAACTCGATGCCGGCCTCCAGCTTTCAGCAACAAAAACTACGGGTATGTGAGGTGTGTTCTGCCTACCTGGGTCTGCATGATAATGACCGGCGACTAGCTGACCACTTTGGAGGAAAGCTGCATCTAGGCTTCATTGAAATCCGCGAGAAGCTTGAAAAGCTGAGGGTAAGAACTGATGATACTGGTGTGATGCATTGTGTTTAATGGTTGTTGTAATTCACCTGAGAGAATTTTTTTCGACCTCTTATCCCAGAATTACAAAATAAGGATCTCAAAATTGCAATATCTGAATTTGTTTTTGGTTTGAGATGCAGAGTAATATTTAACAAAGCTCTGTGAGGATGGAATTAATGTAAGTACATGAACACTGCACAAGCCAACGTGTCGAGCACAAAGCACCTTGGTATGCAGTGAAAGTGTTGTTGTTTCAATGTTTTGAATAGATGCAAAAGAAACACATCCTTACACTCAGTCACACACAACTGTTTCTTTTTGCCACAACCCTTTAACATCACTTTAATTGGGCCTCAAACAAACATACAGTCATGTGATTCAGCAGCAAAATTAGAGGCAAAGATTAGAAACTTATCTTTTTTTGATGTTTAGCGTACTGGACAGTAATTATTAGATCTGCCTGAGGATGTCCGCCTGAACAATTCTAATGACTTCAGATACTTAGATCATTTCCATTCCCACTTCTGAGCATTTATTCATATCTCCCAGTGTCTCAAACCGAAAAGGAAATAGAAGCAGAGAAATTCCAGTAGTGCAGTTTTTGCTCTCTCTCTCTCTCTGCCCTCCATCATTACCTCAAAAGGGGTCTAAAAAGATTTTTTTGAGATGATCTCAGTGCACCACCAAACGTGTTTTGTGATTAATTTCCAGTCATAGAACATAAGCAGCCAGTGTTTTCACTCACTTCTTTATATTTTTTTACTCACCCAGAAAGCAGTTGTAGAAAAACAAGAAAGAATGCGAATGAGAAGACGAGAGGAACGTGAAAAAGAAGACGAAAGAGAGCGACAGTGGGAGCTGGAACGGGAACGGGAGAGAGAGCGGGAACGAGAGCGAGAATGGGAGCGGGAACGGGACAGGGAGAGGGAGCGAAGAAGGTAGGAGAGTTTGATTTCCACAGGTATTGTCTTCAAATTAAAAGGATTGAATAGAGACTGAAACTTTCTGTTTCTTCCATCATAGGTCAAGATCTAGAAGTGGAGATAGATATAGGTAAGTCTGCTTTGACAACTTCATAAGTTCAAATATAAGTGAGCGACTAGTAATTTTACACAACATACTCCAGTCCATTTTACTACATGTAAAAGCACATCATAGAAATTTGCTGTCGAAGTAATACGTCCATAAAATAAATCTTACAGAGATGGAGGCAGTTCGTCTTCTCATCGTTCGAGGCGTCACCGCTCCTCTCGCTCCAGAGAAGAAGGCGGAGAACGTGATCGGGAGAGAGAGAGGGAGAGGAAACATCGTCACAAGGACAGACATCGCTCACGCTCCCACTCTCACAGACGTAAAAGGAAGAGGTACGGCCTTGAAAATTCTCTTGAATGTGAACAATCCTAACAAGAGTAGTGGCGTTTACTCACTTTTCAAACAGTACAGAGGAACAAAGTGAAGGCTGGCATGTTTAATCTTTTTCCAGTTAGTCCTCAGCTCTAGAAAAACAACCTTTGAACTGTTTAGTTCTTCTATGGAGCTCAGTTTTTTATTCCAGATGCATTCACAGATATCAGGAAATGGTAAATGTGGCTGGTTCCTGCAACACTAAGACATGATTAGCTGCACTTGCATGTAAGTGTCTGTTCATGCAGCTGTATAAATGATCATCAGACCGCTGCAGAGGTGTGGTTCAGCCTGACTGTCTCTCCACACAGACTGTTTTTCATACTCATGCTAAAACCTGCTGATGAACAACATGTCAACACTTGGACTATAGTCAGGTGACTCCTAAAAAATTCTAACAAAAGGTTTCTCAGCTGTTTTTTATAGTATTAGATGTTCTTAATAACATATTCAAAGTCTACCAAAGTTTGACCACTAGAAAGGTGTCATTTTCAAGATGGTAGGGAGGCACCCCGGTGAATAGGGTAAAATTTTGAACTAACAGATATCACCATGAAACTTCAGAAGTTTATAACTTACATTGAGACAAATATTTTTTGTATTACAAGTTTTGTCAAATATTATGTTTGAATATGTAAATGAGGTAATATCCAATTAAATATGCACTAATTTGCAAACATTTCAAGAACTGAAAACTGAACAACTTTCAAAATTCTTTTTTTATTTTGTTGACATACTACAGTCAGAAGGGCGGGAGGAGGGGACTAAGGATGTTTCTTTTTATCACTCTGTAAATGAGAAAATACTCTCACCACCCCGAAGATTTTAAAAATCACCATGTGGTTTTTTTCAGGTCCTTAAAATGACCATTACTCCTTTTTATTCCTTCTAGACCGAAAATACTGGCACCTGATCTGTGTTTTGACCATGTAGACATTAGACAGGCCTCCTCATTTCCTGTTTTTAAATCCCTTTTAAAAACGCACTTTTACTCATTGGCTTTTAGTACATTGTAGTGTTAATTTGTTTTTTATCATCTTAGCACTTGCCGTGAGCCTCCTTATTTATACACTTATTTATTCTTTTGCATTACTGTATTTCTGCTTGCTTTATCTTGTTCTTTGATTGTTATATTTGTTTTTATGTGTCACTGTACAGCACTTTGGCTACCCTTGTGGTTCTTTTAAATGTGCTATATAAATAAAGTTGATTGATTGATGTAATATTCTAATAAGCATATTTGTGGGATAGATAAGCGATTACAAGGACAGTTTAAGGACCTGAAAAAAACATGTGAAGGTATTTGAATTTTTAGGGGTGGTGACAGTTTTCTTGCCCTGTTTTCTTAACCCAAAGCGATTGCAGGCAATAGCATGAACACCTTTATTTTCCTTTTGTTATTTCATGATGTAACACATCCAAGCTTGACCTGTTTTTTTTTTTTTTTTTTTTTAAACTTCAGGTCATCAAGGGAGAGATCATCTCACACCAGAGAAAGAGAGCGCTCCCAGTCTCAGGAGAAAGGTGGAGAGGGTGCACCGGAGGCGTGGCGCAATGACAGGGAGGAGAGCAAAGACTGGGAGGACCGAGAGCGGTCCCCTATAGCAGACACAGCCACGGGCAGAGAACGAGAGAGATCCCTCTCCTTTGAGCGGGACCGACGCTCCAGCTCTGAGGAACGAGAGTCTGGCGAGATATGACCCGGACGTTACCCTCCAAAGTCTTTAATTTGGATTTGTCATTTAGTGACATGGAGCATGGAAAGATGAGTGTATGTGTGCGAGTGTGTTTCAGCTTCGTATGTGAGTTTGTGTCAAGAGCGGGACATGTACATTAGCTGGGGTGGACTTTTGGAAGTTAACTTGGGAATGAGGGATCAACTTCAGTGGTGGTGGTCAAGAAAACATGCAACAAACTTTTATAAGCCTTTGCATCGTTATCCTAGTGTGATCTGGAAGCAGTCAAGTCATTTTTTTATTTCATGATGTCGATTTTACGTATAGTTTCTTTTACTGTGATGAGAGGAGAGGGAGTAAGGAGACACCAGCCCTACTTAGGAATCTTTTTTTTTTTTTTTTTTCTAATTTTGCTCACATCAAGTGCTGTTATTTTTCCTCTTCATGTTCATTAAGATATCTTATCAGTTTCTGTATTTCTGGATTCATCTTACACAGGTTTGGGTCTTTAGTGTGACAGTCCTTTGAGTAATCTTTGGAATAAGTCGTGAGTTGCTGAAGGCACTTAAGATGTTTGTCTTTTATCTGCTGCCTACAAGCCATAACAATCTCATCTGGAAAATTTGATACATATCCTCGTGTCTGTCCTTCAGTTTAGATGCAGTGATAAGCTGGTACTTTGAAAATAAACTCACGTGTTCCCCTGAGAGAAGTCCTCCAAATGTTTCTTGACCCTCCATCACATACAGATGATTTCTATCTATGCTCTGATCCTTCTATCCTCACACTGGAAGGCCTGGATACCTGTGTCCTGTTTGCTGTGATACGGTCTGGTTGTACGGGGGAGGGGGAGTCTTCTTTGCTGTGCCATCATTATGTGAATAAAAGTTTCTGCTTCCATTCAAAAACATGTTTCTACAGACTCCTCTTCGATTACCTTGTCCTTTGAGTTTAGTGTGAAATTGGAGAGGTCTTGGTTGTGAGAGAAGAGCCTAAAATGGGTCATACTAGAAGTTTGATCCCAGGCTTCATCACCAGGAAGTGCAGTCTACCATGTAACAAAAAAAAACATGAAAATCACTTAAATTTACATTTTTTAAAGGTTGCATTTTGTCTAAAACTAATTTATGGTGCTTGGTATGAGAATTAATTTCCATTTAAATTTATAAAACTGTAAAGAAGGAGCTTACTCATTGGCCATTACTTATGGAAATCATTCTAGATGGACTAAACCAATGATTTGCATCTGATGTGAGATATGCATGACCTGCTGCTGTGCCTGAATGATCACCTGCAGCTGTGGCTTCTCTTTGAAGGCTACGGTTTCCTAACCAGCTGCACACCAGACGCCACGTAAGTGAAACTGCGTTTTGCTCAGTTGTACAATCTCTTCTTGAAATAGAGTTCATTGCAAGCGGTGGATTGCAAATCCTGTAGGTGGCGGAAAACCCCTGTTTACTGAGCGACAGCGTCATGATGTTGACGCTGCCTCATTGCAGTAAACACATTGTAGGGGAGAGTGGGGTAAGATGAGCCATTTGTCATATTTTGGATCACTACTTCGAGGTGATCATAGTTTTGTCTCTCACTAGTGTATCTGCATACATTTCAGGATGTTGTGCATCCGTGCACACCAACAGAATTAGTGTAAACATAACTGTCTAGATAATATATCATGCCAAAGAAAAGTGGTCTCCTATGGTCAACTTACCCCGTGTATGGGGTAAGTTGAGCCGTATCCCTACTACCCCCCACGTTTTTTTGTAAATAAACATCCAACCTCTTCACCCATGTATTTCTAACCTTCACAGACTCCATGAATTGATGCCCATCTCCTAAATATTTGGTCACATGATCAATTTCTTTTACCATTTCCAAGAAACAGGGGGTGGCTCAACTTACCCTTTTGCTCAACTTACCCCACTCTCCCCTATTCATGGGGAGTGAAATTCTCAGTCGCAAGAAACAACAAAAGTTGTCACCAGCACTAAAAAACAGGCAAGAGAAAGTGTTACTAAGATACTCTTGACCAAGGAATTAAAATATTCTTAAGACAATATAGCCAAGTGTGAAAAAGTACCAAATATGATGCAGTGTTTAAAGTAATAGGACTAATCATCAAGCTAATCTACAATGAAAAATATTTACAGTATACCACTAGAGCCTATGGGTGTATTGCTTTATGCTTGGCAGCAAAAACCACAAAAAATTGAAGGTAAAACAGGCACTGCACCAAAACACTGGTGCTTTAAAAACAACTCATGTGGCTGCTCTCCAAGTCTATGGGTGAGTTGAGATGGGAGAAATGTTGTAGCACATGTAGACAAAAACAATTAACTCCGATATCAGCCAAATTCCCGAGAATATTCTGAAGAAAAGCAGGAAAAAAGCTCCTCTCATGTTGGGGAAAGTGAGATGGGGTGATTTGGTTCACACGCTAATCCAGTAGGTGGCGGTAATTCGCCCAAAAGGGGAGTACATTCCGCTGTAAAAACGGAGCAAAAGAAGACGAACGCAGCCAACGTAATAACGTCAGACGGACGTTTGGAAAAGAAGCGCGAGTTGGTGTGGAAATAACAACAAACAGCTCTACTCCGAGTTTCTCTTCGCCAACTAAGAAACAGAAGAACGTAATTTATATCAGAATGTCGTTACTGAAGCCATTTAGTAAGCTGCCCGGTATAAACAGCGCGAACATACTGGTGAGTTTGTGTTTTATTTGTTCAAACTTTCGAAGAAGACTGGGTTTGGTTTTCACTGATTTCAAAACAACAGAGGGGCAGTTCAACAACTGCACGGAGCAGGATATTAAATCTACATTAAATCTATATTTTTAAATCAACCTGACTTCTTCTGACACATTGTGGCCACTGAAGCATAAACACATGATCTTCTAGGGTCTGGTTTTCCTTTTTTATTGTGTCAACGTGTTCTATTGCAAAATGTTATATCTCCGATTTGTGCTGACTTTTGTATTTTTTCTCTTTAGTTGGTGGAGTTTGAGGAGACGTTTCAGCAGAGTTTGGCAGATGCTCTGGTGGAAGAGACTGCTGTCACTGTAAATGTGTGAGTAGTGCTGAAGTAAGCAAGCTGTCACAGGACAGAGCACACAGCTAGAAACGCTGCCCACAGAGTTGAGATGAGAACTAGACTTTTTATTATTATTACCTCTATTGTTATTTTTATTTATTTTGTAAATGTAGTTTTTTCATCAATGCAACTTCACCAGCTTGTTTTTGAAATCAGTCATTTGGTGTTTTGTTATCAAATCCCCTTATTTCATTGCTTTATAATCCATGAGGGATTTTTTAAAGAGTTAGTTCAACAGTGATGCTGCATTTGCAACCTCCACTGTCATGCAAGCAAGTAAATCTCACATGAAGTAGTTATTATAATGCTGAAAACTCTGTTCTACCATCTTACTTGGAAATTAAAGCTATAGCTAAATCATAGATGTATTGTGTTGTATTCACCGGTGTAGAGGGGTATCAAGTCATAATACCATCTTGAGTTGCCTTGCACAGTGAAAACCTGCAGGTCCATCTTTGTCTTGTAGATCTGTAAATCCATGATCTGTGAATTCCATTATACGCTTGGTTCGTAACATATATCATTCCGCCTAAAATAAAAAAAACTCATTGCGCCAACTTAGGAGACTAGCAAAGAGTCTACCACTGCCCAAGGAGAATGAGGAGAATCGTCCAAGGATTGACCTGGTGGTGTTTATCATCAACCTGACCACAGAGCTCAGGTAAGCTTCAGATCTGTGTGTTTTCATTCTTAGATTTGTCAGCATTTATCTCCCACCTGGGTGCACAAATGAAAGAGCATTTTTCTTCTTTAGTTTTATTTCGCTTGAATGAAACTCAATAATATTCACTGATGCACTATCTGAAAGCAAAAACTTCTTCCCAAAAACATTTGCCTTGAGCCCAGTGTCACCAGAATCAACACAACATGAAAACTCTCCACATCCTCTTTAAAGGGATATTCCAGCGTAAAATTAATTTAGGGTCAAACACAACCTTAACATCTAGTTAGACACCCCCTCGAGAGATAAATGTGGTGTTTTGGTTGAGGTTTGTTTATGGCTCCTCAGACAGCTGTGTATTGCTATTGTGCGGTCGTTACTAAAGTTGGTATAACTAGAGAAGCAAGCGGTTGTCAACATTCATCCCTGGAGGGGTTGTCTAACTCAGTGTTGTGGTGTGTTTGACCCTAAATTAATTTTACGCCAGAATATCCCTTTAACATTAGTATAAGTTTCTGCTTCTTTTCTGTTGTTCGATCTGTTCTCTATGTTTTTGGGTTATCTTTACTATTCATGGCTGTAATAATACAAAAATAGTTCAGACACACTAAAACATTGTGGTTTTGTTTTGTTATAGCTTCCAATCAGCAGAGGCGTCTCTGAAGTGTTTGGACTCTGGATTTTTTCTTGGAAAAGTCTGCTTCATGGTCACTAATGGTACAGTGCAGACTTCCTCTTCTTTAAAAATGTTAAATCCTTAAAAATAGAACAAAACAGGCTAAAAAAGGGGCAGATGAATATATAAATATGTATGACCGGCCTCTCACTGTTGGGAAATGAGCAACATCCAGCTCAGTGTTCCCAGCTGTCTCCATCTGACCGGCTGACCTCTTTTGTCATTTGTCTGTTGTAGCTCGTAATGCTTCGGTTCCCACAGAGCGCCTGGACTCTGTAAGAAAGCTGGCTGCATCACTCCACTGCCCCTTACTCTTCGCAGAGGATCAGGTCTGTATCATCTTCGATTTAAGACTTTGTGAGCAAGAAATAAAAAGTCTGTAAATGCTGACATTATAAACTCGAGTAGTTCTGCGACATTGCACAAAGGCAGCTGTCAGAACAGAGTATCGAGAAAGCTTCATTCTTGTGCCAAATGCAGTATTAGTTATCAGAGCTGCGAGTTACTTTGCTTCATTAGCAGTTCATCTCTGCCACACATTACGCCTGTTTAATGTTAGAAAAAGTCAGCACAATTTAGTTTTTCTGTTTTAGAAATGACATTGATGTGATTTGATTATAAAAAGAAATCCATTTTCATTCAGTCTTTTCAAGTTGTGAACCGCAAGGGCACATTCAAGTGCAGTTCAAAAAATGAAAATATTGTTGAAAAGTTGTTTTGTTTCCCCATAATTTCTTACGTTTGCTATTTATTTGAAATATTTTGAGGCTTTTTTATTTTTCTTAAGACAATTTTGCCTTGAGGTTCAAAAAGTAGAAATTCAGTACCTCACTTATTATTTTCTAAGCCCAATCAAATAAGAAAGGTTTGAACTGCAGCAATATTCAACTTTGTGATCTATTTTTCTTACATAAGCTCATAAACCAATCTTTTAGTATATCCACCCGTGAAATATGTAAACATTGTGATTCATGTGATACACAGAAATATGTTCAGTATAAATCTTACCTTTACTACTGATGCACTCTGCAATCCAGGGTTAACTGAATCGAGTCCAAACCTAAAGCCTGGAAAAACTTTTGTTATTTGCCTACCTCTCACTGTACACCCACTTTCTTTTGCTAGTTCATGCTTATTTGTTTTTTAATGCAATGGTACTGATTATAAAATGGCAACAAGGGTAAAATGTACTTACTATAAGAGACCTCATTGACTGGCAGATATAATTTTTAATGAAATTTTAACATTTTAAATTGATATTTTCAATTGCTTACAGAATTGTCTTTAACCATGCAGGGTTTTTGATAGCAACTTTCAGCTAATCTGTATTCACGGGTCAAGTCTTTCTCATCTTCTTCTGGTTTAAATGTCCTAAAGATTCTCTGTGGAGTTTCAGTCAGGCAAGTCGGCAAGCCAATCAAGCACAGGAGTGTCATGATGAGCAAACCATAAAGTAATAGTTTTAGTGCTGTGGGCAGGTGCTAAGTCCTGCTGGGAAAGGAAATCAGTATTAACATAAAACTTGTTAATGGACTTGACAATCACACTAACACACTCATAAAAAAACTGCCCTATGTTATAGAATTATAGCTGGAAAGAGCTTAAAGCAATGTTACACAATAAAAAGGTAAAAACGTGCATTCTATATGGTATGTGAAATCTTCCTACACAGTCTAGAATTTGACTTAAGATCGTAAATGTTTGTTTTAGCTGATTTTGGATCATTATGCTGTTGTTGACATGAAAATAGAGAATGTATTTCTCCAGAGTGTCTCATTTAAAGTGATTCCTGTGTGATATTTCCCCACAGACACCGGCAGGTGTGACTAATGCTGCAGAGAGGCTCCTGACCATCCTTAAGGTGACGGCAGGCCTTGTTCCCATGACGACCGCTCTCTACCTGTCCAACCTGACTCGCTGCACTGTTCCCCCAGACATCGACCAGCCGACCTTTGACTAATTCGTGTGGCTGTTTCTTGGGACTTTATATATTTATTGTTGGTCCATAAAAATTGGCTCTCCAACCTGTTCGCACTTCACTTGTTTCCTGTCTGAGTATATATAAATATTTGTGGTTCTGCTTTTTCTACCTTCTCCCTCCACAAATGTCATGTTTCAAAGTTCTAATTGGTCTTTAAAGCAGGTTTAGTTGTACCTCTTATAGCAGAGAAGAAGACCTCATGAATGGTTACAATGAGGAGATTAATTAACAACTTTTTGTGCTGAGATGTAAAGAGCAATGCCGGCCTTTTCCACACACAATCCAGCACGTCAAAGCAGGAGCAGATGTATTAATAATACATTTGAATTGAATATTCCCTCAGAGGATGATGGTCATCATTGCACTGTCATATCTACTGGGAAACTATAAAGCAGAGGTATCGTACGACCAGATGAAATGATCCTAAGAACATTTCAACACTTTCTCTGCTGCAGGGGATTTTAAACAGTGCAGTGACCTTTGACGCAAACTTTAAGCAACAGTTACTTGTGGATTTGCTTAAAGATTAATTTTACATGATTATTGTTTTATTAAAGAATTAACCTCACCCACAAATGCCCACTCTTCAGACCTATGATACACCCATAACAGTGATTTTGATGAGGATTTAGGCAAGTTCATCTCTTTGCATGTTCACTGCTACCAGTGGAGTCTGGTTTGATGTCAAGCACAGCTCTGCCAACTTCAACCTAAAAAGGCAAGTTTGTTTGTAAAGCACCATTCATGGCGATTCAAAGTACAGATGCAAGGAAATATATTGTAAATGGAAAAAAAGGAGTTTAAAATGATAGAAAATCAAAAAGACAAACAGTTTCTTTTTTCATCTATTCCATGTTTATCCTTACTATTTGTGATAATAAATAATTAGCCCAAGTCTCCAAGACTTGACAGGTCCCCAAGACCTCAGTGTACAGTGGGTCACTGACCCGGAGCCCCCCAGCTCTCTACCTGTCCTTCCCATTTCATTAGTTTGGTCCCAGTTTGGTTTTATTCCCCTGAGAAACATGGAACAGAGGAAGCATTTGTCAACTTAAAATCAATAAAATATTGAAATGTAAGTTAAAATCATTAAAACTGTTAAAAATGACAGAACAGCAAATATCAAAGTAAAAGGAATTCACACTAGGAAATAGTAAAGTTGCAGTAAACATTCATGTTTTCAGTCCTGATTTCACATGTTCTTTCTTTTATTCATGTCATTCATTACTCTACAGGAAAACTAATGATAACTGAAATTTTTAAGTTATTTCACACTTATCAATTCTCTGCAGAGTATCTGTCAACCCTATTTGAACTTGAGGCTCATGATACCAAAATCCACGATACACGTGTCGGCACGTTTCAATTGTCAGGCTCCAAAGGGGGAGGGGTGTCCCAAGAGAGGCTTCATGCCTGGTGTCACGTCTGCAAGCACAAACAAACACTATTATTAGTTCATCATGGCAATTATCCATCGAATTAGTTCACAGGAGAGTGGCAGCTCTGACATGAAGTCACACCATGACTTAGTAAGAAGGGGTCACTGTAGGTCTGACTTAAGTACGCAGAGAAACTCTTAATTCTTTAACATTCAAGTCACTAACAGAAACTCTTGGCCGGGCACTTAACTGAGCACAGTACTAGTCTCCTTACACAAGAAGATGGCCGATGTGTTACTGGAGTGTCATCTTATGGATCACACTTGCATATTGCGCTGTCATTTATTCATCTCTATAGGTCAAAGAAATCTGCATTGTTCACTGAACGTTTATGAAACAATGAATGTCTTAATTTCATTTTAATAGATACACATAGATATGTGTGGTGTGTTTAAGTGCTTTTTTGTTCTCTTTGGTTCTTTATGTTTGTCATGTGTGGTCACTTAACACAAAGGGGATAAAATATATCTGCATTGTTGCTCTCATACTCAATGGAAAGTCTGATTTGTTCCCCTGGCTAACACTGAGCTCTATAACAACTGTGTAGATTAACTCAGGATGTGGCTGAAGCTTGGTGAGCATCTGTATGGTAGCCTTATCCCAAAGCTGATGTGTGGCATGTACAAAGGCTGCCATGTTTGCTGTATTAAGTTGAGCTATTACTTGCAGCAGATACAAAGTAATGTCCTTAGTTTGGCAGAAAAAGGCGTTAAACAAATGTATATAGCATTAGCAGAGGCCATTAGATCAAAGATACTTTAATTTATCACCAAGAGGCCCTATATGTTTACGCTAAACCATAAATGAGGTTCTGATCCTCATTTTAAAATTATTTGTCAACAATGTAAATGGAGTCCAATCAACCAACGCAGTCCACCAGTTCAGGTTCAACAGATTTTCTGCATCCAGATAAAATTATCTTGTTAAATTGGCCTTTTTATGGACTCAATGTATAAGTAATTGGGAAATTAACCGCTGTGAAATCCAGTGTCCTATTGTACAATTTGCTTCTGGTTATCCTCGAGAGACAAAGATAAGTCTGAGACCTTGAGTGTCTGTTTTATTTCTTTTTAAAAATATTGAACGCTGTAAGTTAAAAACTCTTCTCTGCATTGATGGGTTGTGAGAAAGGCTTTTTCATTTCAGGGTTTTGAATAACTCCTCACTAAATGGTTTCACGAGGAATGTATTATCACTAAAACGTAAAAACACAGAGGTGAAGGTTTAACTTTTGGGACCAGACATTGGGTGTAGTGTGACAAAAACACTAGACCTGTCTAGCCAATCAGATTGAAAAGAGGAGGGTCAGACAGGAAGCTAAATGAGTGACAACATCTAAAATATGACTGCTGTGACTCTGCCAAAGACCTGGCACCATCATGTCCACATTACACCAGGTGTTAATAATTTATTCAAGATAAAACTGCACATGAGGGTCAGTGAGGACATTTCAGAGGGTGATAAGTTCATGTGGGGTCCTTTCGAGTATTTGGTATAAGTGTGTGTGTGTCCTGACGCTTGATAAGAGTTTCAGTCTTGACACAAATATGTGCTTGATGCTTTTTGACAGCAAATCTCAAAGACCTGATCTATCTTCCTTTTTATCACTGTGGGCATCACAGAGTATGAAGTGTAATGTTTCCCCCCTTAGCATTGATTACTCAATAAAGAGTGATCAAATAGAAAAAGAATAAAATCAGATTTCTAAATAAAAAGCACTAAACAGATCAGAGTGACCGATCATTTATTGGTGAAATGTGAGAAAGATTTACCGTATATTATAAGCCAAGGATAAATCAGGATCAATCCCACCTAACAAAAGCTGATTATCTTCTAAGTCTCTACTGTGACGTCTTTATACTTAATTAAATTCAATTTTCAAAACAAAGACCAGCACTTGTGACTTGTAACTTCAGCCAGCGAAGCCCAGCTCTTTGTAGTTGGCATCAATATCAGCAATGACGACAGCCATCACGTTCCTCAGGGCCTGCTGACCGGCGGCATCCAGTCCAGCCTTCTCCTCCATGACTTTCCCAATGACCTCTGCAATCAGCTGAAGAGAACACAAAACACCAAAACAACAACGATCACTCTCAACATACAGTACAGGAAGAAACAGTTAACAGGATACAATTTCTCATCATAAAAGATTTCAGAGTCACTAATGTGTGAGGGCGGATCAAGCATTATTGTCCTGGTTTTAAAAGTGAGTCAGTCCCCAATGCCTCCTGTAGTTAAGTGCCAAACTTTTTGCAAAACTAAATATAGTATAACTCAAGAGGTTTTTTTTTCCCATCTGTAACACCAAAATCATAAACAGCCAGATTCTGTCAAAGCCCAATTTATATGTAATCAACATTGTGGCCACTATGGCTGATAGGTGGGTGATGTCTGCAGCGCATATTTACTCATAGAGTTAGTCATTGAATTAAACCAATGACTGATATTACATTAAATCAAGGGGACAAACATTTATCTGGATATGTCCTTGTGGCCATCACCCTCACCTTGAAGTTTTTGAGAGCGATCTTGTGCTTGTTGGCGTGGGTGTTGGCCATGGGTTTGAGGATATCAGCATGGTTGCCTTTGGCCCTCAACAGCTCCCCAAGTTTCTTCAGCACGGTGGCCCCGTGTGCAGAAACAGCTGCATTACCAGCTAGGTCACCCTGAGCAATGCCAACAAACTTTGGGAACAGCTTTTGGGTGTCTGGGTGCTCCGTGAATAAACTGAGGGGAAAGGGAAACATGATTATGATAAAAACAACAGCACAACTGCAGCTAATACTGAGGCAATGAACCCCATAATACAGCAAATAAAAATAACTTTTAAAAAGAATAACAATAAGATAAATAACTATAAATAAATTTTCAACAGCATTTATATATTCACATAATAAAGAAATCCATCCAAGCTGAGCTATCTGAAACTCTTTCTTCACCTAATCTAAGGAGAAACCTTAACTTTTCAGTCACTGACCGGGTCAGAACCAGGTTCCCATGGGCAGCATAGTCGGCCTCAACTGGACCCCAGAACTTCAGAACCGTATCAAAGTCAGCCATGATCAGAAGAGACTGAGGACTGGATCAGAATATACAACAATCCCGTATTTTGAGAAATAAAATCAGACTTTGTCATACAGAGAAATCAAGAGACAGAGTTTTAGTATCATCAGAATTTAAATGAAATGTTATGAAGTTTAATTGCTTTAAAGTAAACAGCCAAGAACTTTCAGAGCAAACATGGACCTAAATGAAGGCAGAATTATGACCTTAGCTGCCCTCTAAGTTTGTGATGTGTCCTCTGTTTAACCACATTGAGAGAAATCAGAGAAACTGGTGTTTTTTTTGCTCTTCATTCTGCTTAAAGAGCCAAAAAAAAGAGTCTCTACTATAAAGTTGTTCTGCACTTAAATTTCTTTTCCAGCACTTTTAACTTGACAACATTTTGCTTCATTTCATCCACTGGGATGTTTGTCTGCAGTCTCAGCTTGTGATTAAACAAAGCAGAGTCTGTCTCATCCTACTAAATTATGCTTTTATTTTCTTTCATATTGTGTTTTTATTCTTTAAGAAGAATTTACCTGAAATCAACACATGAAATCACTGATGATTTATTTATAAAATCTTAGAAAATGCAGCACCTACCTGTAAAGTAGTCAATTGTCCAGTTGAATTATACCAAACTGTCTTTGGTCTGACCATCAGGGTTGATCTTTTATACTCCTTTGTCCTGTCATGAAATTATTCCAGCCCTCTCGTCAACCTCACCACACGTCTGTTCAGATGTCAACAACACCTCTCAGCTTATTCTGGAAAAAAGTTGTCTGTGTGTGGTGATTGGGTCACTTGTATGTTATTTTTGGATTGACTGTTTTATCTCATTGGGCCTTTTGTTACATAAAGTTATTCAATAAAAGATAACATAAGTACCAGAAAAGACACATAATCAGAAAACAGAGCTTAAATGTGAAATTTAGACGCAGCCTTTATTTTTATTTTTTGAAGCTCCTGTGAGAAACTTTTTTTTTTTCAACTTTAGCGCCCCCTGTGAACAAAGCAGTCTTTACTTATCTCGTCTTCCACAATCTGCTGACAAAAAATGTCACTCTGCTGACCTTTGACAGACCTTCGTATCATTTAGTGTGAATATTTTGTGTGCTTCTTCAGCTGCTTGGCTGACACCGACCCTCTTACTCGAGTTTCAGGCACTAAAGATAACAAAATAAAGATATTAAATCTTGTCACTAATGGCAGGGCTTGACACTAACTTTGGAGCACATGTGCTCCAAAGTTGAAAAAGTAAGGAGCACACAAAGAACTTTAGGAGCACAATAAAAATTGATCAAATAATGTGTGTCTTACTGGTTGACTTAAGTACTATTATTTAAAATCAATTTTAGGTCAATTGTTCACGTGACATGGAAGCTTTTGAAGGAAAACAGCCTTTTTGGAGAACATCAACAGCTAATTTATTGATGGTCCCTTATTCAACACCCAACATTGACAGCGAGCGTGCCGAGTAGATTTAACCACGCTGCTGTTGCTATTACTGGTTATGGAGAGTGAGAAGACAACGGTAGATCCGCAGTGAACGTCCATCGAATATCCAACCTAAAACTAACTTCACTGTGGTATTTACATGAAAAACATTTGTTGCCTCGGCTAATTTTTTTATGCGCCCATGTGCCCCTAAATACATTTTACAATTTGCACACATCTATTTTTAGTCCCAAATATGAGTGAAACGGTCGCACTGTCCAGCCCTGAATGGTCTTGTTTGTTTTTCTTTATCATAATAATATTGATCTGAATTTTATTGTATTTTATTAATTAAAAAAAAAAATTCCTCAGAGGAGCTCTAATAGACATAACAGAATAATGCCAGGATCTTCTATTTTGGTAAACTGAGGACTGGAGCTTGATGGGACAATTGTAATATTCCTGTAGCAAACATCATGTAAAATAGTGCTCTCCAAGGAATTATATGATTTTTTTATAACTACAAAATAATAGTTTAAATAAAATACATACACACACATCAATCAGAGGTCAAAGCATTGTAACAAATGGCTGGAAAAGCCAAAATAGTGAGGGGTTGTTTA
Source organism: Xyrichtys novacula (assembly GCA_962446985.1). Classification (NCBI taxonomy): domain Eukaryota; kingdom Metazoa; phylum Chordata; class Actinopteri; order Labriformes; family Labridae; genus Xyrichtys; species Xyrichtys novacula. The sequence continues at coordinate 29,355,791 of OY660866.1, read as the reverse complement.
GGAACATAAAAAGCTGGCTCTCTAAAGACTAAGCTTTGCCAAATGATTCCAGTCACTGAAAGGAGATGACATTTCCATCACTCATAGGTTACACATTTTACCACCACTTTGTCTCCGCCTCCTGTGGTAAAACTATGATGTAGGCCAAATTCTTATGTCTTGAATGATGAATAATTTATCATCATGGTCGGTAATTTGATGCAATTATTGCGATTCTCAGTGTTTCGGGTAACATGAGACAATCTGTAGTCCACTTTATTCTTCTTTAGTTTCTTATAGTCTCTTGGCCAATAAGCCAAACTATGTTTTTAGTTGTTGTAAAACTAGCCTGCTTTTTAATACCAAGCAAGACATGAATTTTATTGGAGGATTTGATAAGTAGTTTTATTAATTCACAGAAATATCGTAATGTCAAGGCACCTTTTCTAATACTAGGAAGTTTCTTTGAAGGTCACCGTAACTGTAACTAAAGTGCTGTATTTTAAACCATTTTCAAATTCAAATATATTTTTATGCCACTTTTCAGACAAAAAATGTAGCTCAAAGTGCCTCACAGAGGCTAAAAACAATAATAAAACCTGCCCCCCCCCCCCCCCACCCACTCACCCACCCATGGACCTACACACACACACACACCGACACACACAAGCGCACACAGAGTGAGAATTTAAGATATATTGTTAAAGAGACATGGCCTGACACCAAGAAAGTATGTGAGGACAGAGCTACCTTTGGGAAACACTGGAGATAAAAGATAAAAAATGGTAAGAAGAAAGACTAAAACCAATGGACTAAAAACAAGAGAATAAAATAAAATGAACTGATAAGTACGAGCTTTTTACCATATTAAAAAAGGGTAAAAGAAGTAAAAACCTCTAAGAAGGGAGTTGAGAAAAGGACTAAGAACAGAGATAATTAATAAAATGACATAAAAGAAACATTAAGATTAAAATGAACATTTGCAATAAAAGAAATATAAAAGGTAATCAGTGAAAATCCTGGTTTAAAAGGTGAGTCTTGAGCCTCTCCTTAAACTCGACCCCTGGTAAACAAACCGCTTGAGCTGAGGTTACAGAGAGACACTGAGGACGGACCAAAGGTGGGATCATAGGAAGACTCTCGGGTCCCCTTCAGGAGAAAACATCGTGTGAACGGTAAGCCCCTCCTTTTCTTCACTGTGATTGGTCCGAATTGTAGCCCCACGTGTCCGGCTATCCAATAGTGACCTCAACTCATGTCATATGGTTTTGGGAATCCGGAAATCAGCAGTTGAGTTACCGACCAAGGCTTCGGGTTCAAAGTTTCAACAACTGACTTTTGTGTTTCCTGAATATCTTCCAACTTTTTATGATTACATAATATCTGGATATAAACGGGCGAGGTCTCCAATATGATGCAGGCGTTAAAACGAGTCCGATACTTTCAGTGCAGGACGATGACACAAGCAGGTGAGTTTCATACAAACAAACAGATATTTTAATCACATATGTTTATGATTAACAATTAAAGATGTTTGACAGACAGGGGAGATGATTGTGGGATTAAAAACGATGCTTTTGATTTGTGTTGTAAATAACAAACCATCATCAAGAAACATGTAAACACATATGTTGCTGTTTTACTTCATTGAACTCAGCAATTATGGTGTATAGACCATTCAGTGCATGAACAGACAGATGCAGAGTTTAAGTCAAAATTAAAGCTCCAGTAAGGTGATTTTGGTTGGTCAAGAAATAGACTGAAATGGTCTTTTATGCCTCTTCGTGACCTTAAAGGGATTTTCTGGTGTAAAATTAATTTAGGGTCAAACACACCGTAACACTGAGTTAGACACCCTCTCGAGAGATGAAGGTTGCCAACCGCTTGTTTCTCTAGTTATACCAATTTTAGTAACGACCGCACGATAGCAGTACACAGCGGTGTGAGGAGTCACACACAAACCTCAACTAAACGCCACTCTATAGCCACAAATAATGCTCAGAACAGCAGCTAACTTCATCAACAGTACATATAGGGTCTTTACCATAACACTAGCCACCAAACATCTTTCTAACTTTGCCCGGTTTCTTTAGCAAAGAGACTAAACACAACTCACCTACTCTCTTCCAGCAGTCGCTTGTTTGTTGCGAGACCTCAACCAGTCCATCATCGACTTAGGCGTGGGACGCAGCTCAAGGAAGAACATTTATGATCATTTCTTCATGGAAATGCAGTCAGACCAAGACGCCAAGGCAGAAGAACTACTGTGTCTGCAGTGCAAAATGATTAATATGGTGATAATTGCTTCAAGGAAATGATAAAGTAATGATCATAAATGTTCTTCCTTGAGCTGCGTCACCCCGCTGTAGTCTGTAATGGACTGGCCCGAGGTCTCCGTACTTATCTTATTATTATTATTATTATTATTATTATTATTATTATTATTATTATTATTATTACTTGTCCAGAATGTGTTGTGTGTTGTAGTTTCAGAGCTCTCTGTGCCTGTCCCATGGGGAGAGATCAGAGGTCGAGTCTGGGGTCCTGATAATGGCCGACCGGTGCTTTGCCTGCATGGCTGGGCTGACAACTGTGGGACATTTAACACCCTCATTCCCCTCCTACCCAAAGGTAAATAGTTGTTGTGGTTAAGTGAAAGAACCCATCCAAAACTAAAGACTGTTTTTCTCACTTAGTCATTTTCCTGCTTTTGTAAGACTGCCCAGTTTACACAGGTGACATGGTGTACTTTTGCAGATTTACAGATTTTTGTTAAACTATAATGTTCGCTATTTTAAAACAGTCAGACACTTTTTTTACACTATTCGTTCTGTGTCAGTAAAGACAAACAAAAACAATCTCCCCTTTGAATCACTGCTTCATACATTGTTCCTATAATTGTGAATTTGAGTGTTTTAGTTGAATGAAGGTAACCCGGTGACACTTGGTCCCTCTCTTTTTCTCAGAATGCAGATACGTGGCGGTGGACTTGCCAGGTCACGGTCAGTCATCACACCGCCATCCTGGAGTCTTCTACGCTTTTCCCTCCTACGTGATGGATGTACGCAGAGTTGTTGATGGTGCGTTTCAGTTTGAGGAGTGTTTTAACACAGCTTGAGTGCATCTGTAGTGCAGTTGAAACACAGTAGTGATTTTTTCCCCCCAACTATAAACAGTCTTTCCATTCTTTGGTATGATACTTGAGTCGGCTAATGATCTGTGAAATGAACTCCCACAGCTCTGCAGTGGAGCAAATTCTCCATTATAGGCCACAGTATGGGTGAGTTCAGCTTTACAGCAGAATGGCAGCATCTGAAATGTTTCTTGTGTTATATTTATCTGTACATTTCTTTCTACATTTCAGGGGGTAACGTTGCTGGAATGGTGAGTGATGGAGTCGTGTCTGACTTTTTCTCCTTGTTACTATTTTAACTCCATAAACTGACTCTGGAGGGTCTATTCAGCTACACTGTGCTTTTACTCTCTGTTGTGTTTACTGCAGTTCAGTGCTCTGTATCCTGACATGGTGGACGCTGTCGTTATGCTGGACTCCTATGGATTTTTACCTACAAATTCGGTACTTCAGTTTTTACCATGATCACTATGGGGCCGTTTACCAAAGTGCAGGGCAACTTAACCAGTCTGTGTCTACATGAGTTACTGTGGTTTTTTTTTTTGCTGGGGTCTTGTTCTTTGGTTGTAATTATAAACTACTATGCTTAAAAAATACTGAGCACACGACAAGGTTCATATTGACCTCTCTAAAGGTTATAAGAACACCTCTTGACCAACATCAGGAACAGTTTAAAATGAATATTGTTTTATATTTAATTTTTGTCTGTTTGGCTCAAAGCTGCAAAGGTCCTTTGGCATTCAGTCTAATTTACAAAAGTGTGTTCTTATAGTCAGGAGACATCCTGCATCTACATGCCTCTACACATCTAGTAGAGACAGCACTTAAGTGGTTTGTGCTGCAAGAGGATTTCAATCAACACCACAAGACCTGCGCAAACTCATATCATAGTTAGACACAGGACGTTTAAGACCTAAAACAATGATTTCAGCTAAATGTTGCATGAGCTTGAATATGTGGGTTATTTTCAATGTTGTTTTTTTTTTGTTGACGATGACGATAAAAACAACACTGCTGAATATATGTTTAGCGTTTGACTGACAAAATGCTCGTGAATTTTGCAACTCTGTTCGTCCTCCACCAGTAACGTTTTCGTCTAGTCTCGTCTCGTCAACGTAAACGCACATTCATCAACGTCACATTTTAGTCATCTAAGACTTATGTCTTAGATGACATCAACGTCACATCTTGGTCATGGAAAAAAAGGGGCGTTGACGAAATATTTTCGTCATCATCGTCAACGAAAAACAACACTGGTTATTTTGTTACTAGACTACTGTACATAAAATGAGATATTACGTATATGCTCACCATTTGGAGCAGCTTTTGCATAGATGAGAGACATTTGAAGAGTGCCTGGTGCAAAGGAGTGGCTCTTGTTATATATTTTGCTCAAGAACTGTTAGTGCACAAAAGTTGGAGAAATTTTCACAGATTCATCTTTACCGAGTCAATAACTCCTCGGCCGATCATTGCTCAAAAGACACAAATGAATGACACCTTTAACTCAGTGAGTTACAACATTTTAATATAAGAATTTTCACATAAAGATCCCCTAAATAAAATAATAAACACGTTTTTCCAGGCTTAGAAATGTGTTGATACTTACAGGAGTTTACTAACAGTATGTGTGTGGGGTCAAAAGTAATTATGCTATTCAGGAAAACTCCCGATCATTTCGAAGCACATTTTTCCATCACCATAACATAAATATGGAGACATACATTAAAAAAATTCTCCAACCTTTATTTATTCATGTAATCCCATCCAAATGCAGAATCTCATTCCCAAGAGGAACCTTAAAGAACATAAATCAGAGGACATCCCAGAGGACCATTATTACACAAACAAAAGAAAGTGAATAATAAAGAAGAAGCGAAAAAGAGGCTCGGGCTGTTGTGAATTTAAACTATGTCCTCTGATTCTCTCCCCAGAGTTGATTCAAACATTATGACACTATTATAATGTTTCATGAAGACATGCTGAACATAAATAATTCCTGTCAGCGGCTTTGAATTGCTTACCTCATCATTTATTTCTGCCTGTTTTTTTTTTTATTTGTTTTTCAGGAGGACGTTCCTAAAGCAATGAGGCAAGGGATGGACGAGCTGCTTCAATATGAAAAAAAGGCAGAAGAGAACAAAGGCAGAGTTTACACTTATGAAAAGGCAGCAGAGAGGTGTTACACCTTCTTATCTGTAGGACACCAAACATTCATTTACATGTCCATTCAGAACTTTGCTTTTTTGTTTACCCTGATGTAAAATAAATCTCTATATGCTTCCAGGCTACAAGCTGCAAACCCAGAGCTGTCTGAACAGTCTGTGCACATACTTTTAGAGAGGGGACTAGTTCATGTGGATGGAGGTACACCTTCCTCTTCCTCTTTTTTGTACAGTTGTGTAAAACCCTACTCATGGCAACAAAGTCCCTCTGAATGACGATAATGATAAATTTCCCTCTTACAGGAGTGATGTTCTCACGAGACTTTCGTATTAATCTAGTAAGCTGCACATAATTGTCCCTTACTTTTACAAGTTTGTAGCCCACACCATTTTTATTTCATTTCTGTTCGTTTTTACGATTTTAGATTTTCAATTTCCCTAATTTGGTTTCAGAAAAACATAGTGCGCATCACTTGGGAGCAGTGTCTGGAGGTGCAGTCAAAGATCACAGCCTCTGTTCTACTCATTCTGTGAGATATTTCCACACCTCATATTTTCATTACATTCAGCAGCACTAGACTGTACATCTCTAAAATAACACATAATCTTTTTCTTTGTCTTTCTAGAGCCGAGGAAGGCTTTGAGAAAAAATTTGCTAAACCGGATCAAAAGGAACTCATAGCAGCACTTCTCCAGGCCTATAGAGACAAAAATGTGAGTGTACTTAAACAGTCTGTTGGTGCAAAGTAGGTACGCTTGCATTTCTGTGTTTATTTTTAGATGTTAAGCCTCTGTGTGTAATTGTGCCTAGTAGACAGACAGACAGCTGCAAAGATGCAAAGTAGCAGTGCAGTACGAGCTCAGTGTCTCAAAGGCAGCAGAAATTTTCCTCGCCGAGAACTTCAGTGTTGACCTACATACTGAAACTTGGTCAAATGCTGCAGATAAGGGAGAAAAAACAGAACATGCACCAGCTATGCATCACTAATGACAGCAGCTTTGACCTTCATTCAGCTGGATATAGGCGTGTTCAAACCAGCCATCGTCAATGTAAAGGGTAATATGAATCGAACAGGGTGAGCAGGACCCTCACATGAAACCTAGCTATATTAAAAAGTTGACAGAAAATATTGTTTTAGAGATAAAACTTTTGAGTTAAAGAACATTATTTATACAGCCAAATAAATAGTCCCTCCATTTCCACAGTCAAGTTAAGAGATTAGTCTGCTTATCTGTTATAATCCTTAAAAAATTGAACATTTCCATCTACGGTTATGTTAGACAACAGACTTCTGCAGGAATTATGCTGCCATTTCTCTTCTTATTCGATTGTCTTACTACTCTGGGATTTCCTGTTCACACACCTTTAGTGAGAAATGACAGGACTTGAACACTTGCCAATATCACTATCACTGTGGTTGAAGTTACTGTGTCCCTACTGGACGTAAAATTTATTTAGGATCAAACACACCGTAACACCGAATTAGACACCCCCTCGTTCTTCTGCCTTAGCGTCTCGGTCTGATTGCATTTCCATGAAGAAATGATTATAAATGTTCTTCCTTGAGCTGTGTCACCCCGCAGCAGTCTGTAATGGACTGGCCCAAGGTCTCGCTACAAACAAGCGGCTGCTGGAAGAGAGTAGGTGAGTTGTGTTTAGTCTCTTTGCTAAAGAAATTCAGCAAAGTTGAAAAGATGTTTGGTGGCTAGTACTGTGGCTGGGACCCTATATGTACTGTTGATGAAGTTAGGTGCTGTTCTGAGCATTATTTGTGGCGTTTTGGTTGAGGTTTGTTTATGGCTCCTCAGACCGCTGTGTATTGCTATCCCATAGTCGTTACTGAAGTTGGTATAACTAGAGAAGCAAGCGGTCGGCAACATTCACCTCTTGAGGGGGTGTCTAACTCGGTGTTACTGTGTGTTTGACCCTGAATCAATTTTACGCCGGAATATCCCTTTAACTCTGAGATGCACAAACCACTTCTGCTGACATTGCCTGGATTGCAGGACAGGATATTATTCCACTCCTCTCTGTCTGAGGTGGTTTAGGTCCAGTAGCTCCTCAGGCTGCTCTCACATTTGAACCTGCTGACTGCGGTTATTTCTGGCCTCTCAAAACCAGCCTGCGACAAAAACTAATTTTTTGCCTGATTGATTTGATACAATATGTATGATCAGGTTGTCCCCCTGGTGTTGCCTTTGTTGTTTAAAATTAATTACTATTGTCAGGAGATTTTGTCTATTCAGAATGAAATATGTAACACGGCTGGGTAATAAATTTCAGTATGAAAGAGCGCGTGGTGATGAATAGACATGAAATTTTAGACTGCAGCTCCTGTCCAGCTCACAACTTAAATATTTAAGTTCAGTGACATTGATTATATAAAACTTTACCAACAACAAATAGCAAACACAAATCTAATATCTGACCAAAAGTGTGGGCCCAAAAAGTTTTACTTCACCTCTGGCACTTGTGTAACTGTCTGTTTGTTTCTTTCAGAACGCCGTGGTGACAGTACCAGGAGACCACCACGTCCATCTGAACAACCCTGAAAACGTGGCTCCACTGGTGTCTGACTTCCTTCAGACTAAAGTCTTGTCTCAGTCAGACAGTGTAACAGATGAAAAGAGCTCTAGGTTATAAACGAACACAAACAAGAAACAAATTTGCCTTAAATCACAACAACATTAACTTTGACAACTCTTTTATAACTCTTCAATGATGTTGATGCTCCTCTTAGTGCTTGAACCTCAACAAGTCAGCCTTCAGCATCAGCTCATGATGACTTTGTTGTCTCCTTTATTAATTTAAGTATTAATATAGATGTTTATGTATGTCACAGTGACTGTTCTTTTAGTCAGTTTTTAAATTGTGTGGGATAGCCTGAAGGGACGGATTAAAACGGCACCTATATTGTGGTTGCAGCTTAGTTTTTAATCTTCATTTACTGATACTGTGAACAAACGGTTTCACAACAAAGTACATTTAATTCTGTGAATTCATAACGTCTGTGTTGATGACAAAAACCAGTGCTGGGGTTCCATGCAAATACATGCTAGTATGTATTTGTATTTCTGAAAATGATTCACCCATTTAGACCTAAAGAGAATGACTGTGTATCAAAAAGCCACAAGAAGACTGATATTTCACAGATATTCATCCTTGTCTTGTCTTGGCGCCTACATAACATACATGTAGTTGAGTTGGACTGTTAATTGCTGATTTAGCCTTAACGGACAACAGAGGTCCATAACCCCTTTACTGCAGTTTTGTTTTCCAAACTTTGAAATCTTTTCTTAGACAGAAAAACCTGGAGCAGTTTACCAGATTTTTTTTTGCTAGTGTGTGAAATAAAATATTTTGGTCACAGCTGTAGTCTCATGGGGGTGTTCATTGTACTTTTGAAGTTATACTTTTAGGCTACTTTGCTGTTATGTTCAGAAAATTGGAGAGATAACAGGGAGTGGCTTTTGCCCCCGTACTTTTAAAACAAATTTAGCATTCAGTTACTATGCTGCTAACTTTACTGTTTGACAATCATCACAGCTGAATGGTTGGAAGAATCTAAATCTAATTCTATATTTGAGTTATGTATCAGTAACATGTTCACATCTCTTCAATTTTACTCGTAATGTTTTGGAAGATCAGCGTAAACTCAGTAAAACAATCACAGGAGACAGGATGAGATCTGAAGAGCAGCCTGGGTGTCTTTTATTGTACAGATGACAAACTTTTCTCCTACTCCCTTTTATGCTGTCAGGTGTGTATCTGAATACAGTCGAGTGTACTGCTTGTATCTCTAATTGTACTGTTCTGAAACTCACCACTTTGTTTGGATTAATCTTAACTCTCCTCTAAATGTTCTGGATGACTGATAAGTTTTGGTCCCTGCAAAGCAGCCCTGCTTACAACCTCTCGGTTATGAGGCTGCTTAAGTAGGTCAACCCAGCTTATTTGTAACCCCTTGATAAAAGATAATAACTCTGTATTTCTTTAACTAAATGTATGGAAAGATTCTACTACAGTAACCGCCATCAAATACCAATGTGTCCGTGTTATAAGATAAATCTTAATTTTTGGTTTTACACATTTCTTAACATGACAATATAAATGTGAACTTGTGATATTTTGTAAAAATGCAGTGGCTTCTCTGTTGTATTTGATTACATTTATACAGTATCATGTGTATTTGTAGTGTAAATGTAGGCGTATTTTTGCTGTAATGGTCATTTGTGTAAAAGCGACAGATTTTTTAATTTTTGTATCAAAACCTCTGTGTTGGTTTAAGAGGCAGTTAGACAGATTTTGGCATGCTTTAATAGAAAAAGGAGTTTCATCGAATTAGAGTGTCAAAACAAACATCTGACAGCATGCTCCTTTTAGACCTCATTGTCTGGCTTTTTTCTCGAGCTGCTGAGCCCTGCTTTTGATTTGTTGCCTCCCGGCTGCCCCAGAGGTGTTTGCAGACCAAAGATGCATCACCTTGTACCTGCCGTCTTTGAGGAATGTTTGAAATGTGCTGCATGGCTCATGTCTTAGATGTCCGCTACCCATTGTTCATATTTTATCAGCTGGGCACTGCCTTGTAAGTCTCCAGCCTCATGTTTCAACTCAAAAGACTGTGAGTGAAGTTCAAAAAGCGTGTACTGGAGTGGAAGAGAATCACCAGGATTAAGCTCTATCTTTGTTGAAGTGAAGAACACGGCTTTCTCTACTGCCAGCAGACCTGTTTTTATATCCTCTTCTGCACTAAAACTTTGAATATCAAACTTTATAAAACACTGGATTATGATACTGGAGAACGCTGACTTTTGTCTGATATATACTGATATGTACAACTCTATACTGTTGAGTTTCTGAAAATAGAGTTTATCATTCTCCTAAAAATCACCATCAATCAAAACTACAGTGATATGTGATAGATGCGCCTCCATACTCTTGATATACTATGTGCTGTAGTGAAACATTTTAAACATTAGCAGATGCAACAGAGTGTGCACAGTGCTACAGTTTATAAGATAAGAAATTCCAAAATTACAGCAGCATGGAAGAGATACAAAAAGAGAAAAAAAGTAAAAGCTAAAGAAACTGAGTTAAAAAACAAGTTATGTGCATGCGTCATACTTTATTTATGCAGAAGATCAGTTATTCCTTTATTGTTTCCTCCTCTCTGCAACAGTTTTAATTGTTTTCTGTTGTTCCTCTTTTATTGTTATTCAGCACTTTTTGTAAATTTTGTGATCGTTCAATTGTTATGTCTTACTAGTTAACAACACACACAAAAAAAATGGTGATGCAAAATAAAAAAAATGTACTAACTGTGAAAATAAAGGATGCAAACAAAAGAAGCCACAATGGAGGTGAGCTGCCGGGGACCAATAATGATGATGCACCAATGTTTTACGATCTAGGCACAGAAGACGAGCAAAGAAGTAAGCGAAAAGGTTTTTGTTTGATTTCGCTTTGCAACTTTTCAGTGTGTCATTTAGTTCGGCCATGTTGCGCCTGAGTTTATATGAAGTTGAACTGGAGGATGCCGGTGTAGTGTTAGCTTCAGTTCAACTTCATGACAACTCAGGCACTACATGGCCTAACAAAATGACACATTGAAAAGTTTGCGAAGCGAAATTAAACAGTAACCTTTCCACTTACTTCTTTGCTCGTCTTCTCGCCGTCGTCTTCTGTGCCTAGATCGTAAAATATTTGTGCATCATCATTCTCACTCCTGTTTTTTTTTTTTTTTTTTTTGCATTGTTTTATTTTAACAGTAAGTAATTTTTTTTTTGTTTTGCATTGCCACTTTTTTTTTTTTTTTTGCATCGGTAACTTCCATTGTGGCTTATATTTTCGCAGTAAGTACCTTTTTCTTTGCTTCACTAACTCTTCCGTGGTGGCTTTTTTTGTAATCTGCACCATTCCTTTTTTCATTTGCAGCGGGCTTCGGTTTCTTTTTGTTTTGCATCGGTAACTTCCATTGTGACTTCCTTTTTTTTTTTTTTCCCATTCTTTTTTATTTACTGCAGTGGCGGTACTCAGCCACCGTATGCACCTTATTAAGACCGTTTTGTTTGTAAGGCCAGAATCCAGCGGTCATAAGAGGAACTGCACATTTTGGCGTAGCTGCTCCTGTCTTGTTTCCAGTTGCAGGTTGCTGCCATATACTCGTGCTCCTGCTCGCGGGGGGTACTGACTGTAAGACTCGCCTGAGGGAGAAGCTGACCCAGTGGAGCAGAGTCCATGGCTGCAGTAATGGGAGTTTTACGGCTGCACACGGAAGTTTAGATGAGTATCACACACCGGGGAAGTGTTGTGTTTAACACTCTTTAAAACTGTAAGCTGCTCTGCAAGAGTTTGACACTGTGCAACAACTATGGGCGAAGAAGAAGGTAAAGAAAAGGCAGTTCATGGAGGTTAAAACGGTCTGCTAACAGCAGCATTTTGCCTATAGCCTACAGCGGATACCTTTAATTAAAAGTGGCGAGGCTTCAGAGTGCTGTGTGAAGCAAATTCATTGTTGTCCTTGAACAAAATAGAGATTTAGGATGATTTTTTAGTCAAGCATGGAAGTGGAAGAAGAAAACGAAGACGCAAGCCCAGTCTGCAAAATGACAACACAAGTCTTTTCAGTTTTGTGTTTAAAAAATGATCTTATCTGAGGAAATTGATGACTTTTTTTTTTCCTGGTGTGTTTTCTGATGTCTGAGCCGCAGAGTTCTGACCTTGAGGTGTTGTAGTTTCAGAACTCTCTGTACCTGTCCCATGGGGAGAGATCAGAGGCAGGGTCTGGGGTCCTAGTCATGGCTATCCTGTGCTGTGCCTGCATGGTTGGGCTGACAACTGTGATTCATTCAACCCTCTCATCCCACTTCTACCTGCAGGTAAAACACTACAGGCTTTTTAGTGAGACTTTCTGTACAGACTTCAAGGGATATTCCCGCGTAAAATTAATGTAGGGTCAAACACACCATAACACAGATTTAGACGAGAGGTGAACGTTGCTGACCGCTTGCTTCTGTAGTTATACCAACTTAAGTAACGACCGCACGATAGCAATACACAGCAGTTTGAGGAGCCATAAACAAACCTCTACCGAAACGCCACTCTATAGCCACAAATAATGCTCAGAACAGCACCTAACTTCATCAACAGTACATATAGGGTCCAAGCTACAGCACTAGCCACCAAACATCTTTTTAATTTTGCCTGGTTTCTTTAGCAAAGAGACTAAACACAATTCACCTACTCTCACCTACAATACCCCAAAGAGGAAAAATTATCCTTTTCAAGCAAAAACCAAATAAACATTCACAACCATCGCATGAAGAGAATCCACACAGATTCGCCGCAAACAGGAGGCGCTAACACAAGAGTCCTGTCAATAATTTACTCAGTTATTGATCACTGAAAATGGTCACAGTGACAATGTCAGTTAAAGTGTAACTGCTTTACACCTTCACCAGTTTTGATGTTACAACAATGGAAAGTGCTCAGAAACCAAGTGCAGGAATGATCTTTAAGCAGTGTAGGCCACAAGTTCTGAATTTAATGTATGTGATGAGTAAACTATGCTTGGTTAGTGAACTTATCAAACTAAAAATACTCTTGAATTTTCCCTCCATTTCACTTGATTCTGCACAGAAAACAGTTTATTTTAAAAATTGCAAAGAGGTATTGAAGAAATATGAACTCATATCAAACCTTGCGATAAACACATTAAATATATCTACACTTCCTTTCAGAGTGCAGATATGTGGCGGTGGACTTGGCAGGTCATGGTCTGTCCTCCCATCGTCCTCCTGGAGTTTTCTACTCTTTGTTTGCATATGTGGTCGATGTGAGCAGAGTTGCTGCTGGTGAGTGCATTGACAAAATTGCTCATAAATTCTCATATTTATTATCATATTGATAATCTATGAAATAAACTCCCACAGCTCTGCAGCTGAAGAATTTCTCCATCATAGGTCATAGTATGGGTGAGTGGTGCTTTAAAGCTCCAATGACCTGTGCATATGTTTCTGTCTTACCGAGTCTTTATAAGAAAGAATCCTCTCTGTATTTACAGGTGGTGAAATTGCAGCAATGGTGAGTCCTAATGTCTCATTTCTCTTGTGTAATATCATGAAACAAAGGATGATTTGCCTGTTTCATCCTTGTGTGTTTTATTTACATATTTATACAGAACATCTTTGAGCTTCTGGGGCTTTTTAGCATGCATTTGGGTGGTCTGCTTACTCTCTCAACTTACAAATATGATTCTTAATTTGACAAGTTTTTACAAATCTATTATAAATTCTTTGTGCACTACATCCTGTTTATTCCCCCGTCTCTTTGAATTGGTGCATTTTGAGCAGCTTCTCATTAAAAACAGAACAAGTTTGTCACTGCTTCCTTTGTTTTGAGCTACTTTAGAAACATAGCGGTGATAGGAAGCAGCCTCCTGCTCATATTAAGCTTGAAGAGAGCAAAAAAATAACAGTTTTTTATATTCAAGTAATTATACATTCATTTAGACATATTTGAAAATATGATATTCCATTTCTACAAAGTAGTCTGCGTAGTCTCTGTCTGTGTTGAACATGAATTCCTCTGCTCATAATCTTCACAGCCTTGAAATTGTGTATCACGCTGTTCAAAGATGTCTTACAAACTCTGGTTTTCTTCACTCTTAGTTGAATTTTATGATTTAAAGTCAACTGGCATGGTTGAAGTGCACACATGCTTGGTCATTTATTATATATCCATTCTGGGAAAAGTTCCAGGCTACCTTTACTCCCGTTAAATCTTGAAGGATGACCTTTGTAACCTTCATTAGTTCAATATTGTGTAATTTCTCATTTTAGAAAACAGGGCTAAGGAGAAATCATAGCACCTTTTCTCTTCAACAATCTACAGTCTGATTTTAAAAGCAAAACTTTTCAAAAATCCTCAGTTAAAAGTCTAAAATCCAGAGTCTATGTATAAACATATTTAAGCCAACTTCTTTGATGGTTATTAGATTTGTATGACAAGTTGTTCTGAAGTTGAAACTTTGTGCTGCTGTTGTATTTGGCTAAGAGATCTCTGAACTCAGTGGGACCAACCTGGTGAAATAAAATCTAATAAAACTGTCCGATTGTGTTTCCTACAGTTCACTGCTTTGTATCCTGAGATGGTGGATGCTCTTATTCTTCTTGACACTTATGGATTTGTACCTACAGACTCAGTAAGTTTTGACAGACAAAATCAATTATTGTTGGATAAAATTAGATGTGTTTCGGTATTATTTAAACCAGATTACTCAAAAGTTTTCGATATATTCTTGTTTAAACATGCCCACCTACTCGCTAAAAGACTGAATTGCTCTGTTAGTATGGTAACTTCACTCTCCAAAGGTTTAGAAGAACTTGACAGCAGCTTTGATTTAGTAAGTAAACTTGGTGAATTTTCTCCTCATGAATACAAAAGTAAGAAAACAATTTGCCAACATATTCTCGAACAATACTGTCAGCAGTTTTGTCATGAAGTGATCGGGCATGTTGTTGTGTACAAACAAAGTTAATCACAACGTGTAATGCTTTTCAGTCTGGTAAATTTATGAATCAAGTCTTTCTTTCTCCCGTTGAGTCAAATTTGGTCTCTGAAAATGAGCTTTTATTTTCTTTCTGAATGGTGCTCTACTCCCTCGACACAATCCTTTCTAAATCAAAGTGTGTTGGCTCTCTGCTCCTCTCAGTCCTTTCTTTTTCTTTCTCCCTACAGGCAAAAATATCAGAAGTGATCAGGGAGGGGATGGAGTCAATATTAGAGTTTGAGAAAAAAACAGAAGCGACAAGAGTTCACACCTATGAGAAGGCAGTCCAAAGGTAGACCAGTCCAGTTGTCGGGATTTTATAACAGACTATCAGATTCCTTTAAAATGTTCCCTATATTCAGCTGCTCAAGTGTTTGACTTCTTTCAGGTTGTCGACTGCAAACCAAAGTCTGTCTGAACAGTCTGTCCACATCCTGCTAAAGCGAGGTCTTTCTCCAGTTGAAGGAGGTTTGTGTTCATCTCTTCTCCTCTCTGAAGGGAGAGTTTTGCTTTGTCTTCTCTCAGCCTCTTGTGTTTCTTTTCTGCAGGGTTTGTGTTCTCCAGAGACCTGAGAGTTCATTTTGTGAGTCACTTAAAGCCTAAGAAACCTTTCGTATCCTCTGAGGCTTTATATGTCAGCTGGTACAGTACATGCATATCTTTATTTTATGTTTTCAGAAAAACATATCACGCATCAGTCTGGAGCAGAGTCTGGTGATGCTGTCGAAGATCCAAGCTTCGGTTTTACTCATTCTGTAAGACATTCAGCCTTATAAAAAACTTGTTTTCTACACTGGGATATTTTATCAATGGATTTCAATCATAAATCTTGTGTCTTATCACAACTATCCACCAGTGATTTTATGTCCATACACAGATAAATGCACATTTTACATTTTGTGTAACTCAGATGAGCCAAACAGTTTTTTTTCACTGATGTTTATGCTTTTCCTAAGAAAGTTCGTCAGTCATCTTTGTTTAGTTATAAGAAACTCCCATGTGCCTCTTAAAGTTCATTCAAGTTCTCCAAATTTACAGCATAAGCAGTGCTTGTATTCTCAACTTCTGTCCAAAGTGTGTTTCACAAATTGTTGAGTTTATTCTCTCTGCTGATGAGAACATCCCTTATTGGCATTTTTACTGTGAGCTCACTGATAACTGAATGTAAACAAATCTAGAGAAATCTTGAACTCTGTGTCATTTATTTTGTTAGCTTTACTTTCATGAACAAAATTCATTAAAACTGTTTTTTTTTTTTCCCAGAGCAGGAGGCGGTTCTGACCGATTATTCTCTGAATCAGCTCAGAATAAATTCACCTCAGTGCTTCTCCAACATTTCCAAGAGGGAAACGTGAGTACAAAAATACGATCAATGTGACTGAAGTGGTTTGTTTTGACCATGTAACAAGAAGTTAAAGGGATATTCCGACGTAAAATTAAGTTAGGGTCCAACACATCGTAACACCGAATTAGACACCCTGTCAAGAGATGAATGTTGCCGACTGCTTGCATCTCTAGTTATACCAAGTTTAGTAACAACCGCAGATAGCAATACAGAGAGCCACGCGCTCAACCAAAACACCACTCTAAAGCCCCAAATAATGTTCAGAACAGCACCTAACTTCATCAACAGTACAAATAGGGTCCCAGCCACAGCACTAGCCACCAAACATCTTCTTAACTTTGCCTAATTTCTTTGGCAAAGAAACTTAACACAACTCACCATCTCTCTTCCAGCCGCCGTTTGTTTGTACGGAGACCTCAGAGTGAGTCCATCGACTGCAGCGGGGTGATGCAGCTCAAGGAAGAACATTAATAGAGTTTATAGAGTGGCTTTTTGGTCGAGGTTTGTTTATGGCTCCTCAGATTGCTGTGTATCACTATCGCGCAGTCTTCACTGAAATTGTTATAACTAGAGAAGCATGCAGTCAGCAATATTCAAATCTCGACGGGGTGTCTAACTCAGTGTTACGGTGTGTTTGACCCTAAATTAATTTTACGCCGGAATATCCCCCTTTAATGTGTCTTCACAGCTTCAGTGAATTTCCTTCTCTGTATCCGTTTGTTTCAGCACTCAGTAGTGACGGTACCAGGAAGTCATCATGTTCATCTGGATAAACCGGAAGTTGTTGCTCCATTTGTGTCCGACTTCCTGCAAACTAAAGTGCTCTCCCAGTCAAACTGCCCTAAACCCAAGCTATGAACCAAAGTCAAATACCTCAAATCTACCCTACTTGACTTGACCTCTCTTGCTTGAAGCTGTGCAGTGTTCGCTCAAAGAGACTCGAGACTAGCTGAGGGTATGTAGACGCCAAAACTCCAACGAGTAATCGATTCAATGCACAGTTCCTCACTTTGTTAGCAGACGCATTTTGATACAAAAGAAAACAACACTGTCAAAGTTCATGGAGCAAACGGTTCAGAACAAAGTCCTTGTCTGTTCTTGTTCTGCACTGGAGTCACACACAGTGGGTGGGCACCATCTGCAGTGCAAAAGGAGTGGGAAAAAGTTCTGCTGCTGCTCGAGTGAGTAAAGTGACTTAAGTTGAACATTGTTTGTGCTATGGAGAAAAGATGTACTGTAATGATTCAACTCTTTGTTTACATTAACAATACTGTTAAACCTGATATCTTTCATTTGTGTGACGTTATTCCATTAAGTTGGTAGAGAAAGGCAGAGTAAAGAGTCCGTCCTTTTAGTTTTTATTTGTTTATTAAATCAGATCAGAGTGATTGCAGACAGAAAAACAACAAAAAATTTAGATTTTGTCACAAAAGTATTATTCATCTTCATTTTATGTTGGTTTGATTCTGGTTCCCTAGTGAAGTTCAATGCAAGGTCACTGTTTCCAAATAGAAGCAGGGTTCTTACGCAAGTATGGAAATAAATTTGATCAATTTCCAAGTCTTAAAAAGTTTGGAAAATGAAAAATTACCTATGGGAAATATTGATGTTTCCAGACTATTACCACAGTTCTAGAATACTGTTTTCTAAAATAGAAAAAGTAGACATTTCCAAAAATATGTCTTAAAAGTAGGGTATGGAAAATTATGGAAATTCCAACTGTGTAGGAACTCTGTAGAAGACAACTTTCAACTAACTTTAAATGTCTCAAGGTAGAGGCAGAGAGGGATTTTCCATCTTAACTCCAGGTTCTTCCACTGCGCATAAGGATAGTTTTTACCTCATTTCACGGGTTCACAGGGAAAATCATTCCAACAGAGGTTTGCGACCCAAGTCAGATCCTCTCACATCCTGACTCATGATGGACTCAGAGGGTATATTTTGGTCTTGTAAAGGTCGCGCAAGGGCTTTTACTTTTGTGTCATCTTTTGTGTCATGAGACGTAAAAAGACATGAGTGAGTCTTAATGATCACATGTGTTAGTTTAGTTGCTCCCTGTAAAAGGGGACCCTCCTTTGTAACCATCCCTGCAAAATAATGCATCTGACATGATTTTCAACAAATAAAACAGAAAAGACACTTTCATACTTTAAGAGGAGTTGCATATTTTTGACATGAAGTATCCAGCCACACAACATAACAGAGGGTTTTTTTGTTTATGTTTGCAGCCTATCATAGCACTCACATTAAATACCATAAAATAAGTCCTTAAGTATGTATGTTAAGACAAAAAAAACTCTTTAAATTGTGTAGTATGAGACTTAAAAAGTAGGTTAGCTTGGTCAAAGGAGCAACTAAACTGCCTACCACCATGTTTTTAATAACATCCAATATCTGTTTCTACATATTCTTTCCTTACATTCAATAATCCTGCACACCATTAAGACATAACTTTCACTTACAGCATCTAAAATCTCATGTTTTCTATGCAGCTCTTGTAAGGACAGAGTTGCTGCCCTTCATATAATTGAGTATTTCTGAGCAGTGTTTTTTACTTGGTTAATATTCAGTGAAAAGGCCAAAATATATCAACCGCCCACCTAGAGCTTTTTGATGTTATATTCATAAATCCTCTGCATATAAAATAAGGATCCCTTGACATCTGCAAAGACGCTGCTCAGATTTTCAACCACCCTAATAGCATTTGAAACATCATCCCCCTTTTTTTTACTCTTCTTTTCTCCTTAAGAAATTTCACTGCAGAGACAGACCCTACAAATCTCTACAAGTGTCACCGAACACAGAGCCCTGGGAACGCAGGGATGAGTCCCTTTTCAATCCAGCTTCAAGTCTTATCACACCACTGGCAGTAAATTGCATACAGTCTACTCTGAACATTACACCACATCCCATTATGGTGGGATTAGGACTGATCTCTCAGAGGCTTTTGACACATCCGTCCTTACTTTCGTCGTGATGATCTCAAATTAGATTTTCCTCTTTTGTGCTTTCATGGTGGATGACTATAAGACCAAATTCTGCTGAAGTTACAGATAAGCAGCAGTGATATTATAGTTTGCTCAACGCTAGTATGACATTTAGTGGGTTTTTCACAATGAGAGAAATGTTCTTCTATGCAGAACACATTTGTTTTTTGACTGTCAAGCGGTCTAAAGGGGTTTGCAAGGAATCATTGAGGTTTTAACGTTGTGGCTTTGGTCCGGTTTTTGCATCATTAAAGCTCCTGTAAGGAACTTTTGGTTTGAGTGGGTTTTGGCGCCCTTATTAACAAAAGCAGTTTTTGTTATCTTATCATCTTCACGCTGGAGTAGTGTCTTCTAACAAAAATCTCAACCTGCTGGATTAACAGTCAGATATATCATTTATTAAAATTGTATTTTTTTGTGGAAACTGTAAAAACAGCTGTTTCTTCAGCTGCTCCACTTACACCAGTTTCAGGCATTAAAAATAACAATAAACAAATCATCAGTCTAGGAAAGAGGATTAGGGCCACAAGAAGAGAAAAAAAACAGTTACAGGAGGGAGATTTTTAAATTTCTATTTCAAGATTAAAGTCAAAATTTTGAGATTTAAGTTGAAATTTAAAAAAGTCGAAAGTTCAACTTTTCTCAAAATTTTTAGTCTCCAAATTTCGACATTATTCACAACATTTTGACATTTTTAATCTCGAAATTTCAATTTTTAATCTTGAATTTTGACTTTATTGACATTATTTCAGTTTTTTAAATGTTGAAATTTTGACTTTAATCGCCTTCCTGTAATTATTTTTTTTTTCTCTTCATGTGGCACGTATCCTCTTTTGTATCAGTTTCAGGGTTAGGGTTGTTTCATTGATTGTGTTACTTTTAAAGTTGAGAAAAGATACACAGGAATAAACACAAATATTATACTGTATTATACTGTAATGTCAGTTGTTGAAGTAGATATGAATAATCAGTAAGGGTATTAATGCTAGTTGTGCGCTCACACATACTGTATGTGACCATCCCATCTAAAGATGTCTCGATACACTCTGAGGACAGTACGTCTTATTTCAGAGGCAGATAAGGGCAGACAGATACATTTATGGTCTCCTTTCTTTCACTGATACTCTGGATACTAAATGAATGTTTCATGATTCCTGTGTTATTAAAAATCAGATTATAACCTGATTCAGCCCTTTCCAGTAGGTATTTGACATTGTTTCAGGTGATGTCTCGACAGACTAATAATGGAACCAAAATGCAAATTAACCAACAAGACCTGCCTCTGGAGTGTGTGATGACTGGCTATAATTACAGCCTCTCATGGGGGTTACATCTTATTAAATCCTTGCCTACAGAAACTCCATGATAGAGTTTACAGTTCAGATCAGATGCACTGATGCTGCTTTATATTCTGCCTCTGGTTAACTTTGGAGAAAGCTATTGAAATGTCCTCTACAATGAAACAAGAGCGTATTTCTCCTCACTAACACAGGCTGAATGAAGCTTAGTTATTAACCCACTGTAATGAATGCAGCGAGCTCCCCTGAAATCTTGGTTTGTTGTGTTATCTATGCATACTGTGTTTTTAGTTTCAGAGATCTCCATACTGCTCCTGTGGGAAGAATTCAAAGCTAGAGTCAGGGGTCCTGATCATGGTTGTGCTGTGCCTGACAACTTTGGTTCATCCATCACCTTCATCTCACGTTTACCCAAAGGTGTGTACAACAGAGCGGAGGAACTGATTCATCTTTCCCTTAAAATGGTTATCTTATGTAGTTTCTTACACCCTCACCTTACGGAGTGTGTTAAAAAAAGGCTGTGCCCCAAATTAATCCGACTTATTCTAAGCTTATTTTGAGTTAAAGCATATTTAAGCAGAAAAGGGATTTGAGTATATTTAACTGGATATTCAGTTAACTGTATATCAGGGCAATTTACACATTTCTTCATTCATGTTAGCAACTATGTGAGACTTAGGCTCAATGGTGTTTTTAGCTAGAGGCTAATGTAGGAATGTTACCGTGCTGACTATGACAGAGGTAATGACATTACTTTGTATTGTTTATTTTATTGGATCAGCGTGTTATTATGTTACATTTACTAAGTAGAGACACAGAGTATCCTATAGTGAGTGCTAATAGAAAAGTCTTAAGTTATGTAGGTATTTGATCTTGAAGTTATGTTGGAGCCACGCGCTCAACCAAATCGCCACTCTATATCCACAAATAATGCTCAGAACAGCACCTAACTTCATCAACAGTACATATAGGGTCTCAGCCATAGTACTAGCCACCAAACAGCTTTTTAACTTTGCCTGATTTCTTTAGCAAAGAGACTAAACACAACTCACCTACTCTCCTCCAGCAGCCACTTGTTTGTACGGAGACCTCAGGCCAGTCCATTACCGCAGCGCGGTGATGCAACTCAAGGAAGAATATTTATGATCATTACTTTATCATTTCCTTAAAGTAATAATCACCATATTAATCATTTTGCACTGCAGACCTGGTAGCTCTTCTACCTTAGTGTCTTGGTCTGATTGCATTTCCATAAATGTTCTTCCTTGAGCTGCGTCACCCCGCAGCAGTCCATAATGGACTGGCCTGAGGTCTTGCTACAAACAAGCGGCTGCTGGAAGAGAGTAGGTGAGTTGTGTTTAGTCTCTTTGCTAAAAAAAATTAAGCAAAGCTATGGCTGGGACCCCTTATGTTAGGTGAAAAAGTTAGGTGCTGTTCTGATCATTATTTGTGGCTACAGAGTGGCGTTTTTGTTGACCACATAGCTACTGGGACCGCTGTGTATTGCTATCGTGCGGCTGTTACTAAAGTTTGTATAACTAGAGAAGCAAGCAGTTGGCAACATTCATCTCTTGAGGTGGTGTCTAACTTGGTGTTATGGTGTGTTTGACACTAAATTAATTTTATGCCTGAATATCCCTTTAAGTGTGCTCAAACTTCTCTGCCCCGCTGAGCTAACATATACAATATTACTTAGCTGAAGATTTAAACTTACCTATTATTTTTAGAAAGGTCTGATGAAGGTTGTAGGAAGAGTTTGTCAAGGTTTTTGTTGTGGGACTTGAGAAAAAAAAAGTTTCGTACATTGAGGTGAAAATCCCCTCAATGAGGACCCCATTTGAAATTACAAAGTGGTGCTCTTTTTCTCCATGTTCATACACAAGGCTCCTGCAACATACACATTTTTACTGAACAAAGACCAACTAAAGAACAAACCAGTCAATATTGCTGTTCATAGAACCTCAGTCACGGCCACTAATGACCGCAGATAACACATAAGATAGAAAACAGCTGAAACTACTCCATTTAGTTTATAGTTTCTTTAAAATGTTGATTCATCTCTCTTCCTCTCAGGGTGCAGATATGTGGCATTGGACAAGAGAAGTCACGGCCTGTTCTCCCATCATCCCCTCCCTGTGTTTGTGGAAGATGTTCTCAGAGTTATTGCCGTGTGGGTGTGGAGACAGAATGAAGTGAACTGGTCCAGCCTCTGCAGTGAGTCCCTCATCTCAACTCTTGGTGACATTCAACCAAATAGATGTTAAACAAAATTCAATTAATCACACGTAAACAAGAAAAAAGATTCTGACATTTGTCTTTTGAGCTGATAAGTACTTTATTTCTTCCTGTCTGAACAGTCTGTCCACATTATGTTGAAGCGAGAGGTCTGACTCTAGTCTAAGTCTTTATCTCTTCTTCTCCTTTTCTCTGAGGGGAGTAATCTCATTTAGCTTTTTTCTCATCTGCGGCATGCCAGCTCAGTGTGTTCCTTCGCTGCAGGGTTTGTGTTCTCCAGAGAAATGAGAGTTTGTTTTCTAAGTCACTTTTGGCCTCCCAAATATTCCTGATCATTCATCAAATATTCTTTATCGGTTTTTCTTTAATAGAAAAATGTTGTACACTTCACATTGGGGCAGAGTCTGGAGATGCTTTCGAGAATACAATCCTCTCTTCTGGTAGTTTTGTAAATTGTTCAGCTCTACACTGAAATGAGTGTGTTATAATTTTATAACTAGATCACATATTTTGTATTCAACCCTGTCAAAATCTTTACTTTTCTAGAGCAGACAAAGATTTTTATACCTTTTATGATTCAAAACAACAAGAGAGGATCTCAGCGCTTCTCCAAGAATATCATAACAGAAATGAGAGTTTGATCTGAGCAGTCATTTCAGGTATGATGTGTGTGGAAGACTGTGCAGAATAAACAACAGAGAGAGAGAGAGAGAGAGAGAGAAACAAACAGGAAAGAAGTCTACATAGCAGAAAGGAAGATCCTTTAAAGTTGGCTTTATCTAAATAAGAAAAGGTAATAAATGAAAATAGCGGTGCATGACCATTTGAAATAAAGGGTATGATTTCTGAAACGTTCATTATCTTTGTCTGTCTCAGCACATAGTGGAAACAGTTCAAGGTGATCTCTACATCCACTTGAATAATCCTGAAGTTGTCGCTCCGCTTGTTTCTCACTTTCTGCGGAGTAAAGTGATTAGACAGCAGTTGTCAGCATTGTCACACACACACACACACACACACACACACACACACACATCGCATTGTGAAATTTCACACTAGAAGCCTCATCAAGTTGTTTTCAGCTCTCAGTGATTTTTTTCCAAACTGATTAGCTCACATTCGAATAACTCTGAAAAGTTTCCGATACCTAACATCGAGTAATCATCTTAATGTGCAAAAACCAAGTAAATCTGTGACACTGCTGCTGTGAAGGTTAAAGGTTGATTTAATGATAGATTGCTTGCATCTGTCTGCGTAATGGCTGGACTGTGAAAACACCAGGAGACATGGTCATTTTTACTAGAAAAATCTGCAATTCAAGTGATAAATGTTATTATTAAGTCTTTTCGACAAAGTCCATATGTGAAATACGATGGGATCTGAAGTTAACTAGAACATATACAGTATGTAAAAGCTCTACACTGACTCAAGTCCCATAATATCTTCTTTTATTTCTTGTAACTTGTTCAGTCAAGACTTCAGGTTTCATCGCTAAATATCAAAGCTCTGTATTTTAGACTAATCTCCTTGACTCAGCTGCTTTCCATGACTCTGGTGCTAAAAATGGCCGTCATTAGAAGAGTTGACAGTTGTCACGATGTAGGTCATTCTCTCTGTTTCCAGTGTTTGAGACAAAGAAAATGTTTGTTTTTTTGTCTGTGTTTTTACCTCTGTTTGACTCATAAACAGCTACAGCTGCCATCAGTCACAGCTGATATGACAGGAGCTGCTGCTTACATATCACAACAGCCCCCCTCTCCTCATGTCATATAAACTGTGCGACAGCCTCGGTGTCACATGGATTGGAATTAATTTTACGCAG
The DNA here is from genome assembly GCA_962446985.1 of Xyrichtys novacula. Taxonomy (NCBI): domain Eukaryota; kingdom Metazoa; phylum Chordata; class Actinopteri; order Labriformes; family Labridae; genus Xyrichtys; species Xyrichtys novacula. The sequence goes on along the minus strand of OY660866.1, from coordinate 29,331,276 downwards.
CGAGCAGAAAAGGCGGCAAGCATCCATAGACATTTGAAGGGCTTGTCCCCCTCCTACTCCTCCAAAAAAAAAAAAAAAAATAGAGTTATATAAGTTTCCCTCCTACTCCCTCCATCCTCCCAGCCATCAGCAGGAGCGTTGCCATAGCAACCCCCACCCCTCGGTTTTAAACGTCAGAGCCGAGAGCTGGAGGATGAAGCCGCATGCAGCTCCTGTCTTTCGTGCCTCTCAGAGAGCACCTGTGATTTTGGACGCCTCACATGCAACAGTCGAAGGAGCAGCGCAGGAGAAAATCTGATGATTGATCTGAGTCCCTGCAGCTGCACATTGAGTACCATCGAACCCAGATAGACCGACTGATTCTGCAGCACTTAAAGGTAAACAGGATGGCTTTATTTTGCACCTGCGTGTTTTTCATAGTTCAACACCTGAGTGTGTGTGTATGCAGATTTTAAGATAATGTATGTGAAACAGCCAGAGATTGCATGCTGCCTGCTTGTGTAAGGTCTCGGTTCCTGTGCTTTGTTAAATCTGCGTGAGTAGAAAGACTTTGTGGACAATATTAGGGCATCAGGGTGCTGCTGCAGTTTGTCATGCATGATTTTTTTGAAGGATTTAATGACAGAGTAACTCCACTCATCCACCTTTTCTTAAATCTCCTCCCCTCTTTCTGCCCCTCCGGCATGCCTCTCCTCCTCATCCATTTTTTTGCCCTTCCCTCATCTCCTTCTCTCCCATCCCTTCCCAGCCGACAGTATGTCGTGGCTCTTCCTGGACTGGTTCGTCCCCCTCTACCTGCTGGTGTCGGTGCTGGTGCTGGCAGGGTTCGGAGCCTGTCTGTACTTCTTGGAGCCTGGGCTGCAGGATGCCCACAAGTGGAGCAACAAAACAGTCCGGCATCACCCGCTGGTAGCCAGCGTGAACTGCAGAGATGACGATAGAAACGCTCTGATTTGATCGAGAGGGTGAGGTGGAGCGGGGCACGGCTTCTGGGCAGGGGTGTTGCCAGGACACCGGGGGATGGGGGACGGGGGACGGGAGCCTACACCTTAAACACGGAGACAGGAAGATGAAGGAGAGATGATCTGATAAAGGGAGCCCTGTCTTGATCCTAACTTTTCTCTGATCTCTATCACCGTAAGCCGTAGACATCAGGGAAGAGTGAAGGAGATGAGTGTAAAGATTTTTAAAATGAAGCCAAATGCACAAGGAGAAGAAGACTACACACACGGCCAATGGAGGACACAGTACCCTTTAGAAAAGCGTTTCTATCATGATGTAAATGTCTTTCCCATCTCATTTGTACCAACTTTTGCATATGTTTTTGTACCTCGACAATCACTTTACATGTATCATGAAGTCTACTTATCGTGTGCATTGATTTAGTGCAGTGGATGACATTAAGTGCAATGAATTTGTTACCATCAGGGAGGGTTTTAATCCCCCTCTGGTGGTGTTAGCTCGGCAGCTGCAGAAAAGCATGTGGATTGTTAGTGCCAATGTGCCAAAAAATGGTGTAGTAGTGTCTTTATTGAAAAGAAATATATGTGTGTACTGAACAAATCCAAGTGATTTATTCAAGGCGCCAAGATTATCCTATAGATGGACCAAAAAAAGAAAAATAGTACTTGGTGATGTTCAAAGTGTACTTTCATTTTTCATTGTTTTTACTTGACAGCATGGGGAAGGAACTGGGAGTATGATGTCCTTTTTTGATGATCATATGCTTCCTTTGTTCATACAAAATAAAACTGTTATCCTCAGATCTTTGAATTTACTCTCTGTTATTATGCTGCCATAAATATTTGATTTACTCGACGCTAGTGATGTGTGGAAAGTATCTGCACAAGAGGAAAATAACTGGGTACAATACTGAGATACCAACTTGGCAATAGACGTCTATTAGATGACTAGTTTTTTTTTTTTAGACCCAGTTTCAACCGTCTAGATTCTGTATATTTTGAGACAGAATTTAGACGTTGCACTTTAACCCATTATTTGATATTTATTTCAAAAAGCAGCTGTGAGTTGCATAACTGATCTCCAAGTTGAGCCGTTGAGCAATATACAGTGTAGTAAAGATTTAGCCCAGATTTAGATTTAGTCAAAATTTAGATGTCTAAAAAACCCTTTCATTTTTAGACCTGTGGTAGTCTGATTTTTGACCAATAGTCTAGGCTACATTTAGACGTCTATTAGACCTCTTGTAGACCAAAAAATGCTCAGAGGGTAGTGTAAAGTAAATTTTAAGATACTGTATAAACGCTACATGAACATTTATATATTTACCTATCTTGTGAGCCTTTTGAGGAGGACACACCTCAAGGTTAAAGTACAAAGTTTTGCACTAAACTGACCATCATGTAATGTAGTTTAAACAAGATCCAGACCAGCAGCGGTGGATAGCTGAGAACAAATAATGCAAAATAATCGTGAGTGTACAAAAAACCCTGAGGAATAATGTTCCTTTAGTTTTGACTCTTTAGAATTAAATGTGCTGATTATATTCATATAGTTAACTTTTCTTCAATCTACTTATATCTATGTGTAAGCAAGTCCTCCATTGTTATCAGACTGTCTCATGAGACCACATTCAAACCTCTCAGAGTCCCTCTGAACCAAACAACTTGAGAGAGTAATCAGAGTGGGAGTGAAACAGAGCAGCCTCAGTGTGGAGGAATGGAGAGAATGACTTGTGTGCCCACCACTTCCATCTGCCGTGCTCCTTGTCTTGCCCTCTTTGACTTATTTACTCCCTCACCGTGTGAACAGCAGAGACAGAGCTCCAAGCAGCAGGTCAGTGTCTGCTTTCCTCCAGAGTAACTGCAAAAACTTTTATTTCTTTTATTGTAAAGATGTGTTATGATATACTGTTTGGAAAGATGGTGATGTTTTAATGCTAACAGGCGCATGATTGCCATAGTTTTCATTGTTTTTCATCTAGTTACATATTTTTTCTTTATGATGGTTTTCCTTTACATTTTGAAAGGCTGACTTGAGTTTGAGTACTTTATAATGTGCTATTGCGTAACTAAAGGATGTGAATATTCATCTTATTTTGTTCAATTAATATACGTTTTTTAGTTTTACAAACTTCCATAAATGTGATTACAGTCTCGTTCCTTCACCTCTGTCCTTACAGTTTATATACAAAGCAATGAGTGTTTTCAACCATCTGGCACCTTTGCTCCAAAAAGCATCTGCATCCAACAAAAAAGTGAAAGAGCACCCACCGGTCTGTTTGTCCCCTCCTCTCTCTCTGTCATCTCCTGTCATCAAAAAGAAACCCATTCAGATCCCATCATTCGACGAGAAAGGAGTCATCTCTGAAACTCCGAAACAGATACAATCTGAAAGGTAAATTAAATCTAAACTTCTCTCCTAGCCTAGTTTCATAAAACTCTGAGACTTTTGTTCTGTATTCCTTTTATTGTGTCCCTGTTTTTGCCCCAGATTGTTTGTTCCTATCTATTCCTCCAAGACATCCAGCCCAGCCTGTTGGAGCAGATCTTGCCATTATTCACAAAGACACTACGGAGATAGAGCTTCAACCCTTCCCAGGACTAAACCAAAATCATGTAACCCTCCAACTCTTCTTGCGAAGCCCAGCATCTCCATTTCTCCAGCACCAAATTCCTCTCCCACTCTGGGGCCAAAGCCAAGAGATTCCCGCCGTCCCCCAACCTCACATCTGTGTGATCCCTCTCCATTACTGCACCAGCCTCCACCTAAACCAAGTGTGTCTCCAACTCTCATTGTCCCGACACCTAGACTGAGTCCATCTCCTTCTTCACTGTGTGGAGGAGGGAAGGGTTCAGATAACCAAGGAGGAAGGCAACCCTCTCATGTCGCTCAGGAGAGACGCGCCAGATCTATCGCCATATCAAATCCTAAAGTTGAGCATGTGTCTGGCAAACAGAGGTCTTCAAACGAGGCAAAGCATGAGATTCTTGACCAAGCAGCTTTACTGGACTTCACCCATCCTGCTTTGAGGAGAACTTCTTCCATGACATGCAGAGAGTCACAAAGACAAACAGGAGTGTCCCACAACTCTCTCGTCATGCAAGGAAAAGCCGGTTTGAGTAAGACAGATCACATCTCAGGTGATAAACAAAAGCCTTTTTGTGGACACGAAAATATCAGTGCAATGCCAAAACCAAAGTCAAGTATCAGGCAACAGCAGGAGCTTCTGCAAAGTAGAGCGATGGGTACAAAAGCATCAAATCTTAAGACGAAATTTGGTGAATTGCAGTCAGTGTTTAGTGAACGGGTCAGTCAGTCTGGCCTCAACATTCACAGGAAACATACAGACTTCACTAACATTCACCCGAGAGGATCTGGCTCCTGTGAGCGTTTCAGTGAGCGACTGTATTCAGAGAGACAAGTGACTCCAGTAATGTCATTTCCCACAGAGCTTCTCTTCAATCAGCCAGCTGTCTCACCAAATATTGAGAGCCGAAGAACACGATTCTACTCAAACGACAAAACAAAAATGAATACTTTTCTAACAGGTTCTGATTTCAATAGACCTCAGGGGGGAAACAAAAATCAAACATCTACTGAAAATGTATCTGAACCACTATCAGAAAGCTTCAAACCTCCTCTAAAACACAGCCCTTCATCATGTCAAACCACACAGACTGATGTGAAAAGTGCAGTAACCCAGCCTGACTGTGTTTCAAATGATTATCTGTCAAGAGCAATCGATCAGAAAACAGAGGCTTTGCCGGGTGCACACAGATTAAATCAACTAAAGATGTGTCTGGTAGCTCCTCAGACACAGGAGGCCTCCAGACCAGCTCCTGAATCCAAACCTGATGCTACATCCCAAAAAAAACACTCAGATAACAAACTGTATGAAAGCGATAGTGAGGCGAACCTTTGCAACACAGGAGTGAATCAAACTGATACTTCTGAATCATCAGGCCATCACGGAGCGCTTGAAAATCTACCCGGCTATCCCTCAGAGAAGTGCGATGTGAGCTGGCTATCCTCTGTTGCACAATGCCCATTCAAAACCAACAGTTTTGGCACCGATTCAAAGGGTTTGTTAGACCACAAAGCAATCCAGAGACCAGAAGAGACATCAGCAACAACAGCTTCTCTTTCACAACAGCAACTGAATGACTATCCAGCGGGCAGAGTGTTTGTCATGGAGGAAGCAGAGGACCCCTGCTATGTCACGATGTATTACCCGGGCTCAGTGTACGTAGGTGAGTACAGATATAATGATAAGCCTTTAACCTGATAACTCAAAAAAAAGCACACATCCGACTTGTTTTTAGTCTATGTTGGTTAAGAGCTGAATACTTTCTCTCTGAAGGGGTGGGAACTCAAATGAGGGGGTGGTCAAAGAGGATAGCAGAGGGATTTGAGGGACTGCTCCTTATCAGCAGAGGAACAGACCTGTTGAAGAGAGACATGACAGCGCTGGTTAGTGGGCTATCACAGTGACGCCTCTAAGACAAACAAACACAACAACAACAAACATGCAGGAAGGAAGTCGGAGGAGGGATGAAAGCAGAGCAACGCTGAGATAAAGTGTGAGTACCACCACTGTGGTTTCCTTCCTTTAAACTTATGGTTGTTAGTCAGCATTTTAATTTGAAATATCACGGCAACACTTGGAAACTCTTTGTAGTTACTGTTTTGAAGACGTGAGATCAAAGGTAAAGTTAGAAAACCTGACAAATTATGAATAAGGGGTGTCCATGCTTTGCTTTAGGATTTGAGCTGAATAATGACGCAAGCTGTGGAAAGTTCAGTTGTTTCAAACCTTGTGAATCTTTTAGTTAGGAGACAATAAAATTTCCCTCCCTTTGCTACAAGCTGAATACTATAGGTTCATGTTGTTTTGGATCATGTGTTTTCACACTAAAGATGACTGAGTGGTTTTTAGATGCTCCCTTTAGGGGTACTGTCCTCTATTTTATCACAAAACAAACCAAGCTCCATAGGTACACCTACCAGCTTTTTCTATTGGCTTTTGGTTGTCATTGGCTGGCAGAGTACGTGCTATTGTTACGTCATTGGATTTGTTTTTATTTTATCTTGTTATTTAACCTTTATTTAACCAGGTAAGAACCCATTGAGATCGAGATCTCATTTACAAGAGTGACCTGGCCAAGAGGTCGGCAGCACACATCACAATAATAGATAATAATAAACAAGAAGAAAATGACCTCCAGAAACATAATTAAAAACACAGGCACTGTTCCACGGTCTCCCAAAGTCTGTCATGTAAGATTGAATGAAATGCTTCCAGCGAAATTAATTCTGACAATTTCAGGTCAGTCTGGAAAGTATTCCATTATATTTTCAAAATAGTGAAATGGTCACACAGGATTCACTTGTCAAATGAATCCGAGTACAGTCTCCCAAGTCAGTGATTATACACTTTTCATTTCACTTTCATTTTTCATTTAACGCTACACTTCATAATTTAAACTGACAGTCACTCAGCATATTCAGATCTTTGCAAAAACTTGAAAGTCGAATGTACAAGATGTGGCACTTTGTTAAAACTGGAATAAAAGTCAGTACGTTTAAATTAGCTAAAAGAAGACCAACAATATTAAATAGCTTTTACACGATAGTATTTAGTAACAACAACCGTAAGCATAATATATACTAAATAAGGCAACTACCTTTCTTATTGGAAATTAAAACACTTTTAATCGAGATTTTACTCCAGAGACGAAGGAATAAATACTTTGGCATTTGGGTATTACTGTCTTGATCAAGTCGAATTCGAATAGCTGTATTTAATCCAATCATGTGGGCTTACTTGTACTTAAATTCAATACCAATATTTATCAAAATTAATTTCCCTCAATATCAATATAAAACATGGTCAATATGTTTTTAGATAGTCTGCATTCTGACATGTTTTGGTAGACTGTAATAATAGTAGGGCTGGGACGATATGCTTTTCTCCTTATTCGATTCTTCTACGATTTTTTTGGATGCCAATTTGATTTTAATTGCGATTTTTACGATATTGTCGGTTTTCTCGATTTTTAGTCTGCATTTTTAACACCAGTGAAACAGTTGAATGATTATGATTATCTACTGACTATTCCAGGAACCATATTTCCTAAAAAAATTAAATAAAATACACATCACATGTGAGTCAGTTTTTAAGATTTTTTCTAAAATTTTGGGGGAAAAAATTAATTTTTGAACATAAAAATCATTTTTAAAAATTGTAAAACAAAAAATCATAATACTTAAGTGAATCTGTTTTTTCTACCACCCCTAATGAATAGCCAATGAAAAGGGGAGTTTCTCCAGGTCCACTTCATGCTGAACCAATCAAGTAGCAAACAATTCTGTAGTAGCAGGCTGCAGCTACACGCAACCATAGCACTTTAATAGCGCAACGCCTCATGACAAAATGTGGAAGAGACACAAAGACCTCACAGATGCAGTAGTTATTGTATTGCAAAAGATATGCTACCAATAAGCTCTGTTAAATTTCATTTTTTATATGGTGATATATATCAATATCAACTGATATGAAAACATATATATCATGATAAACTTTTCCCATATCGCCCAGCCCTACTGCAGGTTATATTTTTTTCCCTGCCAAAAATGTAAGAAAGTATATAAGATCTTCTAATAATATAGCACATTTCAGTACACTGTGAAAGTGAAACATTAGATTCACATAAGCAGTCAGTCATTTCAATGGCAAGGGCAAGTCTCTTTTCTTTTATTACACCAACTCTAGTTGAAGATCTCAGTGCATCTTCAACCACTGTATTCATTTACAATTGGCAAACAGTTTTCATTTTGAAAATCTATCTTTGCATATCATTAGGTGACAACGTCCCCCTGAATACTAGACTTTAACGCTGAGAGAAAAGACAACCAAAAAAGCAGTCCCTTCGAGGTAGTTACACTGCGCAAGCGCACTGCATCTCCCCACACCCTCTCCTCTTGTCGCCTTAGCAACGGTAAAGGGGGGCTCACGGCCAGAGGGAAGGAGAGAAGAGGTACCTCATCACATGACCGCTCCTCATCTTTTTATCTCAGTGTATGGGCATACATCGTTTGTTCTTGGACTTTGAGTGACTCTAGACCAGTGTACGGAAAAGAAACTGAGCCCTCCTTTGATTTGCAGTCCGGTTAAACGGTTATCGGTAAGTGTGACACACCACATCCGCGCCGCTGAGCCGACCATTAGCCGTTAGACCAAAGGCTAACAGCTAACACGGTGCTGCCGTTAGCCGTTAATATGGTTTTATTCAGCGTGTTTGAGACAATAGGGTCGACCTGCTGTGATGGAGCCACCATTGGGTCCAGTATTGATGAAGAAACAATTTGGTTTGCTTAAATATGGAGCCATATTGTGCCACACTTTAACGTGAATCTTTGGGGAAACACAGAAATAACGTTTTTGGGTTTTTTTCAAAGCGAAGAAAACAGGTCGTAGTTCTCCTGCCAGGACAGCATCGTAAACCAGAGAGGTCCCAAAGTGTGATTTTTGCTGCATGTAATGATGCTGAATAATGTGGATGTGTGAGTGTATGAGTGAAAGAGGAGCAGAAGGGCAGAGAAAGCGGGCGAGCAGGGCTTCATGAATCCTGAGTGTAGTGAATCAAAGTGACAGCCTCTGCCTCGGTGACCTGTATGATCTGTGTCTGAGACTCAGAGCAAGGCAGCAGGCTGCTTCATGTGTACTCCCTGCAGGGCTGAGCTTTTCTACATCTTGGCTCAACCTCATGTCTGCTACTCTTACCATCTGCCTGCACTGTTTGTTTCACTGAAAAGCGCAGATCACAGAACAGATGCTCTTATTACCTTTGCTTAGGATGTTCAAAGACTGTATTACTGAGGGATGTCGTGTCTATTTTATTGGATATGTTACCAACTCTAAAAGTTTCACTGGAGTAAGGTAATACTTTGTCACAACTAGCTCCCCAAATAAAACTAGACAGTTACCAAGCAACGCATACATTCTGTGTTTGTGGTCAAACAGATGGGTGCCAGAACATTTTTTTTTGTAGTGTGTTTTAATCTATCATCAAACAAGATTGGGCACATTCAGGATGAGATGGCTGTAATCTGTCATGCAACTGGTGAAATTAAAGTCTGCTGTTTGATTCAAAGGCACCAGAGAGACAAATCAAGACATACACTATCTGCTGTAATGTCAGTTTACTGTATCAAGGATACCTGGCTTTAGATCAGTGATACAGTAAAAGGTTTGAGTGCTGTTGTACTCTCTGTCAGCACTTATACGATTAGATTACTTGGTCGGAAACAACTGTTGTATACACTGATGGGTCAATGACGTGACGCCTAAATATTCTGTCCGGCTGTATTTTTTTAAAATGGAAAAGGTTTAAATGCACAAAAATATACTTTCTATATGTAGTATCTCTCTCATATATGTTGTCACTTCACCTTTTCAAAAATCAGGTCTTATTTGTAATTTTTCTGAACTTCAAAGTGTCAAAATATCATGTGGTGCGACCAATAATAACATTAATTGTATGAAATACAAACTAAAATATCTAATTTCTGTAACTGAAACATTAATCCCTGGTACAATATGCTTAAGTGACAGGTAGTTTTAAAACATTTTTATTAGTATTATGCAGTTTAAAGAAAATATTAGTCAGTTAACTACATTTAATTTAGCGACTGGGACATTATAGAGCTAAAATGTGAGATCATTATTTACAAAAACTCAAATGAAATGCAAACACTTGGTTTCTATCTACTTGATATTACCAACAATTTGTAAAAAACTATTAAGTATGTTGAAAAAATGTAATAATTTTGAGATAATTTATGGTCGCACCACATGACATTTTTTAAGGCCACAGCCAATTCATCTATATGAAAAAGTACTAAAAATTGTGTAATTTAAAAATTTAACATTAATTTTAGTATAAACAACATCCTTAGTGTTTCCTTTTGCAAAATATATTCCCATTTTTGCTGTATTAAAATTGGCATGTTTAAAAACCTTATACGTCATTGACCCTGATATATGAATAACATAATCAATGCTAAGTGTTTCGGACTCCAATGACATGTTGTTGTAGCATGACTATCATTTTCTCTGTCCTGAATAACAAGCCCACCCCTGACCTTTGAGGGTAGAATTCGAGGACAACCCAACTAATCAGTATGCTGAATTGTATAATGATTTCTGGTGTCTGTGTATCTTATAACAAATTTAACAGCCCCAGAAATCCTGCCTCTTTATTTCAAAGTCAGATATGTTAAAACAAGAATTGTGCAAAAAGTAAAAGTTTGGTGAACCATCCCACTCAGATGACTCTGACAAAAATATGAAACAGGGAAGATCTCTACTGGCCTACTTTCTAGTCATTTGGCAGTAACATGTGTTAATAAAAATGTTACTTTTTATCCTCTGTTTCTTCTCTAGACATGTCAGACGTAGTTCCCCCAGAAGTGAGACCAAAACCAGCTGTCCCTGCCAAGCCCCCAAATGTGGGGGCTCCTTCCCCGTCAAGCCCTTTCCCACCCCAGGGCCCTGGCATTGGAGGAGCTGCTCCCCCTCCTCCGAGTGCTATTCCAGTGCCCATTGGGAGTCATGGCCCCAGGGAGGTTAGCACTCACAGTGTGGGTCATGGTGTGGGTCATGGTGTAGGCCATGGGGCCAGCCATGGGGGAGCTCACACTGCAGCACTCAATGGAGGCCATGCCCATGTGGGCTCCCACAGCTCCAGTGGGGGATCAACATTGCTGGGTTATATTGGCATTGACACGATCATTGAGCAGATGAGGAAGAAGACCATGAAGACCGGCTTTGACTTTAATATCATGGTTGTTGGTAAGCAACAAATTATACATTCATCCTCAGTTTTAAGACTCTTTTGATTTTTGGCAAAAGCAAAGCAAATCCACCTTTTCAGCGCAGTTTTTCCTCTCCTTCTTTTCTCAGGTCATAGTGGTCTTGGAAAGTCAACTCTGGTGAACAGCCTCTTCAAGTCCCAGGTGAGCAGGAAGAGTGCAGGGTGGGCCCGTGATGAGAAGATCCCCAAAACTGTGGAGATTAAAGCAGTGTCTCATGGTGAGTGCAGTGACAGAGCCGCTGTTCTTTCTTTGGAGCCAGACATTTATAGCAGCATTTAATTTGATAGAGAAGATGAGCTATCTTTGACCATCCTCAAAGAAATCCTACTGAGACTTGTTAAATAATCTGTGTCATATTATCTGCAGCTTGGAAGCTCCTTTGTGCTAATTCATTGCAATTGAATTATAGAACTTTTCGACAACGTATATCCTTTCTGTGTAAAAGTCTTAAACCATTCATCAACATTGACTCTGTCTTTGCTGTTAGCTGTGTTGGTTAACTAAAGAAAAATCCTTTTTCCTAAATTTTATTCTGAAAGGAGACCTACTTTATAATACACTGTAAATTTTCTTTGAAACTCAGACTTCACAAGTATCAGTGAAGTTTATCAACTCTGTCTGAGTCTTCTGCAGTCATCTTTTGCAGTATTATTGTGACAGTTTAAATTCAAATCCTATTCTCTCAAAATGCCCCGTCTCCCTGGTACAAAGACAGTTTGGTTTTAATGGAGTGAGTCTTTAATAATAACCGAATATTAAGAAAAATCATTATGGTTACGAGCAAAGAAAAAAGTAACAAGTAATAACAGACTGCCATTCAGATTATGTTTACCAGCGCTTGGTCCAGATGACAGATGTGATGTCACACTAAAAACACCCTGCCTGTGGACACACAGGCTGCCAACAGCTGTAGTCTGTAGGGCCAAAAACATCAATTAAGAGAGGGTGTTAGAAATTTTGTGATGCAACCTCAATATAAAAACACACTGAAAATACAGATGACATTACCACACAACACAACACAGCCAAAATTAACACAATTAAATACTATGACACAACCACGAACTGCATCATCATTAAAGACCACTACACCTTCAATTACCTCCAAACAACAAATCACTACAACATAATACAAATAATATAGAACTCTAGAACAAAAACAGTTTCTGCAAACTCAAATCACAGCGTTTCTTTTTACCACAACACAGCCAATAATCACAACCTGACCAAATACTGCAGCACAGCCAGGAACCATAACACCGCCAAATGCTACCACACATGTTAGTACCACAGCAGTACCTGATTCTGTGAATCTACAAACAAAAATGAGAATATCCCTTTTCACTAGGGCTGGGCGATAAATCAATATCACGAATCACTTTATATTGAGCTATTCACCTCAATAACGATAAATGGACGATAACTACTCCACAAGCTGCTCACCCCCTCCCACATTAACTTCGTCTACTTCAGCCGCTACAACTTTTGAACCGTCCTCCATCTCCTCACCTGTCTTTCCCTCTTTTTTACGGACTGGATGGGGTGGAGTCACGTCTCCCATGTAGGACAACGTCTTAAAGGGACATGAGACCATAGCCTACCTGCACACATCCAAAAACAACTTTTGTGTATTTATTTTTTTGGCACAGAATATATTGATATGGGCAAAATGACGTCGGTTATTGTCGTAAATTTCTGTATCGGTAAATTTTCGGTTTATCGCCCAGCCCTACTTATCACCATAGCACAACCAAAATACCACAACTAGACCATTAAAAATGACAACGCTGAAACACTTGCCTGCGAGATGTGTTTATGGTTTGCAGTGGAAGTGAAGTGAAGTTTGACATACAACCACATCTGTGTGTTTTATTTGTCTGAGCTTTATGGTGAGCTTCAGCGTTACATAACAGATGACTTATTCAACTCTTCATATCAGCAGTAATGTGCAGGGTTTCATTGTGCCCAGTCATCCATGCTGACGGTCAGTAATGAGCAGCCTCACCGTATTTCTGAGACTCTTCCATGACTAAACCGCACAAAAGTCTGCCTCATCATCTTGTCGAGATTATTCTTGGTTTATGGATGCCCACTACTTAAGTGCGGATTTTCCCCTAAGATAGACGTTTTTTTTTCAATCTGACAGACTGTTGCCCACAGCTTTGATGGTATTTGCATGCTTTAAAGGGGATTCTTTTTGTTTTCATTTGACATACATTTGATAGACTGAGCTTGTAAAATGTAAAATCTTAAACAGTCAACAAGCTGTGTAATTTCCCTGGAAACAGTGTCCACCCTTTCAGAGTGCATGCTCATATTATTCCAGCTAGTCTTTATTTGCCTTTTGGATTTATTTCATTCAGATGCTTAGAATAAGCCGCACAGTCTTTTCAGTTTGTAGCAAAAGCTCCAAGTTCCTTAAATCAAGGGCAAGTTTCATTAAGAGATAAGAGAGGATTGAGGTTTCCTTATTTTTCCAGAGCAGTACTCTCTGGGCCGTTGCATAATAGCAAATACCTCATTTGAAGCCTAAAAGATTTGGAACTGTTCTACCAAACAATCTCAATTGACTCAGTTTGTGGTTTTCCCACAGTGCTATTAGGGAAGAAATCCAGATCGTTCTCCTCTTCACTGAGCTCCTCAAACAAAAAAAAGAAGATGCACACACTTCTGCTGAAAGAATGAACACTGTGCAGCCCTGATCTGTAGTTAAAATAACGCTTGATTAGCAAGGACACAGAAAATTATCTGATTAAAAGCTGTCTTATGTGGCTCATTAAAATATCTGACTTAGGCACCCATCCCCCAGTGTTAGTATCAAATCAGTTTCTGCGGCAGGCAGCTCTCTGGTGTGTTGGGCACTCTTCCTTGTGGAGCTTACAGGCTCATTTTGACATTTGGAAATGAACGAAAGACTGAAATTGTGTATGTCCTCGGGGATTTAACAGAACCAGGGAAACAAACTCTTGGATAGAGCTCAGTCTAAGTTGCCACACCACAGTTGTAAATGAAGATTTCAAATACTGTCTGTATCAAATATGGACCAGTTGCACAATGCATGGTAAAGAGGTATTTAATCAGATCCTTTTAGGGTGGGACAAGATTTAAATACTTACATACCTACATTTATTAACTACAGACTAGAGTCATAAACAAACAAACTGACATGAAATAATAAAAAGTCTTTAAAAAGGAGATGTATTTATTTGTTTATCAATGATATAGATTTAAAAAGCAGATTTTGATCTGCTTTCTTGCAGGTTGAGTGAAAAAAGCATACTGACATTATCACTATGTAACCTAACACTTCTTTTAAAGGCTGTGTTTGACAAGGTGAACCAGACTTCTGTAGGAATATTTCGTGTCCAAATTGATTATAATTCTCTTTCACAATTTACAGTCAAACATTTACTAGCTTATTTGTTAACATTTAATTGAACGTTTCCATCAAAGGTTAGCCAAGGTGAATGAGTGATTCGCAAGAATTGAAATAATGACTTTTGTCCTCCTTCAGCTCTTCTTCTTCATGAGGCCTTTTAGTTGACAGACCTTTAAAAATAAATGAGGCGAACACTGTTACTATCATCGCTATAACTCATGGGTGCAGCTACCAGTGACTTCAGCTCTGTTTCTGTTTCTTGGATTGCAGGCTAAGATCTAATATTAAAACAAACATGTTGCTCAGCCTGGTAATTTAAAGATGCTAACAGAAACATAAAGGTTTTGCTCAGTGCAGTGTCATCGACTTGCTTTACAGCAGGTTGATTCCGTGTGATGTGTGTGAATTATTAGTCCTAATTCTGCATTTGAGTTACCTCAGAAGTCAGATGTTCGAGCTGGGAATGACGTCACAACCGAGTTACTAACGTTTCAGTTACCAAGTCGGAAAAAAGCAAAATCAGAGGCAGAAACAAGATGGCTACATCTACAAAATTTATTTTAGCGCTTGTTATTTTAGTTATTTTAAGTTATTTTAGTGCTTGTTATGTTAGTTATTTTAAGTTATTTGAGCATCCCCTTTTGTAGATGTAGCCATCTTGTTTCCATCTCCAATTTTGCTTTTTTCCGACTTGGTAACTGAAACGCTGGTAACTCGGGTGTGACGTCATTCCCAGCTCAGACATCTGACTTCCGAGGTAACTTGAACGCAACATAAGTATTGATCTAGCTATCAGAATCAGTTGCCATTGGTGAGGGCTTGTCCAGAGGATTTGACCAATCAGGAACAAGTATTTAACACAGCCTGATGAGTATCTAAGAATGATAGTTTTCTTTTTGCGTGATTTTTTACAGTCCTTGAGGAGGGCGGTGTTAAGATGAAACTGACAGTTGTGGACACCCCAGGGTTTGGGGACCAAATCAATAATGACAACTGGTAGGTTTTTCTTCTCTAGTATCATCAAATCTTCATAACTCACCTTTACTTGAAGTCCAGGCATGCGTTCATGAGCCTCAAGCTCATTTTTAAGTAACCCTTTTCTCTGTATCAACAGCTGGGAGCCCATTTCAAAGTTCATCAATGAGCAGTATGAGAAGTTCCTAAAGGAGGAGGTCAATATCACCAGAAAAAAGCGCATCCCTGACACCAGGGTGCACTGCTGTCTGTATTTCATCTCCCCGACT
This sequence comes from Xyrichtys novacula, assembly GCA_962446985.1. Taxonomy (NCBI): domain Eukaryota; kingdom Metazoa; phylum Chordata; class Actinopteri; order Labriformes; family Labridae; genus Xyrichtys; species Xyrichtys novacula. The sequence goes on along the minus strand of OY660866.1, from coordinate 29,315,814 downwards.
GGACATTCGTAAGTTGAACTGGATAAAAGACACACACACGGGGTTCATATCCTTTTGACTAAAGCAGTTCATCTTAGAAAAGCAACGTCCTAATACAAATGTGCTACTTGATATTACAGACAACACACGCTCTCCCACTTCTCTGAACACCTCACAATTAGCTACTGCTGAAAACTGTGAAATTGTTCTTTAATTAAGGAAAGAATACAGTCTTTCATGTTTTACAGCCAGTGTATCACGTCCTTTTTAAACCAAGGTAATTGAGACTGACAGGATGTTTTGTGTGCAAACAAACAAGAACTGGGACTCAGCCTTTGTTACTAATGAGCTTATTTTTCAGTCGCCTTCACACTGTAAATCTTTTGTAATTGTTACAACACTCAGTGCAGGAAAAGTACTGTGACATGAAACATAACAAACAAAACCTCTGCCCCCTTTTGCACTTCATTATCCCGATCATCTTTTCACTGTTTCATACAAGCCCCCTGGGAGAAACCAGGCACCTAAATCTACCTGCTTACACACTTCTCATCTGTGTGCTGTCTTCTAGCTGTTTCTCTGTCTGTGTGTTTGTGCCAGTCTCCGACAGCTGGATATCGAGTTCATGAAGCGCTTGAGTCACTCAGTCAACATTATTCCTGTCATAGCCAAGGCAGACACTATGACCATTGAGGAGAGACAGGAGTTTAAGCAGCGGGTAGGTTTTAACATGATCCCAACTTAACTGATAATTAGCCAGGTCCACTTATCAGTGTTAGTGCTTATCTGTAGGTTAAATGTGTCAGTGTGTCAAAGATGTGTCTTCATTTGTGTTTTGTAGGTAAGGAAGGAGCTGGAGACGAGCGGGATTGAGTTTTACCCGCAGAAAGAGTTCGATGAGGACATGGAAGACAAGAGTGACAATGACAAGATTAGAGTGAGTGCTTCTGGTCTTTTTTTTTAAATCACATTTGCCCAATTATTCACCTCCTCCTTTAAAACACGAGTCCGCCCCACCCATTTCCCCCTCTCACCTAGACACTGTCTCTCCCACAGTCATGCATCATTTCCCCCAGACTGAATGTCAAGGCACTGGGGCATGTTGTGTCTTTGCTCAATCATGTAGACGTATGACTCTGTGCTGTACGCTGATTACCCTGTGTTTACATATGTCTCTATCCGTAGGAGGCCATGCCCTTTGCTGTGGTGGGCAGTGACAAAGAATATCAAGTGAACAACAAACGAGTTCTTGGGAGGAAGACACCGTGGGGAATCATCGAGGGTGTGTTCATTAGTCTTTCATTTATTTCATCAATCCAGTTCAATGTCACTTCGCTGCAGAATTCATTTTGATGGTCCTCGCTGAAAGACTTGATGAATCAAATGTAATATTGCCTGATTTTGTGATTGCAGTTGAAAACCCCAACCACTGCGAGTTTGCTCAGATGAGGGATTTCCTGATAAGGTAAAGAAAATTCAACTCGATCATTTTAGGTCCAAACTGTTTAATAAACACAAATTAAAGACACAACTACATACAATATAATGAGAAATTGTGGGAAACTATCTATTTTTCTATATTGTTTTACTTATTCTTCAATCTTTATCATTATTGATCGATATGCAAATCATAATTGAAGTGTAGGAACAACTGGGCAGAACTCTGCTGGTTATTGTTCTTATATATCGAGTCATTATTTAATTTTAAAACACTGGTAAACATTGAGAAAACTTTTATTTTCATCTCCAAAATGAAGATACCACAGAATGCTAAAAAAAACATTAGCATTACATTTGAGAGGCAGAGACCAGTTCAGTTTGTATAGCATCTATCATACCAATTTCCTTCTTGGATCCAGTGCTACTTTTTGATTTACTTAGATTTTTGCACTGTATTAGACCATTTCATTTTCAAGGTACATGACCTGTAATGTATCCCCTTTTTGTTCTGGTATCTTTGTGTTCCTCAGGTCTCACCTCCAGGATCTGAAGGAGGTCACTCACAATATTCATTACGAAACCTATCGTGCCAAAAGACTGAACGAAAACGGTGGTCTGCACCCCATCGCCAATGACACGCAGGAAAGTAACCTGTAGTCAGTCAGGAGACTATTCTGTCAAGACTGGTAACAATAAAAAAAAGTGCAATGAAGCTAACCGATGAGTCTACAAGTATTTTAATCATTATTACCACAGCATCACTGCATGCTTGGAAAACTTTAAAAGCTTTCGAAAATTGGTGTAATTCAATCGTTTTTCTCTGAACGCCACCAATCACCTACACCGCCTCCCGACACCACCACAGACACATATCAAACCTCTCAAACATCATATCATGTCCCATTAATATCGTCATTTTCATACCTATGAACTTTGACATGAAAAGACATTCCCACCCAAAATCTTAGTGCCATTATAAAACGTACACTTTCTCTACTGCCAATGCCTTTCCATGAACATCCTACAAGTAGTACATGCTTAGAAAGTGCCACATTATTATTTCGGTTCAAATGTTGTGTAGCAACTAATGTCTGATTTCAGACAGATTAGATGATTTACTGGAATAATTAATACAATAATTCTGTGTTGAAGTGATATTAAAGTTAGCTCTGTAGGTGACTCAACAGTTTACTCCTTTAAAGCATAAGAAGCAAGTTTTTGTTTGATTAGAAAAACCTGTGTGGCTTTACTGTCAGGAGGACTTTTACTACAAAATGTTGTGGACTATTATCCTCGCTTTCATCAAAGGAAATTCTCTAATATCCCCTCACCCTGTTTTTATTTGATTGTATGATTCAATTCTGGACAGACCTGCACATTTAGATGAGAAGAAGCAGAGACATCGGTAATAAATCAATGCAATTCCATGAGCAGCAGTGAGTGCATGTAATTATAGGGTCCACGAGATGCATGACTGTGCATACTACAGGGTCTATGATTCACTGCAAGCAAACTGAATAATGTGGGACAAAAGGGGAAAAAAGGAAAGTAATTTTTGCATTTGTGCCCAAGCTTACACGAAATGCCTATTTTTTAATAAGACAAAGAGGATTTAAGTTTTTACCTTTTTCAGACTGGCTCTGTGTGTAATATCACAGCTGAACAGAAACATGTACTCAATATTTACCTAACAGCCTGCTGCATGTTATTTACCTGTGTCAGTAGCATGGCTAATAACATTGAAAAATTAACTTTTCAAACAAGCTCTTTTAATTACAGAAATTTAAATTTCAGTGTCAGTTTTTAAAGACCATTCACTTTTTAATAATATTAGTTTTTTCCTTTTTCTTTCTAACTGTACTCATTTGACAGAAAAAGGAAAACTTGTGCCAAGTACAGTTTTAGTGGAAAAAAGCTGAGCTCAAATCTGGTGTTCAGTTTTGTTACTAATTTTAAGTTAGTCACCCTGATTGCCACTTGGTGGCAGCACTCTGCTGTTTTTATTTAGTGGCTTGATACAGAGAAACAGACTGATTGTGTCCTCCGTGGACATTACTGACTGCTGGGATTTTTGGTCAAATTTAATCATCCGTAAAGTTAATAATTTGAGTCCTCCAATCAGTGATAACTTATACATCCCTCCAGATAAGGTCTGGATAATGTTTATTTAGTATTCTTTATGAAAAAAGAAAAAAAAACACTGTTCTAGTATGTACTGTCTACAGTTGAGGAGAACTAAGCCAAACTTACAAGAAATTTAATTTCTGATGATTATTTTTTAAGTTGAGTCGAGGTTTTATGCAATTATTGACGCTTGTGCAGTTTTGATTTGAAGAGAGAGGTATGTGCAACAAACTGATAGTAGTTGTTTGTGATCTCAGTGCAGTCAAATGTTTCAGTCAAGTCCAGACAGTATTTTTTTGTGCATGCTTGTGTCCATATCACCTGTTTGCTCTCAGTCAATCAGGTCGCACATTACTGCAACTGTCTGAATGTGTGATGTGTACATTACATTTTTGTATCATGAGGTGAGACACCGCTGTCTTCACTCCTGTAACAAAACTGACAGAGAAAACCAACATATCTCTCATCAATCTGAATAAAGTGAACCTCACGATGTAAATTATCTAATAACTTTTTTTCAAGTTGCTGTGACACATTGAGATATGATTTAAAGTTGTTTCAATTTGAGCTGTTTATACATTAATGTCTTATTGTAATTTATTCTTTATTAAATAAAATCACATTCCCATGATCTTTTGAAAGTTATTTACCCACATCGAAGAGATTGTCTGTATTGTAAATATGTACAAAACCGGACTCTTTACATATATAAGTGGAATCAAAATGATTTGACTTTTTTATTTAATTGATTTTGGTGAATTTCTTAATTTTATTCAAGCCAACAGAACCCACAAAGACTGAAATGTTTTGTCCAGGGGCATCCTAAAACAATTGCAGTAAAAAACAGAAAAAAATGTACATATTTAGCACTTCCAGAAAAAATATATACAGCAAAGGCTGGTCAATGAGTATTCTTATTCTGTCCCTGTAGTCTAAGACTAGCAATGTTATAGCCTGCAGAATCTCCGTCATTATACACATTTGGGCAGAATTTATTCCTGCACAGAAAAGCAAGTTAAGACAACGGTTTACCAGTTGAACTTGAAATGTGTTCCAAAGCAAATGTAATTGTGATCCAGCCACATATCCACTTTATTTTTCATTTAAGGAAACCTACAATATAAGGATTGTTGAGTGAGGGACAATCTAGCTTTCCGATGGGTAATTTTTGTTACCCAAGAAATCTGGTTAAACTGGGTTTAACAATCCGTACATTTTAAAGGGCTTTCTGTGGGAGAGAGGAGTGTGGCTTTTGTTATGCACATAACTTTTTAAATATTTTTCATCAATGCAAAAGTTTTCTTCAGTTTTTCAAAACTTACGTTGTGAAAAATTCATATACATAAGAGAAAAGATCTAGATTAAAACACCTGTTTTGGTGTGCCTTGGTAGCCCCAAGGCACTATTGTATGGGGGCCTGCTGTAAAGGTTATAACATCTCTGTTGTACAGGGGCCAGTGCCTCGGTATGACCAAAATAAAGGTTCTGGTTGAAAGTCAGCATTTTATTGTTCAACAATTGCTCTAAAAGCTAATCAGTGATGCTGAGTTATAAGAGCAATCCCTGATAAGTTAATTGGTCTCTGCTGTGGTCTGAGGCTCACAGGTTGCCACATCAACTTGAGCTGGTTGCCCATGACGATAGGCACACCGCAGTCAAAACGAGAAAAAGAGCGATTTTTTTGCCTTGGTGCTTATTTTGACAAAATGATGGCTCCTATCAGGAAGAAATCAGACTATGGTCATCGAAGGAACTTCCTGAACACTTTGATATCATGTTGGTGTTTCTACATTAAACAGTTCTGACACATTCCCAAGTTGCAAACAAGTCCATTCTGCTTCTCTCAGAAAATCTTTGTAAAAGCCTCAATGAGGAGCAAAGAGAGACATTGCCGCACTTAGAGGCTCAGTGTTTCAATTCTCTGTGTCTCTCTGCTTAGATGAACGAGAACAAGTGTGTCTACAACTGTGGGAAAAACATGCATATAGAGTGTGTCTACATAGTTTAGATGGAGTCTCTAGGTGAAAGTACGCTGGAGCAGTAGACGTTTGCCCCATTGAATTCAAGGCAAAATTTTTCTGAGGTTTTTCGCAACTTGTGTCATGAAAAATCCATGTGCAATAGAGAAAAGTAATAGCGCACTGATCCTGATCAAACTGCTTGTTTGGCCCCTATACTTTTGTTTATGGGGCAGTGCTTTGGTGCGATTGTCCTCAGAGAGTCCCCTCCACTATCCGGCAACATCCCCAGTCCAGATCAGCAGTTCTCCACTCCTGCTGAGAACAGCCTGAGCCAAGCCCTGCTATCCCTTCCCAAGGTGCCTGAAAGTTTGCCAGAACCTCCTTGAGGCCAAACAAACTCCCTCCCTGAACTCCTCGTGCACCCAGGTTTTTTTTCTCTGTGACTACGACAACTGCAGGCGTCCTTATACCTGTCAGCTACTTCTAGAGACCTGAGGATATCCAAACCCAAAAGGCCCCCCATCTCAAGACGGATGGCTTCCATTATCTCTGGTGTCCACCACCATGCCTGAAAGTTGCAACAGGCACCACTGACCTTCAGGACACAGCTTTAGGCAGCTGCTTCCACAATGACAGCTTTGTTTCAGATTCCATGACCCCAACTTCTCCCAGGATGCGCAAGAAATCCTTCTGGAGGTAGGAGTCAAAGACCTTGTAGATAGGGGCCTCCACTAGTCCTTCCCAATTCATCTGCCCTACACACTTGGGTTTACCAAGTCTGTCTTGCTGCTCTCCCTTCCAAGAGCCAGTGCCAAGGGTCTATCTTTGCACAGTGATGGTGTACCTGATCTTTATGAAAGGTGAGTGAATGAGTTACACCTGGTGCTCATTGGCACTTGATCAGATCGACTTAGGCCGAGTTTATGCTTCTGTGTTGGACCTTCTCCATAGGTGCCAACACTCTAATGAGCGCAACATGTTTCTCCATTGGCATTTTCTGCAATGTTTCAGCTCAATGCTAGTTAGTAATGCAGTGTCTTTCCATTTCCATTTCCATTTTCTACCGCTTATTCCCATTCCCGGGGTCACGGGGAGGCTGGAGCCTATCCCAGCATCTTCGGGCGAAGGCAGGGGACACCCTGGACAAGTCGCCAGTTCATCGCAGGGCTGACATATAGAGATGAACAACCATCCACGCTCACATTCACACCTATGGGCAATTTGGAAGTGGCCAATTAACCTAACCCCACTTAGGCATGTTTTTGGGATGTGGGAGGAAACCCACGCAGACACAGGGAGAACATGCAAACTCCACACAGAAATGCCCTGACCCGGATTCGAACCCAGGACCTTCTTGCTGTGAGGCAACAGTGCAAACCACTACACCACTGTGCCATCCGTAATGCAGTGTCTGTACTTTCTAATTTGTTCTTCAACTGTTCAAGCTGTAGGACTAGTAGCAAATGGAAATTTGTCGTAGAGAAGAATACGAAAAAAATCCACAGTATAATAACAGTGCCTGGGGCCTCGCTGTAAAGTTTAAAGCATCTCTATTGTACAGGGGCAAGTGTCTTGGTGTGTTTCCCCCTTAATCCTAAAAAGGATTTCAACTGAGAGTCCACATTTTATCGTTAAACAAATTGCTTTAAAAAGGATTCAATGATGCAAAGATTTTAAAGCAATCCCTGATTAGTTAATTGGTCTCAGCTGTGGGCCTGGCCTGAGGCTCACAGGTTGCCACATCAACTTGAGCTGGTTGCCCATGATGATAGGCACACAGCAGGTTGAAGCAGTCAAAACGAGAAAAAGAGTGATTTTTTTGCCTTGGTGCTGGTCTTCTATTTGGGCTTATTTTGACAAAATGGTAGCTCCTATCAAAAAGAAATCAGACTATGGTCATCGTAGCAACTTCCTAAACGCTTGTATTGTATTATTTTCATTACGTGCTCCTAAATTCACCTTTATATGCCCTTGTCTGTTTTTTGTTGGAGAGTAACATAATTTATTGCAAACTCTCAGGTCTCAACAGACCATTTTTTTGGGGGTGTTGAAGCACTCCTAAATTTCATCTTTTTCTGCAGCTGCTGATAAGGTTCAACCTGCCTTAATTATTGGTGGTGTAACTCTATACCATCATCTCTGAGTCCATCCTACCGTCCCCCATTACCATCTGTTGTGCTGCTGCCACTGCAGACAGCAGCATAGAACTCTCTCATCCTAGAAGGTGATCTGCAGCAATACGCCATCCCTCCAGGACCTGAACACGCCCATATGGTCTGCAAGAAAGAATTGTGGCCTCAACTCTGCCAACAGAGTTTCAGTCATTCATTCCCCTTGGCTGCAGATCAAATTCAGCTGATACTTTCATTCCCCTCAAAGAACTATGTCAGTGCAGGAAGTCATGAGAATGACCATGGCCCTTCTTGGGTGTTTATTGTCTTTCTTAACTTTTCAAGCCTGTATTGTGTTTGTTGCCATGAGTCTAGAAGTCCAAACAAGTAAATAGCAGCTGTCTATTTATGAGATGATGTTTTACAAATATTCACAGTTGGTTATGTTTTCACTGGGAAAAATAAAAATAAAAATATGGGATTTTAGGCAATAATTTCATCTTTTACTTTTTAAACAATTGAATGTTGGGATCTAAAGAAAAAAGGAAATTTTTTAAGAAGTTAGCTTTATTGAGTTGTAAGAAAAATTGTATGTGTGTGCTGTAACGTGTATTTTATCATTGTATATGTACAGTATGTTAATTATCATTTACTGAAAATTACTTGGTGTGAATGCTTGCAGGATTATATGTTTGTTTTAGCTAATGAGCATGAGAAAGGAGAAGTGCAGCCTTGCAGTTGTCAATCAATCAAATTTTATTTATATAGCGCCAATTCACAACAGTCGTCATCTCAAGACGCTTTTCAAAGAACAAGAGCAGGTCTAGACCACACTCATAGTTTGATGATCAAGAACCAACCTAAGATGTGGCTGATACTTTTCCACTGAAGCCATGCAACTAAATGAAAGCTTCAATTTCACTCACAGGTTGTTTTCCCAACAGTGTGACATTGAACTGATAAGCAGGAACCTGATGATAAACTAAGCTCTCTTTGTTCTACCAGTACAGACCACAGCTGCAACCTTTACTATATTTGGATACTGTTGTAATTTCCTGCCATTTATGAGATGATATGTTAATGGGCGGGGGTGTTTGTTTCTTGACTGCATAAAGGATGTGTAAAAATGTTAATCATTCAGTGTGGGGGAGCTCACATGGTTGATAGCCCAAAGAATACAAGCTCAACAGTCTAATGCCAAAGAGAACTTTGCCGAGCAGCATGTCTATGGTCGCTTTCACACCTTGAAGTCCGGATCAGAGGGAAGAAATGATATATTGCTACAATCAAGTTTTGGTCTGGTCTGTGTTCACACTGTGATTTGTCAAAACATACCTTTTTTGTAAACAAATCACATGCGGCCTACAGGTCGTTCAGCCATTGGTCAGAAAATTTGCAAGAGAAAATCACCTTCTGTCATTTTTTTTCTCCGTCAACAGTGGAGCAGCGTCAGCGTATAGCACTAGCTTTGACAGCTATTATATTGATATTGTGCTGCAACCAGGATGGATGGAGACATGTGAGCCATGACCATAGACTGTATGACATGGTTCTAAGGACATGTTACAGAAGACGAAGGCTGGCCCTTATGGGTGCCTATGTTTTTTTTGTATTTATTATGCTGAAGATGAGTGAGGTATGTTTTCAACATTACATGAACTCTGGCCAGTAGATCTAATGATGGGATGTGAACCATTAACGACTGTAGTATTGATTTCCGATGTAACCTGTCCTTTTGCCAGTAGTTTCCGACGTTTTGGTTTGATAAATTATAACCCGTCAGCTTCCTCCTCCTCTCTGTCGAGCTGCTAGTGCTCACAGACCCTCCACTTCCTATTCTCTTAGCTGGTAACACACATCCGTCTTCAACCCATGATGCACTGCTGTTTTGGTTTGCTTCCTTTATTTGGTTCTATCAAAAGTCTGGTTACATTCTCACCTGAAGCAAACCAGACCATGGTTCACTTCGAACCGGACCGAGTCCCGACTTTTTTGGGGGACCATGGTCCGCTTATTTTGTCCGACAAAAGTCTAGACTGTGGTCCGGGGGAGTGTTTAGACATGAAATTTTGTTTCGGATCAAACTGAAAAGTCCTAATATCTGGACCAAAGGAGGCTAGTGTGAAAGCGACCAAAGTATCGTTGGACCTTGGACTTGGGGAGGGGGCGTCTTGATGTTCCTCAAGGTGGTCAGTCATTGTACTTTGGATACTGCGTGCCTTCAAGTATAAGATCACCTACATACGGAACAAAGAAAGTTTAGGACAAAGTTACGCTGTTCAGGACTGTTCACAAAAACGAGAATTTCTGAGAAACTTGCAAGCTATAGTTCTCTCTTCTGCCTTTTTATTCAGTAGGCATTTGCTTGGATCTATGGCAGGAACACCAAGACTGTGTGACTGATTTCAAATGTGAATGTGCCGTTATTGAAATTATAAGGAGCTAAGGAAATAGCATGCACTCTGTGTGTGGCCTGCATGTCAGTGTTTGTTTTTGAGTTGACATGGGTGATGTCCAAGTGACTGAAATGGGTTTGTTCTTTGTTTCTGCTTTACACAACTATGTTACGAGTGAACTGATTTGCATCCCATGAGCAAATTCATGTATCCCAGGTGAAAGACATACCTTCACCGTCAGGAAACTACAATTTCAAACTATTTCAACTCATACTGAAATGCACTGAACCTTAGTATTCGAGGTAAAAGATTTGCTTGTTATTGCTGATGATGAACGGTCAGCATTGTGATGTGAAAAACTGTGTTGTCAACGAAAGTTTAATGTTGAGTAATGAACAGAACATGAGCTTGAGTGATATTTTTTTAATCAAATCTTCAGGGTGTTACTGTGTCAAGGAAAACCACACATTCAGATAGTACGACATAAAATACTCACCACGACCTCTAGATGTCAGCAGAACAAGCACATATGGGCGTTCTTTTAGCTCTCTCTGTATTCTTCATGTTCGTGCTTCAACTAACCATGAGAATGTGTTGCTAAAATTTTCATCTTTTGTGCTTAGTGATGTGTTTTTTTTCCTCCTTTCTGCATTTAATATATGTAAATCATGATAGGCCACTTTAATTTACCCTTTTGTGTTTTTTTAACCAAAGGACACCTGATCGTTACGTAACAGTGATACTCAGGTTTTTAGCCATGACCCTCCTATCCAACAAGCTTGCACAGAATACACTTGAAAAATCCTAATTTTATGTTATTTTTATTACATTTTTTAATGATTACACGGTATAAAATTAAGCTGATGTCTATTTGTAAAGGCTGCTAAGAAGCTCTGTGTTTGATTAATGAGACTGGATGTATTTCTGCAGTGAAGCACTACACTGTTAGCAAAACAAACACTCCAAGTCAGGGATTATTCGAGAGTTTGCTTTTTTTTGAAGTGCTACAGGCTTATGCAGGGATCAGTCAAATAAAGAAAACTACATTATCAGTTCAAGTGAAGCATGCTGTTAACCATCAATGTGTTTGTTAGTAGACAGAGCTAAGGTCACAGATGTTTGTTTGTTCACCTACTTTTCAGCATCCCTTTCATGACTGCACGGTGCGGGGTATGTAAACTCTTCGAAAACATCTGTTTCTGATCTGTTTTTTCAAGATAAGAAGAACTTTATTTATTTTCAAAGGGAAACTCAAAGCTTACTCTATCATAAAATTCCCCCATTATCAAAATTATGGCCTCATTAGTTGTTCTAATCCAACAACTTCAACGTAATGAAGCTGTATGGATATTAGGAAGCCTACTGCTCTTGCTGATACAAGGTTTAGGTTTGTTATTATAAATACTTAGGAAACAGCAACACGTTTTATGTATTTAACAAGGCAAGAAATTTAACTCACCGGAGAAAATGAAGTCTACTCAATTATATTGTTGGCCTTTGCTGATCATATCGATCGAGGGTTAAAGACATTAGCTGTCTTTCATGTGCAGTTTGTGCTTTTTTTCCATTCTTCTTTCTTTCCTCATGACAAGAAAAAGACAGTGGGCGGACAACACCTAGTAAGGCCAAGCAGAATGAAACACCTTCTCACCAGGTCATTTTTCTTATCTGTCTCAGAGGCAATAACACAGATTTTTTAAAAAGAGAAAAATTTGACAAGGATATTGAGCTACGTGACTGCCTCTTAGGAGCTATTCCTCGTACTATGACTTGTGTCAGTGTAGCATGAAAAATGTATTATTGATCATCAGGCTGTGTAATGTAATCCTGGTGCTCTATGCGCCGACTTCAATCTTCCCTGGTCATAACAGCTTCAACGAACTAATTGTAGCCTAGCTGCATTTGTTCACACCTTTGGGTAGCAGAAAAGACTTGCCTAGCCCTCAGGCTTTTTTTCCCTTTTAGACCAGCATAGCAGTCTCTGACTGATGTGCACAAGTGCAGGAGAGGAAGAGAGCAGACCCCAGTGCAAGTGAGACGCACAGCTAACCAGCAGCTAACAAGAAAATTATCCTTTGGTGTGGAAACAAGCCAGTCGGTGGAAGGGTGTATCAATGAGAACAGGAACATTTCAAGACCTCCTGAAAGACAAAAACCACCATGACTCGCCCTCTGTTGGCCTTTTTGGGAATTGCAAGGTGATTCAACAAAATGGCTGACAACTGATTATGCAGTAGAAGACCAGAGGAGTGCTAACTGCTTAACCCTCCTCCTGTGTGAGGGTCTGCAGCGACCACCTTTTGTTTTGAATTCTTAAAAGAACCACTTCAATCGAGACTTTTTGACTTTGTCAGCAACCTCTAGTTCAACAAAATGAAAATAAAAAATTTAATTGACTTAATTATAAAATGCTCTTATTAAGATTATGGCACTTGCCGTTAGGGTCACTGTTGACCTGGTTAGATCAATATCTAATAACTAGAGCAAAAACTGAAATAATAAGTGCACTCTCAGGCACCACACTGACAGTCAGATCCCCTTATAATTTTGCCATGTTTTACCATGTACAAATAACAACATCGGGCACGTCCAGACATGTGAGATCAAGTCAGTATTGATGTCTGTATGAGGGTACACTGACACCAAAAAGTAATACAAGCAATATTTTTATGGATAATGAACCCTAACAAGTTAACCTCGAGATGAGAACCAATTTGGATGATAGAGATTTGTTTTTAGTGTAATTTACTGCTGATGGGTACGTTGTAGAAGCTAACACAGGAGGAGGGTTTAAAAAAACAAATGCTGCTCATCTAAATAAAAAGTATGATTTTCAGAAGGCTAAGAATCACAGTGTTGGTATATCGGATATCTTGTTTAGAGAATCACTTGATTCATACAAAAATGTATATAGCCTATATTTGTGGGGTTACATGAATCACTTAAATTTCAAACAAAATCATAGTTTCTCTTACAGGTCACAAATTCAGCTGAGTCAACATTCACAAGCATTGACTGAACAGTTTTCACACTGTTTGGCTTTTAAAAAAAAATATCTTAATGCTGCAGTAAAATTGGGATCACTACTTAACAATCCCTGTGAGGTCAGTTATTGAACACATAAGAAACACTCAAACACAAGTGTTATCCTCTTTTTAACCTACTGACAAACAACCAAAGCCCTGACTGTCTGTAGTTTACAGACATTATTCGCTCTTCCTCTGGCTCCTCCTCCTCCTCGGTATAAGCCCTCCCCTTCAGCCCCGCACTCTCAGTCTGTCGCGGGCAAACCTCCCCCCACCTCCCTCTCCATGCTGATATCCTTCTCCCCTGTTGTCCCCTGTTCCAACCGTCGTCTCTGTGCGGTACTTTTCACCACACTGTCTGCCGGTTTGGTCACTCCAGGCAGGGGTGCTGCTGTATTGCTCCTGCCTGCTCATTCATGCTAACTGGAGCTGCTCATACCTACCTTTAACTACTGATCTCAAACCACAGCCAGGCGAGACACAGCAACAAAAAAAGAAAAAAAAAACCCGCAAAACAAAAAAATATCGTCGAAGTCGCGACTGCTGCTCAACGCGTTCGACCAACCGCCTCCTACCGGTGACGTCGACTCATGGTGGATTTTTGAGCGCGAAAGGAGGAGGAGTCAGTTCGCATGAGAAGGAGGAGACCAGTCGGTAGAGTCCGCGAACGCTCAACTACACAGGTCTGGCCGCACAGTTCTTCAGTTGCCTTTTTTTCTCGGTTGAATGCTTAAAAACTGGAGGAAAGACACCACATCTCGACCACAATAGCGACAGTACAGTCGGTCCGGAAGAGTCCCCAACAGGAGGCAGAGCGGAAAGTGTGATATATATACTCTGACGCCAGTAGGTCGCGATCAACGGTCGACGACGCGAAGTAACGGTGAGTCGAGGTACTGCAGCTAGCATGCTAATTCTAATGCAGTGGTTTGTGGAATTGAAGCACATGAACACATTCTCATTTGAACTTAGGCTTGTTTATGAACTATTTTGCAAATATTTTTAGTTGTATTTTTATAAGTTTTGGTGTGATCACCTTGCACAGTTAGCAGCCTGCAGTTAGCCTGCTGTTGGCCCTCTTTAGACGGCTAGCGGCAGGCTTTCGCAGTTGAAAGTAAAATACTTTAAAAATACATTCATATGTTTTTAATACACTTAAACTGATTTTTTTCAACAAAGATTTGTAAGTCTAACAGCAGTAATTCCTAATAAGTATATTTTTTTAGCGTGACAGTAAATGTTCCTGGTGGTGAATTTTAGCAATGTTTTGGTTTTGAAGGTTACAGGACCGCGAAGCTTTAGTGAGTTGGCTGAAAATGCTAGCATACGCAATCAAAGTTCTACCTCCCAATCCATATGCTAAAGGTGAATGATAAATTAATTATTGTTCATTTTATTGTACTTTCATGACTTCTCAACATATCCTCACAAAACATTCACACCTACCACGTATGGACCTGTTGTGTTGGCAAAATTGTTTTTTTGGTTCTACGACAAGCAGCAAGCACATTGAACTCACTGGGAAATGACCTTTTTGGGAAAGGGCCAAAACAAAGGCAGATCTTGGTGACAAGTTGTCTCCACAGAGATCTTATGTAATATATCTAGATGAAATGTGATAGCACTGTAGTGCATCATGGGGCTAGATACTTTTTGTCATCTGATGAACACTGATAAAGATTTCAGAAAATACAAGTTTCCTAAACTACTGGAGTCAACAGAAAGTTTGTGTCCAATTGACACTGAAGAAGTCAGGTACGGTGAAGAGCTAACTCTTAGTTTTCCTGTTGTGCAGTCTAACCCCCTCCTGGTCAGAAATGGTTCAGCCCAGTAATTTTCCATGCACCACACTGTCCTAGAATGTGGGTGGGGCTTAATGTCAATGGTAAGAGCAGTTAGGAAGTGCCTCTCTTTCTCCTGTTAGGTGAAGTTTAATCACAAAAAAAAAAAATCTTTTCATATCAGATCCAGCTGAAGGGATGCACAGAAAATTGACCCTTTTTGAAGCTGTGTTGACTTGTCAGTCTCACAGCCATAAGTCACTCACAGCTTAAAGAATAAGGCAGTCTGCAGAGTTAGACTGTCATCTTTAAAAAATATACATTTAAAAAAAATCTTGCATTACATTTAGTTTCCAAAAAGTAAGCTTTGTTTTTTTGTATTTTTGACCTTCTGAGCACATGGTACAGCCCTGTTTCTGGTTTCACCTCCCCCACTGCACCCAGTGGCTGTGCTCACATGGTGCATTTGCAATTCATTACACAAGCTATTTTTTTCTGCTTGACGGGGAAGCAGCCTCTAAAGGCTCCACCTACATTTTCCAAAGGCCTCACTGATGTTTGAAATGAGCTTTTTCTTGCTATGCCAATTTCAATTTTATTTCTAGTTTATCACTAAACAATTTTTTTTTGATCATGTAGCTCCTGCAAATATTTTCAGAGTGAGTGACTAGATAAAAAATAATATATGTATGAAGATCTGCCATTTGATTGTTTTAATAGTGAGGCCCCTAAATGTCCTTCATATTTAAAAGAAGAGGAGTTCAGGTGTCTCGCAGTTTAGACTTTCTTATTTTGCGTTTATTCATGTCCTCTGTCAAATTATGGTCAGCTGTAGCTGTTGGCCACTGGCTCATCACAGATAACGTCATCTGTAGATTTAGAAGACTAATATACTACTTAACTTAGCAGTAACACATAGATGTGTCACACTCATCCCAGGGTAATTGTCTGACTAAACTGATAAAGACATCGAGGAGTAAACTCTACTTTCCACATATTTTGTGACTGAATCGATATGTTTCTAATGTGCACCTTTGGAAATATTTTTGCAATTTATACCTAGCAGAGACATCTCAAAATAATAAATCTTTACTGGCAATGATATCAGTCTCACAACAAACAAGCCTGTATATTGGTTCTCTGAGTTCAAAGCAATGTGAACTGAATCTGTTGATACTTTTATAAACCATGATGGTTTATTTCCTGCTTTTTCTGCTCGTGGTGATCTTACACATTGAATGTATACTCATTATTTTGTGAATGGTGTCCAAAAATCCCATATTTATTCTTTTTTATTTTATTCACCTTCCCAAGTGTGTAGGAACCGGTTTCGACCGGTATCAGCTGGTTTCTCTGCTTCAGGCGGATGTTGAGGGCTATAGAAATATGGTGGAGCTTAAGCACTGCAGTACCCAATTGTTGTTCTAAAGTGTATTTTATGCTGCTAATAAGCATGTCAAAAGGCAAACTAATTGGACAATAATAAACACTTTAATAATAATAATCAATTTTTAATTATTCATTTTTAGTGACTGCACTAGTGTTAATGATAGTTGTGCAGAGCATGCAGCAAATTTGCAAACTTTAAAGGCATACCCTAAAACCCATCAGAATATTTAACAGCAAGAGGACACTGGTGAGTTTTTAGATTTAATTTTAATAATAGAGAAATTTAAGCAGCGGTTGATGTCTTGAGTATTTTGTTTAGATTTACCAACACCTTCTCCACCCACTCTTATAGCCTTGTGCATAATGTCTCAGTGGTGCTGATCCATTCATCTAGTCATGCGACCCACTCTGGCTGAATTTTCTGTGCTCAAGCACAGTATGTGCAACTTCGTTCTTCATATCACAATTAATCCCTCTTTTTTAGCAGCATGTCAATAAGGGAACAGAGTAATGTCCATCACATGTCTAATAATTAGCTGTTTAATAAATTGTGAGGCTACATCAGCACAAGGTAGACCATAGGCAGACGGAAATAAATTGCATGTTTGATGGTCACCCAATCTAGAGCAACTCTGTGAATTATTGCTCAGCTATTGTCCCGTCCTTTTTTTTACACATGGAATAAGACAATGATTCAAAGCAAGCTGGCTTTAGTCGTTTAACTGGATTCTTTTCATGTCCGATTCGACTGAAAAACCACTTGCAGTCTGATAAGAAAAGGAAGAACACATCTTTGTAAAACCACATCAGTCACAAGATGTTTTCCCATGTTGGCACAATGCAGAACAGGATATGTGAAGTGCTAGGGTTAGGAGGAATAAGTTGTGAACATACATCAGGAGTGCTTCGTACATGCTCAAACATGCACCAACAAAAGGCACTTTTCCATTCTACTGACTCAAGTGCCACTTTCCCTGCCCATTATGCCTCTATTTTTACTTGGACTAAATACAAATGGATTTATCAATGCATTACAATATATTTTTTTCCCAACTCAGTATTGTTTAAGACAATCCAGTACCCATATCAGAGAGCTTCTGAAACGTGTGATTAGCTGACCTGTGTAGAGCATATGTGAAGTGAGTAAATTAAAGGTGGGGTAGGCAGGATCTAAGAAAGTGCCCATTTTGGGAAGAAATCTTGAATGTACACACTACACCAACCAGTTTTCCCCTTCTCCCTCTCTGTTCCAGTAAGCCCCGCCCACAAACACACTTGTCCTTGCTTGTACTGTTTCAATTAAATTCAGATATAATGCAGATAAATACTTAAGATAATTACAAATGGGGCCCAGTCAACGTTAAAGTAAAAAGCATTGGTGCTACTGTAGATGCCAACAGACTACCAGCAAACACAATGTTTGCAGGACTTCTGCAACTAAAATAAAGTGACATACTCCAGGACCCAAGGTAAACATCTTAGCAGCACTGCAACACACAGTAAGTCAAGTTTGACAAAAAAACACTTCTGTTACAGACACTTGGCTTACTTTGTTAAAGTGGTTAACCTGTCCAGCAAAAAGGTTACAGGGTCTGTAAGATCCTGAAGCATCCCCCATCATCACCCAGCTTTTAGGCACTTGTCTACTTCCATTTTAAGCGCCCGTTATTCCATCAAAGTCTCCAGTATTTACTTCATTTTCTTACTTGTGTTGGCAGTCGTGGCCTAAGGATGATTCAGAAATTTTTTGTACTTTCTGGTTGGTTTGTGGTACGATAACTTTGTTTGGGCTTGTGAGCGTTGTTCGTGGAGCACGCCTTACAACATGAGGGAGCAACATCTGCCTCACAACCAATCAGCACTAAGGAGCAGCATCGGCCTCACAACCAATCAGGTCGGGGAGGCGGAGAATGGCTTTATTTACAGTCAGAAAGAGTGGGCCGCTCAAAAATTTAAAAATGTTGACTGCACAGGCAAAAGAAACTACAGCGATATCTTGTTGTTCCCAAATGTCATCAATAACAATTAGCTATTGACTGATAATAAATGCTTTTTGGTATATACACCACAAAAAAGATGCTTCTTTAACGGAATCCTGCCTATCCACCTTTAACATCCAGAAATTCGCAAATAACTTAGTTTTAAAGTCTTTTGTTCAATTGAAAAGGTGGGTTGCAGTCAAATGACTTCTGCAACCACTAAACCAGATAAAAGACAGGGGGGGCGTTTTAAACAGCTTAAGCTTAATCACAGGTACTGGTCATGATGACCACGGGAGCAGCCAGCACCCTGCTGGTAGGCACTCACTAGAAATGAACAAATACATTTTAAAAAAGTCCCCCCTGCTCAACAATGCTGGGTATCTAGCCAAACAAACCAGGCCAACAGCCTTCAATCATCGTGAAAATTTTCCACATAAAGAAACCAGCAATATACTGTTCAGATAGTATACCTTTGCCAGCTGCTTTCAGGGACTCCTTAATTTCAGGTTAGAAGGCACAAACAGAGATCAGGTTAGTTTAGAGGAATAAGTTGCTTTCAAGGGGTACTGTCAGTGGGTACAATGTCCTTGAGTAAACAATGTTCCCTGAAATATTTAAAAAATTCACTCCCATTCACTGTAGAGTGTCAGTGGCCATTTCGCTGTACAAAGGTCCACGTAAAAAAAATGAATAAAGTCAATTTCCTTCGGGGATAAATGAAGTAATCTTGTTACCGGACCCACACCTGCTGTCCCTCATTGGGTCTGTGTTCTGTATTTTTAAATAAGAGTGATGGTACCTTGCTGGTAACTGGTAGAAAAAAAACCTTTGGTCTGCTGTTTTGATCGAAAGATACACAAAGTAAGGATATGTGGATTAGGATCGATTTTCTCTTCCATGCACAAGGCTCAATTGTACTGAAACTGGCCGAAGCGATCTGTGCACTCCATGCTTTGAGTTGGAAGTTGAAAAACACAAATACATTGCTTGGAAGCCGGTATTGAACAAAACCCAGAAGGACAAAGTAGGACTGAAAAAAGATGAAACTTTATTATTGTACATAAGTATAGCAGGACAATGATCAAGGCAAGCCATTCCACCTCTGATCCTCCCATGTAGGTATCAACAGAGATGGAATGGAAGAAAGAAGGTGATGATGTGTAGCTTAGGAGCTGGCAGCCGGGAACTTTGCTGCATGTACTTGCAATACTGAGTGTGTGTATGTTGAGGTATGGCTGTGTTTTAACAAGCTGTGCATAATGTCTGCAACAATGTAATGTGGTGTGCAATTACACACTTCGACACAGATCTTAGGTCCTTTCAGAGTGCGGTGTGTAAGAAATCTAGGCATAGTGATAATGGCGGAATTCCAGGCTCAAGGCTTGTTGCAGAATTGCGGTGTGTGACCAGTTGTGTGTGATCCTTTAGAATGCTTGTTTATGTCTGTATGTGGTGGGGCACAACCAGCTACCAAGAGGCAGAAGACTGCAATTGCCTCGTTACATTTTTGGGTTCGCATGCAGAGTGGTTCAGAGTCTGGAGCAGCTGTTCCTCTTACTTACTTGCCGGTTATCAGGACTATATTACACTGACCACAAGTAGTAACAGAGAGCACAGTGTAATATACAGTGAAGCACTGCAAATTTCAACTCCAATCAAGCAGCACAACTAACTCTAGATGCTAGATAAGGAAGGGCTCATACCAGTGAGGAAGCTGCAGTAGTACAGACATGAGCTCTCAGGCACCTGATTGCCATTTGGTTGTCTTGGTATGAGGTCCAGAGGGCACTATCCAACTCTTGTCAACTGTTTTTTGCACTGAAGGTCTAATGTTTTAATGGAGCGCATGCTTTGCCTGGTTTTGGGTTTAATTTTGGCATGCAAGTTCTACCCTTCTATTCCTACATCCAGAGATAGGCATTTACATCAATAAACAGCTTTACAACTAGGTTTATATGAGAAGGAGCACAAGAGCTCTGATCTGGAACAGCTTAAACAGGCCTGACCGTGAACTTGAAAGGTTGCTGGAATCAAAACAGTAGTATCAAACTTCAAGTCTAGTAAGTCTGGAGGTGGGACGTCCATGGCTCTGGCTTGGGCCTCCAGCACATCTCACAGATAAGACCTAGATTGAGACCTAGATTGTGAATATTGGTGCTAAGGCAACACCTTGAACATGCTTTCATGCTGCTTTGGGCTATTGTCTTTCACTGCTCTGTAGTCCAGTTCCAATATTCATGTACTGATTGAAGGTACCCTTTGAAGTGCACAACCATCAGCAAAGGCCCCTTGACTAGTCTCAACTGTGTCTTGTCAGTACTGGCTTGTTCTTTTGTAAGGTCAGGCATAATTTGAATTTGAATGATTCTGAGCCCTTGTTTCGATTCCGGTTCCAAACGATTCTCTATTCTGGTTCTTTATAATGCAGGTTGACCCTCCTGTAAACAATTCATTTGCCACCTCAGTGTTAGCAGAAGACATACATAATTTATTGTTTTACTTATCTGATACTGACTGAGTAGGACCAGCGCAGCACGTCAAAGTCAGGGCAATCAGTTGTTTCTACTCCATGAATCTGAAGGTGTTTAATCATATTGGTCATGCATCCTCCTTTGCACGATATAACTGTGTTGCTAATGTTGCACTGAGATAAGAGTTCATTCTTCCTGCTAAAGTTAGCCGAACCTTTGACCGCAGCCGGTGTGGGTTGCAGTGCACTCTCTCTCTCTCTATCTCTGTTCTCTCTCTGTGTGGCTTCGTCTCATGTGCTTCGTCCTCGTTGGTGTTCAGCGGCTTCTTCGTTGGTGTTTAGCGGCATCTTTCTTGTTGGTGTTTGGCGGCTATTTCTTCCGGTTGATGGACTTCGGCATCGAAACTTGGAATTGAAATTTTAAAATTTGAACGGTTCCGAGAGAATTGGAATGTTGGTCCCTGTCCTTATTGATGCTCGAGACTCGATGCCCAACCCTAGTTACAATGCACACACACACTCCCTGTGGCTTCTTCTTCGTTGGTGTTTGATGGCTATTTCTCCTGGTCGGCGGACACGGCTTTGAAACTTGGAATTGTATCTTAAAAATTTTAACGGTTCAGGGAGAATCAGATTGTTAGTCCTGGTTCCCATTGACACTCGAGACTCGAGATGACCAACCCTATCCTTTTTTGGAAAAAATAGGAAGTAGATTTACAGGATGAATTTGGATTGCCATCGTCAAAGCCGAGTCCACATAGCTTTGGAGTGTTGTGTTGCCTTAACACTATTAGGTATACTTCATGCATTGGAAGGATCCTGTGACCTAATTCAGGTTATCAAATGTGCTGGCAGTGAGGATATAGTGAGGGTTTTGGTTGGCTGCTGTTAGATTACATGCTACATCAGGGAATGTTGCCACGATGCCCATGAGTAGCGTTTACTTAGCAGCTTGTGGGTACAGGACAAGTTGCAGCACTCATGGTCCAAAGATTCGCTCCAAGTCTATTTTCAACAGAGCCTGCACCTAGCATGCATCAAGCGAAAAGCTCACACTAGACAGGATGTCAAGTGCTTGAACAGTGCATACAGTAAGATGCAGTAAAAGTAAAATCCTAAATCACACTGCATATGCCTGACCACAGAACAGGTGGCATGAATGGGAAACACTTGTCGATTTCTATAAAAGTAACTTCAGTAGAAAATTAAATAAAACGTGTTCACAAGTAATCTGTTTTACACGGTCTGTGCTTTCTGCTTATAACACTGGACATTTAGGGCCTTTACACACCGGGACCGACTGGAAATTACGAAATATATGGAGGCGAATTTTGATGCGCTTGACTATACACATCAAGCCCGATGCAATTTTGCGACTTTCCGGGGGGAAAAAAGACGCGTCCCGGGTGGAAGCGAGAAGGCTGATAAAACACCAGACTGACTGTTTTCAGTTCTGATTAGACACTAGTGTTGAGATGGCTGTCTGTCATGATAGCATGTACTGAGTCAGAGCCAGTACCAGATAAGCACATTAAACTATAATCCATAAACGTAAGGTAACAACCGAGACCTAATGGTGCTGTGACAGCAAGGTGATTGAGTTTGAGACCATGAAAATACATATGGTATGTTGTATCTGAACAGGTTAGCTTACGAGCTAAAGTTACTTAGCACAGATGAAAGTTTAAACAAAGACGTTTAGCAAACTGTTAAAGCACACAAACCATCGTCATATGAGAAATCCGACGCTATGTCCTCCACAAGTTGTCCTTCAGGTCGTTATTTTTGTAATGTTTGTGTCTATTATCGAAAAGCACTCTGTTCTCCGACACGTAAACAATCAGCCCGTCAGCTATGTTGGATATACTGGTGAATCAGACATTGCAACAACATGCAATCTGATTGGTCAGAAGTGGACACACAGTATGCGAAAATTTAGAAAATTCGACCGTGATCCGAAAAAATACATGGTGCAATATTGCAGGACGGGCAAACGTCGCTGATGTGAACGCTTGTATTGACAGGGATTCGGGTTCGAAAAAAATATTGACGTCCGAAATAATCGCACAAAAAACAGTCCCGGTGTGAAGGGGCCTTTAGCCTTCAGATGTCATATTTCATTGGTAGTACTGAATACAGCTCTGCTTCTACCACCCCATATTAACCGATCTTATTGCATATGCCGGTGGTTGTGGGACTTTTGTCACATATTTTTATAAAATATTTTTGCGTTACCGAGAATTTAAACACGGTGCCACTACTGCTATGCTATATGTTAGCATCGCATTAGCTATGGAATGTTACTGCAGCGTTTTTTTAGTCTGGTTGGCTGTGAGTTCATGCAATAAAGGTTAAGCGGTAGCTAGAGCCTTTAGTGATTCCCACCCTTAATGGGCACAGGCCAATAAAAATAATTGCTATGGTCTGATTGTTGCGATTACGATTTAGATATCCCTGGTCGATACTGAATCCCATTCTTTGTCGTTAATGTTACAGATAATTTTGAAAATATTAAAATAAAACAGAAATTTCCAACGTCATCATCAGCCATCTGAAATAAAAGGCTAGTACTGATAATCAACCAAATGAACAATACCGGCTCCAATATTAGGTCCACCCATGAAGATGATGTAGTTACATTTTGTCTCTATAGCACAGACCTTGTGTGCGACGGAATTTGTTGTAGCAGCACTTCCTCAATGTTGTTCCCTCCTGTCTGTCTGCCTGTGTTGTACTCGCTCTCTGCCGCACGATGCTTTAGACAAAAATGCCTGCTCAGTGAAACATAGTAAATCACTCTGTCTTAGTTTTTAATTATACTTTGTGTATCAAATGAAATAATTTATTTAAATTCATGTCATTTAGGGAAACATAGCCTAAAAAACAGAAATGAAAAAATAAAATAAAATAAATACAAAGGAGTCAGCACGTACATTAAGACATATCATCAGCCTTAAGGGAACAAAGCAGCAGGGTACAGTATTTTTGTTTAAGTTGATGGTGGATTGGTTAACAGTTAACCCTGCTCATCTGCAGAGCTGGTAAAAAAGGATACTGCTGTGACTGCGCACAGCAGCAGCAGCCATTTTGTGCTGTAACATTCTCCGCAAGCGATCTGTCAAAGGGAAATGAGTGGGGGAGGGGCAAGTGAAGAGTAAGCTAGGTTGTTAGTAATCCAAATAACTGAGTACAGGGTTAGCTGTTTGTTATGTTGCTCTGATTCTTCTTTCTAGACTTTGCTCTTGATCGTTGCTCTTTGCCTAAATCAGAGCGCATGTTCATGGCAGAAGAGAAAGAAGCAGTCCACAGCATTAGACTTCTGTTCTTACTGGGAAACACTTTTGTATTTAACTTAAAAGAAATTAGCATTTTTATGCATTAGCAAGAAAAAGATCTTGCAACAGAGGCATAAGTTGGAACAGCTAGAGGAGAGAGTGTGTCACAGCTTCAAAGCCACAGCTGATGTATCTTCAATCTATTAAAATGAGACAAGATTTCACCAAAACTGTTAACCTATTTCACACAGGCTAATCTCGAGTCAAACTTCCAGCTACAGAGCTCAACCTGGTAAGAGAGCTTTGAATATGTCATTCACCCCTGTAGCTCCCTCACTTGTTAGTAAAACCCCCCTCTGCTGCTATGGTTCAGTCCGTGCTCGGCTGTAAAACTCCAGACTGGGGCTGATTGCTGGTGTGGGGGATGGGTGTTGGCGCTTTCTGTGAGGCTTGGGACTTGAGCACTGACTGTGTGCTAGCTAGAGCTCATTCGATCTGACTAAATCTGTAGTTACTACAAAGATGGTCCAGAGGTTGTCAGCATTGGAACAAATATAAGAGAGAGCAAACTGCATGCAGATATTCCGGCTCTGCAGTTAACCTAAAGTGTCATTATGACCGAGTCTTAGAAGAGCCTCCTGTAAACTACATGAATGTTTTACCTGTTTTTTGAGTTCTTCTAGTGAGTATTTAGCCTTTTTGTAGCCATAACATGAGCATTTCTCAGGAACGCATGGTTACAGCAATATTAACATGTGCTTGCTTGATTCACATGAAAACTCCTGGTTTTGCCCACCCCCACCCCTCCCTATTTTTCTTCCCTTTTTCCTTCTATCCAGTGATTGCTAGTCTCCTCTCGTTGAAAAGTACAGAGAAAAAAACTTGAACAGATCACGCATTCAGTGTTTAAGCAATGGTCGGATAAGAGGCAGTGCTGTAGGACAAGTGCTTGACAGTTTTAGTATCTTGAAGCAAAAGCTGATTTTTATATTAAAGTGTTAGCACCTCTGATATTTCCTCTACCAGCTCTGTCTAGATGGCGTACATCTACTTCAAACTCAGGATTTCACTACATCTCAGCTTGGCCTAAAGATGTATCTTGTTGAGCACTCCCATTAAGAAAATAGAAAATCAGCCTGGTTTGATGTGAACCGAAAAAAAACCAAACATACATGAGAGAATAAGCTGTCGTGCGAACACCTCAGACGTGGCTTTTGGCTCCATCTGGTTTCCTCCTTTCCTCAAAGCAGCAGACATGTAACTCATCATTCAGGGGAAACATGGTCAAATCAGGTGGATGAAGTGGTGCAGACTTGATTGCTTACAATTTCCTGATGGCTGTGAATGGGATTGATATGAACGGCACTGTAGGCTATCTTAAGTTACCAGCATATCAAAGTGATTGAAATTGAAATTGATTGCTGGCAGTTCAGACAGCCTCTATTTTGCACAAATGAGATTCTTGCTGGCTTGGTTAGAAAGCAGGGTTAAATCTCCATTTATGTTGATAACTTGTTCGTATTATTTAAGGATTGTGTCCACTTGAGTAGATGTCACCGGTAAAGTGATCCTCTGCTGCTACAGAACTGCAGCCTCATGCTTATTGCACTGTTGTTGAATGCATTCATTTTCAGAGGGTCTAAATTAGTCTCTTGGATTCTGTTCACAGAATTTCATCAAAACACTTTCTGTACCTCAATTCTGTCAATGATTATGAGAGACCGGAGTTTCTCCAATCACTGATGAGAAACAGGGTGCCTCTTCTACAAGTCAACAACTTAACCTGTCCTTGGACCGTGATCAGAAACTGAAGCCCTCAGATGAAGTTGTCACAGAGAGACCTCATAAACTTCACAGAGAAACGGTCATTACATCTTAGTCTAGTGGAGAGTTTTAAGTACCGTGCTCACCTGCTATCACAACACGTCCTCACTTTGAGATCATCATTCTTGGATATAGTGACCCCAACTGTCTGTCCTTGTAGCCTGGGACACATTTTTTACGAAACAGTCGGATAAAATTCGGCATATACACTCAGAATCCACATACTAAGAGAAGTCCACTTGTTACCAGATGACCAGATCACCTAGGACTTCTGATAGTTTGGGGTGTAAACAGGGTCTAGGAGTTGGTTAATTAGAGGAGCTCCTCATTTCTGACAGTGACACCTTTCTGATCTCTGATCTCTCTCATAGAAAGAGTAGGAAGTGGATCTGGATCTCAGTTCAGTCCAACCTGCTAGAACTGTCAGGAGGCATTGTTTACAGTAGCAATAAAAAGAGGACAGTGAAGAACTACAAAGAGCTGTCTAATAGCCCAGACATCACTCAGATGTGATGGTGCAAAAATCAAGTGAAACCTGGATTGGTGTAAAAGCCACGTCGAGGAGCAATTTTCAACATTAATGCTAAATTCTTACAGGCTAGATCAAGTCTTTCAGTCAGATTCTTTATAAAAAGAGTACACTTCTGGATTAAAGTTAATTACATCTTTCTGCATGATTAGTAGTGTGCATGCTATAACAGGCTGTAAGGGCTCTGTGTGGCTGCGCACAGCGGACCAGGTGGCCATTTTGAGTTGCAGTGGATCCAGATCCAGATGCAGACAGTGAGTGTGGGGGAGGGGAGGACTGCGCTCCATGCGCGGTAATGTTGGAATGCAGCCTTTGCTCTCACTGGCTAAAATCCGTCTTAAGGTTGAGTTTGTAGTCTCCATAGAAAATGTAAAAAAATTAACATCCTCTTTTTGATTTGGTTGTGTACAACTAAAGACCAGTAGTACCCTCTGTGTCTGACTGTCAGCTGGGTGTCAGGTTTCTTTAGCATTTGGTCAAAGCACTAAAAGCAGCCTAAGAAGGGAAAGCATTTTTAATTACTTGGTTATCTAAAAATTTTTTACCTGAAATATCATAATGAGCAGTTAGTCTTCCAACTCTCAGGGTGATCGATCTGATTTGCTCAGTGAACCCTGCAGTCACAGTGCTGAACAGCCACCACAAGGAGTGGGCTCTTCACAACAACAGGAACACTGAACTAGAATTTAGCTGTGAACTGTGACTTCCTCTGCAGATTCTACATTTCTATAAGCCAGTGATACTGTAAACTTTGGTCACTTTCCCCCCAACTTTCATGCGTACAGGGTATGGAGATTTCTGCAGTTAGACTGATCGTTTTTTTTCTTTTTGGAGGCGGAGTCTGAGAGAAGATCTGCTCATGTCTGTGCTCTGCATGCTGCTCGCAGCAGCGCTGGTGGCCATTTTGTGTTTCTGCACTAGAAGAAAGGAGAGCAGTGCTAAGAACGCAAGACATGGTGTTGTGTGCCCCCATAACAGAGCTTTTTATAGAGATGGATGAGGGTTACTTGGTGAGAATTGACTGTTACTACAAATATCATTTCCACTCTTGTTTTTCTCCAACATAAAATTTATCAGTTATAAATCACACTTGGTTCAGTTGTTACTCTGAATTAAAAAAAAAAAAACTTTGTGTTTGTGGAGAATTCCAGATACAAAGTTCAGAAAGGGAAATATTGATGCTCAGGTGTGTTTTCTTTGTTCCTTGCGAGTGGAGAAACACCCCCATGTCATAATGGTTTAGTCCGTGCAACAGCAGCTCTCCCTGCTGTGGGGGAGGGTGGGCAGAGAGAGCTGCTCACTGAGTAATGCTGTGCTCTATTTTTTTGCAGGTTGTAGCTAGCAAGGGACAGTGAGACTAAAAAAGCGGCATTTTCTGCTTGACAAACAAGACTGATCAAGCTGTTGTAATTTATAGTAAGATCATATTCAAAGCCTTGATACATTAGATATGGTTATTAAGAATATATATCTCTGTCTAACAAGTACATTTTTTGCTTATATAAGCCTTTTTTTTAAGGAAAGACACTGGGGGAAAAAATTACCTGCAAAAGCAAAGTGGCCAGGCTAATTATGAAAACTCCGAAAACTACTCTAAAACAATTAAAAAACTATCTTAGAGGACTCTGATCATTCAGTCTAATTAATTAATCAATCAGATATTATAGATACATAGTGAGGTTTTTGTTTTCAAAGCCCCACCCCCACTCTCTTCCTCTTCAAAAATGGTTTAGTCCATGTTTGACCAAGACAGGCTGTTCCAGAGAGAGAGAGGGAGATATGGTGTGTGTGTGTGTGTGTGTGTGTGTGTGTGTGTGTGTGTGTGTGTGTGTGTGTGTGTGTGTGTGTGTGTGTGTGTGTGTGTGTGAGTGAGTGAGTGAGTGAGTGAGTGTGTGTATGTGAGTGAGGGAGAGAAAGAGAGACAGAGTGAGAGAGAGTGAAAATAGGGTGGGGGAGGGTGGGTGCTCCCGCCTCTTAACTGAGTGTGTTGTGGGAATGCCATCTGGCGCTGGTTGTGCGCTGCTAGCTAGGCCTTGACTAAAGTGCATATTGTTCTTTTTTAAAGACAGATTGGCAAATTTTTCTTTGAATCTGTTTTGTTTTTCATAGGTAAAAAAATAAGAGGTGTTGGCCCTCTTTTTGTGAAGAAAAGTCTGTCAAAAAAATCATGTTTTTTGGTTGATTGAGAATGCCTTTACATGGCCCCTCCCCCAAAGATCCAGCTAAGCCATGTGATCAAGTATTTCAGCTTTCAATATAAAGCCATTGTTTCTTGTTTTTCATGTCTACCATTGCATTTCATAGTTATCTTTGTAAATCTGGCCTCTGTTGGCTGTTGTAGACTTTTCATTCGACATTTTTTCTAGTTGCAAACCGTCTTTTGCATCTAAAAGTAAAAAAAAACTATGTTTAAGTCTGTGTCTGTTGTTAAATTGGGAGACACGATGACGATCCCTGTGGAGACTGTAATGGGTGCTAAGAAAAGGACTATGTGCTGTGGTGATTTCTGAACTCGGAACATCCAGCAAAAGTAAAATTGTCAATGCTACTGAACTGTCTCTGCTTTTTTGAACGAGGAAAGATTTGCTGTGCTTGTGCTGACCTTTTTATTGAAAGACAGCCCCATCTCAAGTAAGATAGTATCCAGCAAAGAGAGACTCCTTGTGGTTCGTCTGTTTAGACACTGAAGCAGATGGATGTTTTTGAAGGCTCTCTCAAATGTGTTTAATCAGGGATGGATGGTTGATGGATCAGCTGTCAGTGAAGTCATCACCGTGCATATCCTTTTTTAAATTTTGCAGAAGAGCTGCTCAGTTAGCCTTCATCACAAAAAGAGTGCTAAAAGGTGAGATCATATTACACTCTCAGTCACAGTAACCTCCACAGCGCTCAGCGTTCAAATCACTTTTGGCCGAGGCTCAGCTTATTCTTAGCTGAACGGCAGCATATACTCGGTTGATGGCAGTGATAGCATCATCCTGTATGTTTACATTTGAGATAAAAAAAATGGTCAAAGGCTCGGCAAAGAGACAAGAAGGAGCAATTGGAATTAAACAGCTGAGTCAGACTTTTTCTCATTTTGTTTCTAGATGGACTATAAAGAGAGTTTTCTGTTAAAGCACCAGAATGAGTTTTCAGCTGATTATAGATTGAAACATCGCTTTTTATTCTAAGTCAGTAGGTGCTTTCCTCTATTTAAACAAACAGAAAAATGAAAGTAAAGCGCTGCACACTGGAAACATTTCATCTCAGAAGTCCTTGACAATTTATTTATCATCTGGCTTTTTTTTGCTTTTAGTATTTTCATAAAACAGATCCCCCCCTAACTTTTTTCGGAATGGTTTAGTCCGTGCTTGCTGTAGCTTTCCATAATGAGGACTACTTGTGCTAGAGTTGGGGGATGGGTGTTGCTATGCAACAGTCTGTGCAGTCTTATTTCCTCTGCCTGTGCGCTGCTAGCTTGGGTGGATATTGATGATCACCACGCTACACGAGTAGTTTATGACTCTTCAAATGATATGTGTGCACCTTTGGTCTAAATATACCCTGCAGTTGGTAGATGTCTGAAAGAAAAACAATCACCCAAATTTTTTTCTTTTCATGTTTTACATGTTTTCACACTGTTGTATTAAGCATTTTTTATCAAGGGTTCAGTAAATATGTAGTAGGCATGTGTAGGCCACATGCCCTTTAGACTACCTCCTCCCAGTAGGAGCGAGATGGACTAGTCCTACTAGTCCCTCCTCCTTTCTTTTATGTTCTCTGCTGGCCTGTAAGCCGTTCCCTGCTCCCACAATCAACAAATACATGGAAGGCCTCAATCCCACACGTCCTGCTGAAGGTGGACATTTCTTTTCTTTTCACGCATGTGTTAACATTTTTCACTCTCATTTCAATCTAATTCAGTTTTTTGGTCATTGCAGCCTCAAACTCATTTCGAGCTCTTGACACTTGAACAGAGGAAGAGATTTAGCTGCCTTTTCTCTTGAACTAGAGAAATTTGTTGAAGATGCTTTTTCAGAGGGTGTGTAGTCAGATTGCGGTATGTTAGCTGATCACCAACACTTAGGGGTAGTGCTGGGCGATATGGAAAAAAATGTATATCACGATATGGATCATTTTATATCACGATAACGATATATATCACGATATAGCTATGGTATGCTTTCAGTTCTATGAAAAATTTAAGTGTATACAGCTGCACTAGTACAGTACCAGTACAAGACCAGCACTTAAAACTAGAAAAATGAATAAACAAATACGTGGCTGAAGTGCGTTCATGTCTGTGCTCACCCAAAGTTATGTAACACTTACAGAAAACGCTGATAGTGTGAGCCGAAGCACTCCATAATAATAATAATAATAATAATAATAAATTTAATTTGTAATGCACTTTACATTTACAAAGAAATCTCAAAGTGCTACAGTACACAGTAAAAAAAGAGCAGCAACAATAAAAAAAAGCAATAGAATGACAGTCACAGATTAGCATAAAAAAGAATTAAAAAAAAATAAAATATATAGAGTTGCAATGTAAGAGGCAAGGTAGTAAAAGCATAAAGCATAGAGGAAAACTAACCAAAGGCTTTATTAAAAAGGTAGGTCTTTAGGGCTCTTTTGAAGAGGTTGTTCACACTGCTAGATGTTTCTCCTCCAAAGCTGCTCTCTGCCTCCATCATTGTTTACTTTACTCTTGAAGCACGTAGCAAGACCCGAGCATGAATCCGAGCGCTTTATTCGCCTATCAGGGGCAGACAGGTAAGGTGATTTGATTCGCCACGACTCCAGAAATGATTGAAAAACTACAGAATGTCACAAAATTACGTTTC
The DNA here is from genome assembly GCA_962446985.1 of Xyrichtys novacula. Taxonomy (NCBI): domain Eukaryota; kingdom Metazoa; phylum Chordata; class Actinopteri; order Labriformes; family Labridae; genus Xyrichtys; species Xyrichtys novacula. The sequence continues at coordinate 29,284,698 of OY660866.1, read as the reverse complement.
CTCGCTGCTGGCTTGAAGGGTACAAATGCGCAGCCGCGCTCCCAGCTGACAGGAAGTCAAACCGCTGTTGTAGTTCTTTTGTGTTGCTAGCGCGGTCAAGAGTGTTTACTCTCACTGAGAGATGACTACAAAAATGGACGCACCTGTTCATCTGGTTGTTAAACACGGCTGAAAAAGATCATCTTTTCATGTTGTTCCCGCTCCTGCCCACTCCCGTTGCTTTTTTTCCCGTCCCGTCCCGATCAAGAGATTAATAAAAAAAATGACTCCCATCCCGCGGGAATCACGTGACCCACGGGAATTCCCGAAAAAAGTCATCCTCCACAGGGAAGGTCCCGGAGCAGATGAAACAGGTGCCGGAGCGGCTGAAATAGGTCCCAGATCCGATCAAAAGAGGTCCCGGATCGCGCTCTGACTTGCTCCGGCACAAATTAAGCACTGCTTACAATGATCCCCTCACGTGTGTAACCCAGGTAACCCGCAACGGCGGGAGGCGCTGGACATAAAGAGGGCACGTAAAGCGGCGTCATGTCGCAAAATCGAAAGAGAAATGCGAGCCTACATGTCAACGCATCCTTTTCTTTGTAAGAAAATATTGTTTTCTTTCCCGTTCGACACCAAATACACTTACTGAATGTGCAATTATTGTTGTTGTTACTATGAATCATCTGATGGCACAAGCTCTATGGATTAAATACAACCTATCGCCCGAAACGATAAGAATAAAAATGGCACGATAGACATTTTCTATCGTGCCAACGATATATATCGTCCAATCGCCCAGCACTACTTAGGGGTATAACCAGGAGTAGGCATGTCAGTTAAACACACTTGATCCTTGGTTACACTCATCTTTTGGCTCAGTAGCAGAAGTTGTAAACTTGGTTCTTGTTCCTTCTCTGAAATGTTGCTGCATTTCAAAGATCGAAAGATTGTATTCAGATGAATGTGCAACTGCTACTTTCTTCTGTCAGATGTTGTGGCGAGTCAGTTTATGCAGTGTCCATGAGATAATGTTTATGGTGTTGTGATCAAGGTCTTTGAACAGGAGTCCGGATCCTCTTAATGTCCCCAACAGGACTGTTTGTAGAGGGATTTGTGCAGGTTTAAAAAACAAACAAAAAAAGATATGGCCTCATGTGGCATACTTATGAAATAGACTGTTTGTGGTTTTGTTTGAGTTCAATGTGGCGCTTCTCCCTTCAGTCGCCCACAGGGTCAACTGTAAGTGACCCTGTGGGACTAAAATATTGAGTGCTGGTGCAGCAAGAGTGAAACAGATAGGAGTTGAAGCAAAAGTTTGGACAAGTTCTTGAGAGCCATACGTCAAATCCAAATCCCCTGAAACATTCTTGTCTGTACCAGCTCTCAGACATGTATCGACATCTATCAAAGGTGGAATAGATGTTACTTCTTGTTTTACATATGAAACACAGAGGTGCTGCTCTTGCTCTTCCTAAGTTTTTATTGTCTTCTGTCTTTTGATGTGCCTCTGAACTGTTGCAGGAACAAAACTCTAACTTTCCTGTCCAAACAGACTTGAACTTGACTCCTGCTGACCTTGCTTGTTGTCCTGCTGGCCTCTCATTTGGTGAGAGAGAGTCGCTTGTCTGGTTGTGCAAAGCCATAAAGTCATGGTCAGCCGCTGAGCAACATGTCATCAGTGTTAGATTGTGCTGTCAACAATATTAAGAGGAAAAAAAAAGACTTTCAAGCTTTGAGATGAAACAGCTGAAACTTCTCTGTGGTTAATCTTTCTGGTACCTCCAGCTTGCATGACGGCTTATGTGAGACCGTGTAAGATCTCTAATGTGTAGCTACTCTTCTTTCACCTGGTTAACCCCAGATTATCCAAACTAGAAATACTGATTTAATAAGCAGTCATTCGTGAGGTTTATGTAAAGGATGTGGATTGAAGCTTTTTCATTATCGCCTTTTAAAAAATGCACCAAAGTACTCATTTAACACCCCACCCAATCTTTGCGTGCTTCTCTAACACAAGGAGAGATTGAACGAGTCAGGCTCAGCAGAGGACTTATGTGCTGCAACTGCAGGTAGACCTAAATACAGGGATGGTTTGAACAACTTTCACCAGCCCGAAAAATATATTTTTGTACTTTTCATGGTGTTTTGTTGTCTAACAAGAAAACACAACATTTAAAAATCTTTGTTTTTGAACTGAGCAGAGGATAAGCTGACGCCTGCAGTCGAGGAGATGATTGTGTATGATAATCTAAAAATGAGTGTTTTTATCACGTTATTCTTGGCTTTACTTTTTTTTTTCATTATTTAGCTATTTTTAAAAATTTTTACATTTAGTTCACTAATTCAACTTGCCCCAGGCTGATAAATGAAGAACCTAGTGGCAGGATGTTGCTGCAACCTGATCCATTTGTTAGAGGATCCTGTTCAGCTAGCTACTGAGAGCTCAGAGTAGCAGCCCACAGCAGAGCTATCAGCCATTTTGAGTTCTGCACAGAATCCAGGCGCAGTAAATGAGGCCGTAGGATGGGGGAGGGGACGGGCCCAGCGTGCGCAGTGGCAATAACATTGGAATGTAAAACGGACCAGTGATCGTGTTTGTGATCCACATAGCTCTTGATTTATGCTGATTTTTTATTTTGGTATCTAATATATCTGATCTTTCTTATCTTTCTTATGCTCCTCTAAATCTTGATTTTAAATCTGTCAGCAGAAAAGTGGGAGTTTTCAAGGAGACACGGTTGCTGATATGAAAACAGCAGTTGTGCTTATGCGCCACCACTTTGTGTCCTGCTTTCACACATGCGACACCCTTTCTTAGCAAAATATAACTGGCTAAATAAAGCAAGCCTCTGTCAGCCGCAGTCCCGCAGATATATACACTGCACCATCAGGAAACATTAACAAGATTTCAGAAAGAAAAACTGAAGCAGTGGATTGCTTTTCACCAGATAAGATTTTATAGATTATGTGAAAGACAGGCTGTCGTCCCTGCACTGAAACCGATAAAAATAGCTTGTTATATATGAAGATTTCTATCATTTATAGTGAAACATTTAATAGTGTTTAATGTATCACACAGACCTCAGACAAGCAGTCTACATTGCTGAAAACTGTGTGTGTGTGTAGCTATGGATTGTCAAGTGAGTTTGTACAAAGCCTGTCTTCTTCTGTTTGACACTCCTGCTTCCACATCTCAGTTTGGACCTTTTTTTCTTGTCATCACTTTTGTGTGCACTTTGGTTAGCATACCACAACTGTTTTTGAATTCTCTAGATTGGCATGGTTTAGCTGTTGATAGCTTTTTTTTGGGTTGATTGACGGCTGTAACTGGAATGGCTGAAAACGGCATCATTTGCTGAAAATTGAATTAAAAGAAGAGAATAATGCCCAAGAAAGCAAAAGATTACAAGCTGTTAGATTTACTATATAGTCATCAACATAACTTCATTATAGTTTAAATAAATAAGCGGTGACCCTTAAAAATAACAATTTCCTTTTGAAGGCAAGGGCTCAGTTATAGCTCGGGGGGTAGAGATAGAGTGCTTCATTAGGATGAGCTAAATTTATGGTCACACTTTGATTTGCTGGGTGTGATGGTTTCACACACTGCCGATGTTGTGTCGAGCTGTAACATACAGTATTTAGTGCTCACTCATCTGAAAAAAATGTCTTTTTTTTCCACAGGTCGTGGGAGAATTCTGGGGGTAAATCTATGACCAGGAACCTTTCGGCCTGAAGGTGAGTTATTAATAGATGATTTATCACGTGTAGGAACTGCGTAGTACTTCGCATCAGTGTCCATATTTGTTTGCTAATAAAATGCCTCATGGGAATTTGACTGCAGCAAAGCACAGTTTCCTGCTTCACACAGCTTTAATTCTTCATATTTTTTACTTCCATTAAAAGTAGCTCAGACATCACAGACACATGTGACTCTAAAGAAGAGAACTAGCATTAACATTGCTGTTTTTGCAACATCAGTTGAATGTACGGACTATCTTTCCTGTTTTGCATGGCCTCTTTACTGCTGCCAACACAGCCTCATTCTGGCCGTTCTGATTCGCTGAGTGTTGAACCAATAGGAATGTGGGGGGATGGGAGGAAGGCTGGGTAGCTGCTGTTGTTAACTTCACATTCCTTCTGTTCTCTGGATCGGGCTTAGGTAAACATGAGATCTATGATTAATCATGGAATCAAAGAAAACTGAATTTGTCCTAGCAGTTCAGGCTTTTCTGACAGACATGAAAGATAGCTTTTTAGCTTACTGAGCAGTATCTGCACAGCTGTCTCTGATGGATCAGTTAGAGCAATGTGTGATCAGGGAATCAGAATCTGTTAGTTAGCTTTATTTACTCAAAAATAATATTGTTAAGATTTAGGCTGTTGAAAACTGTCAGGTTTGCAAATCCCTGTAAAAGAACCTTCTAGAAAAGAACAAAGAAGGCCACAGGGCTCTACAGTGACCTCCAGTGGTTTTTCCGAAACTCTGCAGCCACTGTTTAATGCGATAAGTCAAGGACAGGTTCATAAGCTGAAGAGAACAGGCAGTTAACCCTTGCCGTTGTCACTGTGGTTTTATATGCATTTTTGACGCATCTAATTCTCCCGTGTCACTCCACAGGCAGCTATGGAAGTTGTTGTGACAGAGGAAAAGAAGAAGATTTTCCGGGCCAGGAAAACCATGAAGATCAGTGATCGCCAGCAGCTAGAGAGTCTTCACAACACTTTGTTAACAGCAGCTCCTGGTTTGTCTGAGGGATCCTCGCCACCTCTGATGAACGGCACGCACAAGGAGGATGGACCAAAAGAAGAGGACAGAGATCAAAACAACGTGAACTCGCCCGATGCAGCGTCGCCTGCTTCTCCCGCCTCTTCGGCTCCTCTCCTGTCCTTGAATCTGTCCCCTTCACCTGTCCCTTCACAAGGTTCTTCACCCAAGGAGGACGCTCCTCACTCTCCTAATTCGCCATTCCACTCTCTGAACTTTGAACTGAAAAAGATGGAGGAAGAGGGGGAGGACAAGAAAGTTTCTTCAGCCTCCTCTTCAAAGGAGTCGGCATCAAAAGAGTCCAAGGGAAACCAGGAAACGGACAATGGTGATGTCCCAGAAGAGGAAAAGAAAAAGGTAGAGCTGAGAAATGTTATATAACTGTTTTCACAATGCAGTGTCTTGACTATAAACGGCTTCTCTTCAGTCTGTAAAAGTTTCGGTGCCCAAAGCCATTTAGTTAATCGTTGGTTCACTATGCTCTCTTTCAGGAGGAACGAAAAGCAGCAGGAGACCCATCTAAAGATTCTGCGAAAGATTCTGTCAAAGGTTTGGATTCAAGTTCGTCTGAGCCACCTCAAGTGTCCAGTGGTACACAACCAATGGATACAGATAATGACACTACAAAGACCAATGACCCTCAGACCTCTAAAACAAAAGGGGAGAGGCCTTCCTCCACCATACCTTCCACTTATGACTCCTCTCCTCCTTGTCCCTCATCTCCCCCAGCTTCCTCCTCTTCCGGGGACGTAAAACAAGAAAAGGACATCAAATGTGAGAAAAAGGAAAAGGAGGACAATAAAGAAGACAAGAAGAAAGCGTTGACGACTGCAGAAAAGATGGAGGTGGACTCAGTGAAAGTAGAGCCAAAGAAAGAAAAAACGGAAGTTAGACAAACCACAAAACTAACCCGGCCCTCGTCGACTCCGCCCTCTAATACAGGTATGACAGCGTCCAGTTGATAACTTCACTGAAAGCGGTCCAATGAAATCTAGAAGAATGACGTGAAAGTGGAAATGAAAGACGTATCATTGAACATTTTTACAGTTAGCGTGGGCTAATTTGTGATAACGGGATTGGGACAACTGTTAAATCCTCACATCCTAGTAATCATTCTCAGTCTTAAATCCAAGGTCCCAGGCTAAAAGAAGATGTGACTTAATGAAGTTTTACCCTATTATGAAAAAACCTGGAAAGCATTAGTCTGTTTTCAGGGGTAAAGTTGTGTACTACCTGTCAGGTTAATCATTTCTGATGGTGCTTTTGGAAAACACAGCAGCATTTGTAATGTCAGAACTCTTACAACCTCAAAAGGAAGTCTGCAAAGTAAAACTGTCACTTCCTTAAAAATTAGATAATTTCAACACTCTTCTTCTCTTGGATGAATTTTAATTATTTTCTGATTAGTTTCTGATAGAGGTCCAGTTCGTATCTGATGCAGATTTGGTTGGAGCTTCATTTGTTTCCTGTGAATAATACCTGTGAAGACATGCACACAAACGATTAAGGCCAATGAAAGGCTTACATGGGGTGACAAGCAGGAATTTGTTTATTCAATCTCAAGCAGCACAAGAGGAGAAGGGCTCCACATCAGGACTGAAGCGCACTTTATCAGAGGGTTTCGAAAATGGCGATCAAACGTTCAAAAGAGAGGGGAAGAGGCTAAAGGTGGAGCGTGGCGAGTTGGAGGCACAACTGGAACTGAAAATCACTGCAAAAGCTGGCGGTCACCACAAACTAGAAAGGGTTTGTATGTTAACTCTGTCTTTCAACAAACATCCAAACCAGCAAAACTGCTCTGAATTTTCTACAAAACTGATTGTTTTCTCGCTTCTTATCCCTTTTTTTTCTCAGATTGTGCAACAGCTGGTGGATGAACGGTTGAGGGTGTTGGAGCTGACCATTTTTGAGAGACATTTCACAGAGCTCAAGGACAGGGTAGACAAAATCGACTGTGCCACTAAACACCAAACCGCCATTAACACACTCCAAGTGAGTTAACTGTGATTGTTGAAATGTCAAGTACAGCTGTCTGTAACCACACCAAATCTGGTATTGAAAGGCACAGCTCTGAAAGCTGCTTTCTAACATTTTTTTTAGGCCAAGATAGCGCGATTGGCGAAGAAATTTGGAGAGGCCAATCAAGCATCAGAGAACAAAAGGAAAAATGAGGCAAGGACAGTTTTTCATTCTGATGTGTGCAGTTGCGACTGGTTTTTAAGGTTTTTTCTTTGTGTAAATTAACAGCACAGCATCTTTCTTTCATAGGCCCTGGCTGCTGCTGCTGCTGCTGCTGCTGCCGCCGCTGCTAATGCTGCCAAGACTGTTACTGCTGCACCAGGCACTCAAGCTCAACGGTAAGTGTACCATGAATTTAGCAGTGAGGTTTACAGATCACCTCCCTGAAAGTTACATGTTTACGAAACTATTTGATTCTGTGATCAAATAGATCAACTATTTAGATATTAGGAATTCACAGATTTACTGTATCAAAACAACTTGCACTGTAGCATTTTATATGAAAATGATCTGGACTTTGTGTGAACGTGACAATACTGGACTGTAACCAGAGCGACACACAGAGCCGTCCGTTGCCTTGCCATTGTCCCAGAGTGCTTTCTGTAATCACAGACGGAATCTAGACTCAACAATTTTCGAGTAAAATAGTCCTACGGGTCAAATCAAACAGATTTCGTGGCCTTTGTCGGTCTGCCAAGGTTGCCTTTCTTTGTACTCTTTAACTCCAGAGATCTATCTAAACCGGTTTGGAATGAACAAACACATGCCAGTCTATAGTTTGGGTACTCGCGCCCCAAATAACCCCAACTGGGTCCAGGTCCTGAGTCTTGTGACGTTCTACAATGTGAAGTCTGCGCATTCCCTCGGGCAGTGCAGAGTGTAGTTAAACTGCACCTCTCTTCCCAACAGCGAGCTGTGCCAGCAGACAATAGAGCTGCAGCCTAAGGTGCCCAAAGGGGAAGTGGTGCCCCCTGTTGGTGAAGCCTGTGCGCTGTCTATCGAGAGGAAGAAAGAAGCAGAGAAGATGGAGGAGGAAGAGGACATGCCACCTCACATTGCCTTTGCAAATAAGCTGGAAGAGTACCATGAGGGGAAATGCAGAGCAGACATAAAACTTAGAGTAATCTCGTCCAACTTGGAGAATGTGCTCTACCGAAGCTGCAGGAAAAGCTCGGGGTTTCCGCGGTCCGACCGCTTTGCTTCTTACATTTTTCGCTACTTAGTCCCATATGACATCTACTGTCAGTGGGTGGGAAAGGTCAATTATAATGGGATGTTTGGCAAGGGGGCTCTGCCAAAAAACTTGAGAAGGACAATCCGGATGCACATGGAGCGCCGATTTCCTTCACTTACTTGTGATGCCTGGAGAGGGATCCGAGGTTCTATCAATCGAATACTGCGGATCAAGAGAGGACCAGAATTTTTCAGAGAATACGACGCAAGAACTATGTTAATTTGAGTCTTTATTACAGAAGCAAACTGGGACAGCTGCAAGTATTTAGTTATTGAAAGTTGAAAGTTGTCATTTTTTTCTCTAAATACTCTGGGACTTAATCCCATCAGCGTTCATAATCTCTTTTGTTCATATTAAAAGGAGCGTGAAGTTGCGGACACTTGTACAAAGTAGGCTGTGGAGTTGGCCCCAAACTTGACAACATTGAGTTATTTTTTTTTAAATGCTTGTCAAAAAATCTGTAATTTACTTCAATTAGAAGATGTCATCTCACCACCAGTTGTTAGTGATGACTGTATAAAATGAAATGGAATAAAGTAAACTGCCAGCTAACCTCTTTGACTCAGCTGCCTGCTGTGAACATGAACAGCTCTAAGTATAAGCAATCTTTTCAAACAGGCCAGTTCGGACGACTATGGAGGTGAAGCAGGTTGCAACTGTTTCTTCGTCCAGCACCTCTGGTGAGTAGCAGCAAGAATTTTTTTTTTTCAATGTTGTTTTGATTTCTGTGCACACCATTGAACCATTACAAGAACATTCAGCGGTGTCACTTTAAAACATCAGAGCTTTAAGTCCAAGCGCTGTACCTTTTAAATACAGCTCTCAAACTTTCTTCTTGTGTTAGTTCTTTCTGTTCCACAAGTGCAATCACGCTTAGAAGCATTGCCTTTATGGTTAAACATAGTGGAGCATGTTTCCCCATATCAATCAATATTTCAGGCAAATCCTTTCATAGTATATGTATAATAGAAAAATTAAGACTCAAAGTTTCTTGCTTGTTTACAAAATCATGTGATTGGTTTGAACTGAGTGATAATACATGCCTTTGGTGTTTGGCATATTAGGTAAGGTTTAACACTGGAACTGCCAAAACTGTCTGACAGACCATTTGGGGTTTTTATTGAACGATAACTGTTATTAGAGAAAAGGAAATAAAAGTGTCACAACTTGCTAGCTTCCCTGCGTTTGCTTGTAGTGTGCAGTTTTAAGTCAGTAGGGTTCTGAAACCGAATTTTACTTCCGACCGGCATCGCAGTCATATTGATGGCAACTGAAAAATGACATACTCCGCTGGCGCGTTTCCTTCAACCATAGTCCAATTATGCCTTTGCACATATTCTATATTTATGCTTGGGAATATCAAAGAGAGGCGGAAAGAGGGATACAGACAGACACATCAAGAAGACAAACAATGATGAGATGATCACAAAAAGATCCTCAGAAGACGCTCTGGCGAAGATCCAGGAGATGAGTGTGGGGGAGTCTGATGGAGGAGAAATTTTCAGCAAAAGTGAAGTGGACTGGATTCAAGAAGATGAGAGTTCAGACTCTGAGCTCGAACCCACACGACCAGAACTTAATAAAAAGGCTGTACCAGATTCCCCATCAGCTGCCGTTTCCACTCCAGGTAGGGATTATCATTCATACTGTTGTTTTTTTTTTTCATCTTATAAACGGTTTTGTTTAGAATAAAGCATTGATGAGACTTAAGAAGGCTTCAGTACAGAGAAGCCCTTTGACAAACTGAATGGCTACAAACTGCCACATCTTGTTAATTCAAATAGTAAAGGCTGTGAACAGCCACATTGGCACTTGCGTCATTTTTCGGGTAGAACTATAATCCAACTAGAAAGCAGTTTATGTGAATTTTTTTAATGTGAAATGCAAACAATTGAGAATAAGCAAGGATGTAACTTCTTTGCTGAGAATATACATAATTTCTCAACAGTGAACAGACCAGATGACAAGACTGTGGCAGGACTACCTGAAGGGTAGAAATATTGCTTAGTTTTTTTAGAAATAGAACTTAGTTTTTTTCTTTTGTATGATTTTGAAAGTCTTGAAGTCTCTTACAAGGAATTATTTTGTGATTTGTAGATCTTTGTCAGTGTGAGTGGGGGATATGGTACTATCTGGAAAGCCATCAGGTTAAGAGTACAGTCAAGGAGTCAGCAGTGCTTATATACCCTCAATGAACCAGTGGGACCAACAGTTTTTGCCAAAGAAAACACTTAAGACGCTTTGAATGCTTTCTTGTGCTTGCTGGACAAGAAGATACTGCAACACGTACGAATCTGCACTGTGGCCAAGGCACACCAAGTTGGCGAGGACAGTTCATGGAATCTCTCTGTTGCTGAGCAGAAGGCCTTTATTGCCCTGGTCTATGTGAGAGGAGCCTACAAGAAAAACAGAGAGTTGGAGAGTTTCTGGTCCAAGGAATGGGAACTGGCTTTCTTCAGAGGCACAATGCCGAGAAACCGCTTCAGGGAGATCATGAGCTACTTGCGCTTTGACAAGGAGCATGACAGGCACATCCATCTGTGCAAGGACAAGTTTCCGTTGATGTGGGTAATGTTGTTGTGAACAACAACATTACCTGAGCAGCTGTTTCCTACAAAAGTACACTGCCACTTGAAGCAGTACATGGTGAACAAGCCTGAAAAATTTGGTATCAAGTTCTGGTTAGCTGTAGATGTAAAGACCACCATATTTTTTGAACGGCTTCCCATATCTTGGCAAAGATGACAAGCAACAAGCTCATCAATGTCTGAGAGAGTGTGGCGATGATGTTTGAACCGTATGTGGGAAAGGAAAAGAATGTCATCATGGACAAACGTTTCACATCCCTCAACCTGGCCAAGGATCTACTACATAAAAACACCAGTCTTCTTGGTACAATTAACACGACCAGACAGGAGCTTCCACCTTCCAACCAGCAGCAGAAAGGAGAGCTGTTCTCCACCATTCATATACACCCCTGATCTCATTCAATGTCTTACGGTGAAACGCGCAGGATCTCCTTTGATCTCATCAAGTCTTGCACGAATTGTCGGTAATATATCGGTAAGCGCTTCTCCTCCGCTATCGGGAGCGGATTGGATCCGGTGGGCACTGCATGCTTGCGTTTTTGATCTGCCTGCCGTTTTGGAGCGGAGTGTAGTGGATCTACATGATGGAATCCTGTCTTAAGAGTCAAACACTTTTGCCTAAAGTGCGTGTGGAAGTGCTGATCCTGCCTTTTTGTTTGCACATGATGTTTCGCAGTTATTCTAGAAGTTCTGGTTTTTTGACAAGCTGGAATTAGTTATATCAACAATCTTGTGCCACTTCTTTATTCACCTATGTATGTGCAAGTTTGAGTGGGTTTGTAGGCTATGTGTGCTTGTGAACGAGCATTTACGAATAAAACATTTCCTTATTTTGGTGTGACATCTCTTTTATTCTTCAGTTTTTATTAAACCCGTAACACAATACTGATAGTCAAAGTGTTATACATCACTATACAAAATACCTTGTTAATCAAAATCTGCTATTGGTGTATATTTGAACCCAAACAATAAAAATTCACATGATGGTCTGGCAGACTTTAAAAGGGGTTGAAATCTTGGTGCTCTGAGTGTTAAAATAGCATAAATCTGGGTCGCAAACACCAGATGAGGAAAATCAGGAGTTGTGTTTCTGGGTTACTACAGTCTTATGCTGACTGATGTATGTTAGCTGTACATCAAAGAAGGAGAAACTTATTCACTGAAAGCTGACAAACATCCTTTCGAATTCTAAAACAAACTATCTTTTCTGTTTCCCTTGCAAAACCAGTCACCCAGGCTCAACCAGTTCTTGCCACAGCTTCAGTCCAAACACCCACCTCTACAGCTATGGTTACACAAGCCCCCATCCTTCAGCTGATCACCTCCAGCGCCAACGCTGGCTCCACCTTGGGTGCTGGCATAACCACTCAGAGTACCGCAGGCACCTTGTTGCTGAAAACAGCTGCAGGAAGCAACATGATGACTACAGGCCAGCCACTCCTCATCCAGTTGCCTTTATCAATGACCAACGGCCAGGCAGGAACGCTGGTCAACATCCCCGTCTCCTCCCTGTCTGCAGCTAGCTCTCTTACCAAGGCCAAAACCACTGCCTCCACCGCCACTTTTATAATCAAGCCTGCTTCAGCTATCACCACGGCACCAGCATCCGTCCCTGCAGCTGCCACTGTCCCAGCGCTTCAGGCCTCTGCTGGTCAGATGTCGTCCACCCAAATCTCTCTCGCTCGTGCCGTCTACCAGGGAGGTGCTGGGGGGATAACGACACCCAACGCAGGAGTTTCTGTGACAACAGCCAGGACACCAGCTCAGTCTGTCTCTGTAGCAGGAGCAGTTTCTTCAGCCTCTTCACCTGCAACCTCTGGTCCAGCAGCAACAGGCTCAACTGCTCCAGGACCGCCACAAGGAACATCACTGACGTCCAAGACAGGTAGAGTGTGCTTTGATATTAAGACCATGGCATTAGAACTATCTGGATAATTATGGGTCGTTCTGGAAATGTCACCATATTTCTAAAATGTCAATTTTTTTTATGATGTCATGCTTGTAAGGAGCTGAAATGTTGGACTTGAAAGGAGAATGTCATTGTTGTGCTTTAGGTTTTAATTTTGACTATCTTTACATCACATAGTTAAATTGAGGTTATCAGCAATGAAAAGATGCTGGACAGTAAACATCAGGGACATCAGGCCATTTTTCCAAGAAAACAAAACAAAGGTTTAAAAGGTTAGCAGGGTCAGGCCTTGTTAGTACTTACATGGGAGGCTGCCTTTGAGTACAAGGCACTGTAGGTCTTTTAGTTTTCTTTGTGGATGCGAGAGGAGCTGCTGCTGCTTCTGCTGCTGTGGAGGGTTGTCTTTGTTCAACTGAAGTTCTTTTTCAAACATAGTGAAAATAATTATGTGTCAAGTGTACTCTTCTACATGCAACATACATATACCTCTAATATTCCAAGGTTCTCTCTTCTAAAAGCCTCTAGCCTGCAGCACATCTCACATTTGAAAAAACAAACATACAAGCATTCTTACTTCCTGTTTGTATTGTCCAAGGTAACACTGTCAAACAGCACGCTTCTGTTAGCTGGATGGTGCTTTAATACTAATATTAGCTGTTGTCTAATGATAGCCAGCAGTGATAGTTACTGAGCATTTCGTTTACTTTAAATTGGGCCCTGATGTCTTTTGTGGAACTATCAAAAATATTTGAATGACGAAACATCAGATTTTAAAATTTCAACCTGAAGCACAGAAATATGGCATCATCTTCTGATGACGGGGTTTGGGTTTTCCCACCCTGACTGTAACATCAAATGTTTTTAGCTTTTTTTTTTTTTCAATTAATAACAACTTTTAAAAAAATTATTTTCCATCAGATAACCAAGCTTCAGGATCCACTCCATCCAAAACAGCTGCTGCTGCTGCAGCACGACCCAAAGGCTCTGTGATTGACCTTACTGAGGACGATGATGATGTGCAAGGTAAAGGTTACACTATTACCTTTTTTATGTCTTAAAGTTTACTTTCTTTAAAAGCAGCTCTAAATAAATGTTTGATACTGAATATTTTTCTTCTCCAGTCACAGGAGTCAAAAAGGCCACCACCCCAACTCCATCATCCAGCCAGCGTCCCGCCCCAGTTATCAGCATCCCTAACAGTAAGAAAGCACGATTATTCACTTTGATAAGTGGAAGAACAAACTCTATGAGATGTAGTTACCACAGCTGGAGTGTACATGTTGTTTACAATTCAGATATGACAACAGAAAAGAAGCGTTTATACACAGGAGAGTCAAATGTCATAACTGAGGTTGACTCCAAATCCTGGCTATTTGTCATTTTAATCAGTGCGAGGAATACATTAATTCTAAAATAAAACGGGTAATATAAGATTCACCTAAATTTTTTATCTTTGCCTTGTCCACAGGTGCAGGAGCAAGGTCATCCCCGCAAACCACTCAGAGCTCTACCAACAATCCTCATGTAACGGTCCACCACCGCCCCCCACAGGTGAGGACACAGAAGTGTATTTTACATGTTGTGTACAACATAGTTTTTTTTGTAGTAAAACAGCTCCAAGTTCTCAGTTTGATTACACAGTATGTGACTATTTTTTTAAAGCTCTTTTCTGACATGCTCTACCGAACATGTCTGCTATCGGCCCATTACTCAGATTTTTAAAGCAAAAAGCTTCAGCGGACATCTGATTTAAAATTGAGGGTTTACTGGTTCAGCTGTTGAGAACCTTAACTCATGTGAATGTCCAGACCCTCCTTTCATACAAATGGTCCCCTTGATGTTTTTTAAATTGCACAATAAATAGTAAGAAATCTTGAAATTACTTGTTAAGTTTTTTGAGACCTTAACTCATACCATTTTTCTCTCTTACAGGAATCAGCGGTGAAATCCCGCACTGCCACGAGCGCAACACCCAGGAACCCCAACCTGTCGCTGCCTCCTCTCCCTACTGCACCGGCACCGGCGCGCCTACCCCCAGAGGCTGAGCGGACCTCACTTCCTCAGCAGCCTCAGCTGAAGCTGGTGCCAAGCCAGACCGGTATAGTGTTGTCCTGGTGTGTGGCAGAAACGGATCAGACCTGTGCGACAGTGGACAGCTATCACCTCTATGCCTTCCACCAAGACAACTCAAGCAGCAGTGCAGGGCAGCAGCACTGGAAGAAGATCGGAGAAGTGAATGCCCTTCCCCTGCCCATGGCCTGTACGCTGACACAGTTCCAGTCTGGCTCCACTTATTATTTTGCTGTTCGAGCCAAAGACATTTATGGGCGCTTTGGTCCCTTCTGCGAACCTCAGTGCACAAACGTCATCACTTCAAACTCCAGCTGAAAAGTTAAGGAATGAAAACAGCTTTTTCATTTAAAAATTAAAGACTCTCTGTAGTTCTCTTTTCTTGTGTTAGGAACTCAAATATCGCGTGTTTAACACTCTTAGTATCTGTAAATATCCCTGCATAACAACTGGACTTCTGACTGATTTGGAGAACTGACAAGTCAGACTGTTGGTTTCGTCTGGTTATTGTATGTCATGTGTTTTTCTTTTGTGACTTGAACTGTTGTTTATATAACTGAATGACTTTGCCTCTCTACAATGTTGGATATTTATGTTGTTGACTCCATTATTCTGATCCAGATATATCTCGCTTTACTTGAGTATAGGTGACAGAAATATCAGTTTAGACTCAGAATTACACAGAAATGTATAAATGTGTGGTAGAAACTGAATGAAAATTTTTGTAAATTTTGTCTGGCAACCAGACTTTGACAAACAAATAAAAGGTTTTATTAAGGTCTTAGCTCACCTTGTTTTAATTTGTTTTACCTAATTTTTTAAACACAAGTGCCACTTTTTGAAACCAGTGTACCAACCTCAATGTGCTGCTGTGACTGGCACCTTGGGAACAGGAAGCAGTCTTCTGTCTCATCTGTTTCATGTTCATTACCACAGAAACCTCTCAGGGAGTTAATGGCTGGCAGATTGTCAAACACAACAGAACTGCCAGTCTTACGTGTGACTTTATTGGTTCTGGTGAAGATTTAGACCTCATGTATTACCATGGGGCCACTAGTAGTATAACACCATTGTGGATCAGCATTTGAGTTTGATATACAAAACTGCAATGCACCAGCAGAGGTTCTTAAATATCACACACTGTTTATCTTGACAAAGTCAAAAGAGACAAGGCAGGCTGCTCCTTGGACACAACCAGGGAGACCTAATAACCAGGATAAATGATATACTGCTTCACCATCCTCTTGTCCAAATAGACACCAGAAAACCTACATTGAAGGTGCCCAAAATGTCACAGCCACAAACACAAGTTTGCAAACCCATAGGAGACATTATGTGCATATCAACTTATTAGCATTCTATTGACTAAAGTCCTCGTTGCACTGGTCGTACAATTGATTTAGAGTCTGGGCATGATTTAGTGCATGCTGGTACCTCCTCTCTTTCCCCATATTTCATGTCTCTAGTTTTCCTGTCAGAACAATGAGAGCAAAATCCGAGGAAAAGTCTTTTAAAATTATAGAAAAACACGAAACGTGTTCATTTGACATTTGGAGTTTAGTCATATGGGGACTGGATGCCATGAACTTGGATGGACGGGAGTCATTCTTAAAGAAAAGCCTAGATTATGAACCACTGGCCTTTGGATAGGGGAAACTATTCTCGGAATTGAGCAAAAACAGGCTGCCAGAGCAAACTGAAGGGCAGACTAGTATGAAGAGGCTCAGGAAATGATAAGGGAACTGAGTGAAGCTTACACTAATGAAATCCAGACACCTACAATGAAAAATGTCAGAGTCTAAGAGGGGAAGGCTCTGGCGTGGACAGACTTAAGTTCTCTGGGGTAGAGAGACCTGACTGTGGAAAATATGGCCACCCTAACTGATAACTAACAGAGAGCATGAAGGTAACTTGAGGTATTAAACAGCTAAAATACATCAAGTAGAGCTGACTACAAAGGAAGGGTTGGCATGAACTCTTGGTAATGCCTAACATCTGTTTAAGTGGTAGGTGAAGTGACTCTGGATCCAGTGATACCAAAATGGCAACAAAGATGACAAGACAGTGTTGCAAATCCATCTTCAGTAGTTTCACACATCTGCTAATGGTGAAAGGTGCAATCCAAAAGTGGGGTAAACAGGGATTGCTTGATTATCAACCTTATTTGCTGAGGTCCATGTTTAGTAAAAGTCCACTCAAGAACCCGTAACCCAATATATCCTGTATAGAGAAGGCTATATTTGAGGACTAGGGTTGTTCTTTACTGCTTAGTCTTCACAGGTAAAGCAGTGCCTCAATGATAAGTAGGACACTCAGCTGTCAGGTCACCAAACCTTGGATTCAATTGTAACATTCAGAAAATTTCCCACTGATAAGACTGTGGACCAACTTTTTAACCCAGTTGGAAAATTAGTCATAGCAGGTTTGCACATCTGCAAATCCAACCCACACATCCTCTGTAAACTTTGCCCTTGAGGCCCACGCCTGTGTCCCTAACAGGGTCTGAAAATGTAAAACTGTGTCAGCTACAAATGAGATAATGGAGGGTAAGAGTCACTTTGTCTCTGTATGGTAGTGTCACACGAAACTGTTGAGTCAACTGACTTAATGGTACCACTTTACAATACCTTTAGTAACAGTTTTTTTAGACAAATTCCCAAGGTCAAGGATTTGAGAGTTAAACAATAGTAGTGTATCCGCATATATTTCAAGATGTTATGCATCCCTGCAAACCAACAGAATGAGTGTAAACATAACTGTCTGTTTACACTGGCCAACCCACCCTGTGTATGGGGTAAGTTGACCATAGGAGTGGGGTAAGTTGAGCCGTATCCCTACTACCTCCCCACTCTCCACCCCAGCCCTCCCTCACCTTCTCCCTCCCTAAATAAGAGTCACTTCTTCACATTCATGTGTATTTTTATCTATTATACTCTATTCAACTGGTACAATAATTCTTTTTATTATTATTGTATATATATAGCTGCTAAAAAGCTGTTTTGTAAAAAGCCATTTTAACATGAGAATGCCTTTAAGTGATTCAGAACATTCACAGCTGTATTTTTGAAAAGAAAAAGTGAAACATTTCAACAATCTGAACTAAAACTCTGATCCTATCATCAGACTATCAGACTCCTTATATTTCTCTGTTGTGCCACCGCCTCAACTTACCCCAGAACTACTATTGTGACTTTATTAGTCCTCTAAGCTAAAATGATGGACTTTTATTCTAGGTTTTTGACCTCATGTTGTAGCTCATAGATACCACAACTGATGTATAAAACAAATTTAAAATGATCTTTTTTGGTCTGAACACAATTCTAATAAAACTTATGACAGACTAAATTCACTTTCAAGAGTGAAAAAAGTTTTTTTTTTTGTTTGTAAATAAATGTCTAACCCCTTCACCCATGTCCTTCTAACCTTCACAGACTCCATGAATTGATGCTCATCTCCTAAATATTTGGTCACATGATCAATTTCTTTTACCATTTCCAAGCAATAGGGGGTGGCTCAACTTACCCCACTCTCCCCTACAGGCGAACGTAAAAAGTGCTCTAGCGACACGAACGTGCTAAGCTCCTATGTATCAGTTCACTTTTTAATACTTATAAGAAAATTATGTATGAAATTTTATGCCCGAAATACAAACAAGTTAATGTTTTTCATCTAACCACCAATAAAAGTTTTTATTTTTATTTTTATTTTTATTCAAATTTTGGCTCCACTTTCGAGTTCCGGAAACACATTTTTTCCCCCCAGAAGCAGAGGAACGTTTTTAACGTGTACGTTTACGGTGTCCGTCCGTGCTGTGATCAATATGTTGACACCGCCACTATTAAAGTCATTTTCCCAATCATCGAATGGAACATTTTCACGCTGCGAGATAAGGTGTCATTGAAGGAACTTTGTGACATGGTAAGTCAGTTTTGCATCACTTCTCGAGACTGTTCCAATTACCAACGTCCGATAAAACAACTAGTTTGACGGTTAGCGAGGACTGGTGTCTGAACTCCTACTGGCTTGTAAGGCAAACTTTGTGAGGGGCTTATTTGTAAATGACAAGCGTAACTTTGACTTATTCAGTATTTTTGAATTTTGCAAAACACAAATTTCCGTCAGCGATGTTAAACTACCTGACATATGAAAATGAAAATAACAACAAGCGGGTTATTATTGGGATAGGCCTAGGGTTGCAAAGAGTCGGAAAACTTCCGGTAAATTTCCAGAAAACTTCCTGGAAACATTCCATGGGAATTTATGGGAATTAACTGGAACTTGGGGGTTGTTTAAACTGTATCATATCCAAACCTCAATGTAAATATTTTTCCTTTAACATTGGCTTGTGTGAAATGCTTCCACTCATCAGATGGAGAACATGGCATTTATCTGTAGAATAAAACAACAATAAAGCTTGTAAAAACACTGATGCAATGGCATGAACAGAAATATAGTTGTCTAAACAACTGGAATGGTCTTAAAAATATTTGACAATCTATGTATAAATTATTGTATGGTTTCAGAAAACTGTCTTGCAGTAGTCAGAAGAAACAACATCACATTTGAGGTAGATACCACCACCATAATAAGCTATCCCCTTAAATAGTCAATGAAATGAAAAATAGCTTACATTTAGCACCAGTTTTTATTTAATTTTTACAAGTAAAATAGTAATACTATTATAGATCAACTATATTTACCCCCAAACTTACTTGACTTGCCTCAATAGCCCTGCAGTAAGCAGTGTTATTTGTGCATGTGATTGAGGAGTGGACTTGCATTAAATCTGGTTGTTTTAGCCAAGATTATGCTACAATATGTTTT
This sequence comes from Xyrichtys novacula, assembly GCA_962446985.1. Classification (NCBI taxonomy): domain Eukaryota; kingdom Metazoa; phylum Chordata; class Actinopteri; order Labriformes; family Labridae; genus Xyrichtys; species Xyrichtys novacula. Next base: position 29,265,301 of record OY660866.1, on the reverse strand, counting down.
CCCCAACTGTATTTAAGTTCCCTGTTGAGGGCCAACCTTCAATTTTGTAAATATCAGATTTATTCCTGTTAATTCTCAATAATTCCCATAAATTCCTGTTAATTCCCATGGAAGGTTTACAACTTAGAAAATTCCCGGAATTTTGCAACCCTAGGTAGGCCTACCGCAATAATGTTTATTTTCTCACCATGTAACAAAAGCTGATATGATAACTATTGTTGTCGTTAGTTAAGCAGCGTTGAGTTCCTGTAGCTTGTCAATTTTTTGTTGTTGTTGTTTGTTTGTTTTGTTTTGTTTTGTTTTACTATATCAACTACTCAACACATATTGTAAAGGCTGGTAACATGTTGTGTAAGAAAATGCTGAATTTACTCTGTCACTTGCAGCTATTTTATCTACATTGACTGTTTACTGGGAAATTAAGTTTATTTTTCACTAATCCATGTTGACAATGGGTTTTCCCTCCACAATCTCCATTAGTCTTCAAATTTAAAGGTGCAGACCAGGCTTGGTATGAATTGGGTATTGTACTTTCAAGTATGTTCAAAAAAGTTTGAATTGTTTGAATTGATATGATTTAACAGGTGATAATTAGTCTTTCAGTTCAACCCACTTCACCATGTTCCCCGCTGTGCTGGTCTCAGTCACGCTGAGTTAACGGTGAAGCACCATGCAAGCTAAAGTTTGAGTCAGCCATCTGCTATTAGCCTTACTAGACTGTTAGCCGTGCCAGTAACGGTAGAATAAACAACAGTACATATTAGGTGATCGAGCTACTTTGCTGACTGATGCAGCCTCATGTCTCCAGATGAGATCGGACCAGATCGGCAGGGATAGTTGAAAACGCTTTTCTGGTCCGAGTTTGATCTGTCGGTCTTCCTTTGGGCGTGAAGAGCATTACCCTACAGTATGTCTACAGGATATAGTATACTGTAGATATCTACAGTATATATGTTTTTTAGAACTTAATTAAAAACATTTTTAAAAATAGGCCGATTAATCGGTAAGAATTTTCCCCCCTAATAATCTGAATTGGCATCGACCCCAAAAAATCCATATCGGTCGGGCCCTAATTTACACAAGTTTGTTTGAAATAGAGGAAAAATATAATAGTTCCAAGTGTGCAAAAATATAACAGGAAAAGCGCTCTGCACCTGTGTGTTTTCAAAGTAAAGAAATAGTACATCTGCAACCACCTGATCTCCACACTCATCTCTAACTTTGAGCATCATTTTTTTAAATCTCTGAGCTGCTCTGAGCGCTGTGTGACAGCAGGGGGAGCCATTGCTCTCCTTATAGAAGAAATTTCTGTGACAATTGTTGCAGCAGCCTTTCTTTACTGTAGCATCTTTCCAATTCACAATCCTTTGGAGGGACCCACCTCCATATTACTCTCTCTCTCTCTTTCTCGCTCTCTCTTTCTATCCCCCCTCCCTTTCTCTCTCTCTCTATTTCTCTCCCCTCTCTCTCTCTCTCTCTCTCTCTCTCTCTCTCGCTCTCTCTCTCTCTCTCTCTCTCTCTTTCTCTCGCTCTCTCTCAGGAGGCAGAGGAAGGCGAGTGAGTGCAGTTTGAGTTGTGCGCTGCGCTCTATGGCAGCCAGAGGTGTGTTTTCGGCTCCACTCTGTGTATCTCTGGGCAGCAGCACACCAGCATGCAGCCAGCCTGAGTGCCATGTCTAACAGCTGTGTTGGCAAAGGGTTACAGCTCATCTGAAGGGACAGGAGCATCCTGCTTTGAGGAGGACAGAAGATAAGAGAAGACTGACCAGTTGCAGGGAGAGGGGGGATTTAACTGACAGCCCCCCCAGCCCCCTTGCATCACTATACAGAGCAAAAACGGAAGGCTTTGGAGTATTCAATTTTTTCTTTCGGTTTATATTTTTCTTATTCCTCATCGCGGTGCTGGGAGGTGCTTCATCTTTTCATATAGTCTCTCTCTCCATCATCTGCCTCCTCATCTATTTCTCCATCTACCTGGTGTATAATTTTCTCTATTTATGAGTGAGAAAAGAGGGCAAGAAGAGAGTTTTGTTTCAATTTTTTGTCCTCTCTTTCCTCTCCACTCTTCCTTCCCTCTCACTAAATCATTTCATACCTGTCAGTCCCTCCCTGCCAGTCCTCTCCCAACCGCCGCCATCATTTCATTAACGCCTTTTTTCTGTCTTTTAAAGTCTGATGTGATATGAACTTGGATGAATTTTCTTCAACTAAAAAACTCCTCATGAATGACTTTTTTTTACCCTTTTCCTTCTCTTTTTGGTCCTTCCACACCCATTTTCTTTGCATCACACTCTTGCGGGATTCTTAAATGTTACTCTAGGTAGGTTAACTATCGTTTAGTGTCTGTCTCTCTGTCTGTCTGTGTGTATTTGTGTGTGCTTTACGTAAACATAAAACACACATTAACACACACATGCACACGCACACTAAACTCAGCCAAAAAAGAACAATGTACTAGTTGATATTGGTCTGGTCTCGCACCGTTTTTGCATCCTCCTGCTCATTTTTTCCAACCCATTTTTCAATGTTGTTCTGAGAAATCTCTGTAGCTGTTCCCGTGTCATGAACCCTCTTCTATTTCATGATCAGACAGAAAGAAGAAGTTTGTTTAAGGGAAAATGAAATGGTCATTTACAGGCAACTTTTGATTTTCATGCCATTGTAGGAAAGTCAGTTTTATATTTTCCAAAATGATCTGAAAACCACGTCATGTTGTTGACTGAGTTGCAAGTTTTGGAGCTAATGGCCACCTCGAGTCATCAAGAGTGTTTCCCATTTCATGCTTGATTTATGCTCACTCTTGTTCTGCTAGTCCATCAGCAGCCATTAGTTCTTTCACAGCCTCTCTGCCCCTCCTCATACAATCCTCCCATCACTCAAACACACAACCTGAAAACCTTAATACACTAAAACACAAATATTGGGAAAAAATTTGAATCTTTATGCTTCTCTTTTCGGTTTTCCCGTCCCTCCTATAAGTTGGTTTTCATCCAATCATTCCTCTGGCCATTCTTCACCCCTGATCCTCTTCACCCATCCTTATTCTCACCCTCTATCAGGGAAGAGAGACCAGTTGGCATTAGTTGAATACTGAACAGCAGATTAAGTGAGTAATGCCTTGCAGAGGATTTGAGGTGTTCTAGACAGTGTGCAGGTTGCAGATAGACAGACTGAAAGACAGAACTTAATACCCCCCCATCCCATCACTTCCTCTCTCTTCTGCTGTGTCATGTTTTCCTTCTATCTCAGCGTCGTATTTGATGCCTCGTCTTCACTTCTCCTCGCCACACCTTTTGTCAGCGCTGCTTTACAGCATTACCATTGCTAGACTGTAAGTTTAGCCCGTATATCCATGGACATCTGCCTGAAATAGACTGAGCACTCAGCCTTAAGAGGGAAACACTATACCCAGTGTGATATAGGCCCACACACAAACCACTCTAGTCTCCTTTGTCCCCTTTTTCTTAAGAACTGATAACGCGGCTTTATACATTCCTCTTCTGTGATTGTTTTGGGAGCGGGATGTCACCGTGAAGGAATATGAAGGACCGCTTGTTCTGCTCTGTCTTTGCTTTTGTGTCTCAACTCTGCTCCTCTGTAAAACATCTCCACTACAGTCTATAAATTATGTGTTACAGAAAAGAGTTAATTAGGTGAGTAGTGAATTGATATAGTACCCACTTTATCCTCGCAACTTGAGTGTGTGCACATGCATGATCCGTGTGTGATCGAAATTTGTGCATGTGCTGTTCTTCTGAGTGTCTGCACGGTCCTGATGGAGATGTACTCTGCATGAACTCTCATCAGCAGGTCTTCTCTGTGAAGGGTATTTTTAAACTTTCCTCCACATTTGCTCGTGCTGCTCAACCTTCTATTCACCCCGCTGTGACTAATTGATTGTTTATCAGGCCATGCTTTTGATCTCTATCCATTTTCGCTCTATACATCGTATATCCAAGAATTTTGAGCATAACAGTTCGTCAATGAGGTGATTTTGAGCGAGAGAGAGAGAGAGATTGGGAGCAAGACAGATTTCTCACGGCGAGGAGTATCTCCGTTTCGTGGCAGATAGCAAACCTAAAGTGAATGAAGTTCAATCTCACCCCATCAGCTTACGTCAGTTGGCTCTCTCGTGGAGTCAGATGCAGTTTGCAGGTGCATGCGTTTACATGCATTTATTTGAGTACTCCTCCTCCTCTCCTTTTTGTACATTTCAGCTGGTTGAGGTTAATCAACCAGCGCTGTGCTACTGCCCTCCTCCTCCCCTCCTCTCCTCTTGTCCTCCTCGCCCTCCACCTCCTCCTCCTCCTCTTCTCCCACTACATTTCTTGTTTTTTCCTGCTCGATGGAAACGCAACAGATCTCTGAGAACAAATCAAAGATCTAATGCGACTTAAGCACCAGCTTCAGACTCTCCAGCATGACCTTAATGAGTCAACTGTTCACTATGCTGTATACCTTAAAGTGCATTATTTATTTCCTCTCTCAAACAATGCTTTGCTGTGTCCCTCAAAACGTAACAATGTTAGCTAATGAAACAGTCGTATTGCAAGAAAAAAAGTGTCAGAATAGACTTAGAGAGGACAATTGACACATAAAAGCCAATTATGAAACATTTGTGTGCCGAGAAAGACTGAAGTCTGAGTAGCATCCTCATATATCGTGTCTGTGCTAAAATCTTTGTAGATAAATTAAGAACTAACCTGAAAATAAAATGAATTGTAAGATATCCTGATGTCCCTCAGCGTTTAGAGATACTGGATAATTTAACACCACTTGTCCACAAATGAAAAAATAACAAAGGTGCTTTGGTGGCCACCTCTACTACTTAAAAAAAAAACTCCATTTACTCCATTAAGTTTTCCTCCATTACCAGAGTGAAAGTGCGGGCAATGCCCTTCAAGCTTCAAGTGGATTTTAACCAAGCACCTTAAGGCCCCGTCAGCCTAAATGATTCAAGACTTCTTCCCTAAGAGTGTTGGGCTGATGATACACAGTGAGCACACACTGGTTTCAACATAAAATAGACAAGCTCACCTCTTAGGTTCAGTCTAATGACGAATTTATCCAAAGAGAAGTTACTATGGCTGTTTTTGAGATTGTAAGACGCTAACTAGAAAACAGAAATTTAAACAACAACAAAAAAAAAACTTTTACTCAGATCTTAGCATAAGGTGGGGAAATAGATTACACACTCACATTAAAATCTTAACCTCAGGAAAACTGGCCCTCAGGAACAGCTTACATTGTTTAATTCAACACTTTAAAAAAGAATTAAGCTGAGGTTTCCTGCTGAATATACTGTCTAACCCTGAACGACTCAAACTGCCTGTTTCATTTTAATGTTACTTTGAGATCAAGAGATAACCTCTTTGGAGGAGACTGAAAAAAAGACAGATTTTTTTTTTTAAATAGACTGTTGAATAAATGATTCACAGCATTGGTTGACAAAATAGAATACTTCACATGCACACACGATTTAACACAAGCTCAGTGTTGTTTACCTGACATCTTTTAAATCCCAGACAAACACATAATACATCTAAAGTTAATTTCCCACGGGTATACTCATGTTTAAAAGACACGTTTCAACTTTTAAGACTGAACATACGGTACATGATTGAAAACACCAAAAAAGGCCAAATGATCAATCTGCTTTTGGAAGTTTTGACATTTCTACTTAAAAACATGAAATAATCAATTATCCAACAAGTTACTGATGAGTTTTCTGTGATTGGACCGAACAACTAAAGGCTCTATTAGAAAAGTTCACTTCAACTCCAAAACAACCTTTACTTGACTCGATAGTCCCGAAATTCTGAAATGCACAGATTTTTCAGGAGCATTAAACAATAATATCATTACAAAATCGTATTATTATTCTCTGTAGGTTTGTTTTTAATAGGTTACAGAACTGTTTATATTGGAGCGCTTAACAACCAGCTTAAGACCACTACTTGTAAAAAAGGCAAGGCAAGTTTATTTTTATACCACCATTCATACACAAGGCCATTCAGAGAGCTTTACAGATGCAGGGAAACACATAAGAAATAAAAAAAAGAGATTAGAACAGTTTAAATTCTCAAAGACACAAACGATTTACAATCAAAAAGACATAAACTCAATAAAATAGTAGCCCTTTAATGCCTGACATGCCTGAAAACCAAAAAAATCTAAATGTCCTTAAAATTTAACAAATGTATTTATTTATCTTGTTTGATACATTAGATGTTCTTGGAAACTGATGAACTACAAGAGGACATTTTTATCATTTATCATACTGTATTCAGGTGTTTTTTAGTAATTTGTTGATCATTTTGATATGATAGAAGTTTATAAAAGTATGTATCAAATATGATAAAAAAAGGCATTAAAGGGTTAAAAGGTGTTCAGGGAGTTTGCTCCACAGGTGAGGGCCATAGAAGCCGAATAAAGCTCCACCCCGCTCCCTGACCTGAGGGGACAATGAGTAGACCTGTCCCCGACAACCTGAGGGGTCTAGATGCTTCATACCCAACCAGCAGCTCTGATATGTATTTAGACCCAAGACCATTCAGTGATTTGTAGACCAGTAACAGGAAGAATCAATCATTGAAATACACAAATATGAAAATGTTTCATAGGCAAACTTTTGAGATGATGAACTCCAGTGAAAGAATGATAAAAATCATAGTTGTGGAGTTGTAGTTTGGGAAACATCAGATGAAAGCGGGTATCAAACAAAGGTGCTGTGAGCAGCTTCTAAGAGGAGACCAGCACAGTTTTATTACTAGGCAACAACTTCTCGCACATTCATATTGCAGTGAAAGGGGGCATGTATACACAGCGGCTTGACTGAGCGAAGCCTTGACCTCTGAGGCAGTTGACTCGTGTGTACACAGTGGCATTCAGCCTTCACCAACAACACATCCATCTACAGCCGTACTCCGCCATCTGACTCTGTTTCTCGCCTCTTTATTTTGCAGACTGAGGAAGAGGAGAGCGCAGAGCAGGGCTGGCAAACTCATGATCATGACTGGCTAAAGCAAGTCAAGGCAAGGAGAGAGAGAGAAAGCGAAAGAAGAAGAAGAAGAAGGAAAAAGGAAGGGAGGGAAGAAAAAGAGTGTGTACACACTCACACACAAACTGCTGCTCATCTCCTTATCTCCACAGCAACTGAATTCACACACTTGTAGACTTCTGGGAGGGGACCTCGACGAGCTAGCGTTGGAGGAAGAGGAGGAAAGAGGATCAGATGGAAAGAGACAAATGAAAGATCCTTCTTCATCTCGCATCTATCATTTTTTAGCTTCTTTTAGCGATTCAAATGCTCGCTGATATTTTGAGTTGATACTCAACTTTGACTAATTCCTCTAACTTGAGTCAAAAACACAGATTGTCCCTTGAGAATCATCCTCTATTTGGCCTCAAATTATAATTTCTAAGCAATCCACAGCACTCCTGAAAACATGCAGGAGTGATTTCAACAGAATCTGATTGAACGATTTGATTGAAACACTTGAAATCAGTTGTCTTCCTCCGTAATAACAAGGCTCAAGCTACGCCCACGTGCATCCTTAGTCAACCTAAAAGTGCGCTCACTCTCTTCCTGCTGCAAGACCCCACTACAGTCCTCTGTGTGTGACTTCATCTGTCTACCATCCCTTCATCCGAGGCTATGAGAGGAGGAGTCGAATCCCAGATCACTCCATCATGCCAGTTCTGAAGAGCAGAGGGGAGATCCGGGCTGGCAATGTTCAAGGTAGGCCAGTGAAAACACAAATGGGTTTTTGTCTGTGAGAACTGATGGAAGCTTTCGTCTAAAGTCCTTCAGGCTGATTATTTGCTGAGGTGAACTCTGCTCAAAAAAGGCTTTTTCGACCTGAGCTATCATTCAGTCTGGTGACAGCGGATACGGTTTTAAGAGTCAGCAGACGGGGAAACGCCTTACATAGATGTAAGATGTCCAAGGCAATAAGATTAGCATCTTTAGTTTAGTCCAACCAAATTAGAGATTTCATTTTGAATTTTTGATAATCTATTAAAAAAAAAATCAATTATGACCAATTCCGCAATTTTTTATCCATCGATGTAACCAAATGACTTGTTTTCATTTATGGTAATTTCATGATAGATGTCAAAGGAAGTGAAAATAACGTGTCAAAATGAATCTACAGATGTTTCTTGTTGGATATTAGATAATATAGTATTGTGTAATTTGTGATTACACATCTGGTGCCTCTTCAGATAACAGCCTCAAGGATTTGTCTCAAAGTTAAATCACTGCGCTTCATTTCATGATGAGTTCACAAGGCTGGACAATTTTGTGACAACGATCCTGCATATCACTTATGATTTTTTTCAACTTTTTTTTCATAGAAATTTAAGGGTTTGTGTTTAAACAAGGCTTCTGCCAATATTCTATCCAGTATATTGTATGTTGTGCACTAATAATTGTTTATTATAGAGTCAATTCTGCTTTTCACTTGTTATTTGTTAGCGAGGATTTAGAAATGAGGAGAATAAGAAGGGAAGAAAATACAGTGCTTAAGACAAATTGTCCTGTTTTTGGTCGCACATTGTCCCTCCGCTTTGTGAGGAAGCCTGGTGTTGAGATAAGGGATAACAAGGCAGCAGCTTCAATAAGCCCATCAAAAACCCTGAGTTGTGCCGCTTCACCAGGGAAAACAGGTCGAGACAATAGTAACCGTTTAAAGCGCGGGAGTGGGGAAGCTGGAGCCCATTTTACTGCTGAGCTTGTGCTCCTTTCAGCAGCCGCTCAGGACTCAGACTGATAAAAGGCACATTTAAAAGTTGGAGGGGCGTGTAAAGATAATGGAGAGACTTGTCTGAGAGGCAGAGTGACAAAGCGTACAAGAGTGGAGATAAAATAAAAACCAGCTTAAAAGGAGAATTCAAACATGAACTTCATGAGCACAGAGTGGACTTTTAGACCAAGGAGAAAGTGTCATTTTAATGTGTGGGAATCATTTTTTGCTACAGATAATGCGCAAAAATCCGGCATTCTGCTTTCAGTGTAGCCCAGATTGTGTCTCTGGGTGGCATTGAGGATTAGATTCTTGGCTGGATCGTTTTCAGCTTTGTGTGAGACTAGTTAATGCTCACCACATTTGCATCCAGTGACTCACGACTTGATGGAGCTATCTAAACTCCGTGTTGAAGTGTGACTAAGAGGAGGTGTGTGACAGCTAGTTATGTCCCTCCCTCACAGCCGTACAGCTCCAGCACTGACACAGATCAACCATACCCCCCCCCCCCGCACACATATGCTGCACAGACTCGGTGCTGCGCGGCTCCTTGATTCCCAATCAAAAACTTCATCATCTGTCTCAACAGTCGGCTATCGGCTAACACTGCAGGCTTGAAATGGCTGCATGTGAACCGTGTTCCCGGGGCGGATTTCTCTGTGGAGGAAGCAGGCTTGGGGTTGAGGTGTGTCAGACTAGAAAAGAGACAGACAGGCAAAGATCCAGACACAAGCTGTAAAACCGGAGTGGGCCTCACGGGCAGTGGATGAAGGCTGCAGCTTTGTCGACAGATGTAGTGCTGAGTGTATAAGCAGCCAGGTCTGGGAGGAGTGTGTTGTTGCAGGGCTGTGATGCTGCGTGTATTTCAAGAGTAGGTTCAGCAGCAGGGATTACTGGATTGGAGACGTATCTCTCTTGACAGGCAGAGGTACGGCCCCTGTTTTGATCAGCAGACCATGAGCAAAGTGTCGCTCGTGAAGGTGCTCGTGAATTTTTGGACATCAGGAAGTTGATGCTGGGACTCCCTGACAGCCGGCTCGGTCCGTTTTGGAAACGTGCCTCATGTGAGCAGCTTTACAAATGTTGATTGAGTCGTTGAAGGATTACAGGTGCTGAGCAGCCTGGTGTTTATTGTTTACTCAGTGCTGCACAGAGAAGAAAGTCAGGAAGAGAAAAGTACTCGCACAACGCCTCATGAGTATCTCCATGACCTTGCATTTCCAGATTTGTCCAAGAAAAAAAATCTTGCAGCAAAATCCAAATGAAAGAGGAAAACATTATCTACTCAGCTGCCAGTTTTTTAAAGCTAAAATTCGACTCTGGAGGCTGAAACCTGCTTCACTGGACAGCATGTAGGTGGAGGGTGTAAGGGTCATTCACTCGGCCCTTTCTTTTTGAAAAAAACAACTTGTAAAATTTCATCCACTTAATTTCTCTTCTCAGACCTGCTTCTCAAGAGGAGATGGGTGAACACATCAGCTCTCGGTTCATCTGCATAAATTGTTGATGTTAAATTGAGTGTGTGTGTGTGTGAGTGTGTGTGTGTGTGTCTCTGCTCTTCTGTGATGCACACAGCAACCGTCCGTCTCAGAGACGTTTTCATTTGTCCTTGAAGAACCTTATAACAGCTTCCTATAAAAAGCGTTCAGGAAATCTCACCTTCAGAAAGATTTAACTGTTTCATTCTGGCTGAAACAGAGTTAGAGATCACAATATTCGTTCACCCTATTAATACCAAAGAAATCATTTAGAGCAAATAGAAGCACCTTATTTACCAATGTGAGCAATACTGTTCTTTTAAAACACACATTTTATACAAAAACATGAATTTTCTTGTGTGTATTCTCCTTAAATATTGATACTACAACTTCCTGACGTATTTGTGTACGATTTATTACTAGAGAAGTGTTTTCCCTTCAGTCTCCTGAATGAGGAGGTATGTTCACCACACTGTGAAAGCTAGCTTGATTCAATACAAATTAAAAAGTCAACCATTGTTGTGTTTCATGTTTGTCAGCAGAGAAACCTGAAACCTGTGATGCCAAAGATGGAGTTTTTATAACATGGTTAACAAGTTTTCATCCCTGGCGAGGTTAAGAGAGCTTTTTTCGTTTCCCCAGAGCTTTTTTCAGGTTTTTCCACTACTACCGGCAAATATCATGATATTGTGAGCAAGTTGCATGACGATGATTCAAGCTCAATATTCTCTATGCACTACAGATTTCACAATCCAGTGTTGACCAGCGTTTACAAGCTGTGTTTATGTCTGCAGCACTTCCAAAAATAGGGCCTGTTCATCTGTACTGGGTACATAGGTCTGGGTTTAAAAATGGTCACATACTCTTCACTCTGACTTACTCACAATTCATGGGCCCCTAAAATGACCAAAACACCATAAACATGGTAAAAAGGAGAGGAAAACATCCATTAAAATACTTGTTTTTTGAGATTGCTTGTTATTGCTGGTGCATTCCAGGTAGTCAGAAAATCCAACCACTGAAACAGCATTGAGTAAATTTGTATCAAGTGTCAATCACAGAAAACATGAACCGTCTAATAACTTTTAAAAATGGAGCTTCACAGAAAAAAGAGGACTTGAGCACAAACTAGTCTTACAGTAACTACATATCAACATCGCAAACAGGGGGGAGAAAAATTTATGTTCTGTGTAATAAATTTCTAAAGTTTGTCCACAGCTCTATAAAGATTGCTGGAGGAGGCGGGATTTATGACATATACTGCAGCCCGTCACCAGAGGGTGCTGTTCTTGAAGTGGCTTCACTCAGCGAGGCGTAAATTCTATATACAGTCTGTGGTCATGAGTTACTACTTGATATTTTTGTGCGTCTGGTTATAAAGAGATGTCAGCAGCACCAACTGACAGAAATACCATGAAAGAAGATGCACAATATATGAGTTGGCTTGTTGCTGAGACAGAGACAGGACTACTGTGGTGTAAATATCTCTGGATTTGCGTGTCTGAAAAATGTTGTCATAGTGTTGGAGTGATGAGGAGACAAGTGTCTTTTGAAAATTTGGTCCAACATTTTTAATTTGGCAAGTATGAGGAAGAAATCTGTGGTAATCTTTCCTCGCATTCACTTTTCTCGTTTACATTTATGGACTGAGGACCTACCTCTAGTCTCCTGAAGGGATGAGGCGGTGGCAAAACATATGGCCTGCTGATAACGGAAATGTCAGGAAATGTCTAACAAGAATAGGAAGTAGTGTCGGGTGCAGCATAAAGCCTGCTCCACAGTTTCTTCATGTGAACGACTGAATGTGCTGCTTCAACCCTCCTCTCAAAGCTTTTTTTTATTCTGTTTTCATGTTGGAAACCCGTGTTGGCTTAATATTAATGATAACAGATTATTCTACACACTCTAAAATATGTCTTGAGGCGACTTCAAACTATGATGTAAAATTCATGTTTCTACATTCAGTCACACTGTAGCTCGCAGGAATTTGCATTTCACAAAGTCAGCAACAAGTCTTACCTTTATACTCGGTTTGTGCGTCAAAGTCAATGCGCTCCTCCTTCAAGATTTTTGTTTCTAGTTCTTGTGTCTCGCTTGTAAATCTCTTTTTTTATTTTTTAGCTCGAAGAGAGAAATCAACAGAACTCAGAGCAGGCTGTAGGTCAGATGTTGTGCTTGTGCCTCACACTGTGAATTTGAAAATGAACAGATGGTTGCAGATAAAATGTTAATTGTCCCCCAGGTTTAATTGGTTGTTTTAAAAGGGACAGTCCAAACAGTATTTAGTAAAGTGGAAATTGAACATTAATGCCATCCTATTTTGTTAGAGACAGAAACTGAAGCTGTTTCCTCAACCTCTCCTCTTCCAAACCTAGTCATGTGTGACTGTGAGAGACGGAGGAAGAGCTAAGAATAGAGAAAAGGGGGCCCAGCGCTGTGACGCTGCCTCTCCTCAAACTGCTCAGCTTCTCTGGTTCTGAAGTCAGCAGGCGCTCAAACAGTTTTCTCTGATATGTGTTTGTGCAGGCTCTGCTCAAACTGCACACGGTACAAACTAAAGCTGTTGCTTTATGAGAGGTTTTTACCGCTGCATTAGATCTGCATTTCACCCTGCGAGTGTTCACTAATAGCATGATCAAAGTGTCTGAGCTGCCACAGACAGATATTTTATCAGAAACTGTCACTTTTTGTAATATGCCAGAGAGAGAGAGAGAGAGAAAGAGAGAGAGAGGCTGTTTGAGGCTCTGCCATTGCCAGAAACAGAGGATTTGATTTCATTTGGTTTTTCAGACAGATGGGACAACCTGATTGGAAACGAGACAAGATCTGCGGGTTGAGGGTGGACCCGAGGTGTAGGGATGAGAGGGACTGATGCAGGATTCGATATCTGAACGTGATAGAGGAGCATTACAACATGTTCTCTTACAGGCTCTTGAGAAACAGATCGAAGGAGTCAAGGAACCATGTTACACAGATGGCTTTGCTAAGAGGGCATGATCAGATGATGATAACGTCTTCAGTGAGACTGAGTGATCAAATATATGTGATTGGATCAGGGGGATCAGAGTGCTCTCTATGATGCTGCTATGATGACCAGACTTAATTTCCTGTTTAGAGTCAAAAAATTTTGACTGATTCGGATTTTCATTAGCCTCTAATTCATTCATGGAAACAGCCAAACACCAGTAATAATACTTGTAGGGATTAAGTGCACTGTTTCTGATTTTGATTACAAATCATTTTCTGTGGAAACTACTCGAAACTCTAACGCTACATCAGGATTTTATGACGCAGCTTTTGCTCAGCTGTATTTTGGTCCTCGAGTGCTTTTAGCAGGTGGCTGCTGCTTTACATCCCCAGTGATTTCATTCGCTAACTGACTCCAATGAACCAGCCTCCATAATATCCACGGTAAGCAGCAATATCAATTAATCAGCCCTGCTTGAGACTCGAGGTAATTTTGAAGAGCAGACATTTGCAACACCAAGCTACAACACAACTACAGACACTCAGGAGAGAGGAGTCATCAGTTATTTATGTATTTTTCTAACAAAGCAGAGAAACAGGTGATCGTTGAGACGGAGGCGATGCTGAAAGGTAGAGCAAACCTCTGAGGGGGGTAAATTAGGAGGTGAGGAAAGAGAAAAAGAGGACACATAATCGTGTCTGGGACTCTGCTGCAACGTTTAGGCCCAAGTGGAGGGGAGTGTGTGGGCTGATATTACTGAAATTGTGTAGGACTGGATCTGTGCGATTGCATCTTGAAATAAATATTACAGGTTCATGTGGGATGAAGAGCTGGAATGATAAGAAAATAAATGTTCAACTGTTTTAATGAGGCTTTAAATAATTCCTCCAGTAGATATGCCCTTTTAGAGTATGCTTGTTCAATTATGAATATTTGTGCATTTTAGATTCATAATCGTTGACAACAGGAGATTTGAAGATGTCACAACTGAGATTGGAAGATGATACGAGTGATTTCGTACTTTTTGACACTTTATATTGTCGTGTTGGAAAATGTGAAAATGAAGTGACAGATCAGTAGATACTAAAAATAGTCTTGCATGGAAGAAACATTGTCACTGCATAACTTTACAACAGTTATATTTTACTCAGGCTGACATAAATCATATTCACTTTAATACAACAGCTGATGTTTGGTTTCAGTCCTGTCAAGGCCACAAAAATATACATTTCTCATTAAGACTTCTCATTAATACACTTATTCATGATTCATGTCTTCACAACAAGTTAAAAAAAATCAGTTTGTGGTTGTGTCAAAGATCCGGATAGCAGCACTTTTATAGGATGTGAACTGTGGATTGAGTTTTACCATTTCACACGGAGAGCAAATCATTTTGAGAGAAACTGTAGTGGATTTCAATCTTGTTGCGTAATTATGGCAATTTCTGACTTAACAAGGAAAGCTGAAGCCAAATCAAATCAAAATCAAAACCTAAAAGACATTTTTGCAACCTTTTCCGAGCAAGACAGCGTCATAACTGATTACAAAATCTCTTCTACGTCTCATAATATCAGCAACAGATCTTGAGAATAGCCTTCACTTTTCCACTCTGAAACCTCTCTTACATAAGGCAGTTCCTTAGGAATCAGTGGATCCACTTAAACGTAAGAGCTGAAAATGAGAGAGTGGTTGACTGCTTGTATAATCTTGCGTCGTTTTTATGATAATGATCGAGGTGAAGCTTGAGGGGTTTTGTTGAACTGTCAGGGACCAGCTACTGTGTCCAGTCCATCAGCTGTACGAAACATGGACATAATCTCAGTGATGTCACACATTGGTTCATGAAGAGGGGTTTTAAACCAAGCCCTTGTTGTCATATTGGAAACGCTGACCCAACCAACCTGCTTGTAAGTCAACCAGCTACGCCCTCAATGATCAGATTATAGTTCTGTAAATGTAGGCAGACCTTTCAGTTTTAATGTATTTTCCAAGTGTCATAAGAAAAGAAGCAAAACATGCTTAGCTACATACCTTAGTACAAGAAAAATGGAAGAGTTGTGTTTTTGTGAAATTATCACTGGGAGAGAGAGAGAGAGAGAGAGAGAGAGACAGAGGTGGCAATTGTTAATAATTAAAGTTTAGAAGGTCAAATTGGCTATCACACCTTGTAAACAGAGGTGGGACTAAAGAGAGGAGAGATCAAACTTGAGAAATTATGTTTTTTTTTTTTCCTCCCCCCTGGTTCAGAGTCTGGATTTAAAAGCAGTGCTATAAGTGTGCTCTTTTAGGGTTAAAGTTATGTGGGGACTCTTGAATGAAAGTCAGGAAATGTTGTCAACGTATCTATACATCACATGTCGCAAAAAAAAAATAAAAATAAAAATGCCAGTTGCAAGTCAGACTACAGTTTTCCGCAGACCTGGTCAAGTCTGTCGTCAGTGGCTTTTAAAGATTTAAGGTACAGTTTTGAAAAATGTCTCTCTAAGCCAAGATGAGTGTTTGGGTCGTAGTCTCTCAGTTAGCTGAATTATGTAGCTGACTTGATCCTGTCTGCAGAAACTCTAGCCTGTCCTTAGTGCTGGTTCTCTCAGCAGTAGATCATTTAGGATGCAGAGCTATGGACAATACCACTTGAAGAATACTGAAGTATCCCTTTAAATGAATTTACCCCAACAACTACTTTGGTATGTAGGCAGTGCTTCTACAGGTGGAGGTGTAATGGGGTACCTCTAAGATCTCTGGCTGGTGGATGGACTCTGGTAATTATAAGAAAAAATGAGTAGACAAAGAAAACAGCAGTCCCTCATACTACAACTCCTCATGTCAATCTTTGAGGCTATAGACTATAACAGCTATTTGCTGTTAAAACCCAAAGATAGCTGCAGCTGTTGAATGCTCAGATTTTGCCCGCAGTAAACTAAGTCCGAATGGGGGATAGAAAACTCCAACATCATTAGCTGCTTTTCAGAGGAAAACCACAGAAAAACATTCTGGGCCAAAGCTGAAGAAAGATTCGGGAACGTCTCTTTTATTGAATGTGCTGCTTCAAATAAGAACGAATCACAGTGAGTTATTATGTCCTTTTAGAGAAGAGGAAAAACAAACAATATTGCCTGGCATTGACTGTTGTGACATATTGTTAAGACATGACGTAGCTCGATGTGCTCTGTGTAGAAATGAAACACCGTCAGTCTCCCCCCTTTGAGGCTGTGTGGACCCCTGTGTCGCTGCTGAGAGGGACGTGTCACTTTGCTGTTAAATTAAGTCCAGAGCAGCAGATATAACCTCAGAGGAATAAATGGCTTCAATGAGGTAATGAAGACTTCAGGGGATAGATGGATCCTGCCTCACTGCTGCCTTTTTTCACTCCTCCTCATACTGTGTGTGTGTGTGTGTGTGTGTGTATGTGTGTGTGTATGTGTGTGTGTGTGTGTCTTTGCCCTACGTCTCAGTCAGTTTATTCACCTCTGATGAAGAGGCCATATAATATTATTGAGAGAGCTGAAGCAGCCTCAGCAAGACAGTAGAGCTCTGTAGTGCCTCTCATTATAAGTGCAATTAGCAGCCAGAGGAGTCTTCACCAGACTAAAGTGCACTTAATGAAACACCAACTGTACTGAAAGTTTAAAAGCCTTCAAAAATACCAAATCTTACGCGCTAACATGGTACACACACACTGATACACACTCCCTTATGTGATTTCAGCTGTTTATCCCTGACTATTTAACACAACTTGCTGTTTTAGGCAGCCTTTTCTCCTCTTTACTTAAATTTCACATTCAGCTCTTTACTAAATCAAATCCTAAAATCATCAAAAAGAATCAATTAAACTCCAAAAGAAAACTCTGGTGATAATCTTCTTTTCAAAAATCCCTGTTAATAGATAAAATCATCATTAATTTGATCCAAAAATTGCCTGTGTTGCTAAGCCTCGTTTGTTAAGAAGTCATGTGGCTCGTGTGAACAGTATAGCTCATATAAAAGTCAATGTGGTCTTTCATATTATCCTCACAAGTAGCATGCTGTTCTTGCCTAAAATAGACGGTCTGTTGCTAACCGTATTGTGATAAACCTCTGGTAGTATGTGTCGCAGTGTGTTCAGTCATTAGAGCCACATCTGTGTTTATGAAACCATGGAGGACATGTACCTTCCATTCAAATAAATACGAAAGTTTTTTCTGTTGCGATCTCAAGATAACCGTCCTGCAATCCTCATAAGACTGCCGAATGTGTGTTAATCTAGAGCTAAAATTAGTCCAGAACAAATTACGTGTTTACTCATGTTGCTGAAAACTTGAGGGCCCAGCTGCTGTAGGATTTCACCGAGCACTTATACATGCGAGCCATTTTTAAACTCTTCAGTAGGAACAAATGGGCCCAGTGATGAGAGCCACTGAAAGTTGGAAAGTACTAAGAGAAGCAGGCAGGCAGTGTTCAGACTGACTTTAGCCCTGCGTGATAAAAAGAAGCCCCCTTAATCATCTGAATGAGGACTGTTCAGGGACGCAGCTCGGTGCCAACGTGCAGGACTCACACCCAAAAAAATCTGTTCGAATGGATGAACTTTTGGCTGAAGTTTTTCTGGACTGCAAAGTAACACCAGCCTGTGCAGGATCAAATCATGGCTACTGTAATTATTTTCCTGTGCTAAAAAAACCAGTCAGTCGTGAGGCTGTGAAGTGTTTCGAGTCTCGTTAGCCTTCAGACTCCTGGATCTGTCATTGTGAATCATACCTCTTGCCTTATCATGACCAAGAATAACAATAACCAACGATAGTAGTTGATGTTTTTATCATGCTGGTGTGTTTGTGTATCCTGCTATCACACTGTTATTTTATTCTTATGAGGTTTATTGACAAGAAAAATAAAATGTTCTCTAAATAAGAAAACAAGACCAGCCCGCTCTTTGAACATGATTGCATTTGGAGCCGAAGCATTTTTATTGATTGCATTATATATTTGTGTTCACTTGTGACTGTGAAGACGGCACTGTAAAGTGTAGATTCAGTATGTTTCACTGCAGACTTTGAACTCTCAGTGACACTTGACTTGGTGAAAGTGAATTGAATAATTACAGGTGATGTAAATAGAACTTGTGTTGGCTCCCACTTTCTCTGCAGGAGAGCCATTACAGCTGCGTGATGTCTGATTACCTGACTGAACCCAACGATGTCACTCATGCTGACTGACACTATAATGATTCACAAAAAAATCTACTCCAGCTTTTTGCTGCAGATGATTAAAAGACTGTTTTCAGAGGAGCAGTGGTCGCGCTCTCGCCTGTAGTAATCAGATTGTGTTTTTAATAAGAGACATTTTTAAAGCAACAGTGAAATGAAGTCATCTGAACATTTAACAGAAAAAGGCCACATGCATCAAATTATGATAACATTCTCTTATGTCTTTGCATCTGCTGATGAAACGCTGTTGTTGTTTTAGTTTAAAGGGATATTACGGCATAAATTTACGTTATGGTCAAACACACTGTAACACCGAGTTAGACACCCCCTTGAAAGATGAATGTTGCCGACTGCCTGCTTCTTTAGTTATACCAACTTGAGCTACGACCGCAAGATAGCAATACACAGTGGTCTGAGGAGCCATAAACAAACCTCAGTCAAAACACCACTCTATAGCCACAAGTAATGCTCAGAACAGCACCTAACTTCATCAACAGTACATATAGAGTCCTAACCATAGTACTAGCCATCAACCATCTTTTTAGCTAGGCCTGATTCCTTTAGCAAAGAGACTAAACACAACTCACCCACTCTACTCTAGCAGCCGCTTGTTTGTGGGGGAGTCCTGACGAGTCGATCACCGAGTGCAGTGGAGTTTCGCAGCTCAAGGAAGAACATTTTTGATTATTACTTCATGGAAATGCAATCAGACCGAGACACTAAGGCAGAAGAACTACAACGTCTGGAGTGCAAAAAGATTATTATGATGATTATTACTTTAAGGAAATGATCCGCTGCACTCGATGATTGACTCGTCAGGGCTCCCCCACAAACAAGTGGCTGCTGGAGGAGAGTGGGTGAGTCGTGTTTAGTCTCTTTGCTAAAGAAATCAGGCAAAGTTAAAAAGATGTTTGGTGGCTAGTGCTATGGCTGGGACCCTGTATGTTCTGTTGATGAAGTTAGGTGCTGTTCTGAGCATTACTTGTGGCTATAGAGTGGTGTTTTGGTTGAGGTTTGCATGTAAAGTGATAGACAGCTGTGTATTGCTATTTTGAGGTCTTGCCTAAGTTGGTATAACTAAAAAAGCAAGCAGTCTGCAACATTCATCTCTCGAGGGGGTGTCTAACTCTGTGTTATGGTGTGTTTGACCCTAACTTAAATTTACACCGGAATATCCCTTTAAGTTTGTTATGAAAGGGCCATTCAGCTTCTTCTTTGGTTCAAATGTGATCCTTCAGTGGGTTTCCTCAGAGATCTTTCACTGTGGATGAAGAGCTCATCAGAATTAGTCCTCACGTCTCAAAAAACAGAAACAAAATTTAGTAGCACCCACTAAGAATTACACTTCCTGATTATTCCATGGCGAACGCAGCCTCCATCTATCATGCTTTATAGTTTTTGTAGTGAATTGTGCCATTTTCAAACTCCCTTTAAAATGGAGCCTTTTTTTATCACTTGTGCATTCACCACATCCCCATCACCTTCCCCAGGAGTTACATTTTTAGTAATGACACAAAAGAAATCAGACCAAAGGAAGAGATATAAAAGAAATCTCTCTACCTTCTCTTCATCCCCTCTCTGCAGCTCTTCTGATTTCACCCTAGTTAGCTCTCTGTCGCATGACAATGAAGCGTAGTAAAAGAGGATAGTGAAGGGCTAATCTTTTTTTAATCATTTTTTTAATTGTATTTTGTTTCATCTTATAGAGTACAAATCTAACAGACAGATACCTCACAAACAAGACAACCACATAAAACCAGACTTGGTGGTCTTAAATACAGCAAAGCTTCAGCCTCAACATGGCGTATGGTAAAGAGTCTTACACCTGAATCAACAACAGGGACTCTAACTAAGAAGCGTAGGAATTAAGAAGTCTAAAGACGGGTCCCCAGACGCTTTCGGATTTTTCTGTCAAACCCGTGTATTTGACTGAGAAGCCATTTAAGAGATATACTTGGCTCTAGTTCCCTAATCCATCCAGAAATAAAACGAGGAGCACTGGCAGCATTCCAGTCTTGTGGTATAATTGTCTTAGCCACTAACATACCATACATTGAAGGTTTATACTTATCAATCGTATTTACCAACCACAGATTAATCCATGGAAGCGAATACAGCCACTATGGTAAGACTGATCTTTGTCCTGATTCATGATAAATACCAAGCACTGTCACCTACTATATCTTGGCAAGTATTGGCTTGTAGAGATTTTTCTGAAGGTCACAACGTGCATATAAGTGGAAGCTATATTGCTGCTAAAACAACTTTTTATAATGTATTGAAACTCACCATGAAATGTTATCATTTATAAATCATGTCTGATGTGGTGGGCGCTTCAGCAGAGATGACAAAAGTACCACTCTTACCTGTAACCGACCACTCACTGTATGTAAATGTGCTCCTTAATGGATATGCCTGTCAGTTTATGTTACCCACAATGCCTTTCAAATGCTATACAGTGCAGCCCACCACCTAGAGTCTCCGGGGATATAGTAGAGGCTGATAATGATGGCCTACGTTCGCGGCAGCGGCAGTTTTAATGTCTCGGGCTGGCGGGGAATATATACACCACAGTTTATAACGCCCCCCAGCTCCCAGGAAAAACAGCTGACCATTAAAAACAGCACACATTCACTACTGGGGGAGCTGATCAAGACGCACAGACCGCGGCCTGATTGATTCTTCAGAATCTTTATCGGCAGATTTGAAGTCCACGGCTGTGAGCGTCTGCAGTATGGCGTCTCAAGCAGCTCTCGTTATTCTATTGGTGGTTTGTGCCATTTGACCGACTTTTCTGATCAATGCTCTTTGTAAATGTTAGGTCTGATATGACTGATGCCTCTGTCTTATTGGCATGATGAGGCTCATCCCAGAGTTTTGAACATGTATGGGCGATGAGGGGGTTTGTAAGGGGGCCTATACTGGAAAAAAAACAGTTGCTTTGTTTATACGCACAAAGTAAGCCTCAGGTGTTGTCTGACCCAAACAATGCTTGACCTCATGTGCGGGTATTCAAACCATTGACTCAGTGCTCATGCATGTGTGTCTTTATCTTAACAGTGTGTGGAAGGTTATTCAGGTCTGTGGTAAATTACAGGGTACATGCAGAGCACACATGGAGGTGTTAGTGCAGCCACTTATCCATGCTTTACATGCAGCAGCAGCGTGTGTTATTGTAATAGATGTTTAAGTGCCATAACAGGCACAGAGGAGCTCATGAATTCATGTGTCATCTTGGATATGTTGATGCAGTGTTGGTTTACAGATGGTTTACTCCTGTTGCATCATGCTGACACTCCTTTTTAAATCTCATTGAATGGGGAGCACAAGCAGCAGTATAGATGTCAGGTGTGGGAGAAAAAATCAATTCATATGAGTTTCGCAATTTTTTGTTCAACAATTTTTAAATCGATTTTTTTTTTTCAAATTTTTTTCAAATTGAAGAATAAATCGTAAAAACTGACTTACATGTGATGTGTATTTTTTAGGGAAACATGGTTCCTGGAATAGTCAGTAGTAGGGCCGACCGATTTATTGGTGAGACGATTAAATCGGCCAGTTTTAGCCCATTTGAGACTAATCGGTATTCGGCCAAAACTCGCTGATTTTTCGCAGATATTTTCAGAAATAAAATGCGGAGAATAAGATTCAGTTTCGAAAATGTTCCGACATTTGAAAAGTTCCCCGACTTACCCTGTAGATGGCGCAGTGACCTCATGACAATCTTCATCCACTGACTACCTCACAGCACAGCAGAGTGACAGATCTGAAGCAGGCAGCTCAGGGACGCACTGAGGAGAGTGGTCCGCCTCAACGGTGAAAAAAACAGTTTGTGAAATACACAATAAGTCAACAAGTTTCAGTTCAACACACTTCACGATGTTCCCCACTGTGCTGGCCTCGGTCACGCCGAGTTAATGGTAAAGCACCATGAAATATGCAAGCTAAAGATAGAGTTAGCCACCTGCTAATAGTCTTGCCACACCGTTAGCCGTGCCAGTAATGGGCGGCAGTAGCTCAGGAGGTAGAGCGGTCGGCCAATAACTGGAAGGTTGGCGGTTTGAGCCCTGTCCTATCCCTAGTCTGTTCGTTGTGTCCTTGGGAAAGACACTTAACCCACCTTGCTCCCAGTGTGTGTGTCCTCCACTGGTGTATGAGTGTGAGTGTGGTGTGTTGGTGGTCGGAGAGGCCGTGGGTGGGGTTTAATCAATTACCGATTAATCGGCCGATTGATCGGTAATTGGATTTTTTTCCCCCCTAATAATCGGTATCAGCATCAGCCCCCAAAAATCCATATCAGTCGGGCCCTAGTCAGTAGACAATCATAATCATTCAACTGTTTCACTGGTGTTAAAAATGCAGACCAAAAATCAAGAAAATCGTAGAATCCCAATTTAAATTGAATCGGCATCCAAAAAATCGTACAAGAATCAAATTGGGAGTAAAGCATATCGTCCCAGCCCTAATAAATGTTGTATGAGGGTCTGATTCCAGATGTTGTAGCAGCTCCTGGGCTCGGTCTATCCGCTGACTCCATCATGTTATATTTCAGTTTATTCGCTTGTAGCTCTTTTGCAGGTTCATTTTTAATGTAAGGTGTGCTAAAAAGGCGGAGCAGTAGATCATCTCTATCTGCAGGAGGGCATTAACTTACCTCAAGTGACTGTGTGTGTGAGTGTGTGAGTGAGCGTGGGTGTTTGTGCGCACGTTTGTGTGGAGGCTCCTTGCTGTTTATTTCATGTTACAAGCTGTTTTATTTTTGTCAGAGAAAGTCAGCAGAGCAATATGCGCCCGCTTGGATAACAATAAATTGTGTATTATTAGGAGAGGGCACGCACACTCCTGGTAATGTACTGGATGAATTAGAGTGAGCTGTGTGTATCTTCCTGTCCATCATGGTGTTATGCGGAGGCTTATTTAAATTGTTACTATGGAAACCGAGCACTGTCGCTATACTGAAACACATATTCGAGTGGGTCTCTGTCTCTCTCTCTCTCTTCTCCCCGGTTTACTGTCACACTCCATACTTTCAAAGATATTCTCCCAATAGCTTCCCTGCGGTGCTCCTCTCCACAGATTCATCAGCAGTTTCCATCCTCTTTTTTTCAAGTTTTCCTCGTCTTCCTTAAGATTTCTTTAACCTCCTCCCCACCCTTGTTTTATCTCGCCGTGCTAATCGTGTCCTCTTTTCATCTCTCTCTCTCTCTTCAGCTGCGTTGCCCTTGCACACCTCCTTCTTTCTCCCTCCCTCCTTACAGTTTCTTCTTGCCGTTCCTTCCACCACCTCCATCTCTTTTGTGTTTGTCTCTATTTATTCTCTCCCTCGCCCCACTCTTCTCCTCTTCTTCTTTTCTCTCTGCTGCCTTCCTCCCACTCGTTTCCTCCTCCTCCTTCTCTCTCTCTCTTTCTTTCTCTCTCTCTCTCTCTCTCTCTGCTCCTCTGTGGTGCCCCCGTGGAGAATTCAGCTCTTTTACAATTAGCATGTGCACCTGCAATTGAGCCTGACAAACCTCTGCTAATTAGACCTTTAAGACAAACTGTTTTCCATGTGAAGTATGCATTTCTTCCCCTCTCTCTGACTTTTACACTCCGTCCAATGTCTTTTTTTGTGTGTGTGTGTGTAGCTCTTTTGCTGACTCTACTACCGTCAGGTTTCACTTCTCTTCACAACTTATTTTTTTTTTAACTTTTTGAAGTTGACTGGACCAGCTCCACAACCCACAAGGTGCTATGCTGTGATAAATAAAAAATTAGCAAAGGTGTTGTGTGTGAGCAAAGTAGAAGATCAGATCTTTCCCCATTGCCGTTTTTAAATTCCTGTCCCTAAAATGCTTAATTTAGATTATGAGCGTGGACATACACGCTTTAATTTTCTTAATCTTTGTGTAGAAAACGCATTAAAATGTGTATGTGTAAAACCGACACGCACACACAGAGTGAGAAACCATAATTTTCACATCAGTCTATGACTAATTGTGTTTCTCTGAGCTCGTCACCTCCCTCTGCTTACATTTTTCACTCCGCCTTTCTCATTCTCTCTCTTCTCCCACTTCTCATTCTCCCTGCCTCCATCATCTCTCCTCTATACTCGGCTGCTCTTTATACGTCTGCTAATAGGGGAGCAGTAAATAATAGCAATAATAGTAAATAATAGGTCTGCAGTTGACTTCAAAAAGCAGCACAGGGATCACAAAGGGTTGGAGGGAGTCGCTGAGAGAAAACAGGTTAGGCGAATAAAAGGGAAAAAAGCAGGGAAAGTAGTGAGGTAGGGACAGAGAGGGGGGAGAGAGTGAGAGAGAGAGAGAGAGAGAGACTCAACAGAGCCCCGGTGTGAGAGTCTAATGGTCACTTAGCCTGGCAGCAAGTCCATGAAGCTGTGAGGCTGTCAGTCTGTCAAAATGCACCCAGTGCTGTCCTGACTCTCCTAAAACACACAGATACACACACACACACACACACACACACACACACACATAGAGACACACACAGCTCACTATCTCATTCCTGCTCCGTCTTTGATGTGTGCCACAGGGTTCCTCAGAGGGAATCACAGCGCAGTTTAATGGATGCTGCGATGTCACTTCATGCTCTACAAGAGCTCGCCGGCCTCTGCGGTGTCTGCTTTGATACACAGATATATCAGGGTCAGTCGGTCTCACAATTAAAGGGTGGAATTGAGACGCTAATCAATTCTGCACAACCCCTTGTCAACACAATCGAAGTGAATGAGATGTAAAAAGGTCGGTTATAACGCTGAAGTGACGCTGCGGTGACTTACACAACATTTGTTGCGTATAGGTGGGAAGCTGTGCTTATGGTGTGAGAGCAAAATTACACCAGTATGATTATTTCATAACAGTCAGGGGGCATGTTTCTACTTAATATATGTAAATATGACACTGTTCTTGTCTTGTAAACCCTCCAGCAGCACATGAGTAAGGCATCTTCCCAAAATGCCACTCCCAATTTGGTGCAGAGTGGATGTATTTATGTCTTCTGCGACTATTATTGGTACCCAGCACTCTCCTTTTTTCACACAGTCATTAGTAAATTGCTTTGACAAAGTTCACTTTTTAAATGAGCTTATTTTTTACCCATAAATAAATATCTCTTGATCCAGAAGTGTTGATATGCTCTAAAGAAGCAACTTTGACATTTCTTGTCCTGCATGAAGTTTGACAAATTATTATTCCAAATAATCAAACACTCTGTCTCTTGCAACAAGATTTTTCTCTTAACAGTAGCAAGTATTCGCTGAACTAAAGTATAGGCATGTGCTCTTTTTTCAAAGAATACAAGGAGAAAAAACTTGAATTTCTCTGTTTTGTTTAGATGAAACTGTGGTGTATTTCATGGCAGACTGCATGGGATCATTATGGAATAATACAAGTATTATTTGCAGGACTACACCTTCCTTTTTTTGTTTTTGCTGTGTTGGATACTCTGTTAAGTATTATCATTTAGACATTGTTTTTTTGTATCAGCTCCAAGCCAAAAGCGGCATGCAGGGTGTGAGGTTTGACTAATAATGCAGTTTTTCAAAAATGTGACCAGCTTACAGTATGTACTGAGAGTTTATCGTTTCACAGTTAAAGCAGTAACCTTTTCGTTGGTTTCTTTTTTTTTGAAGGAGGTTTTGTCTTTTTCTTTTTGTTGTCTAACAGTGTGAGGTTAGGTTGTCTACCCTGACCCTGAAAGTTTGCTACATAAATTTCTTTCCTTCTCTGTCCCCCTTGTTCTCACCAGGGACTGCATTTACACTCCTCCACGATGTTTGTCAGCCTCTACCCTTCTCCCTCCCGTCTTCAGGACAAACACTACGTCTTCCCCTTCTCCTCTTTCCACCATCATTGTCCGGCTCCGCCCCCTCCTCCTCCTCCGGACCAGCCCTCTCACCATCCCCACTCTCAGCCTCTACTGACCCGGCCTTTCCTGTCTTGGTCCGTCTCTCTGCTCCTCATCACCATACTTCTTGTACCTGTTTGCGAGTGCCGCAGAGGTGGAGGTCAAGGAACGGGTCCTGGAGGTTCCCCGGGGGGACAAGGTGGCCAAAGGGGAGGCGGCACCCAAAGGGGTGTCGTCATCCCCCCTCAGTACTCTCCTGGCTTACCGGCGCTTCCTCCAATCAGTCCCAAACTGATCAACTCCCTCAGCATCGCTGTCATCCTGGTGGGCAACTCTAGTGAAGTATCATTAGGGGTCGGACTTGAGAAAGAGGACTTCCTCCACATCCCTTACCCCCCAAAAGTCGAAGTGGTTACAATGAATGAGACCGACCCCAAGAGTATCATCAATCGGATCTGCACACAGATGACGAGGAACTCTTTGCAAGGCGTCGTGTTTGGTGACGACACGGACCAGGAGGCTATCGCTCAGATCCTGGACTTCATCTCTGCACAGACACACATCCCAATCCTGGGCATCAGGGGGGGATCCTCCATGGTCATGGCTGCAAAGGTAAGAACTTATTTATTCATGTATATCAATTTCTCCACCTGCACGAGCAACAGGCCAGTTATGGAGTGGAAAGTGAACAGGCCTTCTAAATGATGTCTACTTTTTATATCCAACTATATCACATCATTTGGAAATCATGTATAAAGCCTATGTAATAAGAGGAGTGATACTAGGGACAACCAGATCACACGTCATATCAAATCAAGCAGTTCTGCATTTTTATTGAGTTTTCCTGATGGCAATGTGGCAAAAACTTAAGTTTGTGGTGAACATCTGTCCAGCCACCAGCAGAGAAAGGAAGACAGAAACTGACTAAGGATAATAGAACACACAACAGACATCAACCAAACTGAAGAAAACAAACACTAAGCAGTACGGCTGGGACGATATGCTTTCCTCCCAATTCGATTCTTGTACGATTTTTTGGATGCTAATTCGATTTAAATTGCGATTCCACAATATTGTTGGTTTTCTCGATCTTTAGTCTGCTTTTTTAACACCAGTGAAACAGTTGAATGATTATAATTGTCTACTGACTATTCCAGGAACCATATTTTCCCAAAAAATACACATCACATGTAAGTTCGTTTTTAAGATTTATTCTTAAATTTGAAAAACAACAAAAAATCAATTTTTGAACATGAAAATCTATTCAAAAATTGTAAAACAAAAAAATCACGATACTTACATAAATGAATTATTTTCTCCCTCCCCTACTAAGCAGCCACAATTCACAACCCAGGCAGATGGCTTATTCTGATGCTGCTGCCATTTCTTGCATCATAAGAATGCCAATGCTGTAAACCAATGGTTTGACTTGACTGTAAATGAAAATATTAAGTTCAGTATGATTAATAAAAGTAAAGCAGGATAATATTAGGACTTCAATGTGAAGTTAGCTTAAAATCTGGTAAGACTATTATTAACAAGAAAATGTTACCAGACATTAAATCTGACCAATTTTATTAGCTGTGTAAAGAAAATCATTTGTGAACCAATAATGTTGTCTTTAAATCATTAATTAGTATTTACTTTACTTTTGTATCTTTAGTCAATAGCAGGGAAACAAGCTGAATAATGTATGTGCGAGCCGACGATAATAAAACATAGAGTCCCGATAGTGCGAGACAAAAAACCCTGACGCAAAGGATTCTGGTTTAAACACACAATCGCTTCACGTCTTTGTTTTAAAACATGATATAAAAAGCCGAAAGATTTGTTTCTCAGGTAATGTGTTTGTTTTTGCCGATGAATCTGTTAAAGCATAACACTTTAAGGTTTTAATGCGAGTTGTTTGAATTCATTTGAGATGCCGAGAAAACAAAAAGAAAAAAACGAAGTCGATACTTCGGCGTCTCACCTCAGTCCTACTTGTCATTCTGCTCCAGCCTCTGTGCTAAATAAGTTTGCTGTTAATTGACCTCCTCTGTGAGCCTGACGTCACGCTGAAGCCCCTCTGACTGCGAACCGGCTCAACTCTGGGGCTCACAGTGTGAAGCAGAAGGGAACATAATCAGTTAGAAAAATCCATCTCTGTGGGATCAGAATATAAACCGAGCTGAAGGGGAGAATACATGATCCAGAAATGGAAAAAAATGCTTTGAAATATATCCTCAAATCATGTGGTGTTAATAGGCTTAGCAGTATTTAACTCCCTCACAGGGATATGACAGAATCTACATGATTCTGAGGTATTGTCTTTGTTTAGTTTTTTTGTTTTTTTTTTATGCAGCCCTCCTCGAATAGAAAATAGCAGCAGAGACTTTTCTTGTCCTGTATTGAATGACTACAATGGCTCCGCCCAAGATTCTGATACCTTTCTGTAAGATAAAAATACATTCATGTCGCATGTGTTTGTTGAGCAGCAGAGACTATAGATGAAAAAGACTTTGTCATCTGAAAAAGGTGATTTTTGCTTGTGCTTGCAAATATTTGAAAGACCTGACAATTATATGTCAGCACTTGTTAGCACTCGCTCCCTTCACCTCTGACACTTGATATTTTGATGATCAACTTCTGATGTGCCATGAGTTTAAGTTTTATTGATTCTTATTCACTTACATTCAGTAGGATTTAACTCCAAAGACAATCCAAACAGATCCTTCAAATATTTGTTAGGGGAAATTATTTTCTGCTGAAGTTAGATGTCGACATGTCCCTGCTGTTCAGACCTTCACCCTGAGGTTGAAACTTGTAGCTTTGGATAATGTGTGTTTGAATGTGGAGAACAGATTTTTTTGTCAGACTTTTTTTTTTTTTAGTTTTTAGTGAACACTGTTCCTGGCTTCGGGCTGGGAAAGAATTTGAGTGATATTTTAAAGTGGAAAAAAAAAATGTAGTTGCAAAAAAACAGTGCAGTTTCTCTAAAG
Organism: Xyrichtys novacula; assembly: GCA_962446985.1. Taxonomy (NCBI): domain Eukaryota; kingdom Metazoa; phylum Chordata; class Actinopteri; order Labriformes; family Labridae; genus Xyrichtys; species Xyrichtys novacula. The sequence continues at coordinate 29,236,103 of OY660866.1, read as the reverse complement.
CTACAAGCTAAAAACTAAAATAACACAATAATGAATTTTACAGTTTGGATCTTAAAGTCTGTTTCTGCTTTACTCAAATCAAACCCCTCTCCTACATTAACCAGTCAGTGTCCAGCCCTCTGACGGAGACTGTGACACAGGCATGAAGAGGAGCAGAGGGTACATGTGGAGCGACACATTTCCTACAAAACTTAGTTGATTAATGCAATCAACTCATGCGTGTCATCATTATTTCAATGTAATGTTCAATCTGCCTTCTGATCAGACAAAAACTCACGGTCTTCCTCTGCTTGTGATTTTACAGCATGACTGTAAGTGTCAACAGTAAACCAGTAAACAGTCCAGTTTGCTGTCAGTCTGTTTGCGTCTTGTTCAATCAAGTGTTTGCTAGTTGGCAGCAACAGTGTGTGCATATTTATTTTCGATGGCCATGTGAGAACAAACATTGGCATATACGGTTCCTTGTAATATTGTGGTTCAAGGTACAATATCAGCACCGACTCATGAACTTTATTTTCCTGTACAAAGAACTTATTGAGACCTTTAAGACACTCTCTATTACAGCATGATAGGGCTGGGTGATAAACAGAACATTTACAGATACCGAAATTTACGACAAAAAAACGACGTCAATTTGCCCATGTCAATATATTCGGTGTCAAATAAATAAATAAAAGTTGGTTTTGGATGTGTGTGGGTAGGCCATGGTCTCATGTCCGTTTAAGACGCTGTCCTACGTCAGAGACGTGACCCCACCCCATCCAGTCTGTGACAAAGAGGGAAAGACAGGTGAGGAGATGGAGGACGGTTCAAAAGTTGTAGCGGCTGAACAGTGTTGTTTTTGGCAGGCATTTTAGATTTAGTTTTCGTCTTAGTCATTTTGACGAAATGCTTCTTCGTTTTAGTCCCATTTTAGTCATTTCTATCCTTGATAGTTTTCGTCTAGTTTTAGTCCGACGAAAACTCAAAAGGTTTTAGTCTAGTTTTAGTCAACGAAAAGGTGCCTTTTGAGGTTCGTGGTGTTCTTTCCCGACAGTTTGAAGCCGCAGCATGAGGAAGCTGTGGCTCCACAACTGTCGCCTGCCTCGTCTCCCCGTACAAGACATTGTGTTTTAATGTCACTTGGACTGTATCTGAAGTAGGACCAAAAATCATCCCTCTTTTTTCGGCCACCGGGCACCGCTGCTGTGCCTGCCGCCACGGTGTGTGTGTGTGCGCGCGCCTCGTCCACCTGCCGCTCTGTGTATGTGTATGAGTGTGTGCGCGCAGCTGTGCGCGAGCGAGGCTTTTGGTGCGTTTGTGATGGGGGCGTGACTGTTAGGACAAAAAAAAGCATTTTTGGAACTTTGTTCGTCCATCTAATAACAAGTTAGTCTCGTCTCGTTCTCGTCTGACGAAAATGAATACAATTTTCGTCACATTTTAGTCTTTACAGAGCTTTGGTGACGTTCGTTTTAGTCTCATTTTCGTCAAGGAAAAAAGTGGTCTGACGTCGTCATTTAAGTTTTCGTCCTGCCTGACGAAAACAACACTGCGGCTGAAGTAGACGAAGTTAATGTGGGAGGGGGTGAGCAGCTTGTGGAGTAGTTATTGTTCATTTATCGTTATCGAGGTGAACTGCTTAATATATCGTGATATTGATTTGAGGCCAAATCGCCCAGCCCTACATCATCATCAGTTCAGACATGTAGGCCTTCTTAGATTTCGAATGAAACAGGTTTTAAGATTTTATATTGAAATGATTTAAAAAAATAGAATAATGCAGGATCTGAAAAGAAGTCCTGTTGAGCACCAAATACAGACATACGTTCCATTTAGCTGGTAAATGTCAGAGGTGCATTAGCCACGTAACGGGCAACTGTTCGTACAAACAAAACAAATGATTCAGTCGCCTTCATCTGTGGTTACCAGACCTACAGGAAAAAAAATGTGGTGTCTCTCTGCACTGCAGCTTAGATTTGAAAATGAAAACCCATCATTTATTACTAACTGTATGATAAAAACTAGTGGTGCAACGGATCATCACTGATCCGTGATCCGTTCGGATCGACGTCTTCGGTTCGGCACACACGTGATCCGCGGATTGATTTCTGAAAAAAAAAAGTTTTGCTCCGTCTGCACAAAGCTTTTGCCTAGCGGAGAAAGGAGGAGGGCAGACATGGCGAGCGGAGGAAAGGAGGAGCTCGAGCGCCCCGCAGGACTTAAATCCCCTGTATGGGAGCATTTTGGCTTCCCGGTCACTTATGATGGTAAAGGAAAGAGGTCAGTGGACAAAACTGCGACGGTGTGCAGGCAATGTGGCTTAAGAAAGCCACACGAAAGTGGAAACACGTCCAGCTTATTCACGCATTTGAGGCGACATCACCCGGGTGCTGTACTGACCGGAGATAAACCAAAAGCTGCCCAACAACCGCTAATCACCGCAGCGTTTAAGCAGCCTCTTCCTGCACAATCTGACCGGGTTAAAGCTATCACAAACGCTATCGGTGTGTTTATAGCTACAGACTTGAGGCCATATTCAGTTGTGCAAACGAGGTCTTTAAAATCATGCTGAAAGTGCTTGAGCCACGTTACAATATCCCACCGCGCACATACTTCATTTTTGGTTCATTGTTACATTTTAAAGGAAGGAGATATGCCTATATATTGCACTTTAAGTTGTTTTTCATTAATAATTATGTTGAAAAGAAGATATTATGCCGTATGCACTACTTTTATATATTTTAATTCAACCATTTAAGTGTTTAATATACAGACAAAACTGCTTTTTGCTGATCCGAAAAATGATCCGATCCGTGACTCTTGATCCGAGGAACGATCCGATCCGTGAGTGTTGTGATCCGTTGCACCACTAATAAAAACACATAAACCCACAAATGTAAAATGTAAATCAGATGCACAGGGAGGTCCCAATCCTGATCTTAATCTTATCATAAATTGGTGTTCAGGCTGAGCACCTTTACTTGACACTTTCCTCGTCTATTGTTAAGCAGATTTACATCAGAATCCAAAAAAGTAACTCAGTCTAACCGAGTGACTCTGGGTTTATTTGAATAATTAAACAATAATCAGTAGTTTACATGTACAGCATTTTATGGGCATTTGCCAAAAAACCATACACAGATGGCTAAAGCTAGACTTAAACATGGAGCATTAGTCATACTTCTGTAAAGCACCCATTCTGATATGATTCAGGGAAGACTGCTGCATAAATCTGCATCAAATTAGACAAAATGATGTCTGGAAATTGCTGTAGTTAAATGTTTCATATTAATAGGATCCGTGTTATATAAACAGTCATGTACTCCAACAAACATATTTACTAGTGTCAAAACCAGCCTCTTCATGCCCTAATTAGAAAAGTGTGAATTTGTGATAAAATGCAGCGACATGGTGGACAATCATCAGGCAGTTTCTAATCAGGAAACCAGATCTGCTGGCTTTACTTTGTCGCTTTGCAGAAACATTTTATCAACTTCATCTCACGACTTGGAAGATACGCAAGCAGAATCAAGTTGAAGTTGAAGGTAGAGCTGCCATTAAAAGAGAGAGAGAGAGAGAGAGAGAGAGAGAGAGAAAAGAACAATGAAGTGAAGACAAAGATGGCGAAAACAAGATAATGCACGAGTCAGAAAAAGAAAGGGGGGGATGAAGGTTATGAAACAACACAACTTGTGTGGGTGTAAGGAGGAAAAGGATTCTGCTCAATATACAATTACCACATTTTACTCCTGACAGAGAGACAAAAGGCACAAACTGAGAGTGACAACAGGAAAAAGAGAAAGCTAAAAACGCTGCTGAGGGAATACGGCACACGAGAGATAAAAAGCAGAGGGGAGGGAGGATATACCTGAGTTACACAACATTTGATGTTTAACACAGTTTCTTTGGAAACGTCAGTGTTTCCCTCTTTTGTTCTCAGTCAGTACAAGTGCTCCTTCTCCTGCTACTGTATTCCACGGTTACACTTCGTCTCTGTCAGTCACACACACACACACACACATACATAGACAATTACACTCTGAACGAGGCCTTGGAAGCAATGGACACAGTTGTCATGGCAACCACTTGCTTATATATTTCCCTCTACATACTGTACTAAAATTGGGAACAGAAGGAGAGCGATTAAAAAAAAAAAAAAGATTATTTCTGAGTCTGACGAAAGAAGTTGAAGAAACGAGGGATAATGCTCTTGTCACGGAGGGGTGGGTGGGGTTGAATTGTTGAATAGATGAATGATCAGATTAAAGCCTGATATCAGAGATGGAAACACAGAGGGGAAGATCAAAAATAGAGTGATGAGACTTGAGATGGAAGAATGAAGAGGTGAGCTACATTTATGTATTTCTGTACTGCCTTTGTAGCTGCCTATGTGTGCTCTTTAATGTTTTATTCATAGCTTTACAGTCACACACCCCAAGAAAAAACTGAGCAAATCCTCGCACACATATTCACACCTACTGTGAGAGAAGAGAGGGCTGGAAATTCAAAATTTCAAGCTTTAAAGACCCACTCTGATAAAAATCTTGTTCTTCTTGTTTTCTATATGGTCATATGGCATTTTTCTGATGCTACAGGACATCTCATAAGAAAATTAAATGCAAAATTGCTTTTCTGAGTATTTCTTCATCCAAATTGCTGTGAATCTCCGGCAGACCCAAACAGCAGGTTCAGAAACAGTGAGATTTCATATGTAACCAATCCAAGCTCCGCCCCCAGAGCACCGCTATGCAGGCCACACTCTGCATATAGAGGAGAAATAGAGAGGATGATCGCAGAACAAGAGCGTGCATTAATGGATTGCAATGCTTGTGCCTCATAACCATGATTTTGGCCGGGTGGCGGCGCTCTCTGTGTCCCAAAAGGTCTCACTGTGCTGGGCAGGAGCTACGGCAAATGCCTCGGCATTAGCTCTGGAGCCTCTTGCTAGCCAGCCTGTCACATCGCCAGCTTGTTTCTGAATCAATCGGTAGTTTAAATAAAGTTTTTAAGGTGAAGTAAATTTGCACATGCAGTATGGATTGGGAAGGTATCGACTCACTGCCGTAAAATACATTGAAATGCCTTGAGAGGGAGTGACGTATGTTTCGCACATGTGCCGTACAAATCAGGTTTCCGGGATGGATCGGCTAGCGACAATTATATTAGCTTTCTTCGTGCCCCTAAAGACATTAGTGTCCGAGAGCTGAATAGCTCCGATGTTACCTGCTACTTCGACTACACCGGCAATGTTAGGCTACAAGCTAACGTGAAGACGAGCGTGCAGAGCAGCGCTGTCTCCACCCACGACTCAGAGGTGAATTGCTAATGAGCGACTGGAGCTCTGCAGAAGAAAAGCACTTGAAAATGACACAGGTAACATGATTTATGGTAAAAACTTCATGATCACAATTGAAAGACCACTGAGAAGACTTTAAGTGGTAAAATAAAAAAACGATTGGAGTGGGACTTTAAGCTCTGCAATATTTGCTGGTTTTCTGCAACCATTGATTCTGTTTAACCGCACCAATTTGGATTGCGGACTACGAATGTTCATTTTCACTATTTTCTAATACTCCAGAAGTCATCAAGATGATAATTTCACCGGTTGAGAAGTTATTTCTCAGAAGAACAGATTTTTTTTGTGCTCTAAGCCTTTTATATCAGCCAGCCAGGATTTAAATATAAGTTGGATTTTTCATCTAAAAGCAACACCCAATAATGCAGCCTGTGATTTTCAAAAAAGCTGAGATCAGCAGTTTTGCAGACAGGCAAATAATTACATATAAAGACCTCTGACTGAAACTTGTAAAGCTAAGAGGATCAAGCCAAAGTAGTAATGGAGGGACTCTCACAAGACCTCTGCCTTATACATTACTGATGTATTGATTTTGTGAAGTTTTATAAGAGTCCAGGAATCCCTTTTATATTGCATCGATTGAAACCTTCATCATCACGTACACAGTGCTGACCTTGATGTCCATTCTGGAAAATTCTAACTGAAGAGGAGAGAGAGACGCAGCTACTACTGCTACTGAAAAAAGTCTGCATTTCGAATCGAGAATCATCCCGACTATGAGTTTGTTTTTCTTTAGTGCACAAGCATGAATGTGTCCAGAACATATGGTATGCTGTGATATGGGCTTAGGCCAGACAGATGCCAACAAATGCATCCACACAGACCTAATCCTGCTGAGATAGTAAAGAACTACCGGAGACTGACTAGCTCTGAAATGAGTGACAGAGATCACAGAAGCAAAAGGGAGTCCTACAACTGTGCGCACATGTTTGTGTAAATGTGGGAACAGATCAGTGACTATATCTTCTTCAGATATCATCTCTTTTTTTATTCCGGGATTATACCTTATCTATTATCCTCCTGCAGGTTTTGACTGCAGGATTCATGCTTGGAGAAACCAAAAGCCTTGTCACTGAGCAGTTTGACTTCTTTAAAAAACACACACACAACAATGAGCACACGTATCCTATTTTTGGCATTTGATCTTTAAACCAAATCATCCCTGTCCCAGTGGAGATGGTCCTGCCAAGTAAACTGGCCTCCCAGCACTTCAGGCTTTATTTTTCCTTCCAATAGTCCATTATAATGAATCGGTGACAGATGCAGGTAGACTATAATGCACCAAACAATTTGCAGACTTCTACTTAGCCATTAATTTGTTCCATGCCATGTGTCAGTATTGGCATAATAGAAAGATAGAGTTGGACCTGGCCGACAGTCAGCTTGGGCTCTGGAGACTAATGAGGTCTTCCAAATCTATTGTTGAGACTTAAGCGGTGTGCGTTTGTGCTGTTGTGCATGTGTGTGAGTGTTTGTGGATGTGTGTAGACACATAGTGCATGCTGGTGTTCGTTGATAATGGCCGCTTTGCCTGTGTTTGGGAAGATTACAGCTGTTGTTTCAGTCCAAACAAGGTACCTTGAGGCACTCGGCATTCTGATACCGTTTCCCATGAATGACGTAGAAGAACTGAATGTTTTTTACTCAGGTTTTGTTTCTTGATTATTCAAAACCTTCATCAAGTTATTTTTTAAACTGCGCAGGAGGGTTGTACCTCTCACTGTCAAATTGCAACAAGAACCTGTCCTGAAAGGTGAAATTCCCAGATAAGTGAGCCTCTGTGCTTCTTTTGTTGTTGTCGTTTGTGGTATGCCAACAAAAGTCCACAAAAAGAAAGAAAAAAAGAGCGATAATTGCTTTGGAACGATGCCCTTTTCACAGCTCTGTCTGTCAGTGAAAGCTGATTCATCATTTGATTGATTACAACAATTACACACCTCATATCTGCGAATCGGAATCCTTTTTGCATAGAAGTCCATGAGGCCTCCTTGCGAGATGGACATCATCAGGAATGTTAATTATTTTGCAGACCCTCAGACCTACAATATTTGATATTAGAAAGACCAGCTGGTTGCTGTACAATGATTCGTAGGTCGTGATAATCTGTTGCAGCTGACACAACTGTTTGAGCCAAGGGTGCTCTCTGTTTTCTCATCCTATTGTTCTCACTCCCATTTCTGGCTTTATGAGCCCCCTCTTTTCATCCTGCATGCACCGTGTATCCCATTATTCTTGCTGGTTGTACATGAGGGGATAATGGACTGCCTCTGTAATGCTCCAATTTGCAATTAGGACAAATCCCCAAAGACAAGAGAATTAAGGAAGAAACTACAGTAATAATCTGCACATTTAGTTGGTATTGCACCACATACAGCTATTTATTATATTATTCTGTGGTATTATTTGTTTCGTTCAGGGCTAATAGGATTATCTTGCAGATACAGTGACAAAAATGACTGGGTGATGCATCTAAAATAACCCACATGCTCTTATTATTACTCAGTTTATCTTAACCAAATTGATCACCATCTATTAGAGCTTTAAAAATACTACATACCTGTCTCACCCACTTTGTCTTTGAGTCAGTCTACGTTTGATTGATGTTTCATTTTCTTGGCTTCACCGTGTCCTTAACCCTTTAAGAGTTCAACTGATGGAGGCTGAAACAGAGAGAATATCTGCCCTGAGGTAAAAGGCCTGTTATTGTCAGTTTTTCTTGTGGTCTTTGACAGCTGAATCTAAGTAAGGCATCAAGACATTATCACTGTCTCTGAAGCTCAAATCAGAGGAGATCTAACTAATCTGTAAAGTCAAGAAATGACAACTGCTCTTCTGTCAGTGACTGCTGGACCACTGAGTTTGTCTTTTTTTTGTCTTTTTTTTTGGCTGTATTTAGGGATTTTGTTCAGAAGAGCTCTACAACAGCTCAGTTTCTAGTTAATTATAAAAATATTTAGCAAATCTGAAACACAGTAAAAGATTACATGTATTGCGATGTCAATTTTTTATTTTTATTCTAAAGGTTCTTTGAGTAGTTTTTTAATTTAATGAAATAGACTGAAATTCATACTGATACCTTTTCAGATTGTTTGCGATCCATTTAGACCACCTTGCCTGGTAAGAATAGGATGAAAATTACTCAACTATGTGTATAGTAACTCTTTGCAACAAGTTTCTAATTTTTTTAAAGCACTTGCCTCTGCCTCAAACTAATACAAGCAGCAGAAAGATGCCTTGCCATCACTGTATAGCTCCACCCATGCATGCTCTAAGTATGTGAGGCAGGGGCACCTTCAGCACTGGAAAATCAAGATCAATAATTGTATTTTGCAGTTTCATCATTATGAGCGCCTTTGGGAAAAACATCAGTGGCAGCAAGTTTTCCCAATACTCTATGTTTGAAGGATAAAACTTGCCGCTCTGCTATACTCTTACAAGATGTTACACTTTGTTGCTCCTCTAGTTCTGGTCAGACCCAGAAGCTTCAGTCAGAGGGAGAGCAGGTACAACAATCCATCCATCCATTTTCTACCGCTTAGTCCCATTCACGGGGTCGCGGGGGGTCTGAAGCCTATCCCAGCATCTTCGGGCGAAGGCAGGGGGCGCCCTGGACAAATCGCCAGTTCATCGCAGGGCTGACATATAGAGACAAACAACCATCCACGCTCACATTCACACCTATGAGCAATTCGAAAGTTACCAATCGATCTAACCCCACTTCTGCATGTTGGTCTGTAAATCTAAGTGAAGCAAACTGAACTGCAAACCTTCAACCATCAACCCAACCAAATGGAGATTTGTGATCTGTTGCACCCCTCATTGATTGATATTTGACCGTCAAGCTGAAAATTGATTTGAATCTCAGCCCTAGTTTAGACGGCAGTGAAGAAGGCATGACCATCTCTAGAGTTACTTAAGAAACATGTATCACTAAACAGGATGCTTTGTTTGTTGGTCAGTGCCCATAAGAAAAGTCCATTTTTCATGAAAAAAAATCAGAATTCAGGACTTAAGAAGCAAATACTGTTCCCCTTTATTAATGCCTGCTACCTCTGAAACTTGAATATGTGAGAAGTCCCTTTAAACTAATAAAAACAGAGAATGGTGTGCGGGTCTGAGCAAACACTGGCTGGCAGCAGAGACCTTGATCAAAGTCATGGAAATAAAAAAGGATCAGTACCGGCCAGAGGGGACCAAAAAGACCAGTTGCAAGTGATTAATTTCATACAGATTTGTATCTATCTATCTATCTATCTGTCTGTCTGTCTGTCTGTCTGTCTGTCTGTCTGTCTGTCTGTCTGTCTGTCTGTCTGTCTGTCTGTCCGTCCGTCCGTCCATCCCTCTCTCTCTTTGTCTTTCTCCCAGTTTTGTCCATTTTCCATCTCGACAGCTTTATCTCCAGAAACAACAACTTAAACTGTGTATTCCTTCGCTCCCACCGTCACCAGCCCATGAATTAAGTCAACACATTTAGCTCCTTTTCCTCACTCGCACTTTTTCCCGTTAAACTTCTAAATTTTAATTGCGCCCTTCAAACGGCCTGCAAACCCTCTCCTCTCACTTTTCCTCTTTCTCTCCCTCAACTTTCTCTCCATATAATGAGTTCGTTTTATCAGCGGCTGTGCGGTGCGTGGACAGGATGAGTAATTTCGGAGATCACAGGAGACTTCTCTGCATTGCACTTGGTTACAACAGGTTGGCAAAAGGCTTCGGGGGCCTCTCCTGCCTTCTCTCTGCCAGCAGTAAATATGCGGCCTTTTAACACTACAGCATATGAGACATAATTACCCAGCAAGCCATCATAATAATTCAGGGGAAAGATGTCATTTTAATCAAATAAAATTGAATTAACATATTATGACACAGACAAACAATAGCTTGCAAAATTGATTGCGATTCCTCACCTGCTGATGTGTTTTGAAGGAGTTTGATTAACTTATCAAAGGTACTTTGCCTCAAAGGAGAGCAAAGGATTTGTTTCTGTGTTTTGAATTTTAAAGTCATGTTACCTCTGACTAAACAAGTGTTCTCCTCTTTTTATACTCAGTAAAACCTGAACAAAAATGTCATGCTTACTCTCCAACTGACCCATAACTAAACCTTCATTTCTGGTCTGTTGGATGTAATTTTACAAACTCTAGATGCAAAGTTTATGATTGCTTTTTACATGGCTGTATTGCAAGTCACCTGTCTGTGTTAAAGTCCCACTCTGATCTTTTTTTTTTTACTACTTAAAGTGTTCTCAATGGTCTTAAGTTGTGATTAATAAGTCATCCTTAAGTCAGCGCGATTGTCCTTTCTACTCCGGGGGTGGAGCTTGGAGTTGTGACATAGGAAATCTCTCTCTGTCTGAGTCTGCCATTTGGGTCTGTGAGAGGTTCACAGCGATTTAGACGCAGAAATACTCAAAAATGCAATTTCGCACTTATTTTTCTCTTTTGATATGTCCTGTAGCGTCAGAAAAATTCCATATGAACATAAAAAAAAGAAAAACATGATTTTCATTGGAGTGGGTCTTGAAGGCTTTATATAACCTCCTGAGCTCCTGCAGAACTTTGTGTACTTTATTGTCCAATTCTGTGAAACTAAGAAAAGACCCCTCTCTGTCATGTTGACAGTAGTGAAATAAGTTAGAAGATATTCTTGCCACTTCAAAAATCAGCATGAATCAAGAAAGAAAAAGCTACTCCAGCTTATTAAACAAAGCGGAGGAAAAAAAGGGGGGTAAACTTCAGTCTGAAGAGAGATGAACCCACAAGGTTACACAGCTGAAGGCCTCAGATCAATGGAGACTGACAGAGAAAGACCTGGCAGTGTTTACTGACATTATTGCAACTGTAACATGTGCATCTTTTCATCTTAATGAAAACAAACCAAAGTTCAGTGAAAAGTTCATAACCATGAACTTTGCCTATTTGAAAGGATTTTGTTTTCTTCGATTATCAGACATCGTGACGGACTATTGCACCACTCTGCATACAGAAAAGTTACTTATGGTGTGTGTTAACATTACTCTGTTTCTCCAAGCCTGAGTTTTTGCATTCACTAGGATAACATAATTACAAGTTCACCAAACATTATTCCAATATCCTGCTAGTGACTGACTATAGTCCTTAATAGACTGACACTAAACGTTGATTTAAGGATGACTGTAGTGACATATAAAAATATTACTGATCACTGGAAGAAAAAAAAAACAACATACTGATGAGGGCTTTAGATTCAGCTCTTCATTCAGAACTGGTTTATCCCTGTTGGCATTAAACGTCATATATATAAGTGAACCGTAGCAGTTTTCGAATCAGAAAATGGCAGATGTTTGTTTGTGAGTGAGGAAATGACAATCAGCATATTTTCTGGTTTGGTTCAAAGCATTTGCTTTGATGGCTGACAGACGGAAAATTGTAGCTGCCTTTTTGAAAAAACAGGCATTGATCAGATGGAGTGATGGACTGTTGTGTTCTGTGTTACTCTGTTTGTGTGTCGATCACAGCAGCTGTCTGTGTTTAAAATCAGACTATCAAGTGTTTGCCAGTGGGATTGAACATATGAAGTCTGACAGATGTGTCAGTCGTGATATCATAGGGCTTTTAGGTGCTAAATATTAAAACTGACTGTTGTTATATACTGTAGCTAAGCACCAGTGCTATTACTCTTTGCTATTGTTTTCTCCTTAACAGCGCCCTGTTTTAACACACTGAATTTTTCACAGTTTCCTAAGCGCTGTCCTCAGGGCGGTCTCGAAAAGTTCAACATGACCCTCCTCAAAATTTCCACCATTCATTATCATTAGAGGATCAAACACAAAACAAACTCTCACTATGTAGAAGCTCCATCTATTAGGGGGAGCTTGGGTGCCATCAGCTTCATCATGTAGTGTTTTTTAATGTTTGGGGAATACAGAGTGTAAAAGCAGTCAGTGGGAGATAAAGAGAGAAAGAGATAAGAGTAAGGGCAGGAAAAAGCAGTCTCATGAAGTGTTGGTTTTCATGGTTTTGCATCAGGCTGAAGAGGGGCTCTTAAAAACAGAGAGAGTTGGCTGACTTGTTGGTATTTAATCCTGAACAGCCAAAAGGGTTGAGTTTGTTCTGATTTCATGGCGCTGGAGAGGACACTAATTTACATTCATCAAAAAAAATCCCAGGACTATCAAAGTGAAAAGCTATAATGAAATAATAAAAGTATTGTTTTTATTGTTTTAAGGAAATAGGATAAAAATCAATATAAAATGGACAGGATTTTCTAAATATAATATTGTACTATAATACAGTCTTGTCACAATTTTACCAACAACATTAAGGTAGGGTGGATAAGAAGAAAAAAGTGAATACAATCTCTACAATCTGTTATTTTTTAGTCATTTGGTTGATTTTTTTCTCTACATCAACTCTTAATCATGAGAATAATATGAATGGTGCATTTACATTGTTCATTATTCTTACTATGATTTGATACAAAGTTAACAGATCAGCCATAACTCATAGTTAGGGCTGGGTGATAAACCGATAATTTGCCGATACCGAAATTTATGACAATAACCAACGTCATTTTGGCCATCTTAATATATTCAGGGTCAAAATTATAAATAACTAAAAGTTGGTTTTGGATGTGTCTATGTAGGCTATGGTCTCATAGCCGCATAGGTGCTGTCCTACATCTAATACGTGACTCCACCCCATCCAGGCCATAACAAAGAGGGAAAGACAGGTGAGGAGATGGAGGTTCAAAAGTTGTAGCGGCTGAAGTAGACAAAGTTAAAGTGGGAGGGGGTGAGCAGCTTGTGGAGTAGTTATCATCCATTGATTATTGAGGTGAACTGCTCAATATATCATGATATTGATTTAAGGCCATATCGCCCAGCCCTACTCATAGTTTATATCTCTATCTGATTTTCCTGTTTTACACTAACACATGATTAGCTCCTAATGATCCCGGAGAGTGATCTCAAAGTACAGGCGAAGTGATTTATCATTGAATTTGGCTTAAAGGCATGGTTCACGATCTGAGAAGCATTTGAAAAAAAAAAGAGCCGTTGAAGCAGATTTGAAAAAGCGTCCCACCCCCCACACACAAACCTCTCCCCTCTGTGCTCCACGATAACTCCCCCCGGAACCTGTACCACCCTCTCCACAACACACCCCCTCTGGCAGAGCAAGAAGCCGGCCGGCAGAAGATCCTACGCAGCTTCAAATAGGATTTACCAAGTCGGGTTGCTAGAGACTAGCGGCAGTAAACGCCAGCTCTGCTAGCAAGCACCGTCATTCTCCACCGCTCGATGGATGACCCGATGTTTATTCGAGTTAGATTCCTCGCCTGGTCACATTTCCTCTTTGACTCTGCCCTTTCCTCTGTCGGCTTGTGTTTTCTCAGCACTCTTAGCTCTTAGTGGTGGGGAGAGGGCTGTGTTGAATACAGCGAGGTGATTGGATGGAGAGGCGGAGCAGGAGATTAACCAATAGGAGCTGTCTGTGATGGATGGCTCCCATTGGTCAATGTTTTTACAGCCCTACACCTACCAAGGTGAACAGATCTTTCCGTTCTTTTTTCTCGTCACTTTGTGGAGATCGCACTATAGGACCATGATCGCCATATAAACAAGGTTCATAATTATTATCATCTCTCCAATCATCAACCATGCCTTTAAGACGCAGTTAGATAAAAATCATACCTCTTCCGTAACGTGGGGTGTGTGTGTGTGTGTTTTGCTGCGTGCAGTCATACACCCTGATCTGTGTGTTACTGATCAAAAGCAAGAGGTAATTTCAGTTGATGACAGCTGGCAAGTCTCTGGCACATCCAGCTCATCGGTCTTTATCTTCAGAGAGAGCCGACCTTCACAGGAACTTGCTGTCTTCTCTTTTCCAGGAGAAGCCTTGATCTCATACGCAACACTCACTCTACGCACCACTTAGGCCTCCTGCTGAGGTTTATAACAGCATCCGTGGACCATGTGTGTACACTCTGAGCTCCACTGTACATAATTTGCAGGAAAATGTACAGCATGAGCAGCATGTTTTCATTCCTGTTGTCACATGTCTCGGTGTCACTCTGCGGAGAATCGAGTGAGTCTCTACACTGTTGCTGAAACAGCTAGACAGTGACAATGATGGAGCGCTTAAATGACTCTGCCACATCCTCATATACTTATTATCAGTGCTACTCAACCCTGGGGCTATTAGCTATTTTTAGTACAATGGGATTCAAATGCAAATGAAGGAAACTGTGGAATACAGTTATTGTCATCTACTGCTGAGTTACTCTGACAGTAAGCCTCGATGAGGGCCAATTCGGAAGAGAAGGTGGAAAAATCTGATTTTTTTTTTATTTTCAACTGCACTGATCTGTTTTCACATAGCACCTTTTGAGAGCACTGCAGTTGTGAAGAGTCAGGTTAACTCATCATTTGAGTGTGCAGAAGCTGAAGCTGATGATACCGGAGCTAAGCCAAGAGGTGATGTGACACTGCAGCTGTAAGCCCCTGCAGAGTGTTATCTCACACAGTCCTGTTTATTCAACACACTCTGGTTGGGAGTGCCAGACTTCTAATATTCAGATGTACTGTCCCTAGTTTTTTAATTTTTTCGAGGTTTGAGGTTTCCTCACCATCAATCTTGACACCAAATGGTCCCCTCAGCTTGTTTTTTTTCTAATCTTCTTTCTTTTTTTTCTTTGCTGTTCTGCATCAAAGTAAGCCAGCGCTCAAAGCCGGCAAGCACTGCTTAAAGCTTACACTCCCGCTTTAAAGCCACCGCTTGTGTTTAAGTTAAGAAAAAAGCTATTTTATGTTGGTTTTTTTATCTTTTCACTTGTGCATTATTTAATTTTTTTATGAACATTTAAGTGTATACATATAAAACTTTAATGATGGACTCAGACTTAATATACTATGGACAACTTGGTTCCGCCTGTATACAGATTTGAAGCCAAATAGCTCTCGGTAATTCCGGGATTTTTCTTCATTTCCTGAAACCAGCGCTGCGCAGTAGTGATGCCCGCATTCGGGCGCGCTGTCGCAGAGAGTCGCTGTGATGACGCTCGGCTCAAACAGCGTATCCCCCGTAAGAGCTACGCTATACCTGAACGCCCATTAGCTGTATCAGGTGTCAATCATAGAAAACATGAACCCCCTAATAACTTTTAAAAACAGAGCTGTACAGAAAAAAGAGGACTTGAACACAAACCAGTCTGACAGTAACTACATGTCAACATCACAAGCAGGGCGGAGAAAAGTTTATGTTCTGTGTAATAAATTTCTAAAGTTTGTCCACAGCTCCATAAGTTTTGCTGGTGGAGGTGGGATTTATAACCTATACTGCAGCCTGTCAACAGAGGGTGCTGTTCTCGGAGTGGCTTCACCCAGCAAGGAGGCAGACTCTGTCCATTCTTTATACAGTCTATGTGATGGACTATGATATTCTGTCATAATTTTGCATTTTTACAGCCAAAATACATTCGTCCCTGCTTTCCACTCAAACTAAAGAGCCAGACAGTCCACGTACAAAGTCAGGCCAACAACTCTAATATAGAGGAAGTCAATTTGTCCAGTTGGTTAGCATATTTGAAGAAGACAGTTCAAACGTGCTGCACATACATTATATTTGAATAGTCCAGCTGAGCATCAAATCAAAAGATAACAAACCTAAATGTGTAAGCCACTTACTGGATGTGCCACCAGAGCTCTTACCTAAAGTCAGCTTTTTGTGCATGTTGTTGTTTTTGCATTTGTTGTAATGCCTTTCTTTGATTTAAAAAAAAGTAGACTATAGGTTTTTTACAGCTAACTCAAAATTTTATTGAGTCTCTGATAACAGAAAAAGATGTATGCCACCAACAAACATTGCGTGTCGAGCTGTTGTCGTCTTTCTTAGTAAAATGAAGCCACGCTTTAGATCGTTTTTGCCTACTTTTCGTACTGTCTGCCATATTTTTTTTCCTTCAAGTCTCTGTTCTCATTTGAGTAGACTGGCTCTAGCAAGACCAGTTTTCAAGGCACCTGGAAGAAAGGAATCGTTACAGGAATCATTACGATAAAATGTAAACAATGTCGATGGATTGAACCACTTGGAACCGGTTCTTAACAAAAAAAAGTTCTCGATTCCCATCCTTACCTTTGCCCTCTGTTTTGTTAGAGAATCATTTAATGTACTAATCTCCTTCAAGGCTGAATTTGGCTAAGGTTATTTTGTGTAGGGCTCTGTTTACTTTCAGCCAAAGGCCCACAGATTTGGAATACACTACCATCAAAAGCCTAATCTATGTGGTTTCTTCTCTGTCTGCTTCCATTGGTAGATTTTCTGATTTTTTCAGTCTTACTAGGCATCGTATTAGGCATCAGGACTACAAATGAATCATTGCAAGAAATCCTACATACACTGTGTCTATTGCGATTCAGTTAGATGTACTAATGATTACATGCATTGTCTCTGTTAAATAAATGGATAAATGAATAAGCACATGTTAAAAGACTTTTATTTGATCTGGCATCCTGACACCAGAATAAACCAGACTATCGATTGTATAAATGAAACATTTAAAGACATCACAAAGGAGAAGAAAAAAAAAAAGGCAACAGGCATTTTTTAAATCGCCTTTTAATGGACAGACAAATCAATGATTAATCAGCGGAACAATCCCCAGAATAATCTATGATGAAAATAATTGAAAGTTGCAGCCTGATCCAGCATGTTATTGTGCCTGAGGGGGAGGGTGTGATGTTGTTCAGGGATGTTTTGTTCTGATGAAGCAGTGACATGGATTTGTATCTGTTGTTATGATGAGACCTCATTATGTTGAAACAGCCGTATACCACTAAGAAGCAGAGATGGTATAAGACCATCCACACATGACTTACACATGTAGTTCATTATGGGCACGAGCACAGCTACCCCCACCCCCAGTGGTACACATACGCCAATGAGAGTTTATATACAGCCCGCTTCTGTCAGCCCAGGTTATCTTTTGTTAGTCATATATATATATAGCACATATATATGAATGCATGTGTGTGTGTGTGTTAACAGTTGGGTGGTCCATGCCTGCCGTCTGTCACCTTGAATAAGACAATTTATGAAGAATGTGGCCCCTGCAGCTTCTTTATCCAAAGGAAGGTATTCAAGAAGTCACAACAAGAACAATAGTGCAGTCAAATAAAATAAAAACTTCTGTTCACTACCAGGCCAAACCGATAAGTAATCTCCTCTCATGAGTGGGCTCTTCAGGTGTGTGAGTGGAGTAAACGCACTCGTATCTTTTCTCTCATATGAGTAACTGCATGTCCCAGTGTGTATTAAAACGATATGTTTCTATATTTGTGTGCACACAGTGCAGTTGGGTGTGAGTCGGTATTTTTTCACACTAATGGCATCTTTAGCAATACCGTTTCTATGGAAACCAAGTTGCTAGGGTAACACTGCTTGTCTCTTTGAATTAGAAATGCCTTTCTCTGTCCCTCACCCCTCCCGCCTCCGTGTGGCTCTCCTTTCACTTTCTGCTTCCTGTTCCTTTCCCCCCTGACTTCCCGGACTTTGACGGGCCAGCTGCTGTCAGTCAGAAAGTCTTGTGCTGACGTGAACCACATAAGGAGGGAACAGAGGGGAAGCTGGGTTAGCATCTGTGCTCTCTGAGAAGGTAAAATAAATGAGGAGGAAGGGCGTCTGTTTTCAGAGGGTGAGGATGAGCAGTATATTGAAACAGTGAGGAAACTCTGGATGACATACACAGAGTTTTGGTGACGTGGAGAACGCTGTGAAACAGAGAAGAATCAAGGAGGAAGGGAGGGTTGCAAAGACAGAGACGGCTAATGAAAGGGGCGGGAAGTAGTGATTGATTTTTCTTGCTTTCTCTAATGCCGCTTGTATCTGTGAAACCATGCTGCCACACTTATCCGGCCTATCTGATTCAACAGCTTGGAGGATAAAGAGAGGAGAGAGGGAGACATGCATGCAGAGACAGAGAGTTTGAGAAAAAAAGAGAGGCGGAAGAGTGCAACAGATTGAGACATAAGAGAATAATTATTTGGCTGAGATGTACAAATGAGAGCGTGGAGAAAATCACCCTCAGTCGCCAGGTGCTGATGAATGCCCATGAGACGAGGAAGAAGGAGAGCGCTGCTTCAAGCAAAAAGAGAGGCGGAGAGGAGACACAGAGAGGGAAACGGAGTGAAGACGTGCTGAAGAAAGCACGTCATGACAAGGTTTTGAACTGCACGTCTTTCATTGCACACTGTGCTTGACTCCAGCCTGCACTCTCACCCTGAGAGCTTGTTAGGGAGGAAACGGAACTGAATAAGGCGAGCTTGTATGGATGTACGTGTGATAGACGGAAGAGGAAAGAAAGATGTGCTTTTCAATGTAGTTCAAGGCTGACATGAAGCTCTTACACCTGTAGATCTAACCAGTAACTGTATGCAACGCTCTGCAGTCTACAGCTGAGAGAAATGTCCTTACTTCACTGTGCTATACATCAGCTTTACATAACACGGCTCTTACAGCGATTCAGGCAGACAGCAGACTGGCAGCACCATCTGGACGGCACGGTAAAGAGAAACATCAACAGTCAAACTGAAAAAGGACACACATGACCAAAGAGAGAGAGTCTGTCACCTTGAAACTACCTCTACAAAAGTCATGTAGCCTTCAGAGATATCCACAACTCTGTGCTGATTGATGACATGTGTCGCTTTGATCGTATATTTCTGGATGTAGTAGCTTTAGAAGTTACAACCTTCTTGTTTTCAGTTCCTCTGTGTGTTAAAGTTATGAAAACTTATTCCCCCTGAAAGGTACCATTATACCGAAATTCTGCCTTCTCACCTGCTGAGAGAACAGGACCTGTTTTCACATGATTTTTCATTATATTGCTTTTATAACTCCCCAGGTCTGTAATGAGTTCTTATTTATTCTGTTTCCTGGTGATAAACTCAACACTTTCTTCATGTTTCATCAGCATAAACCATGTCTCAATTACTACCTTGTTTTCACTTATTAATTATTCAGTTTTTCCCCTTTTTTTATTCGGCTCTAGAGCTACGGTATTCTCAGTCCCTGCACAAATATTTTCCACTAAAACATTTTGTTGGTTTTAAGCATTTAACCTTTCCCTTTTGAGACTGGCTATTCATGTGAAAGAATCTCTGGTTAGAGTCATATGTTGCTCTTTCTACTGATTCATTTCTCCTTTTTTCCCCTCACTTGGAAAACAACAATCTATAGAAGCCTTAGCTTCAAAAACAGTGCAAATAATAGTCTCTTTACGTTAAGCCAGCCTTATAAATCAGCTGATTCTTCTGCATGCATGATGCACTACATGTTATTTAAAGGTGAAATAATATCCTCAATCACAGGTCATTGAACACGATGACTGCAGGCTCATCCACACATCCACTCCTTCTGTCCGAGTTAGTGCACACTTCAGGTTAATGACTTTTACATGGTGAAATGATTGCTCCTTAATTTCTCTTTTATTAACTGAAACAAAGTGTAAAAAGAAATTCAACAATGTCACCACAATGTCTGTATGAGGCATGCTTT
This sequence comes from Xyrichtys novacula, assembly GCA_962446985.1. Lineage (NCBI taxonomy): Eukaryota > Metazoa > Chordata > Actinopteri > Labriformes > Labridae > Xyrichtys > Xyrichtys novacula. Next base: position 29,216,237 of record OY660866.1, on the reverse strand, counting down.
AGCTGCTGATTGGATCATGCTCTGTATAATTGAATTGATGATAGATTATGGTTTCTCTCGCTGGTTTTCCATGACAATTTGAAGTCACTAATTAACTATCAGAACTAAGCTGTTTTAAAATTTACTCTGTACAATCTGCATCCTGCTGTGCATTTAGAGATGTTCTTGGGGGAGCTGGATGCCTGCCTGCTGAGCCACGTTAATCAGTTAGATTGAAATCTAAATCCTAAAACAACAATCAGCTTGAGAGTGAAAAAGAGACGAATGAAGGATGCACAGAGAGTAAACCTGATTGTTGCAGAGGAGAAACATCGTATAAAAAAAAAAACCATCCACGCATCATGAATGAAAATAACCTGCTCACCATCTCTGCTCACACCCAGGTAACGTGTCCATCATGTTCAAGTTAAAGGAGCAGTACGCAGATTTTGCGAGTTAAGTTTACCCTTTGTGACGAGGGGTACTGCTCAGTTTGTGAAAACAGCTGTGCGTTGTCTCCTGCAGCTCTGGGGGAGCTGTCTGATGAAATTATCATGATGAGATTCTCAGCTTGAGCTCAGTGACTTTAAAACATAAAGTCAAACCTGCTTTACAAACATGAGGGAGGAGTCTTGAAGATATGAGAAGTAAGCAGTTTGACTGAAGCGCTCTTAACGTTGGTAATATAGTGTTTGTATCTAGATAAGGTAGATTTTTAGGGTTTTTGTGATTTTGGTTGTAAAGGTGTCTTAACCTGTGGTGATGTTTACAGAAAAGCAGTCAAAAATAAAGTACATTTTAAGTATAAAACTGCGTCTCCTTTCACTTCGACCATTTATCCAAAAGTTCAGTGAGTTTCTTTCAACTATCAGTCTCACTTAGCTGTTTTGCTGTTGTTTTCCTTTTAATCTTTTGTCTTCAGCTCACACACATACACACACACATTGACTCGTACTGATGCCAGGTCAAGTGGCATCCTGGGTCAGGTCTAATTGGGTCTCTGACTCGTTTTGATTGGTGGGATTTGGCCCAATCAGCATGCAAAACTCCTATGTGTCAGTGATTAATTACCTGCATTCTCTGCTCTGCTAATGAGCTTAATCAACTCCTTGTGATGGAGTTTTCCATTTACTTGCAGGGCCAAAGGTGATGCTAAATAGACTGTCTCTCTACCCACCTCCTCTCGGCGTCGTTTAACCAGGTTGTCTGTTTCTGACAAGTCTCTGTGCGTTGGCTCTTTTATGCATTGATTTTTTGTGCGACTTGGCCAATTGTTCCGTGGGCTCTATTTCAGCTGCGTCTTCATCTCTGCCACTCTGTTAGGACACGGCTTTGGGCTTGACTGACATGACGTGAGTGCTGCTGCAGCATCAGATGGAACAGTGGGAGATTGAATCAGACAATTAATTGTATTTTCCTCATGGTGCACACTGTGGCAATAGCGAGGAGTGCTGGAGCAAGCTGGAGGCAAACACTAGTTCCTTGTGCTTTCTGAAGACTCTCTGTGTGTGTCTATGTGCGTGTGTGTGTGAGTGGGCTGCTTGGCATTGTAAGCCTGTGGGTGTATGTGTGTGTGTGTTTTTGTATGAGAGTGAATGTGTTTGTGAGACAAAGAGATTAATTTGTCCTGATTGGACATCTAGTTAATGATTATGTTTCAGTAGCTGGTGGTGCAGTCTCAAAGACAAGATGGAGTCGTGAGGAGGAGATAACAGAAACCCTCTCTTATTTTACTGGATTCTTAAATGAGAGAAATACCAAAAATACATGAAAAATATGTGAAAATATCTTTAATATGAGTCATTTACATCTAAAAATCTGTCAGTGTGATTGTCATTTCATTTTTCAAATCAAAAAGACTTTTTCATTCAATCTTCTCAAATCTTTTTTTTTTAAATAATATTTCAGGGTTGTGAACGACGATGAGGGTGTCACAGCTGAAGCCACACCATTGATATTTTATTTTTGTTAACTTAATTCCTCTTAATATTTGGAAGTTGTTTTCTACCTCCTAAGTCATGGTTTCATGGCCACACTGAAGCATTTTGTTTAAGCTGTATTTTTGAAGTAGACAAGTGGGTATACATGGCACTTTTTTAAGTTTAAAAAACACATTTGTATTTAACATAGACATTGTATTAAGTTGGTCGACATGGCACTTTTTTGAAAGAATACTTAAGGTCAAATAGGAAATTCTTTCTTTGTGTTCATTTGATTCCTAGTTAAGACTCTGCTAAGAAATACTTAAAACTATGGGCTTAAAACTGCCTTGAAATGCAAAATAACAGAATTTCAAAAACATGCAATTCAAACCACGATTAATCGCAGTTAACTATGAAGATTCTGCGATTAATCGCGATTAAAAAGAAATCGTTTGAAAGCCCTACTTATTTTTTAAATCATAATCCAGAACAACCATTTCATCAATTTATCAATAAAATTAGCGACTGATTGAGTTGTGAAAAATACAATTTCAATAAGATAAAATTTCACTTTAACACAAAGTCAATGGAGATGGTTCTTGATCATCAAACAATGAGCGTGGTCTAGACCTGCTCTTGTTCTTTGAAAAGCGTCTTGAGATGACGACTGTTGTGAATTGGCGCTATATGAATAAAATTTGATTTGATTTGATGATTTGAAATGTCATTTGCTGCTGAACAGTGAGTTGTTTGGCTATGTGTCTGTTTTTTATCGTACCCAGTTGCGGCAGTATGATTAAACAAAAGCACAAGTGTCCTTTTCAGGCACTTCATACCGAGAAATGAATAACAGGAACTGAATGTTGTAGTTCACTTCAACTGAGTGAGTTTTTGAGCTATTCTTTGAAGTGAATCAAGAGTGGAAACCTTCAAATTGAGTGCAACACACCAAACTTTCACTCCCTGAGTGACAGCTGAATACAGCCGTCTCCTTGGAGTTTGTCAGCAGTGGGCTAACACTGCTCACTTAGCCAAGACATGTGGCCCGCTGCCGAGCTCATTTCCGCAGCCAGGGATGGAAACTTGTTTCTCTCACGGTGCGCAGGGTTGCAGATGATGCGATTGTTGTGCAGTGTTAGCTCAACTCGTTAAATGAGGATAAAGTTGACTCATTGAGACAGCATGGAAACATGTGGCAGAGTGACGAGCAGTCAGAGTGCAGGAAACAGAGCCTGCAACATCTCTGCTGAAAATACATAAAAATGAGAAAAGACTATCTTTAACGTAGGCCTGGTCATTATGGCAAATCTTGTCAGTCAGTATTGCTTACCAATAATAAAATCAATACGCAAAAGTGTGTTGAACAATATTGCACTCTTTATGCACTCTGCCTTTTTGAGTTTTCAAGTGGTTTAAGTTATGCATCAAGAGAAGAGCTCTTAAAAGATGAAAGGAAATATAAAAGTTCAGTCCTCTCAGAAGCATTTGTCTTCTCTGAAAAAATAAATCCATCAAATTTAAAATCAACCCTTTCATTTTAATATTTCTTATTTATAAGAGTTAACTTTGACCCAATGGTTAATGAGGAAGGGCCACTGCTTTAGGAAAATAGCAATTATCCGACCTCGCTGCACATATTGATTTTTTAGCCCACAAGAGTGCTGCTTCACTGCATAGATGCACAGTGGCATAAAAACCATCCACAAACTGACCCAAGTGAAATATAAGAAACACCTGAGGGGACTTCAAACTGTGGGGTTTTAATGAGACATACAAACTGCTGTGAAACCCTGGATAAAGAGTAATTAAAGACTTAACTGAGAAAATACAACAGAAGCAAATAAATGGACAACAAAGATGAAGTCCCACATCACAGAACTTCGGTGCCGCTCAGACCAGCTGGTTCAACAGTCATTGGATTGAATCGCCAGCTAATAGATGATACACAAAACATGAGAGCATGTATCATAGCTACCTACCTACAGCTTAGATAGTAACAGATGGAACATGACTGTCACATGACTGTGATTCAAACCTAAAGTCATGGTTGATGATTGAAGAAGCAGTTGAAAAAAACTGAGCCACTGAGGCAGATTTGAAAAAGCGTCCCCCCCCCCCCCCCCCCCGACACACAAACCTCTCCCCTCTGTGCTCTACGAAAACTCCCCCCCAAACCTGTATCGCCCTCCCCATGACGCCAGTAGCGGTTCTAGGCACGGGCGAACAGGGCAGCCGCCCGGGGCGGCATTTGTGTCATGACTCATGGGGGGCGGCACGAGCACTTCCAAAAAATAAAATAAAAGATAATAATAATAAATCTTAACCGCAAAGCGGTTCTGTATTAACTGTTGTTGTCAAATTGGCGTCCCCCCACTGCTGTAACCGCCCCTACTTGCTCCGAAGGTGCTGCGCAGAGGCTGACAGACTGTGTGAGACGAGGCGGGGAGAGAGTCGCGGGGGGACAGCTCTGCTCTGTGTACGCATGTCAGCATATCAGCGGGAGCGCGGATACGTCATTTTGTAGTTTTTTAATCATTTCTGGAGTCGCGGTGAATGAAATCACCGTACCCGTCTGCCTTTGATAGGCGAATAAAGCGCTCGGGTTCATGCTCGCAGTAGCGGTTCTAGGCACGGGCGAACAGGGCAGCCGCCCGGGGCGGCATTTGTGTCATGACTCATGGGGGGCGGCACGAGCACTTCCAAAAAATAAAATAAAAGATAATAATAATAAATCTTAACCGCAAAGCGGTTTTGTATTAACTGTTGTTGTCAAATTGGCGTCCCCCCGCTGCTGTAGGCGCCCCTACTTGCTCCGAAGGTGCTGCACAGAGGCTGACAGACTGTGTGAGACGAGGCGGGGAGAGAGTCGCGGGGGGACAGCTCTGCTCTGTGTACGCATGTCAGCATATCAGCGGGAGCGCGGATACGTCATTTTGTAGTTTTTTAATCATTTCTGGAGTCGCGGTGAATGAAATCACCGTACCCGTCTGCCTTTGATAGGCGAATAAAGCGCTCGGGTTCATGCTCGGATCTTGCTATGTGCTTGATGAGCTTCATGAGTGAAGTAAACAATGACTGAGGCAGAGAGCAGCTTCAGAGGAGAAACATCCAGCAGTGTGAACAACCTCTTCATATGGAGTGCTTTGGCTCACACTATCAGCGTTTTCTCTGAGTGTGGCATGACTTTGGGTGAGAACAGAGATGAACACACTGTCAGCCACGTATTTATTTATTCATTTTTTAGTTTTTAGTTCTGCTTTTGTACTGGCACTATACTGGGGCAGCTGTTTACCCTTTCAACACCTTATTTTCTATATTTACATTTGTATTGAATGGACACTTTATCATGACTGCCACTTGTTTTACAGAAAGCAAATTATTTGTCATTCTCCAGTGCAGAGCCTTTACTTTTATTTATACAGCCGCTTTATTTCATTTGAGTTTGTTTGTTTAAGGTTTTCAAAAATGTGATGAAGGTTCGCAAAACTAAAAGAGAGCTTTCTTGAAAGCCACATGTATAAGCTCTCAAATACTTTTTGAATTTTGTTTCTATCTACTACAGAGGCCGAGATAGCAGCTTTTTTGTAAACCTTAACACGTCAGAAAACCTCAGGATCTGGGGGCCCTTCTCAAAATGGCCCTCAGAATTGTGTTTTTTTCTATTGAAGGATTTCTGCAATTGAGAAATATATTATTTTTGTTGTTATAATAATAAAAATTCAAAATTCTATCTCTTTTTTGTGTGTGTGTGTGTGTGTGTGTGTGGGGGGGGGGGGGGGGCACTTGGAGGGGTGCTCGCCCGGGGAGTAATTTGGTCTAGAACCGCCACTGCATGACGCACCCCCTCTGGCAGAGCAAGAAGCCGGCTGGCAGAAGATCCTACGCTAGCTTCAAGTAGGATTCACCGTGTTGGATTTCTAGTGACTAGCAGCAATAAACGCCAGCTCTGCTAGCGAGCACCATCTGCAGCTGCCTGGACAGCTACCATATTGACATTGCAGAGACTAATAAGAGTTATTTATGTAACGTGTGCCACAATAAAAGGCAAAAATGACCTGTTCAACAAAAACCCTGCTGTCTCGGTGTCTGTTTTCAGGCCCAAATCCTGGAGGAGCTTTCTCCACCACTGGAAGGATGACCCGATGTTTATTCGAGTTAGATTCCTCGCTTGGTCACATTTCCTCTTCGTCTCTGCCCTTTCTACTGTCGTCTTGCGTTTTCTTAGCACTTTTGGCGGTGGGGCAAGCAGAAGGGGTTTTTTGCATCCTTCTCCATCACAGCTCCTGTAGCTAGGCTGCTACGCTACTTTTAGCCACAGAGCTCCGAGGAGGGCCGGGAGAGTAGGAGGGGACAAGTCGGAACTACGGGAGAGGGGTGTATCAAATACAGCTAAGTGATTGGATGGCAGGGCAGAGCAGGAGATTGACCAATAGGAGCTGTCCGGGGGGGATGGCTCCCATTGGTCAATGTTTCTGCAGCCCTGCACCTGTTAGGATGAACGGATTTTTTCCATTCTTTTTTTATCTTCACTTTGTGGAGATCGCACTATAGGACCATGATCGCCATATAAACGAGGTTCATTATAAAAACCAATCTCTCCAATCGTCAACCATGCCTTTAAGTGCAAAGCAAATACACAAATAAAAGCTCCCTCTATATCAGTAAACTAAATATACAGCTGTTACTGCACTACACAGTAGATAAACGTCTTTCTGCAGAGAACTGAGCCCCCCCGAAGTAAGTCTACTATAAGTATCAGGAGAGTTATTTGCATGATTTGATTTGTACTTTACTCACGAGGTGGCAAAGAAGTGAATAAGCTCCTTCAGTCACTGCCTTGAAAATCAGCCCATAATTTTCAGACCATCACTGTAATATTTATTTGACCAAAACAGATCTCTTATTATATGTAGTTCAGATCTTATTTCAATGATGAGAATGAATGTTTAATGCTGAATATTAGAGTCGGATGCTGTGAGTTTTGCTGAAGTTACAGCTCACTATTTCTGTCGTGTGAACTGGTAAAAGCTTGTTTTGGCATATTCTTTCCCCCCTCTGGAGGTAGACGGAAACATTTGTGAACTGGTGTGTTTGTGTCTATTTTTCAGTCCATCCTATAAATTTTTGTGTTCGGTGCCCTCAGTTGTATCCTGCAGAGAGGCACAGCTTGTATTGTAAGCAAATTCTCACTGTTATGCGTAACAGAGACATTTTAGCTTTGAAAAGCTTCATCTTGAAGGTCACCTCGCTTTGCAGTGTTGAAAAAATAAATAGATTCCATTTCAGCAAGGAATAAAACTCCGGTCAAGATAAAAAAAACAACAGAATTTAAATTCTCTCTGAAATTTAAATGGTGCTTTTTATATCTTAACTCTGAGAAAACAGATCTGTTCAAGCTGAGTCATTTCAGATAAATAAAGAAGACACATTTAGAAAAGCATCTTGTTCTTGAAGAGGAATGCTGGCATTGAGTTAAATTCTAGGTTTTGTAAAGTGTTATATAGATGTATTTTACCAACACATCACCAGTAGCACTGAATAATCATTAAAGCAGACTTCTTACAAGTCAATCTAAATCCGTCCTTGTTAAAAATGTGTGAACGTCTCGTATTTTGATGACACAGTTGTTATTGCTCACTATAAACAGCCTTACATTTAGATTTTTGAGGATACAAATCAGTGCCCTCAAATCTCAGTGGTCTAACTGTCTGCTATGAGAGTCGATCCAATTTCAGCCCTTCTGAAATCATTTCCTCAACAAAAATAGCAACAGAGTAATTCAATCAGGGCTCTGTGGGAAGTTTAATATGAAGTATGAATGAGGCCAAGAAAGAGGAGTAGAAACAGGGTCATAGATAATTAAACAGATGAATTTGAGATTAATTAACACACAGTATGTGTGTTTGATGAGAAATGTGATGATGAAGCGGTTTGGACTCCGTCTGAGGACGATTGACAGCAGCGGGGACAGCGTTCAGACTGTGAGGAGGGCAGATAGACTGAGGGAAGGAGATGAAAGGTGGAGAGAGACGTGTGTGATGAAGTGGAAAAAGTCGAGTGTTGGAAAGAACGATGTGTATACTGCCACTTCAGTGTGTGTGTTTATGAGCCCCTGTCTGTGAGTTCTGAGGGTCTGAATGTTTTCTCAAGCGAGACTCTCTCTATCTCTCTCAGCCTTAACAGACCCCCTCCCCTCACTTTCTCTCTCTTTCTTCTTTGTCCTCCTGTTCCTCTCTCTCTCTCTCTCTCTCTCTCTCTGTCTCTGTCTCTCTCTCTCCTCTCCAATCCTCTCCCACCAGGGCTTGTTGAGCAGTAGGCTGATATGTCGCTCTTCCTCTGCAAATCTAATTGGAGACAGGCTTTCATTGGCATGACATGGAGATGAGTTGCCAAATCCTTTCAGCCCTCCTGCTCGAGGCTCGCTCCCCTTAGCGCTCCTACAGCACTGCGCGCTGATGCAGCCGCCGCCGCCGCAGAAACAGGCTCTGCACCAGCTCAGGGTTCCACAGAATCGTCCATGACAATCTGAGCTAAATCAAACCCGCTAATACTCCCTGTCTTAATGGGTTTAAATCATGCAAGCAGCTTCTGACACTTCACTGGCAGACACGTTTCATTTCAAAAGCACACTGTGAAGATCAGTCTTTGAAAAGAAGAGAAAAACTTTTATTTACGTAGTCCTGTGTGTGCATAAACATACTGTGTATTCCTGTTATCCTCCAGGCTTTCAGTGAGTTCACTCAGAGTGTGGAGTCACGGTCTGAACTGGAGGTTGTGTTAGGCAGCTCTAGCATACCTGAGGGAGCAGGAGTCAGACAGAGAGGTTTGTGTTACTAAGCCGGCTCTCTGGTGCCGTATCTGCACAAAGGTTGAATATAGCCTCCCAAAGTGATTCACTCCTCTAACAGGTCTTTTTCGGGCCACTAATTCACACAGCAAGCTGGTGCGGATTCAGTGCCACTACACCTGGACTATTTTGAGATTTATGTACTGAGGCTGAAACCGTACAGCAGTGTTTGATGTGACTGATGTGAGGTTGTAGGAGAAGAAGTTTGACTTGTAATGTTCAGTTACTTTTCCACTGCTCTGGACTGGAGCTGTTTGTTGTTTACACTGTCTTTAAGAGTCAGCTTGAAACCTGAGACTGCAAAGTTTTAAAGTTTGATAGAGTGATGCTAAATTTTAAAACTCATTGTTCAGTTAGTGACGGTATACATCATTATCTAATTTTTCAGGTAATTGTTTAGCAAATTGACTATCAAAATTGTAGTCTAGACAGAAAACATACAGTTTGTTTACTACAGCTGATGCCACAAAACTTCGCTTTTGGAGAGTGAAAGAAGAACTGGTTTCAGACTATTTGGCTCGTGACTTAAAGCGAACGAAGATCTAGGGCTGGGTGACAAACCGATAATTTACCGATATCGAAATTTACAACAATAACCGACGTCATTCTGCCCATGTCAATAAATTCGGTGTCAAAAAAATAAAAAATAAATGAAAGTTGGTTTGGATGTTTGTAGGTAGGCTATGGTCTCATGTCCCTTTTAGACGCTGTCCTATGTCGGAGACAAAGAGGGAAAGGACGGTGCAAAAGTTGTAGCGGCTGGAGCAGAAGTAGACGAAGTAAATGTGGGAGGGGGTGAGCAGCTTGTGGAGTATTTACCGTCCTTTTATTGTTATCAAGGTGAACTGCTGAATGTATTGTGATATTGATTTGAAGTCATATCATCTAGCCCTACAAAAAGCATTACGTGTCAGCAAAATGTAACATTTATGTCTGTCTTTTATTAATGTAAGTGAAACCTTTAAATAGTTTCATTTGAAAATCAATCAGGGCTTTTTTAGTAGATGCATGAAGTGAGACTCGGCTGCGAGCTGAGTAGCTGCTAACCTTGTTTCAAGGTTATCCGTTTGTATTTCTGTGAGGATTCAGAGACTGAGCTCATTTATTTACGATACAGGAATAACTGTATGCACACAGGGTTAATGGTATTCATTTGAATGTCAGTAAAGATTTAGTCTTTTTGTTCTTTAGTTAAAATCACTCTCGTTTCAGAGGGTTTGTCTGTGTTGGACAGTAGTTCATGTCTTTGTTAAGTTTGGTGTAAGGAAGGGAAAATTGTGTCAGAACCTCTCAGGAGTTATGTAACTTAATTAGGATAACTTTCATTTGGACAGAGTGTCAGATTCATGAAAAAAGGGTTTGTTTACGGTTGAGTTGTATCTGTGTTATATCAGGCGTTGTGTTGAGTGCTGTTAGCTCACTCGAGTCCAGCTCCTGTTTATGTCAGAATCCCACCTTTATATAACAGACAGAGAAACACATTCATACCAGTCAACCTGCAGCCCCTCTAGTCTTTTTTCACAGAGTCTAACCAAGTCTGACAGCACAAATAACCAACTGTAACCCACCTCAAAGGTAGTAACGTGCAACCTATGGAAAAGACGCATGAAAATAAAGCTTGAAAATTAGGTGACAGCCTCTTTCCTGGGCTCGTGGTTAAGCAGTGCATGATGAGAAACGACAGGCTGGAAAACAAGCAGGCACGGAAGTGGGCAGCTCATGTAAAGACACTCACACACAGACTGCAGCCTGCAGGACACTTCACACCTCAGTGATATGAACTAATAGAGCTGCAGGACAATGATGTAAATGCAGAGAACAAAGAGGGAAAAGAAACGCTAAAACCCTCTGAATAAAGGATTAAATTTAAACAAGGATGATTTGATTGATAAAAAAGAGGAAGTAGAACGAGATGATGATTAGCTGTAATATAAGGAGTGGAGTAAGTACCCGTAGTAATCTCATGTCTGTCTGAATGGCAGGTTTAAGTCTTAAAATGATAAGACCTCACAGAAGCCACTTTTAGAAAGGAGGAACCAGGAGAGAGCGATAACCAGATGAAGAAGGTGTTTAGATGCTTAAGGAGAAATGAATACTGACTGAGGGAGTAATTAGTGGAGATAGAAAAAGGGCAGGAAAACATTTTCTAGAGTTTTGGGAGTATTTAACCCAGTTTATGTTCAAGTTTGTGCAGAGTCAATCCCTCAAAACTGTTATTTGTGGTGCTTTTATGTAGCTTTTTTGCTGCCTCATGCCCAGAAAGCAGAGTTTCTGAGTTTTGATTACAATTCTATTAGTTTTAGGGGTGCAAAAGATACATCAGCAAAATTAGAATAATTCAGGGTTTAACCATCAAAGCTTAAAGAAAAATCCTGAGCTGAAGAGATAGAAGCTCTGATGGTGTTGTGATGTTGTGGTGTTGTGTCTCTCTTCCTCTCTCAATACAGCACAGGTGTGAAGAAACACACCTGTGCTAGCAACGCTTACATGAGGAACAGAGAAAGAGAGAGAGGCTGTTAAAACTTGACCAATAGTGCGTTACAATGACAACATTAATTTTAATAAAAGCAAAACTGGTCAGCAGATCTACTTTGGCAGGCTGCCGTGGTATCATCTGTGTGTGAGAAACGCAGGTGGTGCATTGTCATCTACGAAATCTTCATCTGCTGCTGCCATGTCTGTACACCTCCATAAAGCTACAGGTCCATGAAGCATAATAGTGTTGAATGAGGAAGGTCAAAGGCTGTCAAGAGTAGTTGTGAAAATGAGTGTGTTGTTATTGACTGCTCATTGATTTTAGTTGTCCTGTATGAGAACAGATTTTGACTGTCTACATCCTTTCTGTTCATGACTAGTCTAGTCTTGTGAAACTATGAATTTTTTGAAAATCCTGATTAGGGTAAATTTTTAAAGATAATTTGGATCAATCCCATTATGTGACTAAATGCTACACTTCCAAACCAGTGTGGTCTGAAACCATGACTTAGAGTTAAGAGACTGCATCAAAGTGCCTACTCATGTATAACATGTTGTTGGTGAGATTTGGGGCTTGTATTTGGGAGACTAGGGCTCAAAACTGACATAAACCCAACCTGTGCTCAACCAAGTAGCAGCAAAGTCTGGTCTCTGAATTTAACTGATTATAACTGTCATGGAGAAGTTGTGTTGTCAAGATATTGAACTGTTGGCAGTTGCCCTTCACCAATATTATCCCTCAAGGAAGTCCAGTTATATCAGAATAATACTTGTATATCACACCCAAGGCAACGGCTGAAGTTCTGTGTGATGTTTTTCATCATACTGTTGCTAGGATACAGACTCAACATCCTGAGGCCCTTGTAATAATATCAGGAGACTAACCATGCCACCCTCTCCTCTCACCTGACTGGAGTTTTACACAGTTTGTTTACATTAACTCTCAGACCAGAGGAGACAAAACCCTGCTGGATCTGCTGTATGCCACTGTCAAAGAAGGGATTCAGGACAAACAAATTTCCTTTTGGCAATGAATGTAGTTCTTGTATTGTATTTCGCACGCACTGTAGTAGACTTCCTCGGTGTAGTTTTATCCATGTAATGTAACCTCTTTTTACCCATTACCTATTTCTTTCCTGATCTGTGGGCTCTTGTCTGTTTGAGCTTGAGTCATAGATTTTTGGCACTGTTAGAAAAAAAAAGACAATCACCTTTCTCACATAGACTGTATGTAGAATGGAAGCTGTCTGCCTCCAAGCTGGGTGAAGCCATGGCAAGAACAGCACCCTCTGGTGACGGGCTGCAGTATACAGTAGGTCATAAATCCCGCCTCCTTCAACCATCCGATGCGATCAACCATGCGATGTTGACACGTAGTAACTGTAAGACTGGTTTGTGCTCAAGTCCTCTTTTTTTCTGTAAAGCTTCATTTTTAAAAGTTATTAGGGGGTTCATGTTTTCTATGATTGACACTTGAAACGGCCAATGGGCGTATGAAGATTGCATAGCTCACCTTGGGGATATGCTGTTTGAGCCGAGCGTCATCACAGCAACTCTCGGAAACTCTCCCACCAATGCGTACAACGCTACTGCGCAATGTTGGTTTCAGGAAGTGGAGAAAATCCCGGAATACCGAGAGCAATTCATCTTCAAATTCGTATAAAGACTGAGGGCGGAACCAAGTTGTCCGTAGTATATACAGTCTATGCTTTCTCAGCATTAAGAAACAGGAGAGGGGTTTTGTACTTATACCAGATAAAGGGATAATAATATTCATGGTCAGAAGAAATTTACTGGATGCACTGATATAACAATAATTTCAGTATAAGGTCAAGGTTGGGGGAGGGTTTCCCTGTAGCATTACAATCATTTATGAACTCAGTATGAGGAAGCAAAATTGCTTGTAGCGATTTTAAATTCAAAATAAATGTCGAAAATTAATCAAATTAAATTATGACATTTATGCACTCGTTGAAGGGGCACCACCCACCTTTCTGGTGGGAAAAAGGACGAAACAAGGTTCAATTGAGTAATTAAACGTTGGATCAGTCTTAAACAGATTTAAATCAGTCTCTCATCTGAGGCCGGAATTCTTCATTCAGGGACTACTTTCTGAAAGACCACTAAGACGACAACTTAAAATTAAATGGACAATTTATTAACAAGCTATATGATAACAAAACGTCAATAAATGATGATCAAACAATGAGCAAATCAAAGCACATCTAATGAATAAACGAAGGGATGGTTTAAATTAAACCTAAGACTGGAGGTTAATAATAGTGAGTGAATAAAGGGGAAATTTAACCTACGTTAACAGAGTTACGAGGGTAAATTAAAGGAATTTGGAGAACTAAACTATAACTTATAAGAGTAAGCTACTGAACGGTTGACGGCATCACCCAGTTCTCATCACAGCAGTTTCGAGGATTTAGCCTACTTTGGATGTCGGTTCTCAGCGGCACCCTTGGAATGGATCAGCTGAAGTTCTGTGGCTACCGGACCGGATACTGAAGGTTCGGCGGGGAGTTCTTCCGCCGTGACTGGATCTCAGCTTCAGGACCGTGTCAGCGCCGTTAGATACTTCGGATCTCTGGGCCTCTCGGAACCAGGTGGCAAAGCAGCTTGGCAGATGATGCTGGTCGGCGTTCAGGACTTGCTTGGTTGCAGATTAATTCGCGCCAATAACTTAAGAAAATAATTTCGCTGGCCAGCCGATATTATCTTCAGGAGTCACTTTAGCGAACAAAAATAAAAAGACTTAGACTGAGGTTCTCTTATGCGCACGAATCAAGAGAGAACTAAACACAGAAGAGACAAAAACGGAAGAGACAAAAACTGAAAGCGAGCAAAGACTCCCGGGCTCTTTTAAACAGTCCCGTGTGGGCGTGAGCCAAGAGGAAAGTTACAGCCAATGCTGTAACCCTATGCAGCACATCGACTGGCAGCGAATTAACTCAACTTGATATTAAAAGCGAGCTAGATCTAATTTACTCACTCACTATGATTAAACTGTTTGTAACATCACATACGATCACATTTCACTTCATTGTTTCTTATGAGCAGATGCATTAAAACATGACATTGAAAACAGTAAACTTTGATCAGCCGTCTTCTTGACACTGACAGAGGATTAACGACTTTTAAAAGTTAGAGAGGGACAGAAAACAAATTTTCTATTCGAACAGAAACACCATCCAGCATAAGAAACACATACGTAATAATATTTGACAACACTATAACCTTGTCAATCAAGCTTCATAGATGATTAATATAGTTTTGTGTGAGGTAGACAAAACATAGTATGGATACATTCAGAAACTCTTAACTTGAGTCTAAACGAGTTTCACGTTACTACTTCTAAACTACTAGCCTATCTTGGGAATACCATTTACTAAGCTACGAAGTGTATAACAAAAGGAAAGAAATACACGTGATTAGATTCCTGCCATTTGGCTCTGATCAAACCATATTCAGGCATCACCACTAGGAGGAGCTCTTGGTCCATGGAAAACCTGGAATAAATTTGTGAAGTTAACAGTTTGGCTTGTGGATATGTTACAGAATTGGGAAAAAGACCATTTCATTAAGAATGTGGTGTACAGACAGAAAATTCTGGTGAAGTGTCCATTAAACATGAAGTTAAACCATTTTCAGGCATCCTCTTCCTTCTGCTCAGTAAAGAAAGCCATGGAGATTTTATGGCAGGTATCTGGTTTTTCAGACTTGGCGCCAAATGCTTTGTTTTCCTTTTAGGTCAATGGGTTAATCCTGAAGTGTCAATTCTGATCTTTCCCAGCCAGGGAGAAAGGCTCCGTGTTTATGGGTCTGTGTGGTTGATAAGCAACTTGTCCTTTTGGGAAGCATTAAAGATTCACTATCACCTCCCCAATGGTTTCTTGGGTCGTAAATGGGAACTTGGTGTGCAAACCGTTACTCCCCCATTTCCTGTCCAAACCAGGGGAGCCTGCATTCCTTTGAGGGGTGAATTCAAGGTGGATAGCAGAAAGCAGTTGTCTCATTACATGCTCAATAATGACAGGCGAGAGGTGAACGATGAATGTCTGTCTTAATGCATGAGAAAACCTTCATTACCCCCCCTGAAGAGAGAAGAGCATGTTCACTGTCAGTAAAGGTAAAACGTCAAGTATAGACATGCACACACACACACATTCACGAGCACTCTCTCCCCCTCCCCCCTCGTTTCTGTCAATCCCTTTGCCATCACTTGACGCTGCACTGTTATTACCTCATTACAGTGAAAAGTAGGTAACGGATCGTTCCTGTCCCTGGAGGAAGGGGGGAGTTGTGCTTTGATGTAGAGTGGAGGTAGCGCACCTCACCCGAGGAGCGCTCAGCCTCCTGTATGACTACAATGTATGACTGATTGCACATATAGATGTTTCCACATAGATTATGTGTGTGTGTGAATGCACATGAACACATGCATGCAAAAATATAGAGAGCAGCAGTGCATGCAAGCAGTAGATGATCAGTCAATGAAGAGTGAATTTTAACTTTGGTAAACGATTCGGAAAAATATTTAATAGTTTCTTTAAATGAGCTACAATGAAACTTGAGTTTGTTTGTTTTTTTTGCGAGTTTTTGCCTTTTATTGATAGGACAGATTGGAAGTACAGATTGGACATGCTGCATATGGTCTGGGCTGGACTCGAACCCGCGACCGGGGGCGCGCTAATCCGCTAGGCCATCTGCAGGCCCCGAAAATAACTAATTTTTTAACAAATAAAACAATCCTGTGATTGTGATTTAATGTAGTTAGTTCCTTATTCTCTGTATAAACAAACACCAGTGATAAATCATTCTGTGTTATGAAACAATATTAAGTTAAACATAAACAGTTTTGTCCAGTAGGCCTATTTGCCACACAGCCCTATTGCTCTTGATATGTTTTTCAGTGCATTTTAATGGAAAGTGAAAACATTGTGATTCATACAAGCCTACTACCATTACACACTCACAGAGGCACGCAAACACACACACACACACACACACACACACACACACACACACACACACACACACACACACACAAAGACATACAGTACTATCTTATCAGTGTCAAGTTGTCTGTAACACTGCAGCCTGATTAGTTCATTAAATGATGCTGCTGTCACTCTACCTGATGTGTTGTCTGTAATCGTGCAGATATTGTTTTTCTTAGTGGAGATCCCCGGCTAGTAGGTCCCTCTCTCGGGCCAGCTGCGATGTTTCCTTCTGTGTGTTTGCAGTTTGAGGGCACTGAGGGTTGAGGTTGAAGTCTTCATCAATGAAATACACAGTATGACTCTGATAGGGCTCCGCTGTACAGCTCGACCACATTATTGTAGCTGCGAAAAACTCAGCATTTTTCCCACTCTGCTGTGACTCTATCCTCTGCTCTCTACTCGAGCTCTATAATCCACGCTCAAGAGAGCACGCTGTACCGCTTCTCCACTGTATTTATTAAAAACTGTAAACCCAGGCTTACTCACGATGCTGAGAGGCATCATATCTCTCTCTCTGAGCTCACTTATTGCCCAACTAATTTCCCTCTGTTGTTTTGAATCATGTTCATACGCAGTCATGCTTTCAAACATTTCAGTCAGTGACCCCCTTTGAGTGCTATTTGGCGTACTTGACACACTGGTGGTGTAGCATTTAAGCCATGCAACCATCATCATGGTTTTGGGGTTTGTTTGTTTTTTTGATTGTACAGCTTAGTAGTCTTGTCCTGTGGGGTAGCAGTGATTGCAAGGCAGTTTCTCTCTACTCAAAACCCCGCTCTGTGACGCATGTTCTTTTTTTAAGAAGCCAAAATGGTTCAACACAACGAGGAAGAAGTCCTCTTTGACACTCAAGTTTCTGCAGTGTCAGGTTCTGTTCAGCCTCAGGCCATTGTAAAACAGGTTGAAGTGTAGCGTGCCAAGTTGTCGATTTCTCTAGTGAACTCTTCTGCTCTCGTTTGCATGTCACGTATACAGAGGGTAGTTTGAAGTCTTTACTCTTAAGACACTGTGTGACATGTTTTTAAAATTGCCTTTGTTTGATTTTCTCTTTGATTTTGTACAGATGTGTGTGATAATCAGATGAAAAACCGTTTTGGCTTGTTTGTCATCCACAAATCTCACAATCACAATTTAAATTACTTCTACTTAAAGCTCCTGTGAGGAATTTATGGTGGTGTCAGTTTTGGCGCCACCTGTGGACAGACTTTTGACATTCAAATGTATCACTTATTGTAAATATTTCATGTGGAGAGTGTCAAAATTAGATTTGTTTCTTTGTCTGAAAGGCTGACACCTTCCTCCTAAACTAATTTCAGACATTAAAAATCTTGAATCTTGCCGCCAATGATGTTTCTTTCTTTTTTTTAGATAGAATATAAAGGTGTTAATATGAAGTGTAGTCTATTTCATAAACATCAAGAAGCTTTGATTTTTTTTAACTGTATTTTATTTATTTTATATTTTAAACTTAAGCCATGATCTTAAATGCTCCTGCCCTTTTTATTTAGTAGCAGCTCTTCTAGGATAAAACTTAAAACTGTGATAAAAAAGATACATAGTGGGTGATTTTCATGCTGTCAAGTGGACGACATGCTATCTGGCATAAAAAATATAGCAAGCTCTTTAATCTTTTGGATGAAATATTAAAAAATGTGCTTTCTGGTTGTCTTTCAAGTATATAAAATGAGGAAAGCATGCCACCTGGAAGCCCTTCCAGTAAAACGTGATCATTTACCCCTTTAGTAATTTAGCCTCATTATATACAGTATGTACAGTTGACATACAGAGTTTAAGTTTAATACTCCAGAAAGTCTCTTTTTTAAATATTAACCAGTTAAATAAGTTTATTCTGACATTTCATTTACTTGTAATGACTCAGTTTTTCAATGAACATGTGAAAGATAAGCAAAATCAAACCTTACTGAAGTGTGGTCTTCATACAGGGGAGGATCCCTAGACCGCCCTCTTATTATTTGTGCCCATAGACTGTATATATAGAATGGACCCCATCTGCCTCCTCACTGGGTGAAGCCGCCATGAGAACAGTGCCCTCTGGTGACGGGCTGCAGTGAAGGTCATAAATCTGCCTCCTCCAGCAATCCCTATGGAGCTGTAGACAAATTTTAGAAATGTATTACACAGGACATAATTTTTTCTCCCCCCTGCTCGCGATGTTGACATGTAGTTACTGTCAGACTGGTTTGTGCTCAGGTCCTCTTTTTTTCTGTGAAGCTCCATTTTTAAAAGTTATTAGGGGGTTCATGTTTTCTATGATTGACACTTGATACAGCCTATGGGCGTAAAAAAAATTGCGTAGCTCACCTGGGGGATACGCTGTTTGAGCTGAGTGTCATCATAGCGCAATTTTGGTTTCAGGAAGTGGGGAAAAATTGTGGAATTACAGAGAGCTTTTCGGCTTCAAATCTGTATACTGGCAGAAGGTGAAACCAAGTTGTCCATAGTATATACAGTCTCTGTTTGTGCCTCAGTATGTTTAAATGACTCTTGCACTTTAGGTTCATTTAAACATGGGTTCCATGTTTTCTGGGTTATTCTCGATCAGCTAGAATCGGTCCTGTTGTACAACTACAGCATGCCAAGAAGAGGCAGAAAAGTCAAGAGCTTACATAAGCTTACATTTGTGTTCCCACAGCCTGAGTTTACCTTCAGCCATCTCGGTCACCTTTCCACAGTAGGCTTCCCTCTGTCCACACAGACTGACACGATGCTGTTCTCATGACAGCCGCTCTGCCACGTCACCTCCGGTCACTAGCATTCCTGAATAATCCATCTTGACTTCCATGTCCTGTTGAGTTACTTGGCAGGAGAACATGGTTGACTGACCTTGACCCAACTAAGGCACCAGACATCAGACATCTTGCCCTGAGAGACTCTTCCTTCTAAATTTGTCCCACCTTCCTCTCTCCTTCAAGAACAAATCTGATATATCTGTGTTTGCATACAACCCCCTTTGTTTGGTTTAATTGAAACAGGTGGTCATTGCTCGTAATTCTCTGGGCAGCATACCAAATGGACCGACACGGCTTTAAAATGGTCCACGCACTCACAAAGAATGAGTCATCATTATTCAAACTAGTAACAAACATTTGAAGACATCGGAAAGAAGTGAAAACATTTTATTGAATACATGTAGGAATCAGTGATATACAGTTGTACATTACTCACTGTTGAGGGAAAGAAAATGGAGAATTCACACTCTGAATCATAAACAGAACTTTATGTTCTCCTCAGGCTTTCAGTTTCTGGACAAGCTCTATAATTATCTGTGACCTGCCTTCCAGTTTATCTCTTGAGCTATATGAGTCATGACCTTGTTTGCTGACCGGGTCTGTGTCTCTGGTTTCCAGGACGACAACTCCATGTTTTTCCAGTTTGGCCCGTCCATCGAGCAGCAGGCCTCCGTCATGTTGAATATCATGGAGGAGTATGACTGGTACATCTTCTCCATTGTCACCTCATATTATCCGGGATACCAAGACTTTGTCAACAAGGTAAATAAACATGTTCAGACCTCTACTGCAGTGGACACTTAATCTATGAACATATAGCAGTATATTTGTATCAGCGAGACAGATTCACGCCTAAATACAGTTATCTACAAATATAAATGTATTCCTTTGATGTCAGTAGCAGCAGGATATGTATTATTACTTATTAAGCGAGTGGAAGAAGACATTTTCAGCAATTTGTGCAAATTAAGAAATCCGCTTTTACTCTTGAGTCCCTGACACATTAGATGTTATTATTACTTTTATCTTTACGGTACTCATTACAGAAAGTCAGACAAGTCCTAGGCTTTTACTTTGTTTGGTAATACTGTTATCAAATTAGTCTTATTTTCATTTTTTGTTAATTTTATCGTTACTTATCTTGGACTTGTAGTTGATAAAATGATCCTAACTGCTGGAACTATTTTTGAAGACATGTTTGTCCATCTGATTTAAAACCGTAATTTCGAGCTTTTGAAAAAATGATAACAGTTGGCCGAGTCTGACATTAGTGGGTAGAGAGTTTCATTTCTCTGATTGCTTTAATGGAAAAAAGCAGATTGGCCAAACATGTCTCTTTTAAATGGGGCCTCAGCTGAGTCCTTATCTCCAGGACTGGGAACAGACTCTTCAAAAAAAGAGATGGCAGGAGAACTTTGAACATCAGACACACATCTTAAAGGAATAAAACGTTTTTGAAAATTGGCTAATTATATTTCTTAATAACATTGTAAAAAATGGCCTTTCCTGTGAACGAAAATCAAGCTTTAAACTGCATGAATCATCTTCATGGAGGTTGTAAATGACCATATTTAGTGTACCCACTCCACTCGGTAATGTTTCAGAGTGGTCAGATTTACACTCGGTTTACTGTACAGCATCTAATCTTTAGAGTAAATTATAAATAGAGTAAATATTATAAATTACTAGTTTTGTATACTAACCCTGTTGTCCTATAAATCGACATCAAACATCAAAATATGTTGAAAACAAACTAAACCTTTTCTCAGTGTATAGCATATTTTTCAGCCACTTTTACTAGGCTCATTAATTTCAAAGCAGATCTAGAGTATAATGCTGAGAGTTAATGTTTCATTCTCTTTCAATATAACACAAATTAGTATTGTCAGAAGATATATTTTGCATGGAAATGTTTATTCTGTCTTTTACACAGCCTGAATAACTCCTGTTGCATTGATTTTCTCCAGGAACTGTGATTACTCTGCGACCCGAACCACAAAACAAAACACTCTTGTCTTTTATCTAAGTGTCCCCCATAAAAAAAGGGATCCATCATCTCAAAAACCACTTCTTTGCAGCACAGTCTCCATACTGTGAGAGGTTTTTCTTGTAACAAATAAATCTGACATTTTCCTCTAAGTGTCCTCTGTGTTCGCACAGATGTAGCCTGACAGTTTAGGAAAAATAGATTACCTAATCTTGCTCGTTTGCATTTGAAAAAAAAAAAGAAAAAAATGACCGCTGCGTCCCACTCCCAGAAGATGTGTTAAGTAAGAACAGTTTTGTTATCTGGGAACTGGG
Source organism: Xyrichtys novacula (assembly GCA_962446985.1). Classification (NCBI taxonomy): domain Eukaryota; kingdom Metazoa; phylum Chordata; class Actinopteri; order Labriformes; family Labridae; genus Xyrichtys; species Xyrichtys novacula. The sequence goes on along the minus strand of OY660866.1, from coordinate 29,194,954 downwards.
GGGAGACATCTCAGTCAGATCTGTTCCAGAATCTCTCTTCAACAACTCCCTTGAACATGCTCAGCCTACACATTTCACAAAATCCCATCTCCATCTCTTTTCCACTGAAGGTCCGCAGCACCATCGAGAACAGCTTTGTGGGCTGGGAGCTGGAGGAAGTCATCCTATTGGACATGTCAGCGGATGACGGGGACTTAAAGATCCAGAACCAGATGAAAAAACTGCAGAGTCCAGTGATTCTGCTCTACTGCACAAAGGAGGAGGCGTACACCATCTTTGAGGTGGCCCATTCTGTGGGTCTCACAGGTTATGGCTACACCTGGATTGTACCTTCGCTGGTGGCTGGAGATGCCGACATTGTCCCCCCTGTCTTCCCTACAGGTACACCGATTCACCTTCACAGGAGATGATGTTCACAAAGGCAAACTCTCACTAAATGTCATCAGTCTTAAACTAGTCTAGCTCTTGCAGGGTGAAACATGTTATATGATTAGTCTTGGAGCAAAGGCTTCTTTATTTCTTCTAATTTCTACTTTTTGGCAACATATAAAGAAATGCTAAAGAACCCCCACAACCATCATCAAGCCACAAAAAATAGATTCTATCAAAAATCTCTTCTTTTTCACAGTACTTGCACTTTTCTCTCAGAATCATACCCCAATTGTTTATGGGTTTTCAGGTGCTCCTCCTTCAGCCAGGGACCTTATTTCCACCTTTCCACTGAGTGAACAGCTCTGGATATGAGTAACATCCACTTAAATGCAGATTGTCATTGTATTTTTAGAGCCATAGTAAATCCTCTACCTTAGAATACCCAAAGTATGAGTGATTCATTCTAATGTGTTTTATGCAATGAGGCTCACAGGTTAGAAATATAGAAAAGGAGGAAGCTCAACCAGATTTGTTACCATCACTCATTAAAGTTACCTTTAGTTTAAGAATTTATGATAATAAAAATCTGAAACTTACTCCTATTGATTATAATGTCACTGGAAATTGCAGGAGAAGTGTTTTATTCCACTGGCTCATAACAGTGATAAGATTATGAACCTTCCTTTTACTGATATTATTAATCTAGTCATCATTTAGGTCAGAGGTTCAGAGGTCACATTTTTAAAGTAGAGGTGCATTTCCATCAGTGTTTTGATTGAAACTCTGTGTGATGTGTTTCTGAGCAAAGGCTTCAGAAAACTTTGTGCTGAAATGTGGGCGCAAGTGACAGATGGGCATGTTTGCATATGCAAATGTTCTCCTAGAGTATTTGCAGTACATTGTGCCAGTCGGTGCTGCATACAAATTCCTGATAACCCCAGGTGAAGAAGTTTATCCTTTGTTTGGGAGGTCGTTTCGTCATATATGACCACTCTGGATGTAAACTTCTTTCACAATAACCCACATACGTAAATAAAAGCCCCACTCTTTACCCCGGATTTCCAGTTCTAATAATAGTATGGGGTTTTGCGTCTCATGGGTCCATCATTAAGAAAATTCCCAGCGATGTTTTGAAAATATCTCTCTGGGGAATCGGGTCAGGCAGAAAAGAGACTACTTTGTCATTTCACAGAGAATCTTAAAGCGTGTTTGGATCAGATAATTCGAAGCATTGACTCCTATAGTTTCATTTGATTGTACTTGTGTGAAAGGATACTAGTATAAAATGTGTTGAAACACAAGTACAGGCTGCTTGAAAGTGCAGCTTTGCCTATTTAAAAAAGATTGACAGTGCCGTTTCCAAAGCATGAAGTATTTCCTAAACAAGCTGCTGAAAATGACCTTAAAATACAGCAGTTCATAGGTATCCGAAATGGATGCTGACAACTGATAGCCAGTGGTTACTAAACAAAAAAAATCAGCACAGCAGAATAAACTAAATGCTCATCTTTATGTGTTTACGCATGTTTTCAACCTCTTAGAGTGTTTGTTTTAAAAAGAGTAAAAGTAAATAGCTCTGCAGTTGCATTTTAAATATTATAGGTGTGATTGTGCCCCTAATTCTGTGTTAAACCTCTTTTTGGCTTCTTTTGAAAATGCTCTTATTTCTCAGAATGTTTCCCCCTTCGGATATTTTTCAGTGCACTCTGCCTCTTCCTATTCATGTCTCCCCTCCCTTCCTTTTCACCATTTCTTCCATTTTTTTTCTTCCTGCTTTGAAAATACATCTCTTCTTCTCGTCTCTCACCATCTCTCTCTCTCTCTCTTTTTTTTTTTCCTAGGGCTTATCTCGGTGTCATATGACGAATGGGACTACAACACCGAGGCCAGGGTACGTGATGCAGTGGCTGTCATTGCCACGGCGACCTCAACCATGATGCTGGACAGGGGACCACACACCTTGCAGAAGTCAAGCTGCCTTGGGACACCTGACAAAAAGAGCGTCAACATAGGCCACTCCAAGGAAATACTGAAGTGAGTCAGTGCTGGGTGGATGGGTGGTCACGCAGTTTAGGACAGAGGGTTTGTCAAGCTGTAGTTTGCCGGCTGAAGTGAGACACATGTCTGCTGAGCTTTGGTTTCCTGTATCATTTGATGAAGGTGGAATCAAAACTGAAAATGAAGCTTTAGGACCTGTGTCCACTGAAGGCAGCGCCCATTTTCTGTAGCCGTGCTCACAGCCATCTCAGCTGAAAATAGTTCAACCTTCGGGTGACCTCTACACTCGAAAATGTCACTTCTCCTCCATCAGCCAATCAAGATTAAAGAGGGGATGGGATTTTGGGTATCATGCTTGTTATTTCAAGTGTACAGTTCCCAGGTCTATAGCTGCTGCACATGCTGTGTTGCTGTTTTTATTGGGTTTTGTTTTGTTTGATAAAATTACATCAAATCAAATCAAATACAAAGCATACGCAGCATTTTAGAATAGATTTAGGAGCGCATCAGGACAGCGCTTTAAACCTAGCAACAGTGATGGTGACAAGTGCTCTTAAATTCAGGTTAATGGACACAGACCCTAAAAGTAAGGACAATGTTAGAGGGAATTATTTTGCATCAAAAACTGTAGCTGCAGTTGTGATAGTGTCATGTGTTTGCTGAAGTCCTCAGTTGTTATTTCTCATCCTCAAACCTGGAAAAGTGGAGGGAAATATTTGAAAACATGATGAATAACACATTAGCGTAGCCACTGAGTGCTTGCCCAGATGAATATTTTTATACCGAGCATTCAAACCATTCAGAGGCTCTATGTTAGAGCCACAATATTCAATCGGAGTTTTATTTCTGTTTCTCTATAATATAACAGAGTCTCTTGGTAAACTGCGAGCAGCGCTTTGTGGGAAAAAATGACGCTGTGTCGTTAGTTGGTTTAGTTGGTTAAGTCATCCAGTGAAACTTGACTTTTGGAGGATTCTTGTTAACTTCAACACATTCAAAAGGAACCTGAAGACTATGTTTTCAAACAGGACTTAATGATTATTTGAACATCAGGACTACAATGTGGACATGGGCAGTAGTCACACCCTGGGACATGCAACTTCAGTCATATGACATGAAACACTTAATTCCTCATTTTCAGTTTCCAGAAATAATCTACAATTGGTGGCGCGCATATAGCCTTGCAAGTTAAAGCACGCCCCATGCTTGGGGACCACGGACGCAGGTTCGAGTCCAACCCCTGTACAGCATGTCAACCGCCCCTCTTTCTCTATCTCCCACATTTCCACCCTGTCCATTCCATTACAGGCCTAATATGCCAGAAACATACTGTATCTTTAAACAACAAATAAATAATAGTAATAGTCTACGATAAACGTCTGTCTGATGATCTCTTCAAAGCAGCTTCACACTGTCTGCTGTGTATGTAGAGTCTGTATCTGTTTATTATCACTGTACAATGCAAACATGTGTGCATTACTGCAAGGGTTGGAGACACCCTGGCAAACACTGAAGCCATGAAATTCAGATGGATTTCAAGACAATGTATTTCCACTGATCCCACTGTTTGTCAACATTGTTGACACTCTTGCGAACCTCTAACAGGATTACGGAGTCTGTACTTTTCTGTCTAAACCTGTAGAGTACATTAGATGCAGTGTTGGGAAGAGGAAGCAGATGCAGACATGCCCCTCCATATAGAAAGAGCACCAGGATGTACCTGAACATCTATAAGGGGCCTCATGTTTGTGCAAGGTGTCTCAAAACCTGTCTAACCATCAAGGCTGGTACTGCAATGACAAATATAACTTAAGTAGAGGACGTCCAGTGTTTTCCACATGAGGACTTTATCTATATGACACAGTCCACTATCAGTTAATTAAGGTGTGCTGTCTGCTCACGCTGCTCCTGTTCTCTTTGACGGACACGGTGTGACAGACACTTACAGGCTTACATTGTGACACACACGCTGGGCTGAAAAGTACAGTGTCAACTTAAACTGATGCTCAGTATGTGCTGCTGCTGTGTCCTCTGTGCCTGATTATTGACGTACTCAGCTGATAGACTAAGTCATCAGACACAGTGAGGGAATAACAGAAAGAGTCAAGGAGTGTGTGTGTATGAGGACAAAAGTGTCAGGTTTGGGAGTCAAGGTTCACAGTGATCAGTGATCAGTCCTGTTAAAGCCCGATATGTAACAATGACCCAAATGTTATTAAAACTATAAAAGCACTCGGAAAGCGCAGACCTCCGCCAAGCAGCTCATGTCCCCCCTTATATTGTGATTCACACCAAAACTTTTACTGTTACGTGTCTTTTATTAACTTTTATTAGTGTTTAAACTGGTATGTTCACTGTTCATAGTGTTCCTAAAACAACAAAGCTCATATTAGATACATAAATGCACGATTTATTATGCAATATTTGTAAGCGTACACTTCATTGGTTATCTTTCAGCATTGAAAATTCCACACCCTTATTTTTGTGTGTTCTGGATCACAGTATCCGGAATTTTGTCTGGATCAGGATCAACCTTTGACACCTCATAAAACTCATTGAGATCCTTTTGTGTAATTTTTTACTAAAGACTCTGGACATTTTTATAGAGTTAAATGCAAAAATTCCAAAATTTGCCCTCTCTCACAATGATAAAGAATCCTTCAAAAAATTCCTGGATCCAGAAAGCGATCCGGATCATCACCAGAATTTAATGGGAACCTCCCGGGGCTGAGACGCACCTCTGGTGAAAATTTCAGGTCAATCCGTCTGTAACTTTCTCCGTAAAGTTGCTAACAGACAAACAAACCAACGGTACCGAAAACATAACCTCCTTGGCGGAGGTAAAAATGTAATAAAACCAAAAATGTAAAATTGGTCAATAGTGTAACAAGATCCTGAACCCAAACCATAATAACTTTTTGCCCAAAATGTAGCATCTTGCTATATTTTGGGTTTAATTACATGTTTAATAACATTAGCTGTGGTTGACGAAATGTATGAGCGATATTTGTCATCGATAAAAAAACATCAACGTCAATAAGCTCCATATCTGCTAAACACCCACTCTGATGAAATTCATGTTTTTCTCTTTGTCTACATGTTCATACGGCATTTTTCTGATGCTAGAGGAGATATCATGAGAAAACTGAGCAAAACTGCATTTCTGAGTATTTCTGCATTCAAACCGCTGTGAACCTCTCACAGACCCAAAGCTAGCATAAAGAGGAGTGTGCAGAGCGGTGCTGACTCTGCCTAAGACAAGACTTTTCAAGAAGAAAAGTCCTTGAAAATGACGCAGATAACGTGATTTTGACTAAAATCTAAAAGACCACTGTGAACACTTTAAGTTGTGAAAAACATTAGAGTGGGACTTCAAGTGTCAAAATCACCAATCTTGTATTTGTGCTCTGCAAGAATGAGCCGCTTCTTCTATAACAATAGCATGGAGATAAAGAGGAGTGACAGGTCAGCTATAATGAGGGTCAAAGCCCCTCAATGAACCACCAACTCGCACTTTAAAGTATAAGGGTTTCCCTTTGCAGCACAGGTGCTATGTCTGAGACGGAGAAAAGCTTATAAATAAATAAAAAAATCTGTGCTTTTGATTAAATATTGCTTTGAGTTGAAACTTGGATCTAGGAAAAAGCAATCTTCCCTTTGAAAAGAGTGACAGATAAAAGGAAATGAACCACGGTCACCCAGTTTTAAAAGCTGTGAAATTTATTTTTGTACAGAACTGTGCTGAGGTTCATCCACAAGGCAGAAAGATGGGCTGAATAAAAGCAGATGAAATCTCTTTGGATTCATGTGAGTCATTGCCAAATGAACTGGCCAGTAAAATAACAGAAAAAACAAATATGGTTTGGTTCACAGTATCTCAAGTGGAGAAAAATTATTTCATTAAATCTAAAGAGTGTGCAACCAAACACAGGTATCACACAGCAAGGTGTAAACAAACGCACCGAGGAATGTAGACGTTCCCTCAGGAGAGACAGAATTTGCTTAATTATTGAATAAAAACATAAAACACAACATGAAACGAGACCCTTTAGAATTACAATAACAAGGTGTCTCATCTTCAGTTTAACCTACAGTCATCATTAATGAAGATATTCTTCTCTGCACCTCCTTTTACCCTGCTTGCTTTGCTTTTTTTGGTGAATTACACAACAAGCCTGAGTATGCGTATTCAATAATTAATCCCCATTTAACTTCATAGGGCATGCTTTTACTGTTGAAATTGATCAGAGATTCCACAGCTAATTAAATGCTCGGGGACAGGAGGATTAATGAAAAAGGAGCCAAAGAACAAGAGTGCACACAGAAACCCCCAGCACATACACACACACACGTGCACGTATGTGTCAAAGCATGGCATTTAACTGCTCTATGGTGTTTAATCTAATGAAAGCTGAAAATTACCAACATCCTTCTTAGATGTATTTCAGCTTTACCACGCCCCCTCCTCCTGTTTCTGTTCCTCTTTTTTAACCGTCAGCCTCTCCCACCACTTCTGAAACTCAAAGTGAAGTTGATGTATCACTCCAAATGTCGGTCTCGCATTGTACACCTGTTTCTGTTGTTTTTAATATTTACGGCGCTCGTGCGTGTCGTCTAGGATTCCACCACCAACAGGACTGTGATAACAATAGCAATACGGCCATGAACATTTCAGTCCCCACAGGGCTTTATAAGACACAGGGTTAGCTCTCAATCATCCCCCTGGCACACACCTGGGACGCTACGCTGAGGCGTGTGTTTTTCAAGCAGCCATTCAATTTTTCTCCATTCCAGTGAGCTAAGGTTGAGAATTTAGATCACCTGGATTTTGGTTGTTACCCTCGAGGAAAGACAACCCAACACGCATATGAACACACATTCACACACATAATTCCACCCATTTCACCCTTGCACCCTGGAGACAGATGTAATAATAAGGCCATATGTCTCTACGTGGCCCTATATAACCACAGGGCCCGAGTGGGCTGCATGCATGCTGGGTGAGCATGTCATTCTGTCAGTGCTGATGGACGAAGATGGGAGGCCCCCCCGTGAGTCACACTCTCGAATTTGTTCAGGGGCTGCTTGACCTTATGGGGCACACACGAACACACACATACTCATAAAAATGTATACACAAATACATCCTTACGTGCTCCTGCGCAAATAGACAAACATGAGCCTAGCAGAGCTCCAGAGGCCATCCATTGTTTCCTGCCAGACAGTGAGGACAGGAGCGCTGAGATAATGAGAAAATGTGCTCCAAGTGGTTTTGAATGAGGCGCTAAGGGGTTTACTTGTCAAGGTGTAGGTGTGTGTGTGCTTGCAGGGAAAAAAAGAGGTTTTTGCATGTATGTTTGGTTGCATATGTGAGCTCGTGTTGAAAGTCTCCCTCAAAGCTATAAAATGCTTTATTATTAGATATGATGTAAGAGCTGATTAGCATTACGTGGGGAGTTGATCTGACGAAGCATTAGTAGACCTCAGATAAAAAACGTCTTTTCTTCAGGCAGTTTGACCTCCCGTGTGCAAAGCAAACATGTTACTCTCATCTGATTTCACCTTTTAAAGTATTTTTCCCCTGGCAGAGGAGTAGTATTGTTGTACTTCTTTACTGGCACAATAAAAATGACCGTCTTTGAAATCCTGGCGCTGTTTATGATAAGTCAAGCAAGCTATTATGTTGTGCTTGTGGGCATCAGTAGTACAAATGACTGTCTCCTTTTTAAAGGCCACTGTTTGGAGTAGAAGTGGGTCAGAAATTCACACATTTTTATCCTCGGCGTGACACTTTGTTGCCCTTCTCTCTGTAAGTTTCCGTTTTTGTGAACCTCTTTTACACCAAGTCTGGAAGATGTGAAAACCTGACTTTTTGATCCTGGTGTTCTTTGATTTTTACACCTCTCCTCGCTGTCCTTTTCATTCTGTGATGCCACTTCGGCCGTACAATATAACTGTAAAGCCTGAAACTCCAATGTTTGATCACCAGTAGTCCAATGTTGGCTTTTTCTCTCTCAGTTACTAAGTGCTGATCCCACTTTTCTTTAGAAATGAACACATATTAAAGAAGGAGACGTTTTCATCTTAAAGGAAATGAATTCAGTTCTGACCGTTTAACTCTGTCAGTCCTGTACTCTTGCTTTTTTATTACCAATTTCAGTGGGGAGTGGTGAAATGTCATCGAAACAAGTAATCAATATTTCATATGGCCTTTCACTTATTGGAGTGTTCATTCAGTGGATCAGTGAGCACTGCTTGTTCAGTACACTATAAGAGAGTAGTATCATGTTTTTCTGTTACTGACATTGACTTTAAAGTGGCTGTTTGTAGGAATACACAGTGAATTCAGTTTTTGATCATAGGGAAAGTTCGTGAAAAAAGAGATTAGTTATAATTATTAGTTATTTAAAAATGATATAAAAGCCACTTGGGAGAGTATATTCTTTCTCCCTCGTGTGTTAATGTGCTGTCAGATGTGTAGGCGAGTTGTTGGCTATTTGATATAAGGAAATGAGGAACGACTCCTTTTAAATTTCTGTTATTTCAAGTGCATTATTAAATGTAATCAGTAGCTAGTTTGGTGTCCATACTTTATGTATGCAAAATTTCAAATCACAAGGTCTTTTGTCATAATCTGGAAAAGTAAATTTAAGTTGCTAAAATCTCGAACAAACGCGCAGAAATTTGAGACCGTAGTTTATGTGCGAGATTTACTTAAGGTAAGAATTATAGATGCTCCTTACTGCAAAATCGGAAACAAAGGTTATCATAGCGCTTACCTTATATTCAGACAAGGCAAGTGCTAAGTAACTTTCTTAGATGTAGCCATCTTGTTTCCGCCTCTGATTTAGCATTTTTCTGACTTGGTAACTGAAACACTGGGAACTCAGGTGTGACGTCATTTTCAGCCCGGACAGTGAAAGTGGAACAGTGTGTGAAGTGACACCCATAGCGTAGCAGGAAAACCATAGACATAATATACATATACTGTCATATATAATGTATACAAAATTTTAGGCTTTCTTTGATCTGAAAATCATGTGAAGCTATTAAAGAGGTATCAGAAAGGAAATGTAGGGTCTGAAAAATGACCCCCCCCCCCCCCCCAAGACAGTACTTCACATCAGAACTCTCTGTGTTTTTTTCATTTAGATGTCTTAAACATGAAAATAAAGCGAGGGTTAAGAAAACAACAACAACAGTAGCACGTTAACAGCTGATCAGTCTGGAGGATAGTAGTTGTTTCAGTAACTCTCAGTTCAGGGGTGCTCTTTCTCGTTAATGGGTAAAAACATTATTTGCGAGCTTCTTTGACCTTCTACCAAATGACTTTGTTTTTCTGAGTGATACAGAATATTATTTGATAAATGTTCATGTGTTGCAAAGGACACGTCCCTCTCATTAACTTTATCTTGTGAACAAGAATCTTAATAATTAGTTCTGGGAATACAGAGTCACAGTGTCAAAGAAAAGGTTCACAGACCCAGGGAGGTCAGTATCCTCACCTGTTCACATTTTAAAGGACAGTCTCGCCCTGATACACTGCTTCCTTGCAGTCTCCACAGGTAGCTGTCTGATGTCTCCTGCTTAGCGGGGGTCCTGGTGGGCTCAGATCACATGGAGCTCCTGTAGACTCTTATTAAAGGCAGGAGCTCTAAGGGATTCAGATCATCACTCCTTTTCTAATGCGTACTCCACTTCACACTGTGTTTGAATCTAAGCTGTCAGACCTGTGCCAGCAAAGAGGTATGGGTCAATAAATAACAATTCATCAATACTTTGTAGGAAAAAAAGAGACATGGTTTTCAACATTATACAATTTTGCTGGAAACTAAAGAAAGATCAAAATTAATATTCATCGTGTACCGAAGATTTTGTCAGTTGCTACTTCTAGGCACTTGAGATTGGCAGCAGACCTCAGATTAGATCAAACTAACTGGCAGAAAATCAGACACTTACCACACAAAAAAGTTCAAATGTAAGATATGCTTCAGTCACCCAAACTCATCATGATTATGGAAATAAGAAGGAGGACCTGTGACTATTGAAAAAATCCTTTCCAACAGGCTGTCTCGGGCAAATTCAGTATTTTCACCCTTTAAGACTCGCTTGGCTGGACTCTACTTCAGTCCTTATTATACTTTTATTACTTTTATGTGATGACAGCCACACTGAGACAGGTTTAAGCAGACAAAAATTAAATTGCGCAAGACATCAACATTTCAATTGCCAAAATTAAAAACAGACTTTGACTCACTATGCAACATTTGTCTTTAAAAACACCTTTTTTAACGGGTGTGTTGGCTCCAAACTTTCCTACCTTTGTTTTTCTACTCCTTGTTACTTTAGCGGATGACATGGCTATTTATCACTCCCTCCTTCAATTCTGGCAAACCACTGCTAATTTATAAAACCTACATCCCTCTGCCAAAGTGGTCATTTTCCCTCAACACCAAGCAAAGTTTGGAAAATCGTGTAAGGCTGAAAGATTTATTTGCCAATGTTTGGCTTTATTAAGGATTGGTGAACTTTTTGGGCTGAATTGCGATCGCATTGATTTACATGTTAAAGTTTTGCTCGTCGGCTCAAAGTCAGAAGCTTTTGTTGCTCACATTTGTGCTGGAGTGAACCTTCAGTCACATACACTGCATGTATTCAGTCTCCCCATATTTGCCGTATTCCACAGAGCCGTACCTCCTGCTTCCTTCCCACAGCTTTTCTAATGTGTAGTACACATTTCATCAGAAACGGGTAACTCTACAGAGGCAGGTCTTCTGCAGTCATCCCAGATTATGAGTCATCCACCTAAACCTGATACAGTACGTACATGTGTGTGTGTGTTTGTGAGCGTGTGTGTTAATGTGCGTGCACTACAGACTTCCTCTCACAGCAGGGATATATTTTAGCATCCCTGCATTGCAGTGACAGAGAATTTGTGACCCTGTTCAGCGTCTCTCAGAGATAAAAGAAAGTCAGATCACAGCTATGAAAAACGTTTGAAGAGATTTAAGGGGGGGAAAGAGGGATTGTGTCCACGCCACTGATGATTCAGTGTCTCTGTAACTAAAAAAATAAATTCCCCTCACAGCCAGTGATTAGTCGGGGAACAGTTGGTGAGCAAGGCGCACACAAGCGCTGCATATGGCTGTGATGAAGCCGCATGAGGCTCCGTTAGCAGCTCATCCTGGTAGTTTTTATTTTTTTATTTTTTTCTTATCCTTTCAGCAGAGCCAGAGGAGCGTTCTGACGCGAGGGGGGATCAAACGGCACATAACAGCTGCATCTACAGAGCAGGCATACAAAATGATAAACAGAGTTGTAAACTCTCAGCGTGGATCAGAGGTGCAGGTTAATGCACGGACAAATGAGTCGCATTGATGTGTGATTGGACGAACCGCCCGAGGTGAGACATTGATCTGACAGGAATTGGGTAAACACTCAGGTTTGAACGGACAAAAAAATACTGCTCTCGCTGTCTCTCTTTTAACCAGCCTCTCTGGGGTGAGATTACTGTTCCCATGGCAACGCAGCTGATTGCATGAAAATTGCTGTGGTTGTGGGTGCCATGGCAACACATTACGTGACATTATACTGGTGTTCCGAGCAGCCCAGTGTCCCCATATTGAGGTGGTTTGCTGCATGCGTGTACATGAAAGGCTGCCGCTGGTCATGTGGGCCGTCGGGGCGGCAACAAGTCTGGACCTCCACCCACGCAGCCTCCGTCTTTGGGTTCCCTATTCAGAATAAGATTATGTTTAGGGGGCTAATCCCATGTTACACAGGAATTACATTGCTTTTAGTCAGCTAGTGTACAGCACAAGGCATTTCATGGAGGCTTGAGTCACATTATTGACTTACTCAAAGCATGTAGCTTAGGTCTGCAAGTGTGTGTGTGTGTGTGTGTGTGTGTGTGTGTGTGTGTGTGTGTGTGTGTGTGTGTGTGTGTGTGTGTGTGTGCTGGGATATGAATATACTTCAAGACATTTCAAATATAGAGGCACTGAATGTTCTAGTAGGAGGTACTTGTGACAAAATCTTGCTTATTACTCATCTGTTGTCTACATGTTTTATGTACTCGTGAATAGATTGATTGTACTTTTAACAGGGTTAGTTGTGCAGAGATGGCGGTGGCTAAATTTACATGCTACTCCCATGTCAAACCTGCGCACGAATACATACGCGCTCTCAAACACGCGGCCCCTCACTCCTCACATTCAGACAAGATATTTATTTCTCTGGTGGATTGTTTTAGAGGCTGAGCGTCTCCATGGTGATGGCAGCCCACAGTTCAGGACAGGGAAGAGCAAGGAAGGAGGCGGCGGAGAGAAAGAGATATGATTCCAGCTTATCTGCCACTGCTGTTCACTTGTTGACACATATATGCTGATGTGTTTCCACACAGGCGGTTAATACATTCCCCTCTCCCTCCTCTCTTATTCCAGTCTTCACTCCTGGTTTGTTATTTCTCTCTTACCCCTCTCTGCTCTCAACCAGCCTCCTCATACTGCTTCTTTATTTCTCTCTTTCTATCAGTGGATTATTTTTTCCATTTTTCATGCTGGATCATTTTTACCTGTCTTACCCTGTTTTTATTTATCATAGTCAAGCAACCACTGCAGCATTGTGCCAGTTAAGTTAAACAGCAGCATTAAAATCAGCTTTTATTAAAACCCTTTTGAGGAATTTCTGGTTTGCATTGACTTTGACAGCCCTGATGTACAAGAAGTATTTCCAACCTCTTTAACAGTCTTCTGCTGTAAGTCGTGTTTTCTAACAAAAATCCCATCCTTCTCTGCTTTGATGTGGAAAATGTCAAGCTTCTTATTGAACATCACATAAAACCATATGTCGTGTTTTTTTCCCTTCATGTTGTGTTGAGGTCTGCAGAGTTACCCTGTAATCTGGCGTTTTTCAGCCAAATGTGCCAGTGGTTGTCATGGTGACAACAGCTGATGAAACATGGAAAGAGTCTTCGCAAATGCATCTTGGTTTATATTTTTATTATAATGTCAGGATGTAATCATCGGGTATGTTTTCAGTGAAAAACTAAAGGCATTTGTGAGAGATGCATTCAGCTGAAAGTGGCTAGTTGACATGGTTAGCTTCAAGGTGCTAAATGAATCCTGCAACGTTAGCATTAATGTAAACTAGAGCTAGCCAGTTATCCTACAATAGGTGGATCAACGAACACATTTCTGGATTGTCTAACTGTGAATGAAGGAGGGGCTTTAACAGATCTGCACCTCTGCTTTACAGTGTCACGCGATACCAGTATATGAAAGTACAAGTCCAGCCTAACAGATAATCTGGACAAAATCTGTAACTAAACCAGAAGATGTTGTAAAGTCGTTTAAAGGCGTGGTTGACGATTGGAGAAGCAGGTGAAAAATACTGAGCCGTCCCACCCCCCCACACAAACCTCTCCCCTCTGCGCTCCATGATAACTTCCACCCCGAACATGCATCGCCCTTCCCACGACACAACCCCTCTGGCAGAGCAAGAAGCCGGCCGGCGGAAGATCCTATGCTAGCTTCAAATAGGATGCACCATGTCGGATTTCTAGTGACTAGCGGCAGTAAACGCCAGCTCTGCTAGCAAGCACCGCCTGAACAGCTACTGTGTTGACATTGCAGAGACTAATAAGAGTTATTTATGTAACATGTGCCATGATGAAAGGCCAAAGTTACCTGTTCAATAAAAACTCTGCTGTCTCTGCGCCTGTTTTCAGGCCCACATCCTGTCAGATCTTTCTCCACCGCTCGAAGGATGACCTGATGTTCATTCGAGTTAGATTCCTCGCCTGGTCACATTTCCTCTTCAACTCTGTCCTTTCTTCTGTCGGCTTGCGTTTTCTTAGCACTTTTGGCAGTGGGGCAAGCAGAAGCGTGTTTTTTATTTTATTTTTTATTTTTATCCTTCTCCATTGCAGCTCCTGTAGCTAAGCTGCTACGCTACTTTTAGCCGCTCGGAGCTCGAGGAGGGCGGGGAGAGTGGGAGGGGACGAGTCGGAACTATGACTTTGGTGTTAAATGGTTGGAGACAGTGAGTAAAGTTGGTCTATTGCTATAATTATGCTGTAATCAAATAGCCTAGCAGCTGTATTACTACATCTGTTACTATTAGCATACTACCACCAGTGTGATGAGCCAGGCAGCTGATGGTTTTGATTGCAGGGTTCATTGTGCTCCCACTGAAACAAACTGCTCCAAGGTTTAAATTGGAGAGAGCGAAGACCACCTGTTCTGGCGAAGTTGGCTTGCTTGTTTTGTTCTGTGTCAGAGTGCCGTTGTTGTGTTCACATGTGCCAACCTGTCAGCCCTCCCAGTCTGGGCTGGAGTCTCCCTCATTTTAACACTTTCTCCTCTACTCCTGACTTGTAATTTTTCTCGATTATATCCCGGTTTTATTTTGACACCAATCAAATGGGTGTTTCTCAACCTCTATATGTCACGAGACCCAACTAGGCGGTGACAGGCATGCACAAACCCCACCACCTAATGTAGGGCTGCGCCACTTCTTACTGCCCCTCTGCTTCACTCTGTAAAGCTTGCTGTCAAAAACGGCTAAAATAGAAAGACGACAGATTTTGTCTATAAGTACAAATGGCCACCCTATTTTTCGTTACTTATACTCTTTAAGATTCATTTTGTAATTATTCTGAGAGCCTGTATAAATACTTCCACACTGCACGAAGGAGTCTCAAAAGGCCTGTAATTAAGTGTGGTGCTTAACTGGCCACTCACCAACCCACACACACACACACACACACGCACACACACACAATTCATACTCCTTTAACATTTCTTGTGAGTTTTGTCATTTTTGTTGAGGGTTGTTGTACTTTTTGTATGTTTTCTTAGATTTATTTTAAAGTGGGCTGTGAAATGAAGGGAGATTAAAAGCAAATTCTCTTCGACATCCGTTTCCCTTATTTTTTCATCTATAGTTTGGGATTACATATGCTGGATATTGACCAACTTTCCCAGAAAATCTCTATTTTTCATGGTATCAAGTTGGCGGGCTCACATATGTACAGAGGTTTGTTCCTGACGGAAAACGCCCTTAAAAAAATACCCCCTCGACTATTTCTCTGTTATCTGTGTACATTAGCAGTAGTTAAATAAATGTTTCATGGTAAGAGATGATAATAAAGAAAATAATAATGCCAAATGTGATATTTTTGTTTGTTATTTTAAGCCATATGTAGGAATCTTTTAAAAATGTTCCTTTAATCTGTCGTGTTATAATGAAGCTGAACAAAGTGGTCATGCTTTTTTTCTGTATCATACTTGAAAACACAAGTTTTTACACCTAAATATTGTTATTAATAGATTTAAGTGAAATTAATCTGTTAAATTGTAGCCTAGCAACAGAAGGTACAGGCATTAAAGCCACTAAAATATCACCAATGCTATTACTGGTGATAAGAGCCAAGATAATAAAACAAGTGAGCCGGAAGAAGTTTGAATGAGATTGCTATAAAAAAAAGGGGGATTAAAAAAATATTGAAATTAGCTCTTTGATTTTGTTTTTAATGTTGACACCATAATACACACTCACACACTTGTATATGTGCTGTATGCAGCAGTGGTGACTCAAACTATGAGATTTAATTTGCAGAGAAATTTCCTCCTCAGGTCATTTGACATGTAACGTATCACAACACTGTCTTTATTTTAAGATGATTTTTACTGTTTAAACAACAGCAGGAACAGACCTGCAGACCTAAAAAAATTACTGTTTTCTTTTAAATAACAATAAATCTCCTAATATGTATGAGATGCTAAGAAATACAGGAAACAAGCTAATAAAAGGAAAGTGTTTAAAATACTCTTAAAATCCCCCTGGGTGTCAGATATTAAACATGGCAATCAAAAGAAATTATTCTATAAACCTTGCACTGAGACGTCATGAAAAAAACATTAGTAAAATTTTACTGCCAACTATTTGAACTGAATACATGACAGCTGTGAGTCATACCAAACCGTAACTGGGGCACGCTTTGTGATTGAAATGTTTTGGCCCAATATTTCAGTCTTCGAGACGTTTAGGAACAGGGGTCTTTGAGTGCATTTGTGAGCTTTTTCTGCAAACCGATTCTGCAGTTTCAGAATGCGAGTATTAAAGCTGAACCACAATCTTAAACTGTACGACAGATATTACTCTACAGAACTGCTCCTCTCTTTTCCTTTAAAGCTGCACTAATCGATGTTTTATCTTGTCTTATGTGCGAGTTGTTACTATGATAAACCCTCAGAGATTTATCACTCCTGCTCTTCAAAGAACTTTGAGTTCTCTCTGCTGTTTGTTTCAGTTACGGTTTCCCAACTTGATTCAGTCAAAAAATCTCATTTAAATCTCAAGAGTTGATAAAGAGTTGAGACACTAAAATAGAATAGCGTACTGGACTTAAAATGCTTATGTAATGTGATTGCGTATGATGCCTTTAGAAGGCATCAGCTGTTAAGTACCCAAAGTTTCAAGTGTCTTGGCAGCATCTCTTTCTTTCCCTGTTTTTGAATTCTACAGAAATATCTTCATGCTTGGACTGAGAGTCGACTTCTTTTTGCAGGTACATCATGAATGTGACATTTGAAGGCCGAAACCTGTCGTTCAGTGAAGAGGGTCACCAGATGTTCCCCAAACTTGTCATCATTCTTCTTGACAAGGACCGACAATGGGACAGGGTAAATATCTTCTCATCTTTGTGCTCCTCTTTTCCTCTAATCTGTCTCCAGTCTTTTTGTCCCTGATTTTTTTTTTCTCTGTGATGTGTCTGTCACTTTGTCATTGTGAGCGTCCTCCTGGCTCTTGAAATGCCTGTTACGGTAGCCTTTAAATCACTCAGGCCTGCCCCCCCCCCACTCACTCACACAGGTCGGCAAGTGGGAGAGAGGCTCTCTGACGATGAGGTACCATGTGTGGCCCCGTTTTGACCTGTACTCAACAGCGAAGGAGCACGAGGACCACCTGTCCATCGTGACTCTAGAGGAGGCGCCATTTGTCATCGTGGAGGACGTGGACCCACTCAGTGGGACTTGTATGAGGAACACCGTGCCGTGTCGCAAACAGCTGAAACTCAGGTAAAGGTTTAGAATAAGACTTGGACGGACACTTTCTTTATAAAACTTGACGTAGACATGTTGATTTATACATCTGTTCAGCTGCAAAAATGAAATTTTCAATCTCTTTCAATACACTTTTTAATCTGCTTGTATCCAAAGTCATTTATCTCACACAACAACCTGTCAAATTTAAATGAAAAACACCAAAATCTGCATCAGTAGTTCACAGGATACGGTATGAAATGTGGCTGTTGGGTCTACGTGGAGATTTTGCTCTAAGCATGTCAGGGTTTGAGTCCTTTCCTGCATGTCAAAAAAGCAGAACATGCACGCACTAAGTAGAATATTTCAAATATTCAATAGTTTTATTTCTCTTTGTCATCTGTCATCTTACTATTGTTTATCTGTTGTTGTTTTTTCGTCACTTTAGCATGCTGAAGTGATTCTCCTCTTTCTTGGAAGCTTTAAAAAGGTTGTTTTGGTCCTCTCTGTCTCCTCATGTTCTGTGTTTACCTCCACTAGCTTCATTTTTTTCTCACCAGACCCCATTGTCTTGATTCCTCTCACTATTTTCCTCCCTCATGTGCCTCTTTCCCCCTTCACCCTTAAGCTATCCACTCCTCCCCCTCTATATGTGATAATCAAGTGGCCTTGTTTTCTATCACTGGCCTACCTGAAATCTCCTGAGGACGCCTTACAGTTTCTGGTTCAGTGCTCCTTTTATTGACTGATGTTTCACCTGAGTTTTTTCATCTATTCCCTCATTACCTTGTTACTTCCTCCCACTTCCTCTTTAAAAGACATTCTCACATTCTGTATTTTTGTTGTAAGTAAATATGCACGATTTCTCTCTAGTCTAAAAAGTCTCACTGATGCTGATGCACAGAGATGTGCAGCTTCATCTTTACATGCTCCAATCTGAAATAAGCAAAAGTAGCCTCAGCTAAACCTGTTGCCTTTTTTTTACCAGATATTTTTCCGCTGGGTATCTGCGGGGTCCTAAAAAGTCTTAAAATGTCTTAAATCCAATAATTAAAAAAAAAGGCCTTAAAATGTCTAAAAGTCTCTTAAAATCTCATAAAATGTCTTCAATTTGACTTTGAAAGGTCTTGGAAATGTGTAAACTCGAAATAAATAACGTGCCATTAGGAATAAAGATTGACATCTATACTTTCTGCCAGTATGGATGTTAAATGGATCTTTAAAAAGTCTTGAATTTGACTTGTGTATTACATCTTACCTCTAATCCTTTTTTTCAGTCTATATTATTCTGCTCTGACTCTTTGTTTCATGATTGCTGATTTTCCTGTTCCCCTCTCTTCTACTTTGTATCACCTCACAGCAATCAAACAGGTGATTCAGGGATTTACATCAAGCGCTGCTGCAAAGGGTTCTGTATCGACATCTTAAAGAAGATCGCGAAGACTGTTAAATTCTCATACGACTTGTACCTGGTCACAAACGGCAAACATGGCAAGAAGGTTAATGGGACGTGGAACGGCATGGTTGGAGAGGTGACAACACTTTTATCGTCTTTATTGTTAGTTTGTGGCTTTTCATCTGTTTCACTGATCTATCTGCTGGTGATCTTTCTAGAGTTGGAAAGCTCAACCAAAAGAAGACAGGTGGATGTTTTTTTTCTAATAAGCCACGCTCTGAATCAAAATAAGCTCTGAATTGGCTGTAAACACATCCAGAAATATGGAGCCATCTCCATAAAACCTAAATTCAGAGTGACTAAATATGGCTGTGTACTTTGAATATATTTATTTTGAGACCACCATGATGTTCACTCTTCCTGGACGTCTATTTTCTGATTGGCTCTCATCTACCTTTAACTCTGTGGGTGTTGGTCACTTTAGGAAATGCAGATGAGTTCAAGAAAAAGCTCCATAAATATCAGCGACTAAAAAAAGCAGAAATGAAGATGACACCAAGTTTTCTTTTTTAAATTTAACTTATAAAATATCCTGAGAGGGGAGTACAGATATTGAATAAGTAAAGTTTTTGATTATATAACATGCTTTATGCTATATTTATCAGCTCAGTGAATGTGGGATTTTTGTCCTCTCTCTTCTTCTCATCAATTTTGTAGCTTTTTCTTACAAACAAGTCACCTTTCTTTTAATTACTAAATGTACTTATTATTTAATTTATCATTAAAACAACAACATAACAAAATGTTGCATTACCAAAGATTATACCTCTGCAGCGGGGGATTTTTCCTGTCCATCAACATTTTTTTAATGACCTTTTTTTTATATCCAAATGTTCAATCAATCTTTACTATCATTGCACTTTTCATACAAAGCAATGTCACTTAAAATGCTTTACACAGAAGAAGAATAAAAGAAAGAAAGAATACTAGACTCTACCGCACCCTATCCTCATCCCCTCATCCCCACCCTGCAATCCAAGTACAACAAAAGCAAGTTTTTAAATGCATTAACGTGAAAAGAGTTGATTTAGTAAAAATAGGAATATGCACACTGAGGAAACGCCATCTTAAAATTCTAGATGAAGAAACACTGGAGGTTAGGTTTAAATCTAAAAACAAAGTAACAAAAAATTAAATTTAGGAAATGATAATTAAAAATGAGATGAAAACAAAGTAAAAAGATACCAAAGTAAAAACACCAAAATAGCTCAATAAAATTCGATCCTGACATTGAAACTAAATAAAAAAGATAAAAGCAAAAAAAAAATTAATGATATAAAATTCAGTTAAAAGCAAGACTAAAAAGGTAAATCTATTTTTCCTAGTTTCTAGTTGTCTTTGTCAGCTGGTACCTGTACCTGAGCCAGACCTGAGGGGGAGCTGTGATCAGCTCTGTAAAACCTCAGCTGGAGTACAAGATTCTTAATCAGAGAGAGAGATAAAAAAAGGACTTTTAGAAAGAGAAAGTAATTTCTAGAGAGTATGAGAGAAGGAAAAACAACCTCAGGGGAAAACCCACTTCTCTCTTTAATTCGTTTCACATTCAGCACAGTGCAGCCTTTACAAATCGATGTGATGTCCGACCTACTTGATTATGGAAAAGAATGAGCAGCATCATTACTCGAAGCACAAAGACGATTTTCTCCATGATATTAAAATGCTGAAACTAAAAGATCTGTTCTTGAATTCCTGAAGTATAAATCAGCAGAAAGTCAAGGCTATGCAAATGTACAGTGCATTTATGCATGGATGCACCAGTCCTTAAATGCCTAAGTAAGCAGATAATGATTTAATTTGAAAGGGGCAACAACACAGAACAACAGATGCAGACCACAGGATGAAACAGAGAGTGAGAGAACAAGGGATGTACAATAACGATGTGTGAAAAACAGAGAAAAAAAAACTGTGTCAGGGATTCTAGGATTTATATACACAGTCTTATGTCCTCCATTTGTATTCTTGGCCAGAGGCTACTTCAACATGGTGCTATATTTTACTGAGGTGGATGAGAGAAGAGGATTTTACTCTCATCATGTGTCTCACCTGGACACGTTTAGCTTCATACGTCTGTTGATCCTCCTGTCCCACTGACAGTTTGTGTTTGACCTCCAGGTTGTGCTGAAGAATGCGCACATGGCAGTGGGTTCACTCACCATCAACGAAGAAAGGTCGGAGGTCATAGACTTTTCAGTGCCCTTCATCGAGACAGGGATCAGCGTCATGGTCTCCCGTAGCAACGGGACTGTCTCTCCCTCTGCCTTTCTCGGTAAGGAGAAACACACCTGGTGTCGCTGACAGGTTTACAACTTGATCTGGAAAACTAGCACACACACACACACGCACACACACACACACACACACACACACACACACACACACACACATGCATGCTGTCACTCAAGACATAAATATTGTCTTATGAAGAAGAAGTATGTTTTTTTTTCTGTTTTTGTGTGTTAAAGGGATATTCCGTCGTAAAATTATTTTACCGTAACACCGAGTTAGACACCCCCTCGAGAGATGAATGTTGCCAACCGCTTGCTTCTCTAGTTTTACCAACTTTAGAAATGACCACACGATAGCAATACACAGCGGTCTGAGGAGCCATAAACAAACCTCAACCAAAACGCCACACTATAGCCACAAATAATGCTCAGAACAGCAACTAACTTCATCAACAGTACATATACGGTCCCAGCCACAGCACTAGCCACCAAACATCTTTTTAACTTTGCCTGATTTTTTTAGCAAAGAGACTAAACACAACTCACCTACTCTCTTCCAGCAGCCGCTTTTTTGTACGGAGACCTCGGACCAGTCCATTACAGACTACAGGGGGGTGAAGCAGCTCAAGAAAGAACATTTATGATCATTTCTCCATAAAAATGCAATCAGACCGAGTGATTATTACTTCAAGGAAATGATAAAGTAATGATGATAAATGTTCTTCCTTGAGCTGTGTCACCCCCCTGTAGTCTGTAATGGACTGGTCCGAGGTCTCCGTACAGAAAAGCGGCTGCTGGAAGAGAGTAGGTGAGTTGTGTTTAGTCTCTTTGCTAAAGAAATTAGTCAAAGTTGAAAAGATGTTTGGTGGCTAGTACTGTGGCTGGGACCCTATATGTACTGTTGATGAAGTTAGGTGCTGTTCTGAGCATTATTTGTGGCTATAGAGTGGCGTTTTGGTTGAGGTTTGTGCGCGGTGACGTAGACCGCTGTGTATTGCTATCGTGCGGTTGTTACTAAAGTTGGTATAACTAGAGAAGCAAGCGGTCGGCAACATTTATCTCTTGGGGGGGTGTCTAACTTGGTGTTACGTTGTGTTTGACCCTAAATTAATTTTACGCTGGAATATCCCTTTGACTTTATAAATCACTGTTTATATTGGCCTACCTTTACTGACAAATGCTGTGTAAGTCAAATCTCTGTTTCTATGACATCACCCATTGGTTTCTGGAGAGATTTTATGAAGCAGTAAGACAGCTGCTTATTAGGAAATGCTGATTTCAACCAAAAAGTTCTGGCAAACTGGCGAACAGACGGAGCCGAGGCTGGCCTTGAGTGTCCATTGCATGAAGCTACGACTTGCCCACCTGTCAGTCAGATGGTGAGAGGAGGCTAGAGCAAATCTGAGGCACGATATCTTTAATTGATCAGTTGTTTATCAGTTTAAACCTGAATACAACTCCTGAAGCAAGAGGCTATCATCTTTAGAGGAAACTCAGTCAGGGTTAAAGAGCCAGAAAAGATACATGGTAAGCTAAGAGGTCCGCTATTTCTCCTTCAACATTTATATGGATTGAAATGACATAAACTACTCATCCACTTTCCTTTCCATCGCTAAAGTTTTACATAAATATTGACAGTCATTGTTGAGTCCTTGTTATGACAAGTAAATACTGTGAATTCCCATATACGCCAAATATTTGACATGTTTGTTTACAATTGATGGTTTTCTGCTGCTTAGCATAAATCCCACTTTATCATCCATCTGCAAAATGTGTCATTGTCGTCACCTCAATACATTCCAACTTTCTCTTTGTGTTTCCTCTTGTGATCTCCTCTCGCAGCCTCTGAGTTGTGTGAAGAGGAAGTTTGATGATAGTTACTTGGCGTATCAAAAACAATGTGGTATCCGCTACAGAATCACATCCAGTACAACCTTCTGAGCAGCAGGATACGTTTATGTACAACAGTCAAAGCAGTCACAGTAAAGACAGCATATATCAGTACGGCAAGTGTGTCTGTTAAAGTGAACAAGAGTGGGAGGGGCAGAGCCGGCAGAGAGCGCACTCATAAATTGCGTTGTCTGTCAGGAATACACACATATCAATGGGCAAGAGAAAAAATGTAAAAAGGATGCACGGACGCAGGGCAGGCAGGAAAGCAGATGACAGACTAATCTACTGTGTACATGAGCAATGTGCCATCAATTGACGTCACGGACATGCCCTCCTCTCTCTCTCACAGAAAAGCAGTGCACTATCAGAGTGATAAGGTAAAATCAGTCATAGCACAGATCAATTTTCTTGTCCAATGTTTGACATGTACTGTATGGTGTACTGTACAGCCCTGAATGGGTTTCTACACTAAGTAAGGTTGGTTAATGCATCATCAGATTTTTATATAGTGCTTGATCTGTGATACTCAAAGTGCTTTACAGCACTGGAGACATTATTCATTCGCTCACACAGTCACACCCTGGTGGTGGTAAGCACCTGAATTTGAATATATGTTCGAATATTTAAAAAAACGAGATTCGAATGTGAAAATCAATATTAGAATATTAAATAAACAGTGGCAAAAAACTGAGTGGGAAAAAAACAAAACAAAAACAACAAAAAAACAGTGGCTGCTTTGGGAACAAGCGCACTGGAACGACAGGTCAGGGACAGGTCACAGGAGCTGCGCCTGCAGTGAGACTCAACAAAAACCATGCAGAGAGAGAGATTGGGGGATGTTTGGAGCCAAACGCAGAGAGAGTGGTCTGGATTCCAAAAGGCTCTGTTTGGAAATTCCTCGGATTTTGGGCAGACATGGTAGACGGAAAAAATGCTAAACGAGATAAAGTTACATGCAAGCTGTGTGAGCTAGATATTCGAATATGTGTTGTATGTAATATGTGAACCTGTGTGTTATTTTAATGACGTCATTTTGGATCAATTTTGACAGCCCTGGTGGTAAGCTACTGTAGTAGTCACAGCTGCCCTAGGGCTGACTGACACCAGTGGAGGACACATACTGGGAGCAAGGTTGGTTAAGTGTCTTACAGACTAGGGATAGGGAGGAATCGAACTGTCAACCTTCCAGTTATTGGACAACCATTCTACCTCCTCAGCTACTGCCCCAGATAAGTGCGGCAGTAGCAAGGTCGGTTATCACGCTGAGTGGCTGGAGGTTTCTGCAGGTATTAACTCATTGTGGCCGCTCCTTCCTAATAATACCTCCAATAATATTTTAAACTTGATTTTTTTAAAATACCCAAGAAGTATTTTAGCTGCATTTAACATAAATGACCACTGTCTTCAGTGATGATGATATTTCGGTAACACTTTACTTGACGCCTCTCTCTATAACGCATTATAAATGTATGTATAATGCATTATAATCACGTTATAGCACTCTATAACTATAGTTATAAACACTCATAAAAGATCATGTTATGGTAATTGTTATAAAACATTATGATAATTAATGAGTGTTTATAATGATAGTTATACAAGCAAATTATACCACATCATAAATATATGTTTAATGCATTATCTATGTGGGCATTGTTAGTGAGTTGTTAACAGTTATAACACATTATGATACCTGACCTTGTAAGTCATGATAAAATGCTTTATAATGTGTTATGATTATTGCTATAAAGCATTATTATCATTTATAAGTGTTTATAACTATAGTTATATGCTGCTATAATGTGATTATAATGCACTATACATATTTAAATAATGCGTCATAGAGATAGGCGTCAAGTAAAGTGTTACCGATATTTCCTCTCTTCAAATGCCACCACAGTGTGAGATTCAGCAGTTAAACACTTTTCTTTTAAAATTGCAGTGGCTCAAAGTGAAAACAGCATCAATGGATGAAATGCTGCTTTTTTCCCCTTTGGATTCCTTCTGCAGTCAAAGACAGGTCCAATCCAGCAGCACAGGGGTGAACACCGTCTATGTACGCTTATGAAAAGGAGTAATTTTGACGTTGAGTGGCTCCCGATGAAACACGCTGACTCTAGATTGTATCAGATATTTTAAATCTGCCTGACTCCTTGTGCTATATAAGAGGTCCACTGTGGCATCATCGCCGCATTTAAATGTATCCTGTAGTAATGCTGTTTTGTTTATTTGTTTTTTTTAACCACAGTGCTGTCGTGTTTGTCACATAATATTCTGTGTGTGAAAATCGCTAAGTGCAAAAGGAGAATAATGTGCCCAATTCTATGAGTGCATCTGTCCATTCACACCTACCTACTTTCCTCTCTGTTTCTCTCCTAATCGGTGCTTGTTAGTGTTCACACAAATTCAAACACAGTCCATCAGTGTGAACCAGTGAGTACACAGCACAGAAAAACAAATAGTCATGTTGATACTGGAGGGTTGATTTTTTTTTAATGTTCATAGTTTGGGTTTAATGAACTTCTTCTCTCTGTCTCCTCACACCTTTTCTTTCCCTCCTCTCTCTCCTCTTCCTCGGTCACCCCACTCTCTCTCACTTTCTCCCCCCTCTCCTCTCCTGCCTTCTGTGTTGCAGAGCCCTTCAGCGCCGATGTCTGGGTGATGATGTTTGTGATGCTGCTGATTGTGTCAGCTGTAGCCGTGTTTGTGTTTGAATACTTCAGCCCGGTGGGTTACAATCGCTGTCTAGCAGATGGGCGAGGTGAGAGGACCAAACACACACACACACACACACACACACACACACACACATACTCTATGATCCAAAAAGGTGACCGTGAGGCTAAAACAAAGATTCAAACATTACACCCTTTTGTTGAAAATCACTCTGACAAACCCTGAATGAGAGCCACTGGAGCTCTGGGACTCGATATCTCCGAGTGCTTATCTACATCTAGAGTCACTTAAGCGCTTTCACTAATGAAAAGGATCATTGACAAAAAGCAGATCCGCGATCGTAAGTATTCTTAGCGTCACGGTGCGAACAAAGACTCCTCTGTTCTCGCATTATGCCTTTTTTTATTTCAACATTCTCAAATATTCCACAACCTTGATACGGCGGCACATCAAGAGTAGAATAACAGATGAATACACTAAAGCAGGTGTGTTATCCTCCATCAAAAATATCTGTCAGGTGTAATGATGTCTGACAGTAAGAAGCCACATCACCCGGCTAAATCAAAGTCTCTTCCAGCAAGCCATTCAAATCAATTTACCCATCAAAATCAATGGCTCAGATTCAATCTATTTTTCTCCCCCCGGGTTTGCTCACCTAGCTCTGTTTGACTCCCAGGATTGGAACAAAAGCAGCCTCCTGTAATAAAATCAAAAGAACTGTTTCTGCTCACAGTCTCTTTATCAAAGAGGAGATAAGAGTCGTGATATTTGGTTCACTCGGTTGAGTAATTTTTCCTCTAGTTGTATATCCTCAATGTTTTCTGTCATAGCAACAGTAGCTGCGTTTAAATGGGCACAAATAATCAGAATAAAGGCCCGATTGGAATAAAAATGTGTCATGTAAACATGTCGATTGGAGGATTCTGATCCAATTCGGCTCAATCGGAAAGAACTTGTATTCCAATCGAGAGGGGAGGTTAATGCTGGTCATTATTCCGAAACACGTCCATGTAAACACTCTCTTACCTGACTCGATCTTCACTCTTTAGCCTTTGTCTTATTTATTGAGGTCAGTACAGGAGGTTTCATTATTAACATAAAACACAAACGCAGGTGCCTTGTCTGCTGTTCCAGTAACATAATTATGTCACATCTGCACGCACAGAGCAACCTTTGACAGAACAGTAAAATAAGTATGCAAGGGCGCCATCTATTGACGACATTTAACAGTGGGAATCACTGAATTGGATGGAATGAGCCACTACTGCGTTGGTCGGTTTGTTGACTCTTCTTCTGCGGTTGTTTTAGCGAATTCAGACAACTCTGCGCATGTACAAATGCCTCTAATCTGAATAAACCTTAGCGCACGTATACACACGTCAAGATCGGACTATTGATCTTGAACCCATATAAACAGTTGATTCAGATTATCCGATCCCTCAAATTGTTAATCGGATTGAGAAATTTTGCCCATGTGAACACGTCTGGTGTATGGGTATGTGTTGTTTAATCACTGGGTTATGTAAGGTTGTTGTTGTCCCTTACTTGCTGTTCCAGCTGTAGCATAATTGCAGCCTGCTGTGGGCCTATCTACTCCCCTCCACCCTCACTCTCTGTCTCTGATGTCACTGAGCTCCAGTGGGTAGTGTTTCCATTCTGCTGCCTTGTCATAGTAATGTAAAGGGAGGTGGAGCAGCTAGTCTGTAACAGCGGGTTGTCACACGAGTGGCTAGATGAGTGCATACAGTGTGCAGTACATGCAGCAATCACCTACAGTTTAAAGGACGGCAATAGCTCCAGTCCTTCAGGCTGCCATTCATCAAGTGGAACATCGTGTGAGTGACGCCCAAATAAACAAGCAGCACTTAAAGTAGAGAACAGTACAGTACAATCAGACGTGGAACATTACATTATGATACTTTATGATACCATGTGAGATGCTTTGATGCAATGCAGTGTGATCATAGACTGTATATAGAATAGACGTCATCTGCCTCCTCACTGGGTGAAGCCACCCTGAGAACAGCACCCCCTGGTGATAGGCTGCAGTATAGGTCATAAATCCAACAAATTTAATGGAGCTGTGGACAAACTTTAAAAATTTATTACGCAGAATATAAATTTTTCTCCCCTCTGCTTGCGATGTTGACATGTAGTTACTGTCAGACTGGTTTGTGCTCAAGTCCTCTTTTTTCTTTACAGCTCCATTCTTAAAAGTTAGTAAGGGGTTCATGTTTTCCATGATTGACACTTGATACAGCCTATGGGCGTACCAAGATTGCGTGGCTCACCTGGGGGATACGCTGTTTGAGCCGAGCGTCATCACAGCGACTCTTGGCGACTCTCCTGCCAAACTGCGCAATATTGGTTTCTGGAGGTGGAAAAAAACCTGGAGTTACCAAGAGCTTTTTGGCTTCAAATCCTTATACTGGCAGAAGGCGGAACCAAGTTGTCCATAGTATATACAGTCTATGAGTGTGATTCAATACAATGATTCCTCACTACAGTATCCCTGCAGGGAAATTTGTCCTGGACTCAAATGTGTATGAACACACTCAACACTCACAACAACAAATTACCTGTGATCGAAACCTTTGGCATTTCCTCCTCTCTCACTTTGTTTCTACACCTCTTCCTCTCCTCCCAGAGCCTGGAGGTCCCTCCTTCACCATCGGTAAGGCCATCTGGCTACTTTGGGGTCTGGTTTTCAACAACTCTGTCCCTGTGCAGAATCCCAAAGGTACCACAAGTAAGATCATGGTGTCGGTATGGGCCTTCTTCGCTGTCATTTTCTTGGCCTCCTACACTGCCAACCTGGCTGCCTTCATGATCCAGGAGGAGTATGTGGACCAGGTGTCGGGCCTGTCAGACAAAAAGGTGTGAATTTAAGGCAATGGGAGAGGGTTATGAGGTGAAGGAGCAGGTATCTGAAGTAATGCAGAGAGCTGCAAAACAGAGAGTAGCTAGAACCTTAACCATGAGGTAGGTAACTCAGCCGTATGTGTATACTGTGGTCTGCTGGCGAAGCACAGCTGTCAAGACATGATATGAAAACAAACAAACATAGAAAACTCACAGTTAAACAAACTTATTTTTCAGTTCTGGGAGGATTCAGTTCATATTCATTCAGTTTACAGTTGAACTTGTGCTCAGGGACTACTGCTTTATATGATCCATTATGTTTAGAGGGTAGTCATTCGAACTGATCATAAAGTAATTATAAAGAACAATTTTAAAAAAAACTGGATGTTCAAGTTTAAAAAAAAAACAAAACAGAAATTTTAATATTGCTATTTTTCACTCTTAAGCACAAAACCAGCCTCAAATAGAGGGCAGTTTTTCCTTTAGTGAACATGATGAAGGGGATTGTTTTGGGTGGTTTGGCCTCACACTTCTTTCTTTGTCATATTTATGAATAGATGTCGACAAACTTCAATCAAACTCTGTTTTTGTTTAAATCAGCTGGTCTTCTGTACTTCTTTATAATCTTCTCGCTGTGGTAGAAGAATACCTGAGTGGAGAAATGATTTATTTATTTGATTTAATGTTTT
The DNA here is from genome assembly GCA_962446985.1 of Xyrichtys novacula. Classification (NCBI taxonomy): domain Eukaryota; kingdom Metazoa; phylum Chordata; class Actinopteri; order Labriformes; family Labridae; genus Xyrichtys; species Xyrichtys novacula. Next base: position 29,165,736 of record OY660866.1, on the reverse strand, counting down.
TTTAACAGGGACAATATATACAACATTGCCACTAAAAAAATGTAAAATGTGATGCATATAAGACGTCTAGCTTCAGCTGTTTTGCAGTCTTTGTTCCTGGTCAGGCTTTAGTGTAGGATAAAATACACTGAATACTCTAATTACAACAACAGTGAATAATACAGTGGATGGCTAGGTGACACAAATATTTGAAAAATTACAGTGAAATTTACAATGAAAACTTAATTAACAGGTTTTTAGATGTAAGAATAAATCTTCAAATTGTATAAATTATAACCTTGAACTTCTCAAAGCTTGAAAATGTGAAACAAAGAAAATCTGCAAACCCCCACGTTTGAGAGGGTGGAATCAGCCAGCGCTTCTTCTCTTGGTTTTTTTTTTTTTGATCGATGGATTTTCTTTCTCTGGAAAACAATCTGAGTCAATCTGGTGTAGAATCAGCACATTCTATCCCTCTTCTATTAGCTGTGAACTACATCGTTACATTTCAAAATGACTAGTTGAGACAGCGAATATTCATCCAGCCACAGAGGTATCTTTGGAAAGTAAAAATGTCAAGGCTAAAGAAATGTTGATTGGCTTGATGTAGGCACCTTGAGCTGGAACTTCATGGTGGACGTTTCCAGCTTGAGTTCAGTGTATGTTTGTCCAAATGTGTCCTTTAGATCCTGCCATGTTTGTATGTATGTTGAGCACAACTTTAAGCATGAAGCTAATTTTAAACTTCCAAAAGCACAGTCCCAGGCTCCTGCTCAACAGTGCATTAAAGGCTGTTTGTTTCAGCTCAGTGCCTTTTTCCATGCTAACGAGCACTTCTCTGTCATTTTCCTCTGTGTGGTTTCTTTTCCGGATAAACCCCCACCACAGTTCCAGAAGCCTAACGAGTTCTCGCCACCGTTCCGGTTTGGCACGGTGCCCAATGGGAGCACAGAGCGCAACATCCGCAACAACTACCGGGATATGCACGCTTACATGACGAGCTTCCACCAGAAGAACGTCGATGAAGCGCTGTACAGTCTGAAGACCGGGTGAGGAGAGGAGAGGGGATGGAGACACATGTGGAAAGGAGGGGAGGGGGGTTGAAAAGGATCTCAGCAGGGAGACAAAGAGGCATGATGGAGCTGTGAGGTCCTGTTCTGATGCAATACCGCGAAAAAGATGATCAAGGAAAAAGCAAAGAGAGAGAGACGGAGGGAGAGGGAGCATTCTGGGCAATGTGGGTGGGCAGCCAGTGGGTCTGAGTATCTGCCTGCTTCTGGCACCCAGAAATAGCAGCATGGCCTGTGGTTGCTGAGAGCTTGCTAATACTCACTCTCTCTGCCTCTTAAAGCAAGTTAATAACTCCTTTTCCTCTGCGCTCTCTGCCTGTCCTCCAATGTTTTCGTCAAGTGCTTAAAAAAGAATTAAGAATGCAAAGCACCTCTGGTGTTTGGTGAGAGTTCGAGCTGGATGACCACAGAGGCTTTCAGAGCCCCGCGGAAACGCTTGATGGTCATTTGTCACCAAGCTGGAGATTGTCATGTCGATTAACCTTTCGTATCAGTCATGAAACTGAATAGAAAAGAGTATGGGACAGCCTGTAGCACGGGTCAGCCTGGTCATTATGCCTGAACTTACCTAAGCTTGAAGAAAGCGAAGTATCTCCATTCATTGGGAGATGCGGTTGAAAGGTTTACAATTAAACAGAGCCATCTTTAAAAAATGTTCTCTGAAATACACCCACTCAGCAGATAAACCTCAGAAGCTGCATTTTGCTGAAATGTTAATTTCTCTTCAGTTAAGTGCTTCAAGTTTATTATTTGGTTGCCTGCTATATATTTAATTAAAAAGAGCCGAAACAGGGACTAAAACAGAAAAGTAATTCCATTTAAAATCAATCCTGTGTAGAAATGAGAATATTTAACAATGTGTAGCTGAAAAAAATGTAAAAAGTGTAAGTATATAGTTTCCATCAGATATTTAAGAAAGTCAAAATGTCCTTTATTTTGGGCTCACTGCATTCAAAACTTAAGTATTTTTATTTTTAATCATTATGACCGACAGCAAAATGAAAAATAACATATCTCAAGATGTTTGACGTTTCAAATTTAGTCTAAATACTGTGTATCAAGCTCAGATCATATCACGGGAAAACTGAAGGTTGTTGTTGAAAAGGCCGATTGTTCGCAGAGTGCTCTATCCAAGCATATCAAGGAAAGCTCTCTACAATGGAAAGTGTGGAGGGAAAAGGTGCACAAGCTGCAGGGATGACTGCAGCCTTGAGAGGATTGTCAAGAACGCTTAATTCAAGAATTTGGGAGAGCTTCACAAGAAGTGAACTGAGGCTGGTGTCTGGGCATTAAGAGCCACCACACACGAATGTCTTCAGGAAAGGAGGCTACAACTGCAGCTTCCCCTAATATGAAGCCAGTCCTGAACCTGTAATGATGTCAGAAGAGTCCTGCCTCGGTTGTAGAGAAGTAGAAGAAGTGCACTATTGCTCAGTGGTCTAAATGACCCTTTTAAATTAAAGTACATCTTGCATTTCATTTGGAAATCAAAGTCCTTGAGTTTGGAGGAAGAGTAGAGAGGCACATAATCCACGTTTTATGAAATATCCAGAGCAGTAAACGCAGCAGTCTATTTCAGAGCAAATCAAACTTCTATATGATGAAAAGTTTAATGGAGATGCCAATTTCCTCTTCCAGCAGGATACAGCACCTGCCCACAGTGCCAAAGTGGTTTACTGAGTATGCTGACCGTACATAATTCGCCAACAAACTCAGATGACCTGAACCCAGAGAGAATCAGTGAATATTTGTCAATACTTTCAAAACAACCAGGATTTCAATCATACCTAAAAAATGCCAAAGACTGATCGTCTCCATGCTGCACAACACCGGTGTAGTAATTCACTGGAGAGGAGCCCCAGCAGTAGATTGAGTGTGTATAGGAATGTGCTTTTTCTTTTGATCGATCTGAGGAAATATTCTGAGAGTTTGAGATTGATTTGGACTGGATTTCTGATTTTCATGAGCTGTGAGCCAGAGTCATCAAAATTTAAGCAAACAAAGGATTAAAATGTTTTTTTTACATACAGTGTGTAAAGTTTTGGAGATGCACCCATAGTTGTTTCAGAATCAGAATCTCTTTATTGTCCCAAAAGAGGGATTTGGTGTTGTAGCAGGAGCACACAAAGACAGGGTTCACAGTGACAATAAAGTGAGAATAGTCTAAAAGTCAAACATGATATAAAAAAACAACACAATAAAAGAAACACTATACATGTGCACAATATCACTAAAAATGCACTTCTAAGGGAGCCATAAATACCCTCAAATTTCCATAAGGAAGAAAGAATGAGCAATTTGTGTCAAAAACTATTGACACAATCTTTAACCCTTTTCAAAAAATGAAGAGACAAGAGGCGTCATAAATATCCCAATGTAAACATGTTCCTCTTACATATTTTCCTTGGTGCGCTCTGCAGCAAACTGGATGCTTTTATCTACGACGCCGCAGTGCTAAACTACATGGCGGGTCGAGATGAGGGCTGCAAGCTGGTCACTATCGGGAGCGGTAAGGTGTTTGCCTCCACCGGCTACGGCATCGCCATCCAAAAGGACTCCGGGTGGAAACGAGCCGTGGACCTGGCCATCCTCATGCTGTTTGGAGATGGTAAGTTATTCATAACATTTGTCTGCCTTAATAAAGAAGCCTCATAATTAACCCAAAGGAACTTGACTCACATATGAGATTTAAGAGTTTGTAATGTTTGTGATGGTGTTTCTTTTCTTTGTATGGTATTCCAATATTAACACATTTGATATTCCAATGAGGAATTGATTCTCACTGTGAAGAGGAAAACACACAAGTCTGATAATATTCATGTATTTTTGAAGAATGTGCTCATAATGGTGTCCTATTTTCCATATTTCAATATCCTTAAAGCGATTAGCCCTTAAAACGGGGCCCTAAAGACAGTAACACAAAACAACGATTTAGATCCAGCATATTTTAGGAGAATTTTATTGATGCTTTAATTCCTCACAGTCTTTAGTCCCTGCAACACAGTTCTTTTTCTGCATATAATTTGGTTAAAGGATAGTAAAATCAAGTTAAAAATCTTGTTTTTGTTTAAAGAATGGAAATGAGAAGTCCTAGAGTTAGCTATAAGGAGCTATGATGGTGATAGTGGTCGCTGCTAGTTATGGTGACAGCCCAAGAACCTGCTGGTAGATCTTGTTTGTGGATGAGGCTGTCAGCAGCAGGATGAAGCCCCCTGAGCCAGGTTGGGACACTTTCATTTCTAATCAACAGTGTTGAAGTAGGACGCCTGGGAGCCTGAGTGAGGATGGACTGAGTTAAGTTGGGGTAGTTTTTTTTTTGACAACATCAGCCTTGAAAACTCGAAGAATCTGGACTCTATTTGACTTGCTGTGATTGACATGTTTCCTTCCAGACAAACAGAATTTAGAAACAGAGTCCTAGGTGTGGCGAGTTTGGAAGTCGTAGATATTTTCTGAAATTTCAGCCCACACACCTTTCTATACAACAGACAGAGATTTCTTCCTAAAATGACAGACTTCTCAGTGGTTTCAGTTTCTTAATCTTTGCCTAGAAATAACTGAACCACTTTGACACTTAAAAAAGTACGAAACAGATTGAGAGTTCTTGTATTCTAATAGATGATAAAATATCTCAGAAGAAACAGACATAAAAGTTGGAGAACTCTGCCCCTGAATTTTGAAGTTTTGTTCAAAAATTGTAACTCTTTCCAGCTTTAGAATCAAGGTTTTATGACCAGCGTGTGTGTTTGTCATTCACATGGGTATTTGTCTCTCCGTCTTTCTTTCTGCATCTCTTTTTCTTACATGAGTCCGGTTCTGCTCAAGGTTTCTGCCTGTTCAAAGAAAGTTTTCCCTTGCCACACTGACTTGCTAAATGCTGCAGAGTGTTTGATTCATGATGGATTAAGAAGAGATGAGAGAGGGTCTCATCATATCAGGTCTTATCCTATCGTCATGTTGGTTTTTGTAGATAATACGACAAAGAGTGTGGTCTAGATCTGCTCTTTTTGTGAAGCGTCTTGAGATAACATTTATGAATGATTGAAATATGTGTAACACTATCCTGTCAGGCATAACTGGAACAGCAGGTTTGAAGAAGTCGTCAGTGCCTCATGATGGAAATGTCACTCCGTTTTTCCATCTTTCAAACACAGATTACAGACTTCGTCACGGGTCAGTTAGTGCGCATCTTGAAGACGGAAACACTGGTGATACTGTACGTGCCACAGAGCAATGCTCTCCATTTGTAGGTCAGTTTTTGTTTGGAGCCCCAGCTGCTCTTGTGAGTTTTGGGTAGTGACGGAGAGAAGCCGGCTGGGCGCCTGGCGTCACTCTGAGAAAATGACGAGTGCAGTGATCCATGAGGGCCTCTGCACCGAGTCTCTGCTGTTCTGTCATGATGAGCTGATTGAGCCAGTTGAGGTGGTTTGTGTTCATTGCTAGGATGCCCATTTGGCACCTCTGTTTGGACGGGTTGGCTTAAAATGACACTTCGCTAATTTAGAGGACACAGATGATGATGAAGCAGGACACACCGCAGGGACATTTACCATCTGTTGGGCAGCTAATGAGACGATACACCCCTAGTTACAGACACAGAAACCAACGCTGCTGTTTAGATGACATTTCAACGTTGCAACTGCTCTAATGTTCTGCTGAAGATGAAATTAGCCTTTTCAAACGCCCCCTAAAGGTTTAGATATACAAGTTACACACCCCAAAACAGCTGTTTACACCTCACAAAACATCACAGGAAATCATGATGCAACTTCTATTTCTCTCAAGCAGCTATAATCAGCATCAAACACACACGGATGATGTTTCACTCACATCACAAGGTCTCCCGACTTTGTTTTGACTTCGTATTTTATCTTTTCACACGTCCTGCTGTCTGTTTCTTTCAACCTTCTTTTCCAGTGTCAACAGTAAGCTACACTTAAAATACTCAAGTTTTTTATTATTCAAAAACTGATGCACTTATTCTAAAGAACCTCAAAAAGCAGAGTGGACCTACAGATGTCCATATAGACTGTTTTTATTTCACTTTTAAACAGCCTTGAGCGTTTTTGTCTATGTAAGGTTAAGGCGGTGAAACAGATGCAGTTTGGTTAGTTTCTTGCTCTGAAACTCAATAGTGGGGTTATGAAAGCTGTGTTTATGTACTTCCTGTAAAATAAAGTACTACTCAGAGAGGGAAAAAATGAAACATAACGAAACAACAAAACATGTAACTCTTGATTTCCATCTCACAGAGGTCAAAGACTTTTGTTAAGGTAAAGTTTCTAGGTTTGTTTTTTTCTACTGTTCCTCTGGCTCTTACATTTATACCTCACTTTCTTGTTTGATTTGTTCAAATATTACGAAATTAAAAGAGTTGACTAAGCGGCAACGAAGGAATTAAGCTGCAGTTCCCTGTGTGTCCACTTGAGGCCGGATGCAGTAGCGTCAGAATCCACATATATACGAAGTAAAATAATAAAAAACTGCAATTTTTTTCGGGCAAAAATGAACACATTTACAGCCTTATACAGTTTATGGAGTCAACTTGATGGCAGCATTAGTCGAAAGAGAAAAGTTAACTTTAAAGTGTCCTAGTTAAGAGCCTTTTCTTCAGTTTCTGACATTTTCCAAGCTAACTTCTTGAAATAAAAACACACTTTAAGTCCCTATGTAAAGTAATCGGTTGTTGGTGCTCTTCATTACAGCTCTTGGAAACTTTACCTTTTGTTCGCAACTTTACATAAAGTCACACTTATATAAGAATCTGACAGAAAACAGTCACATAAATGATGTAAAGCTTTTCTTTGATTGTCAGGTAAGATGGTTTTCCTCTCTTCACTCTGTACACTCACTCCTTGTATTCAAAGTTGGCTTCATTTATTCACCGCAGGGAAAGTATTTAGGCTTAAAGAACTGGGGGTCTTAGGGGAAGGATCCTGAAATGTATAACCAGCTTTTGTTTTGGCAGCACTTCAAAATTTTACCTCTGTGGAAATGCTTCATCTCAAAGACCTGTTTTTCCCTGATGTGAAGCTCCCCCTTTGGGCGACTACACCTACTGTCTCACTCCACCTCCAGAGACTGTATGTGCTCCATACTGCTCGCCACCTGCCAGAACGTATACATGCAGCAGGCTGACACAGACACACACACACCCAGAGCCTTCAATGTGCTATCTCTTTCCACCCCTGTGTGAGTGATGTATGCTGCGGTCAGTACAGACAGAACATTCACCTTGGATCAGATCTGCGGGAGATAAATCGACTCAGACTTCCACATGCACTGCTGGATGATGCTCACTAAAGTGCCACATGTTTGCATGTTTGTGTGTCTGCAGTATAGGTATGCGTGTGTGTTTGCGTCCAGCATGCAGGCTTGGGTGTGTGTTCCCTGAAGAATAGACGTGTCTGCGCAAATTTACTAAATGAAAGTAAAGCCCTATTGTTCTGTCAACTGGGTACATGAGGACAGCACATCAGACATTACCTCTCATTACTTCCTTTGTCAGCGCACATACTTTAGTCCAGGTAAGATAAACACACTCATCCATGTGTGCTCATATTTGTCACTTCCTGTAAGTAGTTCAGACATGAGTAGAATGCAAGTCATATGTGCAGAGTGCATCAGCAGCAGAATACACATACGAGAATCCGAGTGGCATTACCTCTGCGCAGATGCAGAGTCAGGAGAAATGTGGGAAAAATTTAGTGGATTAACATAGAGGAGAGTAATGGGAAAGATGATGGATGAGAGCAGAAGGAGGATTACAGTGCAGAGAATAATTATCAATAAAGACTTCAACCACATTCTGCTTATTGATCTGCCTCCAGTGTTTTTAATTGGGTCACGCTGTTGAGCTGAGAACAAGTTCATACATACACACACCCAGGCTGAAAAGAACTGAGGCTTGGCATTGAAGCTAGTCATTTTAAGGTAATGTATTGATTGGCTTTCTTTGGAGGTGCTGGTTTCCGTTGGAATAAGGTGACCAGACGTACCCGATTTCCAGGGACAGTCCCTGTATTGGATGACCTGTCCTCGGCTTTAGCTGTCCCCAGAAATGTCCCAGATTTAAGCGTTTCATGAATGAGAATAAAAATGTTGTGTGTAGACTAAAACAACGGTTATTACGGTGGCCGCGAGTAGGTAGGAAGCATGAGTAAGCATGTTGCTTGCAGTCCTGAGCAACAGTTTTTTAGAGGAGGTTATTAGGGAGGGCGTGCACTGCTACTCTGTTGTCTGTGATCAAGGGGCGTATGCACCCACCCCACCCGGGGCCCAGCACTTCTAGCCAATCAGAGGCGAAGGAGGCGGGACTTTCTCCTACCGTCCTACAAAAAATAAAATTGCAGAATTTTTTTTTTCTGTAGGACAGTAGGTTAAGGTCTCGCCCTTCTTCACCCCAATTGGCTAGAAGTGCTGGGCCCCGATTGGCTATTCCTCATAGCTGTGAAACGTAATCATCTGTCGGGTTAGGGTTAGGGTTAGGATTAGGGTTAGGGTTAGGGTTAGGGTTAGGAGATTCAGAATAGTGATAATGTTCTGTAATGTTCTCTTCGATGTACTACGCTTCGGGGAAAAAAAATTGCCTCCTGCTCCAGATGTCCCTAGATTTCAGAAATCTTGTCGTCCTACTTTGGAAAGCATGACAAGGTGTTTACGGCCACTTCTTACATTCATCCCAAGCTTTCTTTATTTCCTCCTGACTTTAGTTCTGTGCAAAATGAACAGTGATGAGAATAGTTTTAATCTTCTCAGCTAACAGAGTTTTTTCCCCTTGTTGAAAGGACACTAGCACAATTGACATGAGGTCATTGGCCCTTGGGATTTTACATGTCCTTGTCATATGCCATTGTACCATTTTCAGTGCTGATAGGATTGTTTCTCAGCTAGATTACAAAACAAGTTAATGTGAACACAAATCAACAATAAAAATCTTTCAGCCACAAATTTGGGATACAGTTAGTTGGAAAAAAAATCCCACAGATTTTGCATTTCCATGTCATTGTGATTCTAACCAATCAATGAGCATTGTAAGACTTCACTTAGTTTCTTTTTTCATTTAGGTGAGAAGATCTTCGGTAGAATTAGTTTAAAGCTTTCTAACGGAAGCACACAACCGTTTGAACAACCACCTACACGCACAACAATGTGGTGTAACCATTGAGAAAATGCGTTCAGCCCCTTGATCCCACACAGACACACCAGAAACACATCCTCTGCGCGGCTCAAACAAATCACTCTGGACGTATCCCCCGCCATCAGCAGCCCTCACAGAGATGTGGAACTTAGTGTGAGACGTTTTAATGCGGAAACCCTTTGCCACGTGACTTTGCGCATTTCCTCCCTGAGGACTGTGAAGTCCCATTAGGCAATTTGTTTTTGCCAAACAAGAAAGGGATAGCCTTGCATAAGCAGTCCTTAATGAGGATCAACCTTAGGGGAGATGTTCAGTTGAATTAATGCAAAGTGACATTTGTTGCACGTACACGAGACCTGAGCTGTTTTCAGTAATCCAAAATTGTGTGCCCTCTCTTTGCACTTAGCTGTTTAGACATTTAAAGGGGAACTTGGCCTAGTGAGCAGATCACACGTACAGTAACACCAACACAATCATACAGTCACCCATGTGTGTGTGTGTGCGTGTTTGTCTGACAGGTGAGATGGAGGAGCTGGAGGCCTTGTGGCTCACGGGAATCTGTCACAACGAGAAGAACGAGGTGATGAGCAGTCAGCTGGATGTGGACAACATGGCGGGGGTCTTCTACATGCTCGGGGCCGCCATGGTTCTGTCGTTAATCACCTTCATCTGTGAACATTTGTTCTACTGGCAGCTGCGCTTCTGTTTCATGGGCGTGTGCTCCGGGAAGCCCGGGTTCACCTTCTCCATCAGCAGAGTGAGTGCTCTAATTTTTTTATATCAGGTTGGACCTTAATACCCCTGACCGTGAGACCACTCCACTGTCTGTACTGACGTATACAGCCAATGAGATGCTTAATTGATACGATTTGCACAACTTTGGATTTTTTGACGTGTGTTTTGATAGCACAGGCGGTCAACAAAACCCAAGTCAAACATCCGAAGTTGTGCACTTTTTCTTTATACAGAACAAACAATGAGTATTTAACAGTAATGAAATGTTGGTTTATAATAAGTGGGTTAATATGTAAGTGTAATGATCACAGGTCTGGTTTGAAAAATAGAAAATGTACACAGAATGAACAGACAAAAAACAAAAACAGAAGAATTTCATGTTTTTGAGGTAAGTGACCATCTCCAGAGGTACCTATAAAACTGGTGGATGTTGTCAATTGATTTCGAAAGTAAATGAAGCAACTGCAGGAGTTCTGTAAACGACAATATGTCCAATTACAATAAAAGTTGTGATACTGTAAGACTTGCCTTACAGTGTTCCCACCTGTGAATGACCAGGTCAACTTGGATAGAGATGTTATGTGTAGCAACCATAGACTTAATTTAGAATGGACGTCATCTGCCTCCTCACTTGGTGAAGCCTCCGTGAGAACAGCATCCCCTGGTGACTGGTTGCAGTATAGGTCATAAACCGCCTCCTCCAGCAAAATGAATGGAGCTGTTGACAAACTTGAAAAATTGAATACAAGTCGTATACATTTTTCTCACCCTTGGTTGCGATGTTGCCATGTAGTTATTGTTAGACTGGTGTGTGCTCAAGTCTTCTATTTTCTGTGCAGCTCAGTTTATATAAATATAAAAACGGGATATGACGTCATATTTTCTATGATTGACACTGTCTAGGAGTTTGCGTAGGACATTCGAGGGGCGCTGTTTGAGCAGAGCTTCTTCACAGAGATTCTCTTGCTGAATGCTACTGAACAAATACTGCTTTCAGGAAAAGGAGAAAAACCCCAGGAACACCGGTCGCATTTTGGCTTCAAATTCATACAATGACAGGTCCATTCAATATACTGTCTATGGGAGCAATCTACAAAAAAATGTCACACAGAGCTCCAAAAACCTAAGAATGGTGGCCAAAAGTGCAGAAGGCCTCAATACAGGGCAGATTTTGTATGGTCTGTCCTCAGTGAATTATTCTTTATTTTGTATCTGCTTTTGATTGGAATACATGTATTGACACAATGACGTAAGTGTCAAGGCCTCAAAGTACCAGAGAACCCAGCAGCTTTCAATAAAGCCCACCGTTAATCAACTTTTTATTCAAGCAGCACAAGCCTCTTACTATGCTGCACACCCTCAGCAAGTGACCTAAAGGTGCGTTTGTTGTTGTCTCAGCATTCATCTTAGTGTGGCTTTTCACTCTGTACAAATGGGTCACTTAGTAAGGTGTTTTGGCGTTATTAAAGTAGGTCATTTGAATCCATACAAACAATCACTTGAGGTGTAATTCATTTGCATAATATCACCTTTTAAGACAGAGGGGGTTTGTTGCATGCAAATTTTCTCAATTATTGTTTGCCTAAGAAAATGACACAAGTGTTTATATGTCGGGTGTTAAGGCTGAAGGTGTTTCTAATTGTGATATAATTTTGTTCACACCTACTCAGTCTAACTGAAAAAGCTCTGAATACAGATCAGGCCCTTAGCGCCTCAGAAACTCTTGTTTTTTTCCTACCCAATTTTTGTTGAATCTTGCTCTTTTTGTAGCTTCTGAAACTTACATTTTATGCAAAATATAAGCCCCCCTTTTTGCACAGTAGCTTTAAGATCCACTCTAAGCTGTAATGTGCTTGAGGCTTACTTGTTGCATTTTAAGTGCAAATATACTTTAAAAGTGGCTTTTTTTCACTCGAGTGGTTTCGCCGCCCGATGTTTTTTCATGCTTGGTTTAACGCACAAGTTGCGTGGGAGGAAGAAGAACTATTAGGGAATTGAATGTTCATAGACAGAATATATGTTGAATGTTTAAGAGGAGACAGATAAAGACGCTCGAAAGGTTCAAACAAGTACAGATGAGGAGAAGAGAGATATCATTAATGATCAAGAGAAAAAGGGTTTGCAGCGTAAAGGCAGAGAATAAAATAGATAATAGCAGCTGTGCTGTGCTACTAACCTATGCTCTATTACCTTTCACAGCAGCTCTAGTAGCAACGATGAAGAGCGATAAGGACAGACAATCCCATTGTAGCGCTGCCGCTCACCTGAGCACCTAGACACGGAGATAAAAACAGACAAGAAAAGAAAGGCGAGGCATAAAAGGAAAGGGAGGCTGCCGATTCAGACTCATGAATGTAGCTCTGTGATGAGGAAAGTGACTAAGAGACAGACAGAAACTGTTTCTGACAAGCTGACGCCTTTGAGGAATGTCGGCCCGCGAGCTGGCTGATGGGTAGTGTGTCCTCGACCTTTCTGATTTGGCTGTCGTCTCCATCACAAATTCCCTCTGCCGCCTTTTACACAGGCTTGTTTGACTTCGCTCACACGGACGTTATTCTGATTTTGCTAACTTACCAGAACAACCTACACATATTGATGGATTATGACATTTTAAATGGATGATTGTAAATGCAAGTAAAACTTTCTCAAGTGATTCATTTCCTTGACAGCATTTATTATTTAAAGAAATACTGAGTAAGAAAAACCCTGAATAAAGAGCCAGTATCATCAATTTGAACAGGATTTAAACAACATAGCTGAAACTTATTGATTAGATGTCAAAGTGGAAGAGTAAAGTTTAAGCTTGTGTTATTAACTAAGGCTTTGATCTGCTTATATCCCTCTGTAAGTGCCAAACAGCATCTCTAAGGGTCTGTGATGTCCCCCTGAGAAAAGTCATTTGCGAACTCAAAATTTATTATTGTTTTATGGTGTGCAAACAAGAGGGTGATGGGAGTGAACATGGCAAAAAATTAACCTTTCTGTCTCTGTGTGTTTGTCTGCCTCTCTCTGTCCGTCTGTTTATGTGTCTGCTGTTTGGATCCCTCTCCTCAACAACGACTCCCCTCCGGTTTTTGGTTTCTTATCGATGTCTCACATTTTAATGTTGTATCCTTCTCACTTTCATACCTTATCTCCCTCACTCTAATTCTTTCTTCCTCCTATTGCCTGTCTCACCCTCTCTTTCTTTCTCTCTACCTCTCTTCTCTTGTAATTCTCACACTACAGGGTATCTACAGCTGCATCCATGGGGTTCAAATTGAGGAAAACAAGTCAACCATAGACTCACCCTCGTCCACCATGAAGAAGAACATGAACAACACCCACTCCAACATCCTGCGGTTGCTTCGCACTGCCAAGGACATGACCGCCGTACCAGGTATTAACGGTTCGCCTCACGCTGCTCTGGAGTACAGCCACAGCGGGCGAGACTCCTCTATCTATGACATCCAGGAGCACCGGCGCAGCCTGGTGGGTCACCCAGCAGACTGCAAGCCCGCTCCGCCTTACCTGCCAGAGGACAACATGTTCAGTGACTACATCAACGAGGTGGAGAGGACTTTTGGCAACTTGCCCCTGAAGGACAACAACCTGTACCAGGACCATTACCTGCACCACCACCCGGCCTCAGCTCTGGGTATGTCCGGTCCCCCGCCCAATAGGCCGCGTAGCTTAGGCAGCACTAGCTCGTTGGAGGGGGGCATGTTCGATTGCGACAGTTTAGGGGGAGGGGTAGCTCCCATCTTCACCACCCAGCCTCGCCCTTCCATGACTCACAGGAATACCAGTAAATTTGACTTGATTGCTGGCCACGCACCTGCAGAGTCCAACCAGGGTGGGTTCAAGGGAAGCAATGTGTATGGCAGGTTTTCTTTCAAAGGAGGTGCTTCCAGCACAGGGCTCATCGGGGGTCACGACAGGTACTGTGGTGGGGGTGGGGCAGGCTCAGGGGGCGACGATGGGAACATCCGCTCTGATGTTTCAGATATCTCCACGCACACCGTCACCTACGGCAACCTGGAGGGCAACAACAAGCGGCGTAAGCAGTACAGAGACAGCCTGAAAAAGAGGCCTGCCTCGGCCAAGGTCAGACGGGAGCATGACGAGGTAGAGCTGAACGCCTTCAGGAGGAGACCCCACCACCACACCGTCCACCACCACTTCCCCCACGGGTCCCTGGCACACCGCACGGTCTCACCTCCCCTGGAGCGGAAGAGGGGAGGAGGAGGGGGTAATTCTTCACCTTTCTTATTCCGCAAAGACAAAGAGAACCTGAGGGATTTCTATGCGGACCAGTTCCGCTCCAAGGAGGGCAAGGCCATGTGGGAGCAAGAGGGGGGAAGTGGCGGAAGCGGTGTGGGCGGTGGTAGCGGTGGTGGTATCTGTAAAAGCTTAGTTCCTGTAGAAGACTTCCTCAAAGGTAAAGGCAAGAAGACGGAGTGCAAAGGTGGGCTGGGGTCCGTGTCAGCAGGGCAGCAGGCTCACACCTGCTGGGAAAAGGGGGTTTCTGGGATAGGAGGCGGGGGCATAGCTGGGGGGGATTGGGAGTGTCGTAACTGCCACAGTGTTTGTCACCACAGTGGGGGAATAGGTGGTGGAGGCACTTGCTCAGCTAGCGGGGTTGGGGGAACAAGCAGTCGCCCCACTTCTGCGAGCTGCAAGCGTTGCGACTCCTGCAAGGTCCAACCAAGTAACCTTTACAACATCAGCGAGGATAATAACATGGTGTTCGCTGCAGCGAAGAGTAGTGCAGGACCAAGCCAACCGCAGACTCAGGTACAGCGCAGGAAGCTAGGGCCAGGAGGGAGGGTGTTGCGGCGGCAGCACTCTTACGACACATTTGTTGACCTGCAGAGAGAGGGCTCAGGCCGCATGGGAGGGGTAGGTGGCGCGGGGGGACAGTTTCCCCAGCCCCGAAGTGTCAGTCTGAAAGACAAAGACCGCTTCATGGAGGGTCCAAGTCCTTACGCTCACATGTTTGAAAGGTATTCAGGGGACAGGGATTCTCCCATGTTTGGAGGATTAGGTGGGGACAGGGCCAAAGGGGGCTCCTCCTTCAGTCTGAGTGGGTTGCATCAGCGGTCGGTGGGGGAAAGAGACCTTAGGGACAGAGACAGAGCTATGATGGGAGGTGGGGGCTGTGGTGGTGGTGGTGGTGGTGGTGGCAGCAGAGGGGCCGGGACTTACTCCTTGTCTAAATCTCTCTACCCAGATAAGGTGAACCAGAACCCATTCATCCCAACCTTCGGGGACGACCAGTGTCTATTACATGGTGCCAAACCATACTACATCAAAAAGCCACAGACGCAGCAACAGCAGCAGCAGCAACTTCTCAACAACAGCCGAGGAGGAGAGGACTTCCGCGGCTCCATGGGAGCTGCTTCCTATTTACCAGCGTCAGCCACAGCTGGGGTGATGTCCAATGTAGCCCCCAGGTTCCCCAAAGAGCTGTGTCTGGGCGGGGTGGGGAACCACCATGGGTCCAGTAAGCTGCTGGCCGGGGGCAGGGACACATTAGGTTTGGGGCAGGGACAGAGACCCTTCAATGGTGCCAGCAATGGACACGTTTATGAAAAGCTCTCAAGCATTGAGTCTGATGTCTGAAGGTGAAGACAGAGGAAGAAGGAAAGAGAGAGAAGATGGAGTGGGTGAAGAAAAGAGGGTGATGGAGGGTACAAAAGGAGAAACATCACAGGCTGATATGTTCTCAGTGTGAAAAGAACTAGCAGACACAATACTGTGAGATGTTCTCACTCCACCAAATGGAACGAATTTGGACAATGCACAGAGGCCACTGCAGGCTAAGCTGTGGTGAAGTCCGGCAGGAGACAAGATTTTAATGGGAAGAGAGGATCCTGGTGCTGCTCTGACGCTCAGACAAAGATAGGGAGGGTGGGGAGTGGGGGTGGTGGTGGATAGCGGTGAAAAAGTGAAATAAAATCTGCAGTCTCTGCTCTCTTCACATGCTGGTTTTCTTTCCCTCCTTCCTGCGGATCTTCAACACCAAAACAAACGTTTTGCTTAGCAACGGAAATACAATCATGATTGAGAAATCAACACTTCTGTAGAAGTAACAGGGTAAACTAATAATAATTGTATTGATAATGTTAATATTATTAAATATTATTCTGGTGTTTACTGATGTTCGGTTGGATTGTTTTTAAATTTGTTTTAGTTAAATAGTTCGTGTTACATATTTGTATGATGTTAATTCTTTCTTAGCTTACCCATATTACAGGAGACTGCTAGATCAGTTGTTAGTGCAGATCTTTTATTTTCTGGGCTCCTGTAATTTGGACTCTTCTTTGCTATTAATTCTTCATGTTTGATTTTTTATACCTTTCTTACATTTGAGTGCTGTGAAGTGTATGTGAAAGGCATGACTTGCTGAGTACATTCTGTGTACTAAGAAATTTGCAAAGGTCTTTTTTTTCAGCTGCAAAAAGCAACATCATCATACTGATTTGCCGTTTCCTCTTGTTTAGTTTTGTTTTATTTCGTTTTCATTTTTATTTTTTGCTCAACTGTACCAAATGGTTCCCACATTTTGAGCTGGATGTGCCTTAAAGGATAAATACTGATTTTCTAAACATAAGATCTGCTTTGTTAGTGCACAGACTGACTTGACCTGCAATCAATTCGCCCCTTGAGTAAAGAGTGAAAGTTCACCCCAGAGAAGTCATGTTTAAGGGTTAATTTTCAGTAGCATATCAGACTTTTGGGTTTTTCAACAAGCGTCATACCTTGATACAAAGAAGTTGCTGCAGCAGAGAAAGCTTAATCTCTTGAATAGGCCGTCTACAATATCAACAAAACAGCAGGGTTAAAACCACAGTGCCACGATTGAACACATTCCCCCAAACATCAGGTAGACAGAGCTGTGACAGTAAAAGAAGGAACGCAGATACAAAAGTAAGAGGCTTGATATTTTACTAATAACTCGTCAATTAAATAAGCACCATTACTCTTCACCTACCTGAAACCCCACCATTTATTTTTGCCTGACATTTGACCAAGAACCAACTATCCATTAAATAACTCCCATTTAATATCCGCATGTTGATATCAGTGCTTTTGATCGGGCCTGAGTCAATTGGCCGTGACAGTTTGAGTTCAGGACAGGGACATAATGGACTCTCAGACTGAAGCCTCTGTTACTGAAATGAGCAGCCTGGCATGTTAATTATTTCATGATTACAGCCATAAGCCCTGTCTGCTGTATTAGATGGTCACATTTAATGATGGGAAGAGTCCAAGCATTGAAGACTTCCTCTCAGTGAGTGGTAAGAACCACAGTATGCTTGCAGATCCAGCTACACAAGCAAAACATCCAAAACCTTGTCAGGAATCAGGACGCTGACCTTAAATCCCTGTATCTTTTTACAGCGTCTTTGTGATCTGGAACCAGAGACAGTTTGATAGTTTTGGAAATGTGCTAATCTGCTTTGTGTTTTTGAGATTTGGGTAATTGGGTGGATTCCAATTTAATGTGTAGCATTTTTTAAAAGAACTTTGTATTTGTCAAGTTAAAGTCGCTAAAGGCGCGAACTTGCAAAAAAACACCAGTTCATGCATAATGTTACAGAAGCAGTATGGTGCGAAAGCTGATGAGCTTTAGTGGTGCTGTTGGGCATAATTTCTATACCCTCATTTTCCCGGCCATGAGAAAGATAGAGGAAATTGCGTCAAAATAGTGTAAGCTAGCTAGCATGCTAGCACTAGCTTGTTGTTAAGAGTTATTGATCTTCGCATCTAATTTGGTAAGAGATTTTTAGGGTGAAACAGTTTTCCAGAACATCAAACAGTTCTCGCACTTCTTTGTGGTTTCAAGCAGCATTTTCTACCGAATCGACCCTAAATGTAACTTTAGCATGCACTGTGGGGTTGATCTCTCCCTCCAAAACAGCACAATCGCTTCCCTCTGTTGAGATTTCAAGGTGCTGTATGGACTAATCCCTCCGCTGATGCCTGGAGGAAGGAAGAATAGGAGAAGAGGAGGAGAAAAGGAAACAACGCCCTAATTGCAGGTGGCACATTTAAGAGTTTGCTTTTAGAGTCACAGGGCATCTTTGCTCTAATACATTAAAAAAACAAACCTCTAAGTGGAATTTTGATTGATTTACCACACTCTCTAACCTTAAAATGCTTTTGGTTAACATTTGAGATGACATCTTTCTTTGTTATTGACACTTACGGTTCTTTAACTTGACCTTAATTTGTTTTACCAAACAACCAATTTTAGAGACTGAGCACAATCTGATTACAAGTTTGTCGTACATCCCAGTCAAAACTTTACGAGACTTTCCTTCTCTCAGTTGACAAGTCAGTATGTATGATATTAGGAGGTCTGTGGTGTTTGTGAGGACTTGCATGTGGACACTTTTTTTCTTTATTTATGTTTTCTATATAAACTTTTAGCCAAGAAAAAAAATTGGTGTTTCAGAACAATATTTGGAATTTTATCATTTTCACTGATACTGATGATGATCCATGTGGTACTGTAGGTGTGTGTGAGTGAGTGTGGGTGTGTGTGTGTGAGCTTGTTTGTGCAAGAGAAGACACCAATCTTACAGTCAAAATGTAGGTTCACGAAACACAGCTGAATTTGACTGAAAATTTAACCAAGTTAGAGAACAGTTTTTACTCTTCATGTCATGCAAAGACTAATTTACTGGATAGTTTTTGTAAATGATTTTTTAAAAGGTTGAGGTCTTGGTTAAAACATTCATTGTCACTGAGGATGCCTACTTCATTTTCAACTATTTCTCTTCTTTTTCACCCCTTGGATATCTCAGTACGGTCCTTTTTTTCTGTTCTTGTATGTGCCTGATTACATACGCTTGATTACCTCTGTGTGTGCTCATATGAAAGAGGTAGAGTGTGTGAGAGATTACTGTTTATTGTACATGTATTATAAAACTGTCTGTAAATACCTCACACTCATGGACTTTTGATAAAAACTGTACAAAACCGCAGAGAATAGATCTATTTGGAATAAATCTTTGATTCATAGAGGTCCCCTTGCAAAATTGCTTTTATAAAGACTTCAGGCCAGGATGTGTGCAATCATTTACTGTTACAGGGCAAATGTGCACATATGAAGAGTCAAGGTTTGCTTGGTATGCTTTTTGTTTGGATCTGGTCCAGCGAAGACCAGCGAAGGAGGTTGTTTTCTCAAAGAAAAAAAAAAGTCGAGCACCATCATTCATTGATACACAGAAAGCACAACAGATTATCTGCGTTTTTATGAGATAGTCTCTCTTTCTTTTTTTGTTCCTCTTTGGCTCATCTTCTGTTTTTGTGATTTGCCACAGAACATTGAACGACTCCGCCCCTGAGCTGTACAGATTGTGAAAAATGTACATACCACATAAAAATCTAGTTCGCCCTCACATTT
Source organism: Xyrichtys novacula (assembly GCA_962446985.1). NCBI lineage: Eukaryota > Metazoa > Chordata > Actinopteri > Labriformes > Labridae > Xyrichtys > Xyrichtys novacula. Next base: position 29,146,415 of record OY660866.1, on the reverse strand, counting down.
TTTGTATGGAGAGAAATTACTTGTGTGAAGAGAGTATTTCAAATTTGATTGAATATTGAGTAATTTTGAAAATGAGATTTAACACAGTCAATGTGAAATTAAGTGCTGAGAAATATTATTCTTCTGTCTCTTTGGAATAAAAGTGTTGAGTATTAATAAAAAATAAGAAACTTCAAACTTTTTGGTCTTGTTTTATTTTTATTTTGTTTTTCTGTATCCGGTATCCTTCTGTCAACAGGCTGTGGACAACATGTATTATGTTTAAGTTTGTACGCTCTTACTACTAAATGTCATAAAATGTCATATCATACATATCATAGTTGGTGATGAGTGTGTTTGAGATGATGGCTGCGGCTGAGCATCATCCTCTGCTCTTCGTTCATCTTTTGATTGTGAATCTCTTGTTCTGTCATCATGTGATGTTGGCACAATGTTGAACTGAACTGATAGAAACACATGAAAGACGTGTGGTGATAAAGGATGAAGGGGCAAAAAAAGAAAAGTGATGCAAATTGAAATGAGCAGAATAGATCAAAGTCCCCTTACCCACCACCGCCGCCACCCCACACACGCAAAAAAGAAACCCCTCATTCCCGCTCTCTTTCTCAGTCTCTCTTTTACTCTTACAGCCTTGTCCAGCAACAAGAGTTATTTAAAGAAACCCGCAGGTTGGAAAATGTACAGATGCCTTCTTGTGGGTGTAGATCTGGTGAAATTGAACATCTGCAGTCGGTTGGATGCTGACACTGAACGAGGTGAGGCACTCGAAGTAATCTTGTAATCTGTTTTATCTCCTGCTTCTTCTTCTTCTTCTTCCTTAAAAAAAAATCCAATGTTTACTATTTCCTCTTTCCACCATCTATCCTGCTTACTTGTTCTTCTAACCCGACAACCTTGGTATGCATTGCAACACATGTAACTACTTCTTGACAATTAACTGTTACCTAGCAACTGGCTCTTTTTCCAGAGATGGGGGATGTGGAGGGGTGAGGAGGGGAGGGGTAGAAAGAGGAAGAGAGAGATTTATACAGTATTCCCACCATATTTGAACTGGATTGGATGCAACAATGCATTGACAATACAATACCAAAATAGGAAAGTACAGCCTGAGCTTAACACCCACACATGGCAGCACTGAGAGGAAGAAAAGGGGGAGGAGGAGGAGAAGGGTGGGTGACTGATGTACTGATTACAGTGTGATTTTAAAAAGGAGGGGTGGGAATCATGGGTGTAGAAAAGTAGAATGAGTGAGAAAGGAGTGTGCAGATGCAGGAGAACCCCTGAAAAAAAAAAGAGATAGTAAATTTACAGCCGCCACGCTGCAGTTTGTGCCGTGATGACGCGTGGAGGAGATGCCGAGAGAAACCGGTTGCTGTAGAAACACTTGGCAAAGTTTTAATGAAGGCAAAAAGTTTGGCTAACTGTGCCCACAACACACATGCACACGCAATCACCATAGGCAAACAAATAGTATAATTATGTTAGCAGATAATAGGCACCCCCTACTGGGTCCTTGAGGATGATTCCTGACTTCAAATGTGTGAAAACAAAAAGATCAGGCCTGCGTGAATCAGTGGTGGTGTTACATGAGATCACAGCAGCAGGCGAGCACTGACACCATGTGGCAAAAACGAGACATCCTCCTGTTGCTGTGTGAAGTTAAGAGTATAATGCACGAGTGAAGGGGAAATTCTGGCTGGATTATCTTCAATGTGTGCCAGACAGATTATTTATTCATACAGTTGAAGACAGGACCCAAAGGATCGTACATGACGACAGGAGATGCTGCTGGAGGGTATTCGGAATAAATTGAGTATAGTCAATTTGGGGTTTTTTTTACTTGTAGATATGGTTGTCTTCAAAAGTACCCGGACAATTGAATATTAGATATGGGTATTCAAAAGAAGGACTTTTAAACTGGATCAATAGTGGCTGGGATAACTTACCTCTTTACTTATAGAGTACTTCTGGTGTCAAATACACTAAAGGTTTCCGAGTACAGTAGAAGAGCTTTCATTACACCCTCTCTGACTGGGAAATGGTCCACAGGCTCAGTTTAAAACGCACTTTAAATCAAGTATGTGAATCCTAAGTCTAATGTGTGATAACCCTGATGGATTATATGCTTTCATCTTAGTTATTTACTCATCTTGCGGCTTCTTTAAATACATCGTCACAGCACAAAATTCATCCAACTGATCATGAATTTCAAGTAAATCTATATATAAATCTATCTGTATGTGTTTCATTTAAAATCCCTGTGTTGCACACTCCTGAAAAAAACTATTATGACACTTTGAATCTGCTAAATGTATCCCTCTTGTTTGTAAAAAAGTCCATGGAAATGAATTTTCACAACACGGTATTTATCAGTCAATCATCACAAGTCTTTGTTAAAAAGTCTTTAATAACAGAGAAAGTATATTCTAGATTTTCTTATAGAAATGTGTATAATCTAACAGAGTCTTTCTATATTATCATTTACAAAAGAAGAATAAAGAACAGTTTAAAAATAGATTTCTTACATTTATATAGATTTAAGAGTAAGTAGATCCTCTTCTCATGCTCCCACCCCCTCCTCTCAGTATGCTGGTCTCTCCCTCTGCACCAACTTCACTCTCTCAGGCCTCAACACTCTCACCCGTCTCCTCCTAAGCATCTTGCTCCCTCTTTGAGGACTGTGCCGGGTCAAACTGGTCATTGCCCCCCTCAGACCCAGAGGAGTCAGTCCTCCCACCACCCCTAACTCCTCCTGCTCTCCATCTTTCCCCTCCTCCAGGTAGCCGTGGTGACGAAGGAAAGGCTCCAGGGTTGCTAGACGATTGGAGAGCTCAGTGATGCGTCTGCGCAGGAGGGACACCTCTCTGAACAGGTCGTTGACAGACTCGGACAGAGGGCGTACCCTGCAGGACAAGCAGCAGAAGCTCAGGTTTACAAACTACAATAAGTGTTGAACAAAAATATAATAAATGCTTAAATAATATATTTGATTTGTAGCTTATTTTCCTACAGTTAAAAGAAGAAAGTGCTACTGGATCTGGCAAACTCATAAATAACATTTTGCTGCTCATGATAGATTAACAGTTAGAAGGCTATAGCAAACCAGACCAGTGCATTAGCAGCTAAGTTTGCTATTCCTCCACAAGGAAGACCTACTGAAGTAAGCTATCAACACGTCTAACCCAAATAAACTTTAGAAAGAGAATGACATTGTCAGAACCTCTGAACTTAATCATTAAGAAGCAAATGAGGAGAGACAGACCTTTTAAACGGCCAGCTGATGAATTGGACTGATTAAAGGCTTTTTTTTAGCAACCAGTATCATATTGACTGTAGCCCCATTCAAGGCCAAATGTTTTGTTAACCCTCCTTCTGTGTTAGGGTCTGCATCAAGACGTTTTGACTTTGTCAGGGACCTCTAGTTCAACAACATAAAAATGAAAAAATTAAATTGACTAAATTATAAAATGCTCTTATTAAGATTGTGGCACTTGTCGTGTTAGGGTCACTGTTGACCTGGTTAGATCAATATCTAATAATTAGAGCAAAAACTGAAATTATAAATGGACTGTCAGGCACCACACTGACAGTCAGATCCTCTTCCAGTCACGTGAGAAATTCTCATTTTGACTGTTTTTACCTGCACAAAAAACAACGTCAGGCATGTCCAGACATGTGAGATCAATTCAGTATAGATGTCTGTATAAGGGTTATACCAACAAAGAAAGGCCCAGAGGACCACAACCAAAAACTATTATAATCAATATTTTCATGGATAATGAAGCCTAACAAGTTAACCTAGAGATGAGAACCAAATTGGATGATAGAGAAATGTTTTTAGTGTAATTTACAGCTGATTTAAGACACGGGTCAAACCAACCCTTAGCATGGTGGGTGTGTAGTAAAAGCTAACACAGGAGGAAGGTTAAAATATTTTACTGGCTAAGATAGCCATGAAAATTTGATATTAATGTGCTTGATATAATAGATTTATATTTATACTTCACTTTTTAAAATTTAATTCCAGTATTCAGCTTGGATTTTTTCTTCCTCTTTTAATAATTCAAGACGCCCTGGCAGACATCCAGAATTGCCTTGTGGCAGTATTTGATTTAACATAAGAATTTTTGGTCCACAGTTATTTAATACAATGTTCACATATATTTCTGGTTGCATTCATTAGTATTACTTATTTGTTGTATTTATCAACTGCAAAACAAAGATAGAAAAAAAACATTGTAATATTAGTGTTCCAGATTGATCATTAACGCTTTTATTGTCAGTATCCTATGCCATAGGAAAACTGTAATGTTCGACCACTAGAGATGGGGAAGGAAAGCAGACTCAGGCTGCTCAGACAGGCCGATACTGAACGTGGAGTTGTGAGAGTTTGTACCTGGAGTAGTCGGGCAGAAGTGCACTTGGCTGAGAGTGCAGTAATGTCTTGATCTCATTGAAGATCCGTTTCCCCCAGGCGTCCAAAACACGGGTCACACTGCGCACCGCGGCTATGTTCACACTGTCAGCTGAAACCAAAATATTTCATCAGGATTCAATTTAACAACTTACTTTGGCACTTTGACCTCTGATGACCCCTAAGCTCTACTTTGTTTGGCTCCAAGTGTGTTTGAGGGGAGGGGGTCATACTCAGGCATAGTATAGATGAAAGGGCCTAGTGTGGATGCGTCCTTAGTTTACTCATAAATTAACTTGAGATTCAGAACCTTCACTGGTTTAGTCACAGCCAGTAATTTACTAGTTTCATATCTCTATAACGTGGGAGATCAAAGGAATCGTGATTTACCGCCCTCTCTGTAGTTCCAGTTCCCATAATCCAGCTCGTTCTCTTCACTGGCTGACTGGGCCCCTGTTGCTACAGCAACCACCATCAGTACCATCCACAGATAAGGAGGGGCCATGACGAGGAGACAGGCGGCCCCCTCTTTTAAAAGGAGATAAAAGAAGGAGGATTAAAGAAAAACAGTCTTCTATGGCTTTAAATTCGACCGTATAAGACAAACAAAAGCAGAAAAAGGAGAAAAGGATGGAAACAACTAGTGCTCATGTGTGCTTCATGTGCAGCAGCTGCAGAAACAGATGGACTAAAGCTGAAGACTCTGCTGCATACAGATGTGAAAACACATGTGTACCCAGTGATAAGAAGATAAAAATGTACATTAACTGAGGAATGACTCTCCTTATAGAACATTATAACCTACTTAAACATGTTCTGGTTCCATGTTCTGCTATTAAGATGCTTTAACCCTTTTTTAACAGTATAAAGCCTAAAGTTGGCTGTCAGAGGCGACTTTTTTTGAACATGCAAACATCAGGTCATAAACATCATTCACTTTAATAACATGAAAGTATCAAGTGAAATCTAATCTAATCTAATCTCATCTCACCTCATCTTTATTAGTACCTAGAGTAAACTTGCTGTGCAGACAGGTGTGCAGCCTCTGTGTCTGCACACCTCTCATCTCATCTCATCTCATCTCGTCTTGTCTCATCTCATCTCGTCTCGTCTTGTCTCATCTCATCTCATCTTGTCTCATCTCATCTCATCTCATCTTGTCTCATCTCATCTCATCTCATCTCATCTCATAACACTGATAGGATTCAATCAGTGTTACTGGGATAAATGAGCCAAAAGATGGGCTGATAAAGTCTCAACCCAGACACACTTAGACTTGCTCAAATAATGAATTTAAGACTTCTATTTTTAAAGACAAATGTTGAACTTTTATTGTCTTCTATGTATCTGATAGTTACTATGTAATTACATATCTAACAAATCTAACATGTCGGAAATATCCTGTGGCGACATGCTCTATGTGATTGGGTTCCTTCAGTTCTTTGAGTATAATAAATTCAGCAAAGTGCATTGTGATTACAAATATTATAGTTTCAAAAAGTTTTGAGATTGTCAGAAAATAGTCAGATTTCAGATTTTTGAGGGTTTATTTCGTGACCCCGTGAGTCCAGGTTTGAAATGAGAGAGAAAGTGAAAGCCTGCAAGCCAGAGAGACAGACACCGAAGGAAAACAAAATCAGGATTGCATCCATATGACAAAGTCTATGAATCATACTGAACCATAATAAGATGGTGACTCATTGTCGAGGCATTCCAAATGTTTTCAGGCCATATGAAACTGGAGGTGGATCAAAGACGCGGGGAAAATTAGCTGTGCAAATAATCTGATGCAGCTTGTTTCACATCTGGCCAGACACATCAACAACACTGAGAGTTAAGCCGTGAGCCTCGACACTTCAGCATGACGTGTTTATGTTGGAATAAATTTATTTCTGACTTTGCAAACTAATAGAGCGGAGTCAGAAAAAGCACATGCTGGAGACGAATGATCTGAAATACTCACAACTTCAAATGATGATGATGCTCAGCAGGAAGTCTTCCTTCGATCTAGAGCTCCAAATGCCTCTTCTCTGCTTGCCTCTTTTCTCCGTTACTCTCCAGATATTTTCTTCTGATTTCTTCCTTCTCTCTTCTTCTCTCTCTCTCTCTCTTTTCCTTTCACTCTTTCTCTTTTCCTTTCCTTCTTTCTATCTCTCTGATGCTCTCTTCTGAAGAGGAGTGCAGCAGTTTCAGGGCTTAGCCACAGTCCTCAAGGCTGACTCTTTCTGGGGAGCTGTAGTAACTTTGCAGCCCAACAAACGCCCAGCTCTCTCTCTCTCTCTCTCTCTCTCTCTCTCTCTCTCTCTCTCTCTCTCTCTCTCTCTCTCTCTTTCTTGCACATGCACTCACACACTATAACATACAGCTGCTGCCAGATGTGTTGCATGTCGTCTTCTTTCACCCTTTCGTTCCCCCTGTGTGGAGCAGACAGGTATACGTTTCAGAGGCTGTGATCTTACTCTAGTGTAGGATCCTGTTTTCAGAGACTCAAAAACTTCATCATGGACGTCTTCATCTGTTTCTGTTTCCCACTATCTGCCCTTAAGCTTTTTTGTAATTACGTAAAACAAGTTGTTGTTTTTTTTCTTGACCATGACTTAACCTGACAACACTGGACGCTTTGCATGAGTATGTTTATTTAATTTTACCCTCAAGATTAATATAAACATTTATTTTAAAACAGACTGCAGTTTTTTAATAAACTGCTTCACTGTCTAGTTTTCTCAGTTGACTCCCTTCCTTTTGCTCCCTGAGACATTTCCATCAGCCCACAACCTGAACTCTCTAATCCCAGGTCACTTAATCCTGCAGACACACAGTTTGAGTTCTTAAACCCCCAGCTTTGGACCCTCATATCAACACTGTCTGCGTCTTCAAACAACCAGAAAGGCCACCAGACAGCAGTCTGACACTTGGGCTGCAACAGTCCACCATTCCTGCTGGGCTTCAGAAAAACTCCCCCATCACTGTCTTTGAAAAAAGTCACCTCTTCTTGTTAGTCTGCAATAAAACTTTCCTGCTTGGTTCAATAAACATCATGTAGTCCTACTCTGTGGCAACCAAACAGCTCCTGCAGGGCTGTGGCAAATGCCCCCTGGCTGAAACAGTCCCCTGTTTAATGCTGCGTTCAAGTTACCTTGGAAGTCAGAAGTAGGAGTTGGAAATGATGTCACACCTGAGTTAACAGCATTTCGGTTACCAAGTCTGGAAAAAGCAAAATCAGAGGCAGAAACAAGATCTACAAACGGGGACGCTAAAATAACTTAAAATAACTTAAATAAACAGGCGCTAATATAACTTTCATAGATGTAGTCATCTTGTTTCCGCCTCCGATCTTGCTTTTTTCCGACCTGGTAACTGAAACACTGGTAACTCAGGTGTGACGTCATTTCCAACTCGGACACTTGACTTCCAAGGTAACTTGAACGCAGCATTATGACTGCAACAGTTGTCCCTGGTGTCTGCATGAGTTCTCCATTCCCACTGGTCTACAACAAAGATACTCTATTTTTATTGGTATGCCTTTTGGTCTTGTTGTACTTATAAGTCCCCTGTTTCTGGGATAAACTAAAGTCCTCTCTTCCTGCTCATATTGCAGCAAAATGTCCTTGTTCTTCATTGCCAGTAGCAAATTTCCTGTTTTGAACAGATTCTTTTCCAGATTCAAATAAATTCTTCTTCCTCAGCTGCAACAAAAGTCAGATGTTTCTGCTAATCTGAAGGAAGCACTTGGTCCAGCAGAAGTCCCCTTTGTTTTTGATGGGCTGCAACAAAATCCCCCAAAAGATGCACGACCCCTCTTTGCTGCAGAGCAAGCCCAAAGTTCCTGCTGGGCTGTTGCTGCAGTTCTCCATCAAAATTTTCCTCCTCTTGCGTCACTGCAGCCTTGGTTCCTTGCTCTTGTTTGGCTTTGATATTGGTCTCCTGTTCATGTTGGGCTGCAGCGTTATAGTCCCCTTGTCCTATAGGCTTCTCTAAAGGTTCCCTGGTCTTGGCTGAAGCAAATGTTCCCTTCCCTGCTGTGCTGCAGCAACTACCTCTTTTCTTTCTGGTAGAGAAGCTTTATCCCAGCGATTAGATTATATACGCCATGTACAGAAGCTACAACTAGCCGAGTGGGCAACCCAGGCTCTGGACCCTCTGCTGCAAGTAATCCCCCACTCTCTCTCCCTAGTTCACTCCACTATCCATGATCCTATCCTTTGAATAATGTCAATGAAAGCCTCCCAAATAATCTTTGAACAGTTTTCTAACCTCTTTCCTTAGACACTGTCCAACTTGGCTCCAGTCAACATTCTCTCATACTGCTCATTTCCAGCTGAAATCCCTGCTGGTTCCTTCTTTTCATTCAGTTTTCTCAGTTCCTGATCTCAGTTAATCATCCTCACCTTAAAGAGGAAGCACATTACTCAAAACTGAAAATAAATGGTCAAATCTGGTCAAATTGATACAGTTTTGCACTTGAGTATTGAAGGTGGCTTTATAAAGAAACTTTGAACCCCGGTGGAGATGGATTTGGTAATAAAGTTTTCTTGTTTGTAGATTTTTTTTTAAAGTAAAAGGGAGATGAGGGGCTCAGAGTATGGTTATGAAATGGAACGAATTATTCTTTCTTGAATAGCATCCAGATGTGATTCCAGCTCGCTCGCTCAGTCTGTTTTCATGCTGTGGCTGATATGAGGTCAGAGTTGGCCACCAGTACTGCCAGAGCGAAAGTGGTGAAAAAGCCAAGAGTAGATGCAGAAATGAGAAAAAAAGGGGAGGGGGTTGATTTTGAAGAGGAAAAACAGACAAAGGAGGCTGAATAATGAAAACCATGGCACTTCAACATCTGCACATCTCTCCTCGCAGCCTCAGAGAGCGATTCAACTGAGAGTTACTGCTGTGAAGAAGTCACTGTATACCATCCACAGCTGGTTCACATTAACAAAGGGCAATTTGTCACCTTCAGCTGGATTCCAGCCACACACATACACACACACGTACACACACACTCTCTGTGAACTCTCCCCCCATCCTTAAGCAGGTCTTCCCTGTTGTCCAAAAACCACATGACAAAGGGTGCACTCGTGGCTCACACTTTCATTTCTCCAACACCGTCGCTCTGTGGAGGAAAACCAACATTGCACTGAACTTTACAGGCTGAGCCAAGAAAGTAAAACAACCAGAAATCCTCCATCTTTATTAAACAACACAAAGCTGGTTAGTGCCCCCTGGTTTACCCCCTTAAGCTTTAAGGATGTTAATGTTAAACCTTCATAAAATACAGCTCTGAACGCCCCTTTATTAGTGCTCAGGTCCTTTAAATTTCTGAGTCAGTTTCCAGAAATATAGATCACAACGTTTTGGGGAAGTGGCTTCATAAGAAACAGGAAACCCAACACTCAAGGTTGTGTGGCAAGAAAACTGAGAAACAGAGTAGATTGAGGAACAACTTCCACAATAAAGACGGCAAACATACTCCGAAAGCCTCTAAAAGTCACAATATGGGACCCCGAAACTTTCTGCATTTTTTGGTGACGTGGACCTGTGTATTTTTCTTTTCCTGTCCCTCTGTCTGCTCAGGACAGGATACACCAAGTAAGCTGACTGATGTGTACTTTACCTCAAACTGTGGATTGAGATATGGGTTTCAGTAGTGTAGTGGCCTAAGGACGGTAACAGTGTGTTTGATCTTGTTTTTCAGCATTAAGTGAATGTTCAGGGTTCCGATTTCTTGATTTTCTGTTCTGATAAATCAAAGTGTTACATTTTCAGAGACATTGAAGAGGTAATAACATCAGATTCACTCTGAGAAGCACAGAGAATTTCTATGTGTTTGATACATAATTAAGTGTAGACTTTGACTTTATTTTTCTCTCAGTGAAACCACCTCTTGTTCCATCTCAGATGTTGACTACTGTGTGTCTCCTCACAGAAATACGCCTGGAGAGGACAGTCTTTGTGGCTGTCAGGGGTGATACTGTCATCATTGAAGCTGACTTGCAGATTCCAGCAAACCAAAGTAGAGACGTGTTCAAGTGCTTTGATCCTTCAGACCAAAAGATTGACTTCCGTGAAATCGATGCCACAGCTAACCAGCCTGTTAAGCTGAAACTGGAGTTCCCAAACATGACCAGCTCTGGAGAATACTGTTGCCAGTATAACATAGCAAAGGTGTACTGGTTCCTTCGACTGAGAGGTGGGTAACGAACTAATTAGGAGACGAAAGTGAAAATGCAGAAACCAGATTTTTGGAGGAAATGGCGGAAATGTTTTCTCTGTGAACTGTGAACTTCATCTCATCATTATGCAAAAAAGTTGGATCAGCTGATCCCAAAGAATTTAAGGAGTCCAAACTTCTTTGCTGCTTTTTAGTACAGACTTCCAACTTCTGTCAACAAGATGCTGTGATACCATCCAAAATTAAAATAACAGAAGCATTTAAAGGATTAAAACACCTGACCATTATTGATTATCTATGGCGTATTTGTCAGAGCCAAATACATTATATATATAGACAGACTGAAACAGTTATCAGATCCAGCTATCTCAGTGTTTATGGCAGATGTGAATGTACAACAACTACCCATAGAGGCTATAGACAGATAGATAGATAGATAGATAGATAGATAGATAGATAGATAGATAGATAGATAGATAGATAGATAGATAGATAGATAGATAGATAGATAGATAGATAGATAGATAGATAGATAGATAGATAGATAGTTAACTCATGATTTACATGTTGCTACTCAGGTCTCTTGTCAGTCATAACATATAGTAGGTCTCATAAATCCACTCTTGCGTCTATATCTGGTCAGTTTTGTCTTAAAAAATTAAGATGATTGAGACCAAAATCCAAATTTGATGTTTTAATACATGAGGGATGAGGAACTTTCTGCGATTTCAGTTTGGGGCAGAAACAACCAATAGTTTTTGTATCTTCAAAACCATTTTTGGACTCACCATCAATAGTTCTGTAACACCCTTGATAAAAGATTTAAACTATTTGCCTGTGTTAGTAGTTTTATAGCCATGTTGTTTACATCCTGTTAAATGTGAGTTTTTATGTTGTACGGACCATATTATCATTGCCTATCAAGCTAACGCATGTATGTTTTTATTCAAATGAATCATAGTGAAATATCATACTATCCCAAAGGTCTTTGCCATTAATTGAGATTTGACTGAAAAATTATGAACATCTCTCAAAAAGAAGAAAAGTGACAATTAAAGGAAAATCTCTGAGCTTATTTAGAGAGAAATTAAATGTGTTTCTGAACCAGAATTAAGTTATTTTGGTTGTTTTTTTTTTTTCCTACTCAGTACAGCAACCTAAAGACTCAGGGGATGTATTTGGACCATGAGTCCAAAATAGATTGATGTTGACGGAGAGCTCACTTGATTCCTGACTTTTGAAATATGAATCTAAAGTATTTTTCAGGCAGGAGAAAACTTATCTGACAGATGAGGAATTCACCAGCTGCTCGAGTCTGATACATTCCTGAATGGAGTGACTCTGAATTGACGTGTGTTTTCCAGATAAAGGCTACACTGAACCCATCACCTGGAATCACACAGAAGTCATAGTGGCTATCTTCACTGGTGTGCTGCTGGTTTTCAGTTTGGCCGGCTCTGTGTATGTCTTCAGAGGAAATTGGGTAAGATATGACCTTCTGACAACCTAGCAGAAGTCAAGAAATGTAGTGTCCAAGTTTGAGAAAAATGCTGAAACAGAAGTGACGAGATGATGATGTAGATCTCTTTCTGATGCTTCAACTGAAGCTGTTAACTAACCCAAATATCTGACCAGCAAGTGAGGTGCTGTCGAATGTTGTTTTTATCTTGATTAACGGCTTAAGTTTAAGAGCTTATCGTGACTAATCACATTTTTTATTTCATGGTTAAAAAATTCCAGCACAGTTTTTACAAACAAAGAAAAACAGTATTTACCAGTGTCTTCATTTAAAGGTCAAATCAGTGCAAAGAAATGTACTCTGTGACCGTAAATTCTATATTAATTGTATAATAAATGTTGCACTGCCACACAAGTGCGATCTATACCCTTGACTAATAGGTCAGAAACAGGTCTTGAGTGTCGTCTGTGATGATTTACACTCTCCAAAATGGTGCTCAGCTGGCTTATGTGATGTTGTTTCCCACTGACTTGAGTCTGATTAGTTTGTGGGTGGTGGCTCAGACTTAAAGCACTTGGGTGATACTTTAATTCTGTTTGGCACCAAATGTGTATTCCTTTAAACTTGTCAGCTGAGTCATCTTGGAGTTTTTAAAGGGAAATATGACATTCAAAAGCTCAGAGATGTCATTATTTCCCTTCACAGCAACAGTAAGAAGATGGAGCAGGGGGCTTAACTACAATGTGTTAAAGGTGACTAAATAGCATGTGGTTAGAAAAGACTGAAGCATTAATCCAAGACCATGATGCTTCAATCTTTTCTAACCACATGCTAGACCGTGATGCTTTAACACTGACAGCTCAAGTTCTAAGTTGGTAAAAAGGAACTAGACACTTTGGTAATTACTTTTTATTCTCACTTTCTTTTGTTGTGTTTCCTGTTGAGCATCCAAGGTGTGCCTGTTTGTTTGCTGTCAGCTACTGTTGCTGTTTTTTGTTCTTTTAAGCATTATGTGTTGATTTCAGAAAGGACACATCACTGATTGTCGTGACCCAGGCACAAAACCCGAGCAGAATGGAGACCAAAGGAGGGCAGAGGAGAGGCAGGAAGACAATGTGGATGATGTCACTGATCCATCTACTTCCTTTTACGCTGTGAGCACAGTTTTACCCTTCAGCACTGAGACACATATTTCACTTCCATTTTTTGGACTATATTGTGGTTAACCTTTATTGGTATTTGGATATGTTATGGAAACTAACACAGAATTTTCTCAGAGTCTAGAGTGTCGGCCCAGGTCTATTTATGATGTTCTGGATCGCTCTGCTGTCAGAGAAGAACCAGACCCAGGCAAAGCTAAAACCAAGAAAAAGGAACCCAAACAAACGGTCAGAATAAACCTCAGGTCTGCCGTCATACTTTTGGAAATCAAGGGGAAAATATGCAGACTTTAACTTTGTTTTCTTCTCCCTCTGCAGGTGGAGCAAACCACACAAAACCAGAATGATGGTGTATTTGAGTCTGTCTATGAAAATTTTTAAATAACAAATAAACTTGATTGAATTGGTCATGATATTTATTTCAGTAAGGGGTTTTTAAATAGTCAACTGTAACTTTGATAGAAAAGTATTTTAATGGTTTTATGTAGACAGAAAGGCCTTGAAGGGATATTCCAGCATAAAATTAATTTAGGGTCAAACACACCGTAACACAGAGTTAGACACCCTGTCGAGAGATGAATGTTGCCGACCGCTTGCTTCTCTAGTTATACCAACTCAACGAGGTGTCTAACTTGGTGTTAGGGTGTGTTTCACCCTAACTTTATTTTGCGCTGGAATATCCCTTTAATGTTACAGTTTCACTGTGTTATTCTTTTTTGCACAAGTCAAAATGTGACCAGAATTTGAAGTTAAAGCTAGTTTCAAATAATAGCCTATATTTACTGTTACAGGGTTTAATTTACTCTTTAACAAATCTATTATATATTTTCCCGAAATGTGAATCTTTAAAGATAGGATGCAAAAATATTTGAATTATGTAAACTGCTCTATGAAAAATAAAAAAGACTATTTTCCTGTGTAATTTCTGTTGTATGAGTACTTTTTTTTCTTTTTTTTTTTTCTTTTAAAACTTTTTAAAATTATTTTTAATTTATTGTATTTTTATTTTTTGTTTTTTATTTCTGTTGTAAGAGTACTTTTTCTAATTTATTTATTTATTTATTTATTTATTTATTTTTTAAACTTTTTTAAATTATTTGTTTTTCTTTTCTTTTCTTTTCTTTTCTTTTTTTTTTTTTATGAGTACAAATTCTGGACCGCTGTCACGTGCGTTTGCGATCCTAAACTCCGCCCACCCTCCTTCATTGACCAATGTGAGCGCGGGATTTTTAGCTTCTGTCCGTCACACACTTCCGGGTGGGTTTGTTGTATTTTTCTGCATCGACCATGGCTGCAGAGAGCGACTTTTTGGCGAGATACCGCGTCGTTTCAAATAAACTGAAAAAGTAAGACACGTTTTGATGCATCGTCTGAAGTAGGAACATGATTAGTTTTCAGAGTCATCCTGTTGTTTGGTCATAAACGTTTTAGATCAGCTCAACAGCTTGCTATAAGCTAAGCTAGGCTAACTGTTAGCTTGCAGCTGGTGACACATTCGTACCCCAACAAACCTTCATGAGGATGATAGGAGATGCTTCTTATAGTGGTGGGGGTTTGATTTATTATCATTAAACGTATGAACAGATGTGTCGTGTTTTTTAACAGCTGCTGATAGGGTAAATTTACCCTATAACTCTAAACAAACGGAGTCCTTTGGCGTTTAAATGAAGTAGAAACATTGAAAAAAAATGTTTCTTTCCTCAGACGATTTCTCCGAAAGCCAAATGTTGCAGAGGCGAGTGAGCAGTTTGGTAAGTGACAACTCTGTTTAACCACAAATTATCTGTAAAAAAATTCAAACATCACAAAATAATAGTGACCCCTGTCTTCCTACTCTTTTTTTCATGATCAAGACTAGAAGTTGTGTGTTATGATGTAAATTGTTATGATGTAGTTTGTTACACAGTCTGTTTCTTGCTCCTCACCTCTTTCAGGTCAGCTGGCTAAGGAGCTGAGGCAGCAGGACTGTCTTCAGTATGCTGCTTTCTGTAACCTCGCCATGGCGCGGTGAGTCCACTGCTCCAAGACAAGAGACGCTCTGTGTCCACCTTTGTCGATATTAGTTTTATTTTTGACCTTTTATATTAGAGTTTTCACAATAAATACCAGAATTTTCTTCTCCATATGATTTCTACGGTGGCCAAGAAAAAAAAAAAAAAAAAAAAAATCACAACAGAAGTTACTGATGCAAAGAAACCGAAGCCAGCTACAAGTAAAAAATAATAATAATAAAAAATAACTTACTGCAAAAATAAAATGATGCATATTAATAAAGCCACAACGGAAGTGGGCTGCCGGGGACCAATAATGATGATGCACCGGTGTTTTACGATCTAGGCACATAAGAAGTTAGTGGAAAGGTTATTGTTTAATTTCGCTTTGTGTGCTTTTCAATGTGTCATTTGGTTAGGCCATGAAGAGCTTGAGTCGATATTAAGTTGAACTGGAGGATGCTGGTGTAGTGTAAACTTCAGTTCAACTTCATATCGACTCAGGCTTTTCATGGCCTAACCAAATGAAACATTAAAAAGCACACAAAGCGAAATTAAACAATAGGCTGTACACTTACTTCTTTGCTTGTCTTCTCGCCGTCGTCCTCTGTGCCTAGATCATAAAACACCGGTGCATCATCATTATTGGTCCCCTGCAGCTCACTTCCATTGTGCCTTTTTTTTTGCATCCTTTTATTTTCAAAGTAAGATATTTAAAAAATTTTTATTGCCATTTTTTTTTTGCATCGCCAATTTTCTTGAGGTCGTTAACTTCCATTGTGGCTTTTAAAAAAGTCTTTATCCACTCCGTTCCTTTTTTTATTTGCAGCAGGCTTCGGTTTCTTTTTTTTCTTTGCATTAGTAACTACCGTTGTGACTTCTTTTTTTTGCATTCTTTTTTATTTGCAGCAGTGGCAGTTCTCAGCCACCGTAGATACCAGTAAAAAAATGGTATTCTGTTTGATACCACTGCAACAAAATAGTTACTACAACAAAGTGTCAGTATTTACCAACTTACAAATGAGGAAATTTACTGATTGTGGCTGTGGTGGTGGGCATAGCAGAGACACACAGTCGACTCAGTTGGAATGTATAATTGTATCATTTTCAAAATATCAAATTATTTGTACTATTAAACCATTACGCTGCAATATGATGTCATCCTAATGCACATGAAGAGATGTTTTCCCCAGTTTGGTTTTTAAGTGTTTTACCAGCTTGCACGACCATGTGTAGTTATTCTTCTCTCATACATTAACCACCACATTGAGATAGAAGTGTTGACAATTATCTCAGTGGGAGTCTGCATCTGTCTTGAAGATGCACCTGTTGTTGTTACACATCCTGACTATCTTGACTGCAGGTGTGAGCAGACTCTTTTTAATGCCCCTGGAGAGGCTCTGGCATTAACCGACGCTGCCCGCCTTTTCCTCACATCTGAGAAGGAGAACAGGGCGCTGCAGGCTCCCGGGTTTGATGAGCACCTTCAGGCTGCACTCAACTGCTACAGCTTCGCCATCAAGGTAAACCGTGAATCCAAGCTGGTGACAGTTTTAGCACTTGAAGCAACAGCTGTGCAGTGAGAATTTCTCAGAAATGAAAGCAGAAGTAGTTTGTGGTATTTGTCTTGTGTTTGCAAGTATTATGAAATATGGACTAAATGAAGGAATTTGTTTGCACTAAAAAGACAGTAAGAATATGTTGATGTGGCTCACAGGTGTACATCGAGATGAACCAGCCTGTGATGGCAGCCAGCTTATGTCTAGAACTTGGCAATGCACTCAAGGTAAAACTCAGCCTGTCCTAATAGAATTCTTGATGTTTGTTTATTATTTTGTTAATCTTGGTCAAAAATATTGAAATGATTTGAAATGTTGATCTGAACCATACTTAACAAACAAATCCTGTCAGACATCCTTTACTTTCAGGGGTTGCAGTTGCTTGGATAGTTTCAACATAAGACAGTCTGAGTAAACATACTACATCACAAGCATACAGTTTGCTATTACAATATTCAAAGGGACCTTGGGATTTAAATCATACATGAATACTGGAGTCAGATCAATGGGCAATCACCAGGTATAAGCCATGCAAATACAAACTGATACTATATGTAGAGCATGTTAACATGTGAGAGTAGGGCTGAGCAATAAAACGATAACAATATGTATCAAAAATTAATTTCCCTCAATAGCAGTATATAACATGGTCAATAAGCTTTTTGATAGACCGTATTCTGCCATGTTTTGCTAGTGTGGAGGTATTTTGTTTTTCTGAGGTCGGACATGAAGCAGAGTAACGTGCACTTCAAATTATGTCAAGTATTATGCATTGCAAAAGACATGTTACCAATAAGCACTGTTAAATTTCATTTTTTTATATCGTGATATCGATATTGGCTGATATGAAAAAAGTATATTTTGATAAACTTTTTCCCATGTTGCCCAGCCCTGTGTGAGAGACTAAGCAGCATTGAACTGCTCCTGCACACATGGTTGTGGTTTTGATCTAAGCTTAGACAGTGGTGGCTAGGAATCTTCTTCATCACCTGTAATTATAATGCTGGGGGATTTCAATGATCTACACCTCTCCTCCATAGCATAAAGGGTTTTGTTAATCCAGCCATTACAGCTGCTGAAAATGCACCAGTTCTCAGTAAAATCATGAATATGCCTCTGATATTATTCAGTGGATTAGTGAGACAAATTTCTGTGTTCTTTAGAGAAATCTATGCCATCAGAAGCAGCCCACAGCTACTTGTTTTATAAGACTGGGACTCTCTTGTGGCTTAAATGGAAGCGGGTCGACACAATAAATCATATACAAACTTTTCCTTAACCTTTATCTGTGGATTCATCTGAACTCTTCCTGTTGTATCAATAGGAGATGAACAGACCAGGAGAGGCTATTATTCACTACCAGAGGGCTGCAGAGTTACAGACACAGACTCCAATCGAAGCTCTTTTGTCAATGGGAGAAATGGCGACATGTAAAATTCTCACCCGTGAGTCCTATCTGTTCATACAAGCTTGTGTTTCGTGTATGTGTATGGTATTGCATGATCCTCTCTGGTCCCAGCTCGTCTTTCGTGTTTTTTCACAGGTGACTATGACGGTGCTTTGTCAGTGTTCACGGAGATGCAGCTGATGTGTCAGGAGAGAGGACTGCAGCTTCCAGGCACCAGCACACCTGTTGGTGAGGCTTTGTATTTACTGAGAGGCTTTATATGCTTTTTATAATGAAGTGTATGAATGGATCTGTGGAGGTAAAGCAAAAATGATGCAATTCAGAGAAAAGTTGAATGTTAAAACACAATGAAGACATGCAGTTCAAGTTATTCTGTCTCGTTTTATCGAGAATTTTTATACGATTAACTGATTGAGAAACTGGAACAATGAACTTCCTTATACTCTAGACTGTCCTTTAATTTTCTCAAATAGGTGCCTTTCTGGACATCGTGGCAAGATGTGAGATCTCAAGGGTACTGCTGCTGATGCTGCTCGAGGTAAGACCAGTTCTCACAAAAAAAAAACAAAACACATCTTTATCACATTTTTTTTCAAAATGGAAATTTTTCAAATCTAACACTGAAGAAAAACTACTTTAAGTTTGAGTGACAAAACTAGGAATGAAAATAATAAAATTGGTTTCCCAGTTGGCAAAATTTTTCAGTAAGAGAAAAATTGTTAAACCAAAGTAAAAAAAGATTTGCTTTGTTATAGACACTATCATTGCCCAGCTTTCTTGCTTATCCCAGGGCTGTATTCCACAGTAAAATTAATTTAGGGTCAAACACACCGTAACACCGAGTTAGACACCCCCTCGAGAGATGAATGTTGCTGACTGCTTGCTTCTCTAGTTATACTAACTTTAGTAACAACCGCAGGATAGCAAAACACAGCAGTCTGAGGAGCCATAAACAAACCTCAACCAAAGAGACTAAACACAACTCACTTACTCTCTTCCAGCGTTTGACCCTAAATTAATTTTACGGCGGAATATCCCTTTAATTATGCTACAGGGCTGTTGGAAGTCTAATTTCTATAACTACCCATACACCATGCATCACCCCATTTTAAATACATGTACAGGGCAGTATTAGCAAACAGCTATGACATACTGCTTTGTCCTTGGGGCTCACCAAGAAAGGCAGGAAACACAACATATACTAGAGGGTAAAAGTTTACTCTTAGTGAAATAGTTTTCTGATTGTTTGCAACAAATCAGATTTTTTTATTTTTTTTTTATCTAAATAGGAAGTTTGGCAGCATTTCATGGACACTTGTGATAAAACAATGTTTCCTATGCAAAGTATTTTTACCATAGATACTAAGCAACATGAACACCTTCCAGTTTTTCAGCACAGAACAGCCAGTAACGGGCCATAAAAGTCAATATGCCACAAAGCAGAGCAGTTGCATTCAAAGACGGAAACACCTCCACACCAGCAGTGCAGCAGAAAATATTGCGTTCCCGTTGCCAAGAGTATTGATATTTCCTCTGACTTACTGGTGCAGCAGCGCTTTAATGGTCCATTCTCACTGATTTCCTGTACAGCCTCCGCCTCAGAAGTTGCTACCTGAACATGCCCAGACCCTGGAGAGATATGCATGGGAGTCCTTTGACCCTCACAGCCAAGGTAAAGCATTTAAGTGCAGAGCTTTTTCAAAAGGAAGCATTTATGAATCACGACTTCTCACCGGTCATGTAGATATTGTGTTATGAATCCTTTGAGTGCTGTTTATTTGAAGTGGAGTAATCTTGGCTCTGGTCCTCTCCTTCAGTGACCTTCCTGCCTGAGAATGTTTTCCTGCTCCTGCAGTCAGTCGTGGTGAGTTTCATTACCCACATACTTGTGCGGCTCACAGGATTTCCTGATCCTTCCTGCCTCATACAGGAAAGTGATGGTCCTCGCAGCCTTCACAAAACTTTGATTAACGTGTTGGAGTCTGTCTCTCTTTGCCAATGGATTTTATCTTCTGTTTGTAGTTGTGTGAGTTTCCACTCAATTAAACCTGCCTGTAATGATATTATATTTCGGTTGTTTGTTGTTTATGTGTGACTTTCAGAATGTTTAATACAAAAACAAAAATCTAAAGCAGCTTGTTTGGGATGACGAGGCTTCAGTCATAAGAAAATAAGACTCTTAAAAGTTGCCACGCTCATCTGAATCCTCTGTTATGGTTTTATGTGTGCGCGCTTTATAACAGCAAATCTGTTTTGCAGATGGCGTGTCAGGAGAAAGACACAGAGTCCCTCAAGTCTCTCCAGACTGAGCTATGGTGAGCATCCAAATATGTGAATTCTCATCATGTGTTGGAGATTGAACAGCTCTTTTATTGCTTCTCAATGCCGACTCTCCATATTGATTGTTTCTGATTTTCTTCCCCTCAGGCCTTTTCTGACTGCAGAGCAGAATCATCTTCTCCACCTTGTGGTCCAAGAGCGCATCACACCATCTGGACAAGGCATCTAGTACAGTCCAGTTTTTACTCACTTCCTCTGGGAGCGATACTTTATATAACGGAACATTCCTGTTTCTGACGGGGTCTGTTTTAAGGCCCGAAGACGTGTTGTTTTCAAAAACTCTGTGTTGTAGCTTACACTCAGAATCACGAGATAAATTTACCTCTCATAAGGCATTAATGTATAGATAGAGAAATATTTGAATAGATCTGTGAACGTCTAGATTGTCTTTTAAATTAAAACGTTGTGTGCTATCTAAGTGAAAATGACAGCACCTTTCCTGCTCAGTCCCACAGTGACTGTCGTGGATTTAGTTGATCGTGCTGCAGTCAAGACACAAAGATTGATACATTTGTTTTATTTATAAATGATATGGCTTAAATTCCAATGTAACTAACAAACAAACATAACCTTCTATTGCATAGTTGTAAAATATAGTGACATGAAACACCATAGTCCTCCATCCCTGGTTCACTTTAGATTGACTTGTACAAACAGCATGTACTTTTCTTGTGATAGCAGCCAACTACAGACATAAAATCAAACATGGTTGAAAAAAACACTCAATACAAAATGTTACAAAAATATAATGGTTAAAATATACATAGAATAACAAAGGATACACTAGTCTTCAGTTGTAAAATATGATAACTGATTAAAACTACCTGTACTGAAAATAAAGACTTGTCTTTTCTGATTGTTCAAGTACTACAACAGAGACGCTGTACCTTTTTAAGCTACAGCGTTTTCTCAAATCTTCAACTACGGACACCTGCAGTAGTAACTGTCAGCCGAAAACATGATTTAAAAAAAAAACAGGATCCTGATACTTAAATCTTGGAGCACATGTGCTGAAAATAATCTCTCAAACTGGCCCTTTCTTCTATGGTCATCTCTGTTCAAATCTTTAGAGGCAGCCTCGACAAAGTTTGGTTTTGTCTTTTTTTCTTCCCAAGATTGTAAGGATATTTTTTTTTTTTTAGAAAACACACATTTACACATACAGTGAGCATTTGCACCTTCAACCTGCGGATTAGTTCACTAAAGCTTTTACGCAAAGACGGGAAACATTTTGGCTTGCAGTATGAAAAAGTAGCTAATTTGACTTCAACAGCCCATTTGCAAAGAAATATGAAGCAAATTTCCCTGAAAATTCACTTTTTTGTCATTTTGAGGAAAAGTAACCTGCTAAATAAAATACTTAAATGACTTATAGGTGTACAGATATTATTTTTAAAGTTTTGACTTTGCAGGGCTGGTTGTTTCCCCCTCTTCCTGTTTTTATGCTAAGCTAACTGTCTGCTTCTAACAACCTCAAACCCACAGAGGAATAAATCCTCTAATCCTATTCTTTACAACAAGGTCAGCAGTTAGATTTCTCAAAACTGTGTCATCTATCGGCAGCACTGTGTGAAAACGATTAAAATAATTGAATTAATCAATCATTTCTATGTTTAAGATGCTATTAGAGGTGGCATCCTGCCCAGTACTTTAAAGAAATGATGAGGGGAAACTGTCAAGCATTTCATGTGATGGAATCCTGGACTCAATTTATGGTATCAAAAAAAAACACACGCACAAATGGCTCCTGTTAGCAATTAAACGTCAACCCAACCCACTTTCTTAGCTGCAAATGTAGATCAACAATCTTCTGTTAACCAAATTTTGTAACAAAAATCCTAATGTGTAACCCCGCCCCACCCCCCGCTTCAGAGTGGGAATATGATCCCAGCCCTACCCATTTTCCTCTTCTCTCACTCACTCTTCTTCCGCAGGACGAGGTAGATGATCGCTAGAAGGAAGGTGAGGACAAAAGAGATCCAGGCCAGGACGTAGGAGTGTCCATACCCTCCCTCTGTGTCGTTGGCATGAAGCTCTGCTGTGTAGATGGAGGCTGCTATCATTATACACAAGCCTGTAGGGGAGAGAGGGATTAAGTGGCAGAAAAGAAGTTGTTTTTCTCTATTTTGAGAGCATGCAAATGAACACTGAAAAATCCCAGTTCTACCAGGTACATAATATGATAACGTAAAATTTAGAGTCGATATCCTGTTGCTTGTACTCTTGATAGACAGAAGTACTGCCAAAGCTAAACTGAAAGCGACCAGTATGACACAGTGATTCTACATGGCTGATGGAGCTAAAATCAATTTTTTATTTGCATTTTTAATAATTAGAACATCATACTAAAGCTGATCAATAATCATTTCTAAAACTGAAAGTTATTGATAGTTGATCAACTGAAAATAACTTCAGATTTATTGATAGTTGGAATCAGTTTAACCAAAAATGCCATCGATGGTTCTCATCCTGTCCTCTGCAAGATAACATTTACTGCTGCTCTTTGAACACTTGAAACAATCAGTCTTTATCGTCACTCAGTCTATTGTTATTGTCCCCGATCATAGATAAGATGAATGACAGATAAAATGTCAATCATGGTTTCAAAAGGTTTAATAAAACGTCCTCAAATGTCTAAAACTATTCAGTTCAGTATCATAACAAATAAAGATACTTCTTAAATTTAAAAAACTAGACTAAAAATTTCTAACTTCTCTTGAAATGTTATTAAAAGACTTATTGAATTGTTGGTTTTTTATTCAGCTGTTGAAAACAGTCAACCTCGAGCTTTAGCTTTGACATTTTAACAATTTTGAATTGATAAAACATCATGTAATATGACACATCTCTGCCCCTGTTGTACAACTTGTCAGCACCGCTCACATTCAAAGGAATAGTTTTGTTAAAGCCGCGGTGGAACAATTGTTTTGTACCTCTTCTGATCCACAAAGAAAGATGACTATCGAGGTTGACATTTTAGACTAAACAAAAAGTTTCAGAAGGCTGAATAAACCTGTCAGTAACACACCACTGATTATCAGTCATGTGTCACTGAGGCCCGAGTTTCTTCACTTGAACGAGTCGAACCAGCTGTCTGGTCGTACTGAATCAGAACTGAACTTGAACCTTAATAGCACTCTAGTAGAAATAGCTGACCTGGCTGAAGTCAGTGTTGACATGAAAAGTACATATTTTATCATTAAATGTTGAATTTTATATGTTTCCAATAAAATAATCAAGTTCATGCAAGGACATGTAAGTCTAAAATCCCTGAGGTCTCATGCAGGGTAGAAATGTCTGCTCCTAGTAGAGAGCACATAAATCAATATTTCTTGCAGCTGGAGGTCAGGACGCTCGCCTGCAGGTTACTTACAGGCGATTAGCTGTAAAACGCCGGTGAAGGTGAACCTCTGGCCTTTGGGCAGGGTGAACAGCTGGGCTACAAACACAAACAAGGCCAGGATGGCAAAAACACAGGCCAGCACCGAGGTGGCCTGAACCGCCTGGAGATACTCTGCAGCAGCAGGAGGAAGAACAGACACAACACCCCAGTGAGACGGGTAAGACAAACAACTCAAACAAACAATATTTAATATACTACAATACTAGAATCATATCTTTTTAAGGGTGCTAATCTAGTTCAGATCATGTATGTATCTTGTATGTCTAAATTTTCAGACAGATTAAGTCTTCATAGTGACAGTATTCCCATCTATTAAACAGGTGTTGTATTTATTTACCCTCTGGGTAGTTTTTCAGGTTGGTGTAATGCCAGTCTGAGCCCGTCAGCTCCCACCTGCCCCACAGGTCAGTGGACACTGTGTTAGTGATCCACCAAGCCTGATGACACAAACAAGAAAAGGAAACACAGATAACAAGATCATCGAATGATTGCATCACATGGAAGTGAGTGGTTGTTTTCTTTATCAGTAGTATCAGTGGTATTTGAAGTTGTTTTAAAGGTGTTGACAGATAGTGTCAGTGTGTGTTCTTTTTTAATATTCTGAGTTAGTTTTAAAATGAATGATGTGAATGCTGGTGTTGTTTTTCTTGTTGCTAGACTATAATATTCCTTCTGTGAGCACAAATGAATGTTCATTGGATAAGAAAGTTAAAACAAAAAACTCACATTATCTATGGTTGCCACCAGCAGCAGGATGATGGTGGTGATGTGCAAAACAACGATTCCAGCCAGCACTAACATTGTGGCCTTCTTAACACTGATAACAGGGGAGAGGCGGAAGGATGCACATCATTATTTATTTTCCATGAGCAGACTTACTCACAGACTGTAACACGCATGTGCAAAGAGGAGCATCTATTCTCACTCTCTCTCCCTCTCTCCCTCTCTCTCTCTCACACACACACCCACAAAACCAGAGTTGTCCAAATGAATACTTTCTCAAACAGAAAAAAAAAAGGATTCAGGCTGATGGCTGAGCTGTCACATACAAGTCCAAACCTGTCCCACAGGTCTCGAGGACACATATTTTTAATTTTTAAAATAACATTTATGCTGTTCGATACATCCAACTTTTCTCAGTTTACATGTGCTCTAAATGTTCAGTAGTAGAAGAGAAAAAAAGCTATTTGCAATAAATCTGGAATAAATTACCAATCATTTTGAGCGACATGAAACTCATACCCGCCAGTTTTAGGAGAAAACTTTACAGCCTTCCACTGTTTCCGTCGACAAAAAGGCGCATTTGTTTAGACGGTGTTAGGGCATTCCCAAATGGGTGCCGCTCCGTTACACACACACACAGGCCCTGTACTACAGTCAACAACTTTGAAAAGAGCGCGAGAATACCCCTGCACAGACGAAGACTTTACAAACCTCATTTAAATTAAAAACTCAAATTACTCAAACATCCAAGATTTCGACTCTTCTCTTGGATCAGACAGAGCCGCGCGTCTTTTGAAGAACCTTTTGCCTTTTTTGCGCCTACGGTCATATCTGTACACTTAAGAAAACCGCTCAACCCTTTACTTTTTCTAAACTTTAGACAAAAGAAAAGTCAACATTTACGCGTAAGAGCGTCTCACGATCAAAAATGACAAGTTCGGATCATTTGAACATTGTGTATAAACGTTACCTGAAAGCGCTTTGACGCACGGCCCGGGAGATATTTTGGAATGTGAAACACAGTAGACCCACCCAGCTTTGAATTCACAGCACACACATCACTCTGTTTCCCCTCTCTCTCCATTCCCCCTTTTTCCTCTCACCAAGCCCCACCCAGAAAGTTTACTTTTTTTCTCTCTCTAAATGAAACGGCCAGACTAGCCAAAGGGTTTCAGGTTGCATCCTCCAAACGGTGCGTAAAGAGGATTAAGACTTCAGAAACACAAGGGAATGATACTTTTTACCAGGAAAATGGCCTCAGACGTTGTACTGTTTGTATTCCTCTGTTTTTCTTTTCCTAAGATGGAAGGTTAAAAAGGATTTCTTTCATTTAGTTTCTCACCTCTCTCATTCTTTTGACAAACTGGACACTACAGCCACTTCTGTAGGCGAGTGTGTTTGTCTCTCGTGA
Organism: Xyrichtys novacula; assembly: GCA_962446985.1. Taxonomy (NCBI): domain Eukaryota; kingdom Metazoa; phylum Chordata; class Actinopteri; order Labriformes; family Labridae; genus Xyrichtys; species Xyrichtys novacula. The sequence continues at coordinate 29,120,384 of OY660866.1, read as the reverse complement.
ATATGAAATCATGTAGGGACAGCAAATGTCTTGCCGAGCAGTGCTAATGTGTCATTTTCTTCTGCCTTCAGACACATTTGCTGGTTCATTATGCACCTATAATGACTTCCCCGAAGATGAGGCATTAAGGAGCAACACAAACACAGGGGCAGAAACACAAGGAGCATCACCGTCTTCCTAAAAAGATGTTACACTCTGATGGAAAACATCCTCAAACACTTACAGAGGGGAATCAAAAGAAGGCCACATTCAGACTCAGCTTTGATTTGTTTATGTGAGAGAAATAAATGACAAATACTGTTTATATTTTTATAAAGCCTAAATTCTGTCATTCAGAGTACCTGCAGTTTATCTTTCTCCTAGTCTCTACTCTCAAGAGATGCAAGACGAATGTGTTTGAGGTGACCTGATGTTCACTCAAAACTCAAGAGGAGAAGCTTTGTCACTAATATGATAAAGTTCAGGCTGAATTTCATAAACAGCTTGTAAAAGCTGAATCAGAAAAAAAACATGTTTGTTTGCAAAAGTGATTGTCCTCATGTGGAGATAGATCACTTCCCTCTGGAGTTTGACATGTTTTAAACCTCAGGATCAAGGTCAGGGTCCATTTTATATCTTTACTAAAAATATATTTATCTTTTTAGGTAGTGAAAAAACTTCAGGGCTCATATGAGGTCCAAAATCAAAATCAAAATGCTCCCTGACTCAATACAGTGGTTCTTTTCAATTCAGGACAGTCTGGAATGATGCCAACATCAATCTAAAAACATGTCACTCTTTTTTTGTTTTTAAGAAAATGGTTTGTAAAGCTATTTTTGAAGCTTATAAGTGCGATTAATTATCTGTTGTTGTGGTTTCTCTGCTTTTCTGGAGGTCGGTAGCCTAAAAAAGTTGATAACACAGGATAGGCTTTTATAAGCAGTCTGCTTCTGCTTTTTCAGTCAATATTCAACACATGATTCTTGATTTAGTGATTTAGTGTGAAATGTCAATATTGTGTACAATATTTGGTGTGGTCATGACTGAATAAACGACTACGACTACTACTACTACTAGGTGAAAAATATAAACTTCAACATACACACCAAATACAGCACACACACGAGTTTAAAAATGAACTTTAAGTCACACATGTACATTTTAAGAAGTCTGTTAGCTTTTAAAACATGTAGGTTTTTACCATCTCAGTTATGAGTTCTTTGTACCTCCACTTTCATTTTTACATCCTCTGTATTTCCATTCGCTTTAATGACACATGCAGTAGCCCGAGCTTTCCCTTGAAATGTCATTTACATAATGTGTGTAAGGACCTTTTACTGGCATTTAAACTTGTTAGTGGGATATAAGACATTAAGTTTTCACTTTGGCTCTTTGCCCTTGGTTAATGGGAACAAGAAATGGAAGATTTAACTGAGTCACTTTTGCATATTTTGACATGTGAACACCGAAGGCTCAAAGGACTACATTCATCTGTAGTTCCTGCAGATAAACACAAACGGAAATATTTGAGAGATACTGTCAAATAACCTTGTTTTTTTTTTAGCTACAGACATATGACACCATGTTATTAGGGGATAACTAGGCAGACAGTGCTTATCCAGTCAAGCCTTTTATCACCTGTGTCAGATGAGCGAAATCTTTAGCCTCCTTATTTCTACAAAGCCGTGGTAGACAGAGGTGGATTGACACCAAGCATGCAAACTGAATTACTGTACTCAGGCATAAAATTAGAGGCACTTAACCTTAATTTGGTGTTTTTTTTCTGAGGCTACTTGCTGCTTCTTATGTGTTAAATTTCAGATTTAAAAAAGTTATTTCAACTCCTTTACATTTACTTTACAAACATGGGATTTTTACATGCATGACACACAATACACACCAGGCTTATAAAAAAAAAGCATTTGTTTGTAATCTCTTGCATCAGCCTAGGGTCAAGATAAGCTAATTCTGTCAGTGAAATGACAGGAAACACAAAGCTTTGTTTATTTGTTTTGGTCATTTTGCATGCAACAGTTCAGCTCCACATACCTGACATTAGTCATCTTTGTTTTCTTTAAGCTTTCTAGTAATTCTGCCCGTTTTTAAGTATTTTTGATTTTAACTATTATGATTTTGGAGGCGTCCCTTTTTGTGACAGTGTTATTGTAACGACAGGTCCGCCTATTTCCATTACTTTACACCTCCACCTGAGTTAACTACAACAATGAAATACTAATTTAATATTAAATCACATAACTTCTGAGTCCACTTATGAGTCAGGTGTATTTGTGATATTTGGGACTTTTATTGTGACAGGCAGAAAATATTACAACCTGCAAAAGAAAAATAACAGTAAAAGAATAAATCCTCTTTTAACAGGACTCAGATTATCTCCTCTTCTGTCTTATCCCTTCCTCAGGCTGTGGTCTCTTACAGGAGGACCACGTGGACTGAGGAAGTCTGAACACTACAATGGCTGCTTTATCCTCCTGGAGGTGGGATGAGAACATGGATGAGAAGAGATACTGTAATTACTTCCTTTGCTTTTTTTTTTTTTACAGACCACTCCCTCCCTGGCTGACAGAACAGATCTACTCAGTGCAACCCTGAAAACACACCAGAATTAAGAATTATACTGACTCTCTCCCACTCAGCTAACCTGTAGTCGGTACAATAACATGAGGCAAGAGTCAAAAGCCAAGTTCACACAGCTAACTGCAGTGAGTGAGAAGGAACGGTACAGTATGTACAGCTACTGTGATTTAAGTTACACAGGAAGTCAAATGTATTTCTTCTGTGGTTTGGCTTGGATCAACACTGAGGGCTATACTCTCATACTGTTGTTTGTGGAGCTTCATCAATGGATAAAACAATCTTCAAACAGGATGCTGTTAAAGCGGCCTTTAAAAACCCCAGAATGTCTTAAAATAACTCTTGGTGAGGGTATTTTCAGAACCCTCACAGACTATGATAATCTGTTTTTAGATTTAGAGGTAACTCCAGTTCTCATCTTTGTTTGGATACACGTGATAGCCTACTTTTTATTTATAATCTTGGTTTTCTTATAAAACAGTTAGAAGATAAACTTTCATTGGTATAGGAGTCATAATGTTGTGGCTTGTTCCCACTGGAGTATTAATCATACTTTTGAATGATCTTCAACAACTATATCATGTTTTTTTTACAGTTCTGAGTGACAGTGGTACTGATAGAGCCAAAATCTCTGTTTTTATGTGCTATAGTGAAGCTGGAGTTGGAGAGCTGAGTTTTTTTAAGGTTTGAGACCAGAGCAGGTGGAAGTACTTTCTCTGGGTCTAAATAAAGGTTACGATTGAAAGCATCTTCCCCTGGTATGTTTACCATATCTTCAGTTAACAGAGAGTGGATGCTTGCTTAGAGTGCTGGTCGTTCTTGAACATCTTTTCTGAGTCACTGAAGTTTTCTATTCTCATCACAACATGTGGGCCTCAGCAAAAAGTTCAACTATGTAGTGGGTGTCCCCTAGAGACTTCATGCAGACTGTTAAAAGAAATCCTGCACGTGACACCTTGGGTTTTCAAATAGCATCAGCAGAAGTGAGACAGTTTTGGGTTTTACTAAAATGTGTCTATTGTAAGTGCTAAGGTCCAGATTTGGTCCAGTAATTCAGTTTCGGCTAAACTCCTGAAAAACAAATCACATTACCCTCGGTCTCAGCTGTACCTAATCAAAGCCAATTATTGAATGTTTGAATGGCTCTGCATTGGACAAGGTTAGCGTACTCATGCAGCATCTCATCTCGAGTATCTCTGAGTCTTACATCCTCCGACCTCAAATCTTTCTTCTAAACTATGTCTTCAATTTCCTCAAATATTTAATCAATTGCAACTGCAAGGCAAAAGGAACTGAAGTACTGAAATAATAATTCTTATACATTTTATTTATAGGTTCCTTTCAGGACACTCAAGATCACCTTACAGAACAATTAAAATGACAATGTTGCATATACAGAAAATATCAAATTGCACAGAATGGAGACCAGCTCAATGAAAGATTTGACTTATATGCATTTCAAAATAAGCTATTTTTCAAAATAAAAGACATGTCAAACATCAGATGCGCATTGAATATTAACTTTTTTGACCAGCTGTTCGCAACCCATCCAGAACCTGTCCACGACCCACTTTTGGGTCGGGACCCACCAGTTGAGAACCACTGCAATAAGAGCCTTTGGAGCAAAGATATGTGTTTACCATGGTTTTAAGTCCATTTAATCTAGTGTTTCAGATACTTAAGTTACAGTCATAAGATTCTAAAATTGAGTCCCATCTTGATACCGGCACTGTGCACATTAAGATATTACAGTAGGCTAAACAAATAAAATGCATCAAGAGAAACTATAATTGATGACAATGATAGTGTTATGTAACTATTTCGTTTTGACTAGACATGAAGGCCAAAAGTTCCTATTATTGCAGACTGTGAGCTTGCATCGTTTTAATTGGTCCATTCTTAATGACCCTTAATTAACCGATATCATGTTCAGGTGACGCCTCTAAGCGAGCGTGAGCAAATCGCATCAACAAACCGGTGATGTCTTGCAAACAGGAAAAGAAACGAACTTCGTTTTTATTAGCAGTTACTGTTCACTTTTGTATAATACAACTAACATACTCGGTAAGTTTAGGGACTTACCAACAACAGGAGTCACACGCCAACTTTTGGGAAAGGAGGACTAAAAATCACCCCGACGCCTACCTGCGGGGTTGGCGCTTGGTTGAATATGTTATCAAGAATCCAGGTCTACGTGAATCTAACCAGCCAGGTATCAAGGAGCTCTTACGGGAATACACAATCTTACCTGAAGGTCCGGTCCCGCGTTTAAGCGCAAACAAGCCGGATGAAATTGACAAGAACTTCGCCTTTGACAGCTCCTCTTGGACAACTGGTCTTGTCAACCCGCAACCAAGGTCTTCGTCCTCGACCTCTGCAGATGGATACCAAGCGGATTTTACAGGTAATATAGCCCACTGTCTGATTGTGTACAAGCTACTGCCCTTATTACCAAAGTGTGCTAACAAAGCAAGCCACTGTATCCATTGTGTGTTGCATAGGCCCTGAGTACTTACAGGATTTTTCCGTAAACATTGCAAGACAAGTCTCTCAATCCCTTTGCCTTGTAACCTTTAGGTTTTAACGGGGTCCAGGGGAAGGTTATGGGTCAACTACTTGACTCCAGTACCCATGTCAGTGGATGGCAAGCTATGAGGCCTCTGGTGCAATGTGATGATGGTGCCATGACTGTCATGGCCCCAGGAGAGGGACTGCCACACCTGTTAGTTGACAGAGGTAAGGTATGTTAGACCATGAAAGTAACTGTGGGGTTTTCAGCTACCACTGTTAATGTTCATTAAGTTAGTTTACTTTGGAGGACGCCAGCATTTAGAACAAGAATAACATGCAGTTTTATAAGCGAGAACCAGAATATAGTTATGTAGTCGATTCTTTCCAAACTAAAATGAGCTGTTCAACATTTTATCTTTTCAGAGGGAGCCTCTCCTATCTCCCCATTCCACTTACCTCCATACTGCGGTTATTCAGTGAGGTCGAGATTGAGCGATCTGGAGATGACTGTGCCTTATGATGCATGTTACATCACAAAGGAGGTATCAGCAGCACTTGTATCATAACTCCACCGGTAGTTCCTTGTTCAGCATCTCCTGAGAAATCTTTTTGGGTATTTTCAGAACGGCAGCTATGTGTTGCCCCTATTGTGGGGGGGCAGCCCACTTAAGGTCTCCTGCCCAGTGCAGATGTCCTCTCCTGCCTCTTTTTCCTCAACCCCAGCTGTCTTCTGCTCCTCATACGGCATGGCAGTGCAGATACTGTTGCAGGAAAGAGGTATACCCATGATTGCAGCCGTAGGTATGTTGACTTTACTTATCAGTTAATGCACTGATTTGTCCCTGACTATAAGTTGTTAATGCTTTTCCAAGACTTTTTTTATTGGGGGCATCAAGTTTTACTCCCCATCCCACAACAACTTTTGTTTCTAAGGATGTAGATTTGTTGTTCAGGTGCAATCTAGTTTTTATGAACTGTTCACATTTTACTTTTTAAAAACAAAGGTATCACAGGCATTACGTTGAAACATCCAAATTCTCCTGATTCATCTTTACATTTCAAAAAATGTTTCTAATTGAATTCTACAGTCCTGAAAATGACCACTAGTTGACTGAATGTAAGATCATGTGTGATCTGCTTTTATAGTGAATGGAGACTGGGGTCCGTTTGTGTCTGCTGAGTGTGCGTACCTCATCCACTCCCATCCTGGTCAGCTTATCTTCTTCATCCCTTACAGTGCTCCCTGCATCACCAGTCGAGTGAGGTTCTTTTTCAAAATTGTTTCACTGGATTTTTGTTTTTAACGGCTAACTTTCACTGATAATATTTTTATGTTGTGGCATTTTCAGGATGGTCTCCATGTCCAGCTATTATTAGATAACCAGGCCTACATCCTCTCCTGTCCAGTCAGTCCTGAGTTTCCTTACGCCCCCGTTTTTCCTTCATCACCTCCTGCGACTCCTGGTGACCCACAGTCACCCTATATCCCAGATCCTGTCAGCCCAGCACCCACCTCGCCCCCACCTCCTACCCCTCCGCCTCCTCAGCCCCCAACCCAGGAGCAGAAGGCTCAGCTTCCTGAATATCCCCACTACCCCTATCCTGGATTCCATTACCAGAAGCTTCCCCAGGTGTTCCCTCCCGGACCGCAACCAGCCCTCCCCCCTCGACCCACCCCTGACAGTCCACCAGGGCCACAGCCCAAATCCCTGCAGGCCCTACATCCCTCTGGGACTGATGAGCAGCTCCACTCTTTCAACTCAAATCAATATCCATCAGAGATGTACCACCCCTATGTCCCATTCTACTACCCAGCGGTGACACCAGCTCCGACTCCTCCAGCTGAAACAACAACATCTACTCCTACTACAGTTCCTCCAGCTACCCAGCCCCCTCAGCCTCCAGCAAACCCATATTACCCTCTTTATTATCCTCACATGCCTTACGATCATGCACCTGTTGTCACACAAGTAACCCAGGAACATGCTACCCCCTCCCCAAGCCCACCATCTCCTGCTCCCACCTCTCCACCAAAACAACCGCAGGGTCCACCACAGTTCCCACTTGAGTCATCATATCCACCAGCTTCTTATAGGTCTCCCTATCATATCCAAGAGTACTTCCACCCAGAACCTGGTGTCGAGGTTCCCTCTACTTCCGCTTCCCCTCAGTCACCACCTCCGACCACCAGACCTATAGACCCCGAACCACCTCTAAGTCCCAGAGCTCCGCCTCCTGCCAAACATAAAGCATTAACTCCTCCACAAGACCCAGCCATCTGTCCCGCTCATAGTCACACAATATGCAACTACTACTATCCCTATCCCTATTATCCCTATTACTATCCTCTTTATCCATCATACTACCCACCTTACCCCCTTGTGTCCCAGTACCCCCAGACTCTACCACCAGGGACAACAGAAAAGCCCTCAATCCCTACCACTACCTCCACAGCTTCTACACCAACTACACCAACCAAGCCTGCTCCACAGACCCCCAATCTTGAGTGTCTGTCAGGGAGGATGGTTGTTTTCCTGCCATTTGCTCATCCTGACTCCATCCAGGTCAGAGGTTAGTGTTAGTGTGAATGAAGAGTTCCTAGTATTTAGAAAGAAGTATGGTTTCTTATTTTCCTGGGCCTTTTTTAAATCATTGAGATGCTTTTGAATTTGTACAATTACTCAGATTTATAATCAGGTGCCTCCAAAACCCACAAAAATTACATCTTTATCACCTGTAACTACTCTTCAATGTTTTGTATTTTGTCCATGTAATCTTAGTCTTTCTCACTGGTTCCAAATGAGCACATATTCCAGTAAACGCGCACTGGTAGCTTCTTGTTGATACCCAGTCTGTGTTTTAAATCAGCTTTAATGGGTTGAACTATTATTATGGAGTCATTAAAATCAATATTGTGTTACAGTTTTTACTTTTACATATATGTCTTACCCACAGAAGCTCAAACAAAGACCTGGTCGTTCCTCCCCAGTGTATCTCCACAGTGTGGATACATGCTGCAGGCGGTCGAGGGCTCGGGGGTTTATCTTCACTCTCCTCTGCCTGCCTGCCACAGCCAGCTACGGGTGAGATCCTTTGATGAGCTTTCGGTAATTGCTTCGCTGTAATCAAGTCCCTTTTTTTCAAGGAAGGATAAGAAGTCGGTTCTCTCAGTAGTTATGTTAAAAACATTCCCTAAAAGTATTAGACATTCGTGTGGTTTATATTAAAATGTTGAAATGAAATACAAAGAGATGTGTAACTGCACAGCCTTATTGACAATCAAATGAGTGTTTATACAGACATGATCTTTGGTCAGCGGGAAGAAATCAATACACAGAGGAAATAGAGACATGGAACCACAGAATCAGTTGATCAGTATTTTTGTCTTCATAAAACTAAAGACAAGAAGAAGAACAGAGTTTAGGTGTTGGTTGGTAAACTGAAATAAAATGATGATTATATTTTACATTATATTGTATAAGTGTTACATAAGTGATGTTGTTGATATGTAGATGGATGGGAATAACACATGAAATGCCTTCATGCAGTAAAACACTGTGACACTAGAGCTTACAGAACTATCTTTGATTTACTGATGCAGGTGGTTTAAACCTCTTGGATTGTTGCCCTGTGGCCATTTATAACAACACTCCAGCTAGTTTATGAAACAGACCAGCAGTTTTTTCCCAATCAAGAGCTCATTTTATGATTAATCCCATATGGACTGTATGCAGCACTTACTCTGCATACATCTTTGCTGGAGTGAGTGCATCATGTTAAACTTGCAGACTATTTTTAAATACAGCAGCTGAACACTGTGTGTGGTGGTTCACACTGACTTTATTGATCTCTCTTTCTTTTCAGACTCCCACCACAACTTCCCTACCGCTGAGGTTTTGGGACCTTTCTCTGGCACAGTACAGGACTGTGGACCTGCAATGCCCTTATCAAACTATCCCTGAAACTCCAGCACCAGCTACTCCATCACCGCTCCCTAAACTACCTGACACCACCGAGAGTAAAGTCGGCCCATCTGTCATCCCAAAGCCCGAGGTCTTCTGCTCCTCCCATCAATTAAATGTGGAGCTCCCCCCTGGTCCCATCTCTGATGTTGTTGTTGGAGGTATGTGCATGTGTGTGCGTGTGGATCATTGTGTATGTATCATGTGTAAATAGTTAGCATCGGCTCTGCATGGGTCCAGTTTAAACACGGTTCAGAGGGCTGCTGTGTGGGTGGGATAACAGGCCTGTTTTTTGTTTGACAGGGTTAAACTTAATTCCATTTGTGCCTTTTTATGTCCTCTTAACCAAAATAATTTACTGTAAGGTTCACTATTAACTTTTACAGATATCAAAGGGAACCAGATGAAGCTTCAAGATGCCCCTAAGCAGTGTGGGTATTTTGCAAGAAAAGGCAAAGATGGCAAAATTCGTTTGAGTCTCCAGTTGCACTCCCGTTGCCACATGAGTGTTCAGGCAAGTATTGACTCAGATTCCACACTGAGTGTGTGACCTTTTGGTATAATTGATCATTTGCTGTCTGCGTCAATTCTCATATAAACATGTTTCTCTAAAAGGGTAAAATGTACATCATCACTGTATACTATATGACAGTAAATGGGAGACGAGAGGCTCAGCTTTCCTGTCCAGTCATCAGCCAAATGTCTGGACAAGGTAGATGGATTTAGTTTTTTGGATTTCTGAGAGACTATTCAGTTAAACAGTTGTTATTTTTTCCCTGTCCATTCAGAGTTATTTTAACTGTGGAGCTGACATTTGTCTCGCTGCCTCTTAGAGTGCAACCTTCTCAGTGAACAGCGTCTCCCCTGCGGACATGGCTCTGTATCTCGGCCTCAGTGCCTCTCCATGGGCTGCTGCTTCAGCAAGCACTCCTCTGCCTGCTACTACCCTATGGACGGTGAGCTGTAGTTGGTGTTCCCCACTGGCATTAACGTGCCACTTAGCTAAGTACAGTTAAGCTGTCCTGTGTTCAGAAATGTAAGCACTACCTCTGCTGGATGTGCCGAAAGGCAGATTCAAGCTGGCAGTGACACAGAGGGTATCAGATATCTTGGGTCTCATTATCAATTTCTGATCCTTTTGTATGTCTGACATTCACATTACTGTGTGTGTGCGTGTTTGTCCTCCTCCAGAGTGCACTATTGACCGTCACTTTGTCTTTTCTGTGCCTGCCTCCCTCACTGAGCCCCCTCTGTCTCCTGCCCTGCTTGTTGCTGCTGGTAACTTCAGCTGCAAACCTCAGAGAGTGACTTCTGACTACGCCTTGTTTAAGATCCCCATGGATGGCTGTGGGACACGCAGAGTGGTAATGAAAAGAAAAAATGACCAAAAAGTAGAGTGGGGCTGCTCATCTGCTGGGGTCGAAGAAGTGTTGGTTTTATTAATTTACTTTACCGAGTCAGTGAATTAACTATCATGCTTGTTTCTGTAGATGGTGGGAAAGACTGCAGTTTACATGGTGGAAGTCATCAACCAGGTTCAGACAGTCAGCCTCAACTATGGAACCATAACAAGGGACTCTCCTGTCAGGTTAAAGTAGCATCTGATTGATTTCTTTTTCACCAAACACATATCAAAATTAAAGTTTTACATTAAAACCAAGGTAAGTTACACCTATAATAGCTGGTTTTCTTGCCCCTTAAGCTCATCCCACATCATTGGTTTATCAAACAAGAAAAGAAGTTGCTTACGTAATATCCAGCAGTTATTAAGAAACATTGTGATCAACCTTCACACATGCACTTCCCTCCTAAAAATTTCCCAGTCCATACCAGAAGTTTACATATGCCGTAAACCCAGAAATGAAAAAAATTCAGATGTATAAAACCATCATTCCCTTTAGGGCATCCCAGCCTCAACACAACATTTGTCAAAAGATGATCAATGCAAAGCATCTTATAAATGAATAAACAAAATTGAATGCAAATGAGCTGGCAGAGTAAAAGTCCTTACTGTGAATCACAGTAACAAAAGAAAAAAAGGCAGTAAAATTAAAGTTGAGGCAAGAAATTGAGGCGTTTGTGAATGATGTGGAGGTCAAAGAGCTCATTTTATACAACAGGAGAGTGACAAATACAAAGAAATCAATGCATTGCTGCAGCGCTCACGTGGTCCTTCAGCAGTGCCACAACATCCAGACACCAATGTTGCCAGATACCAGTGTTTTTATTTTTTTTATATTGTGACCGAGGGTTCAGGTTAATCAGGTGTCTGTTTTTTTTCCCTGAAATCATTTGACAGAGTTTTGGCCTGTAAATATGTTTGATTGGTTCATTTTTTCATGGCCTGCTTGGTCTTTGTTTTGATTTATTAGTCTGTGTTTATTGCTTGGTTTTTGTTTTTGGTTATATAACAACTTTGTGAGAACTGCCTAAGGCTTAACTTCCACACTTTGCTCATTGGCCAAAGTTACAGTACTTTGTAGTGTGGCACTACCAAATGATAAAGTTTGTGGGATGGCCGGCACATTTTCACAGATGGACTAAATTTTGCAGCAGGGTCCACGCATTCTTACATCACACATTTTTTATGTTTGTTTTTGGCCAGCATGTGCATAAAACGGGGTACACCACATTTTAGAACAAAAACACTTGTAGTACACACGGCCCTTATCTTTTTGCAGACTTCCTTGCTAAAGTTGCGAGAGGTTGTAAGTTGAAGTGTGAACACAGCTGTTAGAGGTGGCTTCAGAGTTATCTCTGTCCAAATTATCTCCTGTTAAAAATTAACAAAATCTGTTAAAACAGATGAAGTAGGAATTAACCGAGCTTTTACTGTATACATTTTCTGTAAACTTCCGCATTAGAAAACTCCCAGTGAGCAAAGCCTAACTCTTACAGTCAATCTGATATGGACCATCTATTGAAAACAACTTTATTTAGTAGATGTGTGTGCTGCAGTTCTAAACCTAAAAGAAAATTTCCCTCTAGACCTTCTTACTTGCAATTTGACGCTGAAACATCAAGTGAAGGCCAAATCAATAAATCAATCAATCAATCAATAAAAACAAAAGCACACTTGTAGATTTTTATCGTGTTTCTGGTATTGCTCTCAGGTTGTTGGTGGAGTGCAGGTATATGCCAAATACTGTTCTCAGTGTAAGCTACATGGTCAAAACTCCCACACTTGGACCTGAAGTTCAGACCCAAGGGATGTTTGGAGTCCAGCTCAGGATTGCCAAAGGTCAGTGGTCTGCATACTATGCTAACACCTGCTTTGCATCGAAGAGAAATTATAATTTATTTTGCTGGAGTCCCTTAAATCACTTAAAATGTATGAAAACAATGTTGTTGTGGTTTGAGAATTATTGTGCTTTAATGAAAACACCTCTTTTGATCCAGATGCCATGTACAGCAGCTATTACCCACAGTATCACCAGCCCCTGCAGATGCTGTTGGGGAAACCCCTCTACTTGGAGGTGCGGCTGCTCAACGCCCCAGATCCAAATTTAGTACTGCTGGTTCACTATTGTGTGGCCTACCCCCGCTCTGGCAAAGCTGTGTGGTTGCTACTGTACAATGGGTATGTCCAAGTGTTTCCAGTTTGGAGAAAAAAGTAAAAAAAATTACATTTGCTTAGCTGAGTAAGAGGTTAGTCTAGGATGAACACAAAGCTGGGAAACTCGTGAAACCAGTGTTTTTCACTGGAAACAAATCACAGGGGGAATGTAAAAGTACATTTATAGGAACCATTTGATATCTAACTGGCTAATTCATTGTTACCTCCTAGATGTCCCAACCCCTTGGACCCAGCTCCACAGCAAGCTGTGCTGTTTGATCCTCCACCTCCCTCTCCTCAGGCTCAGACCCGACGCTTCACTATCAGCACTTTCCAGTTCCTACCGGATGGTGAGTTCAAGGACGCAGATGAGGAGGTAAGGATGACAAATATATTTGGAGGTCTAAAAAATTATTTTGAAGACTTCAAACTTAGTAGTATGAGTTTAGTTTTGTTAAATATTTAAACATCTCTCTAGTTTTAGAGAATTTCCCAGTTTGGGATCAATAAAGTCTATCTATCTATCTTTTCTATTTTATCTATCTTATCTAGTTTTAGAGAGTAGTTAAGAAAATTTGTACAGCTCTATTTGTAAGATTAAGTATAAAACTAAAAGTTGTTTTGGCTTTGTATAAGAACTTAAAATCAGGAGAAACTTCTAGACCATCTCCATCCAAAGTAAAACTTACCTACATTTCACGACTAGATAATTAGGTGGGGGGAAAAACACAGGCGGTGTTCAAACAGAGGTCCAAATATGCTTTATGAGTGTTTTGTTACCTTTTGTCACAGCTAGACTTGCTGTTTCTCTTTGTGTGCAGACTTTACACAAAGCTTAGCTACGGGCCTGTTGGCTCAAGCTTCTTAGTTTTTCACGACTCTTAACTTTTGCCAAGAAAAACACAAAACATGCCCCTAATTTGAGTGTTCACCTACAGCTCTATATGTAATGATGTTTTTATATCCGAGTGTTTGCCTGAAGTCCATGTGAATTCGCTTTCTGAGCCTGAATGAAGACAAACTAGTTGTTGTCATAATGGAAGCTCTCTGTCTTAACTGGTCCAAGAATGTGTCTTTTTGTCAGGACAAATACACACCAGTTTTTTTTTTCACTTAGAATAGACACAAAGTCCATGGAAAGCAAAAGCAGTGACAGCTGTATCTCTGAATCTCTTGAGTCAGCGCTTATTACAGAGTGATGTGGGGAGGCCATTGTGCAGACAGCACATTCTGGCTTAATCTCAATTTGCAACAGCTGTTTGTCATAGCAGTTGTCATGCACTCACTCACCCAGTACACTATATCAGACCGTGCTTTAATTCTGCCTCCTTGCAGATCTACTTCATGTGTTCGACCGAAATCTGCTCACCCCGAGATGGGCCTTGTGTCGAGGGATGCTTCGGCCAGTGATGGTAAGAAAAACAAGCTCTCTGTCCTCACATTACCCTCCACACCCTTTTAAATTCTGGACGATCACATGAAAACACCCGTGAATAAGTCCCATTACTACACTCCTGACAGAAAACAGCCTGAGAGCCAGCAGTGGCTGCAGTGCCTCATGACAGCAGGACCATGGTTTAGTAATGAGGAGAGTTTTGAATTATTTATTAAGACTGATCCATTTCCTGTTTTTCAGTTACAACATGGAAGAGGCTTCAAGCTGGTGGGGAGATGATGATCTGGTTAGCAGCGCTGATCTGTTAAACTCATGGTCAGATGATTAAAAGTCACATTTCTGTACCTATATCTGCTACTTTCAGGCATCAGACAACAATAAAAGATCTTAGAGGACACTGTGAGAGTGTTTTTGTTCCTAAATTGGCAGCCACAAGGTTTTACAGCAGGAAGTGGCATGCCATGAAAATGTGGGAGGCAGCATTGTTTACATGAACATTTGGCCTTGGTGGACTGAGCATCAGAGACTCAGTCAAGCTTCAGACTGCGTAGGTTTACAGCAATACTAGTATGGATGTAACGGCGGGATATAAGGAGGGTTTTGCACAAAACCAATGATCCATGGTGAGGGAAATGAAGTATAACACATCAGGACTATCATTGCACAGGAAATGGAGCTTTGGTAATCTTCCCATCCAACCCTGATCTAACACACATAGCCAGATTTAGTTGGTCTGGAGCACCGAGACTAAAATGAGCTTGTGTGCCCCTGTTAACCCTTGCTGTACACTGTGTACAGTGTTACTTTACTGAAATATGACACAGCCCTCAGGTTATTGTGCAGTAATTTAATTACACACAATATGGGATAAGCAGCGTGAGAGTACATAAATGTACGTGTGTCATGAAGTATCAATTCTAGACAAGGTCTTTCGATGGAGAACTGCCAGACTGCAGTCAAGATTGATAGAATAAATGCTCACACTGAAATAGCCACACCAATCAAGTTATTGATAATTGATTACACAAGATCTGATCATTTAAATAAATGATTAGCTTTGCCCTAAGATGAAATGAAAAATAATCACATGCAAACCAGCCCACCTCAAACTAAGAACCCACAGGTGACCTGAACCACAAATAATAAATTGTTTTTTTGTTTTTGATTTTCAGGCTGAGAAGCAGCAGAAACTACAGGAAGTCTCTGCCTGCAGTCAAGAAACAGTGTGAAACAAAACCGACATGAAACATCTGCTCGGTTTTGTTTTTATCTGGTTCAACTGAAAGGCTAAAAAACAAAACTGATGCATTTCGAGATGCTAAATTCAGATTAAATTATCTGTGGACAAACCCAGTATGTCTTCATTCACCCGTTTCCTATTTTTATGCTTAGCTAGACTTGCCATTTTATAACTCTCTTTCAAGTATTTGAGGGTTAAGGGAGTATTATAATTGCTTGCAGACAACTACGGGAAAGCAGGTTTATAACACATGTATGATTGCCCAATTTGAATGAGTTTTCTTTGGCCATTCAGAGAGATTGTTAGGAGAACTAAACAAGTTACAGATGTATTATGGGAGCCAATAATCCTCAGACCGCTGCAAGTCTGTCGACGATTTTTAACCCTAGAACACTATCGCACATGATTTTCATTATGTTGCATTTGTCTGAGTATCATGGGTCACTGGGTAGCATTGCCTTTGACATCTTTGAAGGCGTATTTGTTTCCCTGATCCACAATCTGCTTTTTCCTACAGGCACGTGTTCAGGTGATAGAGGGTAAAATAGGTTTGGGTGGATTTGATAGCTGCATGTAGGGAATAAGGTCAGTAAGAGTGGTCCTGGAATTTGCATGCTATCTTTATTTAGCTCAGTAGTGATGAATAACTATCACAAAAAAGTGATTTTTAAGGGAATTCATGTGGTGATAAGAAATATTTTAGTCAGCTGGTTGTATTTACTCAAAATATGCCATATTTTGGTTCTCTCTCCTGCAGTTGTTATTGTGCCAAGGACCCCAAGTCTTCACCAAGGAAGACTCACAAGAAAAGGAACTAAATTTACAGTTTCTATATATTTCTTTTTTTAGGATTTTTTTGTTCATGAATGCCTAATTTCAGATATTTTGTTGCACATTTTGGTCCCTTTGGACATTGCACAGTTAAAAACAACAACAAAAAAAACTACTTCAATTTGCCATGTATTGTCCTATTTTGATATATTTTGTTTTGCAAGTACAAGTACTCCTTCTAGGTAAAAATCACCCTGCAATAGTGATGGTCTTACTAATTTTAGCGATAGTGTTCTCGGGTTAAAACAATATTTTCCTTCTATTTAAATTTGTTGGAGCAAATTATTTTTGAAGTATTCACATCCCATAGTAGCCTTTGACCACTGGGTGTCATCCAAGCAATAAAAATGCCAGAGGAACATAAGGTACTCCATGCTGCATGACTCACAGCTGGGCTTGTGTGTGAGTGTGAAGACCTTGGCCTGTGTGCTGGTTGTGTAATGAGTTAGGAATGAAATCTTGGTGAGCTGAAGCCCACCCTCTGCTATTCTGTCATGTTTACGACCACAGAATAGAAAGTGGAGAATATGCTCGTTTTAAAAAATATTATCCATTAGATGTAAGAAAAATAAACACGTAAAGGTTTCAGACCCCCTCCTCAGTGAAATGTATGGAGGCACTGCGGCATACTGCGTGTCTGTCTGCAGGCTGCATGGCTGCCTAGTCCAGCGTTCAAACGGAGAGCGGAAGAAAGGAGGAGGGGAATGACTACACCAAGAGAGTAGGAGGAGGAGGAGGAGGGGGGAGGGAGGCAGGGGAGGACAATTTCCTTTCTGTAACACACACGCTACAAGATCACACCGGGAAAACGGAGAGAGGAAAGGAAATAATAGGCGATAGAAAGAAAGAGGGAGAGGGAGAAGGAAACACTGCAGCCTCTTTACCGGTCCGCTGGTTGTTTTTAAAGGGGGACAAGAAATCGTCTTTTCTGTTTAACGGAGTCTTGCGGACTAACATGGGGGGAAGAGAGAGCTCCTGACGAGGATTGACTTTCAGTGAACCTCTGCTCTGTGGTTAATAGACAGGCAGGAAAAAGGCGACAGGGAAGACATGTTGAGGGGCTTTTCGTCTTGAGGTTGCGGTAGGATGTTCATGTTGTGCTCTTAAACCAAAAGGAAAAAAAAGATATAGCAACGAGGGCAGATGGAAATTGGGCGGTAGGATACACTAAGAAGCTATTGTTTTGAACGGTGTGTATTTAATTGGTTTGTTATGTACTGAAAATACGTAGGCCTCTTAAGCAGCCACAGTAAATAAATACACGGTCAGCAGCAGCAAGCAGGGGGGCTACATCGCCGGTAAATTGCCTGCTAATAATTTAAGGGGGCATTTTTGAGCCGCTGTGTTTTGTATTGAGGTTAGAGAAGCGTTCAGCCGTATTTTTGGAAAACCTAACGCAGCGTTCAGAAGACATTTTTTAACCACGGAGCCAAAACATTTCCAGATATTTCAACTCTTTAGGGGGTCATGCGAAAGGCCCAGTAGGAACCTCAGTAAAAGGCGGATTTATCACACTTTTAACCGCATAGACGAATCGTCCACGGGCTTCTTCTTTGAGCACTAAGGTGCCCAGGAGTAGGTCTTATCTCCACTACCAGTTAGCTGAAGAAAAGCAAGAAAACAAAAGATTTTTAAATGTTAATGTCGACCGACGTCGCATCCATCATGCTGCCCGTGTCCCGGGGTCTCATGGACCGGGATAGAGAGCTGGACACCCTGGCAGGCGTACATCCCAACGCGGGCGGCGCTCCTGCAGTTGTCCGCGGCATGAAGCGAGGAGACCCGGAGCCTGACGGTCAGACAGCGGCTGCCCTGGTGGACTCAGCCGGGGCGGAGTGCAAGCGCCCCCGGATCGACGGCTCAGGGGGCATCGGCGAGGTTGGCCAGGTGAGGAGTGAAAAAGAGATGAGCTTTCTTTACATGTCCAAATACAGCAGAACATTCAGCATGGTGCCAGGGGATATTCTAGTGCATGTTATAAAAAATTAAGATGATCTTTAATTTGCTCTTTGATTTTGTTTTGGTTCAGTTTTGTGAGCCAAATCTTCTTACCAACAACTGCAGATTTAACCACTGTTGTAGTTCCAGCAGAAAGGCCCCCCCAATGGTCCACCATATATCATTTGCTATTGAGTGGCCACGACCAGCACTGCAAGATATATGCTACCAGCTCTTTTCCCTACAGCATCTCTACACACTGAATAATGCTAGGATGTACAAATGGCCATTTAAGAGCATTACTGTGGCTGCTACATTACAGCTAATACAATAAATGGAGGTTCAGGTTTGACTACTTTGCTATAGTGAGGTTTTATTACTAAAGTGCTCTATGTCCAAGGGTCTGTTACTTTTATAATTAGCCCTTTAACGCCTATTCGATACATACTTTTATATACTTATATCAAATCAATATGGCCAACAAATAACTAAAAAAACACCTGAATACAGTCCAATAAATGATAAAAGTGTCCCCTGGTAGTTTATTAGTTTCCAAAAACATTTAATGTATTAGTAGTAAGTGAAATAAACATTTCAGCTCCAAAAAAAATGAATTTTCTGGCCATAAGATGTGTTGTCAGGCATTAAAGGGCTACACACCTTTAAACCTCAAAACTCTCTAAACAGAATTGTATTTTTTTACCATATGTAAAGCTCAGACACACTCCCATCAGAGTGGTAGAAATGTAAACAAACTTGACCATTCAGGTAAAATAAAAAAAGAAAAACAACCTTTGCCATCTGGCATTATGGTGGGGGTAACATTAGGGTTGAAATAGAAACTGATATCAGTGTTTGCTTGTCTGATCTTTGGTGGGGGAGGGCTGACATAAGGGGGGTGTTTGAGTCAAAAAAAGAGCTCTGATTTTATTGGGGGGCAGCCTGAAATGTAATCCAATGACTCTGATGCTCATTCTCCTGCTTTTATCAACATTTAGCCTCTGTCATGTTGTGTTTGGGTCATCAGATATAATGGATCCTTTTAACCTCTTTTTTTTTTCCAGGCCAGTTGAATCAATTGGCTGATTTTTAGCCATTGGTGATCAAAAATTGGTGAAATGTTATTGAATAGGGTATCACAGGGGACAGACGGATGCTCTGGACACCATTGTGGTGTAATATGTAGTGTTAAGCACTCTATTGGAAGACTGAAAGCTATTTCCTCGCCATTGAGAGTGCCAGTAATGGAGGTGAAGTGGCCTGTTTTCTCCTGTTTGGAAAACTAAATGGCCGGCTTTACGTCGTCCTGCCGTCCACAAGTGCTGACAGACAGGCTTAGGAAAGTAATGCACTTACAAAAACAGATGTGAGTGGAAGAGTGTTTGTGTGGGGTAGAAAGAGCAGCACAGATCAATAGCTTCAGCCCCTAAAATGTATTGAACGTGAGCTGGCTGGACAGCCCGGAAATGACAGTGGGAGAGATGCCCCCCTCCCCATGCTCTCTCTTTCTCTCAGTTGGTGCAGGAACAGATTTGCCCTATCACTGGCAGTAAAGAGGCTTTGTTTCCAGCTAATGGGATCACATCTTATACTGGAGGGGGCATTATAACCACACTGATCCTGGGATCCTTATCTAAGGCAGAGGATTTATACAACACACATGCACATATGCACACACGCAGTTATGATGGCGATAGAGATCTCAAAGAAACACGTTTCACTGACTGATACATAAGCTGGTCAGTACTGAATGAGTAGCACCTGTTAAAATAGTTTTTTTTTTCACGATAGCAAATATATTATCTTGAACCATAAAGCACCTGTGAGCATTTTTTGGTGGTCACTGGTTACCAAAAGGCTGGGTATGAATCATGATGGCCCTGTATGACCTTCCTGAGCAAACATAAGCGAGCTGATTGTTAATATGCCTGTAACCACTGACACAGGTTAGGTCTTCAATGAGGAGATGGACAGTCCTCTGCTGTAGTGAGTGAAGTATCTTTCTGATGAAAGAACTACCTACAAATGTACAGGAGAGGAGCAGGTTTATGAGTTACACAAAATAAAACTTGCCCTCCAGAGTTTTAAGGAACTGTTTTTGAATTCTGTGGGTAAAACTGTTACTTAGATTAAATGTTAATTCACATTAAAAATAGTGGCCCTTGTATCCTTAACTTTGTTTTGCACTGCTTCAAAAACTGTGAGGTCTTGCCTTACGAATTTCCCCTTGGGGATCTTGTATTATTGTACTGAGGTTATGGAACCTTTAAAATAATAACATACCATTTTCTATTACAGCTTTTTTCTAAGGGACAAATACAATTGACTTCTAAATCCTCAAGTTTGTTTGAACCTCTGACATTATTTTTATGTGGCACCCTATTATTGTTGTAGTAAATTCAGTTGAGTGTCATTCAATTTTCCTATTGTAAGTTGGAGCACTCTGCTGTCAAAGAAACTTGTGATTAAAAAAAAAAAACAGCACAAAAGCACTTCAGGAGAGTTAATCTTTTGAGGAGGGTGAAAGATGAAAAATATAACAGAACCATGGCTCCAATAAATTTCTTTTGCTTGCCCTCCTTTATCATTGATTGGGGAAAAAACACACACACGTACTGCCGGGATTGTGGCAGGAATTGAACTTTGACCTGTAACTGCTGCCAAAACAAAGGGGTGTGGTTCCGCCAAAGATCAGTCATTTACAATCCTCCCTAACAAATGAGATCATTCTTACTGGGCCATTGACACAGCTGTTTTTCACAGGAGCGTGTGAAATCATCACGGTACATGGGTGGAGGAGCTCAAGTGTCAAGTCAGATCTTTAAAGTTTTAGCAGAGCAGCTATGCATGTAGAAATCAATGCAGTTTATGAGTGAGTGCTTGGCTAGCAAGGACGGATAATGCTTACTGTGTGCGTTCAGCAGAGTTCAAATGTTCACGGCTGCTCATAAAAATTAGCTGCTGACCTCCTGGGGCTGACACTCTGCTCATCCAATAGTATGGATTTCACATGAATGCGGAGTCTCTCAGCAGAGTAGAGCTATCCCAATGAAATATTCTCAATCTATTTTGCACGAGGGAAGTCCTGCATTTTCAGGATGGCAAGGATTCAAAATAATGCTCCCCATCTTCAGCCTTAATTTTGGGAAATGTCGAGAGGAAGTTGTCAGCTTGCATATCAATCCCCCATAATGCTGA
The DNA here is from genome assembly GCA_962446985.1 of Xyrichtys novacula. Taxonomy (NCBI): domain Eukaryota; kingdom Metazoa; phylum Chordata; class Actinopteri; order Labriformes; family Labridae; genus Xyrichtys; species Xyrichtys novacula. The sequence continues at coordinate 29,099,181 of OY660866.1, read as the reverse complement.
GCGGCCCATTTTTGTTGTCACTGTGTAGGATCGGGGGCTCTCTTTCAGCAAATGAGGTCTTGCCTGTGGTGACAGCGCAGAGGACAAATGACTTGACTCGGACATTAATGTAGGTGGATCACCCCTCTGTGCTTCCATCTCAGCCCTGGTACTGAAATAGAATGAAAACATCAGCAAGAAAAATGCACTCGCGCTGCCTCCTGTGAATATTTATTTAGTTTTTGAGCTCCTGTTTTTTTTTTTGTGATAAATCATGGCAGATGTCTGAATACTGTTTGAGAGAGAAGCCTGCTGCGTTTTTCTGGCGCCCTGCTCTGGGGCAGAGCTGATATTCTCATTGTCACAAATTAATTTCAGTTAAATGATTCGTAATGCTTTTGATGTTGTTTTTGATTCTTATAGAAAACATGAGGAAATCTTCTACTTCAGGCTCTATAGTAATATTTGTTTGGTTAAGATGTGAATTTGAGGATCTTCTGTCTTCATTCAGAGCTGGTTATACAGCAGGCTAATAGGACTGTTAATGGAAAAATAAACTCATTGGCTATATAGATATATAGATCTAGATCAGGTGTTGTAAGAGCTCTGTGGTCACTTGATTTGTAAAACCACTTCCTTGATTAATTCGTTTTTCCCATATTTCATGATTCCCTGTAAAAGTGTCCAAAAGTGGACAGCATCTAAGAAGAGTGGCTCCACCAACATCAGTCCGCTGAGTCTGTTTCAGCCTCTAGTATCATTTGAATTATGTTGAAACAAAGTTATGTTAAGTCAATAATTATGATGAGCAATTACGTCCTGTAGAAAACAGTAAAATGAAAATGTTGATCTTCAGGATAGGATGTGAAATGAATTGGTGTATTTATGAAGATCATTACATTGGACACCAGTTTGATCATGTTACATGTGATTGGCTGGCTGATACTGCTTTGTGAATGATTCTCACCAGAACTGTCAAGGCAGCTTCCAAAATCCAGTCTGACTTCAGCCAACACCCCCCTGAAAAAGCATGTGTAGGTTTACTGCGGAAAGTCTGAGGGATGTGAAGTACATGGAGGGAAAATAAACTGGAGATCATCCGGCCGACGGTTTGGAGGCTTAGCACATAAGTGCTCTGTGGATGAAATAGATTCACATCCTCCTGAGTGCTGTGCAGCGTGGTAGAATGACTCTCTGAGCGGTGAAATGTAGTCCCTGCTCTACTCCTCCTCAACAGAGCAGCGTGATAGGAATAGACTTGAGTCTTGTGACTAAATTAGGCATCACACACTCAGGAAACAATCACACACACATACCACCACCTGTGGTTTTTAGCAGGGAAAGTAGCAGGGTTCATGAACATTACTGTTGTCTTGTGGAAACATAATCCTAAGGGGAAACGTGGAGGGACGTAACCAAACTCCTTTCCCTATCCCTTTATTATTTTAAGATTTTCTTGCTACAGGATGACTCCCTCCTCCCTCCTCCCTCCACCTCTCATAGTTGTTATTTTTCCCCTCTCCCTCCTCCCTCCTATGCCGTCTGTTGACTTCAAGTCTTTTTGTTACTTCGCTTAGTTGCTCTCCCGGTCTTCCCCTGCGGTCTCTTCTCTTGTTTAGTGCGCCCCATCACCCGTAAAAGAACCACCGTCACCACCCTAATGCCGGGGGAAAATTAGAAAATTAGCCGTGCTTTCTTTGTCGTTTCTTCAGTAAAAGCCCTCAGAAATGTCAGCTCATGCTAACTTGTCATGCATTAGGGAAAGTGCCTTCAGTTTTGTGTTGTCAAGCTCCATGTTAGTGTCTGTGCAGCCTTCATGCAGCTCTCCCTCTCTCATTCCTCTCAGCTCCTTAAGGAAATTAAGCACATGACTCCGCTCATGTATGAGTCATTGTCTTTGCTCCCTCCATCTTTTTTCCTCTTTTTTTCTCTTTCCATGCAGTCCATTTCCTGTTGTATTTCCAGCTCTGGTTCCTCCCCCTAACCTTTCACCATAATATCAATTCCAGATGTGTTTTAACAACACCTCCCCTTCACTCTAAAACTACACACTATCCTTTGAATCTCTTTCAATCTCCTTCTTTTGTAGTTTCGTTTGGATCCTCTTCTTCAGCGTGCTGAGTTTGGAGTTTGGCCCCGCTTTCAAACACAGTTTATGCTTTATTCATGTTATTCAAGCCTCAAAGAGGTGATTCATTATTTAGTGTTTCTACCTCCCAAAGTCAGTTCACTTAGTACATTTTTGGCTCCGAGATGAAACCCCCACAAACTGCACTTCTTGATCCAGAAGATGCTTCCTCCCTCTTTTCTCCTCCTTGAAAGAGCGAGCCTCTGAAATTTGGAAACATTGTGCTCAATTTGGTGAACAGCCGCATGAGGTCTAGAGTTACATGGCTGCAGTATTAATCAAGTAAACTCAAGCTGTGAAGCATGGTGTGTAAAGTGTTCCCCTTGGGGATGGAGCAGATGAGGGACATTGGTTCCACATGAAGGAGAGATGGGGGGAGGACAGAGAGGAGGGAGGAGCAGAGTAGTTTTCTAATCTGGCGATATGAAGCCAAAGAACAGCAAATCTGTTCCCTCCCTTCAAAGCATGTTGTAATTGCTGTGAAAATCTCCCTATTTAATGGAATACATTAGCATAAAAGCTGGGACACAGTTTGTTACTCACTTATTTTCAGCCATAACACTTTATCAGAGAGTGGAGATGTTATTTGTGTTTAATATTTATCTCCAAACAAAAATGAGTTTTCTTATTTCGCTGCCTTGTTTATCTGTAATTAGTCTGCAGATGTATCCCGCATTGCTTTACACAGCCAGAACATTGAAAGCAGTGTGTCAGAGATTTCATCAGGGCTTATGTTGCCGTTTCACTTTCCCGACCTATTTATGGTTTACAAGCCGTGGGTGACATGTACTTCTTTTCAGCCCGAGTCTTCCCATATCTACAAAAGATCTGCTGGATAGGGATGGAAAAAAAAAACAGGGTGAGGTAGAGGGTGGGGTGTGCCACTGCCAGAGGAGTTAATTTGATTAGGAGTCAGAAACACCCAAAGATCTTAAACGTCAAATATCGAGAGATCACAGAGGAGAGTGAATAAGTCATGAGAGAGCGATAAAATTTACATTAAAGCTGCTTGTCATGGCCTTGAGGATTATTGATCATGTATTCAAAAATCTGCTCTCCTCTCTTTCAGAACAATGAACCTTTGACCCTCGGTTACCATGGCTACCCATCTCACAGTCAGGTAAGAACACAAAAAAATAATCATCTCTTCGTGGTATACCTCCTTTTTCCTTGAAGTACGAATGTCCCCTTCAAATGCAGTTCTGGTGTAGCGTGAACGTGGCTGAGTGAAGCTCTCTAAACCACAAGGTGGGGGTGTAGATAATAATTTATCAGTCATGTAGAAGAAGACATGCCTTCATACCCTTCACTCTAAAAAAAAATCATCCTTTGAGTTTGTGAAATAAAATCAGCTTTTCTTCATCTTCATCCTAACCTGACTTGTTTTCTAATTTTCTCATGCTCAATCTGCTTATTCCAGTTTTCTGTCCGTAAAGAAAGACTCACACACACATTTAAAAAAGCAGCTTTGATTAATACGCGTGTGTCATTGAATGTGTGTGTGTGTGTGTGTGTGTGTGTGTGTGTGTGTGTGTGTGTGTGTGTGTGTGTGCAAGGCATCAATCTGTTTACCCTTGTTTGTATTTGTCGTTGATTGTGTTATTAGACTGCTCAGTTTATGTGGTTAATCCTCAGATCATCCTCCCTTCATCCACTCATCCTCTCATGCACTACCCATAATCCCCTCATCCCTTGCTCTCTGTGACGCCCAGCAACCACTGCTTACTTATCTGCACTGTATCTGTCTTAAGCCTTCACTTGTACACCCTTAATTGCCTCGGTCTGTGATATTTTTTCTGCTCGGCTGTGTTTGGTGCTGTTTAGCGGATGTGATAGAAGCCCTGGAAGCCAATTAGCCCGTTTTCATTGCACTGTAAAATGATACAGCTTTGAAGCGTTTCCTTCCTAATGATAATGTTTGAGGAATGAATCATAGAGACTAACGTGTGTGAGAGAGATCTCTGGTTTGGATGTAAAGAAATCAGTTGAGCGGTACTTGAGGGACTCTGAAGTGTGAACTGGCCTCTGACCAGGAGAAAAAAAAAGGCAGAGAGGAAGAAAACAATGCTGGGCAGCAGAGGAGACTCCCACAACACTGAGGTGCTAAACTGTCAGCAGCGGTGTGAGAATGATGTGATCAAAGGCTCCTAAAGGAAGAGCCTGGAGAGCAGCAGAGCTGATGTGTGAAGAAACGGACCGGCCCCTTTACACATAAATCTTCTCTAAAGTCCATATCCCAGGTCTGCATCGAACCAAGAGAGAGTGACGTCTTTTATAATTTGACTCTATAACTTCTTTTCAGCTCTGATGAAATCTTAATATACGTGATCATCCGGTATTATTGGACTCTGACTGAAAAAGCCACGGTTCTCATGGGATATTTGATATTTGGAGGTGATTGTGTGGCAAAGAAAGGATTTTTTTTTAACCATGTGAGTAAGAAGTTTAGGACCACGGTTTGAATGAAGGACACGTCTCCCCTCTCCCCCACAGTTTCTATTTGTTTCTGGGTTTCGAAACAGAATGAACAAACTTTTCTCAGACTAATTAAAAAAATTAAATACTGCTCCTGTTTGCTCTTTATGTCGTAAAGTGGTTTTCATTATATGCCGTCATTTTTCCTTCTGCTGTTTTCTTCTATGCATAACAAACAATGATTATTTGTGTTAAGATGGTTTTGTTATAGTTATAGTTATAGTTAGGGGTCTCCCGATAAAACTTTTTGACTTCCGATACGATACCGATATTGTGTGGCATTCAATATTAACCGATATCGATCCGATATTAGCACAAACTTGTGCATGACAAGTTTTTCAACAAAAAACAATACCGCCACAAAGCCAACATCACTCTTACTCCATGCTACTATGTTAGTACCTTAGTACACACTGTTGTTGTGATCATGTGGGCTCAGCTTGCTAGATCAGGGCTAGATAGAAGTGCCGGAGCGGAGTCTGGAATGGACTGCTTGTATCGGAGTGCTGATATCTGAGATTTTAGATGCAGGCCGATATAATCAGATATTTGTTTTTTTGCCGATATCAGACCGATATCCAATATCAATATCGTATCAGAACACCCCTAGTTACAGTAGTTTTGATATTTTAGCATTTATACTCAGTTAGTGGCTCTCGTTGTTAATAGTTGGGGTAGTTTCATTGTTGCCAGTGGAATCTGTCTTTCCCGTGCAACATTTAAATTGCTAACCCATGCACAAGGGAGTCACAGATGCATGCGTTTATTGGCTGTCATGCTAAGGTTGAGTGCTGCATGAGCTCAGTGAGACCATCATTAAAGACAATGCTAAAGTCATTTTTAAAATAAGGTGTTTATAAACTGCTGTTTTGGGATTAGGGTAGAATAATGTCATATATCTGCAAGGGGAAAGCCGGTAAATTCCCAACTGGTTAGTTGCTTCTTCTTCTTCTTCTTTCTTTTTGTGGTTTTTAGCCGAGCAGGTACCGTGTTTCTCTCTCCTATCACTAAAATAAGAGCTGAAAGACGCTAAAACTCTCTGTACTGAAATGTTGCAGCACATTTATGTAACAAGGTGCTCAAGTCTGAAAGGTGCATGAGAGAGAAAGAGAGGAGAGTGTTCACTTTCTCTCCCAGTGGTGCCAGCAGCCCCAGTTAACTCACCTACATGGAGAAAGAGAGCACAAAAAAGAAAGAGAGAGAGCGAGAGAGAGAGCGAGAGAGAGGAGGGAGGGACTCTGTGACATAAGAGGGAAGCAGAGTGGGAGGGGAAAGTTTGCAGGTGTGACAGTAGAAGAGAGGTAGGAGGGGAGGGAGGCGTCAGGCTATCTGGGTGAGAGAGGAGGAGAACAAGAGGAGGAGGACTGAGAGGAGGAATCAGAGGAGATGAGCAGGCAAGGGCACAGCAGCATAACAGAAGGCTGGGGGTAGAGAGAAGGAGAGATACAGAGAGGAAGGAGCAAGTGGGAGAGGAGAAAAGGAAAAAGTGAGTGGGAGACAGAGAGAGAGGAAAAAAGAAAGGGTGGGGGGGTAGAAAAGAAGGCGAGAGGGAGCAAGCGAGAGAGTGACAGAGACAGAGGCCAGCACGGGGGGGAAGGAGGAGGAGGAGGAAGAAGAGGTGGTTGATCGGGGGAGGGTGAGGTGGGGAGAAGGGTGGGGAAGGGGTTGGCATGGCAGACTGAGCGAGCAGAGCGGGGGCAGAGAGAGGGAGATTTTGAATCTGTGAGACAGACAAGAGAGACAGAGCTGGTGAGGTGACAGAGGCTGGGAGAGAGGGAGAGAGCGAGCGAGGCAGCGTGAGAAGAGGAAAGGAGAGAGAGAGAGAGGAGAGAGAGAGGAGCAGCGACGGCTTGAGTTGTTGCACAGAATATGATGATGGGACTGTACTATCCTTCCGTGTTGTCGGTGAGTATTTATCTTTTCCTATCTTTTCATATCCTCCTCTGTGTACGCTGGGTCTCCTCGCTGAGGATCGGACTCCACTGTACATGAAAACAGGCGTCAGGGCTGGAGCAGCACTGTCATCGAGCATAAAATGTTAATTAACTACGAACAGATGAGGACTCTACTTGACCCCCTTTACTCGAGTGGTCCAGTCAGGGCATTTCAGACTCTCGTTAAGACTCGGCCGTCAGTTTGTTACAAGAGGATGCCAGCAGCGAAAGAACTAGCGTAGAAGGCATAGATGACAGCAAGATAAAGGCTCGGAGATTGTATCGCCACAATTATGCCTGGCTGTGGTGAAACGCACGAGCGGCAGTATATTATTGTACGCTGTTGTTGTTGTGGCATCTGTTCTCCTGCCCAGAGCTAAAAAGCGCACGCAATCTGAACATCAAGAGCCGCAACTGCCAGAAACTCTGCTCTGCCATGTATTATGTATGCTCAGAAGAATCCATGTGAACATACAGTACAGCGTGTAAAGTCTGTAGGGCTGTATGTAACTGTGAAAGTGTGCTGCTTCTGCGGTGAAGTCTTGAGAGATTTCTGAGGCAAAAGAGTGGAAACAGTGAAGGATTAGGGGGAGGAGAGGTAAGTAAGGAAGTCTTTTTTCTTTATTGCCTCTGCAGCTGTCTCTGTACATCGCTCCAGCCTGTGAGCGAAAGGGACAGGTGTCCCCGGAACAGTTGTCTCTGTCTTTTTTTTATTGTCGCTCTCCCTCGCTCTCTCTCTCTCTTTCTCCCTTCTGCATCTTTTCTATTCAGCTAACAACACCTCCTCACTGTAATTTCTGTGTCACACATTTCCCAGACACACGCACACAAACTCAAGCACACAGTGGGCTGCAAAGTTGGTGCATGAAGTGTCACGTTCAAATCATTTCATTTGGTGTGAGTCAGGCTGTGTGTGTGTGTGTGTGTGTGTGTGTGTGTGTGTGTTCCGTCCTGCCTTTGCTTGCGTGTGCTTCTCTTTCAGCTGTACCTTGGATTCCTGCTCTCTTTACTGTTTGACCTCTTTTCTCCCTCCTCTCGCTCTCCCTGGGGCCCTGGCAGCTGTTATCTCAATGTTTTCCTCCAAGAGCCCCTGGAAGAGGGGGATGGGATTTGAAAAAGAGAGAGAATGGGAGCAGGAGAATAGAAAATTGATTTTTAAGGTGACGGGACACCCTCTGGCAGTTGACAGGAAAGCCCGTGGACAGGGAAGCTGAATTCATGCATGGACAGGCAAATTAAAGAAACGGAGAACCACACTGAGATTTGACAATATTGTAGGTCAACTGGAGAGAGCTAGTTTGCTCTGTGACGCAATTTCAGAATGGAGAGCTGACTCTGCAGTTACATTTGTGTGTGTGGGACGCTTTGGAGTTGCCTTATGACAGGAGGAATCATTTTCTGGTGTTCGGTGCTACTGTGTGCTAATATTTTTATCCTCTGCTGCAGGAAAGTTTAAGCAGCATATCAGGTGCAAAAGACTGAAATATTTTCTCAAGCCCCACCTAGGCGTGTGCCCTGAGGCGAGGGAGAGACGCCTACCTGCTGCAAAACTACCCCTCTCACCCACTCGCAGACACACATTACACACAAATACACACATCGCCAGGCTCGCACAAAACTAAAAAAAAAAAAAACTAGCTGTGAGGTTTCACTATCCTCCTCCACCTCCCACCCTTTCCCAAATCTTGTTATTGATTCTTCGCTGGGTTAACAATGTCGGTCGCTTAATGATCCCAATGAGCTGTGTTTCCCTGGCAACTTGCATGACTCATTCATTTTGTGCAGATTGTTAGATGGTGTGAGGCGCGAGGAAACTGTTGACGGGAGAGCCATGTAAGGTAGACACCTTTCACACTATGCCTCTTATAAGAGAGAGAGAGAGAGTTGTGAAATGACCCAAAGCTGCGTTTACAATTATGCCTCTCCAGCAGCTATTTGCATCTCTAATAAGTCACTGCGAGACATCTGCGTGGCCTTTTATTAAAAGAACCTGCCTTTTGAAATAGATAGGGGTAGCCCTTGCTGACTCTGTGCACGGTGCAGTTGACAATGACAACACGGCGCTACAGCTGGCTTGTGTACATTTTTAAAACCACACACTGGACAACTAGACGTGTGTTTGTATTATTGCCTGAGCGCCAAACAAGACTAACTTGTTCATGGTCATACCTAATGTATTTTGGGGGGGAGGCGTGTCCATGTTCGGTAAACACATGCCTGTATGCGAGTTTGTGTGTTCACCTGCACATGTGTTTGTCCTGTGAGCCGTGTGTGTATTTAATGAGGAATAAATGTGGACAATAGTGTCATCATGCCTTTGTGTCGGAGTGTTTATATTTCATAAAAATGCTGCAGGAGCAGGGGACCATTGTCACAGCTAGTTAGGAGATGACAGGGCGAGCTTGTGCGCGTGTTGATATCTCTGCACGCATGCATGATAAAGAGGAGTCTCCCAGATATACGGTGTGAGGAAGTGGAACCGTATGTGAGACCCTACATGGGAAAGGATGGGGTTGTATTGGGAGGGGTTTGTTTGACAAGCAGACACGTTACCCTATAAGGAGATGGAGAAGAGTATGGGAGGAGGTGCCCGGGCATCGCTGGTATCCTGTTGCTATGAAGCAAATGGGCTTGATTGACACATGTGGGGGCGGGACATGTGGAGGGTCCCGTCTGGATTTTATGAAGCGTAAAGAAGCGAAGCAGTCAGCAGAGAGAGTGGGAGGAAAAGGAGAACAGCAGCAAGAGGAGCAGAGGAAAAGCGAGAGGGGGAGGAGGAAGAGTGATGGAGAAGGAAGAGGAGGAGGAGGAGGGGTTGACGTGGGATGGAATAATTTAACAAGAGGGTGTCTCCTGGCTCATCAGTATGCCACAGACATGGCATGAACACTTCTCCAGCTGTTCAGTCAGGGTAACATCAGCACGGAGTCAAAAGCCGAAATTCTGGAGCTCAAACATCTTTTCCAGTCGTTGTGGTTATTTTGCAGGAATGTGAGACGCCGCAACAGCACGAATCACATTTTCCATCAGCAAGTTTGTTGAATTAGGCTGCGGACTAATGGCTCGAGGCCCAATAAAGTAAGATACTGAGATGTCATTATTCATGTGAAATGACCCAGTGTTGCCCTAGTTAGCTCTCAGACATGTTCCTCTCCTCTCCTCCTCCTTGTCCCCTCCTGTAGCGGAGTGAGACTGCTGCAGACAAGTGCATTTTATAACATGCTTCCTCAGACACACTTGCTGCTGCTAACTGACCCGAAAGAAAGCCAGCTACAGCTACTGCTCTGAGTCACTGGCACTGCCTGGCCAACGCATACACTTACACAACCCCTTAATGCCTAACGCCTCAACGCCAAGGGAGCAGAAGCGCATACACACACACACACACGCTGACGCGCACGCATGCACGCTACATGTACACAAACAAAACGTACGCAGACTTGAGTGCTGGCACAAAAACCCGGCTTACAGTTTGTCTACAGGGCAGGCCTTTTGATAAAGCTGACCAAAAAATGCCCCCCAATGTCTCTCCTCTTATGATGCAATCTCTGTGCAGTGAGCAAGAGACCTGAAACTTGCAGGCAGCGGCACACACTATTTTTATGGATAGCAGGCTATCGGGTAGAGAGAACACTGCTGAGATAAAGCTAAAGTAGATCTCCTCTGAAAAGGCCAACCGTGGAACACAAATACAAGGTTGTTTTTGGCTCATATTCCCGTTTCTATTTTGGTCTGGCAGAAGGAGCAGCATCAGCCGGGGTTGTCCGTTCTCCTGCTAGGCTGTGGTCTGTTACTGTGTGCATGAGCCTCAACAATTAAGGGGAGGTTATGACTGATGGCGGTATAGACTCTGGAAGTAGTATTTAACGTCGCAGCCAAGATATCAAAATCTCAAGTACCAAGTGTGTCGTATTAAATCAATCACTATCGTTTTGTCTGAGTTGCATCACAACTTGTCAAGTCCAAGACTGACTCATCTTTGGTTGAGTGAGTTGTGTCATGAGTCATCAATGTTGGGACTCGACTGCGACAACAGTAGAGCATTGATGAACATCTTGAATGCAGAGTGGAAGGGTAGTTTTCCCAACAAAGTTAACTAAAAGTATTTTTTTTTTGGGTTGCCTTTTCTTCTAACGTGCTGTTAGTATTTCTGCAGCAGCTGTTACAGCGGAGCGGCTCAGACTTAGTTTTCCCTCAAGTGTTTTCCTTCTTTCTCTCATTCTTAGGGCTAATGACTCTACAATAGGCAGCTTTCCACCCTGACTCTGAGTGTGGCCTTTTGGATCAGCTGTAAACTCTAAAGCTGTCTTATGAGATCAGAAGCACATTGTAAAAACCGCTTAATTTGAGCAAAACCCATCCTTGAGGCAAAGCAGTGCTTTGAGCTAACCGCTAATGTCACAAGGCTGCCATGCTGATGTGTCGCAGATACAACGTTTACCATCCTGCCATCATAATTAAGCTTGTTGTTTTTGCTAACATTTCATTATTAGGACTTAACAAAAAGACGTGTGGCTGTAAATCAAAGTAAGCAAACATCATGATAATCTATCCTGTGACTGTTAAGATATGTTTCTGATGTATGTACTAGGGCCGGGCAATAAACCGAAAATTTACCGATACTGACGTTTACGACAATAACCAACGTCATCTGCCCATGTCAATATATTCGGTGTCAAAAAAATGAATAAATAAAAGTTGGTTTTGGATGTGTGTAGGTAGGCTATGGTCTCATGTCCCTTTTAAGATGCTGTCCTACTTTGAGGACGTGACTCCACCCCATCCAGTCTGTAACAAAGAAGAAAAGACAGGTGAGGAGATGGAGGACGGTTCAAAAGTTGGAGCGGCTGGAGCGGCAGCTGAAGTAGACAAAGTTAATGTGGGAGTAGTTGTGGAGTAGTTATCGTCCATTTATCATTATCAAGGTGAACTGCTCAATATATCATAATATTGATTTGAGGCCATATCGCCCAGCCCTAGTATGAACCAAACAGTCCACAGAGGAAGCAAAGAAAACCTCCTATGAAGCGTTTCTTGAGAATAACAAATATTTGATATTTAAACTGCTCTTTTTTCCATTTGTACTTTTAGCAGTAATGTTAAAGTGAGGTAAGTTGGCTAGCAACTACAACAAGACTGAGGATGACACTTATGCTGCAAGTGCATTTAGTCTAAAGTTGGCTCTTGAGAACTTCTCAAAAGCTGCCTTGAGAAATGCAATAATGTCTTTTTCTTGCAGTGCCCACTTAAAGGGGTTGGGGTTATGCTGTTAGTGTGGCTGAAGGTATTTAGAAGTGTTACCTCTGAAGTGTAAAATGACTGCAGTCTATCAAACCCTTTGTACTTTCTCTTTTTCATCACCTGACCCAGCCCGACTGATCAGCTTTCCCTTTCTAGTATGACAAGAGCAGGGTTCAGTTTCTTCATCTAGGTTAGCCGGTACCCAGTGACCCTGAATGACTTGCTCCACCCACTATCCTTTTAACCTACGCAGATGAAGTTAGTTTAAGGCCGGGCTGATGCAAGACTGAGCCATCCAGTGTGTCATTAAGCATTTAATGTCTCCTGTGGTCTAGAGTCTGATCTAAACTGAGTAATTTCCTTGTTTTGCTCTCTTTTTCTGTCTCTGAATGTAATATATTCAGGCTGTCTCAGCAGAGGGTTTCAGCTCATGTTCACATTATTACAATCAGTGATGTAACAGTGTGGGTCTCATTTCTTCTCCTCTTAGAGGAAGATGGCTCTTCACATATCAACAATTTTCTATTTTTAAGCATTTGTTCATGAATTAGAGCTGCACATTTACAACTTCTATTAACAGAAATGAAACAGAAAAGGATGGAGGAGTAGTTTTTATATGAATATTCATGTAGACGCTGATATTATATAATCACAAACTCCTGAGTGGCATGAAAAATGTAACAGTCTGTGCAAATATCAAACTCAATACAAGGTATTAAAAAGATTGTGCTGCTGCATGAAGCAGGAAGTCAAGAATGTAAGGGGTGTTATCTCTTGGAGAAATCTTAATGTGGATGCTTGTGGACGAGATTGAAAGAGGTCCATACAGCTGCAGGGTGTAGAGGAGCGGACACAGCTGCTTTTTGAAAAGTTAAACTTGGACTCAGTGGTCAGTAATCTGCGGCTGCACTACTCAAGTGCTGGGCTCTGAAGAAGGAAAACATAGTTTCTGTTTGAATGCCAGGACAGTTGAGAGAGCATTTCTAGGATTTAGGTTTGAGAATAGGCAGGGCAGTTTGTAACCAGGTTTACAGTGTTAGGGATTAATCATAAACATGTATTTACTGTGAGATGTCAGGGGGAGGAGGGAGTGAGATAACAGGCTGGCTGGCTGTCATTACCCTGCTGAGATTACTGCAGTGCTTCAGTCAGAAAAGGTAGAGTTCAAAGGATAAACTACCTCATACCGTTTCTTTTGTTCTGCAGGGAAAACTATGATTAGACTCCATCTGAATACACATACACTTGACATGTTTATTGATGACATATTTGAGCAGCTGTCCAGAGAAGTAAAAAAAGTATTCTTATAAGTAATATATTAGTGGCTGTTGTTTTAATTAATATTGAATCAATTAGGACTGGTCGACTTGTTGGTCGATACGTGCTTAGTCGACCAAAATTCTGATTGACTCGACTCGATTTTTTTCAGCGTCAAATTACAGTCTATGGTTAATTTTATCAGGAGGAACGTACCAAGTGCTAATGGGGGTGTTTCCAGAGCACCCCTGTTTCACAGGTAACACTGTGTCTCAGAATATCCCCCTTGTTTTCACCATTTTGGATTCGCCCAACCCACCGGAGACCGGCTAGAGACAAGAAGATTGAAGAGTGTCCACGTCGATTAACGTCCGGTAGTTTGCAGAGTAATTATTTTTATTTTGAGCGTTTCAACTTTCGTGTGAATTCTCCTCTACCATCCATGTCCTCTACCACCCCGCTGAGCCGCGTCGTCCCCGCCGCAGAAGGGTTCGCCGTCAGAGTCGGACCCCCGATTATTTGGTCGAACATTTCAGGGTTTTAGTCAACCAAGAATGTCTTCGGTTGATTACAGCACTGGAATCAAGTTTGTAGGGGGACACTGTTGGTTGACCTGCACAGAGCCTGCAGGGGACTGTACTTCACACAGGGTTACATTAAAGGGATATTCCGGCGTAATATTAAGTCAAACACACCGTAACACCGAGTTAGATAACCCATCGAGGGGTGAATTTTGCCGACCGTTTGCTTCTCTAGTTATACCAACTTTGGTAACGACCACAGATAGCAATACAGAAAGCCATGCGCTCAACCAAAAAGCCACTCTATAGCCACAAATAATGCTCAGAACGGCACCTATTTTCATCAACAGTACATACAGGGTCCCACCCAGAGTACTAGCCACCAAACATCTTTTTAACTTTGCCTAATTTCTTTAGCAAAGAGACTAAACACAACTCACCTACTCTCTTCCAGCAGCCGCTTGTTTGTAATGGGACCTCTGAGCGGTCCATCGACTGCAGCGGGGTGACGCAGCTCAAGAAAGAAAATTTATGGTCATTACTTTATCATTTCCTTTAAGTAATGATCATCATATTAATCAAGTTGGTATAACTAGAGGAGCAAGCAGTCAGCAACATTCATCTCTCAATGGGGTGTCTGACTCAGTGTTAAAGTGTGTTTGACCCTAACTTAACTTTACTCCAGAATATCCTTTTGAAAGACCTAGTGTGAAAATTAAACAGTATTCAAGCATAAATATAAATTAGTTCCACCTGACAAAATAAATGAAAAAAACTAGTGAAAGTTAGATTATTTGATCTACATGATTTATTCCGGTGACATAATGTGAAATGATGTGAAACCTCTACTTGCAAAAAATTTAAACGATTTGTACTTTGGAAATTTGAAATGAAATGCTTTTCTTTCTAACGTGCGTGTAACACAGGAAAGTAAACTGAAAACAAACAAAACCAATAAGAATATCAAAAAACCACAATCACAATATTCAAGTTAAAAAAAAAGTTTCACTCTATCTACTCTACCGGTGCACAATAAGCACAGTAAGTTGAGCTGCATCTAAGAGTGGTTACTGTTTATGAAACAAAGTTTGCCTCTTTCTGTGTAGTCAACTCAGCTCGGCTGTAGCAGCTCTCATGTCACAATATCGATGTGATCCGTGTCGACCGTGTGCAACCTCTGGTTTGTCACTGAGGCGAGGGGCCAGCTAACGTGTCACAGGTGTGACGCTGAGAAAGGTCAAAAGCTGGGAGACAGATGGTACACACACATTCATACACATACACACACACTTACTTACACACAAACCCTCCCTCCCACACACTTTTAACACTCCCAAAGGGACAGAGATCTATTGTGCAACTCAGATGGGCATCACTGCAGCCTGTTACACACACACATACTCAGACACACACTCACCAAGTCAGTGTATCCAAGCAGACGTCTTGTCAGCATTGAGCCCCTTTAGCGGCTACATCAAATTTAAGTTACTGGGGGAAAAAAAAGATTTAATTTGACTAAAATTAATTATACATTTTGTTTTTGCATTTGCTGCTAAAAGCAACAATCCTCTGAAAGTTAAAAAAAAAAAATCTTTCTGTTATAAAGACGAGAAGAACAAGTGGACGAACAAACACACACGTGAATGAAAATGTAGAAAATGTCTCAGACACAGCAGCCACTTTATGCAGCATGTTTCTGTTAGTTTAATGAACTTGCTGCTGTTGTTAAACTCTGCTTTCAATCAAATTCTTACTCTTATCTTATACATGTATGTAGCACTGGGTAAATAGGATAAATAAACAAGCAGGATGAATATTTAAAATGTTAGAGATCCTCTTTACCTTCATGAGTACTGTCACCAGGTCAAAATACCTTCATGGATTTTCGGCTACTTTACATTATTTAAATTCCCATTCATTCCTTTCACCTGCTAAACAACACACATCTAACAAAAACCAGCACGTGTATAGTCTCAATGTACATGTGATTGTGTTGACGTTCAAGTTTAGCTTATGATAACCTGACTGTAGACTTTTGTATAAATGTAATATGATGCTATCAGTAAACCAAACAAAAAGATTTTTCTCAGTGAGTTGCAGTCTTGGATTGATTGGCTTTTCATTGCTGTCAGAAATAGATCGGATAGAGAGACCCTGTTTGTGGGTTTATCTCGGACAGCTACGGATCAGAGTCAAGCCACACCGCCTCTATCAGTCATCACCTTTTATCGTCGATCCCTCCTTCCCTCTCTCATCCCTGTTGTCTCTCTCCCTCCGCTCTCTAACCATTACCATTTAGGGTATCCATGCCCCACTGCCAACAGCTAGGAATGTGTGTGTGTGTGTGTGCTATTGTCTGTGTTGTGTTTGTGTTTCACTGTGTGTATGTAGGAGCCTGTTCTGTCCTCCTACACACTCTAAATGTTGGTGTAACATTTGGTTATTTTCATGGGGTAATGATGTGCACTAAATACTTAGGCAGGCTTCCTTTTTAACAGTTGGTCTTTGTGTGAGCATTTAGGTGTGTGGGTGTTGTGCGTGTCAAAGGTGATTTGTGTGCAGAGGCGTTTGTGAGTGTGTGTGCAGGCGTTAGACACTCACCATTGTACAACACTCTGAGCATGGAGGCATCTGACCCTCAATAATAGATGTGGCTGCAGTGAATATTTAATGGGCAGGGGGTGTAGATACATGCGCCCATACACACACACACACACGCACAGAGAGATGGAAATATAATATCTATGCTTGTATGACTTTTCGACTGGAGCTCTCAGGAAAATGGTGTCTGTGTGGTTGGGTGATGCTCCCAGTAAAAGATACTGTGGAAGTTCGCCAGCCATCTACTTTATTATTCTCTCCCTTCTTACTCTTCTGCTCTCTTTCTTCCAACAACAGGGCTCTCAGGATAGTGCTGGCGGTCAGGAGGGACTCGTCCCACCACCTTTTTCTGCGTTCCCTCCACCTCCACCACCACCCCCCCAGAACGGCTTGGCCCTGGATTACGGGGGCAGCTTGTACGCAGCGGGGGCCGTCCAGGGCCCTGTGGAAGCTGGTGGAGCGGCGAACAGCGCCGCCAACGCTGCCAACAGCCTCACTGCTCAAGTGAGTGCCAATCTTATCCTCTGTGTTGCAGCCTACATCAGGTCTATGTCTCGAGAGGGCATGAGTGTGGAGGAATGTGTGCTAAGATCGAAATATAGTAAATCTCCTCAGAATAAGCCTCATCACAAAAACATACTGTCCGTACCCGAAAGTCTACTGACTGATGTCAAACACAGAGCTGACCTTTATTTTACTGAAATGATATTCTGTAGAGCTTTTAAATCAAACTGAGTCAAATCTTTCACAATTTTCTATGAGAGGAGATGTGAATCTGGAGTTTTGAATCAGATTTTAAACACTTAGAAGTAGGGATGGGTGATATGGGCTAAAAAATTTATCACAATAAGATTTACCACTCTGGCGAAAACGATAAAAGTCCCAATAAAAAATATTATACTTCCAATCTGTATTTTTTACTTATTCTGTCTTTTACACCAGTTGGAATATTCAAATAAGATACTTAACCACAAGTTTGAGCGGAAGGTTATGGAGAAAACAAATGACATCAAACAAGTCTCAAATGTGAAAACATTTTCAACATTTGTTAAAAACTCTTGTTGGACAGAGTGAACAGCAGCAGATCCACTGTCCAATGTCAGTCATACCTGATTGCGCTAATCTAAGCCCCAATCTTGAAGGAAATCCCTCATGTGGAGCCTCGTTCACTAACAAGCTGCTTAGAAACGTCTTCTTCGTTACCTTCGGCCATGTTTGTTTATTATTCTGCTCTGTCTGGGCTATGGCTGCGAGTCCGTCGCTCTCACTTATGTCATCAACTTGCATTTATCGTATTTATCATGAGATGGCAAATATTTATCATGGAGGATTTTTCTGATGATATATTGTGAACGATAATTTATCACCTATCCCTACTTACAAGTATTTAACAGTATACAGTCCAATGCTCATTATTACTGTTGGAGAGAGATAAGGACTGTCAAAGATGTTAATCTGGAAAAAAAAAGCAAGATTAACAACTTGAACAAAGAATATAGACAGTACAACACCCATTGAGAAAATATCAGTGTCTAAAATAGAGAAACCTTTTTATTTTTTTAAACTTGGACTATAGGTAACCAGTACACTTTTACTCCAGTTAGCTAAATACTGCAGATAAGCAATATCACTGCTCTGATCATGTGCCACATATAATTTTAAAGGTCTCCTCAGTAGGTCATTAAACAGTTTGAGCTTAGTAATACAACTAGAAATACAAATGAAGTTTAAATACTTGAACTCAAACAGGTAGTTTACAGTCTTTGCAGCTTACTCGTCTGAAAGCTCTTTAATGAAGCTGATTTAAAACAGTCACCCAGAGAAACAAAGACTGGACTATATTCACATATTTTTTAAAGGTTTCCTTCATTTATTAGAAAGTTCAAGATCTTTGAGAAGTTGTGGGAGAAATTTGAAATATGATTATTATGCCCCTCTGGGTTGATAATAAGCCAGCAGTGAGAGCAGCTCCAAATCTCAGTGCACCTGGATGTTGTCAGGATTGATATTCACCAGTACATCAGCAAAGCAGTCGATCCTGTTTTACATGTTAATCCTTTATAAGTAATGTTTTTATTATGCTAAATAAGAGGTGTAACTTTTTCTTAATGTGAATCACTCCCTTACTGCACTTTCACAGGTTGCTACTAAATGTTCCAGATTTCCAAACGCAGTCAATGAAACTGACATGACAGAAATTCAAATGAACCCACTGACATTTCAGTTTTGAAAACAGGGACAAAAAAATGTTTCATATTTTCGTGAATATCTTCACCCAAAACCACCTTTTGGGGTTTTTCCATCTTTTTCTATCGATTGTGTCTCCTCTTCTCTTCACTGTCTCTCTGTCTCAGCAGACAGATGGGTCCTCCCAGATTGACGGTCAGTCAGGTGTTGGCTCAGGAGGAGGAGGAGGTGGATCTGTCGGAGATGACTCAGATGGCAAGGGGACCCCGAAACGCCTCCACGTGTCCAACATCCCCTTCCGTTTTCGAGACCCTGACCTTCGGCAAATGTTTGGGGTATGTGGACTGGAATATTACTCTCTTCTTACTCTGCCTTATAACATTACAACAGCCAAGAAATGTTGGTATGACTTAACATTAAGATGTGGAGAATGATGTTTTAAATGATAAATCAAGTCACGTTAGTACTGTGGCCTCAGGTTCCCTTTTTACCCAAAGCTAATATTTCTGTGAAAAGAATCACCTTTTTCTTTTTTTAATATAAACTTAAACTCGAGATGTTTTTCTAACAAAAAGGTTGTTGAAAAGCAGTTGTAAAAATTTGGCCCTGTGCCTTGCTTTTTGTAAGAGAGTAATTCTTGACTGTGGCGCAGAAAAAGAGCAGAGGTGAATTATGGTGTAAGGAAAGACCAGCAGGGCTGGCTCAGTGCCAGTTTATCATGGCTGAACAGTGCTGACACCCTGTGGCCAAATGCAGTACATGATTAGACATGCTTTTCTCAGCCTCTTCATTTTCCTCTTCTTTTTTTCAGCAATTCGGCAAAATCCTCGATGTTGAGATCATTTTCAACGAGAGGGGATCCAAGGTAAGACGTCAGGAACAAAATGGACGTTCAGCAAAATCCAAAAATTAGCTCAGCTTTTCAAGCGATTTCCAACCTCGCCTCACTGCCCCCTCCTTTTTCCTTTTTCCATTTTCCCCTCTCCTCTGCTCACAGGGCTTTGGTTTTGTAACGTTTGAGTCGAGTGCAGATGCAGAGAGGGCCAGGGAGAAGCTTCACGGTACACTGGTGGAAGGACGTAAAATCGAGGTATAACTCACCACCCGTACCCTATTTATTTTTTCAAAGATCTAGTGAGCGTTTTCTCCTCTGTTTCCCCTCCATGTCTTACTATGAGAATGAGTTTGTTCTGGTTGTTTCTGCTTCAGAGGTTTCTGGATGGCTGTATGTGTTTAACTCTAACCCCTCTGGCTTCACTATAGCATGGTGCAGTGGTGCCGCGCACACAGACGTCTCTTTGACAGCACCTCCTGTTGATGTTTATGCCGTCGTTAATGTCGATGTTGTGGGCTGTCCATTGCACCTTGGTCTTACTGCAGTGTGGTTTGCAAAGCATGCTGGGTGGATTGGCTTCACAACAGGCATGGCTGCTGAAAATGTCACTTCGACAAGGTTGCAAACGATATCTGCTTCTATCACAGCATGTAGGAACTTTATTTTTGTTTGTTTTCCTGCACCTTTTCCATAATCACTTCCTCCATGATCCTGATGAGCAGCCATTTTGGGTTTATGGTTGTTTTTATGACCGGAAAGGCAGTTATTTTCTCTCTGAAAAAAAACAAACAGTGCTTGCTTGTGTCCGTCAGAGGTATGTTGCATGAATGGATCATAAGGTCGGGTGTCATCTTGAGATTTTCTTTTAAAAGATGGGAGCCTCTGGGAAGCACTCTTTTATGATTTGGTGTGTAAAGAGTCTGATGCATGTTTAGGGGCATTTTTAAAGGCCAGTTTGTTTATTTGTTTGTTTGTTTTTCTTTTGGAATGAGACTGCAGTAAAGAAGTGTGGTGCCATTTTCAATTCTTCGAGAAATTGATTGTTTAATTTCAGATGTTTGAGATGGATGGTAAAAATAAAAACTGTTTTGTTCACACACACACACACACACACACACACACACACACACACACACCTGCATCCACTACTCTTGGAGAAAAAAAAAAAAAAACCACCAGATCTCATGGAAGTGCATTTTGTTGTCACCTTTTTTTGTGAATTTATCAGCATGAGCTCGGATTTCAGCTGCAAATGGCATCAAGAGATCAAACACACCATGCTTTTGCCATTTGCTCTGACTCTTTGTTTTTGAATCACGCTTTTCTTTTTTAAGTTGTACTTGCGACTAAAGCTCCTCTGCATGGTCTCGAATGTGCTGCACTCTTCTCTGTCCGTGTGTGTGTGTTTAAGTGTGTGAGTATTTGCGTGGGTGTTGAATTAGGAATTAGGAGGGCTGAGAGAGAATGAACTTGTACGTGAATGCAATAGTTAGCTGTCACTCCCTCTCCTCTCCTTTTTTGGTTTCTTTTTCGGTTCTTCTCCATCTCTTTCTTTGTCACCAGGCCAGTCTGTCTGTCTCTCTCTCTCTCTCTCAGTTTGTGTGTCCCCATACGCAACTGCATCTCCGCTGTCCCCCATTTCTCTGTCCATTTCCCTGTCCTGTGATATAGCCAGGTACTCCACAGTTAAGTTTGATTTTTGCGGGATTATTTTTGAGTTATTTGAATAAAATCTGGGAAATAATAACAGCAAGCTTCCTTCCCAAATTCCTGACATTTTATGTTTTCCCATATTTGTTTTCTCTTTAATCAATCTGTGTTTGTAGTGGGTCTTTAGAGGCTGGATTGTTGTAAATGGTTGTAGGTGACTGTTGACACGTGACCTGTGACATCACTTCCTCTCTGCCTCAGGGTGGGGGTTTGCTTGCATTGCCTCGTTTTGTTTGTTTTTTTTTTTTTTTTGTTTTGTTTTGTTTTTTTCTTTTGGTTCATCATTTCTTTCTTACATATATTTTCTCTATTTCCCTGATGATTTTTGTATGTTGTTGTTGTTGTCAGTCTCCACGGTAACTGCTCGCGTGTCCTCACGCCGTTTCCCTGGCAACGGTAAGTTGTGTACACATGGCATCATCTTTGAATGACCCCTCCCCCAACCCCATCTGTCCAAAAAAAAAGAAAAAAAAAAATTTCAAAATAAAATGCACCCAACACCCAAATGAAGGACTCCTTTACTGGAGGGAGCTTGATTGTTTGATTGACAGAACCTGATTGGCTAATCCTGTGATTGATCGGGGAGGTGGTGAATGAAACGATTACGAGATTAGCCAGTGACCGCATGGCATTACAGAGGCCACTTTTATAACTGAATGTACTGCATCTATCTGCAAGTGCAACAACTATAACTACCACTTCTTATGCATTCATTCCAATCACCTCTCTAACTGCATTCAGCATTTAATTCAGAGCTGTATCCTGCATGGTTTACTCTCTCTCTCGTCATCTGTATGACGCCATATAGTACTATGTCATCTCTCTGTGTCATGTGTCAGCCAATAGCTGCATTTCTGCACCTTTAGTGGGACAGCATGCTGAAGCATGAGTGCTCTGTTAGCTTTACTGGAGAGAGGATAATAGTTGTCTGTACATCATGAAGTACTTGATTATCACTCTCTGTATCACTTTGTAGACTGCAGACAGTTGTAGAGGTATGGCTGTTTAGAATTAATATGACTTCAAATTTAAGATTAATATGTCAAAGCTTTTTTCTACCTGAAGCTACTCTGCTAGCATCGAATCCTTTTCAAACAGAGGAAAAACAGCTGTTCAAAAGCCATCCGTAGACCCCCAGCAAAGCAAACTTTTAAAAATCTGGCAGCTTTTTCTTTGTTCTGGTTTCTGTAAAGAGGTGTCCTTGTTTTACTTTTTTGATCAGTTTGGTTCTGGATGGTGTGTGTTGGTTGTTGTGTGCTTCGAGGTCTCTCTGGTGTGCGACACTGATCTGGAATGCCTGGCAGTGTTTCACAACCACGGTTTGATTTGATTTATTTTGAGGAATGATATTTGCATCCCCCATCCTCTCTGTCTTCAGACTTCTGTCACTCTCTTTGTTTATTTATTTTCTCCATTCAGCATTCCTTCATTGTTGCTCACGTACGGTTAGATCCAATATAGGCAAACGGTCAGATGTACTCTGTATGTGTGTGTAGCATCTTGTCGTTTCTGTTTGCTCATTAGAAGATCTGCACATGCGGATGGATTGTTCACTCTCTCTGCCTCTCCTCCTCCTCCTCCTCATGTCTGTGTTTTTCTGTCTCTTCATGTGGACTGGCTCCCCTTCCTGCATCCCTCTATATCTCTGTCTTCTCTCCGTCTTCCCCCTTCCCTCCCCGTCCCCCTTTTTTCTGTATGACGTGTAATTGATTGGGAGGGCTGCCAAACTCTTTTGATTGGTTTCTTGCTGCATCTGATGCTTGCTGATTGGCTAGTTTTGCTCACCTCTGGTGATGTGATGCGCTCTTGATTGGCTGCGTGTAATTTGTGTATGAACTCTTTGATTGATGTTTTTTGCATTGTGTTCTACTGATAAATCTGCCGCTTAATTCACCTTCTTTTCCCCCTTTTTTCAGAGGTAGCAGTGTAATGGTCTTGGATTTCTTTTTGAATGCTTTTGTTCTGAAATATTTTGTTGTTTTCTTTGTTCTGTGTGCCAATGGTTGCATTGTTCTGTGTGCAAACTGCCTGACTACTCACCAGGATCCTTGTTTTCGATGTGTTTCTCCTTCAAAAGAAGTGCATGCATTTTGAATCATTGCTGCTCATCAACAGAATTAACCTCTGTCATAAGTTAAAAAAAAAAAGATATCTTAAATTTAAAGACACCTCAATTTGTCGCACCAAATATTGAACTAAAAAAAAGAAGAAAGATAAACTGAACTGCTTGATTTGGATTTTGAAACATCTGATGACTAGTTAGGACTCATCTCTGAGTAAAACTGGATTGCCTAAGTGTTTAACCGTTTTTTCTGGTGTCCAGGTTAATAACGCCACAGCCAGAGTGATGACGAACAAGAAGATGACCACCCCGTACTCGAACGGAGAGGGCCTCGCTACTCTGCCATATGGTAAATTCAAATTCTGCAAAATGCACCTTATCAAACAACTTGTTTTCAAGGTTAAGATGAGGGTTGTATTGTCATCTCCCCCTGTAGATATACTTTCTTGTCTGTTTTATGCAATGTATAATGAACTCGTATAGATTAAACTAAAAAATTAAAAAAGAAACAAATCTTTTGCCATACTTATGCTGCGTTCGAGTTTCCTCGGAAGTCAGATGTCAGAGCTGAAAATGACGTCACAGTGGAGTTCCAAACGTTTCAGTTACCAAGTCGGAAAAAAGCAAAATCGGAGGTGGAACCAAGATGGCTACATCTATTAACGTTATTTTAGCGCTTGCCTTGTCAGAATATAAGACAAGCGCTAAAATAACTTAAGTAGATGTAGCCATCTTGCTTCAGGCCTCCAATTTTGCTTTTTTTTTTGACTCTGGTTTGACATCATTTTCAGCTCCGACATCTGACTGCCGAGGTAACTCAAACGCAGCATTTTTGTCTCCTGACATCTCTCACCCGACAGGAGTTATTTTCTATTCAACTGACATTTTTGTTTTTTTGTTAGCAGCTAATCAGATCGTACTTTTAAAGCGAACAGTTGCACAAATGATAAGTCTTCAGAGGATCAGAGAGAGGCCATCATATCATTGGCAGAACAATAAAAGTGACAGTGCGGGGTGATAGCTAACAATTTGGAGGGATTTGTAGTGTTAATTTTTGCAACAAGATTTAGAGAAACACATAAGAGGAGAATTTGGGGAATTAAAAAACTCGTAAATTTACTTGAGATATCTTGAATTTCACACTTTAAAAGTGTTTGAAAACTCAGGGGACATACTGAGTTCTAAGATTCTGAATGTGTATTACGGTATTTTAATTTTATTGCCACAATCACCTGTTTCATTATTTTGGGTCATAACAGATAATATGAAGGAAAAGTTCAAGCTTTCTGATTGTTTTAATAATATTTAATGATAATGAACTACCGAAAGACATCCCCCAGCCAGATGAGAAGTCACAAATCTGTATTCTGTAGACGCAGAGGGAAATAGCAGTGAGTGTGTTTAAAACAAAAACAAGTCATAGTAATTTATTTCTGGTAGTTTTCTTTGAAAATGTCGCTAAAATTAATGTTTTTGTCCTTTGTCTCCACTTGTAGCTGGTTGGAAGTTGAGTCCCATGGTTGGAGCCATGTACAGTCCTGAACTCTATACAGGTTTGACGATAATGCTGCTTAGCCTTATACTTTAAAATAATGACTCTCTTAAATCAACTGCTCTTTAATATCAAATATACTCAAGGCTCCTCTTTCCCCTCTTTCTTCTAGTACCGGGATTTCCGTACCCAGCTGCCGCAGCAGCTGCCTCTACTGCCGCCACCTTTCGAGGTGCGCATCTCCGGGGTCGAGCCCGGCCCGTCTACAGTGCAGTCAGGGCAGCTGTGCCACAGCCTGCCATCCCCACCTACCCAGGGTAAACACACACACACACACGCAGTCACACTGATAATCAATAAACTACAGTCCTATAGATGGTAACAGCTACACTTTAGTGCATGTATTCACTTAGTTGAAGGTAAAACATCATAATCGAGCATGTTGTGTGTTTGATATGTTTAAATTGAAATATTGACAGTACTGATTTGCTAAGTGGAAATACCATTTCCTTGTTCCTTGAAATATTAGAGCAAAGTTATTCTCAAATGTGTTAAAATCAAATTAAAGGGCCTAGTTGGCTGCAGTGAAAGTAGTATTTTTATAAAGTTTGTGTATTTCTATACAAAGAGGTGGTATTTTGTCTTGCATGTTGCACGGTGTGTAATAATCTCACCCTTCTTTCTCTTCTCTTTCACAATCTGTTTGGCACCATTTTCTCACATTTCTTTCCCCCCTCATTGTCACTCTTTTTTTTATTATTATTTCCCACAATGCCCACACGGTGGCGCATCACACCCATTTTTTTTTTGTTTGCTTTTGTATCTCCTGTCCACCACCGCTCCTCTGGACTCCCACCTCTTTCTTCCATCCTTCCTTTCTCATCCCTCTCTCTCAGTGTGATGGCCTATCAGGATGGCTTTTACGGTGCGGCTGATCTTTATGTAAGTATAACGTCTGTCTTTCACTGTCTCACTGCTCATCTACGTTTTCCCTCCTCCTGCCTGTGGGTTGACAAGTGTGAAACAGCACAGACCAAACCCATAGAGACGTGTACTTTTGGGTGCTTTGATTCATCACATCTACATAAAACACTTTCACTTAACTCTAAATGTACTTTTTAAAATGTATTTACTTTTAAAAACGCACATTTTACAGCTGTAAAGAAATAAACATATAAAAAGGAAATGAGAACAAACACACACTCGCACATCTCCATCAGATTCATTCACAGGTAGACTCCTCGTGGGTTTGTCTCTGTGTCTTTGTGAGTTAGTTTGTACCAATGTGATTATGAGCATGTGTGTGTCTGTGTGAGCGTGTATGTGTGACCAGGTTGACAATAGCTGTTTCTGTTCTCTCTGTAGACTAGTGTTTCAGGACATTAGTGGCAGATTGCCCCAGGTAGGGTTTACACACTCTGTTTGAGAGCCAGTGTGCATCCTCCTCGTCTCCAATGACTGCGTGCTGCTAGACATTATTGACCATCTGAGATTGAAATGCCTTTTCTGTCTTCTTCTACTAACTCACTGGATTCTGACATGGGTGGAGTTGCGGAAGGGGGAGAAAAATAATTATGTTTAAAACTAAAATATAAATGGGATACCATCTCTATACAATACAAGTGTGTGCAGAAGAAATTGATAAACATGAAAAAGTAAAAGATGCTCTGTTATAGAAAATACCTGCAACACGTTTATTTGTTTGTCTCAGTGTAAATAAAAAGTTTTTTTACATTAGGCATCATTCCTAACTCAGATGTTAATACCCCGCAGTGTTGATTGGTTGTCATATAGATGTAGATATAGATCTCTGTCACACAGTGCTTTTTATTTGGAAACCAGAGGATAAGTCTGAAACTTGCAGAGGTTATGCAAAAAGCAGATGCTAGAATTTTCTTATCGCCCAGATTATTATTATTATTTTTGGTCATTTTTTCAAAATAATCTTTTTCTTAAAATTTGACAAATCATAGACATGACTGAAAACTCATCTTATTAAATCTACACAGGGACGATGAATAAATCATATCTGACTCTGACACCGGAGTCTTCTTCAGCAGACAGAGAGGTGTAGGACAGTTTTATTCAGCACTTCATTCAGACCCCTTCCAGGAATCTCCCTATCTGTTTCACCTGCAGCATGCTAACTGAATCAATGTCGGCATGCAGACAAACTTACAAGGCTGACCCCCCCCTCCCCCTCCCCGTCTCCCTTTTACTCTGTCCCTTCTCTTTTATATCTGTACACATCTTCTTCTTCTTCTCTCTATTCTTATTTTAAAGACAGTATTTTAAAACTGTCCTATTTCTAAATCACTTCAAAGTGTCACCTGGCCCTTCCTCTTCCTCTTCCTCTTATTACTCTCTCTTTAGCTTCTCCTCTCTTCAGGTCTTTCGTCTTTCAGTCGTTCTCGCTCCTTCTCCTCTCTCCCTCTCTAATCCCCCCCCCCCCCCCCATAGCAGCCACTGTGTGGTCCTGAATGCGGGGACTTGGTCGTGACTGATCCTTTAGGGTAGAATGCAGCGGTGTGTGTTTTGTTTTGTTTCGTTGGGTTGTTTGGCCTAATATACTGGACGTTCTCAGTTTGGGAAAGCATGCTTTGTCTCTCAGTGATTGGTCACTGGCCACATGAGCGTGGTGTGTGTGTGTGCGTGTGCTCTTCTTAATCTGACTGGCTGACTATCTTCTTACACCTGTAGATTTTTTTGTGTGTTCATCAGCTGTCCATCCAAACATAAAATAATGACACAATCATCCTGCCACCCCCTCCCCTTTCTTTAACTGTGTTTTTGGGAGGGGAACAGGGGTGGGGCACAGTTATGGGTTTGATCTCTCTCTCTCCCTCCATGTCCAACACTCATTTGACAAAGATAATGCGCTTTAATGTTGTTTACAGTAAAAGATGTCTGCTATGTTGGTCATAGAGGGAGAGACTCCACAGAGCCTGAGCTACATCCTTGTGAATGCCGTACCGCACCAGATTAGCCCAGTTGTGCTGACTGTCTGCTTGTTAATCTTCCGCTCTCTCTCAGCAGTTGTCCTCACAATGTAACCCTTCTAGATTCACTTCTAGTCTGTTAGTGTGCAGAGGAAATAGAGCAAACTCTAAACAAGAATTTATAATTTTGTTTCCGTTTCTTTTCACCTCTCCCTCCATCAAATCTTTCCTCTCTGCTACATCCCCCTCCCTACCCTCCTGCCTCATTACAGGGTGGCTATGCAGCGTATCGTTACGCCCAGCCGACTGCGGTAGCGACTCCTGCAGCAGCAGCAGCCGCAGCAGCAGCATACAGTGACAGGTGAGTGTGCCGTCCAGTTCATCTTCTAACAGGACACTTGCAGAGCGAGGCGACCTGCAATCCTTAAAGGCCCACTCCGATGAAAATCACGTTTTTCTTGTTTTTTATACGTTCATATGGCATTTTTCTGATGCTACAGGACATATCATGAGAAAACTAAATGCAAAATTGGTTTTCTGAGTACTTCTTCATTCAAATCGCTCTGACAGGTTCAGAAACAGTGAGATTTCATACGTAACCACTCCAAGCTCCAACCCCGGAGCACCACTATGCAGGCCCCACTCTGCGTTTAGAGAGGACATAGAGAGGACTATCGCAGAACAAACGCGTGCGTTAACGGATTGCAATGCTCGTAAGAAAGCTAATTATAATATTAGCTTTCATTAAACCCCTAAAGACATCAGTGTCTGAGAGCTGAATAGTTTCTATGTTACCTGCTACTTCTACTACAACGGCAATATTAGGCTGCAAGCTAACCTGAAGACGAGTGTGCAGAGCAGCGCTGTCTCCGCCCACGACTCAGAGGTGAATTGTTAATGATCTACTGGAGCTCTGCAGGAGAAAAGCTCTTGAAAATGACACAGGTAACGCGATTTTTGGTAAAAACTTCACAATCAAAATTTAAAGACCACTGAGAAGACTTAGTAGTAAGTGGTAAAAGTACTAAAAAGTAGTAGTAAAGAAAAAGTACTAAAAAAAAAACAAAAAAACAATCGGAGTGGGACCTTAAGTCTGATTTACAGTGAATTAATGCTTGTGTAAAAACAAAACAGTCTGGGAAAGGTGAGATAAAGGTAAAAGGAGAAGCAAAAGAGACTTAAGCACGATTAATGTAAAATGGCCGAACATGGAGTCTGGGGGTAAACCATGTCACATTGTTTTGTTGTGTAGCGTTGTTTTGAGTGGATATATGTCAGTTTAAACACACACTGTTTTCATTGCTAAATACTGATGAGCCACATTACACTTAAATCCACTTCTACTTAAATCCCTCCTTTTTTTTTTGACAGCTACGGACGAGTGTACACGGCAGACCCTTATCATGCTGCACTCGCTCCGGCCGCCTATGGTGTTGGAGCAATGGTGAGTCCCCAAGGACACTTAGATGATGTGATGTCCCAGATTTGACCATTAGTTAGAGCTGAAGATGAAAAGATGTGAAGATAGGGCGCACTTATCAAATTTCCCCTTGGGGATAAATTAAGTTCTTCTTATCTTAGATTTGAGATTGTGTGACCCAACAAGACAGTAAGAAACATCTAAAGATGATAGATTTGGCAAATGCGAGAACATTTTCAAGGTGCTATTATTAACTTTGCAGTCATTGCTCTCAATATTTACGTCTGTGAAACTTCAGGATTTGAGTAGAGAGGAAAGTCTCTCTTGGTTTCTGAGTTTGTAGTAATAAAACAGATACTACCCGACATGATAGAGGCTCTGAAGATGTTCTTTATCTTTATTTCTGATGTGTTTGAGTCACTAAATCTATGTTTTTGTCGTTCCACAGGCCACGTTGTACAGGGGAGGCTACAGTAGATTTGCCCCTTACTAAAGACACTACATTTCCTAGGAGCTCCTCTCTTCCACTGAATTACTCTGAAAGAGCTCCCTCTGTTGTCGTGGAGGTGGACTGCACCTAGTTTTCGAGTGTGGAGTCGGCCACATCAAAGATATTTCAGATCCCACCCCTGAGCAGTCCCACCTTTTCTTATATACGCTACTACAGAAATAGAGGAATGCTGTGTTAAAGACTGAAAGATTGCCTTTGCGTTAAAAAAAAGGAAAAAAAAAAAAGGCTCAAATGGCCACCTTCCCTATTGCACGGCTGTATTATAGTACCCCTCTTCTTACTCCCTCGGCACTCAGCAGCACAAGACTCAAAATGGGGCCCAGATGTTCTTCCAAAGGCTATGTGGATAACTGGCATTTAAGAGCAAGAGCTGTGTGGCCTGCACACTCTGAAGACAAGAGAGAGGGAAAGAAGCAATCAAAGCCTCCACAAAACGTCAGAGCGGAAAGATGCAGAGCGGTGCATCGTAAGAGCGCCTGAAAACATTTTGAAACAGAGCGATGAGTCACTAAAATGGTTAAAAAACACCCCCAGCTGGATTTTGTTATTCCTCCTTTAAGCGTGGGCGGTTAGTGAAGCGAGAGGAAGCCCATCCGTGGGGTGTACTGAAAGAGGAGACTGAACAAGGTGGCTCGCAGAGATTAAGTGACGGTTCATAACGCTACAGAAATCAAGTGTGAAAGCTAAAGGAGGGAGGTTTATTAGAGCTGTTCCTTACCTCAAGTTTTCTTAGTATGTGGAAATGGTAAACCTTTAAACTTAAAATTGTTATGATATGCAAAGAATTAGTTTAGAGAAAAAAGTTACCAAATTATTATTATTAATATTGTAATTATTCTCATTATTATTCTTACAAGAACATTGTTTTGCTAGATTCAGCAGCCCATGCTGTCATGTAGATCCAACAGAGAACCTCGGGGTTGAAATTGAATCAGAAAAAATGAGCATCTGTACCACAATGAAGTCCAGACTGACACGACTGTAGTCTCACATGTTCCTTCCCATGCACAGGATTTCACTGTGCTCCGTGTAAACACTACAGAAGTTCAACACTACACCTTTAACATTAACCTCTTTATAGATGATTTTTAGCTGTAGACCAAAACTTTAATCTTCCACCTCCAACCCTGAGGTTCAGAAACCTGTTGATCCTTTAACATGGAGATTTATTATTTGGATTTTCTCCTCAGGCTCCATCTTTTTTAGAGCAGCGCCCAACATTGAAAGAGTCTTCCTAAAAACATACCTACGTCGGTGATTGTGTCTGAGATTCTGCCAGTGGCTATTACTGAGCAAAGAGAGAGATTCTGTCCGTGAGTTAATAGAAAATATTTAAATACAAAACACCTTACTATTGTGCATATTTCTATACTGTTGTATTCTATATTTCCAGACCGTGGCTTTTTTGGCTTTTGTTTTTGTTCCAAAGATTTGTAGAAAGCACATCTTTTGCCCTATGTATAAATATATTATCTTTGTTATTGATGTTATCATAATCCTACAGCTGTCTTTACGTACCTTCTTTTTGTACTTCATTTTCCGTTCGTCTTTCCTTTTTTATATCTGAATCCTGTACCAGATCTTTTATTTCCTGCATTTTTCTTGAGCTGATAACATACCTGAGCAGTGACAGACTAAAGGTATGCGTGTAACACTACCAAACTTTGATCCCTTTAGTTAAATCTGCAGTCGAATATGGCCTTATTGGGTTTTGCTTTGGTTTGTTATAGGATCCGTTAGCTTGACATTTGAATATCTTTTAAAACAAACAAAAATCTCTGAGCTTTTCCTGTTTCTTTTGTGTCTATATTTTGCAGGTGACTGAGACATTTGAAATTAATAAACAGGTCACGAGCACTTTGGTCAAACCAACTGTGCCGTGGCCTTATTTCAGTGTATTAACTTTATTTTTTTCTGTTTTTAAAGCAGACCCCAAACATTTCAAAGCTTTGCTGGCGTTGTCACTCCAGGTTTGTTTTAAGATAACAAGTAAGATTTTTGGAAGTGTTATCACGAGACAATAAGATTTAAGATTATATTCCAACATGTAAAACATCATGTCTGTGTGGAGCATGATCATAGTGTGTGTTGAAAAGGGCAGTTACGTGTATTTTTTATGGTTGATTGTTTTTTTTTCTTCAATTATTTTGTTTGTTTTTGCCCAAGAAAAGTTTTCAGAGTTACCGTTGTGTTCTTCATTTCTCTCTCTTGAAAAACATGCAGGTCAATAAGGCTTTTTTTTTTCAGTTAATCATGATTATAATTATTCTTAAATGTGCTGCTGTTGACTTTTCTTATGACATCTTACATTTCTCTTTAAATATCTCAAAGTTACCATGGAATGTGCCCTGGACAAAAAAAAACGGGGAAGAAAAAAGAAGTCTAGCCAAAGATGCTAACTTGTAGTCCCCAGCACGTTCTGGTTGCCAACTTGAGAAAATGCTACACAAAGATGGACTTACAAAGCCACCGAAGGCATGGACAAACCAGCATGAGTGATGCTTGTCGAGTTATAAAAAAAAGAAACAATCTGCATGAATCTTGTGTCTTTTATATTTTGACTCCTTATAGCAGCCGAGCCCAGTTGCGTTGTTCTTTACCACTTCACTCTGGAGAATGACAGGCAGCTAGCAGTTTGACGCTAGCTAACACAACAAAGAGCACAGTGCTGTTTGGCGAGAAGACCTGCGGACAAAATGGGGCTTACACGTGCGGCAGCTCCGTTTTACTGAGGTGGTCTTCTTGCCGCTGTATTATAGTAAACTATGTGGCCATTCTTCATAGTTGCTTTGGTTCGTCAACAACCGGTCCTCCCTCTGTCATGTCTGTACACCCTTTGACTGCCATTATGATTTTTTGTTATTGAATGTCCATATAAAATGTTTTATATAAAATGTTTTGTTGTGATCGAAGCTTTCAGGTTGTTTTCTTTCATCGCATTAATTTACCAAAATAAATGGATGAATTTTTAAGTTCAAGTCATTGTCACAGAAAACAGAACCAGTATGAAAGTATTAAAACCATAAACTGGACAACTTTGTCCCGCCTCCCGCTAGTTTATGGATTTGAAGCCGAAAAGCTCTCTGTATTTCCCTGATTTTTCTCCATTTCCTGAAACCAACATTGCGCAGTAGCGTTGTGCTCAATCCACTACTTGCTCAATAGTGTTATACGCATTCGGTGGGATTTGGTGAGTCGCTGTGATGACGCTCGGCTCAATCAGCTTATCCCTGGGTGAGCTACACAATCTTCGTATACTCATAGGCTGTATTAAGTGTCAATCATAGAAAACATGAACCCCCTAATAACTTTTAAAAATGGAGCTGCACAGAAAAAAGAGGACTTGAGCGCAAACCAGTCTTTCGGTAACTACATGTCAACATCGCAAACATGGGGGAGAAAACTTTATATTCGTCGTCGTTTTCTTCAGCTTCATCCGGGTCCGGGTCGCAGGGGCAGCAGCTTCAGGAGGGAAGCCCAGACGGCCCTCACCCCAGCCACTTCCACCAGCTCCTCTCGGGGGATTTCCAGGTGCTCCTAGGCCAGGCGAGAGATATAATTCCTCCACCAAGTCCTGGGCCAGCCACGAGGTCTTCTCCCAGTGGGACATGTCCGGAACACCTCTCACGGGAGGCGTCCAGAAGGCATCCTAACCAAATGCCCGAGCCACCTCAGCTAACTCCTCTAGACGTGGAGGAGCAGCGGTTCTACTCTGAGGGCCTCCTGAGTGTAATCTGTAAAATTGTAATCTGTGTAATAAATTTCTAAAGTTTGTCTACAGCTCCATAGGTACGGCTGGAGGAGGCGGGGTTTATGACCTATACTGCAGCCCGTCACTAGAGGGTGCTGTTCTCGGAGTGCCGGCAGATGGCGTCCATCCTATATACAGTCTGTGATTAAAACTCAGTGAAGTCTGTGAGGAGGCCTCACATGAAGTCATCTTTAAAGTTCACATGTGAAGTGATCCCATCGGTCTATCGTTCACTCAACTGTAAGTTTTCTTTTAGTCATCAATATATCTGACTCTTTAGAAGATGGTGGCTCACCTCTTTTTGTTGAATGAGCAGCACTGGTGGCATTAGCATGTAATGAGTTTTTTATATCACTTTGTATTTTTACAGCTTTCTGTGACTTTAGAAGTTTGACTTGACCAAAACTTTAGAGCCGCAGGCCAGAGAGTTAAAATCTTTAAGACCTTATGGAGGTCTTCAATCAAGCGACAAACCTTTACTTGTGATGCCATACTGCTACAGGCATGCTAGCAGCTACGTTGGTTTTTGTGATGGGCAACATGCTATTGTAAGCATGCTAACAGGCTTACAGTAAAACCCTTTCTTAATCAAGAAGCTTCAATTGGGATAATGTTTGCGAACTGTGGTGTGCATCCTGCTGACAGGACAGCTATGTGGGATAGGTTAGTGTTTTGAGCAGCATGCTTATGGATTCATGCATGCCAACTCGCTAAGCTAACAGCATAATAAAGATGATTTCATTGATACTCTTGAACATAAATTTCCTTCTGATTTCCAGGAAGTTTAAAATACAGTTTAATAAAGAACACAACATTTCTTCAGGGGAAAATATTTATTGTCACATACTCAACTGGTGCGCCTATTCCTACAGACAGTATGCACATATTTACTTCCAGAGTTCATAAAAATAAAAATATATTTATATATCATAAACATTTGTACATTAAAAAGGAATAGCTCCAAAGAGGGGGAGGGGTATGCAGCGGAAAAGGCAGGAGAGAGGACCGTAGGTTTAGTGGTACCATACTGCTAAACAGCAGCTGAGCCCGCCTCAAACAGAGTCAGGCTTGTTCACTGTCTCTCAGAAATCCACTAACCAAGTGCAAAGTATGGGTAAGGAATGTGAGGATTATTTCTTATGGCATGGAAACCTCAGTGAAGCATATATGTAATAATGATTAACATAGATATATAGAGTAACTTTAAAGTTATCGTAACTTCCTGTTTTGCTCTGTTGTATAGCTGTTTATTGTTATTAGTGCAACCCAAAGCCCGTGTAGGCCTAAAACACCAACAGATATGAGGTCAGGATTTTTCAAGGGTAGAGAATTACAGGATGAAATGGGGAAAGTGGACAAGGGAAAGTCGGTCCTGGGAGGTATATCGGTTGTGTTGAAGTCGTGACGGGGCTTCTAGACAATTCCATATTTTGCCAGGTCGCTGAGCTCCATGTCGCCAAAGGCCTCCCATGGGCAAACCACTGTGATGTCTGTGCCGAGACCCTCCATGCCGGGGATGTCGTCTCCGAATCTAAGAAATAAAAACAGAGGCATAGGTTTGCTTTTGTTGACATTTCATTTGTGGTATCATGTTCAGTTTGAGACATTCAGTGGTGGAGGCTGCCGACTCTTTGCACCATAGATGCAACACAACGATATGAAAACACTCAAGTTCTACAATTAAAATCTTACCCATGTAAAAAAAAAAAGAAAAAAAGGTTACACTTTGGTAGTTCACTTTTTTTTCATTAGGAGAAAAACTGAACTCGTGGTCCTTTTAAAGTCACCACGTACAGTATGTCTAATAAAAATGAAAAGGCTCCTTGAGTGAACACATCTTTAAAAATCTTATCTGCACGTACGCCAACCATCCTGTGGCAGTTCTTCAAATGTACTGATTGTTTAATAATAGAAACAAAACTCTGACCAAATTGCATACAGCGCTCTTAAGTAAAAGCTTTTTTTTTTTTTTTCTTTCCATAGATATAGAAGAGGCAGCAGAAAAGAGTTTATCCAGAGAGGGCGCCAAAATCAACACAAAGAGAAAATGCTCACCCCTTCTGGCCGGGTTTGGGTGCCTTGCTCTTGAAGGTACGAGCAGCCCTCTGCTTGAACTTGGGAGGGGCCTTCTTGTCAGCGGGTGCTGCAACTGCTGCGTCTGCCATTTTTTCAAGCACTGTGGGAAAAAAAAGATCACTTAATTGGATAATCTGTATATGTAAGCCCTGCCCCCTTCCCCACTAAGCCCCTCTGCTCCCTGCTGAGCAGACATAACATCTCCAAGTTAGGTCAATTTATAGCATAAAGCAGAGCCTGTTACACAAACAGCTTTGTCTATTTTTATACCTTGGCTTTAAAGATTACACCTGGACGCAGAGCATCTTGGATCCTGGATATAACCAAATTCCCCCTAATTCCACTGTGAGTCTGTCACTAGCTTGCATATGCTGCTTGTTGTGAACAATAAACCATGAGCGTGAGGACATGTTGACCTGAGAAAGACTTTTGAGATTTGCTTCATGCTGTCCTCATCCTGGCTTAAGTTAAATGTCACAGTAAAAGCCCAGACTCCTCCAGAACGCTCTCTCCTCCTCAACCGTGCAAACAGATACTGTACTTTTGCAAAATCTCAATAAAGCAATTGTAAAAGTTTTACACTCTAATAGAAGTTGGAAAGTTCTGACTACGACACAGATTTAACTGGGCACTGATTTGCCAGAGATAACATCTTTACCTTCTAGAGACAAACTTTACATTGAATGAAATGATTTTTTTTCTTCTTTTTAGGCACTGGAACAAAATTTTGCTGAAGGAACTTTTCATTTTCACTGTTAATTTGAATTTGAACATGCTCAACATGCTCATTAAAAAACAGTTACATCTCTATTAATGTCAAGAAAGAGAGTCAAAAACTCAGATCATTTAACTAAACACATACTTTAAACAGTATGAAGTAAATCTGGGGTGATGGAAATGACTCCTATTCAGTGTAGAAAATGTACAAAGCAAAGTTGCAAACATCACAGATCACTTCATTAACAAGAGTTCAGAAAAAAGCATTCTGAGCTACTTTTTTTGCAACAGCAGTCATCAGTTTCTGTTTCTAAGGTTGAAGGTCCCATACAGCCCAGTATACTGTATGTCTGCAACTTCTGTCTGCACGTTTCCATCCTGACATTACGCCCTAACCTTAATCCTTTCTTTGCTATTGAAAGTTAGCCAGAGCTGGCAGCTGGATAAAGTTCAGAGCTTGCTCTTACCTGAGTTGTTCAGTCAGCTCCTGGTAAATGTCTCTGTAGTCAGCTTGTGTACCTGTTGTCAGTCCTGCCTGTCTTATATACTCCACCCTCAAATCCCCCTGACGTGCTCACCCATATCTTTTGATCTTTTTTTTGCTCCCCCGCCCTCCAATAAGCTGTACTTTGAGATTAGGAGGGGGCTAAAGAAGGGACCCGATGTCATGACATGTGTTGATTTTTTCACACCTTACATAATGTTGCATCTATGGGAGAGCTAAATGGATTGACAGAAGAACACTGGATATAGTATATTTGATGCTGAATATGCTATATCCAATGTGTTTTTTTTTTTCTTTTAGACAGGCGCATTGCAAAAAAAGTATTTTATGATATCTTAATCACATATGACTATTCTCCAACCACACTCAAATGAGTTGAACTTCAAAATGAAAGAACAGATGCTGGAGGGTTCTTTATGATAGGGTGACGGTATTATGATTACCGAAAACCAGGACACTCGGCCTGACGATGAGAAACTCAAATGATACTCAAAGATGCCTCAAATTATCACTACATTTAAAGTCTGCCTTCTCTATATGGGTAGAAAACTATAATGTTGTAATATTACAAAACACTTTCTATAATCAAAGACACAAATTCAGATAGGCTTCTTAGAAGTTACTCAACATGTTTTATTATGACCAGTTTCAAAAATAACAAATTAAACACACATGTTTGAGATTTTTCCTTGTTTGTATTGAATGTTTTATACACTAACAGAATGAAATAAAGTATCAAATCACAAATCAAAATAATGATAGAAATAATGTCTCTTCTCTATTAGAAAAGGAAAAAAAGAAAGAAAGATTTGATTTTTAACAGTGTACAATATTACTTCTGTTAATTTATAACAATCAGTATTAAAATATTTTCAGGCTTAACATAAAACACACCAAACATGAGTAGTGAAGAAAGAGAGAAAGAAAGAAAGAAAGAAAGAAAGAAAGAAAGAAAGAAAGAAAACCTCTGCTATATTAGCAATCCAACTTAAGAATAATTCTCACAAACTTACAAAAACTAACTAACAAAAAATATCTGTATCTTTAGTTTTCTTCTTAAAAAACAAAAAGACCAGGACATTTTCATCACTTTATTAAGAGAAAAGAAGAAAAAAAACAGGATGGCCAGGACAGATTGTAAAAACATGTGGACACGTGTTGGGAAAACAGCCACATTATGACAAGTGAGAGAAAAATCCAAACTCAAGGTTTGCTGTCTTCTTTCATGCAGAGCTTTCTTTGTCTTATCAAAGTTTAAATCTAACAATAAAAATGTGAAATTGCTGAAAAAATACAGGGACTTCTGCAGTCGAGGGCATTCTTCTTGCAGATAAGCGCCATTAAGACAGGTGCTGTAATAAGAATATATCATATGTGATTTTCTCTCAGACACCCTTGCCCTGCTACTGTAATAGATATTATTGCTTATAGATAATATTGTTTGCACGTTGTCCCACAGTGACCTGAGTCCATGCCATGAGGCTGAAGATTAAAGGCTGAATAGGTAAGCGTTCTTTCTTTGCCGCTAAGCAATTCATCACCTGCATGCAGCTCAAGCCATCTATGCTCTTACATCACATGCCCTATCTTTATCCTCATGAGGACAGGGTTGGAACACATGGTTGTGTACAAACAAGCTGAAAGCATTAACCCATCTTTATTTTTTCACTATTAAACATTTGGACGCTCTCCAAGCCTCCTTCGTGTGTCACAGTTTTCAGCTGATCTGAACATTGTCAGGTGTTAATGTGTGTTGCACAGCCAAAAAAATAACAATTCTTCCAACTTTGGTTTTTGCACACAGGATTTTAGCAACAACAACAACCTCTTGATAGGGTTACACACTGACTACGTGACACTGTAAAGGGGAAGATATTAGTGGTGCCTGTCAAACATAATGCCGGTCATGTCATGTCCAACAACTAAAGCGCTCAACCTTCTTTTACAAGATGTACCGACGCAGAAAAAAACGTTTCCCTTTAATAAACCGTGTAGCGAAGTGCTAAAGTGGGCACAGAGGTTTTCGGGTGGAAACAGTTTTTTGAGCATTCATGACTCATTCTGCTCTGTTTTCACATTAATACATATATTCATTATTATTTCTATTGATAAAGTACTAAGAGATACTAAGGTTTTTATGAAAAGTCTGACATGACAAGGAAGCAAACTATAAAAACAGTGTATGCATCATGCTCATCAGGTTTAATACAGTATATGATATTTTAGTAATTATTTGTCTCAAGACACTAACAATGAAGAATCTTGTGTTTAATTTCACTAAAAAACAAAGACCCTTTGTGCACAGTAATGTTCAGGAACACCACTGTTAGCCTTGGAGACGGGTCGGTTTAATGCCTCTACAGAGGAGAACAGTCTACTTGCAGCATGAGTGAGGGGAAAAACTGCACCACCTTAGCTTAAGAGTTTTCAGTAAAATGTCCTCAGTAATGTTGATTTCTCCTCGCTTGATGATCATGAAAAACTTCGGTTGTGTTTCAGGTCTTTGCAGAAGATTTTTATCTGCAAAGCTTAGAAGAAAAGGGAGGATATGATGTTGAAGACTGAGCTGTAGAAGTTCAAAATGTCTCTGTGATGAGTTATTGAACCACTGCAGCTGTATCTGTGGTGTCTTATTAACCCATGACTGTTGGACACTTTGTGTACATGACATGTTAATTTATATCAATCAGTCAGTCAGTCAATCAATGAATGTAAAGGATAAGATCAGCAAAGCGCCAAAATCAACACAACCTTAAAACTTCTCACTAAATGTATGACAATAATAATAATAGAGACATATAAACCAGTCTTTAAAGCAATATTTTCTACACTTATACTCATTTCAACGTAGTAACAGTGGATTGCTACATAAATAATAAAGGAAAAGAAAGAGAGCGGTTAAATGTTGTATGATTATTATAGTTTCTTGATGTTTTGCTTTTATTAGATTGAACAGCTGAAAAGAGAGAAGAAATGGGGGGTGTAGAGTGTGAGGGATAACATCCAATCCAATTCAATCCATTTTATTTATATAACATGATTTAAGCCAACGCAAGGTTTCCAAAGTGCTGCACAGCAAGATAAACATACAATAAATAACACAACAGAAGCACAATAGATCAGGTAAAAATAAAATGAGATAAAACACAGTGAAATCAAATAAAAACAAATACAATAAACAAAATCAATAAAATGAAATAAATGAAATCGACCTCTTACTGGGTGTTAAAAACCAAAGAGATAAGATATAGTAAAATTAAATAAAAACAAACACAATAAATAAAATAAATGAAGTCAACATGCAACAGAAGATCATAGCAAAGAGTTGAACCAGCAGCCCCTGTGACACGACCCTCAACCTCAATACATGGAGAGTGTTGGAAAGCTGTGCCAACCAGCAGTGATTATTACCTATGATATATAAAAGATGTAGAAAGAGCCCTGCTGATTCAAGCTTTTAATCCATTGCCAGTATGTGTGCCCATCAAACGCTAATAATGTTGATTTTTACTAAAGATGGCTCATCTGTGGACACTTGGAAAAGACACCCTATCAACCAAAACACTGCTTCACACTCAGTGATTTCTCATACTCTGTGAGAAACTGTTAAATGTAGCATAACAAAACTGTCAAAATGATAAAAGTTTATTAAAGTATGTGGGAAAAAAAAGAGTCTGTGGATGGATTAGTTCCTGAATATAGCCCATGAGTAACACTTCTACTTTTACATCAACTCTTTGGGCTACAGACATCTAAATAGAGTGTGAGTTTGGATCTGCCAGT
Organism: Xyrichtys novacula; assembly: GCA_962446985.1. Classification (NCBI taxonomy): domain Eukaryota; kingdom Metazoa; phylum Chordata; class Actinopteri; order Labriformes; family Labridae; genus Xyrichtys; species Xyrichtys novacula. Next base: position 29,059,057 of record OY660866.1, on the reverse strand, counting down.
CTCTGATCTCCTCTATTTGTGGCTAATCTGGTACTGAACGGGTAGAGCCGAGTTGGCTCTAGAAAGAGCGACAGAGGGACAGATCTGAAGGGATTAAGAGTTTGCAGGAGTTTAAAAAGGAGTCAGCCTGGGAGAGGAATCCACAACCGAGAAGTACGAGAGACTCATCAAGCAGCACCGGGAAGCACTCTCAACTAAAGGTGAGATGAAACTGCCTTTTTCTCAGCGTCAGAATAGACAGACAGAGTCACATTTTCTTTAGTGTATTTGTCTTAAATGAAGCTGGAATAACACTTAAAACCGCCTCTGAGTGGACTCTGAACAGATTGAAGATGGTCCTACTCGAGGAAATAGCATCAGGTCTTATTTCTCGATGGATTTGGACAAGTGCAAATATTTTTTAGCACCGGTTATGCATTTTTTTTCAATTGCATGTGTATGTCTCTGAAGAGGATGGTTACTTGGAAGTCTAACTTTTTACAACACGACCAAACTTAAAGGGGTGAATAATGGAAACATTTAAAACTGTCAACAGAAAGATGAAAAACAAAGCTAAAACTGAGTGAAAGTTTATGTTACTGTTCTTAGGTAAAAGACAGGGATATACAACCCCAGTTTTACTCTCATATAAAGAAAAAAAATGTGAGTTTAATGTGAGTTTTTTTCCTCTTTCAGTAACAAATAAAAATGGCTGATGTTGCAACTCCCGCCGACAAGAAGGCTCCACCAAAATTCAAGCAGAGGGCCATGCGCACCTTCAAGAGCAAGGCGCCCAAACCAGGCCAGAAGGGGTGAGACAGTCACACACTGACAGTCACAACAAGCCCACAGTCACACCTTGTTTTCTCTGTTTGGTGCTCATCAGATTTTTTTGTTCCCTACTTTCAGTATGGGCGACGACATCCCCGGCATGGAGGGTCTCGGCACAGACATCACAGTGATCTGCCCATGGGAAGCTTTCGGGGACATGGAACTCAGCGATCTGGCGAAATATGGAATAGTTTAAACCTTCTGTCCTTCTTCCCTTCTTCCTTCCTTTCCCTCGCCCATCATCATCCCTCGTGTCCTCCAGCTGAAGACTCAACAGCTGAAAACGTTATTCTTGTATACTGTAGAGAGGAAGCAGCTTTTGACGATCTAGAGGATTGACTTGGAAAAAGACTTCTCCAGCATTCACTCTCCTCTCATGCACTTTATTTACCCTTTCCAACGATTCCCCACTTTGCCCTTTTCTACTTGTCTTACCCTTTCTTTGCCACTGAAACTCTGTTTTCTAATTACTGCCTCATGAAATGAGTGTACTTGTTCTTCCCACAGAGGAGGAAATAAAATCTAAACAACAAAGTATTGATTGATCTGGTTTTTCCTCCTCTTCTTCCACCTCTTCTCCTCAAAGTTGCTGATCCAACATGCACAGATGTCTATTTTTGTGTATTAGCTGAACCAAGTATATATTTTTACAACAAAGTCTATGATTGAATTCTTCTCTTTTGTCAGAAGAGAGAAATGAATCCATTCACTCAATAAATGGTCATATTTTCCATAGAGTATCTGTCCGTGTGTCCTTCTTATCAAACGCTTTATATTTTTCTAAAATGGGTCAAACTTTTCACTCTTAGTCAACCAGAAACACAAAAGGTAAAACCTGATAATATACATGTAAACAGGCTGCACCTTGTTTGGTCTCCTGTGTCCATATCTACATTTATTTCTGGGTTCAAACTCAGCAGGTCAGGGGTCCGTTTCACGTAGGTGGTTCAACAAACTCTGAGTTAAATCCTTAACTCTGAGTTGATCTACTCTGAGTTCGGAAACTCTGAGTTTCCGGTTTCACAACACCTGATTCGAGACGGTTTTAACAACTCCGAGTAGTTTGACCTGGAGTTAAGCACGTGCACGCCAGACATAAACAGCCAGCATCTGTGGAGCGCAGATTCAATGATCAACCAATGGAAACAGGGAGAAGGAGGGGGCAGCAGCAAGCCAACAGCGAATGACAGCACGTTTTTAAAAGAAAGTGCAATACAGCAGCAGCTGCAAAGGAGAGGGAGAGGGCTTGGGAGGAAATCGCTGCTCGCGTCAATGCGTAACTTTAAATCTAGTCTCGTGCAAACACAATGACAGACTGTTGCAGGGAAACTGCTTGAATCATTTTGATCATGTTTTACATTGTCAAGTAAGTATTAAGTGGCAGTTTGATCCCTTAGAAAATGCTCTTTTCACACTCAAAAATGAATTTTACTCTCTTATGATGTTCCGTTAAATGATTAGGAATATTAAACTAACTCTCAGTATGTATATGTACATATATTAAACTAACACACACTACACTCAATATTAGACTTTCACTCAGCAAACAGAAAGAGGGCAGATGCCAGAAAAACGGGTGGTGGCCCAGCAGCCCCACCTTTAGCGGAGGCAGAGGAGCTGCCCCCCCCCCTTAGACGATCGCAACCCCCACCCCGTAGCAGCGATCGTCGGACTGGTGTGTGTGTGTGTGTGTGTGTGTGTGTGTTATGTCTTACATAATAAGAGAGTAAAATTCAGTTTTGAGTGTGAAAAGAGCATTTTTTAAGGGATCAAACTGTCACTTAATACTTAGTTGACAATGTAAAACATGATCGAAATGAGAAAATGCCGATGACTCACCTGAAACTCTGGGTTTACTGAGTTAAACCTGCTCCCGAGCAGGTTAGGTTCACGGAGTCTGTTACTGTGGTAACTGACCGCGAGGTTGAGTTACCTCTCTTTGTGAAACAGGTTAGAGTTACCCCTCTCTCCCTGGTTTAACTAACCCTCCTTTGTGAAACGGAAAACTCAGAGTTTCCCTGATTTCAGGGTTAACAAACTCGGAGTTTCCACTAAACCTGCTACGTGAAACGGACCCCAGATCAGATGTTTGAATATCAACCCATCTGATCTGTTACCAGATCTACCAGTATTGCTGCCGCCTTTTCATAACTCACTGAAATCACTATTATAAATCTGGCTACTAGGCTGGCGGGAGGATATCTTTAGCTGTGGTTGTCATGACAACCAAGGCTGCCTCGTGTCTGTTTTTTGTTTTGTTTTTCAAAGAAAAAAAATGAAGATTTAAGAGAGACTAACAGTCTCACTAATATCTTTACAAACACTGCAATAAGATGTCAGATAAGACACACAATTATATCAAAAAGATTCGTTTTTTAAGGAGCCAAGACTCTTTGTTGTATGAGATAGTCTGCCTGAATGGTGAAGCTTACAAGCTTAAATATGTTTAACTAAATAGCAAATCATCATTGTGATCGTTTAAGGAGGAGAAATTACATTTGCAGATCGTAGCTGAGATAAAAATCGTTTGTGAGTAGCTCAATGACATTAGTGAAAGATGTTTAGGTCTTTCATGCTTGTTGTCAGTCCTTTCAGGTCATACTGAAGTAAAGCCTTTCTCTGAGACACAATAAGAGACAGACTTCAGGTTAGGAGTCAGTAAAGTGTCAACTTGTTTGGTTTAATAGAAATACTTGCAGGTGGCTGGTGCAAAATTAACTGTCATGTCTGTTTTTCCACTTTGTCTGCAGACTTTGAGGAGTCGTGGGCAGCGCATGAAAAGTCACAATGTTGATTTAAACAGTGTGCAACTATTTCACCTAATATGACTTCATCCTAAATCTCTTCAGCTTCAAATCCTGACTCTCTAAAGATTTGTGGCTGTGAGAACGAAAGTGAGATCATTTTGGCTGAAGCATGGATGAGTTTAATCAGCACAGCGCATCCCTGAGTAAATCTGCGGCATGTTTTCTTTGAGATATGCTGAAAAAATATTGACTTTTCCGACTGTGTTTGGCAGATCTACGAAATAATACATATTTGAGTTGCCTGTCTGTCATTCTGACTGCTACCTGCTGCTATGTTTTCCAATCAAACTTGAAGCTCCAGTGAGGAGTGTTTTGCTAGTTATGAAACAGACTAAAATTAAGGTTGAGGGCTCTTTATGACCTGTATCAGCAGCAAAGAGGCGGACAATATCTGTATATAATTTTGAGTGCCTAGAACCAGTGATAGGGGTGCAGGCATTGGCTGAATCGTCTAATATTTACCCTGAATCTAAGAATTTCATGAGGATTAAGTTTTGGTAACACTTTATTTGACACCTCTATAACGCATTATAAATATATGTACAATGCATTATAATCATGTTATAACACTGTATAACTATAGTTATAAACATTCACAAATGATCATAATGCTGTATAACAATAATCATAACACATTTTAAAGCATTCTATCATGACTTTCAAGGACAGGTATTATAATCTGTTATAACTGTTAACAACAGTTGTATTGCATTATATATGTGGGCAGTATCAGTGAGTTGTTAACAGTTATAACACATTATAATACCTGACCTTGTAAGTCATGATAAAATGCTTTATATCATAATTATTGCTATAAAGCATTATGATCATTTATGACTATAGTTATACAGCGCTATAACGTGTTTATAACGCATTATACGTATATTAAATTTCCCTTTCGGGGATTGATAAAGTTCTTCTTATTTATAATGAGTTATTGAGATAGGCGTTAAATAAAGTGTTACCAAGTTTGTTTGTTTTTTGTTAGTTTTTTTGTCAGAGGACACCACTAAGGCTTGTAGAGTACAAAATAAGAAATGACCACTCTGTCCACAGAGGGCGCCAAAACTGACACAAAACAAAAGTTCCTCACAGGAGCTTTAACAACATTCATATTTATTGTATTCTTGTGAGAGCTTCTCAAACATCTATCTTTTAAAAATCTATATTTCTTATCTCTTCATAGTATGTTCTTATTCTGTATTAAAGTTGGTGGGTAAACATCTATAATAACGTCACCTAACTAAAATAATGGCGTAAGTCATTTTTTAATGAAAATGAGTTTTTGGCTTAAATCATCTCTTTATGCTGGCCATCTCTGGATTTAGGTTTTAAGATTTTAGATAAGAGATGATTTCGGCCAAAAACTCAAAAAATGACTTAGGCTATTATTTTAATAGGGTGATGAGAATACCGTTGCATGCTGTCAGCACTGCTTCCCTTGGTTATTGATGGAGTCCTCATTTCTGGTAGAGCATCAACAGTAGTGATGAAGACCTGTAAAACGTGTCATTAGTTTATACAGTATGTTCACCTGTCTGATGACATTGGATGGATTTCTTATTGCAACATGTAGACACTGGGCTTTATGTCTCTGCTTTTTTTTTTTTAATCCTCCATAGTTTTGTTATTTCTCTAATAAATTTTCAACACTCTGACATCAAACACACGCTGTACTTTTCTCCTCTGCTGCATGGCCAAAACCAAGCCAGAGTTGGCTCAGAGGCCTCAGAGTGAGTCTGATCTTCGCTCCGACACAGAGGTGTGACTCCAGACTCTGAGGCTCAACGCGCTGGCAGCTTACTCAGACTGTAAGAGGATTGGGACTTGCCCATATGGGTCAGTGCAGACAGACACAGCCCAGGAGAGTTGTGTGAGAGTTTTATTAGCAAAGATTATCCAGCTAACCCTGACCATGACATCTATTTATGGAAAGTACATGCATATGTTCACAGTGCTTTGAAAATAACCTAATTTTTTCTCACAGCACATAAATTAATATTGTACAGTCTTCAAGAGCCAACAGCAGCGTCAAGTTTTTTCATGTCTTGTAGAATAACTTTTACCTATGCTCGAAACTCAGGACAAAACAGGACACATTGGGTCTCATTTTTAAATGTGAGCAGAATAAAATTGTATAAACTGTTTGCAGAATAAATCTCACATTTATCAGTATTTGAGTGGCTCTGATATGTTTGTGGGTATGGACAAAACTTCTATCTCTACATCTGAAAAGTTTTTTTCTCCTCTTTCTCTCTGCGTCCATGCTTGGAAGCACATGTCCCTCCTCCTTAGATGGTGGTCATTGGCTAATCATGGGTAATAATTTACGTTTAATTTGAATTCATGAATGTACTCATGTGACTACAATAAAATCCTAGTTTTCTGCTATTTAAGAATCTATTTTTTAAAGCTAAGGACTTTATGTGCAAATCTTCTCATAGATTTACTTGCAATTCAAGAATGAGACCCAGTATTGGAAAGAGAGATTTTACATTTCAAACACAAACATGAAATTTGGGTTTTGTTTTTTACAGTGTTGTTTAAAAGCCTTCATGTAAAGTAGTCCTTTTAATTATTTTTAAATGTGTTCAATATTTGCTCGTGTTTTTCTTAAATGTCTAAATTGGCAAGTAGAGAGTCGTCAGCTCTGTGAGCACAAACTGAGCAGCATTGCAGGAGGATTAATACCACATGATGTGAGACCTTTACGCTCTAATGCTGTGTCAAAGCCTATAAGGGTTAAAGGTTGTGTAACTGGTAAAGACTGACAAACAGTGACATCCTTAATCTGGCTGCAATCTGAATACCAGTAATCCATGCAGCTCTTGTATACCTGGATTACATCACTGATCCCACCTTTAAATGCACAGAAACTCTTAGCGACCTGTTGAGATTGAGCATACTGACTGTACCAGGCTGGTTTTACATTGAAGATTCAAGCTGCACGGAAACCTATTTCACATGTACCAAAACTGCAAATTGAAGATCTTAATAATGTCAGAGATACATAAACAACTTTAAGGTTAAAACTGAAGTTATGTTTGTAGGTTAAAAAACTGAAATTTACTCATGTAAGAAACCCTTAGAATTACTCATATAATTTCATTTGAATATCGTATTTATAATTAAATTTCAATGAATATGCAAAGATCAGCCCACAGGTCACAAAAGCTCAGCTGCAGCTGCTTAAATGTGCAGTTTGCCAGCTTCTCTCATCAGATGATCATGTGACCTTCCCAGCTATTTTTCATCAGTAACCAATGAAGGAGTGATGGCAGATTGAAGACTCATGGCTTGTAACAAATCTCAAAAGACCTTCTGTAATTTCATAAAATCATCTTCAGTGATAATGCAGAAAAAAAAAAAATCTTTGTATACAAATTTAATCAGCTGATTACCACCAAATGTTTCTCTTCACAGTCACTGAGCTTGGTGTCACTGGATCTGCCTCACAGTGGTTACTGCCCTACCTCACAGGGTGATCTTTACAAGCACTTTGCAAGGGAGAAGTGTCTGAACTGCAGTGAATTGCATTGCATCGATCTATTAGAGGGATATTCTGGCGTAAAATTAAGTCAAACACACCGTAACACCAAGTTAGAAACCCCCTCGAAAGATGAATGTTGCCGACCGCTTGCTTCTCTAGTTATACCAACTGTAGTAACGACCACGCGATAGCAATACACAGCGGTCTACATCTCTATGTGCAAACCTCAACAAAAATGCCACTCTAGAGCCACAAATAATGCTCAGAACAGCACCTAAATTCATCAAGAGTACCTATAGGGTCACAGCCGTAGTACTAGCCATCAAACATCTTTTTAACTTTGCCTGATTTCTGATTGGACTGATTACATTTCCATGGAGTAATAATCATAAATGTTCTTCCTTGAGCTGCGAAACTCCGCTGCACACGGTGATCAACTCATCAGGGCTCCCCCCACAAACAATCTCATCTCATCTCTTGGGGGGTGTCAAACTCAGTGTTACAGTGTATTTGACCTAACTTAATTTTACTCCGGAATTTCCCTTTAAGTTACCTTGATGATGTCTTAAAAAAAGTTGTATTGTCTTTGTTTATGGTTGGCAGAAAATTAATAAATAACCTGGTACAGAACATTATGTCTCCAGCAGCATTTCCAGACTTGTCTGCTTTTGACATTATTCTGACAAAAAGATCAAGTGTCGCCACAATCCCTCAAGTATAAAAACATCAATAAGCTTCTGTAGCAGCTCTGCTGTTTGAGTTTCTGCCACTGTGTTTGAAATTGTCACTTTCGCCTTTTGTTTATTTGCAGCACCAACTACATGAGTGTGTGGGCCTCTAATTTGAACCCAAACTGAATCGTCTGCAAGCCTGTCGAACGCGTCACACTCATCCACAAGTAGTCAGAAATGTCCTATGACAACACTTGTTTTTTTTTCTGTCTGTGTTTGTTCTTCCTCCCACTTCCTCTCTTTAGTCTGCTTTTTGTCAGGAAGGCTATAAACACCAACTTTACAGAGAAACCTATTTGTCTGTGATGTTATAACTCAAAGATGTTAAAGTGCTGTTTGTAGCCAGACAGAGGAAGTCTGAAAGATACAAAAAGTCTGAAAAGGAAACTATTTAAAACCTGAACTAAAGTCACCAATAGTTTCAACATGTTTAATGGCATTGCCAGTCTAATGCTGGTTGTTTTGGAGTCAACTTTGGAGTCAAAATGTTCTTAAAAACAGTGTGAGGAAATGAGTAAAATGACTTTTTTGGTGTCTTAATTTGCAGCCCTTTTTAACCTTCTGATACCAACAGCACTAGTGAAATTTCTATAGTAAGTTTAACCGCCTGTTACCATTGCTGCTGGGCAGGTGTCCGACAGCGCATCACCAAAACGGTTTTACTGTGAAACATTTTCCATGGCAAAGATTGACAGCAAGTGTGTAATCTGTTTAACTTTTACAAGACAGTGGGATGTTTTTATCATGAGTAGATATTTTAAATTCCGAGAAAAAGGGATAAGAGGCCCCACTTTGTCCCCAGGATATCCAAGATCATCACACAAATAAAGGTTCTTGGAGTAGCTTTAAAAAGTACCGTTCTGGATGAGGAGTAAAACACAATATGAAGTATTTTTAATCGAGACACAGATTTCTCTGAAAACAAGGATCTAGAAGAAGTCCTCACATAAAATATATGTCATTGGGCCGCTGCTGGCCTTGCAGTCTAGGCAAGGCGTGCGCCCCATATATGGAGGTTTTGCCTGAAGCAGGCAGCCGGGTTTGATTCCAGCCTGTGGCTCCTTTCATGCTACTCCACACTCTCTGTCCCCATTTCCTTGCTCTGTCCATGACCCTCTAAAAAAACAGCTAAATAAAACCACCCGAAAAACTCCACAAACATATATCATGTAATAATACCTTCTCACAATCTCTCTGAACACTTGTTTTTTTTTTATAACTCACCATAAATAGACTTTTTGAATACGAACAAGCACTCAACTTCTTAAAAAAATCCTTGAAATGTTTTTTTTTTTTAATCCAACTCTCAAAAAACATAGTCACCCGTCCCCCTGTCTGCTTTTCCTCTGTCCTTTTACTTACACACTAATCAGTGTAACTTCTTCATCAGTGCTTTGTGTGCACAAACTGTTCAGTGGGCTGTTATTTGGAGCTTTCAAAATTCTGAGAGTTCAGCGAGAACAAGTGTTGATAAGAAGGTTTGTGTTTCACCTGAGGAGAGCAGCCTGCACTTACACACCTGTGTTTGCGTGTTCAACAGAAGTCATAAGTCTATGACGCTGAGTCCTGCCCTAGTTTGCAGCATTAGTGTTTCTCTGAAGGAGTTAAGCTCCATGAGAACAAACATCATACAAACAAGTCCTTAAGATAACATGACGCTCGTCTCAGCTTACAGACGAATTAGCTTGTTTTTGATTTTGTTTCTAATTTGCGCGCCCGTGACCTTACAGATGGCTACATTTATGACCCAGAGTATTTGTTCGTTATTGCTTGAAATAGTCTGCTCGAGTTTGACTATAGAAACACTCAAAATATCCAGTGTTTTTAGTTTGACTTACACATGAAAAGTTTCTGGATTTTATTGATGCGTAGGGGTCGGTTCAATGGGTTTGACCTAAAAACTCTCACTGCTTTCTTTGCCTTATGGAGGTCATTTAAGTGCATCAAGCAGATTTTTATGCTCTGTGGTCAACCAAGCTGTTTGTTTGTTTGTCTGGAATTCAGCTCTTGTTTTTCAGATTTAAAAAAAATCATACAGATCTGCCATGAACTATTCTTTCACTTTATTTTTATAACCATATATAATGTTGCTTTTCAGCGGCTTTTTGTGCCAACACTGAGATCTTTGACATTTCTGTGGTGGTTGGTGTGGCTTTGTATCTTTCTAGAAAGATCTATGTGGAAATCATTGAAGTATTTTTTTTTTCTTCAAACAGTTATATTAGAGTTCAATTTAGTTTGAATTTGTTTACTTCCTTAAGGAGATTGTATTTTGATCTAATGAAACAGAAATAAAGAACATTTTCTAGGTTTGAAAATGATTTTGTATTGTGATGTGCATTTAACAGTTTTATGGATTACATTAACTGGTCATGTTTTAGAAACCAACTTCATGCCATCATGTGACTTTAAGGATTTGTGATCACTTTAGATTCTTGAAGTAACTGATCAGATCAAAACTTGTCCCCCTTTAACTCTGAATAACTTTGGTACTACCTCAAATCTGTAATTTAACAATTAAAAAGAAATGAATTATAAGAAGTGTCTTAACACTTTTCAGTGGATATCTGGTAGGTTTGAGTAGTCATCCAGAAGGGGAAATAATACTAATGACAGATAGTAAAGAGGGAACATATACCATAGTCTGTGTCTTCAAATAGCCGTCTCTGAGCAGCGACTTCTCTGGGTGTGAATGAAGGGATGGATTATGTGGAAATTGTGTCCCTCCTGTGGTGAAAGTCCTAAAATGCAGCCTGAATAATCTTGTCTCTACATGTGTCAGGGGAGACTCTTTCCAGATAAAACTTGAGGATTAATCAGGTGTGAGCAGAGCTTCCCACCCACAGCAGATGTATGTTACTCATCCCAGATTGAGCGGGACGAAAAAAGATAAAAGATGTGGGATGTTTCTCTCCAGATCAGGAGGGCCATGTCATCATTATTCCTCTTAACCTTAGATGCCATGCTCTGCACTCACAAGTCCACTTCTGCATGGTGATACGTCGTCCAAAGTCCCAGCACCCCCTCCCACCCACCGACCCACCCAACAAGAACACCTGCCCGCTTCCCATGAAGCCTCCAATCACATCTCAAAGAAACTGCAGCAGCCACAGTTGGCTGCCATTTGGCAATCGGTCAGAGATCGAGCAGAGGTGACGCGACTTTTTGTAGGGAGTCAAACAGCTCAGTCTTCCTCGATTTAATTTCTCTCTTGTCTTCCTGTCAGTCAGTTGAATTGAAACATGCTGATCATCCTAGTTTTCTCCTTCCTGGTGTCCACTGTCATTGCCACAGATAAAGGTAAAGTCGTTTGCTTGGTGTCCTTGTCATATATTTGAGTACAGTGTGGATTATGACCTTTTGCTTTCATTCAAAGTGTTGCAGCTGTTTTTAGACATAATTCTAGCACATGGTGGTAAGACTAACATGAACTCCAGCGCAGATCTGGTTGTTGATTTGTGGTTGATATTTTGAGGCCTTGAATTTTGCGCTTTGGCAAGTACCATTTTGACACAATTCAACGACAGTTTTAAGTTTTACCCCAAGTTTATGGAGATGGAATCACTGACTCTGGGGTCACCTTGAGTAAATCTCAGATTACTCTTATTTGCGAAATATTTAATCAATTTCCGACAAAATTCCCTTAAAAGAGAGACTGATTATTTATTTCTTTTTTGAAGAATAATCTTTCTCCGGTTGTCTCTGTGGCACTTTTTCAGTTTCGAGTCTCATTTTATTTTCGATTAGCTTGAGACGAGAATTACTTGTCTTTCATGACAAATTGTGAAAACTTTGTCAAGAACATATGTCCTCTTTAACCTGGATAGGTCTTCTTTTTGGGGGGCTGTCCAGCCTGTTCGGCCTTGTACAGCTTTGTCCAGGAGGAGTTTATTAAATCCATGAAATGTCCGGGTTTTTGTATGGAAGTTTTGAGTTTGTGTCGTGTGGGCTCACTGCGTTAGAGACACGTAAAAAACACTCGATCAGACCGGAAATACTCTCAAAATTAACTATGTGCGACTCTGTGATTCCGCCCCCGCGTAGTTTTGTCCTCTTTTTGGGGTTCCAGAATATGGTCACCCTGACTTACCTTTTAATGAGTTGCTGTCATGATGATAGTGTTTTGATTATTCCTAAAGTTTGGTGAGAGTACTTATATTGATTATCAGCCTTGGCGTTACCATGTGTTAGCATGCTATCACAGCAGACCAGGATCCTTCTTTCGCCTTCATTTTCTGTATGTTACAGTCAGCACTGTAAGGACAGCAGCATGCCAAGTCAGCATCTCGCCAACAGCTTTGGGTTTCTCAGTTTCTTATTTTGTTTCCTTACATTTTCAGACAGTGCCCTTCCCAGACTAAATGACACCAAAGCTACGAAGGCCTTCATCGACTCTGCAGAGGTGGTGGTCATCGGATTCCTCGAGGTTAGTGTAAAGAAGTCTTAACCACAGGCTCAAATGAGCTTTCAGACATCATTCAAAACAAACCCGCAGGAGCTGCTTTATGACTTAGTTTACAACCGTAACACGCGTACGGCAAACCAGACATGATCAAACAAATTAGCTTAAAGTCAGACACCAAAAAGAGAGGGCTCCCGAAATAGATCTTTTGTTTGCGCCGTGTTAGTGAAGCTGCGGTCACAAATAGAGTTCGATGGAAGAATGTATTTCCGCTGGCCACACCTTTGGCAGTGCAGGCCTGTGAGGACAGAGGGTGGCTGGCTGTCCCAAGGAAGATGGAGGGGTTTTTTTTAGAGGAAATACATATCTAAAGACATGTGGGATTTGGCTTTATCGGCCTGCATTGTGAACAAGTGCAAAAAGACAGTTCATGAGAGGAGAGCAGGGAAGAGAGGCAGAGAGCACATGAGGATAACTCAGAGCTGGATGAAGATGCTGAAGGCAAGGAGAGACCAAAATATTGTCTCTGTGACTCACTGGAAATGATCACATATTACAGGCTGCAAAATAATAAAATACAGAGCCAGAGCTCATGCAATACCGTCTCAGAAATAGTCGTGATTCACCTTCCTTTGAGTCATCCCCAGCTCTCTGCGTTTATGTAACATTACACTCCTGTTTTTCTCCTCCCCTCTGCGTCCATACCTCTGCCCTGCAGTGTGTCTTTTTATGCCAGACATATCATACATGGCTTCATGGTTTCACCCATGGCTTAAACATGTAATTTCAGGCTCTCTGGGGAAAGTTCAGAGTTAAAACATAAGAAATTAACTGAATACTGGAAAATGTTGAAATGGTGCGTTGATGTCTAGGTCATATATTTTAACTTTAAGATCTCGGTGCGCCTCTGTAATTTGTTGTATAAAATAGAAAAACCTTGGGTTAAAAAATTCAATAAAGCACAATTATTCTTCTAGAAGCTGTAAAAGGCGTATGAAAAACTAAATGTTAAAATATTTTGAAATGAATAATCCCGCAACAGCTCTGTCCTCCAGTACATCACAGGGTAATTCCTGTGTTTCCCTGCTGATGCAGCTTGTATAAGCAAAACAACAAAAGTAATATTTTTTAGAAAGAGGCAGAACATGTCATCAAACGTTGTTTCCTGACAATAATGAAAAAAGGTGAGAAGTGGATAAAATCTTCCTCTATAACTCCCGGTCCCTCTGGTCTATCAGGGAGAAGAGAGTCACGGTTTCAAGGAGCTCGTCGCAGCTGCAAAGCGAGTTGACTCAGTCCCTGTTGCCATTTGCACAGTGAAGGAGGTGTGGGCCGACTACAGCCTCTCTTCAGACGCCATTACCATTTTCAGAAAGGTATTCTTCACTTTTGCACTTACGTATGTGAGTCATATTTTCAGATTTGATAGATATTGTCATTTGTGTGAGATGGTGTTAATGTGTACTTTGTGACTCAGGCTGATGAAGCCCAGGAAAATCTTGTCCTTGCCGAGGCCAAAAATTTAGACGCTGATGGTCTTGTGAACTTCATCACCATCAATGAAGTCCGATACGTCACAGAATATAATCAAGTGGTAGGTCCAACTTTTGTGTTTCCTTCTTTACAAAAATGTACATTTTTCAAAAGCAACTGCGGGTACCTATCATGTTTGGCATCCCTTCTTTGAACATGACAGCCCGGTACACGTGGATTATAATGATCAGTCGCAGAAATCTGCTGTTTTCTGTCTCCTCAGACTGCAGTGGGCTTGTTCAACTCAAAGGTGAAGTCACATCTCCTGCTCTTTGCCAACAGAGGTACAAAAGAATTCAGTGAGCTCAAGAAGAAACTGCAAACTCTTGCACCCGAATTCACAGGAAAGGTAATCACCAAAAATTACCAAGAGATATTTACACTTACGAGGTAAATTTATCGTATCTACAGTATAAGTAGCTTGATGAGATCCAAAAACTCCATTTCAGTTCTTGTTTGTGGTCATTAATGGAGCTGTGAAGTCCAACTCTCGATCTTTGAGCTACTTCGGTCTCAAGTCTCAGGGCCTCCCACGAGTTGGTATCTATGACGGAGACTCTGACATGAAATGGCTCCTTCCTGAGGGAGAGATCTCTCCTGAACGAGTGCAAGAATTCTGTCAGTCCTTCCTACGAGGGGAACTAAAGGTGAGCAGAAATGACAGTTTTCCTGAACGAAGTCAAAGAGGATTATGACCAATAGTCACTCACACCTTTCCTCTCTAAGATTGAACTCTTTTTGTCCATCTTGAAGAGTCTGTATGGTTTAAAAAGAGGTGAACTTGATGAAGGTAAAGGTTTAGAGTGTTTCATTTTTTTTTGCTTTATTATTCTAATAACTTTTTTGTGCTTTCCAGGATGTGAAGCAGGCTGGTGCAGAACCTAAAACGGAGCTGTAAGAACAACAAATGTAAATGATAAAATATCTATTCAATAAAACAATAACGGAAAAGGAATTTTGTGTGCGTCATTCTTGCTCTGTCATATTTAGTATTCAGTGGAATAACTGAGTAACAAATGATAATCATCATTTACTGAAAATCACTTGGTGTGAATGCTTGCAGGATTATATCTGTTTCTTTTAGCGAATGAGTATGAGAAAGGAGAAGCGTGGCCTTGGAGTTGTGACTGATTCTTTTCCACTGAAGCCATGCAACTAATTGAATGCTACAATTTCACTCACAGGTTGTTTCCCCAACAAAGTGACATTGAACTGATAGGCAGGAACCTGATGATGAACTGAGCTCTCTTTGTTCTCCCAGTACAGACCACAGCTGCAACCCTTACCATATTTAGACACTGTGATCAAATATGATCAAATATCTATTCAATAAAACAATAACGAAAAAAGGAATTTTGTGTGCGTCAATCTTGCCCTGACATATTTAATATTCAACAAAGGAAACTATGCAAAGAGCATATTTGAATGTGAGTGTCTGTCTGAGCAAATGTCCTTATAGGGTCTGTTATGTTTTCTAGGTTCAACCGTGTGTGAGCCTGTCTGCGGCCTGGTGAACCGCAGGTCACTGCCCGCAAGTCATAGGGATCTGGCGAAGTTTGTTAGTCTGTCCACTGAAGTTATTGTCACAACCACAACACACCAACCTCAGAGAGACTGACAGAGAGCCGACTGGGAAGTCAAAAAGCAGTGTTTTCCCATGTGATTCATCCTGAGGGAAACAGTGGAAAATGAAGTGAAAAATATCCTTCGTGCAGGACAATCCCCTGCCTCATTAAAGTGAAAACAGAGAAAAAAATGATCAAGTTTAAAATATTTAACTCCTTTAATCAAACTCTAATAGACAACTGAGGGTCCTCAACAATGAAAGTTTTATATTTTCATATTAAATTATTTATATTAAAGAAAGAAGAAGAAAATAGAGGGACTGTAGACATCAAGAATGAAAAAGTTTGGGCTTGTCCCAAAAGCACTCTCTGAAGAAGCGAGAGGGGAATTTCAAAGCCCAGACTGGGACTGGTATAATTAGTAGTGTTGTGTAGTGGATACATCCGGCGGAACTAGGAAAGCCTGGCAGGTGGACGTTTCTCAGAGACCAGACAGAAATATAAAGTATGGCTGCCATCCATCCAGTCAGTCTTACATAAAGTACCAACAGGGGTCACTGAGTGGTAGTGGGACTGCAGCATGTTTCATTAAAATACTGTCAAAAGACCAATCTAACTGACACTTTGTCTCATGAGAGCTGATCTAATTAACTCAAAACTTCTGAGTCTTTATATCGATCGTATCACAAATGTGGAATAAAACACATTTTAATTCCCTCTTTATTATCAAGTAAACTGTATTAAAGGATTAACTGATATGAAAGGTTTATGTAGGTTTAAGTTAATACAAAAAATTGCAGCTTAGAGAACAGGGCTGAATACACAACAAAGATGAGATACTTTATGTTCAAACTAATAAACATCATTGTTTTTTGCAAATATTCACTCATTTACTTTTTTTGAATTTGATGTCTGCAGGACATTCCAAAAAAGTTGCAACAGGGTCAACAAAAGACTGAAAATTGAGAATTCCTCCCAAAACACCTGTTTGGATCATACCTCAAGTGAGCGAGTTCATTGGAAACAGGTAAGTGTCATGATGGCAAGGAGCATTAAGAAAGGCTCAGTTATTTAAAAGCAAGGATGGGAGCAGGTTCACCACTTTGGCAACTTCTGTGTGAGCAAATAGTCAGACAGCATAACAACAAACATGTTGTTCCTTTGGTTAAGGTTTTGATGTAAGTTTTTATTTTCATATTGTGGTACATCTTTATTCAGTGGAGGATGTGAACACTCCTCCACACACTAAGAGGGAAACATGCTTTTCTTTTATGGGTTGTCTCTTCTGAAGCATTTGATCATTTCAAATGCTACCATTTCATCCTCTGTTCAAACAAAACCAAAATACAGCCTGTGTTCTCCAAAACACCAGAAAATCCTGGCAACCTCACTGTCCTGCTGATCCAAATTGGCCACTAACTCAGTTCTGACTGTCCTGCAGAAACCAAATAAACCTTTATTGAGATGAAGACTCTGCGTACAAGGAATTTCTCATGCACAAGCAATAAAACTACTGTGAGGTTCAGTTTTGAACAACTGTTCATTTAACGTACCTTCTATGACCATCAACCTTCTATGAATTTAATCCAAAACCTAACCCTAACCCTAGCCAAACCCTAACCCTAACCCTAGCCCTAACCCTAACCCTACCCCTAGCCAAACCCTAACCCTAACACTAGCATCAACCCTAAGGCCTTGATTAGCCTACCCCAAACTGCCAAGTCAACAGACAAAAGCGGGGGCTATCACTGTATCTCTTACCCACACCTAACCCTACCCCTAGCCAAACCCTAACCCTAACACTAGTATAAACCCTAACCCTAACCCTAGCCAAACCCTAACCCTAATCCAAACCCTAACCCTAACCCTAGCCCTAACCCTAACACTAACCCTACCCCTAGCCAGACCCTAACCCTAACACTAGCATCAACCCTAACCCTAACCCTAGCCAAACCCTAACCCTAACCCTAGCCTCAACCCTAACCCTAACCCTAGCCAAACCCTAACCCTAGCCCTAACCCTAACCCTAACCCTGGCCCTAACCCTAGCATATACCCTAACCCTAACCCGAACCCCTAACCCGAACCCTAACCCTAACCCTAACCTGGGTTCTAACCCTAACCCTAACCATAGCCCTAACCCTAACCTGGGCTCTAAACCTAACCCTAACCCTAGCCCTAACCCTAACCTGGGCTCTAACCCTAACCCTAACCCTAACCCTAGCCCTAACCCTAACCCTAACCCTAGATTGGGCTGTAACCCTAACCCTAACCCTAACCCTAGGTCTAACCCTAACCCTAACCATAGAGGGTCAATAAATAAATTAATAAATAAATAAATACAAAAAGACATTACATCATATATTACATGGTAAATTATCTACAAGGGTTTTAAAGGGTTAAAAGAGTAAGTAGAAAAAGGGTTTATAAATTAGTTAATAAATAAGTAAATTCATTGTATTTTTCTCTGGGACAGTATAAAAGGCAGAACCCAGTAGGGAAAGTTCATTTTCACCCTGACAGAGACTAAGTAAAGACCTATTTCATTTCAATTCATTGTGTGTGCCTTGGCCTGAGGAAGACCAACATAGGTCGAAACGTAGCATCAGAGGCACACAAGAAGAAGGCTAAAAAGGGTTCATGGTTTAAAACAAATTAAAAAATCTCGAAAAAAACATTAAAAAGTCTAAAAAAAGCAAAAAAATTTAAAAAAATAATAAAAAAATACAAAAATATTAAAAACATTAAAAACCAGTTGATATTTTGAAAACTTTTATATTTAGGGTGTTAATCAATATTTCTTTTCAAGAAAGAAGTTTAAAACAAAGTAAAATCAACAATTTATTTTAAGAAAGGGTTAAAAACATTTTATTTCAAAAAGGAAGTTTAAAAAACAGAGTAAAATCAACAATTTATTTTAAGAAAAGGGTTAAAAACAGTTTATTAAAAACACAATTTTGTTTTAGAAAGCCTTTATTTTATTTTGTGGGAATAATCAAAATTTAAGTTCAAATAAGAAAACAATTAATAATTAAAAACAAATTAAAACTACAAACCTGATGGCCACTCAACGATTGAGTGGCCTTGACGGCTGGACGGAAGTCCGCTATGGCTGTAACGGCCGGAGCTTCCGCCAGCCATTCCGGGACCGGGGGAACGTGTCCGGTCGAGGGAAGGCCCGTGCATTCCCCGCTCCCTATGGGAGACGGGATTCATTCCCCAAACCTAACCCTAACCCTTTTGTGCCCATAGCCTGAAGAAGACCCACAGCGGTCGAAATGTCGCGACTGGGCACTCTTTATCACACCTTTTCTTTATTTCTTTGTCTTCATAGACATTTTATTCAGTTTGCTTTCTTTAATTTCATTTTATTTCATTTTTATTTCACAAAAAAACAAAAAAGCATAAAAAAATAAGAACAATTCATTTATTTTGTTATACTGTTTTAGTTTTAAATACCTTTATTTCAATAAATAAATAAATTAGATAGGTAGATAGACCAATAAATAAATAAATAGTTTAGTCAATACACCACATTAATAAATAGTAATAAATAATTGAAAAGATTAGAAACAGTCATGACTTACGAGCAAGAACAATGGACTGAAGTGCGATACGGGAGAAGGCGTGGTCGACGCCCGTACCACACTAATCAGCAGTACCAAACGGGGTCGTGGGGGACGGGGAACAGGGGGATGGACCGTGCACCTCCTGTCTCCTATTCTAGGAGACAGTCCCCCTATTCCCGTAATCCTAACCCTAACCTCTAACCCTAACCCTAACCTAACCCTTTTTGTGCCCATATCCTGAAGAAGACCCACAGCGGTCGAAACGTCGCGACGGGGCACTTTTTTCACACCTTATTCTTCAATTCTTCATTTTGATTTTGAGTTTGGCTTGTTGTTATGAACAGTGTTTGTTTTGGCGAGTTTGAAGGTTTTTGAGCATGTGTAATGGCATGATGTGTTGAATTAGTAATCCCTTGTGTTAAGCTGTGGTTTTAGTGTTCTTTTGATGAGTTTGGCTTGTTGTCATGAGCATTGTTTGTTTTGACGAGATTGAAGGTTTTTGAGCATGTGTAATGGCATGTTTGTGCTAAGCATTTGTTTTAGTGTTCTTTTGATGAGTTTGGCTTCTTGTTATGAACATTGTTCGTTTTGGCGAGTTTGAAGGTCTTTGAGTATGTGTAATGGCATGAATGTGTTGAATTAGTAATCCCTTGTGTTAAGCTGTTGTTTTCGTGTTCTTTTGATGAGTTTGGCTTGTTGTTATGAACATTGTTCGTTTTGGTGAGCTTGAAGGCTTTTGAGCATGTGTAATGGCATGAATGCGTGAAGCTGTGGTTTTAGTGTTCTTTTGATGAGTTTGGCTTGTTGTCATGAGCATTGTTTGTTTTGGCGAGGTTTGAAGGTTTTTGAGCATGTGTAATGGCATGAATGTGTGAAGCTGTTGTTTTAGTGTTCTTATGATGAGTTTGGCTTGTTATGAACAGTGTTTGTTTTGGCGAGTTTGAAGGTTTTTGAGCATGTTTAATGGCATGTTTGTGTTAAGCTGTTGTTTTAGTGTTCTTTTGATGAGTTTGGCTTGTTGTTATGAACATTGTTTGTTTTTGCGAGTTTGAACGTTTTTGAGCATGTGTAATGGCATGAATGCGTGAAGCTGTGGTTTTAGTGTTCTTTTGATAAGTTTGGCTTGTTGTTATGAAAAGTGTTTGTTTTGGCGAGTTTGAACGTTTTTGAGCATGTGTAATGGCATGAATGCGTTAAGCTGTTGTTTTAGTGTTCTTTTGATGAGTTTGGCTTGTTGTTATGAACATTGTTCATTTTGGCGAGTTTGAACGTTTTTGAGCATGTGTAATGGCATGAATGTGTTAAGCTGTTGTTTTAGTGTTCTTTTGATGAGTTTGGCTTGTTGTTATGAAAAGTGTTTGTTTTGGCGAGTTTGAACGTTTTTGAGCATGTGTAATGGCATGAATGCGTTAAGCTGTTGTTTTAGTGTTCTTTTGATGAGTTTGGCTTGTTGTTATGAAAAGTGTTTGTTTTGGCGAGTTTGAACGTTTTTGAGCATGTGTAATGGCATGAATGCGTTAAGCTGTTGTTTTAGTGTTCTTTTGATGAGTTTGGCTTGTTGTTATGAACATTGTTCGTTTTGGCCAGTCAGAAGGTTTTTGAGCATGTGTAATGGCATGAATGTGTTGCATTAGTTATCCCTTGTGTTAAGCTGTTGTTTTAGTGTTCTTTTGATGAGTTTGGCTTGTTGTTATGAAAAGTGTTTGTTTTGGCGAGTTTGAACGTTTTTGAGCATGTTTGATGGCATGAATGCGTTAAGCTGTTGTGCTAGTGTTCTTTTGATGAGTTTGGCTTGTTGTTATGAACATTGTTCGTTTTGGCCAGTTTGAAGGTTTTTTAGCATGTGTAATGGCATGAATGTGTTGAATTAGTTATCCTTTGTGTTAAGCCGTTGTTTTAGTGTTCTTTTGATGAGTTTGGCTTGTTTTTATGAAAAGTGTTTGTTTTGGCAAGTTTGAACGTTTTTGAGCATGTGTAATGGCATGAATGTGTTAAGCTGTTGTTTTAGTGTTCTTTTGATGAGTTTGGCTTGTTGTTATGAACATTGTTCGTTTTGGCCAGTTTGAAGGTTTTTTAGCATATGTAATGGCATGAATGTGTTGAATTAGTAATCCCTTGTGTTAAGCCGTTGTTTTAGTGTTCTTTTGATGAGTTTGGCTTGTTCTTATGAAAAGTGTTTGTTTTTGGTAGTTTGAACGTTTTTGAGCATGTGTAATGGCATAAATGCGTTAAGCTGTTGTTTTAGTGTTCTTTTGATGAGTTTGGCTTGTTGTTATGAAAAGTGTTTGTTTTGGCGAGTTTGAACGTTTTTGAGTATGTGTAATGGCATGAATGCGTGAAGCTGTTGTTTTAGTGTTCTTTTGATGAGTTTGGCTTGTTGTTATGAACATTGTTCGTTTTGGCCAGTTTGAAGATTTTTGAGCATGTGTAATGGCATGAATGTGTTGAATTAGTAATCCCTTGTGTTAAGCTGTTTTTTTAGTGTTCTTTTGATGAGTTTGGCTTTTTGTTATGAACATTGTTTGTTTTTGCGAGTTTGAACGTTTTTGAGCATGTGTAATGGCATGAATGCGTTAAGCTGTTGTTTTAGTGTTCTTTTGATGAGTTTGGCTTGTTGTTATGAACATTGTTTGTTTTTGCGAGTTTGAACGTTTTTTAGCATGTGTAATGGCATGAATGCGTTAAGCTGTTGTTTTAGTGTTCTTTTGATGAGTTTGGCTTGTTGTTATGAACATTGTTCGTTTTGGCCAGTTTGAAGGTTTTTGAGCATGTGTAATGGCATGAATGTGTTAAGCTGTTGTTTTAGTGTTCTTTTGATGAGTTTGGCTTGTTGTTATGAAAAGTGGTTGTTTTGGCGAGTTTGAACGTTTTTGAGCATGTGTAATGGCATGAATGGTTTAAGCTGTTGTTTTAGTGTTCTTTTGATGAGTTTGGCTTGTTGTTATGAAAAGTGTTTGTTTTGGCGAGTTTGAACGTTTTTGAGCATGTGTAATGGCATGAATGCGTTAAGCTGTTGTTTTAGTGTTCTTTTGATGAGTTTTACTTGTTGTTATGAACATTGTTCGTTTTGGCCAGTTTGAAGGTTTTTGAACATGTGTAATGGCATGAATGTGTTGAATTAGTAATCCCTTGTGTTAAGCTGTTGTTTTTAGTGTTCTTTTGATGAGTTTGGCTTGTTGTTATGAAAAGTGTTTGTTATTGCGAGTTTGAACGTTTTTGAGCATGTGTAATGGCATGAATGCGTTAAGCTGTTGTTTTAGTGTTCTTTTGATGAGTTTGGCTTGTTGTTATGAACATTGTTCGTTTTGGCCAGTTTGAAGGTTTTTGAGCATGTTAATGGCATGAATGTGTTGAATTAGTAATCCATTGTGTTAAGATGTTGTTTTAGTGTACTTTTGATGAGTTTGGCTTGTTGTTATGAACATTGTTCGTTTTGGCCAGTTTGAACGTTTTTGAGCATGTGTAATGGCATGAATACGTTAAGCTGTTGTTTTAGTGTTCTTTTGATGAGTTTGGCTTGTTGTCATGAAAAGTGTTTGTTTTGGCGAGTTTGAACGTTTTTGAGCATGTGTAATGGCATGAATGCGTTAAGCTGTTGTTTTAGTGTTCTTTTGATGAGTTTGGCTTGTTGTTATGAAAAGTGTTTGTTTTGGCAGTTTGAAGGTTTTTAGCATGTGTAATGGCATAATGTGTTGAATTAGTAATCCCTTGTGTTAAGCTGTTGTTTTAGTGTTCTTTTGATGAGTTTGGCTTGTTGTTATGACATTGTTTGTTTTGGCGAGTTTGAAGGTTTTTGAGCATGTGTAATGGCATGAATGCGTTAAGCTGTTGTTTTAGTGTTCTTTTGATGAGTTTGGCTTGTTGTTATGAACATTGTTCGTTTTGGCGAGTTTGAAGGTTTTTGAGATGTGTAATGGCATGAATGTGTTGAATTAGTAATCCCTTGTGTTAAGCTGTTGTTTTAGTGTTCTTTTGATGAGTTTGGCTTGTTGTTATGAACATTGTTCGTTTTGGCGAGTTTGAAGGTTTTTGAGCATGTGTAATGGCATGAATGCGTTAAGCTGTTGTTTTAGTGTTCTTTTGATGAGTTTGGCTTGTTGTTATGAACATTGTTTGTTTTGGCGAGTTTGAAGGTTTTTGAGCATGTGTAATGGCATGAATGTGTGTTAAGCTGTTGTTTTAGTGTTCTTATGATGAGTTTGGCTTGTTATGAACAGTGTTTGTTTTGGCGAGTTTGAAGGTTTTTGAGCATGTTTAATGGCATGTTTGTGTTAAGCTGTTGTTTTATTGTTCTTTTGATGAGTTTGGCTTGTTGTTATGAACATTGTTTGTTTTTGCGAGTTTGAACGTTTTTGAGCATGTGTAATGGCATGAATGCGTGAAGCTGTGGTTTTAGTGTTCTTTTGATAAGTTTGGCTTGTTGTTATGAAAAGTGTTTGTTTTGGCGAGTTTGAACGTTTTTGAGCATGTGTAATGGCATGAATGCGTTAAGCTGTTGTTTTAGTGTTCTTTTGATGAGTTTGGCTTGTTGTTATGAACATTGTTCGTTTTGGCGAGTTTGAACGTTTTTGAGCATGTGTAATGGCATGAATGTGTTAAGCTGTTGTTTTAGTGTTCTTTTGATGAGTTTGGCTTGTTGTTATGAAAAGTGTTTGTTTTGGCGAGTTTGAACGTTTTTGAGCATGTTTGATGGCATGAATGCGTTAAGCTGTTGTGCTAGTGTTCTTTTGATGAGTTTGGCTTGTTGTTATGAACATTGTTCGTTTTGGCCAGTTTGAAGGTTTTTTAGCATGTGTAATGGCATGAATGTGTTGAATTAGTTATCCTTTGTGTTAAGCCGTTGTTTTAGTGTTCTTTTGATGAGTTTGGCTTGTTTTTATGAAAAGTGTTTGTTTTGGAGAGTTTGAACGTTTTTGAGCATGTGTAATGGCATGAATGTGTTAAGCTGTTGTTTTAGTGTTCTTTTGATGAGTTTGGCTTGTTGTTATGAACATTGTTCGTTTTGGCCAGTTTGAAGGTTTTTTAGCATATGTAATGGCATGAATGTGTTGAATTAGTAATCCCTTGTGTTAAGCCGTTGTTTTAGTGTTCTTTTGATGAGTTTGGCTTGTTCTTATGAAAACTGTTTGTTTTTGGTAGTTTGAACGTTTTTGAGCATGTGTAATGGCATGAATGTGTTGAATTAGTAATCCCTTGTGTTAAGCTGTTGTTTTTAGTGTTCTTTTGATGAGTTTGGCTTGTTGTTATGAAAAGTGTTTGTTATTGCGAGTTTGAACGTTTTTGAGCATGTGTATTGGCATGAATGCGTTAAGCTGTTGTTTTAGTGTTCTTTTGATGAGTTTGTCTTGTTGTTATGAACATTGTTCGTTTTGGCCAGTTTGAAGGTTTTTGAGCATGTGTAATGGCATGAATGTGTTGAATTAGTAATCCCTTGTGTTAAGCTGTTGTTTTAGTGTTCTTTTGATGAGTTTGGCTTGTTGTTATGAAAAGTGTTTGTTTTGGCGAGTTTGAAGGTTTTTGAGCATGTTAAATGGCATGTATGCGTTAAGCTTTTGTTTTAGTGTTCTTTTGATGAGTTTGGCTTGTTGTTATGAAAAGTGTTTGTTTTGGCGAGTTTGAACGTTTTTGAGCATGTGTAATGGCATGAATGCGTTAAGCTGTTGTTTTAGTTTTCTTTCGATGAGTTTGGCTTTTTGTTATGAAAAGTGTTTGTTTTGGCGAGTTTGAACGTTTTTGAGCATATGTAATGGCATGAATGCGTTAAGCTGTTGTTTTAGTGTTCTTTTGATGAGTTTTACTTTTTGTTATGAACATTGTTCGTTTTGGCCAGTTTGAACGTGTTTTAGCATGTGTAATGGCATGAATGTGTTGAATTAGTAATCCCTTGTGTTAAGCTGTTGTTTTAGAGTTCTCTTGATGAGTTTGGCTTGTTGTTATGAAAAGTGTTTGTTTTGGCGAGTTTGAACGTTTTTGAGCATGTGTAATTGCACGAATTCGTTAAGCTGTTGTTTTAGTGTTCTTATGATGAGTTTGGCTTGTTGTTATGAACATTGTTCGTTTTGGCCAGTTTGAAGGTTTTTAGCATGTGTAATTGCATGAATGTGTTGAATTAGTAATCCCTTGTGTTAAGCTGTTGTTTTAGAGTTCTCTTGATGAGTTTGGCTTGTTGTTATGAAAAGTGTTTGTTTTGGCGAGTTTGAATGTTTTTGAGCATGTTTAATGGCATGAATGCGTTAAGCTGTTGTTTTAGTGTTCTTTTGATGAGTTTGGCTTGTTGTTATGAAAAGTGTTTGTTTCGGCGAGTTTGAACGTTTTTGAGCATGTGTAATGGCATGAATGCGTTAAGCTGTGGTTTTAGTGTTCTTTTGATGAGTTTGGCTTGTTATTATGAAAAGTGTTTGTTTTGGCGAGTTTGAACGTTTTTGAGCATGTGTAATGGCATGAATGCGTTAAGCTGTTGTTTTAGTATTCTTATGATGAGTTTGGCTTGTTGTTATGAACATTGTTCGTTTTGGCCAGTTTGAAGGTTTTTGAGCATGTGTAATGGCATGAATGTGTTAAGCTGTGGTTTTAGTGTTCTTTTGATGAGTTTGGCTTGTTGTTATGAAAAGTGGTTGTTTTGGCGAGTTTGAACGTTTTTGAGCATGTGTAATGGCATGAATGCGTTAAGCTGTTGTTTTAGTGTTCTTTTGATGAGTTTGGCTTGTTGTTATGAAAAGTG
Organism: Xyrichtys novacula; assembly: GCA_962446985.1. Lineage (NCBI taxonomy): Eukaryota > Metazoa > Chordata > Actinopteri > Labriformes > Labridae > Xyrichtys > Xyrichtys novacula. The sequence goes on along the minus strand of OY660866.1, from coordinate 29,033,430 downwards.
TTTGTTTTGGCGATTTTGAACGTTTTTGAGCATGTGTAATGGCATGAATGTGTTGAATTAGAAATCCCTTGTGTTAAGCTGTTGTTTTAGTGTTCTTTTGATGAGTTTGGCTTGTTGTTATGAACAGTGTTTGTTTTGGCGAGTTTGAACGTTTTTGAGCATGTGTAGTGGCACGAATTCGTTAAGCTGTTGTTTTAGTGTTCTTATGATGAGTTTAGCTTGTTGTTATGAACATTGTTCGTTTTGGCCAGTTTGAAGGTTTTTAGCATGTGTAATGGCATGAATGCGTTAAGCTGCTGTTTTAGTGTTCTTATGGTGAGTTTGGCTTGTTGTTATGAACATTGTTCGTTTTGGCCAGTTTGAAGGTTTTTGAGCATATGTAATGGCATGAATGTGTTGAATTAGTAATCCCTTGTGTTAAGCTGTTGTTTTTAGTGTTCTTTTGATGAGTTTGGCTTGTTGTTATGAAAAGTGTTTGTTTTTGCGAGTTTGAACGTTTTTGAGCATGTGTAATGGCATGAATTCGTTAATCTGTTGTTCTAGTGTTCTTATGATGAGTTTGGCTTGTTGTTATGAACATTGTTCGTTTTGGCCAGTTTGAAGGTTTTTGAGCATGTGTAATGGAATGAAAGTGTTGAATTAGTAATCCCTTGTGTTAAGCTGTTGTTTTGGTGTTCTTTTGATGAGTTTGGCTTGTTGTTATGAAAAGTGTTTGTTTTGGCGAGTTTGAACGTTTTTGAGCATGTGTAATGGCACTAATGCATTAAGCTGTTGTTTTAGTGTTCTTATGATGAGGTTGGCTTGTTGTTATGAACATTGTTCGTTTTGGCCAGTTTGAAGGTTTTTTAGCATGTGTAACTGCAGGAATGTGTTGAATTAGTAATCCCTTGTGTTAAGCTGTTGTTTTAGTGTTCTTTTGATGAGTTTGGCTTGTTGTTATGAAAAGTGTTTGTTTTGGCGAGTTTGAACGTTTGTGAGCATGTGTAATGGCATGAATGCGTTAAGCTGTTGTTTTAGTGTTCTTTTGATGAGTTTGGCTTGTTGTTATGAAGAGTGGTTGTTTTGGCGAGTTTGAACGTTTTTGAGCATGTGTAATGGCATGAATGCGTTAAGCTGTTGTTTTAGTGTTCTTTTGATGAGTTTGGCTTGTTGTTATGAAAAGTGTTTGTTTTGGCGAGTTTGAAAGTTTTTGAGTATGTGTAATGGCATGAATGCGTTAAGCTGTTGTTTTAGTGTTCTTTTGATGAGTTTGGCTTGTTGTTATGAACATTGTTCGTTTTGGCCAGTTTGAAGGTTTTTTAGCATGTGTAATGGCATGAATGTGTTGAATTAGTAATCCCTTGTGTTAAGCCGTTGTTTTAGTGTTCTTTTGATGAGTTTGGCTCGTTCTTATGAAAAGTGTTTGTTTTGGCGAGTTTGAACGTTTTTGAGCATGTGTAATGGCATGACTGCGTTAAGCTGTTGTTTTAGTGTTCTTATGATGAGTTTGGCTTGTTGTTATGAACATCTTTCGTTTTGGCCAGTTTGAAGGTTTTTTAGCATGTGTAATGGCATGAATGCGTCAAGCTGTTGTTTTAGTGTTCTTTTGATGAGTTTGGCTTGTTGTTATGAAAAGTGTTTGTTTTGGCGAGTTTGAATGTTTTTGAGCATGTTTAATGGCATTAATGCGTTAAGCTGTTGTTTTAGTGTTCTTTTGATGAGTTTGGCTTGTTGTTATGAAAAGTGTTTGTTTCGGCGAGTTTGAACGTTTTTGAGCATGTGTAATGGCATGAATGCGTTAAGCTGTTGTTTTAGTGTTCTTTTGATGAGTTTGGCTTGTTATTATGAAAACTGTTTGTTTTGGCGAGTTTGAACGTTTTTGAGCATGTGTAATGGCATGAATGCGTTAAGCTGTTGTTATAGTATTCTTATGATGAGTTTGGCTTGTTGTTATGAACATTGTTCGTTTTGGCCAGTTTGAAGGTTTTTGAGCATGTTTAATGGCATGAATGGTTAAGCTGTTGTTTTAGTGTTCTTTTGATGAGTTTGGCTTGTTGTTATGAAAAGTGGTTGTTTTGGCGAGTTTGAACGTTTTTGAGCATGTGTAATGGCATGAATGGTTTAAGCTGTTGTTTTAGTGTTCTTTTGATGAGTTTGGCTTGTTGTTATGAAAAGTGTTTTTTTTGGCGAGTTTGAACGTTTTTGAGCATGTGTAATGGCATGAATGCGTTAAGCTGTTGTTTTAGTGTTCTTTTGATGAGTTTTACTTGTTGTTATGAACATTGTTCGTTTTGGCCAGTTTGAAGGTTTTTTAGCATGTGTAATGGCATGAATGTGTTGAATTAGTAATCCCTTGTGTTTAGCTGTTGTTTTAGTGTTCTTTTGATGAGTTTGGCTTGTTGTTATAAAAAGTGTTTGTTTTGGCGAGTTTGAACGTTTTTGAGCACGTGTAATGGCATGAATGCCTTAAGCTGTTGTTTTAGTGTTCTTTTGATGAGTTTGGCTTGTTGATATGAACATTGTTCGTTATGGCCAGTTTGAAGGTTTTTGAGAATGTTAATGGCATGAATTTGTTGAATTAGTAATCCATTGTGTTAAGATGTTGTTTTAGTGTACTTTTGATGAGTTTGGCTTGTTGTTATGAACATTGTTCGTTTTGGCCAGTTTGAACGTTTTTGAGCATGTGTAATGGCATGAATACGTTAAGCTGTTGTTTTAGTGTTCTTTTGATGAGTTTGGCTTGTTGTCATGAAAAGTGTTTGTTTTGGCGAGTTTGAACGTTTTTGAGCATGTGTAATGGCGTGAATGCGTCAAGCTGTTGTTTTAGTGTTCTTTTGATGAGTTTGGCTTGTTGTTATGAAAAGTGTTTGTTTTGGCAATTTTGAAGGTATTTTAGCATGTGTAATGGCATAAATGTGTTGAATTAGTAATCCCTTGTGTTAAGCTGTGGTTTTAGTGTTCTTTTGATGAGTTTGGCTTGTTGTCATGAGCATTGTTTGTTTTGACGAGATTGAAGGTTTTTGAGCATGTGTAATGGCATGTTTGTGCTAAGCTGTTGTTTTAGTGTTCTTTTGATGAGTTTGGCTTCTTGTTATGAACATTGTTCGTTTTGGCGAGTTTGAAGGTCTTTGAGTATGTGTAATGGCATGAATGTGTTGAATTAGTAATCCCTTGTGTTAAGCTGTTGTTTTCGTGTTCTTTTGATGAGTTTGGCTTGTTGTTATGAACATTGTTCGTTTTGGTGAGCTTGAAGGCTTTTGAGCATGTGTAATGGCATGAATGCGTGAAGCTGTGGTTTTAGTGTTCTTTTGATGAGTTTGGCTTGTTGTCATGAGCATTGTTTGTTTTGGCGAGGTTTGAAGGTTTTTGAGCATGTGTAATGGCATGAATGTGTGAAGCTGTTGTTTTAGTGTTCTTATGATGAGTTTGGCTTGTTATGAACAGTGTTTGTTTTGGCGAGTTTGAAGGTTTTTGAGCATGTTTAATGGCATGTTTGTGTTAAGCTGTTGTTTTAGTGTTCTTTTGATGAGTTTTGGCTTGTTGTTATGAACATTGTTTGTTTTTGGAGAGTTTGAACGTTTTTGAGCATGTGTAATGGCATGAATGCGTGAAGCTGTGGTTTTAGTGTTCTTTTGATAAGTTTGGCTTGTTGTTATGAAAAGTGTTTGTTTTGGCGAGTTTGAACGTTTTTGAGCATGTGTAATGGCATGAATGCGTTAAGCTGTTGTTTTAGTGTTCTTTTGATGAGTTTGGCTTGTTGTTATGAACATTGTTCGTTTTGGCGAGTTTGAACGTTTTTGAGCATGTGTAATGGCATGAATGTGTTAAGCTGTTGTTTTAGTGTTCTTTGGATGAGTTTGGCTTGTTGTTATGAAAAGTGTTTGTTTTGGCGAGTTTGAACGTTTTTGAGCATGTGTAATGGCATGAATGCGTTAAGCTGTTGTTTTAGTGTTCTTTTGATGAGTTTGGCTTGTTGTTATGAAAAGTGTTTGTTTTGGCGAGTTTGAACGTTTTTGAGGATGTGTAATGGCATGAATGCGTTAAGCTGTTGTTTTAGTGTTCTTTTGATGAGTTTGGCTTGTTGTTATGAACATTGTTCGTTTTGGCCAGTCAGAAGGTTTTTGAGCATGTGTAATGGCATGAATGTGTTGCATTAGTTATCCCTTGTGTTAAGCTGTTGTTTTAGTGTTCTTTTGATGAGTTTGGCTTGTTGTTATGAAAAGTGTTTGTTTTGGCGAGTTTGAACGTTTTTGAGCATGTTTGATGGCATGAATGCGTTAAGCTGTTGTGCTAGTGTTCTTTTGATGAGTTTGGCTTGTTGTTATGAACATTGTTCGTTTTGGCCAGTTTGAAGGTTTTTTAGCATGTGTAATGGCATGAATGTGTTGAATTAGTTATCCTTTGTGTTAAGCCGTTGTTTTAGTGTTCTTTTGATGAGTTTGGCTTGTTTTTATGAAAAGTGTTTGTTTTGGAGAGTTTGAACGTTTTTGAGCATGTGTAATGGCATGAATGTGTTAAGCTGTTGTTTTAGTGTTCTTTTGATGAGTTTGGCTTGTTGTTATGAACATTGTTCGTTTTGGCCAGTTTGAAGGTTTTTTAGCATATGTAATGGCATGAATGTGTTGAATTAGTAATCCCTTGTGTTAAGCCGTTGTTTTAGTGTTCTTTTGATGAGTTTGGCTTGTTCTTATGAAAACTGTTTGTTTTTGGTAGTTTGAACGTTTTTGAGCATGTGTAATGGCATGAATGCGTTAAGCTGTTGTTTTAGTGTTCTTTTGATGAGTTTGGCTTGTTGTTATGAAAAGTGTTTGTTTTGGCGAGTTTGAACGTTTTTGAGCATGTGTAATGGCATGAATGCGTTAAGCTGTTGTTTTAGTGTTCTTATGATGAGTTTGGCTTGTTGTTATGAACATTGTTCGTTTTGGCCAGTTTGAAGGTTTTTGAGCATGTGTAATGGCATGAATGTGTTAAGCTGTTGTTTTAGTGTTCTTTTGATGAGTTTGGCTTGTTGTTATGAACATTGTTTGTTTTTGCGAGTTTGAACGTTTTTTTAGCATGTGTAATGGCATGAATGCGTTAAGCTGTTGTTTTAGTGTTCTTTTGATGAGTTTGGCTTGTTGTTATGAACATTGTTCGTTTTGGCCAGTTTGAAGGTTTTTGAGCATGTGTAATGGCATGAATGTGTTAAGCTGTTGTTTTAGTGTTCTTTTGATGAGTTTGGCTTGTTGTTATGAAAAGTGGTTGTTTTGGCGAGTTTGAACGTTTTTGAGCATGTGTAATGGCATGAATGGTTTAAGCTGTTGTTTTAGTGTTCTTTTGATGAGTTTGGCTTGTTGTTATGAAAAGTGTTTGTTTTGGCGAGTTTGAACGTTTTTTAGCATGTGTAATGGCATGAATGCGTTAAGCTGTTGTTTTAGTGTTCTTTTGATGAGTTTGGCTTGTTGTTATGAACATTGTTCGTTTTGGCCAGTTTGAAGGTTTTTGAGCATGTGTAATGGCATGAATGTGTTGAATTAGTAATCCCTTGTGTTAAGCTGTTGTTTTTAGTGTTCTTTTGATGAGTTTGGCTTGTTGTTATGAAAAGTGTTTGTTATTGCGAGTTTGAACGTTTTTGAGCATGTGTAATGGCATGAATGCGTTAAGCTGTTGTTTTAGTGTTCTTTTGATGAGTTTGGCTTGTTGTTATGAACATTGTTCGTTTTGGCCAGTTTGAAGGTTTTTGAGCATGTGTAATGGCATGAATGTGTTGAATTAGTAATCCCTTGTGTTAAGCTGTTGTTTTAGTGTTCTTTTGATGAGTTTGGCTTGTTGTTATGAAAAGTGTTTGTTTTGGCGAGTTTGAAGGTTTTTGAGCATGTTAAATGGCATGTATGCGTTAAGCTGTTGTTTTAGTGTTCTTTTGATGAGTTTGGCTTGTTGTTATGAAAAGTGTTTGTTTTGGCGAGTTTGAAGGTTTTTGAGCATGTGTAATGGCATGAATGCGTTAAGCTGTTGTTTTAGTGTTTCTTTTGATGAGTTTGGCTTGTTGTTATGAAAAGTGTTTGTTTTGGCGAGTTTGAACGTTTTTGAGCATGTGTAATGGCATGAATGCGTTAAGCTGTTGTTTTAGTGTTCTTTTGATGAGTTTGGCTTTTTGTTATGAACATTGTTCGTTTTGGCGAGTTTGAACGTTTTTTAGCATGTTTAATGGCATGAATGTGTTGAATTAGTAATCCCTTGTGTTAAGCTGTTGTTTTAGTGTTCTTTTGATGAGTTTGGCTTGTTGTTATGAAAAGTGTTTGTTTTGGCGAGTTTGAACGTTTTTGAGCATGTGTAATTGCACGAATTCGTTAAGCTGTTGTTTTAGTGTTCTTATGATGAGTTTGGCTTGTTGTTATGAAAAGTGTTTGTTTTGGCGAGTTTGAACGTTTTTGAGCATGTGTAATTGCATGAATGTGTTGAATTAGTAATCCCTTGTGTTAAGCCGTTGTTTTAGTGTTCTTTTGATGAGTTTGGCTTGTTGTTATGAAAAGTGTTTGTTTTGGCGAGTTTGAATGTTTTTGAGCATGTGTAATGGCATGAATGCGTTAAGCTGTTGTTTTAGTGTTCTTTTGATGAGTTTGGCTTGTTGTTATGAAAAGTGTTTGTTTTGGCGAGTTTGAACGTTTTTGAGCATGTGTAATGGCATGAATGCGTTAAGCTGTTGTTTTAGTGTTCTTTTGATGAGTTTGGCTTGTTGTTATGAAAAGTGTTTGTTTTGGCGAGTTTGAACGTTTTTGAGCATGTGTAATGGCATGAATGCGTTAAGCTGTTGTTTTAGTGTTCTTTTGATGAGTTTGGCTTGTTGTTATGAACATTGTTCGTTTTGGCCAGTTTGAAGGTTTTTGAGCATGTGTAATGGCATGAATGTGTTGAATTAGAATCCCTTGTGTTAAGCTGTTGTTTTAGTGTTCTTATGATGAGTTTGGCTTGTTGTTATGAACATTGTTCGTTTTGGCCAGTTTGAAGGTTTTTGAGCATGTGTAATGGCATGAATGCGTTAAGCTGTTGTTTTAGTGTTCTTTTGATGAGTTTGGCTTGTTGTTATGAACAGTTGTTGTTTTGGCAGTTTGAACGTTTTTGAGCATGTGTAATGGCATGAATGCGTTAAGCTGTTGTTTTAGTGTTCTTTTGATGAGTTTGGCTTGTTGTTATGAACATTGTTCGTTTTGGCCAGTTTGAAGGTTTTTGAGCATGTGTAATGGCATGAATGTGTTGAATTAGTAATCCCTTGTGTTAAGCTGTTGTTTTAGTGTTCTTTTGATGAGTTTGGCTTGTTGTTATGAAAAGTGTTTGTTTTGGCGAGTTTGAACGTTTTTGAGCATGTGTAATGGCATGAATGCGTTAAGCTGTTGTTTTAGTGTTCTTTTGATGAGTTTGGCTTGTTGTTATGAACATTGTTCGTTTTGGCCAGTTTGAAGGTTTTTGAGCATGTGTAATGGCATGAATGTGTTGAATTAGTAATCCCTTGTGTTAAGCTGTTGTTTTAGTGTTCTTTTGATGAGTTTGGCTTGTTGTTATGAAAAGTGTTTGTTTTGGCGAGTTTGAACGTTTTTGAGCATGTGTAATGGCATGAATGCGTTAAGCTGTTGTTTTAGTGTTCTTTTGATGAGTTTGGCTTGTTGTTATGAACATTGTTCGTTTTGGCCAGTTTGAAGGTTTTTGAGCATGTGTGAGAATGTGTTGAATTGTAATCCTTGTGTTAAGCTGTTGTTTTAGTGTTCTTTTGATGAGTTTGGCTTGTTGTTATGAACATTGTTCGTTTTGGCCAGTTTGAAGGTTTTTGAGCATGTGTAATGGCATGAATGCGTTAAGCTGTTGTTTTAGTGTTCTTTTAATGAGTTTGGCTTGTTGTTATGAAAAGTGGTTTTTTTTGGCGAGTTTGAACGTTTTTGAGCATGTGTAATGGCATGAATGCGTTAAGCTGTTGTTTTAGTGTTCTTTTGATGAGTTTGGCTTGTTGTTATGAAAAGTGTTTGTTTTGGCGAGTTTGAACGTTTTTGAGCATGTGTAATGGCATGAATGCGTTAAGCTGTTGTTTTAGTGTTCTTTTGATGAGTTTGGCTTGTTGTTATGAACATTGTTTCGTTTTGGCCAGTTTGAAGGTTTTTGAGCATGTGTAATGGCATGAATGTGTTGAATTAGTAATCCCTTGTGTTGTTGTTTTAGTGTTCTTTTGATGAGTTTGGCTTGTTGTTATGAAAAGTGTTTGTTTTGGCGAGTTTGAACGTTTTTGAGCATGTGTAATGGCATGACTGCGTTAAGCTGTTGTTTTAGTGTTCTTTTGATGAGTTTGGCTTGTTGTTATGAAAAGTGTTTCGTTTTGGCCAGTTTGAAGGTTTTTTAGCATGTGTAATGGCATGAATGCGTCAAGCTGTTGTTTTAGTGTTCTTTTGATGAGTTTGGCTTGTTGTTATGAAAAGTGTTTGTTTTGGCGAGTTTGAATGTTTTTGAGCATGTTTAATGGCATTAATGCGTTAAGCTGTTGTTTTAGTGTTCTTTTGATGAGTTTGGCTTGTTGTTATGAAAAGTGTTTGTTTCGGCGAGTTTGAACGTTTTTGAGCATGTGTAATGGCATGAATGCGTTAAGCTGTTGTTTTAGTGTTCTTTTGATGAGTTTGGCTTGTTATTATGAAAAGTGTTTGTTTTGGCGAGTTTGAACGTTTTTGAGCATGTGTAATGGCATGAATGCGTTAAGCTGTTGTTATAGTATTCTTATGATGAGTTTGGCTTGTTGTTATGAACATTGTTCGTTTTGGCCAGTTTGAAGGTTTTTGAGCATGTGTAATGGCATGAATGGTTAAGCTGTTGTTTTAGTGTTCTTTTGATGAGTTTGGCTTGTTGTTATGAAAAGTGGTTGTTTTGGCGAGTTTGAACGTTTTTGAGCATGTGTAATGGCATGAATGCGTTAAGCTGTTGTCTTAGTGTTCTTTTGATGAGTTGGCTAGTTGTTATGAACATTGTTCGTTTTGGCCAGTTTGAAGGGTTTTGAGCATGTGTAATGGCATGAATTTGTTGAATTAGTAATCCCTTGTGTTAAGATGTTGTTTTAGTGTTCTTTTGATGAGTTTGGCTTGTTGTTATGAAAATTGTTCGTTTTGGCCAGTTTGAACGTTTTTGAGCATGTGTAATGGCATGAATACGTTAAGCTGTTGTTTTAGTGTTCTTTTGATGAGTTTGGCTTGTTGTTATGAAAAGTGTTTGTTTTGGCGAGTTTGAAGGTTTTTGAGCATGTGTAATGGCGTGAATGCGTTAAGCTGTTGTTTTAGTGTTCTTTTGATGAGTTTGGCTTGTTGTTATGAAAAGTGTTTGTTTTGGCGATTTTGAAGGTATTTTAGCATGTGTAATGGCATAAATGTGTTGAATTAGTAATCCCTTGTGTTAAGCCGTTGTTTTAGTGTTCTTTTGATGAGTTTGGCTTGTTGTTATGAAAAGTGTTTGTTTTGGCGAGTTTGAACGTTTTTGAGCATGTGTAATGGCATGAATGCGTTAAGCTGTTGTTTTAGTGTTCTTTTGATGAGTTTGGCTTGTTGTTATGAACATTGTTCGTTTTGGCCAGTTTGAAGGTTTCTTAGCAGATGGTAATGCATGAATGTGTTGAATTAGTAATCCTTGTGTAAGCGTTGTTTTAGTGTTCTTTTGATGAGTTTGGCTTGTTGTTATGAAAAGTGTTTGTTTTGGCGAGTTTGAACGTTTTTGAGCATGTGTAATGGCATGAATGCGTTAAGCTGTTGTTTTAGTGTTCTTTTGATGAGTTTGGCTTGTTGTTATGAACATTGTTCGTTTTGGCCAGTTTGAAGGTTTTTTAGCATGGGTAATGTTATGAATGTGTTGAATTAGTAATCCCTTGTGATAAGCCGTTGTTTTAGTGTTCTTTTGATGAGTTTGGCTTGTTGTTATGAAAAGTGTTTGTTTTGGCGAGTTTGATCGTTTTTGAGCATGTGTAATGGCATGAATGCGTTAAGCTGTTGTTTTAGTGTTCTTTTGATGAGTTTGGCTTGTTGTTATGAACATTGTTCGTTTTGGCCAGTTTGAATGTTTTTTAGCATGTGTAATGGAATGAATGTGTTGAATTAGTAATCCCTTGTGTTAAGCCGTTGTTTTAGTGTTCTTTTGATGAGTTTGGCTTGTTGTTATGAAAAGTGGTTGTTTTGGCGAGTTTGAAGGTTTTTGAGCATGTGTAATGGCATGAATGCGTTAAGATGATGTTTAAGTGTTCTTTTGATGAGTTTGGCTTGTTGTTATGAAAAGTGTTTGTTTTGGCGAGTTTGAACGTTTTTGAGCATGTGTAATGGCATGAATGCGTTAAGCTGTTGTTTTAGTGTTCTTTTGATGAGTTTGGCTTGTTGTTATGAAAAGTGTTCGTTTTGGCGAGTTTGAACGTGTTTTAGCATGTGTAATTGCATGAATGTGTTGAATTAGTAATCCCTTGTGTTAAGCTGTTGTTTTTGTTTTCTTTTGATGAGTTTGGCTTGTTGTTATGAAAAGTGTTTGTTTTGGCCAGTTTGAACGTTTTTGAGCATGTGTAATGGCATGAATGCGTTAAGCTGTTGTTTTAGTGTTCTTTTGATGAGTTTGGCTTGTTGTTATGAAAAGTGTTTGTTTTGGCGAGTTTGAACGTTTTTGAGCATGTGTAATGGCATGAATGTGTTGAATTAGTATCCCTTGTGTTAAGCTGTTGTTTTAGTGTTCTTTTGATGAGTTTGGCTTGTTGTTATGAAAAGTGTTTGTTTTGGCGAATTTGAACGTTTTTGAGCATGTGTAATGGCATGAATGCGTTAAGCTGTTGTTTTAGTGTTCTTTTGATGAGTTTGGCTTGTTGTTATGAAAAGTGTTCGTTTTGGCGAGTTTGAACGTTTTTGAGCATGTGTAATGGCATGAATGTGTTGAATTAGTAATCCCTTGTGTTAAGCCGTTGTTTTAGTGTTCTTTTGATGAGTTTGGCTTGTTGTTATGAAAAGTGTTTGTTTTGTCGAGTTTGAACGTTTTTGATCATGTGTAATGGCATGAATGTTTTGAATTAGTAATCCCTTGTGTTAAGCTGTTGTTTTAGTGTTCTTTTGATGAGTTTGACTTGTTGTTATGAAAAGTGTTTGTTTTGGCGAGTTTGAACGTTTTAGAGCATGTGTAATGGCATGAATGCGTTAAGCTGTTGTTTTAGTGTTCTTTTGATGAGTTTGGCTTGTTGTTATGAACATTGTTCGTTTTGGCCAGTTTGAAGGTTTTTTAGCATGTGTAATGGCATGAATGTTTTGAATTAGTAATCCCTTGTGTTAAGCTGTTGTTTTAGTGTTCTTTTGATGAGTTTGGCTTGTTGTTATGAAAAGTGTTTGTTTTGGCGAGTTTGAACGTTTTTGAGCATGTGTAATGGCATGAATGTGTTTAATTAGTAATCCCTTGTGATAAGCCGTTGTTTTAGTGTTCTTTTGATGAGTTTGGCTTGTTGTTATGAAAAGTGTTGGTTTTGGCGAGTTTGAACGTTTTTGAGCATGTGTAATGGCATGAATGCGTTAAGCTGTTGTTTTAGTGTTCTTTTGATGAGTTTGGCTTGTTGTTATGAAAAGTGTTTGTTTTGGCGAGTTTGAACGTTTTTGATCATGTGTAATGGCATGAATGCGTTAAAAGCTGTTGTTTTAGTGTTCTTTTGATGAGTTTGGCTTGTTGTTATGAACATTGTTCGTTTTGGCCAGTTTGAAGGTTTTTTAGCATGTGTAATGGTATGAATGTGTTGAATTAGTAATCCCTTGTGTTAAGCCGTTGTTTTAGTGTTCTTTTGATGAGTTTGGCTTGTTGTTATGAAAAGTGTTTGTTTTGGCGAGTTTGAACGTTTTTGAGCATGTGTAATGGCATGAATGTGTTGAATTAGTAATCCCTTATGTTAAGCCGTTGTTTTAGTGTTCTTTTGATGAGTTTGGCTTGTTGTTATGAAAAGTGTTGGTTTTGGCGAGTTTGAACGTTTTTGAGCATGTGTAATGGCATGAATGCGTTAAGCTGTTGTTTTAGTGTTCTTTTGATGAGTTTGGCTTGTTGTTATGAAAAGTGTTTGTCTGGGCGAGTTTGAACGTTTTTGAGCATGTGTAATGGCATGAATGCGTTAAGCTGTTGTTTTAGTGTTCTTTTGATGAGTTTGGCTTGTTGTTATGAACATTGTTCGTTTTGGCCAGTTTGAAGTTTTTTTAGCACGTGTAATGGCATGAATGTTTTGAATTAGTAATCCCTTGTGTTAAGCTGTTGTTTTAGTGTTCTTTTGATGAGTTTGGCTTGTTGTTATGAAAAGTGTTTGTTTTGGCGTGTTTGAACGTTTTTGAGCATGTGTAATGGCATGAATGCGTTAAGCTGTTGTTTTAGTGTTCTTTTGATGAGTTTGGCTTGTTGTTATGAACATTGTTCGTTTTCGCCAGTTTGAAGGTTTTTTAGCATGTGTAATGGCATGAATGTGTTGAATAGGTAATCCCTTGTGTAAAGATGATGTTTTAGTGTTCTTTTGATGAGTTTGGCTTGTTGTTATGAAAAGTGTTTGTTTTGGCCAGTTTGAACGTTTTTGAGCATATGTAATGGCATGAATGCATTAAGCTGTTGTTTTAGTGTTCTTTTGATGAGTTTGGCTTGTTGTTATGAAAAGTGTTTGTTTTGGCGAGTTTGAAGGTTTTTGAGCATGTTAAATGGCATGTATGCGTTAAGCTGTTGTTTTAGTGTTCTTTTGATGAGTTTGGCTTGTTGTTATGAAAAGTGTTTGTTTTGGCGAGTTTGAACGTTTTTGAGCATGTGTAATGGCATGAATGCGTTAAGCTGTTGTTTTAGTTTTCTTTTGATGAGTTTGGCTTTTTGTTATGAAAAGTGTTTGTTTTGGCGAGTTTGAACGTTTTTGAGCATATGTAATGGCATGAATGCGTTAAGCTGTTGTTTTAGTGTTCTTTTGATGAGTTTGGCTTGTTGTTATGAACATTGTTCGTTTTGGCCAGTTTGAAGGTTTTTGAGCATGTGTAATGGCATGAATGTGTTGAATTAGTAATCCCTTGTGTTAAGCTGTTGTTTTTAGTGTTCTTTTGATGAGTTTGGCTTGTTGTTATGAACATTGTTCGTTTTGGCGAGTTTGAACGTTTTTGAGCATGTGTAATGGCACGAATTCGTTAAGCTGTTGTTTTAGTGTTCTTATGATGAGTTTGGCTTGTTGTTATGAACATTGTTCGTTTTAGCCAGTTTGAAGGTTTTTAGCATGTGTAATGGCATGAATGTGTTGAATTAGTAATCCCTTGTGTTAAGCCGTTGTTTTAGTGTTCTTTTGATGAGTTTGGCTTGTTGTCATGAAAAGTGTTTGTTTTGGCGAGTTTGAACGTTTTTGATCATGTGTAATGGCATGAATGCGTTAAGCTGTTGTTTTAGTGTTCTTTTGATGAATTTGGCTTGTTGTTATGAACATTGTTCGTTTTGGCCAGTTTGAACGTGTTTTAGCATGTGTAATGGCATGAATGTGTTGAAATAGTATCCCCATGTTTTAAACCGTTGTTTTAGTGTTCTTTTGATGAGTTTGGCTTATTGTTATGAAAACTGTTTGTTTTGGCAAGTTTGAACTTTTTTGAGCATGTGTAATGGCATGAATACGTTAAGCTGTTGTTTTAGTGTTCTTTTGATGAGTTTGGCTTGTTGTCATTAAAAGTGTTTGTTTTGGCGAGTTTGAACGTTTTTGAGCATGTGTAATGGCATGAATGCGTCAAGCTGTTGTTTTAGTGTTCTTTTGATGAGTTTGGCTTGTTGTTATGAAAAGTGTTTGTTTTGGCGATTTTGAACGTTTTTGAGCATGTGTAATGGCATGAATGTGTTGAATTCGAAATCCCTTGTGTTAAGCTGTTGTTTTAGTGTTCTTTTGATGAGTTTGGCTTGTTGTTATGAACAGTGTTTGTTTTGGCGAGTTTGAACGTTTTTGAGCATGTGTAGTGGCACGAATTCGTTAAGCTGTTGTTTTAGTGTTCTTATGATGAGTTTAGCTTGTTGTTATGAACATTGTTCGTTTTGGCCAGTTTGAAGGTTTTTAGCATGTGTAATGGCATGAATGCGTTAAGCTGCTGTTTTAGTGTTCTTATGGTGAGTTTGGCTTGTTGTTATGAACATTGTTCGTTTTGGCCAGTTTGAAGGTTTTTGAGCATATGTAATGGCATGAATGTGTTGAATTAGTAATCCCTTGTGTTAAGCTGTTGTTTTTAGTGTTCTTTTGATGAGTTTGGCTTGTTGTTATGAAAAGTGTTTGTTTTTGCGAGTTTGAACGTTTTTGAGCATGTGTAATGGCATGAATTCGTTAATCTGTTGTTCTAGTGTTCTTATGATGAGTTTGGCTTGTTGTTATGAACATTGTTCGTTTTGGCCAGTTTGAAGGTTTTTGAGCATGTGTAATGGAATGAAAGTGTTGAATTAGTAATCCCTTGTGTTAAGCTGTTGTTTTGGTGTTCTTTTGATGAGTTTGGCTTGTTGTTATGAAAAGTGTTTGTTTTGGCGAGTTTGAACGTTTTTGAGCATGTGTAATGGCACTAATGCATTAAGCTGTTGTTTTAGTGTTCTTATGATGAGGTTGGCTTGTTGTTATGAACATTGTTCGTTTTGGCCAGTTTGAAGGTTTTTTAACATGTGTAATGGCATGAATGTGTTGAATTAGTAATCCCTTGTGTTAAGCCGTTGTTTTAGTGTTCTTTTGATGAGTTTGGCTCGTTCTTATGAAAAGTGTTTGTTTTGGCGAGTTTGAACGTTTTTGAGCATGTGTAATGGCATGACTGCGTTAAGCTGTTGTTTTAGTGTTCTTATGATGAGTTTGGCTTGTTGTTATGAACATCTTTCGTTTTGGCCAATTTGAAGGTTTTTTAGCATGTGTAATGGCATGAATGCGTCAAGCTGTTGTTTTAGTGTTCTTTTGATGAGTTTGGCTTGTTGTTATGAAAAGTGTTTGTTTTGGCGAGTTTGAATGTTTTTGAGCATGTTTAATGGCATTAATGCGTTAAGCTGTTGTTTTAGTGTTCTTTTGATGAGTTTGGCTTGTTGTTATGAAAAGTGGTTGTTTTGGCGAGTTTGAACGTTTTTGAGCATGTGTAATGGCATGAATGGTTTAAGCTGTTGTTTTAGTGTTCTTTTGATGAGTTTGGCTTGTTGTTATGAAAAGTGTTTTTTTTGGCGAGTTTGAAGGTTTTTGAGAATGTTAATGGCATGAATTTGTTGAATTAGTAATCCCTTGTGTTAAGATGTTGTTTTAGTGTACTTTTGATGAGTTTGGCTTGTTGTTATGAACATTGTTCGTTTTGGCCAGTTTGAACGTTTTTGAGCATGTGTAATGGCATGAATACGTTAAGCTGTTGTTTTAGTGTTCTTTTGATGAGTTTGGCTTGTTGTCATGAAAAGTGTTTGTTTTGGCGAGTTTGAACGTTTTTGAGCATGTGTAATGGCGTGAATGCGTCAAGCTGTTGTTTTAGTGTTCTTTTGATGAGTTTGGCTTGTTGTTATGAAAAGTGTTTGTTTTGGCGATTTTGAAGGTATTTTAGCATGTGTAATGGCATAAATGTGTTGAATTAGTAATCCCTTGTGTTAAGCCGTTGTTTTAGTGTTCTTTTGATGAGTTTGGCTTGTTGTTATGAAAAGTGTTTGTTTTGGCGAGTTTGAACGTTTTTGAGCATGTGTAATGGCATGAATGCGTTAAGCTGTTGTTTTAGTGTTCTTTTGATGAGTTTGGCTTGTTGTTATGAACATTGTTCGTTTTGGCCAGTTTGAAGGTTTTTTAGCATGGGTAATGTTATGAATGTGTTGAATTAGTAATCCCTTGTGATAAGCCGTTGTTTTAGTGTTCTTTTGATGAGTTTGGCTTGTTGTTATGAAAAGTGTTTGTTTTGGCGAGTTTGATCGTTTTTAAGCATGTGTAATGGCATGAATGCGTTAAGCTGTTGTTTTAGTGTTCTTTTGATGAGTTTGGCTTGTTGTTATGAACATTGTTCGTTTTGGCCAGTTTGAAGGTTTTTTAGCATGGGTAATGTTATGAATGTGTTGAATTAGTAATCCCTTGTGATAAGCCGTTGTTTTAGTGTTCTTTTGATGAGTTTGGCTTGTTGTTATGAAAAGTGTTTGTTTTGGCGAGTTTGATCGTTTTTAAGCATGTGTAATGGCATGAATGCGTTAAGCTGTTGTTTTAGTGTTCTTTTGATGAGTTTGGCTTGTTGTTATGAACATTGTTCGTTTTTGCCAGTTTGAATGTTTTTTAGCATGTGTAATGGAATGAATGTGTTGAATTAGTAATCCCTTGTGTTAAGCCGTTGTTTTAGTGTTCTTTTGATGAGTTTGGCTTGTTGTTATGAAAAGTGTTTGTTTTGGCGAGTTTGAACGTTTTTGAGCATGTGTAATGGCATGAATGCGTTAAGATGATGTTTAAGTGTTCTTTTGATGAGTTTGGCTTGTTGTCATGAAAAGTGTTTGTTTTGGCGAGTTTGAACGTTTTTGATCATGTGTAATGGCATGAATGCGTTAAGCTGTTGTTTTAGTGTTCTTTTGATGAGTTTGGCTTGTTGTTATGAACATTGTTCGTTTTGGCCAGTTTGAACGTGTTTTAGCATGTGTAATGGCATGAATGTGTTGAATTAGTAATCCCTTGTGTTAAGCTGTTGTTTTAGTTTCCTTTTGATGAGTTTGGCTTGTTGTTATGAAAAGTGTTTGTTTTGGCCAGTTTGAACGTTTTTGAGCATGTGTAATGGCACGAATGCGTTAAGCTGTTGTTTTAGTGTTCTTTTGATGAGTTTGGCTTGTTGTTATGAAAAGTGTTTGTTTTGGCGAGTTTGAACGTTTTTGAGCATGTGTAATGGCATGAATGTGTTGAATTAGTATTCCCTTGTGTTAAGCCGTTGTTTTAGTGTTCTTTTGATGAGTTTGGCTTGTTGTTATGAAAAGTGTTTGTTTTGGCGAATTTGAACGTTTTTGAGCATGTGTAATGGCATGAATGCGTTAAGCTGTTGTTTAAGTGTTCTTTTGATGAGTTTGGCTTGTTGTTATGAACATTGTTCGTTTTGGCCAGTTTGAAGGTTTTTAAGCATGTGTAATGGTATGAATGTGTTGAATTAGTAATCTGTTGTGTTAAGCCGTTGTTTTAGTGTTCTTTTAATGAGTTTGGCTTGTTGTTATGAAAAGTGTGGGTTTTGGCGAGTTTTAACATTTTTGAGCATGTGTAATGGCATGAATGCGTTAAAAGCTGTTGTTTTAGTGTTCTTTTGATGAGTTTGGCTTGTTGTTATGAACATTGTTCGTTTTGGCCAGTTTGAAGGTTTTTTAGCATGTGTAATGGTATGAATGTGTTGAATTAGTAATCCCTTGTGTTAAGCCGTTGTTTTAGTGTTCTTTTGATGAGTTTGGCTTGTTGTTATGAAAAGTGTTTGTTTTGTCGAGTTTGAACGTTTTTGATCATGTGTAATGGCATGAATGTTTTGAATTAGTAATCCCTTGTGTTAAGCTGTTGTTTTAGTGTTCTTTTGATGAGTTTGACTTGTTGTTATGAAAAGTGTTTGTTTTGGCGAGTTTGAACGTTTTAGAGCATGTGTAATGGCATGAATGCGTTAAGCTGTTGTTTTAGTGTTCTTTTGATGAGTTTGACTTGTTGTTATGAACATTGTTCGTTTTGGCCAGTTTGAAGGTTTTTTAGCACGTGTAATGGCATGAATGTTTTGAATTAGTAATCCCTTGTGTTAAGCTGTTGTTTTAGTGTTCTTTTGATGAGTTTGGCTTGTTGTTATGAAAAGTGTTTGTTTTGGCGTGTTTGAACGTTTTTGAGCATGTGTAATGGCATGAATGCGTTAAGCTGTTGTTTTAGTGTTCTTTTGATGAGTTTGGCTTGTTGTTATGAAAAGTGTTTGTTTTGGCGAGTTTGAACGTTTTTGAGCATGTGTAATGGCATGAATGCGTTAAGCTGTTGTTTTAGTGTTCTTTTGATGAGTTTGGCTTGTTGTTATGAAAAGTGTTTGTTTGGGCGAGTTTGAACGTTTTTGAGCATGTGTAATGGCATGAATGCGTTAAGCTGTTGTTTTAGTGTTCTTTTGATGAGTTTGGCTTGTTGTTATGAACATTGTTCGTTTTGGCCAGTTTGAAGGTTTTTTAGCACGTGTAATGGCATGAATGTTTTGAATTAGTAATCCCTTGTGTTAAGCTATTGTTTTAGTGTTCTTTTGATGAGTTTGGCTTGTTGTTATGAAAAGTGTTTGTTTTGGCGAGTTTGAACGTTTTTGAGCATGTGTAATGGCATGAATGTGTTTAATTAGTAATCCCTTGTGTTAAGCCGTTGTTTTAGTGTTCTTTTGATGAGTTTGGCTTGTTGTTATGAAAAGTGTTGGTTTTGGCGAGTTTGAAAGTTTTTGAGCATGTGTAATGGCATGAATGCGTTAAGCTGTTGTTTTAGTGTTCTTTTGATGAGTTTGGCTTGTTGTTATGAACATTGTTCGTTTTGGCCAGTTTGAAGGTTTTTTAGCACGTGTAATGGCATGAATGTTTTGAATTAGTAATCCCTTGTGTTAAGCTGTTGTTTTAGTGTTCTTTTGATGAGTTTGGCTTGTTGTTATGAAAAGTGTTTGTTTTGGCGAGTTTGAACGTTTTTGAGCATGTGTAATGGCATGAATGTGTTTAATTAGTAATCCCTTGTGATAAGCCGTTGTTTTAGTGTTCTTTTGATGAGTTTGGCTTGTTGTTATGAAAAGTGTTGGTTTTGGCGAGTTTGAACGTTTTTGAGCATGTGTAATGGCATGAATGCGTTAAGCTGTTGTTTTAGTGTTCTTTTGATGAGTTTGGCTTGTTGTTATGAACATCTTTCGTTTTGGCCAATTTGAAGGTTTTTTAGCATGTGTAATGGCATGAATGCGTCAAGCTGTTGTTTTAGTGTTCTTTTGATGAGTTTGGCTTGTTGTTATGAAAAGTGGTTGTTTTGGCGAGTTTGAACGTTTTTGAGCATGTGTAATGGCATGAATGGTTTAAGCTGTTGTTTTAGTGTTCTTTTGATGAGTTTGGCTTGTTGTTATGAAAAGTGTTTTTTTTGGCGACTTTGAACGTTTTTGAGCATGTGTAATGGCGTGAATGCGTCAAGCTGTTGTTTTAGTGTTCTTTTGATGATTTTGGCTTGTTGTTACGAAAAGTGTTTGTTTTGGCGATTTTGAAGGTATTTTAGCATGTGTAATGGCATAAATGTGTTGAATTAGTAATCCCTTGTGTTAAGCCGTTGTTTTAGTGTTCTTTTGATGAGTTTGGCTTGTTGTTATGAAAAGTGTTTGTTTTGGCGAGTTTGAACGTTTTTGAGCATGTGTAATGGCATGAATGCGTTAAGCTGTTGTTTTAGTGTTCTTTTGATGAGTTTGGCTTGTTGTTATGAACATTGTTCGTTTTGGCCAGTTTGAAGGTTTTTTAGCATGGGTAATGTTATGAATGTGTTGAATTAGTAATCCCTTGTGATAAGCCGTTGTTTTAGTGTTCTTTTGATGAGTTTGGCTTGTTGTTATGAAAAGTGTTTGTTTTGGCGAGTTTGATCGTTTTTAAGCATGTGTAATGGCATGAATGCGTTAAGCTGTTGTTTTAGTGTTCTTTTGATGAGTTTGGCTTGTTGTTATGAACATTGTTCGTTTTGGCCAGTTTGAAGGTTTTTTAGCATGTGTAATGGTATGAATGTGTTGAATTAGTAATCCCTTGTGATAAGCCGTTGTTTTAGTGTTCTTTTGATGAGTTTGGCTTGTTGTTATGAAAAGTGTTTGTTTTGGCGAGTTTGATCGTTTTTAAGCATGTGTAATGGCATGAATGCGTTAAGCTGTTGTTTTAGTGTTCTTTTGATGAGTTTGGCTTGTTGTTATGAACATTGTTCGTTTTTGCCAGTTTGAATGTTTTTTAGCATGTGTAATGGAATGAATGTGTTGAATTAGTAATCCCTTGTGTTAAGCCGTTGTTTTAGTGTTCTTTTGATGAGTTTGGCTTGTTGTTATGAAAAGTGTTTGTTTTGGCGAGTTTGAACGTTTTTGAGCATGTGTAATGGCATGAATGCGTTAAGATGATGTTTAAGTGTTCTTTTGATGAGTTTGGCTTGTTGTCATGAAAAGTGTTTGTTTTGGCGAGTTTGAACGTTTTTGATCATGTGTAATGGCATGAATGCGTTAAGCTGTTGTTTTAGTGTTCTTTTGATGAGTTTGGCTTGTTGTTATGAACATTGTTCGTGTTGGCCAGTTTGAACGTGTTTTAGCATGTGTAATGGCATGAATGTGTTGAATTAGTAATCCCTTGTGTTAAGCTGTTGTTTTAGTGTTCTTTTGATGAGTTTGGCTTGTTGTTATGAAAAGTGTTTGTTTTGGCGAGTTTGAACGTTTTTGAGCATGTGTAATGGCACGAATTCGTTAAGCTGTTGTTTTAGTGTTCTTATGATGAGTTTGGCTTGTTGTTATGAACATTGTTCGTTTTAGCCAGTTTGAAGGTTTTTAGCATGTGTAATGGCATGAATGTGTTGAATTAGTAATCCCTTGTGTTAAGCCGTTGTTTTAGTGTTCTTTTGATGAGTTTGGCTTGTTGTCATGAAAAGTGTTTGTTTTGGCGAGTTTGAACGTTTTTGATCATGTGTAATGGCATGAATGCGTTAAGCTGTTGTTTTAGTGTTCTTTTGATGAGTTTGGCTTGTTGTTATGAACATTGTTCGTTTTGGCCAGTTTGAAGGTTTTTGAGCATGTGTAATGGCATGAATGTGTTGAATTAGTAATCCCTGTGTTGTTGTTTTAGTGTTCTTTTGATGAGTTTGGCTTGTTGTTATGAAAAGTGTTTGTTTTGGCGAGTTTGAACGTTTTTGAGCATGTGTAATGGCATGAATGCGTTAAGCTGTTGTTTTAGTGTTCTTTTGATGAGTTTGGCTTGTTGTTATGAAAAGTGTTTGTTTTGGCGAGTTTGAACGTTTTTGAGCATGTGTAATGGCATGAATGCGTTAAGCTGTTGTTTTAGTGTTCTTTTGATGAGTTTGGCTTGTTGTTATGAAAAGTGTTTGTTTTGGCGAGTTTGAACGTTTTTGAGCATGTGTAATGGCATGAATGCGTTAAGCTGTTGTTTTAGTGTTCTTTTGATGAGTTTGGCTTGTTGTTATGAAAAGTGTTTGTTTTTGCGAGTTTGAACGTTTTTGAGCATGTGTAATGGCATGAATTCGTTAATCTGTTGTTCTAGTGTTCTTATGATGAGTTTGGCTTGTTGTTATGAACATTGTTCGTTTTGGCGAGTTTGAACGTTTTTTAGCATGTGTAATGGCATGAATACGTTAAGCTGTTGTTTTAGTGTTCTTTTGATGAGTTTGGCTTGTTGTCATGAAAAGTGTTTGTTTTGGCGAGTTTGAACGTTTTTGAGCATGTGTATTGGCATGAATGCGTTAAGCTGTTGTTTTAGTGTTCTTTTGATGAGTTTGGCTTGTTGTTATGAACATTGTTCGTTTTGGCCAGTTTGAAGGTTTTTTGGCATGGGTAATGTTATGAATGTGTTGAATTAGTAATCCCTTGTGTTAAGCCGTTGTTTTAGTGTTCTTTTGATAAGTTTGGCTTGTTGTTATGAAAAGTGTTTGTTTTAGCGAATTTGATCGGTTTTGACCATATGTAATGGCATGAATGCGTTAAGCTGTTGTTTTAGTGTTCTTTTGATGAGTTTGGCTTTTTGTTATGAAAAGTGTTTGTTTTGTCGAGTTTGAACGTTTTTTAGCACGTGTAATGGCATGAATGTTTTGAATTAGTAATCCCTTGTGTTAAGCTGTTGTTTTAGTGTTCTTTTGATGAGTTTGGCTTGTTGTTATGAAAAGTGTTGGTTTTGGCGAGTTTGAAAGTTTTTGAGCATGTGTAATGGCATGAATGCGTTAAGCTGTTGTTTTAGTGTTCTTTTGATGAGTTTGGCTTGTTGTTATGAACATTGTTCGTTTTGGCCAGTTTGAAGGTTTTTTAGCATGTGTAATGGCATGAATGTGTTGAATAGGTAATCCCTTGTGTAAAGATGTTGTTTTAGTGTTCTTTTGATGAGTTTGGCTTGTTGTTATGAAAAGTGTTCGTTTTGGCCAGTTTGAAGGTTTTTGAGCATGTGTAATGGCATGAATGTGTTGAATTAGTAATCCCTTGTGTTAAGCTGTTGTTTTAGTGTTCTTTTGATGAGTTTGGCTTGTTGTTATGAACATTGTTCGTTTTGGCGAGTTTGAACGTTTTTGAGCATGTGTAATGGCACGAATTCGTTAAGCTGTTGTTTTAGTGTTCTTATGATGAGTTTGGCTTGTTGTTATGAACATTGTTCGTTTTAGCCAGTTTGAAGGTTTTTAGCATGTGTAATGGCATGAATGTGTTGAATTAGTAATCCCTTGTGTTAAGCCGTTGTTTTAGTGTTCTTTTGATGAGTTTGGCTTGTTGTCATGAAAAGTGTTTGTTTTGGCGAGTTTGAACGTTTTTGATCATGTGTAATGGCATGAATGCGTTAAGCTGTTGTTTTAGTGTTCTTTTGATGAGTTTGGCTTGTTGTTATGAACATTGTTCGTTTTGGCCAGTTTGAACGTGTTTTAGCATGTGTAATGGCATGAATGTGTTGAAATAGTAATCCCTTGTGTTAAGCTGTTGTTTTAGTGTTCTTTTGATGAGTTTGGCTTGTTGTTATGAAAAGTGTTTGTTTTGGCGAGTTTGAACGTTTTTGAGCATGTGTAATGGCATGAATGCGTTAAGCTGTTGTTTTAGTGTTCTTTTGATGAGTTTGGCTTGTTGTTATGAAAAGTGTTTGTTTTGGCGAGTTTGAACGTTTTTGAGCATGTGTAATGGCATGAATGCGTTAAGCTGTTGTTTTAGTGTTCTTTTGATGAGTTTGGCTTGTTGTTATGAAAAGTGTTTGTTTTGGCGAGTTTGAACGTTTTTGAGCATGTGTAATGGCATGAATGCGTTAAGCTGTTGTTTTAGTGTTCTTTTGATGAGTTTGGCTTGTTGTTATGAAAAGTGTTTGTTTTTGCGAGTTTGAACGTTTTTGAGCATGTGTAATGGCATGAATTCGTTAATCTGTTGTTCTAGTGTTCTTATGATGAGTTTGGCTTGTTGTTATGAACATTGTTCGTTTTGGCGAGTTTGAACGTTTTTGAGCATGTGTAATGGCATGAATACGTTAAGCTGTTGTTTTAGTGTTCTTTTGATGAGTTTGGCTTGTTGTCATGAAAAGTGTTTGTTTTGGCGAGTTTGAACGTTTTTGAGCATGTGTAATGGCATGAATGCGTTAAGCTGTTGTTTTAGTGTTCTTTTGATGAGTTTGGCTTGTTGTTATGAACATTGTTCGTTTTGGCCAGTTTGAAGGTTTTTTGGCATGGGTAATGTTATGAATGTGTTGAATTAGTAATCCCTTGTGTTAAGCCGTTGTTTTAGTGTTCTTTTGATAAGTTTGGCTTGTTGTTATGAAAAGTGTTTGTTTTAGCGAATTTGATCGTTTTTGACCATATGTAATGGCATGAATGCGTTAAGCTGTTGTTTTAGTGTTCTTTTGATGAGTTTGGCTTTTTGTTATGAAAAGTGTTTGTTTTGTCGAGTTTGAACGTTTTTGAGCATGTGTAATGGCATGAATGTTTTGAATTAGTAATCCCTTGTGTTAAGCTGTTGTTTTAGTGTTCTTTTGATGAGTTTGGCTTGTTGTTATGAAAAGTGTTTGTTTTGTCGAGTTTGAACGTTTTTGAGCATGTGTAATGGCATGAATGTTTTGAATTAGTAATCCCATGTGTTAAGCTGTTGTTTTAGTGTTCTTTTGATGAGTTTGGCTTGTTGTTATGAAAAGTGTTTGTTTTGGCGAGTTTGAAGGTATTTTAGCATGTGTAATGGCATAAATGTGTTGAATTAGTAATCCCTTGTGTTAAGCCGTTGTTTTAGTGTTCTTTTGATAAGTTTGGCTTGTTGTTATGAAAAGTGTTTGTTTTAGCGAATTTGATCGTTTTTGACCATATGTAATGGCATGAATGCGTTAAGCTGTTGTTTTAGTGTTCTTTTGATGAGTTTGGCTTGTTGTTATGAACATTGTTCGTTTTGGCCAGTTCGAAGGTTTTTTAGCATGTGTAATGGTATGAATGTGTTGAATTAGTAATCCCTTGTGTTAAGCCGTTGTTTTAGTGTTCTTTTGATGAGTTTGGCTTGTTGTTATGAAAAGTGTTTGTCTGGGCGAGTTTGAACGTTTTTGAGCATGTGTAATGGCATGAATGCGTTAAGCTGTTGTTTTAGTGTTCTTTTGATGAGTTTGGCTTGTTGTTATGAACATTGTTCGTTTTGGCCAGTTTGAAGGTTTTTTAGCATGTGTAATGGTATGAATGTGTTGAATTAGTAATCCCTTGTGTTAAGCCGTTGTTTTAGTGTTCTTTTGATGAGTTTGGCTTGTTGTTATGAAAAGTGTTTGTTTTGTCGAGTTTGAACGTTTTTGAGCATGTGTAATGGTATGAATGTGTTGAATTAGTAATCCCTTGTGTTAAGCCGTTGTTTTAGTGTTCTTTTGATGAGTTTGGCTTGTTGTTATGAAAAGTGTTTGTTTTGTCGAGTTTGAACGTTTTTGAGCATGTGTAATGGCATGAATGTTTTGAATTAGTAATCCCTTGTGTTAAGCTGTTGTTTTAGTGTTCTTTTGATGAGTTTGACTTGTTGTTATGAAAAGTGTTTGTTTTGGCGAGTTTGAACGTTTTTGAGCATGTGTAATGGCATGAATGCGTTAAGCTGATGTTTAAGTGTTCTTTTGATGAGTTTGGCTTGTTGTCATGAAAAGTGTTTGTTTTGGCGAGTTTGAACGTTTTTGATCATGTGTAATGGCATGAATGCGTTAAGCTGTTGTTTTAGTGTTCTTTTGATGAGTTTGGCTTGTTGTTATGAACATTGTTCGTTTTGGCCAGTTTGAAGGTTTTTTAGCATGTGTAATGGTATGAATGTGTTGAATTAGTAATCCCTTGTGTTAAGCCGTTGTTTTAGTGTTCTTTTGATGAGTTTGGCTTCTTGTTATGAAAAGTGTTTGTTTTGGCGAGTTTGAACGTTTTTGAGCATGTGTAATGGCATGAATGCGTTAAGCTGTTGTTTTAGTGTTCTTTTGATGAGTTTGGCTTGTTGTTATGAACATTGTTCGTTTTGGCCAGTTTGAAGGTTATTTAGCATGTGTAATGGCATGAATGTGTTGAATTAGTAATCCCTTGTGTTAAGCCGTTGTTTTAGTGTTCTTTTGATGAGTTTGGCTTGTTGTTATGAAAAGTGTTTGTTTTGGCGAGTTTGAACGTTTTTGAGCATGTGTTATGCCATGAATGCGTTAAGCTGTTGTTTTAGTGGTCTTTTGATGAGTTTGGCTTGTTGTTATGAACATTGTTCGTTTTGGCCACTTTGAAGGTTTTTTAGCATGTGTAATGGCATGAATGTGTTGAATTAGTAATCCCTTGTTTTAAGCTGTTGTTTTAGTGTTCTTTTGATGAGTTTGGCTTGTTGTCATGAAAAGTGTTTGTTTTGGCGAGTTTGAACGTTTTTGATCATGTGTAATGGCATGAATGCGTTAAGCTGTTGTTTTAGTGTTCTTTTGATGAGTTTGGCTTGTTGTTATGAACATTGTTCGTTTTGGCCAGTTTGAAGGTTTTTTAGCATGTGTAATGGTATGAATGTGTTGAATTAGTAATCCCTTGTGTTAAGCCGTTGTTTTAGTGTTCTTTTGATGAGTTTGGCTTCTTGTTATGAAAAGTGTTTGTTTTGGCGAGTTTGAACGTTTTTGAGCATGTGTAATGGCATGAATGCGTTAAGCTGTTGTTTTAGTGTTCTTTTGATGAGTTTGGCTTGTTGTTATGAACATTGTTCGTTTTGGCCAGTTTGAAGGTTATTTAGCATGTGTAATGGCATGAATGTGTTGAATTAGTAATCCCTTGTGTTAAGCCGTTGTTTTAGTGTTCTTTTGATGAGTTTGGCTTGTTGTTATGAAAAGTGTTTGTTTTGGCGAGTTTGAACGTTTTTGAGCATGTGTTATGCCATGAATGCGTTAAGCTGTTGTTTTAGTGGTCTTTTGATGAGTTTGGCTTGTTGTTATGAACATTGTTCGTTTTGGCCACTTTGAAGGTTTTTTAGCATGTGTAATGGCATGAATGTGTTGAATTAGTAATCCCTTGTGTTAAGCTGTTGTTTTAGTGTTCTTTTGATGAGTTTGGCCTGTTGTTATGACAAGTGTTTGTTTTGGCGAGTTTGACCGTTTTTGAGCATGTGTAATGGCATGAATGCATTAAGCTGTTGTTTTAGTGTTCTTTTGATGAGTTTGGCTTTTTGTTATGAACATTGTTCGTTTTGGCCAGTTTGAAGGTTTTTGAGCATGTGTAATGGCATGAATGTGTTCTATTAGTAATCCCTTGTGTTAAGCCGTTGTTTTAGTGTTCTTTTGATGAGTTTGGCTTGTTGTTATGAAAAGTGTGGGTTTTGGCGAGTTTGAACATTTTTGAGCATGTGTAATGGCATGAATGCGTTAAGCTGTTGTTTTAGTGTTCTTTTGATGAGTTTGGCTTGTTGTTATGAAAAGTGTTTGTTTTGGCGAGTTTGAAGGTATTTTAGCATGTGTAATGGCATGAATGTGTTGAATTAGTAATCCCTTGTGTTAAGCCGTTGTTTTAGTGTTCTTTTGATGAGTTTGGCTTGTTGTTATGAAAAGTGTTTGTTTTGGCCAGTTTGAAGGTTTTTGAGCATATGTAATGGCATGAATGCATTAAGCTGTTGTTTTAGTGTTCTTTTGATGAGTTTGGCTTGTTGTTATGAAAAGTGTTTGTTTTGGCGAGTTTGAACGTTTTTGAGCATGTGTTATGCCATGAATGCGTTAAGCTGTTGTTTTAGTGGTCTTTTGATGAGTTTGGCTTGTTGTTATGAACATTGTTCGTTTTGGCCACTTTGAAGGTTTTTTAGCATGTGTAATGGTATGAATGTGTTGAATTAGTAATCCCTTGTGTTAAGCCGTTGTTTTAGTGTTCTTTTGATGAGTTTGGCTTGTTGTTATGAAAAGTGTTTGTCTGGGCGAGTTTGAACGTTTTTGAGCATGTGTAATGGCATGAATGCGTTAAGCTGTTGTTTTAGTGTTCTTTTGATGAGTTTGGCTTGTTGTTATGAACATTGTTCGTTTTGGCCAGTTTGAAGGTTTTTTAGCATGTGTAATGGTATGAATGTGTTGAATTAGTAATCCCTTGTGTTAAGCCGTTGTTTTAGTGTTCTTTTGATGAGTTTGGCTTGTTGTTATGAAAAGTGTTTGTTTTGTCGAGTTTGAACGTTTTTGAGCATGTGTAATGGCATGAATGTTTTGAATTAGTAATCCCTTGTGTTAAGCTGTTGTTTAAGTGTTCTTTTGATGAGTTTGACTTGTTGTTATGAAAAGTGTTTGTTTTGGCGAGTTTGAACGTTTTTGAGCATGTGTAATGGCATGAATGCGTTAAGCTGTTGTTTTAGTGTTCTTTTGATGATTTTGGCTTGTTGTTATGAACATTGTTCGTTTTGGCGAGTTTGAACGTTTTTTAGCATGTGTAATGGCATGAATTTGTTGAATTAGTAATCCCTTGTGTTAAGCCGTTGTTTTAGTGTTCTTTTGATGAGTTTGGCTTGTTGTTATGAACATTGTTCGTTTTGGCCAGTTTGAAGGTTTTTGAGCATGTGTAATGGCATGAATGTGTTGAATTAGTAATCCCTTGTGTTAAGCTGTTGTTTTTAGTGTTCTTTTGATGAGTTTGGCTTGTTGTTATGAACATTGTTCGTTTTGGCGAGTTTGAACGTTTTTGAGCATGTGTAATGGCACGAATTCGTTAAGCTGTTGTTTTAGTGTTCTTATGATGAGTTTGGCTTGTTGTTATGAACATTGTTCGTTTTAGCCAGTTTGAAGGTTTTTAGCATGTGTAATGGCATGAATGTGTTGAATTAGTAATCCCTTGTGTTAAGCCGTTGTTTTAGTGTTCTTTTGATGAGTTTGGCTTGTTGTTATGAAAAGTGTTTGTTTTGGCGAGTTTGAACGTTTTTGAGCATGTGTAATGGCATGAATGCGTTAAGCTGATGTTTAGGTGTTCTTTTGATGAGTTTGGCTTGTTGTTATGAAAAGTGTTTGTTTTGGCGAGTTTGAACGTTTTTGAGCATGTGTAATGGCATGAATGCGTTAAGCTGTTGTTTTAGTGTTCTTTTGATGAGTTTGGCTTGTTGTTATGAACATTGTTCGTTTTGGCCAGTTTGAAGGTTTTTGAGCATGTGTAATGGCATGAATGTGTTGAATTAGTAATCCCTTGTGTTAAGCCGTTGTTTTAGTGTTCTTTTGATGAGTTTGGCTTGTTGTTATGAAAAGTGTTTGTTTTGGCGAGTTTGAACGTTTTTGAGCATGTGTAATGGCATGAATGCGTTAAGCTGTTGTTTTAGTGTTCTTTTGATGAGTTTGGCTTGTTGTTATGAACATTGTTCGTTTTGGCCAGTTTGAAGGTTATTTAGCATGTGTAATGGCATGAATGTGTTGAATTAGTAATCCCTTGTGTTAAGCCGTTGTTTTAGTGTTCTTTTGATGAGTTTGGCTTGTTGTTATGAAAAGTGTTTGTTTTGGCGAGTTTGAACGTTTTTGAGCATGTGTAATGGCATGAATGCGTTAAGCTGTTGTTTTAGTGTTCTTTTGATGAGTTTGGCTTGTTGTTATGAACATTGTTCGTTTTGGCCACTTTGAAGGTTTTTTAGCATGTGTAATGGCATGAATGTGTTGAATTAGTAATCCCTTGTTTTAAGCCGTTGTTTTAGTGTTCTTTTGATGAGTTTGGCTTGTTGTTATGAAAAGTGTTTGTTTTGGCGAGTTTGAACGTTTTTGAGCATGTGTAATGGCATGAATGCGTTAAGCTGATGTTTAAGTGTTCTTTTGATGAGTTTGGCTTGTTGTCATGAAAAGTGTTTGTTTTGGCGAGTTTGAACGTTTTTGATCATGTGTAATGGCATGAATGCGTTAAGCTGTTGTTTTAGTGTTCTTTTGATGAGTTTGGCTTGTTGTTATGAACATTGTTCGTTTTGGCCAGTTTGAAGGTTTTTTAGCATGTGTAATGGTATGAATGTGTTGAATTAGTAATCCCTTGTGTTAAGCCGTTGTTTTAGTGTTCTTTTGATGAGTTTGGCTTGTTGTTATGAAAAGTGTTTGTTTTGGCGAGTTTGAACGTTTTTGAGCATGTGTAATGGCATGAATGCGTTAAGCTGTTGTTTTAGTGTTCTTTTGATGAGTTTGGCTTGTTGTTATGAAAAGTGTTTGTTTTGGCGAGTTTGAACGTTTTTGAGCATGTGTAATGGCATGAATGTGTTGAATTAGTAATCCCTTGTGTTAAGCCGTTGTTTTAGTGTTCTTTTGATGAGTTTGGCTTGTTGTTATGACAAGTGTTTGTTTTGGCGAGTTTGAACGTTTTTGAGCATGTGTAATGGCATGAATGCATTAAGCTGTTGTTTTAGTGTTCTTTTGATGAGTTTGGCTTTTTGTTATGAACATTGTTCGTTTTGGCCAGTTTGAAGGTTTTTGAGCATGTGTAATGGCATGAATGTGTTCTATTAGTAATCCCTTGTGTTAAGCCGTTGTTTTAGTGTTCTTTTGATGAGTTTGGCTTGTTGTTATGAAAAGTGTGGGTTTTGGCGAGTTTGAACATTTTTGAGCATGTGTAATGGCATGAATGCGTTAAGCTGTTGTTTTAGTGTTCTTTTGATGAGTTTGGCTTGTTGTTATGAACATTGTTCGTTTTGGCCAGTTTGAAGGTTTTTTAGCATGTGTAATGGTATGAATGTGTTGAATTAGTAATCCCTTGTGTTCAGCCGTTGTTTTAGTGTTCTTTTGATGAGTTTGGCTTCTTGTTATGAAAAGTGTTTGTTTTGGCGAGTTTGAACGTTTTAGAGCATGTGTAATGGCATGAATGCGTTAAGCTGTTGTTTTAGTGTTCTTTTGATGAGTTTGGCTTGTTGTTATGAACATTGTTCGTTTTGGCCAGTTTGAAGGTTTTTAAGCACGTCTAATGGCATGAATGTTTTGAATTAGTAATCCCTTGTGTTAAGCTGTTGTTTTAGTGTTCTTTTGATGAGTTTGGCTTGTTGTTATGAAAAGTGTTGGTTTTGGCGAGTTTGAACGTTTTTGAGCATGTGTAATGGCATGAATGCGTTAAGCTGTTGTTTTAGTGTTCTTTTGATGAGTTTGGCTTGTTGTTATGAAAAGTGTTTGTTTTGGCGAGTTTGAAGGTTTTTGAGCATGTTAAATGGCATGTATGCGTTAAGCTGTTGTTTTAGTGTTCTTTTGATGAGTTTGGCTTGTTGTTATGAAAAGTGTTTGTTTTGGCGAGTTTGAACGTTTTTGAGCATGTGTATTGGCATGAATGCGTTAAGCTGTTGTTTTAGTGTTTTTTTGATGAGTTTGGCTTGTTGTTATGAACATTGTTCGTTTTGGCCAGTTTGAAGGTTATTTAGCATGTGTAATGGCATGAATGTGTTGAATTAGTAATTCCTTGTGTTAAGCCGTTGTTTTAGTGTTCTTTTGATGAGTTTGGCTTGTTGTTATGAAAAGTGTTTGTTTTGGCGAGTTTGAACGTTTTTGAGCATGTGTAATGCCATGAATGCGTTAAGCTGTTGTTTTAGTGTTCTTTTGATGAGTTTGGCTTGTTGTTATGAACATTGTTCGTTTTGGCCACTTTGAAGGTTTTTTAGCATGTGTAATGGCATTAATGTGTTCTATTAGTAATCCCTTGTGTTAAGCCGTTGTTTTAGTGTTCTTTTGATGAGTTTGGCTTCTTGTTATGAAAAGTGTTTGTTTTGGCGAGTTTGAACGTTTTAGAGCATGTGTAATGGCATGAATGCGTTAAGCTGTTGTTTTAGTGTTCTTTTGATGAGTTTGGCTTGTTGTTATGAACATTGTTCGTTTTGGCCAGTTTGAAGGTTTTTTAGCACGTCTAATGGCATGAATGTTTTGAATTAGTAATCCCTTGTGTTAAGCTGTTGTTTTAGTGTTCTTTTGATGAGTTTGGCTTGTTGTTATGAAAAGTGTTTGTTTTGGCGTGTTTGAACGTTTTTGAGCATGTGTAATGGCATGAATGCGTTAAGCTGTTGTTTTAGTGTTGTTTTGATGAGTTTGGCTTGTTGTTATGAACATTGTTCGTTTTGGCCAGTTTGAAGGTTTTTTAGCATGTGTAATGGTATGAATGTGTTGAATTAGTAATCCCTTGTGTTAAGCCGTTGTTTTAGTGTTCTTTTGATGAGTTTGGCTTCTTGTTATGAAAAGTGTTTGTTTTGGCGAGTTTGAACGTTTTTGAGCATGTGTAATGGCATGAATGCGTTAAGCTGTTGTTTTAGTGTTCTTTTGATGAGTTTGGCTTGTTGTTATGAACATTGTTCGTTTTGGCCAGTTTGAAGGTTATTTAGCATGTGTAATGGCATGAATGTGTTGAATTAGTAATCCCTTGTGTTAAGCCGTTGTTTTAGTGTTCTTTTGATGAGTTTGGCTTGTTGTTATGAAAAGTGTTTGTTTTGGCGAGTTTGAACGTTTTTGAGCATGTGTTATGCCATGAATGCGTTAAGCTGTTGTTTTAGTGGTCTTTTGATGAGTTTGGCTTGTTGTTATGAACATTGTTCGTTTTGGCCACTTTGAAGGTTTTTTAGCATGTGTAATGGCATGAATGTGTTGAATTAGTAATCCCTTGTTTTAAGCTGTTGTTTTAGTGTTCTTTTGATGAGTTTGGCTTGTTGTTATGAAAAGTGTTTGTTTTGGCGAGTTTGAACGTTTTTGAGCATGTGTAATGGCATGAATGCGTTAAGCTGATGTTTAAGTGTTCTTTTGATGAGTTTGGCTTGTTGTCATGAAAAGTGTTTGTTTTGGCGAGTTTGAACGTTTTTGATCATGTGTAATGGCATGAATGCGTTAAGCTGTTGTTTTAGTGTTCTTTTGATGAGTTTGGCTTGTTGTTATGAACATTGTTCGTTTTGGCCAGTTTGAAGGTTTTTAGCATGTGTAATGGCATGAATGTGTTGAATTAGTAATCCCTTGTGTTAAGCCGTTGTTTTAGTGTTCTTTTGATGAGTTTGGCTTGTTGTTATGAAAAGTGTTTGTTTTGGCGAGTTTGAACGTTTTTGAGCATGTGTAATGGCATGAATGCGTTAAGCTGTTGTTTTAGTGTTCTTTTGATGAGTTTGGCTTGTTGTTATGAAAAGTGTTTGTTTTGGCGAGTTTGAACGTTTTTGAGCATGTGTAATGGCATGAATGTGTTGAATTAGTAATCCCTTGTGTTAAGCCGTTGTTTTAGTGTTCTTTTGATGAGTTTGGCTTCTTGTTATGACAAGTGTTTGTTTTGGCGAGTTTGAACGTTTTTGAGCATGTGTAATGGCATGAATGCATTAAGCTGTTGTTTTAGTGTTCTTTTGATGAGTTTGGCTTTTTGTTATGAACATTGTTCGTTTTGGCCAGTTTGAAGGTTTTTGAGCATGTGTAATGGCATGAATGTGTTCTATTAGTAATCCCTTGTGTTAAGCCGTTGTTTTAGTGTTCTTTTGATGAGTTTGGCTTGTTGTTATGAAAAGTGTGGGTTTTGGCGAGTTTGAACATTTTTGAGCATGTGTAATGGCATGAATGCGTTAAGCTGTTGTTTTAGTGTTCTTTTGATGAGTTTGGCTTGTTGTTATGAACATTGTTCGTTTTGGCCAGTTTGAAGGTTTTTTAGCATGTGTAATGGCATGAATGTGTTGAATTAGTAATCCCTTGTGTTCAGCCGTTGTTTTAGTGTTCTTTTGATGAGTTTGGCTTGTTGTTATGAAAAGTGTTTGTTTTGGCGAGTTTGAACGTTTTTGAGCATGTGTAATGGCATGAATGCGTTAAGCTGTTGTTTTAGTGTTCTTTTGATGAGTTTGGCTTGTTGTTATGAACATTGTTCGTTTTGGCCAGTTTGAAGGTTTTTAAGCACGTCTAATGGCATGAATGTTTTGAATTAGTAATCCCTTGTGTTAAGCTGTTGTTTTAGTGTTCTTTTGATGAGTTTGGCTTGTTGTTATGAAAAGTGTTGGTTTTGGCGAGTTTGAACGTTTTTGAGCATGTGTAATGGCATGAATGCGTTAAGCTGTTGTTTTAGTGTTCTTTTGATGAGTTTGGCTTGTTGTTATGAAAAGTGTTTGTTTTGGCGAGTTTGAAGGTTTTTGAGCATGTTAAATGGCATGTATGCGTTAAGCTGTTGTTTTAGTGTTCTTTTGATGAGTTTGGCTTGTTGTTATGAAAAGTGTTTGTTTTGGCGAGTTTGAACGTTTTTGAGCATGTGTAATGGCATGAATGCGTTAAGCTGTTGTTTTAGTGTTCTTTTGATGAGTTTGGCTTGTTGTTATGAACATTGTTCGTTTTGGCCAGTTTGAAGGTTATTTAGCATGTGTAATGGCATGAATGTGTTGAATTAGTAATTCCTTGTGTTAAGCCGTTGTTTTAGTGTTCTTTTGATGAGTTTGGCTTGTTGTTATGAAAAGTGTTTGTTTTGGCGAGTTTGAACGTTTTTGAGCATGTGTAATGGCATGAATGCGTTAAGCTGTTGTTTTAGTGTTCTTTTGATGAGTTTGGCTTGTTGTTATGAACATTGTTCGTTTTGGCCAGTTTGAAGGTTTTTTAGCATGTGTAATGGCATTAATGTGTTCTATTAGTAATCCCTTGTGTTAAGCCGTTGTTTTAGTGTTCTTTTGATGAGTTTGGCTTCTTGTTATGAAAAGTGTTTGTTTTGGCGAGTTTGAACGTTTTTGAGCATGTGTAATGGCATGAATGCGTTAAGCTGTTGTTTTAGTGTTCTTTTGATGAGTTTGGCTTGTTGTTATGAACATTGTTCGTTTTGGGCAGTTTGAAGGTTTTTAAGCACGTCTAATGGCATGAATGTTTTGAATTAGTAATCCCTTGTGTTAAGCTGTTGTTTTAGTGTTCTTTTGATGAGTTTGGCTTGTTGTTATGAAAAGTGTTTGTTTTGGCGAGTTTGAACGTTTTTGAGCATGTGTAATGGCATGAATGCGTTAAGCTGTTGTTTTAGTGTTCTTTTGATGAGTTTGGCTTGTTGTTATGAAAAGTGTTTGTTTTGGCGAGTTTGAACGTTTTTGAGCATGTGTAATGGCATGAATGTGTTGAATTAGTAATCCCTTGTGTTAAGCCGTTGTTTTAGTGTTCTTTTGATGAGTTTGGCTTGTTGTTATGAAAAGTGTTGGTTTTGGCGAGTTTGAACGTTTTTGAGCATGTGTAATGGCATGAATGCGTTAAGCTGTTGTTTTGGTGTTCTTTTGATGAGTTTGGCTTGTTGTTATGAAAAGTGTTTGTTTTGGCGAGTTTGAACGTTTT
Source organism: Xyrichtys novacula (assembly GCA_962446985.1). Taxonomy (NCBI): domain Eukaryota; kingdom Metazoa; phylum Chordata; class Actinopteri; order Labriformes; family Labridae; genus Xyrichtys; species Xyrichtys novacula. Next base: position 28,999,131 of record OY660866.1, on the reverse strand, counting down.
TGAGCATATGTAATGGCATGAATGCATTAAGCTGTTGTTTTAGTGTTCTTTTGATGAGTTTGGCTTGTTGTTATGAAAAGTGTTTGTTTTGGCGAGTTTGAAGGTTTTTGAGCATGTTAAATGGCATGTATGCGTTAAGCTGTTGTTTTAGTGTTCTTTTGATGAGTTTGGCTTGTTGTTATGAACATTGTTCGTTTTGGCCAGTTTGAAGGTTTTTGAGCATGTGTAATGGCATGAATGTGTTGAATTGTAAGTGTTGTTTTAGTGTTCTTTTGATGAGTTTGGCTTGTTGTTATGAAAAGTGTTTGTTTTGGCGAGTTTGAAGTTTTTGAGCATGTGTAATGGCATGAATGTTTGATAGTAATCCTGTTAAGCTGTTGTTTTAGTGTTCTTTTGATGAGTTTGGCTGTTGTTATGACAAGTGTTTGTTTTGGCGAGTTTGAACATTTTTGAGCATGTGTAATGGCATGAATGCGTTAAGCTGTTGTTTTAGTGTTCTTTTGATGAGTTTGGCTTGTTGTTATGAAAAGTGTTTGTTTTGGCGAGTTCGAAGGTATTTTAGCATGTGTAATGGTATGAATGTGTTGAATTAGTAATCCCTTGTGTTAAGACGTTGTTTTAGTGTTCTTTTGATGAGTTTGGCTTGTTGTTATGAAAAGTGTTTGTTTTGTCGAGTTTGAACGTTTTTGAGCATGTGTAATGGCATGAATGTTTTGAATTAGTAATCCCTTGTGTTAAGCTGTTGTTTTAGTGTTCTTTTGATGAGTTTGACTTGTTGTTATGAAAAGTGTTTGTTTTGGCGAGTTTGAACGTTTTTGAGCATGTGTAATGGCATGAATGCGTTAAGCTGTTGTTTTAGTGTTCTTTTGATGATTTTGGCTTGTTGTTATGAACATTGTTCGTTTTGGCGAGTTTGAACGTTTTTTAGCATGTGTAATGGCATGAATTTGTTGAATTAGTAATCCCTTGTGTTAAGCCGTTGTTTTAGTGTTCTTTTGATGAGTTTGGCTTGTTGTTATGAACATTGTTCGTTTTGGCCAGTTTGAAGGTTTTTGAGCATGTGTAATGGCATGAATGTGTTGAATTAGTAATCCCTTGTGTTAAGCTGTTGTTTTTAGTGTTCTTTTGATGAGTTTGGCTTGTTGTTATGAACATTGTTCGTTTTGGCGAGTTTGAACGTTTTTGAGCATGTGTAATGGCACGAATTCGTTAAGCTGTTGTTTTAGTGTTCTTATGATGAGTTTGGCTTGTTGTTATGAACATTGTTCGTTTTAGCCAGTTTGAAGGTTTTTAGCATGTGTAATGGCATGAATGTGTTGAATTAGTAATCCCTTGTGTTAAGCCGTTGTTTTAGTGTTCTTTTGATGAGTTTGGCTTGTTGTTATGAAAAGTGTTTGTTTTGGCGAGTTTGAACGTTTTTGAGCATGTGTAATGGCATGAATGCGTTAAGCTGTTGTTTTAGTGTTCTTTTGATGAGTTTGGCTTGTTGTTATGAACATTGTTCGTTTTGGCCAGTTTGAAGGTTTTTTAGCATGTGTAATGGTATGAATGTGTTGAATTAGTAATCCCTTGTGTTAAGCCGTTGTTTTAGTGTTCTTTTGATGAGTTTGGCTTCTTGTTATGAAAAGTGTTTGTTTTGGCGAGTTTGAACGTTTTTGAGCATGTGTAATGGCATGAATGCGTTAAGCTGTTGTTTTAGTGTTCTTTTGATGAGTTTGGCTTGTTGTTATGAACATTGTTCGTTTTGGCCAGTTTGAAGGTTATTTAGCATGTGTAATGGCATGAATGTGTTGAATTAGTAATCCCTTGTGTTAAGCCGTTGTTTTAGTGTTCTTTTGATGAGTTTGGCTTGTTGTTATGAAAAGTGTTTGTTTTGGCGAGTTTGAACGTTTTTGAGCATGTGTTATGCCATGAATGCGTTAAGCTGTTGTTTTAGTGGTCTTTTGATGAGTTTGGCTTGTTGTTATGAACATTGTTCGTTTTGGCCACTTTGAAGGTTTTTTAGCATGTGTAATGGCATGAATGTGTTGAATTAGTAATCCCTTGTGTTAAGCTGTTGTTTTAGTGTTCTTTTGATGAGTTTGGCCTGTTGTTATGACAAGTGTTTGTTTTGGCGAGTTTGACCGTTTTTGAGCATGTGTAATGGCATGAATGCATTAAGCTGTTGTTTTAGTGTTCTTTTGATGAGTTTGGCTTTTTGTTATGAACATTGTTCGTTTTGGCCAGTTTGAAGGTTTTTGAGCATGTGTAATGGCATGAATGTGTTGAATTAGTAATCCCTTGTGTTAAGCTGTTGTTTTAGTGTTCTTTTGATGAGTTTGGCTTGTTGTTATGAAAAGTGTTTGTTTTGGCGAGTTTGAACGTTTTTGAGCATGTGTAATGGCATGAATGCGTTAAGCTGTTGTTTTAGTGTTCTTTTGATGAGTTTGGCTTGTTGTTATGAAAAGTGTTTGTTTTGGCCAGTTTGAACGTTTTTGAGCATGTGTAATGGCAATGAATGTGATGAATTAGTAATCCCTTGTGTTAAGCTGTTGTTTTAGTGTTCTTTTGATGAGTTTGGCTTGTTGTTATGAAAAGTGTTTGTTTTGGCGAGTTTGAACGTTTTTGAGCATGTGTAATGGCATGAATGCGTTAAGCTGTTGTTTTAGTGTTCTTTTGATGAGTTTGGCTTGTTGTTATGAACATTGTTCGTTTTGGCCAGTTTGAAGGTTTTTGAGCATGTGTAATGGCATGAATGTGTTGAATTAGTAATCCCTTGTGTTAAGCTGTTGTTTTAGTGTTCTTTTGATGAGTTTGGCTTGTTGTTATGAAAAGTGTTTGTTTTGGCGAGTTTGAACGTTTTTGAGCATGTGTAATGGCATGAATGCGTTAAGCTGTTGTTTTAGTGTTCTTTTGATGAGTTTGGCTTGTTGTTATGAACATTGTTCGTTTTGGCCAGTTTGAAGGTTTTTTAGCATGTGTAATGGCATGAATGCGTTAAGCTGTTGTTTTAGTGTTCTTTTGATGAGTTTGGCTTGTTGTTATGAAAAGTGTTTGTTTTGGCGAGTTTGAACGTTTTTGAGCATGTGTAATGGCATGAATGCGTTAAGCTGTTGTTTTAGTGTTCTTTTGATGAGTTTGGCTTGTTGTTATGAAAAGTGTTTGTTTTGGCGAGTTTGAACGTTTTTGAGCATGTGTAATGGCATGAATGTGTTGAATTAGTAATCCCTTGTGTTAAGCCGTTGTTTTAGTGTTCTTTTGATGAGTTTGGCTTGTTGTTATGAAAAGTGTTGGTTTTGGCGAGTTTGAACGTTTTTGAGCATGTGTAATGGCATGAATGCGTTAAGCTGTTGTTTTAGTGTTCTTTTGATGAGTTTGGCTTGTTGTTATGAAAAGTGTTTGTTTTGGCGAGTTTGAACGTTTTTGAGCATATGTAATGGCATGAATGCGTTAAGCTGTTGTTTTAGTGTTCTTTTGATGAGTTTGGCTTGTTGTTATGAAAAGTGTTTGTTTTGGCGAGTTTGAAGGTTTTTGAGCATGTGTAATGGCATGAATGCGTTAAGCTGTTGTTTTAGTGTTCTTTTGATGAGTTTGGCTTGTTGTTATGAAAAGTGTTTTTTTTGGCGAGTTTGAACGTTTTTGAGCATGTGTAATGGCATGAATGTGTTGAATTAGTAATCCCTTGTGTTAAGCCGTTGTTTTAGTGTTCTTTTGATGAGTTTGGCTTGTTGTTATGAAAAGTGTTTGTTTTGGCGAGTTTGAACGTTTTTGAGCATGTGTAATGGCATGAATGCGTTAAGCTGTTGTTTTAGTGTTCTTTTGATGAGTTTGGCTTGTTGTTATGAAAAGTGTTTGTTTTGGCGAGTTTGAACGTTTTTGAGCATGTGTAATGGCATGAATGCGTTAAGCTGTTGTTTTAGTGTTCTTTTGATGAGTTTGGCTTGTTGTTATGAAAAGTGTTTGTTTTGGCGAGTTTGAACGTTTTTGAGCATGTGTAATGGCATGAATGCGTTAAGCTGTTGTTTTAGTGTTCTTTTGATGAGTTTGGCTTGTTGTTATGAACATTGTTCGTTTTGGCCAGTTTGAACGTTTTTGAGCATGTGTAATGGCATGAATGCGTTAAGCTGTTGTTTTAGTGTTCTTTTGATGAGTTTGGCTTGTTGTTATGAAAAGTGTTTGTTTTGGCGAGTTTGAACGTTTTTGAGCATGTGTAATGGCATGAATGCGTTAAGCTGTTGTTTTAGTGTTCTTTTGATGAGTTTGGCTTGTTGTTATGAACATTGTTCGTTTTGGCCAGTTTGAATGTTTTTGAGCATGTGTAATGGCATGAATGTGTTGAATTAGTAATCCCTTGTGTTAAGCGTTGTTTTAGTGTTCTTTTGATGAGTTTGGCTTGTTGTTATGAAAAGTGTTTGTTTTGGCGAGTTTGAACGTTTTTGAGCATGTGTAATGGCATGAATGCGTTAAGCTGTTGTTTTAGTGTTCTTTTGATGAGTTTGGCTTGTTGTTATGAAAAGTGTTCGTTTTGGCGAGTTTGAACGTTTTTGAGCATGTGTAATGGCATGAATGCGTTAAGCTGTTGTTTTAGTGTTCTTTTGATGAGTTTGGCTTGTTGTTATGAAAAGTGTTTGTTTTGGCGAGTTTGAACGTTTTTGAGCATGTGTAATGGCATGAATGTGTTGAATTAGTAATCCCTTGTGTTAAGCTGTTGTTTTAGTGTTCTTTTGATGAGTTTGGCTTGTTGTTATGAAAAGTGTTTGTTTTGGCGAGTTTGAACGTTTTTGAGCATGTGTAATGGCATGAATGCGTTAAGCTGTTGTTTTAGTGTTCATTTGATGAATTTGGTTTGTTGTTATGAAAAGTGTTTGTTTTGGCGAGTTTGAACGTTTTTGAGCATGTGTAATGGCATGAATGCGTTAAGCTGTTGTTTTAGTGTTCTTTTGATGAGTTTGGCTTGTTGTTATGAAAAGTGTTTGTTTTGGCGAGTTTGAACGTTTTTGAGCATGTGTAATGGCATGAATGCGTTAAGCTGTTGTTTTAGTGTTCTTTTGATGAGTTTGGCTTGTTGTTATGAAAAGTGTTTGTTTTGGCGAGTTTGAACGTTTTTGAGCATGTGTAATGGCATGAATGTGTTGAATTAGTAATCCCTTGTGTTAAGCCGTTGTTTTAGTGTTCTTTTGATGAGTTTGGCTTGTTGTTATGAAAAGTGTTTGTTTTGGCGAGTTTGAACGTTTTTGAGCATGTGTAATGGCATGAATGCGTTAAGCTGTTGTTTTAGTGTTCTTTTGATGAGTTTGGCTTGTTGTTATGAAAAGTGTTTGTTTTGGCGAGTTTGAACGTTTTTGAGCATGTGTAATGGTATGAATGTGTTGAATTAGTAATCCCTTGTGTTAAGCCGTTGTTTTAATGTTCTTTTGATGAGTTTGGCTTGTTGTTATGAAAAGTGTTTGTTTTGGCGAGTTTGAACGTTTTTGAGCATGTGTAATGGCATGAATGTTTTGAATTAGTAATCCCTTGTGTTAAGCTGTTGTTTTAGTGTTCTTTTGATGAGTTTGGCTTGTTGTTATGAAAAGTGTTTGTTTTGGCGAGTTTGAACGTTTTTGAGCATGTGTAATGGCATGAATGCGTTAAGTGTTCTTTTGATGAGTTTGGCTTGTTGTTATGAAAAGTGTTTGTTTTGGCCAGTTTGAACGTTTTTGAGCATGTGTAATGGCATGAATGTTTTGAATTAGTAATCCCTTGTGTTAAGCTGTTGTTTTAGTGTTCTTTTGATGAGTTTGGCTTGTTGTTATGAAAAGTGTTTGTTTTGGCGAGTTTGAACGTTTTTGAGCATGTGTAATGGCATGAATGCGTTAAGCTGTTGTTTTAGTGTTCTTTTGATGAGTTTGGCTTGTTGTTATGAAAAGTGTTTGTTTTGGCGAGTTTGAACGTTTTTGAGCATGTGTAATGGCATGAATGTTTAATGTAATGTGTTAAGCTGTTGTTTTAGTGTTCTTTTGATGAGTTTGGCTTGTTGTTATGAAAAGTGTTTGTTTTGGCGAGTTTGAACGTTTTTGAGCATGTGTAATGGCATGAATGCGTTAAGCTGTTGTTTTAGTGTTCTTTTGATGAGTTTGGCTTGTTGTTATGAAAAGTGTTCGTTTTGGCCAGTTTGAAGGTTTTTGAGCATGTGTAATGGCATGAATGTGTTGAATTAGTAATCCCTTGTGTTAAGCTGTTGTTTTAGTGTTCTTTTGATGAGTTTGGCTTGTTGTTATGAAAAGTGTTTGTTTTGGCGAGTTTGAACGTTTTTGAGCATGTGTAATGGCATGAATGCGTTAAGCTGTTGTTTTAGTGTTCTTTTGATGAGTTTGGCTTGTTGTTATGAACATTGTTCGTTTGTTTTGGCCAGTTTGAAGGTTTTTGAGCATGTGTAATGGCATGAATGTGTTGAATTAGTAATCCCTTGTGTTAAGCTGTTGTTTTAGTGTTCTTTTGATGAGTTTGGCTTGTTGTTATGAAAAGTGTTTGTTTTGGCGAGTTTGAACGTTTTTGAGCATGTGTAATGGCATGAATGCGTTAAGCTGTTGTTTTAGTGTTCTTTTGATGAGTTTGGCTTGTTGTTATGAAAAGTGTTTGTTTTGGCGAGTTTGAACGTTTTTGAGCATGTGTAATGGCATGAATGTGTTGAATTAGTAATCCCTTGTGATAAGCCGTTGTTTTAGTGTTCTTTTGATGAGTTTGGCTTGTTGTTATGAAAAGTGTTTGTTTTGGCGAGTTTGAACGTTTTTGAGCATGTGTAATGGCATGAATGCGTTAAGCTGTTGTTTTAGTGTTCTTTTGATGAGTTTGGCTTGTTGTTATGAACATTGTTCGTTTTGGCCAGTTTGAAGGTTTTTGAGCATGTGTAATGGCATGAATGCGTCAAGCTGTTGTTTTAGTGTTCTTTTGATGACTTTGGCTTGTTATGAAAAGTGTTTGTTTTGGCGAGTTTGAACGTTTTTGAGCATGTGTAATGGCATGAATGCGTTAAGCTGTTGTTTTAGTGTTCTTTTGATGAGTTTGGCTTGTTGTTATGAAAAGTGTTTGTTTTGGCCACTTTGAAGGTTTTTAGCATGTGTAATGGCATGAATGTGTTGAATTAGTAATCCCTTGTGTTAAGCTGTTGTTTTAGTGTTCTTTTGATGAGTTTGGCTTGTTGTTATGAAAAGTGTTTGTTTTGGCGAGTTTGAACGTTTTTGAGCATGTGTAATGGCATGAATGCGTTAAGCTGTTGTTTTAGTGTTCTTTTGATGAGTTTGGCTTGTTGTTATGAACATTGTTCGTTTTGGCCAGTTTGAAGGTTTTTGAGCATGTGTAATGGCATGTGTTGAATTAGTAATCCCGTTAAGCTGTTGTTTTAGTGTTCTTTTGATGAGTTTGGCTTGTTGTTATGAAAAGTGTTCGTTTTGGCGAGTTTGAACATTTTTGAGCATGTGTAATGGCATGAATGCGTTAAGCTGTTGTTTTAGTGTTCTTTTGATGAGTTTGGCTTGTTGTTATGAAAAGTGTTTGTTTTGGCGAGTTTGAACGTTTTGAGCATGTGTAATGGCATGAATGCGTTAAGCTGTTGTTTTAGTGTTCTTTTGATGAGTTTGGCTTGTTGTTATGAACATTGTTCGTTTTGGCCAGTTTGAAGGTTTTTGAGCATGTGTAATGGCATGAATGCGTTAAGCTGTTGTTTTAGTGTTCTTTTGATGAGTTTGGCTTGTTGTTATGAAAAGTGTTTGTTTTGGCGAGTTTGAACGTTTTTGAGCATGTGTAATGGCATGAATGCGTTAAGCTGTTGTTTTAGTGTTCTTTTGATGAGTTTGGCTTGTTGTTATGAACATTGTTCGTTTTGGCCAGTTTGAAGGTTTTTTAGCATGTGTAATGGCATGAATGTGTTGAATTAGTAATCCCTTGTGTTAAGCTGTTGTTTTAGTGTTCTTTTGATGAGTTTGGCTTGTTGTTATGAAAAGTGTTTGTTTTGGCGAGTTTGAACGTTTTTGAGCATGTGTAATGGCATGAATGCGTTAAGCTGTTGTTTTAGTGTTCTTTTGATGAGTTTGGCTTGTTGTTATGAAAAGTGTTTGTTTTGGCGAGTTTGAACGTTTTTGAGCATGTGTAATGGCATGAATGCGTTAAGCTGTTGTTTTAGTGTTCTTTTGATGAGTTTGGCTTGTTGTTATGAAAAGTGTTTGTTTTGGCGAGTTTGAACGTTTTTGAGCATGTGTAATGGCATGAATGTGTTGAATTAGTAATCCCTTGTGTTAAGCTGTTGTTTTAGTGTTCTTTTGATGAGTTTGGCTTGTTGTTATGAAAAGTGTTTATTTTGGCCAGTTTGAACGTTTTTGAGCATGTGTAATGGCATGAATGCGTTAAGCTGTTGTTTTAGTGTTCTTTTGATGAGTTTGGCTTGTTGTTATGAAAATTGTTTGTTTTGGCGAGTTTGAACGTTTTTGAGCATGTGTAATGGCATGAATGTGTTGAATTAGTAATCCCTTGTGTTAAGCCGTTGTTTTAGTGTTCTTTTGATGAGTTTGGCTTGTTGTTATGAAAAGTGTTTGTTTTGGCGAGTTTGAACGTTTTTGAGCATGTGTAATGGCATGAATGCGTTAAGCTGTTGTTTTAGTGTTCTTTTGATGAGTTTGGCTTGTTGTTATGAACATTGTTCGTTTTGGCCAGTTTGAAGGTTTTTAAGCATGTGTAATGGCATGAATGTGTTGAATTAGTAATCCCTTGTGTAAAGCTGTTGTTTTAGTGTTCTTTTGATGAGTTTGGCTTGTTGTTATGAAAAGTGTTTGTTTTGGCGAGTTTGAACGTTTTTGAGCATGTGTAATGGCATGAATGCGTTAAGCTGTTGTTTTAGTGTTCTTTTGATGAGTTTGGCTTGTTGTTATGAAAAGTGTTTGTTTTGGCGAGTTTGAACGTTTTTGAGCATGTGTAATGGCATGAATGCATTAAGCTGTTGTTTTAGTGTTCTTTTGATGAGTTTGGCTTGTTGTTATGAAAAGTGTTTGTTTTGGCGAGTTTGAAGGTTTTTGAGCATGTGTAATGGCATGAATGCGTTAAGCTGTTGTTTTAGTGTTCTTTTGATGAGTTTGGCTTGTTGTTATGAAAAGTGTTTGTTTTGGCGAGTTTGAACGTTTTTGAGCATGTGTAATGGCATGAATGCGTTAAGCTGTTGTTTTAGTGTTCTTTTGATGAGTTTGGCTTGTTGTTATGAAAAGTGTTTGTTTTGGCGAGTTTGAACGTTTTTGAGCATGTGTAATGGCATGAATGTTAAGCTGTTGTTTTAGTGTTCTTTTGATGAGTTTGGCTTTTTGTTATGAAAAGTGTTTGTTTTGGCGAGTTTGAAGGTTTTTGAGCATGTGTAATGGCATGAATGCGTTAAGCTGTTGTTTTAGTGTTCTTTTGATGAGTTTGGCTTGTTGTTATGAAAAGTGTGGTTTTTGGCGAGTTTGAACATTTTTGAGCATGTGTAATGGCATGAATGTGTTAAGCTGTTGTTTTAGTGTTCTTTTGATGAGTTTGGCTTGTTGTTATGAAAAGTGTTCGTTTTGGCGAGTTTGAAGGTTTTTGAGCATGTGTAATGGTATGAATGTGTTGAATTAGTAATCCCTTGTGTTAAGCTGTTGTTTTAGTGTTCTTTTGATGAGTTTGGCTTGTTGTTATGAAAAGTGTTTGTTTTGGCCAGTTTGAACGTTTTTGAGCATGTGTAATGGCATGAATGCGTTAAGCTGTTGTTTTAGTGTTCTTTTGATGAGTTTGGCTTGTTGTTATGAAAAGTGTTTGTTTTGGCGAGTTTGAACGTTTTTGAGCATGTGTAATGGCATGAATGCGTTAAGCTGTTGTTTTAGTGTTCTTTTGATGAGTTTGGCTTGTTGTTATGAAAAGTGTTTGTTTTGGCGAGTTTGAACGTTTTTGAGCATGTGTAATGGCATGAATGCGTTAAGCTGTTGTTTTAGTGTTCTTTTGATGAGTTTGGCTTGTTGTTATGAAAAGTGTTTGTTTTGGCGAGTTTGAACGTTTTTGAGCATGTGTAATGGCATGAATGTGTTGAATTAGTAATCCCTTGTGTTAAGCTGTTGTTTTAGTGTTCTTTTGATGAGTTTGGCTTGTTGTTATGAAAAGTGTTTGTTTTGGCGAGTTTGAACGTTTTTGAGCATGTGTAATGGCATGAATGCGTTAAGCTGTTGTTTTAGTGTTCTTTTGATGAGTTTGGCTTGTTGTTATGAACATTGTTCGTTTTGGCCAGTTTGAAGGTTTTTGAGCATGTGTAATGGCATGAATGTGTTGAATTAGTAATCCCTTGTGTTAAGCCGTTGTTTTAGTGTTCTTTTGATGAGTTTGGCTTGTTGTTATGAAAAGTGTTTGTTTTGGCGAGTTTGAACGTTTTTGAGCATGTGTAATGGCATGAATGCGTTAAGCTGTTGTTTTAGTGTTCTTTTGATGAGTTTGGCTTGTTGTTATGAACATTGTTCGTTTTGGCCAGTTTGAAGGTTTTTAGCATGTGTAATGGTATGAATGTGTTGAATTAGTAATCCATTGTGTTAAGCCGTTGTTTTAGTGTTCTTTTGATGAGTTTGGCTTGTTGTTATGAAAAGTGTTTGTTTTGGCGAGTTTGAACGTTTTTGAGCTTATTTAATCGCATGAATGCATTAAGCTGTTTGTTTTAGTGTTCTTTTGATGAGTTTGGCTTGTTGTTATGAAAAGTGTTTGTTTTGGCGAGTTTGAACGTTTTTGAGCATGTGTAATGGCATGAATGCGTTAAGCTGTTGTTTTAGTGTTCTTTTGATGAGTTTGGCTTGTTGTTATGAACATTGTTCGTTTTGGCGAGTTTGAACGTTTTTTAGCATGTGTAATGTTATGAATGTGTTGAATTAGTAATCCCTTGTGTTAAGCCGTTGTTTTAGTGTTCTTTTGATGAGTTTGGCTTGTTGTTATGAAAAGTGTTTGTTTTGGCGAGTTTGATCGTTTTTAAGCATGTGTAATGGCATGAATGCGTTAAGCTGTTGTTTTAGTGTTCTTTTGATGAGTTTGGCTTGTTGTTATGAACATTGTTTGTTTTGGCGAGTTTGAACGTTTTTGAGCATGTGTAATGGCATGAATGCGTTAAGCTGTTGTTTTAGTGTTCTTTTGATGAGTTTGGCTTGTTGTTATGAACATTGTTCGTTTTGGCGAGTTTGAAGGTTTTTGAGCATGTGTAATGGCATGAATGTGTTGAATTAGTAATCCCTTGTGTTAAGCCGTTGTTTTAGTGTTCTTTTGATGAGTTTGGCTTGTTGTTATGAAAAGTGTTTGTTTTGGCGAGTTTGAATGTTTTTTAGCATGTGTAATGGAATGAATGTGTTGAATTAGTAATCCCGTTAAGCTGTTGTTTTAGTGTTCTTTTGATGAGTTTGGCTTGTTGTTATGAACATTGTTTGTTTTGGCCAGTTTGAACGTTTTTGAGCATGTGTAATGGCATGAATGTGTTGAATTAGTAATCCCTTGTGTTAAGCCGTTGTTTTAGTGTTCTTTTGATGAGTTTGGCTTGTTGTTATGAAAAGTGTTTGTTTTGGCGAGTTTGAACGTTTTTGAGCATGTGTAATGGCATGAATGCGTTAAGCTGTTGTTTTAGTGTTCTTTTGATGAGTTTGGCTTGTTGTTATGAACATTGTTCGTTTTGGCCAGTTTGAACGTTTTTGAGCATGTGTAATGGCATGAATGTGTTGAATTAGTAATCCCTTGTGTTAAGCTGTTGTTTTAGTGTTCTTTTGATGAGTTTGGCTTGTTGTTATGAAAAGTGTTTGTTTTGGCGAGTTTGAACGTTTTTGAGCATGTGTAATGGCATGAATGCGTTAAGCTGTTGTTTTAGTGTTCTTTTGATGAGTTTGGCTTGTTGTTATGAACATTGTTCGTTTTGGCCAGTTTGAAGGTTTTTGAGCATGTGTAATGGCATGAATGTGTTGAATTAGTAATCCCTTGTGTTAAGCTGTTGTTTTAGTGTTCTTTTGATGAGTTTGGCTTGTTGTTATGAAAAGTGTTTGTTTTGGCGAGTTTGAACGTTTTTGAGCATGTGTAATGGCATGAATGCGTTAAGCTGTTGTTTTAGTGTTCTTTTGATGAGTTTGGCTTGTTGTTATGAACATTGTTCGTTTTGGCCAGTTTGAAGGTTTTTGAGCATGTGTAATGGCATGAATGTGTTGAATTAGTAATCCCTTGTGTTAAGCCGTTGTTTTAGTGTTCTTTTGATGAGTTTTGGCTTGTTTGTTTTGCCAGTTTGAACGTTTTTGAGCATGTGTAATGGCATGAATGCGTTAAGCTGTTGTTTTAGTGTTCTTTTGATGAGTTTGGCTTGTTGTTATGAAAGTGTTTGTTTTGGCGAGTTTGAAGGTTTTTAGCATGTGTAATGGCATGAATGTGTTGAATTAGTAATCCCTTGTGTTAAGCCGTTGTTTTAGTGTTCTTTTGATGACTTTGGCTTGTTGTTATGAAAAGTGTTTGTTTTGGCGAGTTTGAACGTTTTTGAGCATGTGTAATGGCATGAATGCGTTAAGCTGTTGTTTTAGTGTTCTTTTGATGAGTTTGGCTTGTTGTTATGAACATTGTTCGTTTTGGCCAGTTTGAAGGTTTTTTAGCATGTGTAATGGCATGTGTTGAATTAGTAATCCCTGTGTTAAGCTGTTGTTTTAGTGTTCTTTTGATGAGTTTGGCTTGTTGTTATGAAAAGTGTTTGTTTTGGCGAGTTTGAACGTTTTTGAGCATGTGTAATGGCATGAATGCGTTAAGCTGTTGTTTTAGTGTTCTTTTGATGAGTTTGGCTTGTTGTTATGAAAATTGTTTGTTTTGGCGAGTTTGAAGGTTTTTGAGCATGTGTAATGGCATGAATGCGTTAAGCTGTTGTTTTAGTGTTCTTTTGATGAGTTTGGCTTGTTGTTATGAAAAGTGTTTGTTTTGGCGAGTTTGAACGTTTTTGAGCATGTGTAATGGCATGAATGCGTTAAGCTGTTGTTTTAGTGTTCTTTTGATGAGTTTGGCTTGTTGTTATGAAAAGTGTTTGTTTTGGCGAGTTTGAACGTTTTTGAGCATGTGTAATGGCATGAATGTGTTGAATTAGTAATCCCTTGTGTTAAGCTGTTGTTTTAGTGTTCTTTTGATGAGTTTGGCTTGTTGTTATGAAAAGTGTTTGTTTTGGCGAGTTTGAACGTTTTTGAGCATGTGTAATGGCATGAATGCGTTAAGCTGTTGTTTTAGTGTTCTTTTGATGAGTTTGGCTTGTTGTTATGAACATTGTTCGTTTTGGCGAGTTTGAACGTTTTTAGCATGGGTAATGTAATGGCATGAATTAGTAATCCCTTGTGATAAGCTGTTGTTTTAGTGTTCTTTTGATGAGTTTGGCTTGTTGTTATGAAAAGTGTTTGTTTTGGCGAGTTTGAACGTTTTTAAGCATGTGTAATGGCATGAATGCGTTAAGCTGTTGTTTTAGTGTTCTTTTGATGAGTTTGGCTTGTTGTTATGAAAAGTGTTTGTTTTGGCGAGTTTGAAGGTTTTTGAGCATGTGTAAATGGCATGAATGCGTTAAGCTGTTGTTTTAGTGTTCTTTTGATGAGTTTGGCTTGTTGTTATGAAAAGTGTTTGTTTTGGCGAGTTTGAACGGTTTTTGAGCATGTGTAATGGCATGAATGCGTTAAGCTGTTGTTTTAGTGTTCTTTTGATGAGTTTGGCTTGTTGTTATGAAAAGTGTTTGTTTTGTGAGTTTGAAGGTTTTTTAGCATGTGTAATGGCATGAATGCGTTGAAGCTGTTGTTTTAGTGTTCTTTTGATGAGTTTGGCTTGTTGTTATGAAAAGTGTTTGTTTTGGCGAGTTTGAACGTTTTTGAGCATGTGTAATGGCATGAATGCGTTAAGCTGTTGTTTTAGTGTTCTTTTGATGAGTTTGGCTTGTTGTTATGAAAAGTGTTTGTTTTGGCGAGTTTGAACGTTTTTGAGCATGTGTAATGGCATGAATGCTTGTGTTAAGCTGTTGTTTTAGTGTTCTTTTGATGAGTTTGGCTTGTTGTTATGACAAGTGTTTGTTTTGGCCAGTTTGAACGTTTTTGAGCATGTGTAATGGCATGAATGTGTTGAATTAGTAATCCCTTGTGTTAAGCTGTTGTTTTAGTGTTCTTTTGATGAGTTTGGCTTGTTGTTATGAAAAGTGTTTGTTTTGGCCAGTTTGAACGTTTTTGAGCATGTGTAATGGCATGAATGTGCGTTAAGCTGTTGTTGTTTTAGTGTTCTTTTGATGAGTTTGGCTTGTTGTTATGAAAAGTGTTTGTTTTGGCGAGTTTGAACGTTTTTGAGCATGTGTAATGGCATGAAATGCTTGTGTTAAGCCGTTGTTTTAGTGTTCTTTTGATGAGTTTGGCTTGTTGTTATGAAAAGTGTTTGTTTTGGCGAGTTTGAACGTTTTTGAGCATGTGTAATGGCATGAATGCGTTAAGCTGTTGTTTTAGTGTTCTTTTGATGAGTTTGGCTTGTTGTTATGAACAGTGTTTGTTTTGGCCAGTTTGAAGGTTTTAGAGCATGTGTAATGGCATGAATGTTGAATTAGTAAGCTGTTGTGTTAAGCCGTTGTTTTAGTGTTCTTTTGATGAGTTTGGCTTGTTGTTATGAAAAGTGTTTGTTTTGGCGAGTTTGAACGTTTTTGAGCATGTGTAATGGCATGAATGCTTGTGTTAAGCTGTTGTTTTAGTGTTCTTTTGATGAGTTTGGCTTGTTGTTATGAAAAGTGTTTGTTTTGGCGAGTTTGAACGTTTTTGAGCATGTGTAATGGCATGAATGCGTTAAGCTGTTGTTTTAGTGTTCTTTTGATGAGTTTGGCTTGTTGTTATGAAAAGTGTTCGTTTTGGCGAGTTTGAAGGTTTTTGAGCATGTGTAATGGCATGAATGCGTTAAGCTGTTGTTTTAGTGTTCTTTTGATGAGTTTGGCTTGTTGTTATGAAAAGTGTTTGTTTTGGCGAGTTTGAACGTTTTTGAGCATGTGTAATGGCATGAATGCGTTAAGCTGTTGTTTTAGTGTTCTTTTGATGAGTTTGGCTTGTTGTTATGAAAAGTGTTTGTTTTGGCGAGTTTGAACGTTTTTGAGCATGTGTAATGGCATGAATGAATTAGTAATCCCTTATGTTAAGCTGTTGTTTTAGTGTTCTTTTGATGAGTTTGGCTTGTTGTTATGAAAAGTGTTGGTTTTGGCGAGTTTGAACGTTTTTGAGCATGTGTAATGGCATGAATGCGTTAAGCTGTTGTTTTAGTGTTCTTTTGATGAGTTTGGCTTGTTGTTATGAAAAGTGTTTGTTTTGGCGAGTTTGAACGTTTTTGAGCATGTGTAATGGCATGAATGCGTTAAGCTGTTGTTTTAGTGTTCTTTTGATGAGTTTGGCTTGTTGTTATGAAAAGTGTTTGTTTTGGCGAGTTTGAACGTTTTTGAGCATGTGTAATGGCATGAATGTGTTGAATTAGTAATCCCTTGTGTTAAGCCGTTGTTTTAGTGTTCTTTTGATGAGTTTGGCTTGTTGTTATGAAAAGTGTTTGTTTTGGCGAGTTTGAACGTTTTTGAGCATGTGTAATGGCATGAATGCGTTAAGCTGTTGTTTTAGTGTTCTTTTGATGAGTTTGGCTTGTTGTTATGAACATTGTTTGTTTTGGCCAGTTTGAAGGTTTTTGAGCATGTGTAATGGCATGAATGCGTTAAGCTGTTGTTTTAGTGTTCTTTTGATGAGTTTGGCTTGTTGTTATGAAAAGTGTTTGTTTTGGCGAGTTTGAACGTTTTTGAGCATGTGTAATGGCATGAATGTGTTTAATTAGTAATCCCTTGTGTTAAGCCGTTGTTTTAGTGTTCTTTTGATGAATTTGGCTTGTTGTTATGAAAAGTGTTGGTTTTGGCGAGTTTGAACGTTTTTGAGCATGTGTAATGGCATGAATGTGTTAAGCTGTTGTTTTAGTGTTCTTTTGATGAGTTTGGCTTGTTGTTATGAAAAGTGTTTGTTTTGGCCAGTTTGAAGGTTTTTTAGCACGTGTAATGGCATGAATGTTTTGAATTAGTAATCCCTTGTGTTAAGCTGTTGTTTTAGTGTTCTTTTGATGAGTTTGGCTTGTTGTTATGAAAAGTGTTTGTTTTGGCAGTTTGAACGTTTTTGAGCATGTGTAATGGCATGAATGTGTTTAATTAGTAATCCCTTGTGTTAAGCCGTTGTTTTAGTGTTCTTTTGATGAGTTTGGCTTGTTGTTATGAAAAGTGTTGGTTTTGGCGAGTTTGAAAGTTTTTGAGCATGTGTAATGGCATGAATGCGTTAAGCTGTTGTTTTAGTGTTCTTTTGATGAGTTTGGCTTGTTGTTATGAACATTGTTCGTTTTGGCCAGTTTGAAGGTTTTTAGCACGTGTAATGGCATGAATGTTTTGAATTAGTAATCCCTTGTGTTAAGCTGTTGTTTTAGTGTTCTTTTGATGAGTTTGGCTTGTTGTTATGAAAAGTGTTTGTTTTGGCGAGTTTGAACGTTTTTGAGCATGTGTAATGGCATGAATGTGTTTAATTAGTAATCCCTTGTGATAAGCCGTTGTTTTAGTGTTCTTTTGATGAGTTTGGCTTGTTGTTATGAAAAGTGTTTGTTTTGGCGAGTTTGAACGTTTTTGAGCATGTGTAATGGCATGAATAGTAATCCCGTTAAGCTGATGTTTAAGTGTTCTTTTGATGAGTTTGGCTTGTTGTCATGAAAAGTGTTTGTTTTGGCGAGTTTGAACGTTTTTGATCATGTGTAATGGCATGAATGCGTTAAGCTGTTGTTTTAGTGTTCTTTTGATGAGTTTGGCTTGTTGTTATGAACATTGTTCGTTTTGGCCAGTTTGAAGGTTTTTTAGCATGTGTAATGGTATGAATGTGTTGAATTAGTAATCCCTTGTGTTAAGCCGTTGTTTTAGTGTTCTTTTGATGAGTTTGGCTTGTTGTTATGAAAAGTGTTTGTTTTGGCGAGTTTGAAGGTTTTTGAGCATGTTAAATGGCATGTATGCGTTAAGCTGTTGTTTTAGTGTTCTTTTGATGAGTTTGGCTTGTTGTTATGAAAAGTGTTTGTTTTGGCGAGTTTGAAGGTTTTTGAGCATGTTAAATGGCATGTATGCGTTAAGCTGTTGTTTTAGTGTTCTTTTTGATGAGTTTGGCTTGTTGTTATGAACATTGTTCGTTTTGGCCAGTTTGAAGGTTATTTAGCATGTGTAATGGCATGAATGTGTTGAATTAGTAATCCCATGTGTTAAGCTGTTGTTTTAGTGTTCTTTTGATGAGTTTGGCCTGTTGTTATGACAAGTGTTTGTTTTGGCGAGTTTGAACATTTTTGAGCATGTGTAATGGCATGAATGCGTTAAGCTGTTGTTTTAGTGTTCTTTTGATGAGTTTGGCTTGTTGTTATGAAAAGTGTTTGTTTTGGCGAGTTCGAAGGTATTTTAGCATGTGTAATGGTATGAATGTGTTGAATTAGTAATCCCTTGTGTTAAGACGTTGTTTTAGTGTTCTTTTGATTAGTTTGGCTTGTTGTTATTGAAAAGTGTTTGTTTTGTCGAGTTTGAACGTTTTTGAGCATGTGTAATGGCATGAATGTTTTGAATTAGTAATCCCTTGTGTTAAGCTGTTGTTTTAGTGTTCTTTTGATGAGTTTGACTTGTTGTTATGAAAAGTGTTTGTTTTGGCGAGTTTGAACGTTTTTGAGCATGTGTAATGGCATGAATGCGTTAAGCTGTTGTTTTAGTGTTCTTTTGATGAGTTTGGCTTGTTGTTATGAACATTGTTCGTTTTGGCGAGTTTGAACGTTTTTGAGCATGTGTAATGGCATGAATGTGTTGAATTAGTAATCCCTTGTGTTAAGCTGTTGTTTTAGTGTTCTTTTGATGAGTTTGGCTTGTTGTTATGAAAAGTGTTTGTTTTGGCGAGTTTGAACGTTTTTGAGCATGTGTAATGGCATGAATGCGTTAAGCTGTTGTTTTAGTGTTCTTTTGATGAGTTTGGCTTGTTGTTATGAACATTGTTTGTTTTGGCGAGTTTGAACGTTTTTGAGCATGTGTAATGGCATGAATGCGTTAAGCTGTTGTTTTAGTGTTCTTATGATGAGTTTGGCTTGTTGTTATGAACATTGTTCGTTTTAGCCAGTTTGAAGGTTTTTAGCATGTGTAATGGCATGAATGTGTTGAATTAGTAATCCCTTGTGTTAAGCCGTTGTTTTAGTGTTCTTTTGATGAGTTTGGCTTGTTGTTATGAAAAGTGTTTGTTTTGGCGAGTTTGAACGTTTTTGAGCATGTGTAATGGCATGAATGCGTTAAGCTGTTGTTTTAGTGTTCTTTTGATGAGTTTGGCTTGTTGTTATGAAAAGTGTTTGTTTTGGCGAGTTTGAAGGTTTTTGAGCATGTGTAATGGTATGAATGTGTTGAATTAGTAATCCCTTGTGTTAAGCCGTTGTTTTAGTGTTCTTTTGATGAGTTTGGCTTGTTGTTATGAAAAGTGTTTGTTTTGGCGAGTTTGAACGTTTTTGAGCATGTGTAATGGCATGAATGCGTTAAGCTGTTGTTTTAGTGTTCTTTTGATGAGTTTGGCTTGTTGTTATGAAAAGTGTTTGTTTTGGCGAGTTTGAACGTTTTTGAGCATGTGTAATGGCATGAATGTGTTGAATTAGTAATCCCTTGTGTTAAGCCGTTGTTTTAGTGTTCTTTTGATGAGTTTGGCTTGTTGTTATGAAAAGTGTTTGTTTTGGCGAGTTTGAACGTTTTTGAGCATGTGTAATGGCATGAATGCGTTAAGCTGTTGTTTTAGTGTTCTTTTGATGAGTTTGGCTTGTTGTTATGAACAGTGTTAGTTTTGGCCAGTTTGAAGGTTTTTTAGCATGTGTAATGGCATGAATGTGTTGAATTAGTAATCCCTTGTGTTAAGCTGTTGTTTTAGTGTTCTTTTGATGAGTTTGGCTTGTTGTTATGAAAAGTGTTTGTTTTGGCGAGTTTGAACGTTTTTGAGCATGTGTAATGGCATGAATGCGTTAAGCTGTTGTTTTAGTGTTCTTTTGATGAGTTTGGCTTGTTGTTATGAAAAGTGTTTGTTTTGGCCAGTTTGAAGGTTTTTGAGCATGTGTAATGGCATGAATGTGTTTCATTAGTAATCCCTTGTGTTAAGCCGTTGTTTTAGTGTTCTTTTGATGAGTTTGGCTTGTTGTTATGAAAAGTGTTTGTTTTGGCGAGTTTGAACGTTTTTGAGCATGTGTAATGGCATGAATGCGTTAAGCTGTTGTTTTAGTGTTCTTTTGATGAGTTTGGCTTGTTGTTATGAAAAGTGTTTGTTTTGGCGAGTTTGAAGGTATTTTAGCATGTGTAATGGCATGAATGTGTTGAATTAGTAATCCCTTGTGTTAAGCCGTTGTTTTAGTGTTCTTTTGATGAGTTTGGCTTGTTGTTATGAAAAGTGTTTGTTTTGGCGGGTTTGACCGTTTTTGAGCATGTGTAATGGCATAAATGCGTTAAGCTGTTGTTTTAGTGTTCTTTTGATGAGTTTGGCTTGTTGTTATGAACATTGTTCGTTTTGGCCAGTTTGAAGGTTTTTTAGCATGTGTAATGGTATGAATGTGTTGAATTAGTAATCCCTTGTGTTAAGCCGTTGTTTTAGTGTTCTTTTGATGAGTTTGGCTTGTTGTTATGAAAAGTGTTTGTTTTGGCGAGTTTGAACGTTTTAGAGCATGTGTAATGGCATGAATGCGTTAAGCTGTTGTTTTAGTGTTCTTTTGATGAGTTTGGCTTGTTGTTATGAAAATTGTTCGTTTTGGGCAGTTTGAAGGTTTTTAAGCACGTCTAATGGCATGAATGTTTTGAATTAGTAATCCCTTGTGTTAAGCTGTTGTTTTAGTGTTCTTTTGATGAGTTTGGCTTGTTGTTATGACAAGTGTTTGTTTTGGCGTGTTTGAACGTTTTTGAGCATGTGTAATGGCATGAATGCGTTAAGCTGTTGTTTTAGTGTTGTTTTGATGAGTTTGGCTTGTTGTTATGAAAAGTGTTTGTTTTGGCGAGTTTGAACGTTTTTGAGCATGTGTAATGGCATGAATGCGTTAAGCTGTTGTTTTAGTGTTCTTTTGATGATTTTGGCTTGTTGTTATGAACATTGTTCGTTTTGGCGAGTTTGAACGTTTTTGAGCATGTGTAATGGCATGAATTTGTTGAATTAGTAATCCCTTGTGTTAAGCCGTTGTTTTAGTGTTCTTTTGATGAGTTTGGCTTGTTGTTATGAACATTGTTCGTTTTGGCCATGTTTGAACGTTTTTTAGCATGTGTAATGGCATGAATGCGTTAAGCTGTTGTTTTAGTGTTCTTTTGATGAGTTTGGCTTGTTGTTATGAAAAGTGTTTGTTTTGGCGAGTTTGAACGTTTTTGAGCATGTGTAATGGCATGAATGCGTTAAGCTGTTGTTTTAGTGTTCTTTTGATGAGTTTGGCTTGTTGTTATGAAAAGTGTTTGTTTTGGCGAGTTTGAACGTTTTTGAGCATGTGTAATGGCATGAATGTGTTGAATTAGTAATCCCTTGTGTTAAGCTGTTGTTTTAGTGTTCTTTTGATGAGTTTGGCTTGTTGTTATGAAAAGTGTTTGTTTTGGCGAGTTTGAACGTTTTTGAGCATGTGTAATGGCATGAATGCGTTAAGCTGTTGTTTTAGTGTTCTTTTGATGAGTTTGGCTTGTTGTTATGAACATTGTTCGTTTTGGCCAGTTTGAAGGTTTTTGAGCATGTGTAATGGCAAGAATGTGTTGAATTAGTAATCCCTTGTGTTAAGTTGTAGTTTTAGTGTTCTTTTGATGAGTTTGGCTTGTTGTTATGAAAAGTGTTTGTTTTGGCGAGTTTGAACGTTTTTGAGCATGTGTAATGGCATGAATGCGTTAAGCTGTTGTTTTAGTGTTCTTTTGATGAGTTTGGCTTGTTGTTATGAAAAGTGTTTGTTTTGGCGAGTTTGAACGTTTTTGAGCATGTGTAATGGCATGAATGTGTTGAATTAGTAATCCCTTGTGTTAAGCTGTTGTTTTAGTGTTCTTTTGATGAGTTTGGCTTGTTGTTATGAAAAGTGTTTGTTTTGGCGAGTTTGAACGTTTTTGAGCATGTGTAATGGCAAGAATGCGTTAAGCTGTTGTTTTAGTGTTCTTTTGATGAGTTTGGCTTGTTGTTATGAACATTGTTCGTTTTGGCCAGTTTGAACGGTTTTTAGCATGTGTAATGGCATGAATGCGTTAAGCTGTTGTTTTAGTGTTCTTTTGATGAGTTTGGCTTGTTGTTATGAAAAGTGTTTGTTTGGGCGAGTTTGAACGTTTTTGAGCATGTGTAATGGCATGAATGCGTTAAGCTGTTGTTTTAGTGTTCTTTTGATGAGTTTGGCTTGTTGTTATGAAAAGTGTTTGTTTTGGCGAGTTTGAACGTTTTTGAGCATGTGTAATGGCATGAATGTGTTGAATTAGTAATCCCTTGTGTTAAGCCGTTGTTTTAGTGTTCTTTTGATGAGTTTGGCTTGTTGTTATGAAAAGTGTTTGTCTGGGCGAGTTTGAACGTTTTAGAGCATGTGTAATGGCATGAATGCGTTAAGCTGTTGTTTTAGTGTTCTTTTGATGAGTTTGGCTTGTTGTTATGAACATTGTTCGTTTTCGCCAGTTTGAAATTTTTTTAGCATGTGTAATGGCATGAATGTGTTGAATAAGTAATCCCTTGTGTTAAGCTGTTGTTTTAGTGTTCTTTTGATGAGTTTGGCTTGTTGTTATGAAAAGTGTTTGTTTTGGCGAGTTTGAACGTTTTTGAGCATATGTAATGGCATGAATGCATTAAGCTGTTGTTTTAGTGTTGTTTTGATGAGTTTGGCTTGTTGTTATGAAAAGTGTTTGTTTTGGCGAGTTTGAACGTTTTTGAGCATGTGTAATGGCGAGAATACGTTAAGCTGTTGTTTTAGTGTTCTTTTGATGAGTTTGGCTTGTTGTTATGAAAAGTGTTTGTTTTGGCGAGTTTGAACGTTTTTGAGCATGTGTAATGGCATGAATGCGTTAAGCTGTTGTTTTAGTGTTCTTTTGATGAGTTTGGCTTGTTGTTATGAAAAGTGTTTGTTTTGGCGAGTTTGAACGTTTTTGAGCATGTGTAATGGCATGAATGTGTTGAATTAGTAATCCCTTGTGTTAAGCCGTTGTTTTAGTGTTCTTTTGATGAGTTTGGCTTGTTGTTATGAAAAGTGTTTGTTTTGGCGAGTTTGAACGTTTTTGAGCATGTGTAATGGCATGAATGCGTTAAGCTGTTGTTTTAGTGTTCTTTTGATGAGTTTGGCTTGTTGTTATGAAAAGTGTTTGTTTTGGCCAGTTTGAACGTTTTTGAGCATGTGTAATGGCATGAATGCGTTAAGCTGTTGTTTTAGTGTTCTTTTGATGAGTTTGGCTTGTTGTTATGAACATTGTTCGTTTTGGCGAGTTTGAACGTTTTTGAGCATGTGTAATGGCACGAATTCGTTAAGCTGTTGTTTTAGTGTTCTTATGATGAGTTTGGCTTGTTGTTATGAACATTGTTCGTTTTAGCCAGTTTGAAGGTTTTTAGCATGTGTAATGGCATGAATGTGTTGAATTAGTAATCCCTTGTGTTAAGCCGTTGTTTTAGTGTTCTTTTGATGAGTTTGGCTTGTTGTTATGAAAAGTGTTTGTTTTGGCGAGTTTGAACGTTTTTGAGCATGTGTAATGGCATGAATGCGTTAAGCTGTTGTTTTAGTGTTCTTTTGATGAGTTTGGCTTGTTGTTATGAACATTGTTCGTTTTGGCCAGTTTGAACGTTTTTGAGCATGTGTAATGGCATGAATGTGTTGAATTAGTAATCCCTTGTGTTAAGCTGTTGTTTTAGTGTTCTTTTGATGAGTTTGGCTTGTTGTTATGAAAAGTGTTTGTTTTGGCGAGTTTGAACGTTTTTGAGCATGTGTAATGGCATGAATGCGTTAAGCTGTTGTTTTAGTGTTCTTTTGATGAGTTTGGCTTGTTGTTATGAACATTGTTTGTTTTGGCCAGTTTGAACGTTTTTGAGCATGTGTAATGGCATGAATGTGTTGAATTAGTAATCCCTTGTGTTAAGCCGTTGTTTTAGTGTTCTTTTGATGAGTTTGGCTTGTTGTTATGAAAAGTGTTTGTTTTGGCGAGTTTGAACGTTTTTGAGCATGTGTAATGGCATGAATGCGTTAAGCTGATGTTTAGGTGTTCTTTTGATGAGTTTGGCTTGTTGTCATGAAAAGTGTTTGTTTTGGCGAGTTTGAACGTTTTTGATCATGTGTAATGGCATGAATGCGTTAAGCTGTTGTTTTAGTGTTCTTTTGATGAGTTTAGCTTGTTGTTATTAAAAGTGTTTGTTTTGTCGAGTTTGAACGTTTTTGAGCATGTGTAATGGCATGAATGCGTTAAGCTGTTGTTTTAGTGTTCTTTTGATGAGTTTGGCTTGTTGTTATGAAAAGTGTTTGTTTTGGCGAGTTTGAACGTTTTTGAGCATGTGTAATGGCATGAATGCGTTAAGCTGTTGTTTTAGTGTTCTTTTGATGAGTTTGGCTTGTTGTTATGAACAGTGTTTGTTTTGGCGAGTTTGAACGTTTTTGAGCATGTGTAATGGCATGAATGCGTTAAGCTGTTGTTTTAGTGTTCTTTTGATGAGTTTGGCTTGTTGTTATGAAAAGTGTTTGTTTTGGCGAGTTTGAACGTTTTTGAGCATGTGTAATGGCATGAATGCGTCAAGCTGTTGTTTTAGTGTTCTTTTGATGAGTTTGGCTTGTTGTTATGAAAAGTGTTTGTTTTGGCGAGTTTGAAGGTATTTTAGCATGTGTAATGGCATAAATGTGTTGAATTAGTAATCCCTTGTGTTAAGCCGTTGTTTTAGTGTTCTTTTGATGAGTTTGGCTTGTTGTTATGAAAAGTGTTTGTTTTGGCGAGTTTGAACGTTTTTGAGCATGTGTAATGGCATGAATACGTTAAGCTGTTGTTTTAGTGTTCTTTTGATGAGTTTGGCTTGTTGTCATGAAAAGTGTTTGTTTTGGCGAGTTTGAACGTTTTTGAGCATGTGTCATGGCGATGAATGCGTTAAGCTGTTGTTTTAGTGTTCTTTTGATGAGTTTGGCTTGTTGTTATGAAAAGTGTTTGTTTTGGCGAGTTTGAAGGTTTTTGAGCATGGGTAATGTTACGAATGAATGTTTTGAATTAGTAATCCCTTGTGTTAAGCCGTTGTTTTAGTGTTCTTTTGATGAGTTTGGCTTGTTGTTATGAAAAGTGTTTGTTTTGTCGAGTTTGAACGTTTTTGAGCATGTGTAATGGCATGAATGTTTTGAATTAGTAATCCCTTGTGTTAAGCTGTTGTTTTAGTGTTCTTTTGATGAGTTTGGCTTGTTGTTATGAAAAGTGTTTGTTTTGGCGAGTTTGAACGTTTTTGAGCATGTGTAATGGCATGAATGCGTTAAGCTGTTGTTTTAGTGTTCTTTTGATGAGTTTGGCTTGTTGTTATGAAAAGTGTTTGTTTTGGCGAGTTTGAACGTTTTTGAGCATGTGTAATGGCATGAATGCGTTAAGCTGTTGTTTTAGTGTTCTTTTGATGAGTTTGGCTTGTTTTTATGAACATGTGTTTGTTTTGGCGAGTTTGAACGTTTTTGAGCATGTGTAATGGCATGAATGTGTTGAATTAGTAATCCCTTGTGTTAAGCTGTTGTTTTAGTGTTCTTTTGATGAGTTTGGCTTGTTGTTATGAAAAGTGTTTGTTTTGGCGAGTTTGAACGTTTTTGAGCATATGTAATGGCATGAATGCGTTAAGCTGTTGTTTTAGTGTTCTTTTGATGAGTTTGGCTTGTTGTTATGAAAAGTGTTTGTTTTGGCGAGTTTTGACGTTTTTGAGCATGTGTACTGGCATGAATCCGTTAAGCTGTTGTTTTAGTGTTCTTTTGATGAGTTTGGCTTGTTGTTATGAAAAGTGTTTGTTTTGGCAAGTTTGAACGTTTCTGAGCATGTGTAATGGCATGAATGCGTTAAGCTGTTGTTTTAGTGTTCTTTTGATGAGTTTGGCTTGTTGTTATGAAAAGTGTTTGTTTTGGCGAGTTTGAACGTTTTTGAGCATGTGTAATGGCATGAATGCGTTAAGCTGTTGTTTTAGTGTTCTTTTGATGAGTTTGGCTTGTTGTTATGAAAAGTGTTTGTTTTGGCGAGTTTGAACGTTTTTGAGCATGTGTAATTGCATGAATGTGTTGAATTAGTAATCCCTTGTGTTAAGCCGTTGTTTTAGTTTTCTTTTGATGAGTTTGGCTTGTTGTTATGAAAAGTGTTTGTTTTGGCGAGTTTGAACGTTTTTGAGCATGTGTAATGGCATGAATGCGTTAAGCTGTTGTTTTAGTGTTCTTTTGATGAGTTTGGCTTGTTGTTATGAAAAGTGTTTGTTTTGGCGAGTTTGAACGTTTTTGAGCATGTGTAATGGCATGAATGCGTTAAGCTGTTGTTTTAGTGTTCTTTTGATGAGTTTGGCTTGTTGTTATGAAAAGTGTTTGTTTTGGCGAGTTTGAACGTTTTTGAGCATGTGTAATGGCATGAATGCGTTAAGCTGTTGTTTTAGTGTTCTTTTGATGAGTTTGGCTTGTTGTTATGAAAAGTGTTTGTTTTGGCGAGTTTGAACGTTTTTGAGCATGTGTAATTGCATGAATGTGTTGAATTAGTAATCCCTTGTGTTAAGCCGTTGTTTTAGTGTTCTTTTGATGAGTTTGGCTTGTTGTTATGAAAAGTGTTTGTTTTGTCGAGTTTGAACGTTTTTGAGCATGTGTAATGGCATGAATGTGTTGAATTAGTAATCCCTTGTGTTAAGCTGTTGTTTTAGTGTTCTTTTGATGAGTTTGGCTTGTTGTTATGAAAAGTGTTTGTTTTGGCGAGTTTGAACGTTTTTGAGCATGTGTAATGGCATGAATGCGTTAAGCTGTTGTTTTAGTGTTCTTTTGATGAGTTTGGCTTGTTGTTATGAACATTGTTCGTTTTGGCGAGTTTTAACGTTTTTTAGCATGTGTAATGGCATGAATGTGTTGAATTAGTAATCCCTTGTGTTAAGCTGTTGTTTTAGTGTTCTTTTGATGAGTTTGGCTTGTTGTTATGAAAAGTGTTTGTTTTGGCCAGTTTGAACGTTTTTGAGCATGTGTAATGGCATGAATGCGTTAAGCTGTTGTTTTAGTGTTCTTTTGATGAGTTTGGCTTGTTGTTATGAAAAGTGTTTGTTTTGGCGAGTTTGAACGTTTTTGAGCATGTGTAATGGCATGAATGCGTTAAGCTGTTGTTTTAGTGTTCTTTTGATGAGTTTGGCTTGTTGTTATGAAAAGTGTTTGTTTTGGCGAGTTTGAACGTTTTTGAGCATGTGTAATGGCATGAATGTGTTGAATTAGTAATCCCTTGTGTTAAGCTGTTGTTTTAGTGTTCTTTTGATGAGTTTGGCTTGTTGTTATGAAAAGTGTTTGTTTTGGCGAGTTTGAACGTTTTTGAGCATGTGTAATGGCATGAATGCGTTAAGCTGTTGTTTTAGTGTTCTTTTGATGAGTTTGGCTTTTTGTTATGAACATTGTTCGTTTTGGCCAGTTTGAAGGTTTTTGAGCATGTGTAATGGCATGAATGTGTTCTATTAGTAATCCCTTGTGTTAAGCCGTTGTTTTAGTGTTCTTTTGATGAGTTTGGCTTGTTGTTATGAAAAGTGTGGGTTTTGGCGAGTTTGAACATTTTTGAGCATGTGTAATGGCATGAATGCGTTAAGCTGTTGTTTTAGTGTTCTTTTGATGAGTTTGGCTTGTTGTTATGAAAAGTGTTTGTTTTGGCGAGTTTGAAGGTATTTTAGCATGTGTAATGGCATGAATGTGTTGAATTAGTAATCCCTTGTGTTAAGCCGTTGTTTTAGTGTTCTTTTGATGATTTTGGCTTGTTGTTATGAAAAGTGTTTGTTTTGGCGAGTTTGACCGTTTTTGAGCATGTGTAATGGCATGAATACGTTAAGCTGTTGTTTTAGTGTTCTTTTGATGAGTTTGGCTTGTTGTTATGAACATTGTTCGTTTTGGCCAGTTTGAAGGTTTTTTAGCATGTGTAATGGTATGAATGTTTTGAATTAGTAATCCCTTGTGTTAAGCTGTTGTTTTAGTGTTCTTTTGATGAGTTTGGCTTGTTGTTATGAAAAGTGTTTGTTTTGGCGTGTTTGAACGTTTTTGAGCATGTGTAATGGCATGAATGCGTTAAGCTGTTGTTTTAGTGTTGTTTTGATGAGTTTGGCTTGTTGTTATGAAAAGTGTTTGTTTTGGCGAGTTTGAACGTTTTTGAGCATGTGTAATGGCATGAATGTGTTGAATTAGTAATCCCTTGTGTTAAGCCGTTGTTTTAGTGTTCTTTTGATGAGTTTGGCTTGTTGTTATGAAAAGTGTTTGTTTGGGCGAGTTTGAACGTTTTTGAGCATGTGTAATGGCATGAATGCGTTAAGCTGTTGTTTTAGTGTTCTTTTGATGAGTTTGGCTTCTTGTTATGAAAAGTGTTTGTTTTGGCGAGTTTTGACGTTTTTGAGCATGTGTACTGGCATGAATCCGTTAAGCTGTTGTTTTAGTGTTCTTTTGATGAGTTTGGCTTGTTGTTATGAAAAGTGTTTGTTTTGGCAAGTTTGAACGTTTCTGAGCATGTGTAATGGCATGAATGCGTTAAGCTGTTGTTTTAGTGTTCTTTTGATGAGTTTGGCTTGTTGTTATGAAAAGTGTTTGTTTTGGCGAGTTTGAACGTTTTTGAGCATGTGTAATGGCATGAATGCGTTAAGCTGTTGTTTTAGTGTTCTTTTGATGAGTTTGGCTTGTTGTTTTGAACATTGTTCGTTTTGGCCAGTTTGAAGGTTTTTTAGCATGTGTAATGGCATGAATGTGTTGAATTAGTAATCCCTTGTGTTAAGCTGTTGTTTTAGTGTTCTTTTGATGAGTTTGGCTTGTTGTTATGAAAAGTGTTTGTTTTGGCGAGTTTGAACGTTTTTGAGCATGTGTAATGGCATGAATGCGTTAAGCTGTTGTTTTAGTGTTCTTTTGATGAGTTTGGCTTGTTGTTATGAAAAGTGTTTGTTTTGGCGAGTTTGAACGTTTTTGAGCATGTGTAATGGCATGAATGCGTTAAGCTGTTGTTTTAGTGTTCTTTTGATGAGTTTGGCTTGTTGTTATGAAAAGTGTTTGTTTTGGCGAGTTTGAACGTTTTTGAGCATGTGTAATGGCATGAATGCGTTAAGCTGTTGTTTTAGTGTTCTTTTGATGAGTTTGGCTTGTTGTTATGAACATTGTTCGTTTTGGCCAGTTTGAACGTTTTTGAGCATGTGTAATGGCATGAATGTGTTGAATTAGTAATCCCTTGTGTTAAGCTGTGTTTTAGTGTTCTTTTGATGAGTTTGGCTTGTTGTTATGAAAAGTGTTTGTTTTGTCGAGTTTGAACGTTTTTGAGCATGTGTAATGGCATGAATGTTTTGAATTAGTAATCCCTTGTGTTAAGCTGTTGTTTTAGTGTTCTTTTGATGAGTTTGGCTTGTTGTTATGAAAAGTGTTTGTTTTGGCGAGTTTGAACGTTTTTGAGCATGTGTAATGGCATGAATGCGTTAAGCTGTTGTTTTAGTGTTCTTTTGATGAGTTTGGCTTGTTGTTTTGAACATTGTTTGTTATGGCGAGTTTGAACGTTTTTTAGCATGTGTAATGGCATGAATTTGTTGAATTAGTAATCCCTTGTGTTAAGCCGTTGTTTTAGTGTTCTTTTGATGAGTTTGGCTTGTTGTTATGAACATTGTTCGTTTTGGCCAGTTTGAACGTTTTTGAGCATGTGTAATGGCATGAATGTGTTGAATTTGTAATCCCTTGTGTTAAGCTGTTGTTTTAGTGTTCTTTTGATGAGTTTGGCTTGTTGTTATGAAAAGTGTTTGTTTTGGCGAGTTTGAACGTTTTTGAGCATGTGTAATGGCATGAATGTTTTGAATTAGTAATCCCTTGTGTTAAGCTGTTGTTTTAGTGTTCTTTTGATGAGTTTGGCTTGTTGTTATGAAAAGTGTTTGTTTTGGCGAGTTTGAAGGTTTTTGAGCATGTGTAATGGCATGAATGTGTTGAATTAGTAATCCCTTGTGTTAAGCTGTTGTTTTAGTGTTCTTTTGATGAGTTTGGCTTGTTGTTATGAAAAGTGTTTGTTTTGGCGAGTTTGAACGTTTTTGAGCATGTGTAATGGCATGAATGCGTTAAGCTGTTGTTTTAGTGTTCTTTTGATGAGTTTGGCTTGTTGTTATGAACATTGTTCGTTTTGGCCAGTTTGAACGTTTTTGAGCATGTGTAATGGCATGAATGTGTTGAATTAGTAATCCCTTGTGTTAAGCTGTTGTTTTAGTGTTCTTTTGATGAGTTTGGCTTGTTGTTATGAAAAGTGTTTGTTTTGGCGAGTTTGAAGGTTTTTGAGCATGTGTAATGGCATGAATGCGTTAAGCTGTTGTTTTAGTGTTCTTTTGATGAGTTTGGCTTGTTGTTATGAAAAGTGTTTGTTTTGGCGAGTTTGAACGTTTTTGAGCATGTGTAATGGCATGAATGTGTTGAATTAGTAATCCCTTGTGTTAAGCTGTTGTTTTAGTGTTCTTTTGATGAGTTTGGCTTGTTGTTATGAAAAGTGTTTGTTTTGGCGAGTTTGAACGTTTTTGAGCATGTGTAATGGCATGAATGCGTTAAGCTGTTGTTTTAGTGTTCTTTTGATGAGTTTGGCTTGTTGTTATGAACATTGTTCGTTTTGGCCAGTTTGAAGGTTTTTTAGCATGTGTAATGGTATGTAATGGCATGAATGCGTTAAGCTGTTGTTTTAGTGTTCTTTTGATGAGTTTGGCTTGTTGTTATGAAAAGTGTTTGTTTTGGCCAGTTTGAAGGTTTTTTAGCATGTGTAATGGCATGAATGTGTTGAATTAGTAATCCCTTGTGTTAAGCCGTTGTTTTAGTGTTCTTTTGATGAGTTTGGCTTGTTGTTATGAAAAGTGTTTGTTTTGGCGAGTTTGAACGTTTTTGAGCATGTGTAATGGCATGAATGCGTTAAGCTGTTGTTTTAGTGTTCTTTTGATGAGTTTGGCTTGTTGTTATGAAAAGTGTTTGTTTTGGCGAGTTTGAACGTTTTTGAGCATGTGTAATGGCATGAATGCGTTAAGCTGTTGTTTTAGTGTTCTTTTGATGAGTTTGGCTTGTTGTTATGAAAAGTGTTTGTTTTGGCGAGTTTGAACGTTTTTGAGCATGTGTAATGGCATGAATGCGTTAAGCTGTTGTTTTAGTGTTCTTTTGATGAGTTTGGCTTGTTGTTATGAAAAGTGTTTGTTTTGGCAAGTTTGAACGTTTTTGAGCATGTGTAATGGCATGAATGCGTTAAGCTGTTGTTTTAGTGTTCTTTTGATGAGTTTGGCTTGTTGTTATGAACATTGTTTGTTTTGGCGAGTTTGAACGTTTTTTAGCATGTGTAATGGCATGAATGCGTTAAGCTGTTGTTTTAGTGTTCTTTTGATGAGTTTGGCTTGTTGTTATGAACATTTGTTCGTTTTGGCCAGTTTGAAGGTTTTTGAGCATGTGTAATGGCATGAATGCGTTAAGCTGTTGTTTTAGTGTTCTTTTGATGAGTTTGGCTTGTTGTTATGAAAAGTGTTTGTTTTGGCGAGTTTGAACGTTTTTGAGCATGTGTAATGGCATGAATGCGTTAAGCTGTTGTTTTAGTGTTCTTTTGATGAGTTTGGCTTGTTGTTATGAAAAGTGTTTGTTTTGGCGAGTTTGAACGTTTTTTAGCATGTGTAATGGCATGAATGCGTTAAGCTGTTGTTTTAGTGTTCTTTTGATGAGTTTGGCTTGTTGTTATGAAAAGTGTTTGTTTTGGCGAGTTTGAACGTTTTTGAGCATGTGTAATGGCATGAATGCGTTAAGCTGTTGTTTTAGTGTTCTTTTGATGAGTTTGGCTTGTTGTTATGAAAAGTGTTTGTTTTGGCCAGTTTGAAGGTTTTTGAGCATGTGTAATGGCATGAATGTGTTGAATTAGTAATCCCTTGTGTTAAGCCGTTGTTTTAGTGTTCTTTTGATGAGTTTGGCTTGTTGTTATGAAAAGTGTTTGTTTTGGCGAGTTTGAACGTTTTTGAGCATGTGTAATGGCATGAATGCGTTAAGCTGTTGTTTTAGTGTTCTTTTGATGAGTTTGGCTTGTTGTTATGAAAAGTGTTTGTTTTGGCGAGTTTGAACGTTTTTGAGCATGTGTAATGGCATGAATGCGTTAAGCTGTTGTTTTAGTGTTCTTTTGATGAGTTTGGCTTGTTGTTATGAAAAGTGTTTGTTTTGGCGAGTTTGAACGTTTTTGAGCATGTGTAATGGCATGAATGTGTTGAATTAGTAATCCCTTGTGTTAAGCCGTTGTTTTAGTGTTCTTTTGATGAGTTTGGCTTGTTGTTATGAACATTGTTCGTTTTGGCCAGTTTGAAGGTTTTTTAGCATGTGTAATGGCATGAATGCGTTAAGCTGTTGTTTTAGTGTTCTTTTGATGAGTTTGGCTTGTTGTTATGAAAAGTGTTTGTTTTGGCGAGTTTGAACGTTTTTGAGCATGTGTAATGGCATGAATGCGTTAAGCTGTTGCTATAGTGTTCTTTTGATGAGTTTGGCTTGTTGTTATGAACATTGTTCGTTTTGGCCAGTTTGAAGGTTTTTGAGCATGTGTAATGGCATGAATGTGTTGAATTAGTAATCCCTTGTGTTAAGCTGTTGTTTTAGTGTTCTTTTGATGAGTTTGGCTTGTTGTTATGAAAAGTGTTTGTTTTGGCGAGTTTGAACGTTTTTGAGCATGTGTAATGGCATGAATGCGTTAAGCTGTTGTTTTAGTGTTCTTTTGATGAGTTTGGCTTGTTGTTATGAACATTGTTCGTTTTGGCCAGTTTGAAGGTTTTTGAGCATGTGTAATGGCATGAATGTGTTGAATTAGTAATCCCTTGTGTTAAGCCGTTGTTTTAGTGTTCTTTTGATGAGTTTGGCTTGTTGTTATGAAAAGTGTTTGTTTTGGCGAGTTTGAACGTTTTTGAGCATGTGTAATGGCATGAATGCGTTAAGCTGTTGTTTTAGTGTTCTTTTGATGAGTTTGGCTTGTTGTTATGAACATTGTTTGTTTTGGCGAGTTTGAAGGTTTTTGAGCATGTGTAATGGCATGAATGTGTTGAATTAGTAATCCCTTGTGTTAAGCCGTTGTTTTAGTGTTCTTTTGATGAGTTTGGCTTGTTGTTATGAAAAGTGTTTGTTTTGGCGAGTTTGAAGTTTTTGAGCATGTGTAATGGCATGAATGCGTTAAGCTGTTGTTTTAGTGTTCTTTTGATGAGTTTGGCTTGTTGTTATGAACATTGTTTGTTTTGGCGAGTTTGAAGGTTTTTGAGCATGTGTAATGGCATGAATGTGTTGAATTAGTAATCCCTTGTGTTAAGCTGTTGTTTTAGTGTTCTTTTGATGAGTTTGGCTTGTTGTTATGAAAAGTGTTTGTTTTGGCGAGTTTGAACGATTTTTGAGCATGTGTAATGGCATGAATGCGTTAAGCTGTTGTTTTAGTGTTCTTTTGATGAGTTTGGCTTGTTGTTATGAAAAGTGTTTGTTTTGGCGAGTTTGAACGTTTTTGAGCATGTGTAATGGCATGAATGTGTTGAATTAGTAATCCCTTGTGTTAAGCCGTTGTTTTAGTGTTCTTTTGATGAGTTTGGCTTGTTGTTATGAAAAGTGTTTGTTTTGGCGAGTTTGAACGTTTTTGAGCATGTGTAATGGCATGAATGCGTTAAGCTGTTGTTTTAGTGTTCTTTTGATGAGTTTGGCTTGTTGTTATGAAAAGTGTTTGTTTTGGCGAGTTTGAACGTTTTTGAGCATGTGTAATGGCATGAATGTGTTGAATTAGTAATCCCTTGTTGTTAAGCCGTTGTTTTAGTGTTCTTTTGATGAGTTTGGCTTGTTGTTATGAAAAGTGTTTGTTTTGGCGAGTTTTGACGTTTTTGAGCATGTGTAATGGCATGAATGCGTTAAGCTGTTGTTTTAGTGTTCTTTTGATGAGTTTGGCTTGTTGTTATGAAAAGTGTTTGTTTTGGCGAGTTTGAACGTTTTTGAGCATGTGTAATGGCATGAATGCGTTAAGCTGTTGTTTTAGTGTTCTTTTGATGAGTTTGGCTTGTTGTTATGAAAAGTGTTTGTTTTGGCGAGTTTGAACGTTTTTGAGCATGTGTAATGGCATGAATGCGTTAAGCTGTTGTTTTAGTGTTCTTTTGATGAGTTTGGCTTGTTGTTATGAAAAGTGTTTGTTTTGGCAAGTTCGAACGTTTTTGTGCATGTGTAATGGCATGAATCCGTTAAGTTGTTGTTTTAGTGTTCTTTTGATGAGTTTGGCTTGTTATTATGAAAAGTGTTTGTTTTGGCAAGTTTGAACGTTTCTGAGCATGTGTAATGGCATGAATGCGTTAAGCTGTTGTTTTAGTGTTCTTTTGATGAGTTTGGCTTGTTGTTATGAACATTGTTCGTTTTGGCCAGTTTGAAGGTTTTTGAGCATGTGTAATGGCATGAATGTGTTGAATTAGTAATCCCTTGTGTTATGCCGTTGTTTTAGTTTTCTTTTGATGAGTTTGGCTTGTTGTTATGAAAAGTGTTTGTTTTGGCGAGTTTGAACGTTTTTGAGCATGTGTAATGGCATGAATGCGTTAAGCTGTTGTTTTAGTGTTCTTTTGATGAGTTTGGCTTGTTGTTATGAAAAGTGTTTGTTTTGGCGAGTTTTGACGTTTTTGAGCATGTGTAATGGCATGAATCCGTTAAGCTGTTGTTTTAGTGTTCTTTTGATGAGTTTGGCTTGTTGTTATGAAAAGTGTTTGTTTTGGCGAGTTTGAACGTTTTTGAGCATGTGTAATGGCATGAATGCGTTAAGCTGTTGTTTTAGTGTTCTTTTGATGAGTTTGGCTTGTTGTTATGAAAAGTGTTTGTTTTGGCGAGTTTGAACGTTTTTGAGCATGTGTAATGGCATGAATGCGTTAAGCTGTTGTTTTAGTGTTCTTTTGATGAGTTTGGCTTGTTGTTATGAAAAGTGTTTGTTTTGGCGAGTTTGAACGTTTTTGAGCATGTGTAATGGCATGAATGCGTTAAGCTGTTGTTTTAGTGTTCTTTTGATGAGTTTGGCTTGTTGTTATGAAAAGTGTTTGTTTTGGCGAGTTTGAACGTTTTTGAGCATGTGTAATGGCATGAATGCGTTAAGCTGTTGTTTTAGTGTTCTTTTGATGAGTTTGGCTTGTTGTTATGAAAAGTGTTTGTTTTGGCGAGTTTGAACGTTTTTGAGCATGTGTAATGGCATGAATGCGTTAAGCTGTTGTTTTAGTGTTCTTTTGATGAGTTTGGCTTGTTGTTATGAAAAGTGTTTGTTTTGGCGAGTTTGAACGGTTTTTGAGCATGTGTAATGGCATGAATGCGTTAAGCTGTTGTTTTAGTGTTCTTTTGATGAGTTTGGCTTGTTGTTATGAAAAGTGTTTGTTTTGGCGAGTTTGAAGGTTTTTGAGCATGTGTAATGGCATGAATGCGTTAAGCTGTTGTTTTAGTGTTCTTTTGATGAGTTTGGCTTGTTGTTATGAAAAGTGTTTGTTTTGGCGAGTTTGAACGTTTTTGAGCATGTGTAATGGCATGAATGCGTTAAGCTGTTGTTTTAGTGTTCTTTTGATGAGTTTGGCTTGTTGTTATGAACATTGTTCGTTTTGGCCAGTTTGAAGGTTTTTGAGCATGTGTAATGGCATGAATGTGTTGAATTAGTAATCCCTTGTGTTAAGCTGTTGTTTTAGTGTTGTTTTGATGAGTTTGGCTTGTTGTTATGAGCATTGTTTGCTTTGGCAAGTTTGAAGGTTTTTGAGCATGTCTAATGGCATGAATGCGTTAAGCTGTTGTTTAAGTGTTCTTTTGATGAGTTTGGCTTGTTGTTATGAGCATTGTTTATTTTGGCGAGTTTGAAGGTTTTTGAGCATATGTAATGGCATGAATGTGTTAAGCTTTTGTTTTTGTGTTCTTTGATGAGTTTTGCTTTTTGTTATGAACTATGTTCTTTTTAGTGAGTTTGAAGGTTTTTGAGCATGTGTAATGGCATGAGTGTGTTGAATTAGTAATCCCTTGTGTGAAGATGTATTTTAAGTGTTCTTTGAAAGAGTTTGGCTTGTTGTTATGAACATTGTTTGTCGTGGCGAGTTTAAAGGTTTTTGAGCAAGTGTAATGGCATGAATGTGTTGAATTTGTTAACCCTTGTGTTAAGCTGCTGTTTTAGTGTTTTTTTGATGAGTCTGGCTTGTTGTTATGAACATTGTTCGTTTTGGCGAATTTGAAGGTTTTTGAGCATGTGAATGCGTTAAGCAGTTTTTTTAGTGTTCTTTTGATGAGTTTGGCTTGTTGTTATGAACATTGTTCGTTTTGGCAAATTTGAAGGTTTTTGAGCAGCTTAACGCATGAATGCGTTAAGCTGTTGTTTTAGTGTTATTTTGATGACTTTGGCTTGTTGTTATGCACATTGTTTATTTTAGAGAGTTTGAAGGTTTTTGAGCATGAGTTATGGCATGTATGTGTTGAATTAGTAATCCCTTGTGTTTAGTTGTTGTTGTAGTGTTCTTTTAAAGATTTTGGCTTCTTGTTATGATCATTGTTTGTTTTGGCGAGTTTGAAGGTTTTTGAGCATGTGTTTTGGCATGCATCTGTTGAGTTTGTTACCCCCTGTGTTTAGCTGTTGTTTAAGTGTTCTTTTGATGTGTTGGCTTGTTGTTATGATCGTAGTTTGTATTGGTGAGTTTTTTTTTATGCTCAATTTGACATACTCTTTGAAAACATGAATTCAAAATTTTCACCGGGTCAATACTAAAGCCAGGACAAATTCTGTCCCTTTAGTGCCTCTCAGTGGCCAATATTTAATCAGACATAAACATCAAAAAACATCATCAGAAACTGGTGATCTCCCGCAGGTAATCAAAGTCTTGAATATGTCAAAGATTAGTAATATCATTGAATTTATTCCCTTTTCAGTTTTTCTGTAGCATCAGGTTTAATAAAAAACTCCCTTTGGCGCCCCTCAGTGGCCAAAACTACTTTGTCTGTTGTAAAATATATTGGATTAATATTTTTTTCAGATTTTTTTCATACATCTGCTATTTTACTTCTGCCCTGTTCAAAACTAGCAAACGTTTCATTGAAAATAAAAATTTTAACCCTTTAAGGGCCCATTTGAGATCTAAAGTCACTTATAAAGCAAAAAAAAAAAAAGGAAGGAAAATGACCTATTTTTTTAATAAAACATAATCCGAAGCTGGTGATTTTTTACAAGGTGCATAGGCTTGGGCATGTGGAGGATTAGAAACATCAGAATGTTTGGTACATTTTTGTGTAACAGATTTTCATAAAAACTGCATTGATTAAGTGGTTTTATAAGTGCATTCCCTATACTAACATCAGAGCATTCTCTTTCACTGACTGCAGGTGGTAGTCATGTGTGAGACAGAATTCAGTGTGTGTTTGTGTGCACGTGCGTGCATTTGTGTGCACGTGCATGCATGTGTGTGCGTGCATGTGTGAGTGTGTGTGTAACAAACAATATAAGATTGGAACACAACCATATTTTATTGCTCAAAATACATCAACAAAAGAAGAAGGTGGTGTGTGTGTGTGTGTGTGTGTGTGTGTGTGTGTGTGTGTGTGTGTGTGTGTGTGTGTGTGTGTGTGAACATGTGTGTGTGTGCTTACCAAACCTGAAAGGTTAGGTAAGCAAGGTTGGTAAGCAAGGTTGGAAAGAGAGACACCCAGATATGGGTTTCTACGACCCATTCTTTCCAACTCCTCCCAGTCGTTGTCTGTTCCCTTCTCCAGTAAGATAAATATCTGCTCCTCACACTAGCAATTTTAGAACTGAAGAAGCTTCTTGGATAAGAGGCAAAACGCCTTCTCAACTCTACACAGTCCAGTTGCCTGTTTTTAAGTCTAAATCTTGCCCCAAGTGGCTTTTTTTAGCCACACCGTTACATTAGGGATAAACTTTAAAAAATGCACGATCATCAGAGATAAAAACTAAACGTTATTGCCTTGATACTTACTCATCTTTACCAATATCATCTACACTGATTTTAATGATATGATTTTCAGTAACCAGCTACATCACCAATGTTAGACCTTTCATGCAAATGAATTCAGTTAGTTGAAACACTCACACTAAAGGTTAAATTTAGGGTGTGTGACTTGATTCTGAGCAGTGTAGAGCGAACCTGGGTCATGGAAAGCAAAAAAGAGAAAAGGGACTAGGTTTCATTTTCTGAAATAAGTGACAAAAAGTATTAAACTTTTTCATGCTATTCTAAATGTAAATGACCCACATTATGTGTTTGTATCAGCAGTCTTATTTTGAAGTTAAAATCCCTATTTTCTATTATTTTATTTCCTGTGAGTAATATAACAGAGACCGATCCCCTTATTTTGAAAGAATTTTCACCGGAAGTTAGAAGTCAATGAACAGTAAAAGATATGAAAAGTCAGGATCACAATCGTCAATAAGGATCTCTTAAGTTGTAAAGTACCTGGTTGATAGAGGCACAACATATGCTTCTTTTCTCACACAAATTAATATGAAGTGCCTTTTTAAGAGTTTTTATGAAATTTGATCGAGTTTCGTGTTGCTGAGTACTAGTAAAGATGCTACAGTTACGATGATGGTTACAGTTAACACAGATGACACAGTTAACACAAGAAAGTTGATTTCATTGTTCTTGAAGGTGTATAAAATATATAATTTTAATCAAACGATTTTCTGTGACAGAAAGTGTATTAATATTGTTCCTATTGTTTTTTCGCTAGCTCTTGCGGTGTGTTCACACTCTTTAATGGAAGTTCAAAGATGGAAGTTTAAAGGAACCATTTTAAAAATAAAACTTTGTGAAACATCAGTTGGAAAGTCAGACCATAAATCAACCAGGATGCTACAGTAAATTTAAAGATATGTATATATAGATTGATCTAATAATCGGATCCTATTCTGAGTTATTTTTACATTTACTAATTTTGGATAACAAAAATTTTTTTTCTATTTAGAAAAACATTTTAAAATCAAGCTTATGATCTGACAATTAAATGAAAAATTATCACACACCCCCTTTTCAAACTTACCAGTTCGTTCAAGCCTTCAGGACCGAATGTGCTCTGCCTCTCCGTTTGCATCTTTTCAGCCTGTGCCTTCTCAAATCGCCGTTCACAGACATTGTGATGATCTTTTAGCTTGTCCAGATGACGAAGCAGATGCTACTGGGCCTGCAAAAAACAGAAAATATAGTTTTAACTACAATGGTGAACCAAATTGAACATCTATTCCCCTTTTTCTTTCATTACACAAGACAACAAAGGAAAGCTGGGCTGCTGTGACATAAATATCCTGTATGTGCTGAGACACCAAGGCCTATTAAATATAGAACTACCTCAATAATTTAAAGATCAAGGTTTTAAGACCGAGGATATGCATAGTTGATCTTGTGTGTATTTATACACATTTTATGCTAAATTGTAGTGTACCTCTTGATTTCCAGAGCCCAAAGATGTCTTCATGACCTTGGGCTTTGCTAGTTCACAGCCTGTTTTCACCTCAGCACCTGAGAATAAATATAAAAGGTCAATCATGGATATGACTGATTAATTACAAACTCAATTACACAGATACAATCAATTTAAAAATTGATCTCAGACATGTTGATTAATAAAAAAACAAAAGCTAACAATATTATATTTTGTTTGACAGCATACATAACCCTTGTGAAACCGTTAGATTTAGATCAGTTGTTAATGCTCAGTGGCTAAAAAAAATCACTGATATTAACCGCTGTAAAAACATATTGGATTCATATTTTTTCTAGATTTTTTTCACACATCTCTTAATTAACTTCTGCTGTATTCAAAACTAGTAAATGTGTCATTAAAAATCAAAATTTTAACCCTTTAAGGGTCAATTTAAAACATACACCCACTAATATTAGGAAAAAACGAAAAAATGTAACCAATGTTAACATTAGAACCAAACCATATTTTATCGCTCAAAATGCAATAAAACAAAAGCCATAAATACACAACAACAGAGTATCAAACCAGAACAAACGACTAACTTTTGAGGGTGAAGCGGTGGAGAGGACTGAAAGAAACCTGGGGAGCCTAAGAGAGCGAATGTGTGAGAAATTGAGTGAGCAAAGAGAGATAAAATGTAAAAGTGTGTTTGAGTGAGTGAGTGAGTGAGTGAGTGAGTGAGTGAGTGAGTGAGTGAGTGAGTGAGTGAGTGAGTGAGTGAGTGAGTGAGTGAGTGAGTGAGTGAGTGTGTGTGTTTGTGTGTTCAATGTTTGAAGCAAGACCGGCAGGAGATCTCTCTGTGGTCATGCCAGATGTGTTTCCAAACAGGCCAGACAAAATCGGAAGCCCCAAAAAATGTGTGTTTGCGTGCGTGTGTGCATGCGTGCATGTGAGTGTGTGCATGTGAGAGAGAGAGGGGAGGAGCCTGCAGGTCATGACCCAGCACTGACCCCGCCACAAAAGTTAACTATGTTCTTCAGCTCTCAGAAGTACAGAGAGGGGGAAAAAATAAACAAAAACAAAAGTGAGCTGTCCTGCAATCCACAACTTGCAGATTCTAATGACCATTTTTTCATGAGAAGAGCAAGAGAAAGCATGAAGAGAAGCTTCAGCACCACGGAGGCCCTTGCAATTGTCATTGATTCTGATGGGATGGAATCTGACCCCCCACAGGATCCATCTTCATTGTCTGCCCTGTTTTGTTCGAGGGGTGAATCTACTGCCTTGCTGTGAGATGTGGATCTCTCCTGGAACCGGAGAAAGTGATTCAGGAGGAGGCTTTTCGTGGAGGACCTGGGA
Source organism: Xyrichtys novacula (assembly GCA_962446985.1). Lineage (NCBI taxonomy): Eukaryota > Metazoa > Chordata > Actinopteri > Labriformes > Labridae > Xyrichtys > Xyrichtys novacula. The sequence continues at coordinate 28,959,216 of OY660866.1, read as the reverse complement.
ACAGCTTTGGTGTCAAAAAGAACTAACAAAACCTGTGAGTTATGTGTGAAACACATCTGGCATGAACACAGAGTGATGTCCTGCAGGTCTTGCTTCAAACACTGAACACACACACACACACACAGAGCTGAGTCCTGGCTCAGCACATTACGACCAAGCTGGTACCGAAAGAGAATGCGAGTATAGAAAAGACATAAATAGTGCAAGTGTTTTATGAGTGTTTTGTGAAAGTTTCTATGAAAATTAGACATTACACAAAATGTATCATAGTTTCTGAGGTTTCTAATCCTTCAAAAGGCCAAGACCATGCAACATGTAAAAAATCACCTGTTTCTGATTATGCTTTATGATGAAAATAGGTCATTTTTGTGTATATGTCTACCATATCAGTGACATTATGCTTTGAATGGACCCTCAAAGGGTTAAAAAAATGTTTTTATATGAAACATTTACTAGTTTTGATCAAAGCAGAAGTTACTTAAGAGATATATGAAAAAAACTGAAAAAAAATATTAACCCAATATCTTTTTACAGCAGTCAAAGTTAGTGGCTTTTTTAGCCACTGAGTGTAAACAAAGAATAGAAAATTTGCCCAGCCCGTATTTTTGACCTGGTGAAAATTTTGAAGTCATATTATCAATGGATGTAAGACTGATTGTGTTCCTTGTGTTGACAGGATGATAATCAGTGTCAGATAATAAGTGCCACTTCTTCCACCTCTGGAGTCAATGTGTGTGTGTGTGTGTGTGTGTGTGAACATGTGTGTGTGTGCTTACCAAACCTGAAAGGTTAGGTAAGCAAGGTTGGTAAGCAAGGTTGGAAAGAGAGACACCCAGATATGGGTTTCTACGACCCATTCTTTCCAACTCCTCCCAGTCGTTGTCTGTTCCCTTCTCCAGTAAGATAAATATCTGCTCCTCACACTAGCAATTTTAGAACTGAAGAAGCTTCTTGGATAAGAGGCAAAACGCCTTCTCAACTCTACACAGTCCAGTTGCCTGTTTTTAAGTCTAAATCTTGCCCCAAGTGGCTTTTTTTAGCCACACCGTTACATTAGGGATAAACTTTAAAAAATGCACGATCATCAGAGATAAAAACTAAACGTTATTGCCTTGATACTTACTCATCTTTACCAATATCATCTACACTGATTTTAATGATATGATTTTCAGTAACCAGCTACATCACCAATGTTAGACCTTTCATGCAAATGAATTCAGTTAGTTGAAACACTCACACTAAAGGTGAAATTTAGGGTGTGTGACTTGATTCTGAGCAGTGTAGAGCGAACCTGGGTCATGGAAAGCAAAAAAGAGAAAAGGGACTAGGTTTCATTTTCTGAAATAAGTGACAAAAAGTATTAAACTTTTTCATGCTATTCTAAATGTAAATGACCCACATTATGTGTTTGTATCAGCAGTCTTATTTTGAAGTTAAAATCCCTATTTTCTATTATTTTATTTCCTGTGAGTAATATAACAGAGACCATTCCCCTTATTTTGAAAGAATTTTCACCGGAAGTTAGAAGTCAATGAACAGTAAAAGATATGAAAAGTCAGGATCACAATCGTCAATAAGGATCTCTTAAGTTGTTTAAAGTACCTGGTTGATAGAGGCACAACATTCGAATATGCTTCTTTTCTCACACAAATTAATATGAAGTGCCTTTTTAAGAGTTTTTATGAAATTTGATCGAGTTTCGTGTTGCTGAGTACTAGTAAAGATGCTACAGTTACGATGATGGTTACAGTTAACACAGATGACACAGTTAACACAAGAAAGTTGATTTCATTGTTCTTGAAGGTGTATAAAATATATAATTTTAATCAAACGATTTTCTGTTACAGAAAGTGTATTAATATTGTTCCTATTGTTTTTTTTCGCTAGCTCTTGCGGTGTGTTCACACTCTTTAATGGAAGTTCAAAGATGGAAGTTTAAAGGAACCATTTTAAAAATAAAACTTTGTGAAACATCAGTTGGAGAGTCAGACCATAAATCAACCAGGATGCTACAGTAAATTTAAAGATATGTATATATTTACTAATTTTGGAAAACTAAAACATTTTTTTCTATTTAGAAAAACATTATAAAATCAAGCTTATGATCTGACAATTAAATGAAAAATTATCACACACCCCCTTTTCAAACTTACCAGTTCGTTCAAGCCTTCAGGACCGAATGTGCTCTGCCTCTCCGTTTGCATCTTTTCAGCCTGTGCCTTCTCAAATCGCCGTTCACAGACATTGTGATGATCTTTTAGCTTGTCCAGATGACGAAGCAGATGCTACTGGGCCTGCAAAAAACAGAAAATATAGTTTTAACTACAATGGTGAACCAAATTGAACATCTATTCCCCTTTTTCTTTCATTACACAAGACAACAAAGGAAAGCTGGGCTGCTGTGACATAAATATCCTGTATGTGCTGAGACACCAAGGCCTATTAAATATAGAACTACCTCAATAATTTAAAGATCAAGGTTTTAAGACCGAGGATATGCATAGTTGATCTTGTGTGTATTTATACACATTTTATGCTAAATTGTAGTGTACCTCTTGATTTCCAGAGCCCAAAGATGTCTTCATGACCTTGGGCTTTGCTAGTTCACAGCCTGTTTTCACCTCAGCACCTGAGAATAAATATAAAAGGTCAATCATGGATATGACTGATTAATTACAAACTCAATTACACAGATACAATCAATTTAAAAATTGATCTCAGACATGTTGATTAATAAAAAAACAAAAGCTAACAATATTATATTTTGTTTGACAGCATACATAACCCTTGTGAAACCGTTAGATTTAGATCAGTTGTTAATGCTCAGTGGCTAAAAAAAATCACTGATATTAACCGCTGTAAAAACATATTGGATTCATATTTTTTCTAGATTTTTTTCACACATCTCTTAATTAACTTCTGCTGTATTCAAAACTAGTAAATGTGTCATTAAAAATCTAAATTTTAACCCTTTAAGGGTCAATTTAAAACATACACCCACTAATATTAGGAAAAAACGAAAAAATGTAACCAATGTTAACATTAGAACCAAACCATATTTTATCGCTCAAAATGCAATAAAACAAAAGCCATAAATACACAACAACAGAGTATCAAACCAGAACAAACGACTAACTTTTGAGGGTGAAGCGGTGGAGAGGACTGAAAGAAACCTGGGGAGCCTAAGAGAGCGAATGTGTGAGAAATTGAGTGAGCAAAGAGAGATAAAATGTAAAAGTGTGTTTGAGTGAGTGAGTGAGTGAGTGAGTGAGTGAGTGAGTGAGTGAGTGAGTGAGTGAGTGAGTGAGTGAGTGAGTGAGTGAGTGAGTGAGTGAGTGAGTGAGTGAGTGAGTGAGTCAGTGAGTGAGTCAGTGAGTCAGTGAGTGAGTGAGTGTGTTTGTGTGTTCAATGTTTGAAGCAAGACCGGCAGGAGATCTCTCTGTGGTCATGCCAGATGTGTTTCCAAACAGGCCAGACAAAATCGGAAGCCCCAAAAAATGTGTGTTTGCGTGCGTGTGTGCATGCGTGCATGTGAGTGTGTGCATGTGAGAGAGAGAGGGGAGGAGCCTGCAGGTCATGACCCAGCACTGACCCCGCCACAAAAGTTAACTATGTTCTTCAGCTCTCAGAAGTACAGAGAGGGGGAAAAAATAAACAAAAACAAAAGTGAGCTGTCCTGCAATCCACAACTTGCAGATTCTAATGACCATTTTTTCATGAGAAGAGCAAGAGAAAGCATGAAGAGAAGCTTCAGCACCACGGAGGCCCTTGCAATTGTCATTGATTCTGATGGGATGGAATCTGACCCCCCACAGGATCCATCTTCATTGTCTGCCCTGTTTTGTTCGAGGGGTGAATCTACTGCCTTGCTGTGAGATGTGGATCTCTCCTGGAACCGGAGAAAGTGATTCAGGAGGAGGCTTTTCGTGGAGGACCTGGGAACAGCTTTGGTGTCAAAAAGAACTAACAAAACCTGTGAGTTATGTGTGAAACACATCTGGCATGAACACAGAGTGATGTCCTGCAGGTCTTGCTTCAAACACTGAACACACACACACACACACAGAGCTGAGTCCTGGCTCAGCACATTACGACCAAGCTGGTACCGAAAGAGAATGCGAGTATAGAAAAGACATAAATAGTGCAAGTGTTTTATGAGTGTTTTGTGAAAGTTTCTATGAAAATTAGACATTACACAAAATGTATCATAGTTTCTGAGGTTTCTAATCCTTCAAAAGGCCAAGACCATGCAACATGTAAAAAATCACCTGTTTCTGATTATGCTTTATGATGAAAATAGGTCATTTTTGTGTATATGTCTACCATATCAGTGACATTATGCTTTGAATGGACCCTCAAAGGGTTAAAAAAATGTTTTTATATGAAACATTTACTAGTTTTGATCAAAGCAGAAGTTACTTAAGAGATATATGAAAAAAACTGAAAAAAAATATTAACCCAATATCTTTTTACAGCAGTCAAAGTTAGTGGCTTTTTTAGCCACTGAGTGTAAACAAAGAATAGAAAATTTGCCCAGCCCGTATTTTTGACCTGGTGAAAATTTTGAAGTCATATTATCAATGGATGTAAGACTGATTGTGTTCCTTGTGTTGACAGGATGATAATCAGTGTCAGATAATAAGTGCCACTTCTTCCACCTCTGGAGTCAAATGTGTGTGTGTGTGTGTGTGTGTGTGAACATGTGTGTGTGTGCTTACCAAACCTGAAAGGTTAGGTAAGCAAGGTTGGTAAGCAAGGTTGGAAAGAGAGACACCCAGATATGGGTTTCTACGACCCATTCTTTCCAACTCCTCCCAGTCGTTGTCTGTTCCCTTCTCCAGTAAGATAAATATCTGCTCCTCACACTAGCAATTTTAGAACTGAAGAAGCTTCTTGGATAAGAGGCAAAACGCCTTCTCAACTCTACACAGTCCAGTTGCCTGTTTTTAAGTCTAAATCTTGCCCCAAGTGGCTTTTTTTAGCCACACCGTTACATTAGGGATAAACTTTAAAAAATGCACGATCATCAGAGATAAAAACTAAACGTTATTGCCTTGATACTTACTCATCTTTACCAATATCATCTACACTGATTTTAATGATATGATTTTCAGTAACCAGCTACATCACCAATGTTAGACCTTTCATGCAAATGAATTCAGTTAGTTGAAACACTCACACTAAAGGTGAAATTTAGGGTGTGTGACTTGATTCTGAGCAGTGTAGAGCGAACCTGGGTCATGGAAAGCAAAAAAGAGAAAAGGGACTAGGTTTCATTTTCTGAAATAAGTGACAAAAAGTATTAAACTTTTTCATGCTATTCTAAATGTAAATGACCCACATTATGTGTTTGTATCAGCAGTCTTATTTTGAAGTTAAAATCCCTATTTTCTATTATTTTATTTCCTGTGAGTAATATAACAGAGACCGATCCCCTTATTTTGAAAGAATTTTCACCGGAAGTTAGAAGTCAATGAACAGTAAAAGATATGAAAAGTCAGGATCACAATCGTCAATAAGGATCTCTTAAGTTGTAAAGTACCTGGTTGATAGAGGCACAACATTATGCTTCTTTTCTCACACAAATTAATATGAAGTGCCTTTTTAAGAGTTTTTATGAAATTTGATCGAGTTTCGTGTTGCTGAGTACTAGTAAAGATGCTACAGTTACGATGATGGTTACAGTTAACACAGATGACACAGTTAACACAAGAAAGTTGATTTCATTGTTCTTGAAGGTGTATAAAATATATAATTTTAATCAAACGATTTTCTGTTACAGAAAGTGTATTAATATTGTTCCTATTGTTTTTTTTCGCTAGCTCTTGCGGTGTGTTCACACTCTTTAATGGAAGTTCAAAGATGGAAGTTTAAAGGAACCATTTTAAAAATAAAACTTTGTGAAACATCAGTTGGAAAGTCAGACCATAAATCAACCAGGATGCTACAGTAAATTTAAAGATATGTATATATAGATTGATCTAATAATCGGATCCTATTCTGAGTTATTTTTACATTTACTAATTTTGGATAACAAAAATTTTTTTCTATTTAGAAAAACATTATAAAATCAAGCTTATGATCTGACAATTAAATGAAAAATTATCACACACCCCCTTTTCAAACTTACCAGTTCGTTCAAGCCTTCAGGACCGAATGTGCTCTGCCTCTCCGTTTGCATCTTTTCAGCCTGTGCCTTCTCAAATCGCCGTTCACAGACATTGTGATGATCTTTTAGCTTGTCCAGATGACGAAGCAGATGCTACTGGGCCTGCAAAAAACAGAAAATATAGTTTTAACTACAATGGTGAACCAAATTGAACATCTATTCCCCTTTTTCTTTCATTACACAAGACAACAAAGGAAAGCTGGGCTGCTGTGACATAAATATCCTGTATGTGCTGCTGAGACACCAAGGCCTATTAAATATAGAACTACCTCAATAATTTAAAGATCAAGGTTTTAAGACCGAGGATATGCATAGTTGATCTTGTGTGTATTTATACACATTTTATGCTAAATTGTAGTGTACCTCTTGATTTCCAGAGCCCAAAGATGTCTTCATGACCTTGGGCTTTGCTAGTTCACAGCCTGTTTTCACCTCAGCACCTGAGAATAAATATAAAAGGTCAATCATGGATATGACTGATTAATTACAAACTCAATTACACAGATACAATCAATTTAAAAATTGATCTCAGACATGTTGATTAATAAAAAAACAAAAGCTAACAATATTATATTTTGTTTGACAGCATACATAACCCTTGTGAAACCGTTAGATTTAGATCAGTTGTTAATGCTCAGTGGCTAAAAAAAATCACTGATATTAACCGCTGTAAAAACATATTGGATTCATATTTTTTCTAGATTTTTTTCACACATCTCTTAATTAACTTCTGCTGTATTCAAAACTAGTAAATGTGTCATTAAAAATCAAAATTTTAACCCTTTAAGGGTCAATTTAAAACATACACCCACTAATATTAGGAAAAAACGAAAAAATGTAACCAATGTTAACATTAGAACCAAACCATATTTTATCGCTCAAAATGCAATAAAACAAAAGCCATAAATACACAACAACAGAGTATCAAACCAGAACAAACGACTAACTTTTGAGGGTGAAGCGGTGGAGAGGACTGAAAGAAACCTGGGGAGCCTAAGAGAGCGAATGTGTGAGAAATTGAGTGAGCAAAGAGAGATAAAATGTAAAAGTGTGTTTGAGTGAGTGAGTGAGTGAGTGAGTGAGTGAGTGAGTGAGTGAGTGAGTGAGTGAGTGAGTGAGTGAGTGAGTGAGTGAGTGAGTGAGTGAGTGAGTGAGTGAGTGAGTGAGTGAGTGAGTGAGTGAGTGAGTGAGTGAGTGAGTGAGTCAGTGAGTGAGTGAGTGTGTTTGTGTGTTCAATGTTTGAAGCAAGACCGGCAGGAGATCTCTCTGTGGTCATGCCAGATGTGTTTCCAAACAGGCCAGACAAAATCGGAAGCCCCAAAAAATGTGTGTTTGCGTGCGTGTGTGCATGCGTGCATGTGAGTGTGTGCATGTGAGAGAGAGAGGGGAGGAGCCTGCAGGTCATGACCCAGCACTGACCCCGCCACAAAAGTTAACTATGTTCTTCAGCTCTCAGAAGTACAGAGAGGGGGAAAAAAATAAACAAAAACAAAAGTGAGCTGTCCTGCAATCCACAACTTGCAGATTCTAATGACCATTTTTTCATGAGAAGAGCAAGAGAAAGCATGAAGAGAAGCTTCAGCACCACGGAGGCCCTTGCAATTGTCATTGATTCTGATGGGATGGAATCTGACCCCCCACAGGATCCATCTTCATTGTCTGCCCTGTTTTGTTCGAGGGGTGAATCTACTGCCTTGCTGTGAGATGTGGATCTCTCCTGGAACCGGAGAAAGTGATTCAGGAGGAGGCTTTTCGTGGAGGACCTGGGAACAGCTTTGGTGTCAAAAAGAACTAACAAAACCTGTGAGTTATGTGTGAAACACATCTGGCATGAACACAGAGTGATGTCCTGCAGGTCTTGCTTCAAACACTGAACACACACACACACACACAGAGCTGAGTCCTGGCTCAGCACATTACGACCAAGCTGGTACCGAAAGAGAATGCGAGTATAGAAAAGACATAAATAGTGCAAGTGTTTTATGAGTGTTTTGTGAAAGTTTCTATGAAAATTAGACATTACACAAAATGTATCATAGTTTCTGAGGTTTCTAATCCTTCAAAAGGCCAAGACCATGCAACATGTAAAAAATCACCTGTTTCTGATTATGCTTTATGATGAAAATAGGTCATTTTTGTGTATATGTCTACCATATCAGTGACATTATGCTTTGAATGGACCCTCAAAGGGTTAAAAAAATGTTTTTATATGAAACATTTACTAGTTTTGATCAAAGCAGAAGTTACTTAAGAGATATATGAAAAAAACTGAAAAAAAATATTAACCCAATATCTTTTTACAGCAGTCAAAGTTAGTGGCTTTTTTAGCCACTGAGTGTAAACAAAGAATAGAAAATTTGCCCAGCCCGTATTTTTGACCTGGTGAAAATTTTGAAGTCATATTATCAATGGATGTAAGACTGATTGTGTTCCTTGTGTTGACAGGATGATAATCAGTGTCAGATAATAAGTGCCACTTCTTCCACCTCTGGAGTCAAATGTGTGTGTGTGTGTGTGTGTGTGTGTGTGTGTGTGTGAACATGTGTGTGTGTGCTTACCAAACCTGAAAGGTTAGGTAAGCAAGGTTGGTAAGCAAGGTTGGAAAGAGAGACACCCAGATATGGGTTTCTACGACCCATTCTTTCCAACTCCTCCCAGTCGTTGTCTGTTCCCTTCTCCAGTAAGATAAATATCTGCTCCTCACACTAGCAATTTTAGAACTGAAGAAGCTTCTTGGATAAGAGGCAAAACGCCTTCTCAACTCTACACAGTCCAGTTGCCTGTTTTTAAGTCTAAATCTTGCCCCAAGTGGCTTTTTTTAGCCACACCGTTACATTAGGGATAAACTTTAAAAAATGCACGATCATCAGAGATAAAAACTAAACGTTATTGCCTTGATACTTACTCATCTTTACCAATATCATCTACACTGATTTTAATGATATGATTTTCAGTAACCAGCTACATCACCAATGTTAGACCTTTCATGCAAATGAATTCAGTTAGTTGAAACACTCACACTAAAGGTGAAATTTAGGGTGTGTGACTTGATTCTGAGCTGTGGACACCGAACCTGGGTCATGGAAAGCAAAAAAGAGAAGAGGGACTAGGTTTCATTTTCTGAAATAAGTGACAAAAAGTATTAAACTTTTTCATGCTATTCTAAATGTAAATGACCCACATTATGTGTTTGTATCAGCAGTCTTATTTTGAAGTTAAAATCCCTATTTTCTATTATTTTATTTCCTGTGAGTAATATAACAGAGACCGATCCCCTTATTTTGAAAGAATTTTCACCGGAAGTTAGAAGTCAATGAACAGTAAAAGATATGAAAAGTCAGGATCACAATCGTCAATAAGGATCTCTTAAGTTGTTTAAAGTACCTGGTTGATAGAGGCACAACATTCGAATATGCTTCTTTTCTCACACAAATTAATATGAAGTGCCTTTTTAAGAGTTTTTATGAAATTTGATCGAGTTTCGTGTTGCTGAGTACTAGTAAAGATGCTACAGTTACGATGATGGTTACAGTTAACACAGATGACACAGTTAACACAAGAAAGTTGATTTCATTGTTCTTGAAGGTGTATAAAATATATAATTTTAATCAAACGATTTTCTGTTACAGAAAGTGTATTAATATTGTTCCTATTGTTTTTTTTCGCTAGCTCTTGCGGTGTGTTCACACTCTTTAATGGAAGTTCAAAGATGGAAGTTTAAAGGAACCATTTTAAAAATAAAACTTTGTGAAACATCAGTTGGAAAGTCAGACCATAAATCAACCAGGATGCTACAGTAAATTTAAAGATATGTATATATAGATTGATCTAATAATCGGATCCTATTCTGAGTTATTTTTACATTTACTAATTTTGGATAAAAAAATTTTTTTCTATTTAGAAAAACATTATAAAATCAAGCTTATGATCTGACAATTAAATGAAAAATTATCACACACCCCCTTTTCAAACTTACCAGTTCGTTCAAGCCTTCAGGACCGAATGTGCTCTGCCTCTCCGTTTGCATCTTTTCAGCCTGTGCCTTCTCAAATCGCCGTTCACAGACATTGTGATGATCTTTTAGCTTGTCCAGATGACGAAGCAGATGCTACTGGGCCTGCAAAAAACAGAAAATATAGTTTTAACTACAATGGTGAACCAAATTGAACATCTATTCCCCTTTTTCTTTCATTACACAAGACAACAAAGGAAAGCTGGGCTGCTGTGACATAAATATCCTGTATGTGCTGAGACACCAAGGCCTATTAAATATAGAACTACCTCAATAATTTAAAGATCAAGGTTTTAAGACCGAGGATATGCATAGTTGATCTTGTGTGTATTTATACACATTTTATGCTAAATTGTAGTGTACCTCTTGATTTCCAGAGCCCAAAGATGTCTTCATGACCTTGGGCTTTGCTAGTTCACAGCCTGTTTTCACCTCAGCACCTGAGAATAAATATAAAAGGTCAATCATGGATATGACTGATTAATTACAAACTCAATTACACAGATACAATCAATTTAAAAATTGATCTCAGACATGTTGATTAATAAAAAAACAAAAGCTAACAATATTATATTTTGTTTGACAGCATACATAACCCTTGTGAAACCGTTAGATTTAGATCAGTTGTTAATGCTCAGTGGCTAAAAAAAATCACTGATATTAACCGCTGTAAAAACATATTGGATTCATATTTTTTCTAGATTTTTTTCACACATCTCTTAATTAACTTCTGCTGTATTCAAAACTAGTAAATGTGTCATTAAAAATCAAAATTTTAACCCTTTAAGGGTCAATTTAAAACATACACCCACTAATATTAGGAAAAAACGAAAAAATGTAACCAATGTTAACATTAGAACCAAACCATATTTTATCGCTCAAAATGCAATAAAACAAAAGCCATAAATACACAACAACAGAGTATCAAACCAGAACAAACGACTAACTTTTGAGGGTGAAGCGGTGGAGAGGACTGAAAGAAACCTGGGGAGCCTAAGAGAGCGAATGTGTGAGAAATTGAGTGAGCAAAGAGAGATAAAATGTAAAAGTGTGTTTGAGTGAGTGAGTGAGTGAGTGAGTGAGTGAGTGAGTGAGTGAGTGAGTGTGTGTGTGTGTTTGTGTGTTCAATGTTTGAAGCAAGACCGGCAGGAGATCTCTCTGTGGTCATGCCAGATGTGTTTCCAAACAGGCCAGACAAAATCGGAAGCCCCAAAAAATGTGTGTTTGCGTGCGTGTGTGCATGCGTGCATGTGAGTGTGTGCATGTGAGAGAGAGAGGGGAGGAGCCTGCAAGTCATGACCCAGCACTGACCCCGCCACAAAAGTTAACTATGTTCTTCAGCTCTCAGAAGTACAGAGAGGGGGAAAAAAATAAACAAAAACAAAAGTGAGCTGTCCTGCAATCCACAACTTGCAGATTCTAATGACCATTTTTTCATGAGAAGAGCAAGAGAAAGCATGAAGAGAAGCTTCAGCACCACGGAGGCCCTTGCAATTGTCATTGATTCTGATGAGATGGAATCTGACCCCCCACAGGATCCATCTTCATTGTCTGGCCTGTTTTGTTCGAGGGGTGAATCTACTGCCTCGCTGTGAGATGTGGATCTCTCCTGGAACCGGAGAAAGTGATTCAGGAGGAGGCTTTTCGTGGAGGACCTGGGAACGGTTTTGGTGTCAAAAAGAACTAACAAAACCTGTGAGTTATGTGTGAAACACATCTGGCATGAACACAGAGTGATGTCCTGCAGGTCTTGCTTCAAACACTGAACACACACACACACACACACACACACACACACACACACACACACACACACACACACACACAGCTGAGTTCTGGCTCAGCACATTACGACCAAGCTGGTACCGAAAGAGAATGCGAGTATGGAAAAGACATGAATAGTGCAAGTGTTTTTATGAGTGTTTTGTGAAAGTTTCTATGAAAATTAGACATTACACAAAATGTATCATAGTTTCTGAGGTTCCTAATCCTTCACAAGGCCAAGACTATGCAACATGTAAAAAATCACCTGTTTCTGAATATGTTTTATGATGAAAATAGGTCATTTTTGTGTATTTTTCTACCATATCAGTGACATTATGCTTTGAATGGACCCTCAAAGGGTTAAAAAAAATATTTTTAGATGAAACATTTACTAGTTTTGATCAAAGCAGAAGTTACTTGAAGAGATATATGAAAAAAATGGAGAAAAGAATATTAACCCAATATGTTTTACAGCAGTCAAAGTAAGTGGCTTTTTTTAGCCACTGAGCGTAAACAAAGAATAGAAAATTTGCCCAGCCTGTATTTTTGACCTGGTGAAAATTTTGAAGTCATATTTTCAAAGTGTCCATCATTATAGGCATCCGCCCAAAAAATCATCCCATTTGCTGCAGTATAAAAAAAGTTACATGGAAATTACTGGCTAAATTTTGCCCCAAGTGGATTTTTTTTAGCCACACAGTTACATAAGGGATACACTTTATCAATATCATCTACACTGATTTAAATTATAGGATTATCAGTAACCAGCTACATCACCTATGATGGACCATTCATGCAAATGAATTCAGTTAGTTGAATCACTCACGCTAAAGGTTATTTATTTATCCAACCAATCATCTACACTGATTTAAATTATCTGACACTGATTATCATCCTGTCAACACAAGGAACACAATCAGTCTTACATCCATGTTCCTGTGTTCTAGGGCCAACCAAGATAGCACTTTACAATCACAACCATGTTGTCTGCATGCGCACTGGTCTAACTGCAAAATGACTGATGTCAATCATGTGATCTAAAGCAGCAACTAATGCTCCAGACTACTACCCCTGTCACAGGTACACCACTGTGACCCCCCAAACAGATGAACAGTTAGATAGAACAGATCTTCAATAGGTTTGTCTCAATCATCATAATCCTCATCATTTGACTTTAATCCCACTTTCAGGTCTTAACAGTGTCAGGCAACAATTAAGATTCAACAGGGTCTTGGACCTGGTTTAAGGTGACCATATTCTGACTCTCCAAAAAGAGGACATTACTAGTCGCGTTTTACGGGTCGAGTGTTTCTTTACGCCCCTTTAAATCAGTTAGTCCGCGGTGTACAAACTCGAAATTTCCATACAAAACCCCAGAGATTTTTTATCAACTCCCCCGACAGGCCGATGGTCATAAATAAATAAAAGTCTGACGGTGGACTCACAGATTCTTTTACTATAAAATCAGGATGAATTACTCTCACTGAGGAGCTCTCTCTCTCTCTCTCTCTCTCTCTCTGCGTTAGCTTAATAATCTCTAACATTAGCTTTAGCTCACTTCACATCCTTGTGACATCCTTAAAGCGGAAACCGTCCATTGATCGCACTTGGCCGCGGAATCAGTTAAAAATCTGCTGCCATGACACAAAATTAGATTTTTTAGGAAAGAATAGTGACTCAAAACTTACCGTCTTTCCTCTAGCTTGCTCCAACGAGCTCCACGTGTGCGCCATCATGGCTCCCAGTCAAGCACTGTAGATCAAGTGCAGAGGGAGTGGCTCTGTGACAGTTTCTTTGTGACGTATGTATGGGCTAATGTTCTGTACACAGCTTGATTTTGATACATGGATGGCCCGTTCTTTTCTGCTGTGATCTAAATACTGCTGCGTGAATTCTGCGGTGTGCGCTGTTTAATTAAACAAGCGCTCCCTCTGCACTTGACCTACAGTGCTTGACTCGGAGCCATGATGGCGCACACGTGGAGCTCGTTGGAGCAAGCTAGAGGAAAGACGGTAAGTTTTGAGTCACTATTCTTTCCTAAAAAATCTAATTTTGTGTCATGGCAGCAGATTTTTAACTGATTCCGCGGCCAAGTGCGATCAATGGACGGTTTCCGCTTTAAGGATGTCACAAGGATGTGAAGTGAGCTAAAGCTAATGTTAGAGATTATTAAGCTAACGCAGAGAGAGAGAGAGAGAGAGAGCTCCGCAGCTCCTCAGTGAGAGTAATTCATCCTGATTTTATAGTAAAAGAATCTGTGAGTCCACCGTCAGACTTTTATTTATTTATGACCATCGGCCTGTCGGGGGAGTTGATAAAAAATCTCTGGGGTTTTGTATGGAAATTTCGAGTTTGTACACCGCGGACTAACTGATTTAAAGGGGCGTAAAGAAACACTCGACCCGTAAAACGCGACTAGTAATGTCCTCTTTTTGGAGAGTCAGAATATGGTCACCTTAAACCAGGTCCAAGACCCTGTTGAATCTTAATTGTTGCCTGACACTGTTAAGACCTGAAAGTGGGATTAAAGTCAAATGATGAGGATTATGATGATTGAGACAAACCTATTGAAGATCTGTTCTATCTAACTGTTCATCTGTTTGGGGGGTCACAGTGGTGTACCTGTGACAGGGGTAGTAGTCTGGAGCATTAGTTGCTGCTTTAGATCACATGATTGACATCAGTCATTTTGCAGTTAGACCAGTGCGCATGCAGACAACATGGTTGTGATTGTAAAGTGCTATCTTGGTTGGCCCTAGAACACAGGAACATGGATGTAAGACTGATTGTGTTCCTTGTGTTGACAGGATGATAATCAGTGTCAGATAATAAGTGCCACTTCTTCCACCTCTGGAGTCAAATGTAAAAAAGGTTCGCTGTACACTGCTCAGAATCAAATCACACACCCTAAATTTAACCTTTAGCGTGAGTGATTCAACTAACTGAATTCATTTGCATGAATGGTCCATCATAGGTGATGTAGCTGGTTACTGATAATCCTATAATTTAAATCAGTGTAGATGATATTGATAAAGATGAGTAAGTATCAAGGCAATAACATTTAGTTTTTTATCTCTGATGATCGTGCATTTTTTAAAGTGTATCCCTTATGTAACTGTGTGGCTAAAAAAGCCACTTGGGGGAAAATTTAGCCAGTAATTTCCATGTAACTTTTTTTTTACTGCAGCAAATGGGATGATTTTTTTGTGCAGATGCCTATATTGATGGACACTTTGAAAATATGACTTCAAAATTTTCACCAGGTCAAAAATACGGGTTGGGCAAATTTTCTATCCTTTGTTTACGCTCAGTGGTTAAAAAAAGCCACTAACTTTGAGTGCTGTAAAAACATGTTGGGTTAATATTTTTTTTCTCCATTTTTTTCATATATCTCTTATCTCTTTTATCTCTCTTTGCTCACTCAATTTCTCACACATTCGCTCTCTTAGGCTCCCCAGGTTTCTTTCAGTCCTCTCCACTGCTTTACCCTCAAAAGTTAGTCGTTTGTTCTGGTTTGATACTCTGTTGTTGTGTATTTGTGGCTTTTGTTTAATTGCATTTTGAGCGATAAAATACGGTTTGGTTCTAATGTTAACATAGGTAACCTTTTTTTTATTTTTCCCTAATATTAGTGACTGTATGTTTTAAATCGGCCCTTAAAGGGTTAAATTTTGATTTTTAATGACACATTTACTAGTTTTGAATACAGCAGAAGTTAATTAAGAGATGTGTGAAAAAAATCTAGAAAAAATATGAATCCAATATGTTTTTACAGCAGTCAATGTCAGTGGCTTTTTTAGCCACTGAGCATTACCAACTGATCTAAATCTAACGATTACACAAGGGTTATGTATGCTGTCAAACAAAATATAATATTGTTGGCCAATGTTTTTTTATTAATCAACATGTCTGAGATCAATTTTTAAATTGATTGTATCTGTGTAATTGAGTTTGTAATTAATCAGTCATATCCATGATTGACCTTTTATATTTATTCTCAGGTGCTGAGGTGAAAACCGGCTGTGAACTAGCAAAGCCCAAGGTCATGAAGACATCTTTGGGCTCTGGAAATCAAGAGGTACACTACAATGTAGCATAAAATGTGTACAAATACATACAAGATCAACTATGCATATCCTTGGTCTTAAAACCTTGATCTTTAAATCATTGAGGTAGTTCTACATTTAATAGGCCTTGGTGTCTCAGCACATACAGGATATTTTTGTCACAGCAGCCCAGCTTTCCTTTGTTGTCTTGTCTAATAAAAGAAAAAGGGGAATAGATGTTCAATTTGGTTCACCATTGTAGTTAAAACTATATTTTCTGTTGTTTGCAGGCCCAGTGGTGTCTGCTTCGTCATCTGGACAAGCTAAGAGATCATCACAATGTCTGTGAACAGGGATTTGAGAAGGCACAGGCTGAAAAGATGCAAACGGAGAGGCAGAGCACATTCGGTCCTGAAAGCTTGAACAGACTGGTCAGTTTGAAAAGGGTGTGTGTGTGATATTTTTTCATTTAATTGTCAGATCATCAGCTTGTTTTTATAATGTTTTTCTTAATAGAAAAAAAAATTTTAGTTATCCAAAACTAGTAAATGTAAAAATAACTCAGAATAGGATCAGATTGTTAGATCAATTGGGATGTGGCATATCTTGACTGTGTATTTATATATACATATCTTTAAATTTACTGTAGCATCCTGGTTGATTTATGGTCTGACTCTCCAACTGATGTTTCACAAAGTTTTATTTTTAAAATGGTTCCTTTAAACTTCTATCTTTGAACTTCCATTAAAGAGTGTGAACACACCGTAAGAGCTAGCGAAAAAAACAATAGGAACAATATTAATACACTTTCTGTAACAGAAAATCGTTTAATTACTTTAAATTATATATTTTATACACCTTCAAGAACAATGAAATTAACTTTCTTGTTTTTAGGTAATTGACAATCTCAATTCAGAGTGCTTTAACTACTTGGGTTCAACTTAAAGTAACACATGTAATCGCCTGTTTTATAAACCAAATAACATCTAATACATTTTTAGGTATCATTTTAATGCAGCAATAGAGCTTTATGATAAATATAATACATGTCGAATTAAAATATGCATAGGGCTACATGCTATGAACTCCATGAATAACATCTGTGTTAACCGTAACCATCATCGTAACTGTAGCATCTTTACTAGTACTCGGCAACACGAAACTCGATCAAATTTCATAAAAACTCTTAAAAAGGCACTTCATATTAATTTGTGTGAGAAAAGAAGCATATTCGAATCTTGTGCCTCTATCAACCAGGTACTTTAAACAACTTAAGAGATCCTTATTGACGATTGTGATCCTGACTTTTCATATCTTTTACTGTTCATTGACTTCTAACTTCCGGTGAAAATTCTTTCAAAATAAGGGGATCGGTCTCTGTTATATTGCTCACAGGAAATAAAATAATAGCAGATAGGGATTTTAACTTCAAAATAAGACTGCTGATACAAACACATAATTTGGGTCATTTACATTTAGAATAGCATGAAAAAGTTTAATACCTTTTGTCACTTATTTCAGAAAATGAAACCTAGTCCCTTTTCTCTTTTTTGCTTTCCATGACCCAGGTTCGCTGTACACTGCTCGGAATCAAGTCACACACCCTACATTTAACCTTTAGCGTGAGTGTTTCAACTAACTGAATTCATTTGCATGAATGGTCTATCATAGGTGATGTAGCTGGTTACTGAAAATCCTATAATTTAAATCAGTGTAGATGATATTGGTAAAGATGTGTAAGTATCAAGGCAATAACGTTTATTTTTTATCTCTGATAATCGTGCATTTTTTGAAGTTTATCCCTTATGTAACGGTGTGGCTTAAAAAAGCCACTTGGGGCAAAATTTAGACTTAAAAACAGGCAACTGGACTGTGTAGAGTTGAGAAGGCATTTTGCCTCTTATCCAAGAAGCTTCTTCAGTTCTAAAATTGCTAGTGTGAGGAGCAGATATTTATCTTACTGGAGAAGGGGACAGACAACGACTGGGAGGAGTTGGAAAGAATGGGTCGTAGAAACCCATCTCTGGGTGTCTCTCTTTTCAACCTTGCTTACCTAACCTGGAAGGTTACACATGTTCACTCTCACACACACACCACTTTCTACTTTTGTTGATGTATTTTGATAAATAAAATATGGTTGTGTTCCAATCTCATATTGTTTGTTACACACACACACATACACGCACACATACATGGACACACATGCACGCACGTCCACGCATATGCACGCACGTGCACACAAACACACACTGAATTTTGTCTCGCACATGACTTCCACCTGCAGTCAGTGAAAGAGAATGCTCTGATGTTAGTATAGGGAATGCACTTATAGAATCACTTCATTAATGCAGTTTTTATGAAAATCTGTTACACAAAAATGTACCAAACATTCTGATGTTTCTAATCCTCCACATGCCCAAGACTATGCACCATGTAAAAAATCACCAGCTTTGGATTATGTTTTATAAAAAAGAATAGGTCCTTTTCCTTCCTTTTTTTTTTTTTTGCTTTATAAGTGACTTTATGTCTCAAATGGGCCCTTATAGGGTTAAAATTTTTATTTTCAATGAAACATTTGCTAGTTTTGAACAGGGCAGAAGTAAAATAAGAGATGTATGAAAAAATCTGAAAAAAATATTAATCCAATATATTTTACAGCCGACAAAGTAGTTTTGTCCACTGAGGGGTGCCAAAGGGAGTTTTTTATCAAACCTGATGCTACAGAAAAACTTAAAAAAGGGAATAAAGTCAATGATATTACTAATCTTTGACATAATCAAGGCTGTGATTACCTGCAGGAGATCACCAGTTTCTGATGAAGTTTTTTTTATGTTTGTCTGATTAAGTAGTGGCTTTTTTGGCCACTGAGAGGCACTAAAGGGACAGAATTTGTCCTGGCTTTATTGTTGACCTGGTGAAAATTTTGAATTCATGTTTTAAAAGAGTAGGTCACATTAAGCATAAAAAAAATGCTCAAAAACCTTCAAAATCGCCAAAATAAACAATGTTGATAACAACAAGCCAAACTCATCAAAAGAACACTAAAACAACAGCTTAACACAAGGGTTAACTAATTCAACTCATACATGCCATTACACATGCTCACAAACCTTCAAACGCGCTAAAACAAACAATGATCATAACAACAAGCCAAACTCTTTAAAAGCACACATAAACAACAGCTTAACACCAACTCAACAGATTTCCAGCCATAACACATGCTCACAAACATTAAAACTCGCCAAAACAATTAACATAAAAGCAGGCCAACACATCAAAACAACACTTTAACAACCGCAAAACACAAGGGATAACCAGTTCAACAGATAAAAATATCAACTGCATTCGAGTTTGAAGGTTTTTGAGCATGTGTAATGGCATGAATGTGTTGAATTAGTAATCCCTTGTGTTAAGCTGTTGTTTTAGTGTTCTTTTGATGAGTTTGGCTTGTTGTTATGAAAAGTGTTTGTTTTGGCGAGTTTGAACGTTTTTGAGCATGTGTAATGGCATGAATGCGTTAAGCTGTTGTTTTAGTGTTCTTTTGATGAGTTTGGCTTGTTGTTATGAAAAGTGTTTGTTTTGGCGAGTTTGAACGTTTTTGAGCATGTGTAATGGCATGAATGCGTTAAGCTGTTGTTTTAGTGTTCTTTTGATGAGTTTGGCTTGTTGTTATGAACATTGTTCGTTTTGGCCCGTTAGAACGTTTTTTAGCATGTGTAATGGCATGAATGTGTTGAATTAGTAATCCCTTGTGTTAAGCCGTTGTTTTAGTGTTCTTTTGATGAGTTTGGCTTGTTGTTATGAAAAGTGTTTGTTTTGGCGAGTTTGAAGGTTTTTGAGCATGTGTAATGGCATGAATGCGTTAAGCTGTTGTTTTAGTGTTCTTTTGATGAGTTTGGCTTGTTGTTATGAACATTGTTCGTTTTGGCCAGTTTGAAGGTTTTTGAGCATGTGTAATGGCATGAATGCGTTAAGCTGTTGTTTTAGTGTTCTTTTGATGAGTTTGGCTTGTTGTTATGAACATTGTTCTTTTTGGCCAGTTTGAAGGTTTTTGAGCATGTGTAATGGCATGAATGCGTTAAGCTGTTGTTTTAGTGTTCTTTTGATGAGTTTGGCTTGTTGTTATGAACATTGTTCGTTTTGGCCAGTTTGAAGGTTTTTGAGCATGTGTAATGGCATGAATGTGTTGAATTAGTAATCCCTTGTGTTAAGCTGTTGTTTTAGTGTTCTTTTGATGAGTTTGGCTTGTTGTTATGAAAAGTGTTTGTTTTGGCGAGTTTGAACATTTTTGAGCATGTGTAATGGCATGAATGCGTTTAGCTGTTGTTTTAGTGTTCTTTTGATGAGTTTGGCTTGTTGTTATGAAAAGTGTTTGTTTTGGCGAGTTTGAACATTTTTGAGCATGTGTAATGGCATGAATGCGTTAAGCTGTTGTTTTAGTGTTCTTTTGATGAGTTTGGCTTGTTGTTATGAAAAGTGTTTGTTTTGGCGAGTTTGAACGTTTTTGAGCATGTGTAATGGCATGAATGTGTTGAATTAGTAATCCCTTGTGTTAAGCTGTTGTTTTAGTGTTCTTTTGATGAGTTTGGCTTGTTGTTATGAAAAGTGTTTGTTTTGGCGAGTTTGAACGTTTTTGAGCATGTGTAATGGCATGAATGCGTTAAGCTGTTGTTTTAGTGTTCTTTTGATGAGTTTGGCTTGTTGTTATGAACATTGTTCGTTTTGGCCCGTTAGAACGTTTTTTAGCATGTGTAATGGCATGAATGTGTTGAATTAGTAATCCCTTGTGTTAAGCCGTTGTTTTAGTGTTCTTTTGATGAGTTTGGCTTGTTGTTATGAAAAGTGTTTGTTTTGGCGAGTTTGAAGGTTTTTGAGCATGTGTAATGGCATGAATGCGTTAAGCTGTTGTTTTAGTGTTCTTTTGATGAGTTTGGCTTGTTGTTATGAACATTGTTCGTTTTGGCCAGTTTGAAGGTTTTTGAGCATGTGTAATGGCATGAATGCGTTAAGCTGTTGTTTTAGTGTTCTTTTGATGAGTTTGGCTTGTTGTTATGAACATTGTTCTTTTTGGCCAGTTTGAAGGTTTTTGAGCATGTGTAATGGCATGAATGCGTTAAGCTGTTGTTTTAGTGTTCTTTTGATGAGTTTGGCTTGTTGTTATGAACATTGTTCGTTTTGGCCAGTTTGAAGGTTTTTGAGCATGTGTAATGGCATGAATGTGTTGAATTAGTAATCCCTTGTGTTAAGCTGTTGTTTTAGTGTTCTTTTGATGAGTTTGGCTTGTTGTTATGAAAAGTGTTTGTTTTGGCGAGTTTGAACATTTTTGAGCATGTGTAATGGCATGAATGCGTTTAGCTGTTGTTTTAGTGTTCTTTTGATGAGTTTGGCTTGTTGTTATGAAAAGTGTTTGTTTTGGCGAGTTTGAACATTTTTGAGCATGTGTAATGGCATGAATGCGTTAAGCTGTTGTTTTAGTGTTCTTTTGATGAGTTTGGCTTGTTGTTATGAAAAGTGTTTGTTTTGGCGAGTTTGAACGTTTTTGAGCATGTGTAATGGCATGAATGTGTTGAATTAGTAATCCCTTGTGTTAAGTTGTTGTTTTAGTGTTCTTTTGATGAGTTTGGCTTGTTGTTATGAAAAGTGTTTGTTTTGGCGAGTTTGAACGTTTTTGAGCATGTGTAATGGCATGAATGCGTTAAGCTGTTGTTTTAGTGTTCTTTTGATGAGTTTGGCTTGTTGTTATGAACATTGTTCGTTTTGGCCCGTTTGAACGTTTTTTAGCATGTGTAATGGCATGAATGTGTTGAATTAGTAATCCCTTGTGTTAAGACGTTGTTTTAGTGTTCTTTTGATGAGTTTGGCTTGTTGTTATGAAAAGTGTTTGTTTTGGCGAGTTTGAAGGTTTTTGAGCATGTGTAATGGCATGAATGCGTTAAGCTGTTGTTTTAGTGTTCTTTTGATGAGTTTGGCTTGTTGTTATGAACATTGTTCGTTTTGGCCAGTTTGAAGGTTTTTTAGCATGTGTAATGGCATTAATGCGTTAAGCTGTTGTTTTAGTGTTCTTTTGATGAGTTTGGCTTGTTGTTATGAACATTGTTCTTTTTGGCCAGTTTGAAGGTTTTTGAGCATGTGTAATGGCATGAATGCGTTAAGCTGTTGTTTTAGTGTTCTTTTGATGAGTTTGGCTTGTTGTTATGAACATTGTTCGTTTTGGCCAGTTTGAAGGTTTTTGAGCATGTGTAATGGCATGAATGTGTTGAATTAGTAATCCCTTGTGTTAAGCTGTTGTTTTAGTGTTCTTTTGATGAGTTTGGCTTGTTGTTATGAAAAGTGTTTGTTTTGGCGAGTTTGAACATTTTTGAGCATGTGTAATGGCATGAATGCGTTTAGCTGTTGTTTTAGTGTTCTTTTGATGAGTTTGGCTTGTTGTTATGAAAAGTGTTTGTTTTGGCGAGTTTGAACATTTTTGAGCATGTGTAATGGCATGAATGCGTTAAGCTGTTGTTTTAGTGTTCTTTTGATGAGTTTGGCTTGTTGTTATGAAAAGTGTTTGTTTTGGCGAGTTTGAACGTTTTTGAGCATGTGTAATGGCATGAATGTGTTGAATTAGTAATCCCTTGTGTTAAGCTGTTGTTTTAGTGTTCTTTTGATGAGTTTGGCTTGTTGTTATGAAAAGTGTTTGTTTTGGCGAGTTTGAACGTTTTTGAGCATGTGTAATGGCATGAATGCGTTAAGCTGTTGTTTTAGTGTTCTTTTGATGAGTTTGGCTTGTTGTTATGAACATTGTTCGTTTTGGCCAGTTTGAAGGTTTTTTAGCATGTGTAATGGCATGAATGTGTTGAATTAGTAATCCCTTGTGTTAAGCCGTTGTTTTAGTGTTCTTTTGATGAGTTTGGCTTGTTGTTATGAAAAGTGTTTGTTTTGGCGAGTTTTAAGGTTTTTGAGCATGTGTAATGGCATGAATGCGTTAAGCTGTTGTTTTAGTGTTCTTTTGATGAGTTTGGCTTGTTGTTATGAACATTGTTCGTTTTGGCCAGTTTGAAGGTTTTTTAGCATGTGAAATGGCATGAATGCGTTAAGCTGTTGTTTTAGTGTTCTTTTGATGAGTTTGGCTTGTTGTTATGAACATTGTTCGTTTTGGCCAGTTTGAACGTTTTTGAGCATGTGTAATGGCATGAATGCGTTAAGCTGTTGTTTTAGTGTTCTTTTGATGAGTTTGGCTTGTTGTTATGAACATTGTTCGTTTTGGCCAGTTTGAAGGTTTTTGAGCATGTGTAATGGCATGAATGCGTTAAGCTGTTGTTTTAGTGTTCTTTTGATGAGTTTGGCTTGTTGTTATGAACATTGTTCGTTTTGGCCAGTTTGAAGGTTTTTGAGCATGTGTAATGGCATGAATGCGTTAAGCTGTTGTTTTAGTGTTCTTTTGATGAGTTTGGCTTGTTGTTATGAACATTGTTCGTTTTGGCCAGTTTGAACGTTTTTTAGCATGTGTAATGGCATGAATGTGTTGAATTAGTAATCCCTTGTGTTAAGCCGTTGTTTTAGTGTTCTTTTGATGAGTTTGGCTTGTTGTTATGAAAAGTGTTTGTTTTGGCGAGTTTGAAGGTTTTTGAGCATGTGTAATGGCATGAATGCGTTAAGCTGTTGTTTTAGTGTTCTTTTGATGAGTTTGGCTTGTTGTTATGAACATTGTTCGTTTTGGCCAGTTTGAAGGTTTTTGAGCATGTGTAATGGCATGAATGCGTTAAGCTGTTGTTTTAGTGTTCTTTTGATGAGTTTGGCTTGTTGTTATGAACATTGTTCTTTTTGGCCAGTTTGAAGGTTTTTGAGCATGTGTAATGGCATGAATGCGTTAAGCTGTTGTTTTAGTGTTCTTTTGATGAGTTTGGCTTGTTGTTATGAACATTGTTCGTTTTGGCCAGTTTGAAGGTTTTTGAGCATGTGTAATGGCATGAATGTGTTGAATTAGTAATCCCTTGTGTTAAGCTGTTGTTTTAGTGTTCTTTTGATGAGTTTGGCTTGTTGTTATGAAAAGTGTTTGTTTTGGCGAGTTTGAACATTTTTGAGCATGTGTAATGGCATGAATGCGTTAAGCTGTTGTTTTAGTGTTCTTTTGATGAGTTTGGCTTGTTGTTATGAAAAGTGTTTGTTTTGGCGAGTTTGAACATTTTTGAGCATGTGTAATGGCATGAATGCGTTAAGCTGTTGTTTTAGTGTTCTTTTGATGAGTTTGGCTTGTTGTTATGAAAAGTGTTTGTTTTGGCGAGTTTGAACGTTTTTGAGCATGTGTAATGGCATGAATGCGTTAAGCTGTTGTTTTAGTGTTCTTTTGATGAGTTTGGCTTGTTGTTATGAACATTGTTCGTTTTGGCCAGTTTGAACGTTTTTGAGCATGTGTAATGGCATGAATGCGTTAAGCTGTTGTTTTAGTGTTCTTTTGATGAGTTTGGCTTGTTGTTATGAAAAGTGTTTGTTTTGGCGAGTTTGAAGGTTTTTGAGCATGTGTAATGGCATGAATGCGTTAAGCTGTTGTTTTAGTGTTCTTTTGATGAGTTTGGCTTGTTGTTATGAACATTGTTCGTTTTGGCCAGTTTGAAGGTTTTTTAGCATGTGTAATGGCATGAATGTGTTGAATTAGTAATCCCTTGTGTTAAGCTGTTGTTTTAGTGTTCTTTTGATGAGTTTGGCTTGTTGTTATGAAAAGTGTTTGTTTTGGCGAGTTTGAACGTTTTTGAGCATGTGTAATGGCATGAATGCGTTAAGCTGTTGTTTTAGTGTTCTTTTGATGAGTTTGGCTTGTTGTTATGAAAAGTGTTTGTTTTGGCGAGTTTGAAGTTTTTGAGCATGTGTAATGGCATGAATGCGTTAAGCTGTTGTTTTAGTGTTCTTTTGATGAGTTTGGCTTGTTGTTATGAAAAGTGTTTGTTTTGGCGAGTTTGAACGTTTTTGAGCATGTGTAATGGCATGAATGCGTTAAGCTGTTGTTTTAGTGTTCTTTTGATGAGTTTGGCTTGTTGTTATGAAAAGTGTTTGTTTTGGCGAGTTTGAACGTTTTTGAGCATGTGTAATGGCATGAATGCGTTAAGCTGTTGTTTTAGTGTTCTTTTGATGAGTTTGGCTTGTTGTTATGAAAAGTGTTTGTTTTGGCGAGTTTGAACGTTTTTGAGCATGTGTAATGGCATGAATGCGTTAAGCTGTTGTTTTAGTGTTCTTTTGATGAGTTTGGCTTGTTGTTATGAAAAGTGTTCGTTTTGGCCAGTTTGAACGTTTTTGAGCATGTGTAATGGCATGAATGCGTTAAGCTGTTGTTTTAGTGTTCTTTTGATGAGTTTGGCTTGTTGTTATGAACATTGTTCGTTTTGGCCAGTTTGAACGTTTTTGAGCATGTGTAATGGCATGAATGCGTTAAGCTGTTGTTTTAGTGTTCTTTTGATGAGTTTGGCTTGTTGTTATGAAAAGTGTTTGTTTTGGCGAGTTTGAACGTTTTTGAGCATGTGTAATGGCATGAATGCGTTAAGCTGTTGTTTTAGTGTTCTTATGATGAGTTTGGCTTGTTGTTATGAACATTGTTCGTTTTGGCCAGTTTGAAGGTTTTTGAGCATGTGTAATGGCATGAATGCGTTAAGCTGTTGTTTTAGTGTTCTTTTGATGAGTTTGGCTTGTTGTTATGAACATTGTTCGTTTTGGCCAGTTTGAACGTTTTTGAGCATGTGTAATGGCATGAATGCGTTAAGCTGTTGTTTTAGTGTTCTTTTGATGAGTTTGGCTTGTTGTTATGAAAAGTGTTTGTTTTGGCGAGTTTGAACGTTTTTGAGCATGTGTAATGGCATGAATGCGTTAAGCTGTTGTTTTAGTGTTCTTTTGATGAGTTTGGCTTGTTGTTATGAACATTGTTCGTTTTGGCCAGTTTGAAGGTTTTTGAGCATGTGTAATGGCATGAATGCGTTAAGCTGTTGTTTTAGTGTTCTTTTGATGAGTTTGGCTTGTTGTTATGAACATTGTTCGTTTTGGCCAGTTTGAAGGTTTTTGAGCATGTGTAATGGCATGAATGCGTTAAGCTGTTGTTTTAGTGTTCTTTTGATGAGTTTGGCTTGTTGTTATGAACATTGTTCGTTTTGGCCAGTTTGAAGGTTTTTGAGCATGTGTAATGGCATGAATGTGTTGAATTAGTAATCCCTTGTGTTAAGCTGTTGTTTTAGTGTTCTTTTGATGAGTTTGGCTTGTTGTTATGAAAAGTGTTTGTTTTGGCGAGTTTGAACGTTTTTGAGCATGTGTAATGGCATGAATGCGTTAAGCTGTTGTTTTAGTGTTCTTTTGATGAGTTTGGCTTGTTGTTATGAACATTGTTCGTTTTGGCCAGTTTGAAGGTTTTTAGCATGTGTAATGGCATGAATGTGTTGAATTAGTAATCCCTTGTGTAAGCTGTTGTTTTAGTGTTCTTTTGATGAGTTTGGCTTGTTGTTATGAAAAGTGTTTGTTTTGGCGAGTTTGAACATTTTTTGAGCATGTGTAATGGCATGAATGCGTTAAGCTGTTGTTTTAGTGTTCTTTTGATGAGTTTGGCTTGTTGTTATGAAAAGTGTTTGTTTTGGCGAGTTTGAACGTTTTTGAGCATGTGTAATGGCATGAATGCGTTAAGCTGTTGTTTTAGTGTTCTTTTGATGAGTTTGGCTTGTTGTTATGAAAAGTGTTTTTTTTGGCGAGTTTGAACGTTTTTGAGCATGTGTAATGGCATGAATGCGTTAAGCTGTTGTTTTAGTGTTCTTTTGATGAGTTTGGCTTGTTGTTATGAACATTGTTCGTTTTGGCCAGTTTGAACGTTTTTGAGCATGTGTAATGGCATGAATGCGTTAAGCTGTTGTTTTAGTGTTCTTTTGATGAGTTTGGCTTGTTGTTATGAACATTGTTCGTTTTGGCCAGTTTGAAGGTTTTTGAGCATGTGTAATGGCATGAATGCGTTAAGCTGTTGTTTTAGTGTTCTTTTGATGAGTTTGGCTTGTTGTTATGAAAAGTGTTTGTTTTGGCGAGTTTGAACGTTTTTGAGCATGTGTAATGGCATGAATGCGTTAAGCTGTTGTTTTAGTGTTCTTTTGATGAGTTTGGCTTGTTGTTATGAACAGTGTTCGTTTTGGCCAGTTTGAAGGTTTTTGAGCATGTGTAATGGCATGAATGTGTTGAATTAGTAATCCCTTGTGTTAAGCCGTTGTTTTAGTGTTCTTTTGATGAGTTTGGCTTGTTGTTATGAACATTGTTCGTTTTGGCCAGTTTGAAGGTTTTTGAGCATGTGTAATGGCATGAATGCGTTAAGCTGTTGTTTTAGTGTTCTTTTGATGAGTTTGGCTTGTTGTTATGAACATTGTTCGTTTTGGCGAGTTTGAACGTTTTTGAGCATGTGTAATGGCATGAATGCGTTAAGCTGTTGTTTTAGTGTTCTTTTGATGAGTTTGGCTTGTTGTTATGAACATTGTTCGTTTTGGCCAGTTTGAAGGTTTTTGAGCATGTGTAATGGCATGAATGTGTTGAATTAGTAATCCCTTGTGTTAAGCTGTTGTTTTAGTGTTCTTTTGATGAGTTTGGCTTGTTGTTATGAAAATTGTTTGTTTTGGCCAGTTTGAAGGTTTTTGAGCATGTGTAATGGCATGAATGCGTTAAGCTGTTGTTTTAGTGTTCTTTTGATGAGTTTGGCTTGTTGTTATGAAAAGTGTTTGTTTTGG
Source organism: Xyrichtys novacula (assembly GCA_962446985.1). Classification (NCBI taxonomy): domain Eukaryota; kingdom Metazoa; phylum Chordata; class Actinopteri; order Labriformes; family Labridae; genus Xyrichtys; species Xyrichtys novacula. The sequence goes on along the minus strand of OY660866.1, from coordinate 28,931,511 downwards.
CGAGTTTGAACATTTTTGAGCATGTGTAATGGCATGAATGCGTTAAGCTGTTGTTTTAGTGTTCTTTTGATGAGTTTGGCTTGTTGTTATGAAAAGTGTTTGTTTTGGCGAGTTTGAACGTTTTTGAGCATGTGTAATGGCATGAATGCGTTAAGCTGTTGTTTTAGTGTTCTTTTGATGAGTTTGGCTTGTTGTTATGAAAAGTGTTTGTTTTGGCGAGTTTGAACGTTTTTGAGCATGTGTAATGGCATGAATGCGTTAAGCTGTTGTTTTAGTGTTCTTTTGATGAGTTTGGCTTGTTGTTATGAACATTGTTCGTTTTGGCCAGTTTGAACGTTTTTGAGCATGTGTAATGGCATGAATGCGTTAAGCTGTTGTTTTAGTGTTCTTTTGATGAGTTTGGCTTGTTGTTATGAAAAGTGTTTGTTTTGGCGAGTTTGAAGGTTTTTGAGCATGTGTAATGGCATGAATGCGTTAAGCTGTTGTTTTAGTGTTCTTTTGATGAGTTTGGCTTGTTGTTATGAACATTGTTCGTTTTGGCCAGTTTGAAGGTTTTTGAGCATGTGTAATGGCATGAATGCGTTAAGCTGTTGTTTTAGTGTTCTTTTGATGAGTTTGGCTTGTTGTTATGAACATTGTTTGTTTTGGCCAGTTTGAAGGTTTTTGAGCATGTGTAATGGCATGAATGCGTTAAGCTGTTGTTTTAGTGTTCTTTTGATGAGTTTGGCTTGTTGTTATGAACATTGTTCGTTTTGGCCAGTTTGAAGGTTTTTTAGCATGTGTAATGGCATGAATGTGTTGAATTAGTAATCCCTTGTGTTAAGCTGTTGTTTTAGTGTTCTTTTGATGAGTTTGGCTTGTTGTTATGAAAAGTGTTTGTTTTGGCGAGTTTGAACGTTTTTGAGCATGTGTAATGGCATGAATGCGTTAAGCTGTTGTTTTAGTGTTCTTTTGATGAGTTTGGCTTGTTGTTATGAACATTGTTCGTTTTGGCCAGTTTGAAGGTTTTTGAGCATGTGTAATGGCATGAATGCGTTAAGCTGTTGTTTTAGTGTTCTTTTGATGAGTTTGGCTTGTTGTTATGAACATTGTTCGTTTTGGCCAGTTTGAACGGTTTTTGAGCATGTGTAATGGCATGAATGCGTTAAGCTGTTGTTTTAGTGTTCTTTTGATGAGTTTGGCTTGTTGTTATGAAAAGTGTTTGTTTTGGCGAGTTTGAACGTTTTTGAGCATGTGTAATGGCATGAATGCGTTAAGCTGTTGTTTTAGTGTTCTTTTGATGAGTTTGGCTTGTTGTTATGAACAGTGTTAGTTTTGGCCAGTTTGAAGGTTTTTGAGCATGTGTAATGGCATGAATGCGTTAAGCTGTTGTTTTAGTGTTCTTTTGATGAGTTTGGCTTGTTGTTATGAACATTGTTCGTTTTGGCCAGTTTGAACGTTTTTGAGCATGTGTAATGGCATGAATGCGTTAAGCTGTTGTTTTAGTGTTCTTTTGATGAGTTTGGCTTGTTGTTATGAACATTGTTCGTTTTGGCCAGTTTGAAGGTTTTTGAGCATGTGTAATGGCATGAATGTGTTGAATTAGTAATCCCTTGTGTTAAGCTGTTGTTTTAGTGTTCTTTTGATGAGTTTGGCTTGTTGTTATGAAAAGTGTTTGTTTTGGCGAATTTGAACATTTTTGAGCATGTGTAATGGCATGAATGCGTTAAGCTGTTGTTTTAGTGTTCTTTTGATGAGTTTGGCTTGTTGTTATGAAAAGTGTTTGTTTTGGCCAGTTTGAAAGTTTTTGAGCATGTGTAATGGCATGAATGCGTTAAGCTGTTGTTTTAGTGTTCTTTTGATGAGTTTGGCTTGTTGTTATGAAAATTGTTGGTTTTGGCGAGTTTGAACGTTTTTGAGCATGTGTAATGGCATGAATGCGTTAAGCTGTTGTTTTAGTGTTCTTTTGATGAGTTTGGCTTGTTGTTATGAACATTGTTCGTTTTGGCCAGTTTGAAGGTTTTTGAGCATGTGTAATGGCATGAATGCGTTAAGCTGTTGTTTTAGTGTTCTTTTGATGAGTTTGGCTTGTTGTTATGAACATTGTTCGTTTTGGCCAGTTTGAACGTTTTTGAGCATGTGTAATGGCATGAATGCGTTAAGCTGTTGTTTTAGTGTTCTTTTGATGAGTTTGGCTTGTTGTTATGAACATTGTTCGTTTTGGCCAGTTTGAAGGTTTTTGAGCATGTGTAATGGCATGAATGTGTTGAATTAGTAATCCCTTGTGTTAAGCTGTTGTTTTAGTGTTCTTTTGATGAGTTTGGCTTGTTGTTATGAAAAGTGTTTGTTTTGGCGAGTTTGAACGTTTTTGAGCATGTGTAATGGCATGAATGCGTTAAGCTGTTGTTTTAGTGTTCTTTTGATGAGTTTGGCTTGTTGTTATGAACATTGTTCGTTTTGGCCAGTTTGAAGGTTTTTTAGCATTTGAAATGGCATGAATGCGTTAAGCTGTTGTTTTAGTGTTCTTTTGATGAGTTTGGCTTGTTGTTATGAACATTGTTTGTTTTGGCCAGTTTGAAGGTTTTTGAGCATGTGTAATGGCATGAATGTGTTGAATTAGTAATCCCTTGTGTTAAGCTGTTGTTTTAGTGTTCTTTTGATGAGTTAGGCTTGTTGTTATGAAAAGTGTTTGTTTTGGCGAGTTTGAACGTTTTTGAGCATGTGTAATGGCATGAATGCGTTAAGCTGTTGTTTTAGTGTTCTTTTGATGAGTTTGGCTTGTTGTTATGAACATTGTTCGTTTTGGCCAGTTTGAAGGTTTTTGAGCATGTGTAATGGCATGAATGTGTTGAATTAGTAATCCCTTGTGTTAAGCTGTTGTTTTAGTGTTTTTTGATGAGTTTGGCTTGTTGTTATGAAAAGTGTTCGTTTTGGCCAGTTTGAACGTTTTTGAGCATGTGTAATGGCATGAATGCGTTAAGCTGTTGTTTTAGTGTTCTTTTGATGAGTTTGGCTTGTTGTTATGAAAAGTTTTTGTTTTGGCGAGTTTGAACGTTTTTGAGCATGTGTAATGGCATGAATGCGTTAAGCTGTTGTTTTAGTGTTCTTTTGATGAGTTTGGCTTGTTGTTATGAACATTGTTCGTTTTGGCCAGTTTGAAGGTTTTTGAGCATGTGTAATGGCATGAATGCGTTAAGCTGTTGTTTTAGTGTTCTTTTGATGAGTTTGGCTTGTTGTTATGAACATTGTTCGTTTTGGCCAGTTTGAACGTTTTTGAGCATGTGTAATGGCATGAATGCGTTAAGCTGTTGTTTTAGTGTTCTTTTGATGAGTTTGGCTTGTTGTTATGAACATTGTTCGTTTTGGCCAGTTTGAAGGTTTTTGAGCATGTGTAATGGCATGAATGTGTTGAATTAGTAATCCCTTGTGTTAAGCTGTTGTTTTAGTGTTCTTTTGATGAGTTTGGCTTGTTGTTATGAAAAGTGTTTGTTTTGGCGAGTTTGAACGTTTTTGAGCATGTGTAATGGCATGAATGCGTTAAGCTGTTGTTTTAGTGTTCTTTTGATGAGTTTGGCTTGTTGTTATGAACATTGTTCGTTTTGGCCAGTTTGAACGTTTTTGAGCATGTGTAATGGCATGAATGCGTTAAGCTGTTGTTTTAGTGTTCTTTTGATGAGTTTGGCTTGTTGTTATGAAAAGTGTTTGTTTTGGCGAGTTTGAACGTTTTTGAGCATGTGTAATGGCATGAATGCGTTAAGCTGTTGTTTTAGTGTTCTTTTGATGAGTTTGGCTTGTTGTTATGAACATTGTTCGTTTTGGCCAGTTTGAAGGTTTTTTAGCATGTGTAATGGCATGAATGTGTTGAATTAGTAATCCCTTGTGTTAAGCTGTTGTTTTAGTGTTCTTTTGATGAGTTTGGCTTGTTGTTATGAAAAGTGTTTGTTTTGGCGAGTTTGAACATTTTTGAGCATGTGTAATGGCATGAATGCGTTAAGCTGTTGTTTTAGTGTTCTTTTGATGAGTTTGGCTTGTTGTTATGAAAAGTGTTTGTTTTGGCGAGTTTGAACGTTTTTGAGCATGTGTAATGGCATGAATGCGTTAAGCTGTTGTTTTAGTGTTCTTTTGATGAGTTTGGCTTGTTGTTATGAACATTGTTCGTTTTGGCCAGTTTGAAGGTTTTTTAGCATGTGTAATGGCATGAATGTGTTGAATTAGTAATCCCTTGTGTTAAGCTGTTGTTTTAGTGTTCTTTTGATGAGTTTGGCTTGTTGTTATGAAAAGTGTTTGTTTTGGCGAGTTTGAACGTTTTTGAGCATGTGTAATGGCATGAATGCGTTAAGCTGTTGTTTTAGTGTTCTTTTGATGAGTTTGGCTTGTTGTTATGAAAAGTGTTTGTTTTGGCGAGTTTGAACGTTTTTGAGCATGTGTAATGGCATGAATGCGTTAAGCTGTTGTTTTAGTGTTCTTTTGATGAGTTTGGCTTGTTGTTATGAACATTGTTCGTTTTGGCCAGTTTGAACGTTTTTGAGCATGTGTAATGGCATGAATGCGTTAAGCTGTTGTTTTAGTGTTCTTTTGATGAGTTTGGCTTGTTGTTATGAAAAGTGTTTGTTTTGGCGAGTTTGAACGTTTTTGAGCATGTGTAATGGCATGAATGCGTTAAGCTGTTGTTTTAGTGTTCTTATGATGAGTTTGGCTTGTTGTTATGAACATTGTTCGTTTTGGCCAGTTTGAAGGTTTTTGAGCATGTGTAATGGCATGAATGTGTTGAATTAGTAATCCCTTGTGTTAAGCTGTTGTTTTAGTGTTCTTTTGATGAGTTTGGCTTGTTGTTATGAAAAGTGTTTGTTTTGGCGAGTTTGAACGTTTTTGGGCATGTGTAATGGCATGAATGCGTTAAGCTGTTGTTTTAGTGTTCTTATGATGAGTTTGGCTTGTTGTTATGAACATTGTTCGTTTTGGCCAGTTTGAAGCTTTTTTAGCACGTGTAATGGCATGAATGCGTTAAGCTGTTGTTTTAGTGTTCTTTTGATGAGTTTGGCTTGTTGTTATGAACATTGTTCGTTTTGGTGAGTTTGAACGTTTTTGAGCATGTGTAATGGCATGAATGCGTTAAGCTGTTGTTTTAGTGTTCTTTTGATGAGTTTGGCTTGTTGTTATGAACATTGTTCGTTTTGGCCAGTTTGAAGGTTTTTTAGCATGTGTAATGGCATGAATGTGTTGAATTAGTAATCCCTTGTGTTAAGCTGTTGTTTTAGTGTTCTTTTGATGAGTTTGGCTTGTTGTTATGAAAAGTGTTTGTATTGGCGAGTTTGAACGTTTTTGAGCATGTGTAATGGCATGAATGCGTTAAGCTGTTGTTTTAGTGTTCTTTTGATGAGTTTGGCTTGTTGTTATGAAAAGTGTTTGTTTTGGCGAGTTTGAACGTTTTTGAGCATGTGTAATGGCATGAATGCGTTAAGCTGTTGTTTTAGTGTTCATTTGATGAGTTTGGCTTGTTGTTATGAAAAGTGTTTGTTTTGGCGAGTTTGAACGTTTTTGAGCATGTGTAATGGCATGAATGCGTTAAGCTGTTGTTTTAGTGTTCTTTTGATGAGTTTGGCTTGTTGTTATGAACATTGTTCGTTTTGGCCAGTTTGAACGTTTTTGAGCATGTGTAATGGCATGAATGCGTTAAGCTGTTGTTTTAGTGTTCTTTTGATGAGTTTGGCTTGTTGTTATGAAAAGTGTTTGTTTTGGCGAGTTTGAACGTTTTTGAGCATGTGTAATGGCATGAATGCGTTAAGCTGTTGTTTTAGTGTTCTTTTGATGAGTTTGGCTTGTTGTTATGAACATTGTTCGTTTTGGCCAGTTTGAAGGTTTTTGAGCATGTGTAATGGCATGAATGTGTTGAACTTGTGTTAAGCTGTTGTTTTAGTGTTCTTTTGATGAGTTTGGCTTGTTGTTATGAAAAGTGTTTGTTTTGGCGAGTTTGAACGTTTTTGAGCATGTGTAATGGCATGAATGCGTTAAGCTGTTGTTTTAGTGTTCTTTTGATGAGTTTGGCTTGTTGTTATGAACATTGTTCGTTTTGGCCAGTTTGAAGGTTTTTTAGCATGTGTAATGGCATGAATGCGTTAAGCTGTTGTTTTAGTGTTCTTTTGATGAGTTTGGCTTGTTGTTATGAACATTGTTCGTTTTGGCCAGTTTGAACGTTTTTGAGCATGTGTAATGGCATGAATGCGTTGAATTAGTAATCCCTTGTGTAAAGCTGTTGTTTTAGTGTTCTTTTGATGAGTTTGGCTTGTTGTTATGAACATTGTTCGTTTTGGCCAGTTTGAAGGTTTTTGAGCATGTGTAATGGCATGAATGCGTTAAGCTGTTGTTTTAGTGTTCTTTTGATGAGTTTGGCTTGTTGTTATGAACATTGTTCGTTTTGGCAAGTTTGAACGTTTTTGAGCATGTGTAATGGCATGAATGCGTTAAGCTGTTGTTTTAGTGTTCTTTTGATGAGTTTGGCTTGTTGTTATGAACATTGTTCGTTTTGGCCAGTTTGAAGGTTTTTGAGCATGTGTAATGGCATGAATGCGTTAAGCTGTTGTTTTAGTGTTCTTTTGATGAGTTTGGCTTGTTGTTATGAACATTGTTCGTTTTGGCAAGTTTGAACGTTTTTGAGCATGTGTAATGGCATGAATGTGTTGAATTAGTAATCCCTTGTGTTAAGCTGTTGTTTTAGTGTTCTTTTGATGAGTTTGGCTTGTTGTTATGAAAAGTGTTTGTTTTGGCGAGTTTGAACGTTTTTGAGCATGTGTAATGGCATGAATGCGTTAAGCTGTTGTTTTAGTGTTCTTTTGATGAGTTTGGCTTGTTGTTATGAAAAGTGTTTGTTTTGGCGAGTTTGAAGGTTTTTGAGCATGTGTAATGGCATGAATGCGTTAAGCTGTTGTTTTAGTGTTCTTTTGATGAGTTTGGCTTGTTGTTATGAACATTGTTCGTTTTGGCCAGTTTGAAGGTTTTTGAGCATGTGTAATGGCATGAATGCGTTAAGCTGTTGTTTTAGTGTTCTTTTGATGAGTTTGGCTTGTTGTTATGAAAAGTGTTTGTTTTGGCGAGTTTGAACGTTTTTGAGCATGTGTAATGGCATGAATGCGTTAAGCTGTTGTTTTAGTGTTCTTTTGATGAGTTTGGCTTGTTGTTATGAAAAGTGTTTGTTTTGGCGAGTTTGAACGGTTTTTGAGCATGTGTAATGGCATGAATGTGTTGAATTAGTAATCCCTTGTGTTAAGCTGTTGTTTTAGTGTTCTTTTGATGAGTTTGGCTTGTTATGAAAAGTTTTTGTTTTGGCCAGTTTGAACGTTTTTGAGCATGTGTAATGGCATGAATGCGTTAAGCTGTTGTTTTAGTGTTCTTTTGATGAGTTTGGCTTGTTATGAAAAGTTTTTGTTTTGGCCAGTTTGAACGTTTTTGAGCATGTGTAATGGCATGAATGCGTTAAGCTGTTGTTTTAGTGTTCTTTTGATGAGTTTGGCTTGTTGTTATGAAAAGTGTTTGTTTTGGTGAGTTTGAACGTTTTTGAGCATGTGTAATGGCATGAATGCGTTAAGCTGTTGTTTTAGTGTTCTTTTGATGAGTTTGGCTTGTTGTTATGAAAAGTTTTGTTTTGGCCAGTTTGAACGTTTTTGAGCATGTGTAATGGCATGAATGCGTTAAGCTGTTGTTTTAGTGTTCTTTTGATGAGTTTGGCTTGTTGTTATGAACATTGTTCGTTTTGGCAGTTTGAACGTTTTTTAGCATGTGTAATGGCATGAATTGTTGAATTAGTAATCCCTGTGTAAGCCGTTGTTTTAGTGTTCTTTTGATGAGTTTGGCTTGTTGTTATGAAAAGTGTTTGTTTTGGTGAGTTTGAACGTTTTTGAGCATGTGTAATGGCATGAATGCGTTAAGCTGTTGTTTTAGTGTTCTTTTGATGAGTTTGGCTTGTTGTTATGAAAAGTTTTTGTTTTGGCCAGTTTGAACGTTTTTGAGCATGTGTAATGGCATGAATGCGTTAAGCTGTTGTTTTAGTGTTCTTTTGATGAGTTTGGCTTGTTTGAAAAGTTTTGTTTTGGCCAGTTTGAACGTTTTTGAGCATGTGTAATGGCATGAATGCGTTAAGCTGTTGTTTTAGTGTTCTTTTGATGAGTTTGGCTTGTTGTTATGAAAAGTTTTTGTTTTGGCCAGTTTGAACGTTTTTGAGCATGTGTAATGGCATGAATGCGTTAAGCTGTTGTTTTAGTGTTCTTTTGATGAGTTTGGCTTGTTGTTATGAACATTGTTCGTTTTGGCCAGTTTGAAGGTTTTTTAGCATGTGTAATGGCATGAATGTTGAATTAGTAATCCCTTGTTAAGCTGTTGTTTTAGTGTTCTTTTGATGAGTTTGGCTTGTTGTTATGAAAAGTGTTTGTTTTGGCGAGTTTGAACATTTTTGAGCATGTGTAATGGCATGAATGCGTTAAGCTGTTGTTTTAGTGTTCTTTTGATGAGTTTGGCTTGTTGTTATGAAAAGTGTTTGTTTTGGCGAGTTTGAAGGTTTTTGAGCATGTGTAATGGCATGAATGCGTTAAGCTGTTGTTTTAGTGTTCTTTTGATGAGTTTGGCTTGTTGTTATGAACATTGTTCGTTTTGGCCAGTTTGAAGGTTTTTGAGCATGTGTAATGGCATGAATGCGTTAAGCTGTTGTTTTAGTGTTCTTTTGATGAGTTTGGCTTGTTGTTATGAAAAGTGTTTGTTTTGGCGAGTTTGAACGTTTTTGAGCATGTGTAATGGCATGAATGCGTTAAGCTGTTGTTTTAGTGTTCTTTTGATGAGTTTGGCTTGTTGTTATGAAAAGTGTTTGTTTTGGCGAGTTTGAACGTTTTTGAGCATGTGTAATGGCATGAATGTGTTGAATTAGTAATCCCTTGTGTTAAGCTGTTGTTTTAGTGTTCTTTTGATGAGTTTGGCTTTTTGTTATGAAAAGTTTTTGTTTTGGCCAGTTTGAACGTTTTTGAGCATGTGTAATGGCATGAATGCGTTAAGCTGTTGTTTTAGTGTTCTTTTGATGAGTTTGGCTTGTTGTTATGAAAAGTTTTGTTTTGGCCAGTTTGAACGTTTTTGAGCATGTGTAATGGCATGAATGCGTTAAGCTGTTGTTTTAGTGTTCTTTTGATGAGTTTGGCTTGTTGTTATGAAAAGTGTTTGTTTTGGTGAGTTTGAACGTTTTTGAGCATGTGTAATGGCATGAATGCGTTAAGCTGTTGTTTTAGTGTTCTTTTGATGAGTTTGGCTTGTTGTTATGAAAAGTTTTTGTTTTGGCCAGTTTGAACGTTTTTGAGCATGTGTAATGGCATGAATGCGTTAAGCTGTTGTTTTAGTGTTCTTTTGATGAGTTTGGCTTGTTGTTATGAACATTGTTCGTTTTGATCAGTTTGAAGGTTTTTTAGCATGTGTAATGGCATGAATATGTTGAATTAGTAATCCCATGTTAAGCTGTTGTTTTAGTGTTCTTTTGATGAGTTTGGCTTGTTGTTATGAAAAGTGTTTGTTTTGGTGAGTTTGAACGTTTTTGAGCATGTGTAATGGCATGAATGCGTTAAGCTGTTGTTTTAGTGTTCTTTTGATGAGTTTGGCTTGTTGTTATGAAAAGTTTTTGTTTTGGCCAGTTTGAACGTTTTTGAGCATGTGTAATGGCATGAATGCGTTAAGCTGTTGTTTTAGTGTTCTTTTGATGAGTTTGGCTTGTTGTTATGAAAAGTTTTTGTTTTGGCCAGTTTGAACGTTTTTGAGCATGTGTAATGGCATGAATGCGTTAAGCTGTTGTTTTAGTGTTCTTTTGATGAGTTTGGCTTGTTGTTATGAAAAGTTTTTGTTTTGGCCAGTTTGAACGTTTTTGAGCATGTGTAATGGCATGAATGCATTAAGCTGTTGTTTTAGTGTTCTTTTGATGAGTTTGGCTTGTTGTTATGAACATTGTTCGTTTTGGCAAGTTTGAAGGTTTTTTAGCATGTGTAATGGCATGAATATGTTGAATTAGTAATCCCTTGTGTAAAGCCGTTGTTTTAGTGTTCTTTTGATGAGTTTGGCTTGTTGTTATGAAAAGTGTTTGTTTTGGCGAGTTTGAACGTTTTTGAGCATGTGTAATGGCATGAATGCGTTAAGCTGTTGTTTTAGTGTTCTTTTGATGAGTTTGGCTTGTTGTTATGAAAAGTGTTTGTTTTGGCGAGTTTGAACGTTTTTGAGCATGTGTAATGGCATGAATGCGTTAAGCTGTTGTTTTAGTGTTCTTTTGATGAGTTTGGCTTGTTGTTATGAAAAGTTTTTGTTTTGGTCAGTTTGAACGTTTTTGAGCATGTGTAATGGCATGAATGCATTAAGCTGTTGTTTTAGTGTTCTTTTGATGAGTTTGGCTTGTTGTTATGAACATTGTTCGTTTTGGCAGTTTGAAGGTTTTTGAGCATGTGTAATGGCATGAATTGTTGAATTAGTAATCCCTGTGTAAGCTGTTGTTTTAGTGTTCTTTTGATGAGTTTGGCTTGTTGTTATGAAAAGTGTTTGTTTTGGTGAGTTTGAACGTTTTTGAGCATGTGTAATGGCATGAATGCGTTAAGCTGTTGTTTTAGTGTTCTTTTGATGACTTTGGCTTGTTGTTATGAACATTGTTCGTTTTGATCAGGTTGAAGGTTTTTTAGCATGTGTAATGGCATGAATATGTTGAATTAGTAATCCCTTGTGTAAAGCCGTTGTTTTAGTGTTCTTTTGATGAGTTTGGCTTGTTGTTATGAAACGTGTTTGTTTTGGCGAGTTTGAACGTTTTTGAGCATGTGTAATGGCATGAATGCGTTAAGCTGTTGTTTTAGTTTTCTTTTGATGAGTTTGGCTTGTTGTTATGAAAAGTGTTTCTTTGGGCGAGTTTGAACGTTTTTGAGCATGTGTAATGGCATGAATGCGTTAAGCTGTTGTTTTAGTGTTCTTTTGATGAGTTTGGCTTGTTGTTATGAAAAGAGTTTGTTTTGGCGAGTTTGAACGTTTTTGAGCATGTGTAATGGCATGAATGTGTTGAATTAGTAATCCCTTGTGTAAAGCTGTTGTTTTAGTGTTCTTTTGATGAGTTTGGCTTGTTGTTATGAAAAGTTGTTGTTTTGGCGAGTTTGAACGTTTTTGAGCATGTGTAATGGCATGAATGCGTTAAGCTGTTGTTTTAGTGTTCTTTTGATGAGTTTGGCTTGTTGTTATGAAAAGTGTTTGTTTTGGCGAGTTTGAACGTTTTTGAGCATGTGTAATGGCATGAATGCGTTAAGCTGTTGTTTTAGTGTTCTTTTGATGAGTTTGGCTTGTTGTTATGAACATTGTTCGTTTTGGCCAGTTTGAAGGTTTTTGAGCATGTGTAATGGCATGAATGTGTTGAATTAGTAATCCCATGTGTAAAGCCGTTGTTTTAGTGTTCTTTTGATGAGTTTGGCTTGTTGTTATGAAAAGTGTTTGTTTTGGTGAGTTTGAACGTTTTTGAGCATGTGTAATGGCATGAATGCGTTAAGCTGTTGTTTTAGTGTTCTTTTGATGAGTTTGGCTTGTTGTTATGAAAAGTTTTTGTTTTGGCCAGTTTGAACGTTTTTGAGCATGTGTAATGGCATGAATGCGTTAAGCTGTTGTTTTAGTGTTCTTTTGATGAGTTTGGCTTGTTATGAAAAGTTTTTGTTTTGGCCAGTTTGAACGTTTTTGAGCATGTGTAATGGCATGAATGCGTTAAGCTGTTGTTTTAGTGTTCTTTTGATGAGTTTGGCTTGTTATGAAAAGTTTTTGTTTTGGCCAGTTTGAACGTTTTTGAGCATATGTAATGGCATGAATGCATTAAGATGTTGTTTTAGTGTTCTTTTGATGAGTTTGGATTGTTGTTATGAACATTGTTCGTTTTGATCAGGTTGAAGGTTTTTTAGCATGTGTAATGGCATGAATATGTTGAATTAGTAATCCCTTGTGTAAAGCCGTTGTTTTAGTGTTCTTTTGATGAGTTTGGCTTGTTGTTATGAAAAGTGTTTGTTTTGGCGAGTTTGAACGTTTTTGAGCATGTGTAATGGCATGAATGTGTTGAATTAGTAATCCCTTGTGTTAAGCTGTTGTTTTAGTGTTCTTTTGATGAGTTTGGCTTGTTGTTATGAAAAGTGATTGTTTTGGCGAGTTTGAACGTTTTTGAGCATGTGTAATGGCATGAATGCGTTAAGCTGTTGTTTTAGTGTTCTTTTGATGAGTTTGGCTTGTTGTTATGAAAAGTGTTTGTTTTGGCGAGTTTGAACGTTTTTGAGCATGTGTAATGGCATGAATGTGTTGAATTAGTAATCCCTTGTGTTAAGCTGTTGTTTTAGTGTTCTTTTGATGAGTTTGGCTTGTTGTTATGAAAAGTGTTTGTTTTGGCGAGTTTGAACGTTTTTGAGCATGTGTAATGGCATGAATGCGTTAAGCTGTTGTTTTAGTGTTCTTTTGATGAGTTTGGCTTGTTGTTATGAAAAGTGTTTGTTTTGGCAGTTTGAACGTTTTTGAGCATGTGTAATGGCATGAATGCGTTAAGCTGTTGTTTTAGTGTTCTTTTGATGAGTTTGGCTTGTTGTTATGAAAAGTGTTTGTTTTGGCCAGTTTGAACGTTTTTGAGCATGTGTAATGGCATGAATGCGTTAAGCTGTTGTTTTAGTGTTCTTTTGATGAGTTTGGCTTGTTGTTATGAACATTGTTCGTTTTGGCCAGTTTGAAGGTTTTTGAGCATGTGTAATGGCATGAATGTGTTGAATTAGTAATCCCTTGTGTAAGCTGTTGTTTTAGTGTTCTTTTGATGAGTTTGGCTTGTTGTTATGAAAAGTGTTTGTTTTGGCGAGTTTGAACGTTTTTGAGCATGTGTAATGGCATGAATGCGTTAAGCTGTTGTTTTAGTGTTCTTTTGATGAGTTTGGCTTGTTGTTTGAACATTGTTCGTTTTGATCAGGTTGAAGGTTTTTTAGCATGTGTAATGGCATGAATATGTTGAATTAGTAATCCCATGTGTAAAGCCGTTGTTTTAGTGTTCTTTTGATGAGTTTGGCTTGTTGTTATGAAAAGTGTTTGTTTTGGCGAGTTTGAACGTTTTTGAGCATGTGTAATGGCATGAATGCGTTAAGCTGTTGTTTTAGTGTTCTTTTGATGAGTTTGGCTTGTTGTTATGAAAAGTGTTTGTTTTGGGCGAGTTTGAACGTTTTTGAGCATGTGTAATGGCATGAATGCGTTAAGCTGTTGTTTTAGTGTTCTTTTGATGAGTTTGGCTTGTTGTTATGAAAAGTGTTTGTTTTGGCAGTTTGAACGTTTTTGAGCATGTGTAATGGCATGAATGTGTTGAATTAGTAATCCCTTGTGTTTAGCTGTTGTTTTAGTGTTCTTTTGATGAGTTTGGCTCGTTGTTATGAAAAGTGATTGTTTTGGCGAGTTTCAACGTTTTTGAGCATGTGTAATGGCATGAATGCGTTAAGCTGTTGTTTTAGTGTTCTTTTGATGAGTTTGGCTTGTTGTTATGAAAAGTGTTTGTTTTGGCCAGTTTGAACGTTTTTGAGCATGTGTAATGGCATGAATGCGTTAAGCTGTTGTTTTAGTGTTCTTTTGATGAGTTTGGCTTGTTGTTATGAACATTGTTCGTTTTGGCCAGTTTGAAGGTTTTTGAGCACGTGTAATGGCATGAATGTGTTGAATTAGTAATCCCTTGTGTTAAGCTGTTGTTTTAGTGTTCTTTTGATGAGTTTGGCTTGTTGTTATGAAAAGTGTTTGTTTTGGCGTGTTTGAACGTTTTTGAGCATGTGTAATGGCATGAATGCGTTAAGCTGTTGTTTTAGTGTTCTTTTGATGAGTTTGGCTTGTTGTTATGAAAAGTGTTTGTTTTGGCGAGTTTGAACGTTTTTGAGCATATGTAATGGCATGAATGCATTAAGCTGTTGTTTTAGTGTTCTTTTGATGAGTTTGGCTTGTTGTTATGAACATTGTTCGTTTTGGATCAGTTTGAAGGTTTTTTAGCATGTGTAATGGCATGAATGTGTTGAATTAGTAATCCCTGTGTAAGCTGTTGTTTTAGTGTTCTTTTGATGAGTTTGGCTTGTTGTTATGAAAAGTGTTTGTTTTGGCGAGTTTGAACGTTTTTGAGCATGTGTAATGGCATGAATGTGTTGAATTGTAATCCTTGTGTTAAGCTGTTGTTTTAGTGTTCTTTTGATGAGTTTGGCTTGTTGTTATGAAAAGTTGTTTGTTTTGGCCAGTTTGAACGTTTTTGAGCATGTGTAATGGCATGAATGCGTTAAGCTGTTGTTTTAGTGTTCTTTTGATGAGTTTGGCTTGTTGTTATGAAAAGTGTTTGTTTTGGCGAGTTTGAACGTTTTTGAGCATGTGTAATGGCATGAATGCGTTAAGCTGTTGTTTTAGTGTTCTTTTGATGAGTTTGGCTTGTTGTTATGAACATTGTTCGTTTTGGCAGTTTGAAGGTTTTTGAGCATGTGTAATGGCATGAATGTGTTGAATTAGTAATCCCTTGTGTTAAGCGTTGTTTTAGTGTTCTTTTGATGAGTTTGGCTTGTTGTTATGAAAAGTGTTTGTTTTGGCGAGTTTGAACGTTTTTGAGCATGTGTAATGGCATGTGTTGAATTAGTAATCCCTTGTGTTAAGCTGTTGTTTTAGTGTTCTTTTGATGAGTTTGGCTTGTTGTTATGAAAAGTGTTTGTTTTGGCGAGTTTGAACGTTTTTGAGCATGTGTAATGGCATGAATGCGTTAAGCTGTTGTTTTAGTGTTCTTTTTGATGAGTTTGGCTTGTTGTTATGAAAAGTGTTTGTTTTGGCGAGTTTGAACGTTTTTGAGCATGTGTAATGGCATGAATGCGTTAAGCTGTTGTTTTAGTGTTCTTTTGATGAGTTTGGCTTGTTGTTATGAACATTGTTCGTTTTGGCCAGTTTGAAGGTTTTTAGCATGTGTAATGGCATGAATGTGTTGAATTAGTAATCCCTTGTGTTAAGCTGTTGTTTTAGTGTTCTTTTGATGAGTTTGGCTTGTTGTTATGAAAAGTGTTTGTTTTGGCGAGTTTGAACGTTTTTGAGCATGTGTAATGGCATGAATGCGTTAAGCTGTTGTTTTAGTGTTCTTTTGATGAGTTTGGCTTGTTGTTATGAAAAGTGTTTGTTTTGGCGAGTTTGAACGTTTTTGAGCATTGTAATGGCATGAATGTATATTTTAAGCTGTTGTTTTAGTGTTCTTTTGATGAGTTTGGATTGTTGTTATGAACATTGTTCGTTTTGATCAGTTTGAAGGTGTTTTTAGCATGTGTAATGGCATGAATGTGTTGAATTAGTAATCCCATGTGTAAAGCAGTTGTTTTAGTGTTCTTTTGATGAGTTTGGCTTGTTGTTGTGAAAAGAGTTTGTTTTGGCGAGTTTGAACGTTTTTGAGCATGTGTAATGGCATGAATGTGTTGAATTAGTAATCCCTTGTGTTTAGCTGTTGTTTTAGTGTTCTTTTGATGAGTTTGGCTTGTT
The DNA here is from genome assembly GCA_962446985.1 of Xyrichtys novacula. NCBI lineage: Eukaryota > Metazoa > Chordata > Actinopteri > Labriformes > Labridae > Xyrichtys > Xyrichtys novacula. Next base: position 28,916,010 of record OY660866.1, on the reverse strand, counting down.
GTTATGAAAAGTGTTTGTTTTGGCGTGTTTGAAGGTTTTTGAGCATGTGTAATGGCATGAATGCGTTAAGCTGTTGTTTTAGTGTTCTTTTGATGAGTTTGGCTTGTTGTTATGAAAAGTGTTTGTTTTGGCGAGTTTGAACGTTTTTGAGCATGTGTAATGGCATGAATGCGTTAAGCTGTTGTTTTAGTGTTCTTTTGATGAGTTTGGCTTGTTGTTATGAACATTGTTCGTTTTGGCCAGTTTGAAGGTTTTTTAGCACGTGTAATGGCATGAATGTGTTGAATTAGTAATCCCTTGTGTTAAGCAGTTGTTTTAGTGTTCTTTTGATGAGTTTGGCTTGTTGTTATGAAAAGTTTTTGTTTTGGCGTGTTTGAACGTTTTTGAGCATGTGTAATGGCATGAATGCGTTAAGCTGTTGTTTTAGTGTTCTTTTGATGAGTTTGGCTTGTTATGAAAAGTTTTTGTTTTGGCCAGTTTGAACGTTTTTGAGCATATGTAATGGCATGAATGCATTAAGATGTTGTTTTAGTGTTCTTTTGATGAGTTTGGATTGTTGTTATGAACATTGTTCGTTTTGATCAGGTTGAAGGTTTTTTAGCATGTGTAATGGCATGAATATGTTGAATTAGTAATCCCTTGGGTAAAGCCGTTGTTTTAGTGTTCTTTTGATGAGTTTGGCTTGTTGTTGTGAAAAGAGTTTGTTTTGGCGAGTTTGAACGTTTTTGAGCATGTGTAATGGCATGAATGTGTTGAATTAGTAATCCCTTGTGTTTAGCTGTTGTTTTAGTGTTCTTTTGATGAGTTTGGCTCGTTGTTATGAAAAGTGATTGTTTTGGCGAGTTTCAACGTTTTTGAGCATGTGTAATGGCATTAATGCGTTAAGCTGTTGTTTTAGTGTTCTTTTGATGAGTTTGGCTTGTTGTTGTGAAAAGAGTTTGTTTTGGCGAGTTTGAACGTTTTTGAGCATGTGTAATGGCATGAATGTGTTGAATTAGTAATCCCTTGTGTTTAGCTGTTGTTATAGTGTTCTTTTGATGAGTTTGGCTTGTTGTTATGAAAAGTGTTTGTTTTGGCGAGTTTGAACGTTTTTGAGCATATGTAATGGCATGAATGCATTAAGCTGTTGTTTTAGTGTTCTTTTGATGAGTTTGGATTGTTGTTATGAAAAGAGTTTGTTTTGGTGAGTTTGAACGTTTTTGAGCATGTGTAATGGCATGAATGCGTTAAGCTGTTGTTTTAGTATTCTTTTGATGAGTTTGGCTTGTTATGAAAAGTTTTTGTTTTGGCCAGTTTGAACGTTTTTGAGCATGTGTAATGGCATGAATGCGTTAAGCTGTTGTTTTAGTGTTCTTTTGATGAGTTTGGCTTGTTGTTATGAGCATTGTTCGATTGGCCAGTTTGAAGGTTTTTTAGCATGTGTAATGGCATGAATGTGTTGAATTAGTAATCCCTTGTGTAAAGATGTTGTTTTAGTGTTCTTTTGATGAGTTTGGCTTGTTGTTGCGAAAAGTGTTTGTTTTGGTGAGTTTGAACGTTTTTGAGCATATGTAATGGCATGAATGCATTAAGCTGTTGTTTTAGTGTTCTTTTGATGAGTTTGGATTGTTGTTATGAACATTGTTCGTTTTGATCAGGTTGAAGGTTTTTTAGCATGTGTAATGGCATGAATATGTTGAATTCGTAATCCCATGTGTAAAGCCGTTGTTTTAGTGTTCTTTTGATGAGTTCGGCTTGTTGTTATGAAAAGTGTTTGTTTTGGCGAGTTCGAACGTTTTTGAGCATGTGTAATGGCATGAATGCGTTAAGCTGTTGTTTTAGTGTTCTTTTGATGAGTTTGGCTTGTTGTTATGAAAAGTGTTTGTTTGGGCGAGTTTGAACGTTTTTGAGCATGTGTATTGGCATGAATGCGTTAAGCTGTTGTTTTAGTGTTCTTTTGATGAGTTTGGCTTGTAGTTGTGAAAAGAGTTTGTTTTGGCAAGTTTGAACGTTTTTGAGCATGTGTAATGGCATGAATGTGTTGAATTGGTAATCCCTTGTGTTTAGCTGTTGTTTTAGTGTTCTTTTGATGAGTTTGGCTCGTTGTTATGAAAAGTGATTGTTTTGGCGAGTTTGAACGTTTTTGAGCATGTGTAATGGCATGAATGCGTTAAGCTGTTGTTTTAGTGTTCTTTTGATGAGTCTGGCTTGTTGTTCTGAAAAGTGTTTGTTTTGGCCAGTTTGAACGTTTTTGAGCATGTGTAATGGCATGAATGCTTAAGCTGTTGTTTTAGTGGTCTTTTGATGAGTTTGGCTTGTTGTTATGAACATTGTTCGTTTTGGCCAGTTTGAAGGTTTTTTAGCACGTGTAATGGCATGAATGTGTTGAATTAGTAATCCCTTGTGTTAAGCTGTTGTTTTAGTGTTCTTTTGATGAGTTTGGCTTGTTGTTATGAAAAGTGTTTGTTTTGGCGTGTTTGAACGTTTTTGAGCATGTGTAATGGCATGAATGCGTTAAGCTGTTGTTTTATTGTTCTTTTGATGAGTTTGGCTTGTTGTTATGAAAAGTGTTTGTTTTGGCGAGTTTGAACGTTTTTGAGCATATGTAATGGCATGAATGCATTAAGCTGTTGTTTTAGTGTTCTTTTGATGAGTTTGGATTGTTGTTATGAACATTGTTCGTTTTGATCAGTTTGAAGGTGTTTTTAGCATGTGTAATGGCATGAATGTGTTGAATTAGTAATCCCATGTGTAAAGCAGTTGTTTTAGTGTTCTTTTGATGAGTTTGGCTTGTTGTTGTGAAAAGAGTTTGTTTTGGCGAGTTTGAACGTTTTTGAGCATGTGTAATGGCATGAATGTGTTGAATTAGTAATCCCTTGTGTTTAGCTGTTGTTTTAGTGTTCTTTTGATGAGTTTGGCTTGTTATGAAAAGTTTTTGTTTTGGCCAGTTTGAACGTTTTTTAGCATGTGTAATGGCATGAATGCGTTAAGCTGTTGTTTTAGTGTTCTTTTGATGAGTCTGGCTTGTTGTTATGAAAAGTGTTTGTTTTGGCGAGTTTGAACGTTTTTGAGCATGTGTAATGGCATGAATGCGTTAAGCTGTTGTTTTAGTGTTCTTTTGATGAGTTTGGCTTGTTGTTATGAACATTGTTCGTTTTGGCAGTTTGAAGGTTTTTGAGCATGTGTAATGGCATGAATGTGTTGAATTAGTAATCCCATGTGTAAAGCTGTTGTTTTAGTGTTCTTTTGATGAGTTTGGCTTGTTGTTATGAAAAGTGTTTGTTTTGGCGAGTTTGAACGTTTTTGAGCATGTGTATTGGCATGAATGTGTTGAATTAGTAATCCCTTGTGTTAAGCTGTTGTTTTAGTGTTCTTTTGATGAGTTTGGCTTGTTGTTATGAAAAGTGTTTGTTTTGGCGTGTTTGAAGGTTTTTGAGCATGTGTAATGGCATGAATGCGTTAAGCTGTTGTTTTAGTGTTCTTTTGATGAGTTTGGCTTGTTGTTATGAAAAGTGTTTGTTTTGGCGAGTTTGAACGTTTTTGAGCATGTGTAATGGCATGAATGCGTTAAGCTGTTGTTTTAGTGTTCTTTTGATGAGTTTGGCTTGTTGTTATGAACATTGTTCGTTTTGGCCAGTTTGAAGGTTTTTAGCATGTGTAATGGCATGAATGTGTTGAATTAGTAATCCCTTGTGTTAAGCTGTTGTTTTAGTGTTCTTTTGATGAGTTTGGCTTGTTGTTATGAAAAGTGTTTGTTTTGGCGTGTTTGAACGTTTTTGAGCATGTGTAATGGCATGAATGCGTTAAGCTGTTGTTTTAGTGTTCTTTTGATGAGTTTGGCTTGTTGTTATGAAAAGTGTTTGTTTTGGCGAGTTTGAACGTTTTTGAGCATATGTAATGGCATGAATGTATTAAGCTGTTGTTTTAGTGTTCTTTTGATGAGTTTGGATTGTTGTTATGAACATTGTTCGTTTTGATCAGTTTGAAGGTGTTTTTAGCATGTGTAATGGCATGAATGTGTTGAATTAGTAATCCCATGTGTAAAGCAGTTGTTTTAGTGTTCTTTTGATGAGTTTGGCTTGTTGTTGTGAAAAGAGTTTGTTTTGGCGAGTTTGAACGTTTTTGAGCATGTGTAATGGCATGAATGTGTTGAATTAGTAATCCCTTGTGTTTAGCTGTTGTTTTAGTGTTCTTTTGATGAGTTTGGCTTGTTATGAAAAGTTTTTGTTTTGGCCAGTTTGAACGTTTTTTAGCATGTGTAATGGCATGAATGCGTTAAGCTGTTGTTTTAGTGTTCTTTTGATGAGTTTGGCTTGTTGTTATGAAAAGTGTTTGTTTTGGCGAGTTTGAACGTTTTTGAGCATATGTAATGGCATGAATGCATTAAGCTGTTGTTTTAGTGTTCTTTTGATGAGTTTGGCTTGTTGTTATGAACATTGTTCGTTTTGATCAGTTTGAAGGTGTTTTTAGCATGTGTAATGGCATGAATGTGTTGAATTAGTAATCCCATGTGTAAAGCAGTTGTTTTAGTGTTCTTTTGATGAGTTTGGCTTGTTGTTATGAAAAGTGTTTGTTTTGGCGAGTTTGAACGTTTTTGAGCATGTGTAATGGCATGAAAGTGTTGAATTAGTAATCCCTTGTGTTAAGCTGTTGTTTTAGTGTTCTTTTGATGAGTTTGGCTTGTTGTTATGAAAAGTGTTTGTTTTGGCGTGTTTTAAGGTTTTTGAGCATGTGTAATGGCATGAATGCGTTAAGCTGTTGTTTTAGTGTTCTTTTGATGAGTTTGGCTTGTTGTTATGAAAAGTGTTTGTTTTGGCGAGTTTGAACGTTTTTGAGCATGTGTAATGGCATGAATGCGTTAAGCTGTTGTTTTAGTGTTCTTTTGATGAGTTTGGCTTGTTGTTATGAACATTGTTCGTTTTCGCCAGTTTGAAGGTTTTTTAGCATGTGTAATGGCATGAATGTGTTGAATTAGTAATCCCTTGTGTAAAGATGTTGTTTTAGTGTTCTTTTGATGAGTTTGGCTTGTTGTTATGAAAACTGTTTGTTTGGGCGAGTTTGAACGTTTTTGAGCATGTGTAATGGCATGAATGTGTTGAATTAGTAATCCCTTGTGTTAAGCTGTTGTTTTAGTGTTCTTTTGATGAGTTTGGCTCGTTGTTATGAAAAGTGTTTGTTTTGGCGAGTTTCAACGTTTTTGAGCATGTGTAATGGCATGAATGCGTTAAGCTGTTGTTTTAGTGTTCTTTTGATGAGTTTGGCTTGTTGTTGTGAAAAGAGTTTGTTTTGGCGAGTTTGAACGTTTTTGAGCATGTGTAATGGCATGAATGTGTTGAATTAGTAATCCCTTGTGTTAAGCTGTTGTTTTAGTGTTCTTTTTATGAGTCTGGCTTGTTGTTATGAAAACTGTTTGTTTTGGCGAGTTTGAACGTTTTTGAGCATGTGTAATGGCATGAATGCGTTAAGCTGTTGTTTTAGTGTTCTTTTGATGAGTTTGGCTTGTTGTTATGAACATTGTTCGTTTTGGCCAGTTTGAAGGTTTTTTAGCATGTGTAATGGCATGAATGTGTTGAATTAGTAATCCCTTGTGTAAAGATGTTGTTTTAGTGTTCTTTTGATGAGTTTGGCTTGTTGTTATGAAAACTGTTTGTTTGGGCGAGTTTGAACGTTTTTGAGCATGTGTAATGGCATGAATGCGTTAAGCTGTTGTTTTAGTGTTCTTTTGATGAGTTTGGCTTGTTGTTGTGAAAAGAGTTTGTTTTGGCGAGTTTGAACGTTTTTGAGCATGTGTAATGGCATGAATGTGTTGAATTAGTAATCCCTTGTGTTAAGCTGTTGTTTAAGTTTTCTTTTGATGAGTTTGGCTCGTTGTTATGAAAAGTGTTTGTTTTGGCGAGTTTCAACGTTTTTGAGCATGTGTAATGGCATGAATGCGTTAAGCTGTTGTTTTAGTGTTCTTTTGATGAGTCTGGCTTGTTGTTATGAAAACTGTTTGTTTTGGCGAGTTTGAACGTTTTTGAGCATGTGTAATGGCATGAATGCGTTAAGCTGTTGTTTTAGTGTTCTTTTGATGAGTTTGGCTTGTTATGAAAAGATTTTGTTTTGGCCAGTTTGAACGTTTTTGAGCATGTGTAATGGCATGAATGCGTTAAGCTGTTGTTTTAGTGTTCTTTTGATGAGTTTGGCATGTTGTTACGAACATTGTTCGTTTTCACCAGTTTGAAGGTTTTTTAGCATGTGTAATGGCATGAATGTGTTGAATAAGTAATCCCTTGTGTAAAGATGTTGTTTTAGTGTTCTTTTGATGAGTTTGGCTTGTTGTTATGAAAAGTGTTTGTTTTGGCGAGTTTGAACGTTTTTGAGCATATGTAATGGCATGAATGCATTAAGCTGTTGTTTTAGTGTTCTTTTGATGAGTTTGGCTTGTTGTTATGAAAAGTGTTTGTTTTGGCGAGTTTGAACGTTTTTGAGCATATGTAATGGCATGAATGCATTAAGCTGTTGTTTTAGTGTTCTTTTGATGAGTTTGGATTGTTGTTATGAACATTGTTCGTTTTGATCAGTTTGAAGGTTTTTTAGCATGTGTAATGGCATGAATATGTTGAATTAGTAATCCCTTGTGTTAAGCTATTGTTTTAGTGTTCTTTTGATGAGTTTGGCTTGTTGTGAAAAAAGTTTGTTTTGGCGAGTTTGAACGTTTTTGAGCATGTGTAATGGCATGAATGTGTTGAATTAGTAATCACTTGTGTTTAGCTGTTGTTTTAGTGTTCTTTTGATGAGTTTGGCTTGTTGTTATGAACATTGTTCGTTTTGGCCAGTTTGAAGGTTTTTTAGCACGTGTAATGGCATGAATGTGTTGAATTAGTAATCCCTTGTGTTAAGCTATTGTTTTAGTGTTCTTTTGATGAGTTTGGCTTGTTGTTATGAAAAGTGTTTGTTTTGGCGTGTTTGAACGTTTTTGAGCATGTGTAATGGCATGAATGCGTTAAGCTGTTGTTTTAGTGTTCTTTTGATGAGTTTGGCTTGTTGTTATGAACATTGTTCGTTTTGATCAGTTTGAAGGTGTTTTTAGCATGTGTAATGGCATGAATGTGTTGAATTAGTAATCCCATGTGTAAAGCAGTTGTTTTAGTGTTCTTTTGATGAGTTTGGCTTGTTGTTATGAAAAGTGTTTGTTTTGGCGAGTTTGAACGTTTTTGAGCATGTGTAATGGCATGAAAGTGTTGAATTAGTAATCCCTTGTGTTAAGCTGTTGTTTTAGTGTTCTTTTGATGAGTTTGACTTGTTGTTATGAAAAGTGTTTGTTTTGGCGAGTTTGAACGTTTTTGAGCATGTGTAATGGCATGAATGTGTTGAATTAGTAATCCCTTGTGTTAAGCCGTTGTTTTAGTGTTCTTTTGATGAGTTTGGCTTGTTGTTATGAAAAGTGTTTGTTTTGGCGTGTTTGAACGTTTTTGAGCATGTGTAATGGCATGAATGCGTTAAGCTGTTGTTTTAGTGTTCTTTTGATGAGTTTGGCTTGTTGTTATGAAAAGTGTTTGTTTTGGCGAGTTTGAACGTTTTTGAGCATATGTAATGGCATGAATGCGTTAAGCTGTTGTTTTAGTGTTCTTTTGATGAGTTTGGCTTGTTGTTATGAACATTGTTCGTTTTCGCCAGTTTGAAGGTTTTTTAGCATGTGTAATGGCATGAATGTGTTGAATTAGTAATCCCTTGTGTAAAGATGTTGTTTTAGTGTTTTTTTGATGAGTTTGGCTTGTTGTTATGAAAAGTGTTTGTTTTGGCGAGTTTGAACGTTTTTGAGCATATGTAATGGCATGAATGCATTAAGCTGTTGTTTTAGTGTTCTTTTGATGAGTTTGGCTTGTTGTTATGAACATTGTTCGTTTTGATCAGTTTGAAGGTGTTTTTAGCATGTGTAATGGCATGAATGCGTTAAGCTGTTGTTTTATTGTTCTTTTGATGAGTTTGGCTTGTTGTTATGAAAAGTGTTTGTTTTGGCGAGTTTGAACGTTTTTGAGCATGTGTAATGGCATGAATGCATTAAGCTGTTGTTTTAGTGTTCTTTTGATGAGTTTGGCTTGTTGTTATGAACATTGTTCGTTTTGATCAGTTTGAAGGTGTTTTTAGCATGTGTAATGGCATGAATGTGTTGAATTAGTAATCCCTTGTGTTAAGCTGTTGTTTTAGTGTTCTTTTGATGAGTTTGGCTTGTTGTTATGAAAAGTGTTTGTTTTGGCGAGTTTGAACGTTTTTGAGCATGTGTAATGGCATGAATGCGTTAAGCTGTTGTTTTAGTGTTCTTTTGATGAGTTTGGCTTGTTGTTATGAAAATTGTTTGTTTTGGCCAGTTTGAACGTTTTTGAGCATGTGTAATGGCATGAATGCGTTAAGCTGTTGTTTTAGTGTTCTTTTGATGAGTTTGGCTTGTTGTTATGAAAAGTGTTTGTTTTGGCGAGTTTGAACGTTTTTGAGCATGTGTAATGGCATGAATGCGTTAAGCTGTTGTTTTAGTGTTCTTTTGATGAGTTTGGCTTGTTGTTATGAACATTGTTCGTTTTGGCCAGTTTGAAGGTTTTTGAGCATGTGTAATGGCATGAATGTGTTGAATTAGTAATCCCTGTGTAAGCGTTGTTTTAGTGTTCTTTTGATGAGTTTGGCTTGTTGTTATGAAAAGTGTTTGTTTTGGCGAGTTTGAACGTTTTTGAGCATGTGTAATGGCATGAAGTGTTGAATTAGTAATCCCTTGTGTTAAGCTGTTGTTTTAGTGTTCTTTTGATGAGTTTGGCTTGTTGTTATGAAAAGTGTTTGTTTTGGCGAGTTTGAACGTTTTTGAGCATGTGTAATGGCATGAATGCGTTAAGCTGTTGTTTTAGTGTTCTTTTGATGAGTTTGGCTTGTTGTTATGAAAAGTGTTTGTTTTGGCGAGTTTGAACGTTTTTGAGCATGTGTAATGGCATGAATGCGTTAAGCTGTTGTTTTAGTGTTCTTTTGATGAGTTTGGCTTGTTGTTATGAACATTGTTCGTTTTGGCCAGTTTGAAGGTTTTTTAGCACGTGTAATGGCATGAATGTGTTGAATTAGTAATCCCTTGTGTTAAGCTGTTGTTTTAGTGTTCTTTTGATGAGTTTGGCTTGTTGTTATGAAAAGTGTTTGTTTTGGCGTGTTTGAACGTTTTTGAGCATGTGTAATGGCATGAATGCGTTAAGCTGTTGTTTTAGTGTTCTTTTGATGAGTTTGGCTTGTTGTTATGAAAAGTGTTTGTTTTGGCGAGTTTGAACGTTTTTGAGCATGTGTAATGGCATGAATGTTTTAAGCTGTTGTTTTAGTGTTCTTTTGATGAGTTTGGCTTGTTGTTATGAACATTGTTCGTTTTGATCAGTTTGAAGGTTTTTTAGCATGTGTAATGGCATGAATATGTTGAATTAGTAATCCCATGTGTAAAGCAGTTGTTTTAGTGTTCTTTTGATGAGTTTGGCTTGTTGTTATGAAAAGAGTTTGTTTTGGCGAGTTTGAACGTTTTTGAGCATGTGTAATGGCATGAATGTGTTGAATTAGTAATCCCTTGTGTTTAGCTGTTGTTTTAGTGTTCTTTTGATGAGTTTGGCTTGTTGTTATGAAAAGTTTTTGTTTTGGCCAGTTTGAACGTTTTTTAGCATGTGTAATGGCATGAATGCGTTAAGCTGTTGTTTTAGTGTTCTTTTGATGAGTTTGGCTTGTTGTTATGAAAAGTGTTTGTTTTGGCGAGTTTGAACGTTTTTGAGCATGTGTAATGGCATGAATGCGTTAAGCTGTTGTTTTAGTGTTCTTTTGATGAGTTTGGCTTGTTGTTATGAACATTGTTCGTTTTGGATCAGTTTGAAGGTGTTTTTAGCATGTGTAATGGCATGAATGTGTTGAATTAGTAATCCCTGTGTAAGCTGTTGTTTTAGTGTTCTTTTGATGAGTTTGGCTTGTTGTTATGAAAAGTGTTTGTTTTGGCGAGTTTGAACGTTTTTGAGCATGTGTAATGGCATGAATGTGTTGAATTAGTAATCACTTGTGTTAAGCTGTTGTTTTAGTGTTCTTTTGATGAGTTTGGCTTGTTGTTATGAAAAGTGTTTGTTTTGGCGTGTTTTGAGGTTTTTGAGCATGTGTAATGGCATGAATGCGTTAAGCTGTTGTTTTAGTGTTCTTTTGATGAGTTTGGCTTGTTGTTATGAAAAGTGTTTGTTTTGGCGAGTTTGAACGTTTTTGAGCATGTGTAATGGCATGAATGCGTTAAGCTGTTGTTTTAGTGTTCTTTTGATGAGTTTGGCTTGTTGTTATGAACATTGTTCGTTTTGGCCAGTTTGAAGGTTTTTAGCATGTGTAATGGCATGAATGTGTTGAATTAGTAATCCCTTGTGTTAAGCTGTTGTTTTAGTGTTCTTTTGATGAGTTTGGCTTGTTGTTATGAAAAGTGTTTGTTTTGGCGAGTTTGAACGTTTTTGAGCATGTGTAATGGCATGAATGTGTTGAATTGTAATCCCTTGTGTTAAGCTGTTGTTTTAGTGTTCTTTTGATGAGTTTGGCTTGTTGTTATGAAAAGTGTTTGTTTTGGCGAGTTTGAACGTTTTTGAGCATGTGTAATGGCATGAATGCGTTAAGCTGTTGTTTTAGTGTTCTTTTGATGAGTTTGGCTTGTTGTTATGAAAACATTGTTTGTTTTGGCGAGTTTGAACGTTTTTGAGCATGTGTAATGGCATGAATGTGTTGAATTAGTAATCCCTTGTGTTAAGCTGTTGTTTTAGTGTTCTTTTGATGAGTTTGGCTTGTTGTTATGAAAAGTGTTTGTTTTGGCGAGTTTGAACGTTTTTGAGCATGTGTAATGGCATGAATGCGTTAAGCTGTTGTTTTAGTGTTCTTTTGATGAGTTTGGCTTGTTGTTATGAACATTGTTCGTTTTGGCCAGTTTGAAGGTTTTTTAGCATGTGTAATGGCATGAATGTGTTGAATTAGTAATCCCTTGTGTTAAGCTGTTGTTTTAGTGTTCTTTTGATGAGTTTGGCTTGTTGTTATGAAAAGTGTTTGTTTTGGCGAGTTTGAACGTTTTTGAGCATGTGTAATGGCATGAATGCGTTAAGCTGTTGTTTTAGTGTTCTTTTGATGAGTTTGGCTTGTTGTTATGAAAAGTGTTTGTTTTGGCGAGTTTGAACGTTTTTGAGCATGTGTAATGGCATGAATGTGTTGAATTAGTAATCCCTTGTGTTAAGCTGTTGTTTTAGTGTTCTTTTGATGAGTTTGGCTTGTTGTTATGAAAAGTGTTTGTTTTGGCGAGTTTCAACGTTTTTGAGCATGTGTAATGGCATGAATGCGTTAAGCTGTTGTTTTAGTGTTCTTTTGATGAGTTTGGCTTGTTGTTATGAAAACTGTTTGTTTTGGCGAGTTTGAACGTTTTTGAGCATGTGTAATGGCATGAATGCGTTAAGCTGTTGTTTTAGTGTTCTTTTGATGAGTTTGGCTTGTTATGAAAAGATTTTGTTTTGGCCAGTTTGAACGTTTTTGAGCATGTGTAATGGCATGAATGCGTTAAGCTGTTGTTTTAGTGTTCTTTTGATGAGTTTGGCTTGTTGTTACGAACATTGTTCGTTTTCACCAGTTTGAAGGTTTTTTAGCATGTGTAATGGCATGAATGTGTTGAATAGTAATCCCTTGTGTAAAGATGTTGTTTTAGTGTTCTTTTGATGAGTTTGGCTTGTTGTTATGAAAAGTGTTTGTTTTGGCGAGTTTGAACGTTTTTGAGCATGTGTAATGGCATGAATGCGTTAAGCTGTTGTTTTAGTGTTCTTTTGATGAGTTTGGCTTGTTGTTATGAAAAGTGTTTGTTTTGGCGAGTTTGAACGTTTTTGAGCATGTGTAATGGCATGAATGCGTTAAGCTGTTGTTTTAGTGTTCTTTTGATGAGTTTGGCTTGTTGTTATGAACATTGTTCGTTTTGCAGTTTGAAGGTTTTTTGAGCATGTGTAATGGCATGTAATGGCATGAATGTGTTGAATTAGTAATCCCTTGTGTTAAGCTGTTGTTTTAGTGTTCTTTTGATGAGTTTGGCTTGTTGTTATGAAAAGTGTTTGTTTTGGCGAGTTTGAACGTTTTTGAGCATGTGTAATGGCATGAATGTGTTGAATTAGTAATAAGCTGTTGTTTTAGTGTTCTTTTGATGAGTTTGGCTTGTTGTTATGAAATTGTTCGTTTTGGCCAGTTTGAAGGTTTTTGAGCATGTGTAATGGCATGAATGTGTTGAATTAGTAATCCCTTGTGTTAAGCTGTTGTTTTAGTGTTCTTTTGATGAGTTTGGCTTGTTGTTATGAAAAGTGTTTGTTTTGGCGAGTTTGAACGTTTTTGAGCATGTGTAATGGCATGAATGCGTTAAGCTGTTGTTTTAGTGTTCTTTTGATGAGTTTGGCTTGTTGTTATGAACATTGTTGTTTTGGTCAGTTTGAACGTTTTTGAGCATGTGTAATGGCATGAATGTGTTGAATTAGTAATCCATGTGTAAGCTGTTGTTTTAGTGTTCTTTTGATGAGTTTGGCTTGTTGTTATGAAAAGTGTTTGTTTTGGCGAGTTTGAACGTTTTTGAGCATGTGTAATGGCATGAAAGTGTTGAATTAGTAATCCCTTGTGTTAAGCTGTTGTTTTAGTGTTCTTTTGATGAGTTTGGCTTGTTGTTATGAAAAGTGTTTGTTTTGGCGAGTTTGAACGTTTTTGAGCATGTGTAATGGCATGAATGTGTTGAATTAGTAATCCCTTGTGTTAAGCCGTTGTTTTAGTGTTCTTTTGATGAGTTTGGCTTGTTGTTATGAAAAGTTTTTGTTTTGGCGTGTTTGAACGTTTTTGAGCATGTGTAATGGCATGAATGCGTTAAGCTGTTGTTTTAGTGTTCTTTTGATGAGTTTGGCTTGTTGTTATGAAAAGTGTTTGTTTTGGCGAGTTTGAACGTTTTTGAGCATATGTAATGGCATGAATGCGTTAAGCTGTTGTTTTAGTGTTCTTTTGATGAGTTTGGCTTGTTGTTATGAACATTGTTCGTTTTCGCCAGTTTGAAGGTTTTTTAGCATGTGTAATGGCATGAATGTGTTGAATTAGTAATCCCTTGTGTAAAGATGTTGTTTTAGTGTTTTTTTGATGAGTTTGGCTTGTTGTTATGAAAAGTGTTTGTTTTGGCGAGTTTGAACGTTTTTGAGCATATGTAATGGCATGAATGCATTAAGCTGTTGTTTTAGTGTTCTTTTGATGAGTTTGGCTTGTTGTTATGAACATTGTTCGTTTTGATCAGTTTGAAGGTGTTTTTAGCATGTGTAATGGCATGAATGTGTTGAATTAGTAATCCCATGTGTAAAGCAGTTGTTTTAGTGTTCTTTTGATGAGTTTGGCTTGTTATGAAAAGTTTTTGTTTTGGCCAGTTTGAACGTTTTTGAGCATGTGTAATGGCATGAATGCGTTAAGCTGTTGTTTTAGTTTTCTTTTGATGAGTTTGGCTTGTTATGAACATTGTTCGTTTTCGCCAATTTGAAGGTTTTTTAGCATGTGTAATGGCATGAATGTGTTGAATAAGTAATCCCTTGTGTAAAGATGTTGTTTTAGTGTTCTTTTGATGAGTTTGGCTTGTTGTTATGAAAAGTGTTTGTTTTGGCGAGTTTGAACGTTTTTGAGCATGTGTAATGGCATGAATGCGTTAAGCCGTTGTGTTAGTGTTCTTTTGATGAGTTTGGCTTGTTGTTATAAAAAGTGTTTGTTTTGGCGAGTTTGAACGTTTTTGAGCATGTGTAATGGCATGAATGTGTTGAATTAGTAACCCCATGTGTTAAGCTGTTGTTTTAGTGTTCTTTTGATGAGTTTGGCTTGTTGTTATGAAAAGTGTTTGTTTTGGCGAGTTTGAACGTTTTTGAGCATGTGTAATGGCATGAATGCGTTAAGCTGTTGTTTTAGTGTTCTTTTGATGAGTTTGGCTTGTTGTTATGAAAAGTTTTTGTTTTGGCCAGTTTGAACGTTTTTGAGCATGTGTAATGGCATGAATGCGTTAAGCCGTTGTTTTAGTTTTCTTTTGATGAGTTTGGCTTGTTGTTATGAACATTGTTCGTTTTCGCCAGTTCGAAGGTTTTTTAGCATGTGTAATGGCATGAATGTGTTGAATAAGTAATCCCTTGTGTAAAGATGTTGTTTTGGTGTTCTTTTGATGAGTTTTGCTTGTTGTTATGAAAAGTTTTTGTTTTGGCCAGTTTGAACGTTTTTGAGCATGTGTAATGGCATGAATGCGTTAAGCTGTTGTTTTAGTGTTCTTTTGATGAGTTTGGCTTGTTGTTATGAACTTTGCTCGTTTTGGCCAGTTTGAAGGTTTTTAGCATATGTAATGGCATGAATGTGTTGTATTAGTAATCCCTTGTGTTAAGCCGTTGTTTTAGTGTTCTTTTGATGAGTTTGGCTTGTTGTTATGAAAAGTGTTTGTTTTGGCGAGTTTGAACGTTTTTGAGCATGTGTAATGGCATGAATGCGTTAAGCTGTTGTTTTAGTGTTCTTTTGATGAGTTTGGCTTGTTGTTATGAAAATTGTTAGTTTTGGCCAGTTTGAAGGTTTTTGAGCATGTGTAATGGCATGGAAGTGTTGAATTAGTAATCCCTTGTGTTAAGCTGTTGTTTTAGTGTTCTTTTGATGAGTTTGGCTTGTTGTTATGAAAAGTTTTTGTTTTGGCCAGTTTGAACGTTTTTGAGCATGTGTAATGGCATGAATGCGTTAAGCTGTTGTTTTAGTGTTCTTTTGATGAGTTTGGCTTGTTGTTATGAACATTGTTCGTTTTGGCCAGTTTGAAGGTTTTTGAGCATGTGTAATGGCATGAAAGTGTTGAATTAGTAATCCCTTGTGTTAAGCTGTTGTTTTAGTGTTCTTTTGATGAGTTTGGCTTGTTGTTATGAAAAGTGTTTGTTTTGGCGAGTTTGAACGTTTTTGAGCATGTGTAATGGCATGAATGTGTTGAATTAGTAACCCCATGTGTTAAGCCGTTGTTTTAGTGTTCTTTTGATGAGTTTGGCTTGTTGTTATGAAAAGTGTTTGTTTTGGCGAGTTTGAACGTTTTTGAGCATGTGTAATGGCATGAATGCGTTAAGCTGTTGTTTTAGTGTTCTTTTGATGAGTTTGGCTTGTTATGAAAAGTTTTTGTTTTGGCCAGTTTGAACGTTTTTGAGCATGTGTAATGGCATGAATGCGTTAAGCTGTTGTTTTAGTGTTCTTTTGATGAGTTTGGCTTGTTGTTATGAACATTGTTCGTTTTCGCCAGTTTGAAGGTTTTTAGCATGTGTAATGGCATGAATGTGTTGAATAAGTAATCCCTTGTGTAAAGATGTTGTTTTAGTGTTCTTTTGATGAGTTTGGCTTGTTATGAAAAGTTTTTGTTTTGGCCAGTTTGAACGTTTTTGAGCATGTGTAATGGCATGAATGCGTTAAGCTGTTGTTTTAGTGTTCTTTTGATGAGTTTGGCTTGTTGTTATGAACATTGTTCGTTTTGGCCAGTTTGAAGGTTTTTTAGCATTTGTAATGGCATGAATGTGTTGAATTAGTAATCCCTTGTGTTAAGCCGTTGTTTTAGTGTTCTTTTGATGAGTTTGGCTTGTTGTTATGAAAAGTGTTTGTTTTGGCGAGTTTGAACGTTTTTGAGCATGTGTAATGGCATGAATGCGTTAAGCTGTTGTTTTAGTGTTCTTTTGATGAGTTTGGCTTGTTGTTATGAACATTGTTCGTTTTGATCAGTTTGAAGGTTTTTTAGCATGTGTAATGGCATGAATATGTTGAATTAGTAATCCCATGTGTAAAGCCGTTGTTTTAGTGTTCTTTTGATGAGTTTGGCTTGTTGTTATGAAAAGTGTTTGTTTTGGCGAGTTTGAACGTTTTTGAGCATGTGTAATGGCATGAATGCGTTAAGCTGTTGTTTTAGTGTTCTTTTGATGAGTTTGGCTTGTTGTTATGAACATTGTTCGTTTTGGCCAGTTTGAAGGTTTTTTAGCACGTGTAATGGCATGAATGTGTTGAATTAGTAATCCCTTGTGTTAACCCTTCCGGGACCTTTAGATTTTCCTCCCTCTAAAGTCCCTCGTGGCTGTTAAAAGCCACTTTTTCTGTCGGCTGTAAAATGATATTGGATTAATATTTTTTTCAGATTTTTTTTCACAAATTTCTTATTTTACTTCTGCCCTGTTCGAAACTAGCAAATGTTTCATTGAAAACATTTTTTTTAACCCTTTAAGTGCCAATTTAAGACAAAAAGTCACAAATTTAGCAAAAATTGAAGGAAAATGACCCATTTTTTTTATAAGACATGATCAGAAACTGGTAATCTCTTGCAGGGTATTAAAGTCTTGAATATGTCAGAGATTAGTAATATAATTTACTTATATGCATTTTCAGTTTTTCTGTAGCATCAGATTTAATGAAAACTGCCTTTGGCGCCTCCCAGTGGCCAAAACCACTATTTCTGCTGTAAAATCATATTGGATTAATATTTTTTTCAGATTTTTTTTTATACATTTCTTATTTTACTTCTGCCCTGTTCAAAACTAGCAAATGTTTCATTGAAAATAAAAATTTTAACCCTTTAAGAGCCAATTTAAGACATAAAGTCACTTTAAAAGCAAAAAAATGGAAGGAAAAAGAAGGAAAATGACCCATTTTTTAAATAAAACATGATCAAAAACTGGTAATCTCTTGCAGGGTATTAAAGTCTTGAATATGTCAGAGATTAGTAATATAATTTACTTATATGCATTTTCAGTTTTTCTGTAGCATCAGATTTAATGAAAAACTGCCTTTGGCGCCTCCGAGTGGCCAAAGCTACTTTGTCTGCTGTAAAATCATATTGGATTAATATTTTTTTCAGATTTTTTTTCATACATTTCTTATTTTAATTCTGCCCTGTTCAAAACTATCAAATGTTTCATTAAAAATAAAAATTTTAACCCTTTAACGGCCAATTTAAGACATAAAGTCTCTTATGAAGCAAAATGGAAGGAAAATGGAAGGAAAATGACCTCTTTGCTTCATAAGAGACTTTATGTCTTAAATTGGCCCTTAAAGGGTTAAAATTTTTATTTTCAAAGAAACATTTGCTAGTTTTGAACAGGGTAGAAGTAAAATAAGAGCTGTATGAAAAGAAATCTGAAAAAAATATTAATCCAATATGATTTTACAGCAGAAATAGTGGTTTTGGCCACTGGGAGGCGCCAAACGCAGTTTTTCATTAAATCTGATGCTACAGAAAAACTGAAAATGCATATAAGTAAATTATATTACTAATCTCTGACATATTCAAGACTTTAATACCCTGCAAGAGATTACCAGTTTCTGATCATGTTTTATTAAAAAAATGGGTCATTTTCCTTCATTTTCCTTCCATTTTATTTGCTTTTTAAGTGACTTTATGTCTTAAATTGGCCCTTAAAGGGTTAAAATTTTTATTTTCAATGAAACATTTGCTAGTTTTGAACAGGGCAGAATGAAAATAAGAAATGTATGAAAAAAAATCTGAAAAAAATATTAATGCAATATGATTTTACAGCAGAAAAGGCAGTTTTGGCCACTGGGAGGCGCCAAAGGCACTCTTTCATCAAATCTGATGCTACAGAAAAACTTAAAATGCATTGAATTCAATTATATCACTAATCGCTGACATATTCAAGACTTTAATACCCTGCAAGAGATTACCAGTTTCTGATCATGTTTTATTTAAAAAATGGGTCATTTTCCTTAAATTTTTCCTTCCATTTTTTTTTGCTTTTTAAGTGACTTTATGTCTTAAATTGGCCCTTAAAGGGTTAAAATTTTTATTTTCAATGAAACATTTGCTAGTTTTGAACAGGGCAGAAGTAAAATAAGAAATGTATGAAAAAAAATCAGAAAAAAATATCAATCCAATATGATTTTACAGCAGACAAAGTAGTTTTGGCCACTGGGAGGCGCCAAAGGCAGTTTTTCATTAAATCTGATGCTACACAAAAACTGAAAGTGAAGTAAATTATATTACTAATCTCTGACATATTCAAGACTTTAATACCCTGCAAGAGATTACCAGTTTCTGATCATGTTTTATTAAAAAAATGGGTCATTTTCCTTCAATTTTTGCTAAATTTGTGACTTTTTGTCTTAAATTGGCACTTAAAGGGTTAAAAAAATTGTTTTTAATGAAACATTTGCTAGTTTCGAACAGGGCAGAAGTAAAATAAGAGATTTGTGAAAAAAATCAGAAAAAAATATTAATCCAATATGATTTTACAGCCGACAAAACAAGTGGCTTTCAACAGCCACGAGGGACTTTAGAGGACGTTTTTCTGTCCTGGCTTTATTATTGACTTGGTGAAAATTTTGAATTCATGTTTTCAAATAAAATTTCAAATTAAGCTTAGAAAAAAAAATTCATCACATTTGCTGCAGTAGTTATATCCAAATTAGTCTCTAGCTCTATCATAAATTTGCTGTTAAAAGCCCGAAGGTTCCGGAAGGGTTAAGCTCTTGTTTTAGTGTTCTTTTGATGAGTTTGGCTTGTTGTTATGAAAAGTGTTTGTTTTGGCGAGTTTGAACGTTTTTGAGCATGTGTAATGGCATGAATGCGTTAAGCTGTTGTTTTAGTGTTCTTTTGATGAGTTTGGCTTGTTGTTATGAACATTGTTCGTTTTGGCCAGTTTGAACGTGTTTTAGCATGTGTAATGGCATGAATGTGTTGAATTAGTAATGCCTTGTGTTAAGCTGTTGTTTTAGTGTTCTTTTGATGAGTTTGGCTTGTTGTTATGAACATTGTTCGTTTTGGCCAGTTTGAACGTGTTTTAGCATGTGTAATGGCATGAATGTGTTGAATTAGTAATCCCTTGTGTTAAGCTGTTGTTTTAGTGTTCTTTTGATGAGTTTGGCTTGTTGTTATGAAAAGTGTTCGTTTTGGCCAGTTTGAAGGTTTTTAGCATGTGTAATGGTATGAATACGTTAAGCTGTTGTTTTAGTGTTCTTTTGATGAGTTTGGCTTGTTGTTATGAACATTGTTCGTTATGGCCAGTTTGAAGGTTTTTGGGCATGTGTAATGGCATGAAATTGTTGAATTAGTAATCCCTTGTGTTAAGCCGTTGTTTAAGTGTTCTTTTAATGAGTTTGGCTTGTTGTTATGAAAAGTGTTTGTTTTGGCAGATTTGAACGTTTTTGAGCATGTGTAATGGCATGAATGCGTTAAGCTGTTGTTTTAGTTGTTCTTTTGATGAGTTTGGCTTGTTGTTATGAACATTGTTCGTTTTGGCCAGTTTGAAGGTTTTTTAGCATGTGTAATGGTATGAATGTGTTGAATTAGTAATCCCTTGTGTTAAGCCGTTGTTTTAGTGTTCTTTTGATGAGTTTGGCTTGTTGTTATGAAAAGTGTTTGTTTTGGCGAGTTTGAACGTTTTTGAGCATGTGTAATGGCATGAATGCGTTAAGCTGTTGTTTTAGTGTTCTTATGATGACTTTGGCTTGTTGTTATGAACATTGTTCGTTTTGGCCAGTTTGAAGGTTTTTTAGCATGTGTAATGGCATGAATGTGTTGAATTAGTAATCCCTTGTGTTAAGCCGTTGTTTTAGTGTTCTTTTAATGAGTTTGGCTTGTTGTTATGAAAAGTGTTTGTTTTGGCCAGTTTGAACGTTTTTGAGCATGTGTAATGGCATGAATGCGTTAAGCTGTTGTTTTAGTGTTCTTTTGATGAGTTTGGCTTGTTGTTGTGAAAAGAGTTTGTTTTGGCGAGTTTGAACGTTTTTGAGCATGTGTAATGGCATGAATGTGTTGAATTAGTAATCCCTTGTGTTTAGCTGTTGTTTTAGTGTTCTTTTGATGAGTTTGGCTTCGTTGTTATGAAAAGTGTTTGTTTTGGCGAGATTCAACGTTTTTGAGCATGTGTAATGGCATGAATGCGTTACGCAATTGTTTTAGTGTTCTTTTGATGAGTCTGGATTGTTGTTATGAAAAGTGTTTGTTTTGGCGAGTTTGAACGTTTTTGAGCATGTGTAATGCCATGAATGCGTTAAGCTGTTGTTCTAGTGTTCTTTTGATGATTTTGGCATGTTGTTATGAACATTGTTCATTTTGGCGAGTTTGAACGTTTTTTAGCATGTGTAATGGCATGAATGTGGTGAATTAGTAATCCCTTATGTTAAGCCGTTGTTTTAGTGTTCTTTTGATGAGTTTGGCTTGTTGTTATGAAAAGTGTTTGTTTTGGCGAGTTTGAACGTTTTTGAGCATGTGTAATGGCATGAATGCGTTAAGCTGTTTTTTTAGTGTTCTTTTGATGAGTTTGGCTTGTTGTTATGAAAAGTGTTTGTTTTGGCGAGTTTGAACGTTTTTGAGCATGTGTAATGGCATGAATGCGTTAAGCTGTTGTTTTAGTGTTCTTTTGATGAGTTTGGCTTGTTGTTATGAACATTGTTCGTTTTGGCCAGTTTGAAGTTTTTTTAGCATGTGTAATGGCATGAATGTGTTGAATTAGTAATCCCTTGTGTTAAGCTGTTGTTTTAGTGTTCTTTTGATGAGTTTGGCTTGTTGTTATGAAAAGTGTTTGTTTTGGCGAGTTTGAAGGTATTTTAGCATGTGTAATGGCATGAATGTGTTGAATTAGTAATCCCTTGTGTTAAGCCGTTGTTTTAGTGTTCTTTTGATGAGTTTGGCTTGTTGTTATGAAAAGTGTTTGTTTTGGCGAGTATGAACGTTTTTGAGCATGTGTAATGGCATGAATGCGTTAAGCTGTTGTTTTAGTGTTCTTTTGATGAGTTTGGCTTGTTGTTATGAAAAGTGTTTGTTTTGGCGAGTTTGAACGTTTTTGAGCATGTGTTATGGCATGAATGCGTTAAGCTGTTGTTTTAGTGTTCTTTTGATGAGTTTGGCTTGTTGTTATGAACATTGTTCGTTTTGGCCAGTTTGAACGTGTTTTAGCATGTGTAATGGCATGAATGTGTTGAATTAGTAATCCCTTGTGTTAAGCTGTTGTTTTAGTGTTCCTTTGAAGAGTTTGGCTTGTTGTTATGAAAAGTGTTTGTTTTGGCGAGTTTGAACGTTTTTGAGCATGTGTGATGGCATGAATGCGTTAAGCTGTTGTTTTAGTGTTCTTTTGATGAGTTTGGCTTGTTGTTATGAAAAGTGTTTGTTTTGGCGAGTTTGAAGGTTTTTGAGCATATGTAATGGCATGAATGCGTTAAGATGTTGTTTTAGTGTTCTTATGATGACTTTGGCTTGTTGTTATGAACATTGTTCGTTTTGGCCAGTTTGAAGGTTTTTTAGCATGTGTAATGTCATGAATGTGTTGAATTAGTAATCCCTTGTGTTAAGCCGTTGTTTTAGTGTTCTTTTAATGAGTTTGGCTTGTTGTTATGAAAAGTGTTTGTTTTGGCAGATTTGAACGTTTTTGAGCATGTGTAATGGCATGAATGCGTTAAGCTGTTGTTTTAGTGTTCTTTTGATGAGTTTGGCTTGTTGTTATGAAAAGTGTTTGTTTTGGCGAGTTTGAACGTTTTTGAGCATGTGTAATGGCATGAATGCGTTAAGCTGTTGTTTTAGTGTTCTTTTGATGAGTCTGGCTTGTTGTTATGAAAAGTGTTTGTTTTGGCGTGTTTGAACGTTTTTGAGCATGTGTAATGGCATGAATGCGTTAAGCTGTTGTTTTAGTGTTCTTTTGATGAGTTTGGCTTGTTGTTATGAACATTGTTCGTTTTCGCCAGTTTGAAGGTTTTTTAGCATGTGTAATGGCATGAATGTGTTGAATTAGTAATCCCTTGTGTAAAGATGTTGTTTTAGTGTTCTTTTGATGAGTTTGGCTTGTTGTTATGAAAACTGTTTGTTTTGGCGAGTTTGAACGTTTTTGAGCATGTGTAATGGCATGAATGTGTTGAATTAGTAATCCCTTGTGTTAAGCTGTTGTTTTAGTGTTCTTTTGATGAGTTTGGCTCGTTGTTATGAAAAGTGTTTGTTTTGGCGAGTTTGAACGTTTTTGAGCATGTGTAATGGCATGAATGCGTTAAGCTGTTGTTTTAGTGTTCTTTTGATGAGTTTGGCTTGTTGTTATGAAAATTGTTTGTTTTGGCGAGTTTGAACGTTTTTGAGCATGTGTAATGGCATGAATGTGTTGAATTAGTAATCCCTTGTGTTAAGCTGTTGTTTTAGTGTTCTTTTGATGAGTTTGGCTTGTTGTTATGAAAACTGTTTGTTTTGGCGAGTTTGAACGTTTTTGAGCATGTGTAATGGCATGAATGCGTTAAGCTGTTGTTTTAGTGTTCTTTTGATGAGTTTGGCTTGTTGTTATGAACATTGTTCGTTTTGGCCAGTTTGAAGGTTTTTAGCATGTGTAATGGCATGAATGTGTTGAATTAGTAATCCCTTGTGTTAAGCTGTTGTTTTAGTGTTCTTTTGATGAGTTTGGCTTGTTGTTATGAAAATGTTTGTTTTGGCGAGTTTGAACGTTTTTGAGCATGTGTAATGGCATGAATGCGTTAAGCTGTTGTTTTAGTGTTCTTTTGATGAGTTTGGCTTGTTGTTATGAAAAGTGTTTGTTTTGGCGAGTTTGAACGTTTTTGAGCATGTGTAATGGCATGAATGTGTTGAATTAGTAATCCCTTGTGTTAAGCTGTTGTTTTAGTGTTCTTTTGATGAGTTTGGCTTGTTGTTATGAAAAGTGTTTGTTTTGGCGAGTTTGAACGTTTTTGAGCATGTGTAATGGCATGAATGCGTTAAGCTGTTGTTTTAGTGTTCTTTTGATGAGTTTGGCTTGTTGTTATGAAAACTGTTTGTTTTGGCGAGTTTGAACGTTTTTGAGCATGTGTAATGGCATGAATGCGTTAAGCTGTTGTTTTAGTGTTGTTTTTGATGAGTTTGGCTTGTTGTTATGAAAAGTGTTTGTTTTGGCCAGTTTGAACGTTTTTGAGCATGTGTAATGGCATGAATGCGTTAAGCTGTTGTTTTAGTGTTCTTTTGATGAGTTTGGCTTGTTGTTATGAACATTGTTCGTTTTCGCCAGTTTGAAATTTTTTATCATGTGTAATGGCATGAATGTGTTGAATAAGTAATACCTTGTGTAAAGATGTTGTTTTAGTGTTCTTTTGATGAGTTTGGCTTGTTGTTATGAAAAGTGTTTGTTTTGGCGAGTTTGAACGTTTTTGAGCATGTGTAATGGCATGAATGCGTTAAGCTGTTGTTTTAGTGTTCTTTTGATGAGTTTGGCTTGTTGTTATGAAAAGTGTTTGTTTTGGCGAGTTTGAACGTTTTTGAGCATATGTAATGGCATGAATGCGTTAAGCTGTTGTTTTAGTGTTCTTTTGATGAGTTTGGCTTGTTGTTATGAACATTGTTCGTTTTGGATCAGTTTGAAGGTTTTTTAGCATGTGTAATGGCATGAATGTGTTGAATTAGTAATCCCTTGATTTAAGCTAGCTGTTGTTTTAGTGTTCTTTTGATGAGTTTGGCTTGTTGTTATGAAAAGTGTTTGTTTTGGCGAGTTTGAACGTTTTTGAGCATGTGTAATGGCATGAATGTGTTGAATTAGTAATCACTTGTGTTTAGCTGTTGTTTTAGTGTTCTTTTGATGAGTTTGGCTTGTTGTTATGAACATTGTTCGTTTTGGCCAGTTTGAAGGTTTTTTAGCATGTGTAATGGCATGAATGTGTTGAATTAGTAATCCCTTGTGTTAAGCTATTGTTTTAGTGTTCTTTTGATGAGTTTGGCTTGTTGTTATGAAAAGTGTTTGTTTTGGCGTGTTTGAACGTTTTTGAGCATGTGTAATGGCATGAATGCGTTAAGCTGTTGTTTTAGTGTTCTTTTGATGAGTTTGGCTTGTTGTTATGAACATTGTTCGTTTTGATCAGTTTGAAGGTGTTTTTAGCATGTGTAATGGCATGAATGTGTTGAATTAGTAATCCCATGTGTAAAGCAGTTGTTTTAGTGTTCTTTTGATGAGTTTGGCTTGTTGTTATGAACATTGTTCGTTTTGGCCAGTTTGAACGTGTTTTAGCATGTGTAATGGCATGAATGTGTTGAATTAGTAATCCCTTGTGTTAAGCTGTTGTTTTAGTGTTCTTTTGATGAGTTTGGCTTGTTGTTATGAAAAGTGTTCGTTTTGGCCAGTTTGAAGGTTTTTTAGCATGTGTAATGGCATGAATACGTTAAGCTGTTGTTTTAGTGTTCTTTTGATGAGTTTGGCTTGTTGTTATGAACATTGTTCGTTATGGCCAGTTTGAAGGTTTTTGAGCATGTGTAATGGCATGATGAATTGTTGAATTAGTAATCCCTTGTGTTAAGCCGTTGTTTTAGTGTTCTTTTAATGAGTTTGGCTTGTTGTTATGAAAAGTGTTTGTTTTGGCAGATTTGAACGTTTTTGAGCATGTGTAATGGCATGAATGCGTTAAGCTGTTGTTTTAGTGTTCTTTTGATGAGTTTGGCTTGTTGTTATGAACATTGTTCGTTTTGGCCAGTTTGAAGGTTTTTTAGCATGTGTAATGGCATGAATGTGTTGAATTAGTAATCCCTTGTGTTAAGCCGTTGTTTTAGTGTTCTTTTGATGAGTTTGGCTTGTTGTTATGAAAAGTGTTTGTTTTGGCGAGTTTGAACGTTTTTGAGCATGTGTAATGGCATGAATGCGTTAAGCTGTTGTTTTAGTGTTCTTATGATGAGTTTGGCTTGTTGTTATGAACATTGTTCGTTTTGGCCAGTTTGAAGGTTTTTTAGCATGTGTAATGGCATGAATGTGTTGAATTAGTAATCCCTTGTGTTAAGCCGTTGTTTTAGTGTTCTTTTGATGAGTTTGGCTTGTTGTTATGAAAAGTGTTTGTTTTGGCAGATTTGAACGTTTTTGAGCATGTGTAATGGCATGAATGCGTTAAGCTGTTGTTTTAGTGTTCTTTTGATGAGTTTGGCTTGTTGTTATGAAAAGAGTTTGTTTTGGCGAGTTTGAACGTTTTTGAGCATGTGTAATGGCATGAATGTGTTGAATTAGTAATCCCTTGTGTTTAGCTGTTGTTTTAGTGTTCTTTTGATGAGTTTGGCTTGTTGTTATGAAAAGTGTTTGTTTTGGCGAGTTTGAACGTTTTTGAGCATGTGTAATGGCATGAATGCGTTAACTGAATTGTTTTAGTGTTCTTTTGATGAGTTTGGCTTGTTGTTATGAAAAGTGTTTGTTTTGGCGAGTTTGAACGTTTTTGAGCATGTGTAATGGCATGAATGCGTTAAGCTGTTGTTTTAGTGTTCTTTTGATGAGTTTGGCTTGTTGTTATGAACATTGTTCGTTTTGGCGAGTTTGAACGTTTTTTAGCATGTGTAATGGCATGAATGTGGTGAATTAGTAATCCCTTATGTTAAGCCGTTGTTTTAGTGTTCTTTTGATGAGTTTGGCTTGTTGTTATGAAAAGTGTTTGTTTTGGCGAATTTGAACGTTTTTGAGCATGTGTAATGGCATGAATGCGTTAAGCTGTTTTTTTAGTGTTCTTTTGATGAGTTTGGCTTGTTGTTATGAAAAGTGTTTGTTTTGGCGAGTTTGAACGTTTTTTGAGCATGTGTAATGGCATGAATGCGTTAAGCTGTTGTTTTAGTGTTCTTTTGATGAGTTTGGCTTGTTGTTATGAACATTGTTCGTTTTGGCCATTTTGAAGTTTTTTTAGCATGTGTAATGGCATGAATGTGTTGAATTAGTAATCCCTTGTGTTAAGCTGTTGTTTTAGTGTTCTTTTGATGAGTTTGGCTTGTTGTTATGAAAAGTGTTTGTTTTGGCGAGTTTGAAGGTATTTTAGCATGTGTAATGGCATGAATGTGTTGAATTAGTAATCCCTTGTGTTAAGCCGTTGTTTTAGTGTTCTTTTGATGAGTTTGGCTTGTTGTTATGAAAAGTGTTTGTTTTGGCGAGTTTGAACGTTTTTGAGCATGTGTAATGGCATGAATGCGTTAAGCTGTTGTTTTAGTGTTCTTTTGATGAGTTTGGCTTGTTGTTATGAAAAGTGTTTGTTTTGGCGAGTTTGAACGTTTTTGAGCATGTGTAATGGCATGAATGCGTTAAGCTGTTGTTTTAGTGTTCTTTTGATGAGTTTGGCTTGTTGTTATGAACATTGTTCGTTTTGGCCAGTTTGAACGTGTTTTAGCATGTGTAATGGCATGAATGTGTTGAATTAGTAATCCCTTGTGTTAAGCTGTTGTTTTAGTGTTCCTTTGATGAGTTTGGCTTGTTGTTATGAAAAGTGTTTGTTTTGGCGAGTTTGAACGTTTTTGAGCATGTGTGATGGCATGAATGCGTTAAGCTGTTGTTTTAGTGTTCTTTTGATGAGTTTGGCTTGTTGTTATGAAAAGTGTTTGTTTTGGCGAGTTTGAAGGTTTTTGAGCATGTGTAATGGCATGAATGCGTTAAGCTGTTGTTTTAGTGTTCTTATGATGACTTTGGCTTGTTGTTATGAACATTGTTCGTTTTGGCCAGTTTGAAGGTTTTTTAGCATGTGTAATGGTCATGAATGTGTTGAATTAGTAATCCCTTGTGTTAAGCCGTTGTTTTAGTGTTCTTTTGATGAGTTTGGCTTGTTGTTATGAAAAGTGTTTGTTTTGGCAGATTTGAACGTTTTTGAGCATGTGTAATGGCATGAATGCGTTAAGCTGTTGTTTTAGTGTTCTTTTGATGAGTTTGGCTTGTTGTTATGAAAAGTGTTTGTTTTGGCGAGTTTGAACGTTTTTGAGCATGTGTAATGGCATGAATGCGTTAAGCTGTTGTTTTAGTGTTCTTTTGATGAGTCTGGCTTGTTGTTATGAAAAGTGTTTGTTTTGGCGAGTATGAACGTTTTTGAGCATGTGTAATGGCATGAATGCGTTAAGCTGTTGTTTTAGTGTTCTTTTGATGAGTTTGGCTTGTTGTTATGAACATTGTTCGTTTTCGCCAGTTTGAAGGTTTTTTAGCATGTGTAATGGCATGAATGTGTTGAATTAGTAATCCCTTGTGTAAAGATGTTGTTTTAGTGTTCTTTTGATGAGTTTGGCTTGTTGTTATGAAAACTGTTTGTTTGGGCGAGTTTGAACGTTTTTGAGCATGTGTAATGGCATGAATGTGTTGAATTAGTAATCCCTTGTGTTAAGCTGTTGTTTTAGTGTTCTTTTGATGAGTTTGGCTTGTTGTTATGAAAAGTGTTTGTTTTGGCGAGTTTGAACGTTTTTGAGCATGTGTAATGGCATGAATGCGTTAAGCTGTTGTTTTAGTGTTCTTTTGATGAGTTTGGCTTGTTGTTGTGAAAAGAGTTTGTTTTGGCGAGTTTGAACGTTTTTGAGCATGTGTAATGGCATGAATGTGTTGAATTAGTAATCCCTTGTGTTAAGCTGTTGTTTTAGTGTTCTTTTTATGAGTCTGGCTTGTTGTTATGAAAACTGTTTGTTTTGGCGAGTTTGAACGTTTTTGAGCATGTGTAATGGCATGAATGCGTTAAGCTGTTGTTTTAGTGTTCTTTTGATGAGTTTGGCTTGTTGTTATGAACATTGTTCGTTTTCGCCAGTTTGAAGGTTTTTTAGCATGTGTAATGGCATGAATGTGTTGAATTAGTAATCCCTTGTGTAAAGATGTTGTTTTAGTGTTCTTTTGATGAGTTTGGCTTGTTGTTATGAAAACTGTTTGTTTGGGCGAGTTTGAACGTTTTTGAGCATGTGTAATGGCATGAATGCGTTAAGCTGTTGTTTTAGTGTTCTTTTGATGAGTTTGGCTTGTTGTTGTGAAAAGAGTTTGTTTTGGCGAGTTTGAACGTTTTTGAGCATGTGTAATGGCATGAATGTGTTGAATTAGTAATCCCTTGTGTTAAGCTGTTGTTTTAGTTTTCTTTTGATGAGTTTGGCTCGTTGTTATGAAAAGTGTTTGTTTTGGCGAGTTTCAACGTTTTTGAGAGCATGTGTAATGGCATGAATGCGTTAAGCTGTTGTTTTAGTGTTCTTTTGATGAGTTTGGCTTGTTGTTATGAAAAGTGTTTGTTTTGGCGAGTTTGAACGTTTTTGAGCATGTGTAATGGCATGAATGCGTTAAGCTGTTGTTTTAGTGTTCTTTTGATGAGTTTGGCTTGTTATGAAAAGATTTTGTTTTGGCCAGTTTGAACGTTTTTGAGCATGTGTAATGGCATGAATGCGTTAAGCTGTTGTTTTAGTGTTCTTTTGATGAGTTTGGCTTGTTGTTACGAACATTGTTCGTTTTCACCAGTTTGAAGGTTTTTTAGCATGTGTAATGGCATGAATGTGTTGAATAAGTAATCCCTTGTGTAAAGATGTTGTTTTAGTGTTCTTTTGATGAGTTTGGCTTGTTGTTATGAAAAGTGTTTGTTTTGGCGAGTTTGAACGTTTTTGAGCATATGTAATGGCATGAATGCTTAAGCTGTTGTTTTAGTGTTCTTTTGATGAGTTTGGCTTGTTGTTATGAAAAGTGTTTGTTTTGGCGAGTTTGAACGTTTTTGAGCATGTGTAATGGCATGAATGCGTTAAGCTGTTGTTTTAGTGTTCTTTTGATGAGTTTGGCTTGTTGTTATGAACATTGTTCGTTTTGATCAGTTTGAAGGTTTTTTAGCATGTGTAATGGCATGAATATGTTGAATTAGTAATCCCTTGATTTAAGCTGTTGTTTTAGTGTTCTTTTGATGAGTTTGGCTTGTTGTTATGAAAAGTGTTTGTTTTGGCGAGTTTGAACGTTTTTGAGCATGTGTAATGGCATGAATGTGTTGAATTAGTAATCACTTGTGTTTAGCTGTTGTTTTAGTGTTCTTTTGATGAGTTTGGCTTGTTGTTATGAACATTGTTCGTTTTGGCCAGTTTGAAGGTTTTTTAGCACGTGTAATGGCATGAATGTGTTGAATTAGTAATCCCTTGTGTTAAGCTGTTGTTTTAGTGTTCTTTTGATGAGTTTGGCTTGTTGTTATGAAAAGTGTTTGTTTTGGCGGTTTGAACGTTTTTGAGCATGTGTAATGGCATGAATGCGTTAAGCTGTTGTTTTAGTGTTCTTTTGATGAGTTTGGCTTGTTGTTATGAACATTGTTCGTTTTGGCAGTTTGAAGGTTTTTTAGCATGTGTAATGGCATGAATGTGTTGAATTAGTAATCCCTGTGTAAGCGTTGTTTTAGTGTTCTTTTGATGAGTTTGGCTTGTTGTTATGAAAAGTGTTTGTTTTGGCGAGTTTGAACGTTTTTGAGCATGTGTAATGGCATGAAAGTGTTGAATTAGTAATCCCTTGTGTTAAGCTGTTGTTTTAGTGTTCTTTTGATGAGTTTGACTTGTTGTTATGAAAAGTGTTTGTTTTGGCGAGTTTGAACGTTTTTGAGCATGTGTAATGGCATGAATGTGTTGAATTAGTAATCCCTTGTGTTAAGCCGTTGTTTTAGTGTTCTTTTGATGAGTTTGGCTTGTTGTTATGAACATTGTTCGTTTTCGCCAGTTCGAAGGTTTTTTAGCATGTGTAATGGCATGAATGTGTTGAATAAGTAATCCCTTGTGTAAAGATGTTGTTTTGGTGTTCTTTTGATGAGTTTGGCTTGTTATGAAAAGTTTTTGTTTTGGCCAGTTTGAACGTTTTTGAGCATGTGTAATAGCATGAATGCGTTAAGCTGTTGTTTTAGTGTTCTTTTGATGAGTTTGGCTTGTTGTTATGAACTTTGCTCGTTTTGGCCAGTTTGAAGGTTTTTTAGCATATGTAATGGTATGAATGTGTTGTATTAGTAATCCCTTGTGTTAAGCCGTTGTTTTAGTGTTCTTTTGATGAGTTTGGCTTGTTGTTATAAAAAGGGTTTGTTTTGGCGAGTTTGAACGCTTTTGAGCATGTGTAATGGCATGAATGCGTTAAGCCGTTGTTTTAGTGTTCTTTTGATGAGTTTGGCTTGTTGTTATGAACATTGTTCGTTTTGGCCAGTTTGAAGGTTTTTGAGCATGTGTAATGGCATGGAAGTGTTGAATTAGTAATCCCTTGTGTTAAGCTGTTGTTTTAGTGTTCTTTTGATGAGTTTGGCTTGTTATGAAAAGTTTTTGTTTTGGCCAGTTTGAACGTTTTTGAGCATGTGTAATGGCATGAATGCGTTAAGCTGTTGTTTTAGTTTTCTTTTGATGAGTTTGGCTTGTTGTTATGAACATTGTTCGTTTTCGCCAGTTTGAAGGTTTTTTAGCATGTGTAATGGCATGAATGTGTTGAAAAAGTAATCCCTTGTGTAAAGATGTTGTTTTAGTGTTCTTTTGATGAGTTTGGCTTGTTGTTATGAAAAGTGTTTGTTTTGGCGAGTTTGAACGTTTTTGAGCATGTGTAATGGCATGAATGCGTTAAGCCGTTGTTTTAGTGTTCTTTTGATGAGTTTGGCTTGTTGTTATGAACATTGTTCGTTTTGGCCAGTTTGAAGGTTTTTGAGCATGTGTAATGGCATGAAAGTGTTGAATTAGTAATCCCTTGTGTTAAGCTGTTGTTTTAGTGTTCTTTTGATGAGTTTGGCTTGTTGTTATAAAAAGTGTTTGTTTTGGCGAGTTTGAACGTTTTTGAGCATGTGTAATGGCATGAATGTGTTGAATTAGTAACCCCATGTGTTAAGCCGTTGTTTTAGTGTTCTTTTGATGAGTTTGGCTTGTTGTTGTGAAAAGTGTTTGTTTTGGCGAGTTTGAACGTTTTTGAGCATGTGTAATGGCATGAATGCGTTAAGCTGTTGTTTTAGTGTTCTTTTGATGAGTTTGGCTTGTTATGAAAAGTTTTTGTTTTGGCCAGTTTGAACGTTTTTGAGCATGTGTAATGGCATGAATGCGTTAAGCTGTTGTTTTAGTTTTCTTTTGATGAGTTTGGCTTGTTGTTATGAACATTGTTCGTTTTCGCCAGTTCGAAGGTTTTTTAGCATGTGTAATGGCATGAATGTGTTGAATAAGTAATCCCTTGTGTAAAGATGTTGTTTTAGTGTTCTTTTGATGAGTTTGGCTTGTTATGAAAAGTTTTTGTTTTGGCCAGTTTGAACGTTTTTGAGCATGTGTAATAGCATGAATGCGTTAAGCTGTTGTTTTAGTGTTCTTTTGATGAGTTTGGCTTGTTGTTATGAACATTGTTCGTTTTGGCCAGTTTGAAGGTTTTTTAGCATATGTAATGGTATGAATGTGTTGAATTAGTAATCCCTTGTCTTAAGCCGTTGTTTTAGTGTTCTTTTGATGAGTTTGGCTTGTTGTTATAAAAAGGGTTTGTTTTGGCGAGTTTGAACGCTTTTGAGCATGTGTAATGGCATGAATGCGTTAAGCCGTTGTTTTAGTGTTCTTTTGATGAGTTTGGCTTGTTGTTATGAACATTGTTCGTTTTGGCCAGTTTGAAGGTTTTTGAGCATGTGTAATGGCATGGAAGTGTTGAATTAGTAATCCCTTGTGTTAAGCTGTTGTTTTAGTGTTCTTTTGATGAGTTTGGCTTGTTATGAAAAGTTTTTGTTTTGGCCAGTTTGAACGTTTTTGAGCATGTGTAATGGCATGAATGCGTTAAGCCGTTGTTTTAGTGTTCTTTTGATGAGTTTGGCTTGTTGTTATGAACATTGTTCGTTTTGGCCAGTTTGAAGGTTTTTGAGCATGTGTAATGGCATGAAAGTGTTGAATTAGTAATCCCTTGTGTTAAGCTGTTGTTTTAGTGTTCTTTTGATGAGTTTGGCTTGTTGTTATAAAAAGTGTTTGTTTTGGCGAGTTTGAACGTTTTTGAGCATGTGTAATGGCATGAATGTGTTGAATTAGTAACCCCATGTGTTAAGCCGTTGTTTTAGTGTTCTTTTGATGAGTTTGGCTTGTTGTTATGAAAAGTGTTTGTTTTGGCGAGTTTGAACGTTTTTGAGCATGTGTAATGGCATGAATGCGTTAAGCTGTTGTTTTAGTGTTCTTTTGATGAGTTTGGCTTGTTATGAAAAGTTTTTGTTTTGGCCAGTTTGAACGTTTTTGAGCATGTGTAATGGCATGAATGCGTTAAGCTGTTGTTTTAGTTTTCTTTTGATGAGTTTGGCTTGTTGTTATGAACATTGTTCGTTTTGGCCAGTTTGAAGGTTTTTTAGCATGTGTAATGGCATGAATGTGTTGAATAAGTAATCCCTTGTGTAAAGATGTTGTTTTAGTGTTCTTTTGATGAGTTTGGCTTGTTATGAAAAGTTTTTGTTTTGGCCAGTTTGAACGTTTTTGAGCATGTGTAATAGCATGAATGCGTTAAGCTGTTGTTTTAGTGTTCTTTTGATGAGTTTGGCTTGTTGTTATGAACATTGTTCGTTTTGGCCAGTTTGAAGGTTTTTTAGCATATGTAATGGTATGAATGTGTTGAATTAGTAATCCCTTGTCTTAAGCCGTTGTTTTAGTGTTCTTTTGATGAGTTTGGCTTG
Source organism: Xyrichtys novacula (assembly GCA_962446985.1). Taxonomy (NCBI): domain Eukaryota; kingdom Metazoa; phylum Chordata; class Actinopteri; order Labriformes; family Labridae; genus Xyrichtys; species Xyrichtys novacula. The sequence goes on along the minus strand of OY660866.1, from coordinate 28,883,694 downwards.
TTGTTATGAAAAGTGTTTGTTTTGGCGAGTTTGAACGTTTTTGAGCATGTGTAATGGCATGAATGCGTTAAGCTGTTGTTTTAGTGTTCTTTTGATGAGTTTGGCTTGTTGTTATGAACATTGTTCGTTTTGATCAGTTTGAAGGTTTTTTAGCATGTGTAATGGCATGAATATGTTGAATTAGTAATCCCATGTGTAAAGCCGTTGTTTTAGTGTTCTTTTGATGAGTTTGGCTTGTTGTTATGAAAAGTGTTTGTTTTGGTGAGTTTGAACGTTTTTGAGCATGTGTAATGGCATGAATGCGTTAAGCTGTTGTTTTAGTGTTCTTTTGATGAGTTTGGCTTGTTGTTATGAACATTGTTCGTTTTGGCCAGTTTGAAGGTTTTTTAGCACGTGTAATGGCATGAATGTGTTGAATTAGTAATCCCTTGTGTTAACCCTTCCGGGACCTTTAGATTTTCCTCCCTCTAAAGTCCCTCGTGGCTGTTAAAAGCCACTTTTTCTGTCGGCTGTAAAATGATATTGGATTAATATTTTTTTCAGATTTTTTTTCACAAATTTCTTATTTTACTTCTGCCCTGTTCGAAACTAGCAAATGTTTCATTGAAAACATTTTTTTTAACCCTTTAAGTGCCAATTTAAGACAAAAAGTCACAAATTTAGCAAAAATTGAAGGAAAATGACCCATTTTTTTTATAAGACATGATCAGAAACTGGTAATCTCTTGCAGGGTATTAAAGTCTTGAATATGTCAGAGATTAGTAATATAATTTACTTATATGCATTTTCAGTTTTTCTGTAGCATCAGATTTAATGAAAACTGCCTTTGGCGCCTCCCAGTGGCCAAAACCACTATTTCTGCTGTAAAATCATATTGGATTAATATTTTTTTCAGATTTTTTTTTATACATTTCTTATTTTACTTCTGCCCTGTTCAAAACTAGCAAATGTTTCATTGAAAATAAAAATTTTAACCCTTTAAGAGCCAATTTAAGACATAAAGTCACTTAAAAAGCAAAAAAATGGAAGGAAAAAGAAGGAAAATGACCCATTTTTTAAATAAAACATGATCAAAAACTGGTAATCTCTTGCAGGGTATTAAAGTCTTGAATATGTCAGAGATTAGTAATATAATTTACTTATATGCATTTTCAGTTTTTCTGTAGCATCAGATTTAATGAAAAACTGCCTTTGGCGCCTCCGAGTGGCCAAAGCTACTTTGTCTGCTGTAAAATCATATTGGATTAATATTTTTTTCAGATTTTTTTTCATACATTTCTTATTTTAATTCTGCCCTGTTCAAAACTATCAAATGTTTCATTAAAAATAAAAATTTTAACCCTTTAACGGCCAATTTAAGACATAAAGTCTCTTATGAAGCAAAAAAATGGAAGGAAAATGGAAGGAAAATGACCTCTTTGCTCCATAAGAGACTTTATGTCTTAAATTGGCCCTTAAAAGGTTAAAATTTTTATTTTCAAAGAAACATTTGCTAGTTTTGAACAGGGTAGAAGTAAAATAAGAGCTGTATGAAAAGAAATCTGAAAAAAATATTAATCCAATATGATTTTACAGCAGAAATAGTGGTTTTGGCCACTGGGAGGCGCCAAACGCAGTTTTTCATTAAATCTGATGCTACAGAAAAACTGAAAATGCATATAAGTAAATTATATTACTAATCTCTGACATATTCAAGACTTTAATACCCTGCAAGAGATTACCAGTTTCTGATCATGTTTTATTAAAAAAATGGGTCATTTTCCTTCATTTTCCTTCCATTTTATTTGCTTTTTAAGTGACTTTATGTCTTAAATTGGCCCTTAAAGGGTTAAAATTTTTATTTTCAATGAAACATTTGCTAGTTTTGAACAGGGCAGAATGAAAATAAGAAATGTATGAAAAAAAATCTGAAAAAAATATTAATGCAATATGATTTTACAGCAGAAAAGGCAGTTTTGGCCACTGGGAGGCGCCAAAGGCACTCTTTCATCAAATCTGATGCTACAGAAAAACTTAAAATGCATTGAATTCAATTATATCACTAATCGCTGACATATTCAAGACTTTAATACCCTGCAAGAGATTACCAGTTTCTGATCATGTTTTATTTAAAAAATGGGTCATTTTCCTTAAATTTTTCCTTCCATTTTTTTTTGCTTTTTAAGTGACTTTATGTCTTAAATTGGCCCTTAAAGGGTTAAAATTTTTATTTTCAATGAAACATTTGCTAGTTTTGAACAGGGCAGAAGTAAAATAAGAAATGTATGAAAAAAAATCAGAAAAAAATATCAATCCAATATGATTTTACAGCAGACAAAGTAGTTTTGGCCACTGGGAGGCGCCAAAGGCAGTTTTTCATTAAATCTGATGCTACAGAAAAACTGAAAATGCATATAAGTAAATTATATTACTAATCTCTGACATATTCAAGACTTTAATACCCTGCAAGAGATTACCAGTTTCTGATCATGTTTTATTAAAAAAATGGGTCATTTTCCCTCAATTTTTGCTAAATTTGTGACTTTTTGTCTTAAATTGGCACTTAAAGGGTTAAAAAAACTGTTTTTAATGAAACATTTGCTAGTTTCGAACAGGGCAGAAGTAAAATAAGAGATTTGTGAAAAAAAATCAGAAAAAAATATTAATCCAATATGATTTTACAGCCGACAAAACAAGTGGCTTTCAACAGCCACGAGGGACTTTAGAGGACGTTTTTCTGTCCTGGCTTTATTATTGACTTGGTGAAAATTTTGAATTCATGTTTTCAAATAAAATTTCAAATTAAGCTTAGAAAAAAAAATTCATCACATTTGCTGCAGTAAAAAAAAAGTTATATCCAAATTAGTCTCTAGCTCTATCATAAATTTGCTGTTAAAAGCCCGAAGGTTCCGGAAGGGTTAAGCTCTTGTTTTAGTGTTCTTTTGATGAGTTTGGCTTGTTGTTATGAAAAGTGTTTGTTTTGGCGAGTTTGAACGTTTTTGAGCATGTGTAATGGCATGAATGCGTTAAGCTGTTGTTTTAGTGTTCTTTTGATGAGTTTGGCTTGTTGTTATGAACATTGTTCGTTTTGGCCAGTTTGAACGTGTTTTAGCATGTGTAATGGCATGAATGTGTTGAATTAGTAATGCCTTGTGTTAAGCTGTTGTTTTAGTGTTCTTTTGATGAGTTTGGCTTGTTGTTATGAACATTGTTCGTTTTGGCCAGTTTGAACGTGTTTTAGCATGTGTAATGGCATGAATGTGTTGAATTAGTAATCCCTTGTGTTAAGCTGTTGTTTTAGTGTTCTTTTGAAGAGTTTGGCTTGTTGTTATAAAAAGTGTTCGTTTTGGCCAGTTTGAAGGTTTTTTAGCATGTGTAATGGTATGAATACGTTAAGCTGTTGTTTTAGTGTTCTTTTGATGAGTTTGGCTTGTTGTTATGAACATTGTTCGTTATGGCCAGTTTGAAGGTTTTTGGGCATGTGTAATGGCATGAAATTGTTGAATTAGTAATCCCTTGTGTTAAGCCGTTGTTTAAGTGTTCTTTTAATGAGTTTGGCTTGTTGTTATGAAAAGTGTTTGTTTTGGCAGATTTGAACGTTTTTGAGCATGTGTAATGGCATGAATGCGTTAAGCTGTTGTTTTAGTTTTCTTTTGATGAGTTTGGCTTGTTGTTATGAACATTGTTCGTTTTGGCCAGTTTGAAGGTTTTTTAGCATGTGTAATGGTATGAATGTGTTGAATTAGTAATCCCTTGTGTTAAGCCGTTGTTTTAGTGTTCTTTTGATGAGTTTGGCTTGTTGTTATGAAAAGTGTTTGTTTTGGCGAGTTTGAACGTTTTTGAGCATATGTAATGGCATGAATGCGTTAAGCTGTTGTTTTAGTTTTCTTCTGATGAGTTTGGCTTGTTGTTATGAACATTGTTCGTTTTGGCCAGTTTGAACGTTTTTTAGCATGTGTAATGGTATGAATGTGTTGAATTAGTAATCCCTTGTGTTAAGCCGTTGTTTTAGTGTTCTTTTGATGAGTTTGGCTTGTTGTTATGAAAAGTGTTTGTTTTGGCGAGTTTGAACGTTTTTGAGCATGTGTAATGGCATGAATGCGTTAAGCTGTTGTTTTAGTGTTCTTTTGATGAGTTTGGCTTGTTGTTATGAAAAGTGTTTGTTTTGGCGAGTTTGAACGTTTTTGAGCATATGTAATGGCATGAATGCGTTAAGCTGTTGTTTTAGTGTTCTTATGATGACTTTGGCTTGTTGTTATGAACATTGTTCGTTTTGGCCAGTTTGAAGGTTTTTTAGCATGTGTAATGGCATGAATGTGTTGAATTAGTAATCCCTTGTGTTAAGCCGTTGTTTTAGTGTTCTTTTAATGAGTTTGGCTTGTTGTTATGAAAAGTGTTTGTTTTGGCAGATTTGAACGTTTTTGAGCATGTGTAATGGCATGAATGCGTTAAGCTGTTGTTTTAGTGTTCTTTTGATGAGTTTGGCTTGTTGTTGTGAAAAGAGTTTGTTTTGGCGAGTTTGAACGTTTTTGAGCATGTGTAATGGCATGAATGTGTTGAATTAGTAATCCCTTGTGTTTAGCTGTTGTTTTAGTGTTCTTTTGATGAGTTTGGCTCGTTGTTATGAAAAGTGTTTGTTTTGGCGAGATTCAACGTTTTTGAGCATGTGTAATGGCATGAATGCGTTAAGCAATTGTTTTAGTGTTCTTTTGATGAGTCTGGATTGTTGTTATGAAAAGTGTTTGTTTTGGCGAGTTTGAACGTTTTTGAGCATGTGTAATGCCATGAATGCGTTAAGCTGTTGTTCTAGTGTTCTTTTGATGATTTTGGCATGTTGTTATGAACATTGTTCGTTTTGGCCAGTTTGAAGGTTTTTTAGCATGTGTAATGGTATGAATGTGTTGAATTAGTAATCCCTTGTGTTAAGCCGTTGTTTTAGTGTTCTTTTGATGAGTTTGGCTTGTTGTTATGAAAAGTGTTTGTTTTGGCGAGTTTGAACGTTTTTGAGCATATGTAATGGCATGAATGCGTTAAGCTGTTGTTTTAGTGTTCTTTTGATGAGTTTGGCTTGTTGTTATGAACATTGTTCGTTTTGGCCAGTTTGAACGTTTTTTAGCATGTGTAATGGTATGAATGTGTTGAATTAGTAATCCCTTGTGTTAAGCCGTTGTTTTAGTGTTCTTTTGATGAGTTTGGCTTGTTGTTATGAAAAGTGTTTGTTTTGGCGAGTTTGAACGTTTTTGAGCATGTGTAATGGCATGAATGCGTTAAGCTGTTGTTTTAGTGTTCTTTTGATGAGTTTGGCTTGTTGTTATGAAAAGTGTTTGTTTTGGCGAGTTTGAACGTTTTTGAGATGTGTAATGGCATGAATGCGTTAAGCTGTTGTTTTAGTGTTCTTTTGATGAGTTTGGCTTGTTGTTATGAACATTGTTCGTTTTGGCCAGTTTGAAGGTTTTTTAGCATGTGTAATGGCATGAATGTGTTGAATTAGTAATCCCTTGTGTTAAGCTGTTGTTTTAGTGTTCTTTTGATGAGTTTGGCTTGTTGTTATGAAAAGTGTTTGTTTTGGCAGTTTGAACGTTTTTGAGCATGTGTAATGGCATGAATGCGTTAAGCTGTTGTTTTAGTGTTCTTTTGATGAGTTTGGCTTGTTGTTATGAAAAGGTTTGTTTTGGCGAGTTTGAACGTTTTTGAGCATGTGTAATGGCATGAATGTGTTGAATTAGTAATCCCTTGTGTTAAGCTGTTGTTTTAGTGTTCTTTTGATGAGTTTGGCTTGTTGTTATGAAAAGTGTTTGTTTTGGCGAGTTTGAACGTTTTTGAGCATGTGTAATGGCATGAATGCGTTAAGCTGTTGTTTTAGTGTTCTTTTGATGAGTTTGGCTTGTTGTTATGAAAAGTGTTTGTTTTGGCGAGTTTGAACGTTTTTGAGCATGTGTAATGGCATGAATGCGTTAAGCTGTTGTTTAGTGTTCTTTTGATGATTTTGGCATGTTGTTATGAACATTGTTCGTTTTGGCAGTTTGAACGTTTTTTAGCATGTGTAATGGCATGAATGTTTGAATTAGTAATCCCTTATGTTAAGCTGTTGTTTTAGTGTTCTTTTGATGAGTTTGGCTTGTTGTTATGAAAAGTGTTTGTTTTGGCGAGTTTGAACGTTTTTGAGCATGTGTAATGGCATGAATGCGTTAAGCTGTTTTTTTAGTGTTCTTTTGATGAGTTTGGCTTGTTGTTATGAAAAGTGTTTGTTTTGGCGAGTTTGAACGCTTTTGAGCATGTGTAATGGCATGAATGCGTTAAGCTGTTGTTTTAGTGTTCTTTTGATGAGTTTGGCTTGTTGTTATGAACATTGTTCGTTTTGGCCATTTTGAAGTTTTTTTAGCATGTGTAATGGCATGAATGTGTTGAATTAGTAATCCCTTGTGTTAAGCTGTTGTTTTAGTGTTCTTTTGATGAGTTTGGCTTGTTGTTATGAAAAGTGTTTGTTTTGGCGAGTTTGAAGGTATTTTAGCATGTGTAATGGCATGAATGTGTTGAATTAGTAATCCCTTGTGTTAAGCCGTTGTTTTAGTGTTCTTTTGATGAGTTTGGCTTGTTGTTATGAAAAGTGTTTGTTTTGGCGAGTATGAACGTTTTTGAGCATGTGTAATGGCATGAATGCGTTAAGCTGTTGTTTTAGTGTTCTTTTGATGAGTTTGGCTTGTTGTTATGAAAAGTGTTTGTTTTGGCGAGTTTGAACGTTTTTGAGCATGTGTTATGGCATGAATGCGTTAAGCTGTTGTTTTAGTGTTCTTTTGATGAGTTTGGCTTGTTGTTATGAACATTGTTCGTTTTGGCCAGTTTGAACGTTTTTAGCATGTGTAATGGCATGAATGTGTTGAATTAGTAATCCCTTGTGTTAAGCTGTTGTTTTAGTGTTCTTTTGATGAGTTTGGCTTGTTGTTATGAAAAGTGTTTGTTTTGGCGAGTTTGAACGTTTTTGAGCATGTGTGATGGCATGAATGCGTTAAGCTGTTGTTTTAGTGTTCTTTTGATGAGTTTGGCTTGTTGTTATGAAAAGTGTTTGTTTTGGCGAGTTTGAAGGTTTTTGAGCATGTGTAATGGCATGAATGCGTTAAGATGTTGTTTTAGTGTTCTTATGATGAGTTTGGCTTGTTGTTATGAACATTGTTCGTTTTGGCCAGTTTGAAGGTTTTTAGCATGTGTAATGCATGAATGTGTTGAATTAGTAATCCCTTGTGTTAAGCCGTTGTTTTAGTGTTCTTTTGATGAGTTTGGCTTGTTGTTATGAAAAGTGTTTGTTTTGGCAGATTTGAACGTTTTTGAGCATGTGTAATGGCATGAATGCGTTAAGCTGTTGTTTTAGTGTTCTTTTGATGAGTTTGGCTTGTTGTTATGAAAAGTGTTTGTTTTGGCGAGTTTGAACGTTTTTGAGCATGTGTAATGGCATGAATGCGTTAAGCTGTTGTTTTAGTGTTCTTTTGATGAGTCTGGCTTGTTGTTATGAAAAGTGTTTGTTTTGGCGAGTATGAACGTTTTTGAGCATGTGTAATGGCATGAATGCGTTAAGCTGTTGTTTTAGTGTTCTTTTAATGAGTTTGGCTTGTTGTTATGAAAAGTGTTTGTTTTGGCGAGTTTGAACGTTTTTGAGCATGTGTTATGGCATGAATGCGTTAAGCTGTTGTTTTAGTGTTCTTTTGATGAGTTTGGCTTGTTGTTATGAACATTGTTCGTTTTGGCCAGTTTGAACGTGTTTTAGCATCTGTAATGGCATGAATGTGTTGAATTAGTAATCCCTTGTGTTAAGCTGTTGTTTTAATGTTCTTTTGATGAGTTTGGCTTGTTGTTATAAAAAGTGTTCGTTTTGGCGAGTTTGAACGTTTTTGAGCATGTGTAATGGCAAGAATGCCTTAAGCTGTTGTTTTAGTGTTCTTTTGATGAGTTTGGCTTGATGATATGAACATTGTTCGTTATGGCCAGTTTGAAGGTTTTTGAGCATGTGTAATGGCATGAAATTGTTGAATTAGTAATCCCTTGTGTTAAGCTGTTGTTTTAGTGTTCTTTTGATGAGTTTGGCTTGTTGTTAAGAACATTGTTCTTTTTGGCCAGTTTGAAGGTTTTTTAGCATGGGTAATGTTATGAATGTGTTGAATTAGTAATCCCTTGTGTTAAGACGTTGTTTTAGTGTTCTTTTGATGAGTTTGGCTTGTTGTTATGAAAAGTGTTTGTTTTGGCGAGTTTGAACGTTTTTGAGCATGTGTAATGGCATGAATGCGTTAAGCTGTTGTTTTAGTTTTCTTTTGATGAGTTTGGCTTGTTGTTATGAACATTGTTCGTTTTGGCCAGTTTGAAGGTTTTTTAGCATGTGTAATGGTATGAATGTGTTGAATTAGTAATCCCTTGTGTTAAGCCGTTGTTTTAGTGTTCTTTTGATGAGTTTGGCTTGTTGTTATGAAAAGTGTTTGTTTTGGCGAATTTGAACGTTTTTGAGCATGTGTAATGGCATGAATGCGTTAAGCTGTTGTTTTAGTGTTCTTTTGATGAGTTTGGCTTGTTGTTATGAAAAGTGTTTGTTTTGGCGAGTTTGAACGTTTTTGAGCATGTGTAATGGCATGAATGCGTTAAGCTGTTGTTTTAGTGTTCTTTTGATGAGTTTGGCTTGTTGTTATGAACATTGTTCGTTTTGGCCATTTTGAAGTTTTTTTAGCATGTGTAATGGCATGAATGTGTTAAATTAGTAATCCCTTGTGTTAAGCCGTGGTTTTAGTGTTCTTTTGATGAGTTTGGCTTGTTGTTATGAAAAGTGTTTGTTTTGGCGAGTTTGAACGTTTTTGAGCATGTGTAATGGCATGAATGCGTTAAGCTGTTGTTTTAGTGTTCTTTTGATGAGTTTGGCTTGTTGTTATGAAAAGTGTTTGTTTTGGCGAGTTTCAACGTTTTTGAGCATGTGTAATGGCATGAATGCGTTAAGTTGTTGTTTTAGTGTTCTTTTGATGAGTCTGGCTTGTTGTTATGAAAAGTGTTTGTTTTGGTGAGTTTGAACGTTTTTGAGCATGTGTAATGGCATGAATGCGTTAAGCTGTTGTTTTAGTGTTCTTTTGATGAGTTTGGCTTGTTGTTATGAAAAAAGTTTGTTTTGGCGAGTTTGAACGTTTTTGAGCATGTGTAATGGCATGAATGCATTAAGCTGTTGTTTTAGTGTTCTTTTGATGAGTTTGGCTTTTTGTTATGAACATTGTTCGTTTTGGCCAGTTTGAAGGTTTTTGAGCATGTGTAATGGGATGAATGTGTTCTATTAGTAATCCCTTGTGTTAAGCCGTTGTTCTAGTGTTCTTTTGATGAGTTTGGCTTGTTGTTATGAAAAGTGTTGGTTTAGGCGAGTTTGAACGTTTTTAAGCATGTGTAATGGCATGAATGCGTTAAGCTGTTGTTTTAGTGTTCTTATGATGACTTTGGCTTGTTGTCATGAACATTGTTCGTTTTGGCCATTTTGAAGTTTTTTTAGCATGTGTAATGGCATGAATGTGTTGAATTACTAATCCCTTGTGTTAAGCCGTTGTTTTAGTGTTCTTTTGATGAGTTTGGCTTGTTGTTATGAAAAGTGTTTGTTTTGGCGAGTTTGAACGTTTTTGAGCATGTGTAATGGCATGAATGCGTTAAGCTGTTGTTTTAGTGTTCTTTTGATGAGTCTGGCTTGTTGTTATGAAAAGTGTTTGTTTTGGCGAGTTTGAACGTTTTTGAGCATGTGTAATGCCATGAATGCGTTAAGCTGTTGTTGTAGTGTTCTTTTGATGATTTTGGCATGTTGTTATGAACATTGTTCGTTTTGGCGAGTTTGAACGTTTTTTAGCATGTGTAATGGCATGAATGTGTTGAATTAGTAATCCCTTATGTGAAGCCGTTGTTTTAGTGTTCTTTTGATGAGTTTGGCTTGTTGTTATGAAAAGTGTTTGTTTTGGCGAATTTGAACGTTTTTGAGCATGTGTAATGGCATGAATGCGTTAAGCTGTTGTTTTAGTGTTCTTTTGATGAGTTTGGCTTGTTGTTATGATAAGTGTTTGTTTTGGCGAGTTTGAACGTTTTTGAGCATGTGAAATGGCATGAATGCGTTAAGCTGTTGTTTTAGTGTTCTTTTGATGAGTTTGGCTTGTTGTTATGAAAAGTGTTTGTTTTGGCGAGTTTGAACGTTTTTGAGCATGTGAAATGGCATGAATGCGTTAAGCTGTTGTTTTAGTGTTCTTTTGATGAGTTTGGCTTGTTGTTATGAAAAGTGTTTGTTTTGGCGAGTTTGAACATTTTTGAGCATGTTTAATGGCATGAATGCGTTAAGCTGTTGTTTTAGTGTTCTTTTGATGAGTTCGGCTTGTTGATATGAACATTGTTCGTTTTGGCCAGTTTGAAGGTTTTTTAGCATGTGTAATGGTATGAATGTGTTGAATTAGTAATCCGTTGTGTTAAGCCGTTGTTTTAGTGTTCTTTTGATGAGTTTGGCTTGTTGTTATGAAAAGTGTTGGTTTAGGCGGATTTGAACGTTTTTGACTATGTGTAATGGCATGAATGCATTAAGCTGTTGTTTTAGTGTTCTTTTGATGAGTTTGGCTTTTTGTTATGAACATTGTTCGTTTTGGCCAGTTTGAAGGTTTTTGAGCATGTGTAATGGCATGAATGTGTTCTATTAGTAATCCCTTGTGTTAAGCCGTTGTTTTAGTGTTCTTTTGATGAGTTTGGCTTGTTGTTATGAAAAGTGTTTGTTTTGGCGAGTTTGAAGGTATTTTAGCATGTGTAATGTCATAAATGTGTTGAATTAGTAATCCCTTGTGTTAAGCCGTTGTTTTAGTGTTCTTTTGATGAGTTTTGCTTGTTGTTATGAAAAGTGTTTGTTTTGGCGAGTTTGAACGTTTTTGAGCATGTGTAATGGCATGAATGCGTTAAGCTGTTGTTTTAGTGTTCTTTTGAAGAGTTCGGCTTGTTGATATGAACATTGTTCGTTTTGGCCAGTTTGAAGGTTTTTTAGCATGTGTAATGGTATGAATGTGTTGAATTAGTAATCCGTTGTGTTAAGCCGTTGTTTTAGTGTTCTTTTGATGAGTTTGGCTTGTTGTTATGAAAAGTGTTGGTTTAGGCGAGTTTGAACGTTTTTGAGCATGTGTAATGGCATGAATGCATTAAGCTGTTGTTTTAGTGTTCTTTTGATGAGTTTGGCTTTTTGTTATGAACATTATTCGTTTTGGCCAGTTTGAAGGTTTTTTAGCATGTGTAATGGTATGAATGTGTTGAATTAGTAATCCGTTGTGTTAAGCCGTTGTTTTAGTGTTCTTTTGATGAGTTTGCCTTGTTGTTATGAACATTGTTCGTTTTGGCCAGTTTGAAGGTTTTTGAGCATGTGTAATGGCATGAAAGTGTTGAATTAGTAATCCCTTGTGTTAAGCTGTTGTTTTGGTGTTCTTTTGATGAGTTTGGCTTGTTGTTATGAAAAGTGTTTGTTTTGGCGAGTTTGAACGTTTTTGAGCATGTGTAATGGCACTAATGCATTAAGCTGTTGTTTTAGTGTTCTTATGATGAGGTTGGCTTGTTGTTATGAACATTGTTCGTTTTGGCCAGTTTGAAGGTTTTTTAGTATGTGTAACTGCAGGAATGTGTTGAATTAGTAATCCCTTGTGTTAAGCTGTTGTTTTAGTGTTCTTTTGATGAGTTTGGCTTGTTGTTATGAAAAGTGTTTGTTTTGGCGAGTTTGAACGTTTGTGAGCATGTGTAATGGCATGAATGGGTTAAGCTGTTGTTTTAGTGTTCTTTTGATGAGTTTGGCTTGTTGTTATGAAAAGTGTTTGTTTTGGCGAGTTTGAACGTTTTTGAGCATTTGTAATGGCATGAATGCGTTAAGCTGTTGTTTTAGTGTTCTTTTGATGAGTTTGGCTTTTTGTTATGAACATTGTTCGTTTTGGCCAGTTTGAAGGTTTTTGAGCATGTGTAATGGCATGAATGTGTTCTATTAGTAATCCATTGTGTTAAGCTGTTGTTTTAGTGTTCTTTTGATGAGTTTGGCTTGTTGTTATGAAAAGTGTTTGTTTTGGCGAGTTTGAACGTTTTTGAGCATGTGTAATGGCATGAATGCGTTAATCTGTTGTTCTAGTGTTCTTATGATGATTTTTGCTTGTTGTTATGAACATTGTTCGTTTTGGCCAGTTTGAAGGTTTTTTAGTATGTGTAATGGCATGAATGTGTTGAATTAGTAATCCCTTGTGTTAAGCCGTTGTTTTAGTGTTCTTTTGATGAGTTCTGCTTGTTTTTATGAAAAGTGTTTGTTTTGGAGATTTTGAACGTTTTTGAGCATATGTAATGGCATGAATGCGTTAAGCTGTTGTTTTAGTGTTCTTATGATGAGTTTGGCTTGTTGTTATGAACATTGTTCGTTTTGGCCAGTTTGAAGGTTTTTGAGCATGTGTAATGGCATGAATGTGTTGAATTAGTAATCCCTTGTGTTAAACTATTGTTTTAGTATTCTTTTTATGAGTTTGGCTTGTTGTTATGAAAAGTGTTTGTTTTGGCGAGTTTGAACGTCTTTGAGCATGTGTAATGCCATGAATGCGTTAAGCTGTTGTTTTAGTGTTCTTTTGATGAGTTTGGCTTGTTGTTATGAAAAGTGTTTGTTTTGGCGAGTTTGAATGTTTTGAGCATGTGTAATGGCATGAATGCGTTAAGCTGTTGTTTAAGTGTTCTTTTGATGAGTTTGACTTGTTGTTATGAACATTGTTCGTTTTGGCCAATTTGAAGGTTTTTTAGCATGTGTAATGGCATGAATGTGTTGAATTAGTAATCCCTTATGTTAAGCCGTTGTTTTAGTGTTCTTTTGATGAGTTTGGCTTGTTGTTATAAAAAATGTGTTTGTTTTGGCGAGTTTGATCGTTTTTGAGCATGTGTAATGCCATGAATGCGTTAAGCTGTTGTTCTAGTGTTCTTTTGATGAGTTTGGCTTGTTGTTATGAAAAGTGTTTGTTTTGGCGAGTTTGAACGTTTTTGAGCATGTGTAATGGCATGAATGCGTTAAGTTGTTGTTTTAGTGTTCTTTTGATGAGTTTGGCTTGTTGTTATGAAAAGTGTTTGTTTTGGCGAGTTTGAACGTTTTTGAGCATGTGTAATGGCATGAATGCGTTAAGTTGTTGTTTTAGTGTTCTTTTGATGAGTCTGGCTTGTTGTTATGAAAAGTGTTTGTTTTGGCGAGTTTGAACGTTTTTGAGCATGTGTAATGCCATGAATGCGTTAAGCTGTTGTTCTAGTGTTCTTTTGATGAGTTTGGCATGTTGTTATGAACATTGTTCGTTTTGGCGAGTTTGAACGTTTTTTAGCATGTGTAATGGCATGAATGTGTTGAATTAGTAATCCCTTGTGTTAAGCCGTTGTTTTAGTGTTCTTTTGATGAGTTTGGCTTGTTGTTATGAACATTGTTCGTTTTGGCCAGTTTGAAGGTTTTTTAGCATGTGTAATGATATGAATGTGTTGAATTAGTAATCCCTTGTGTTAAGCCGTTGTTTTAGTGTTCTTTTGATGAGTTTGGCTTGTTGTTATGAACATTGTTCGTTTTAGCCAGTTTGAAGGTTTTTTAGCATGTGTAATGGCATGAATGTGTTGAATTAGTAATCCCTTGTGTTAAGCCGTTGTTTTAGTGTTCTTTTGATGAGTTTGGCTTGTTGTTATGAAAAGTGTTTGTTTTGGCGAGTTTGAACGTTTTTGAGCATGTGTAATGGCATGAATGTGTTGAATTAGTAATACCTTGTGTAAAGCTGTTGTTTTAGTGTTCTTTTGATGAGTTTGGCTTGTTGTTATGAAAAGTGTTTGTTTTGGCGAGTTTGAACGTTTTTGAGCATGTGAAATGGCATGAATGCGTTAAGCTGTTGTTTTAGTGTTCTTTTGATGAGTTTGGCTTGTTGTTATGAAAAGTGTTTGTTTTGGCGAGTTTGAACGTTTTTGAGCATGTGTAATGGCATGAATGCGTTAAGCTGTTGTTTTAGTGTTCTTTTGATGAGTTCGGCTTGTTGATATGAACATTGTTCGTTTTGGCCAGTTTGAAGGTTTTTTAGCATGTGTAATGGTATGAATGTGTTGAATTAGTAATCCGTTGTGTTAAGCCGTTGTTTTAGTGTTCTTTTGATGAGTTTGGCTTGTTGTTATGAAAAGTGTTGGTTTAGGCGAGTTTGAACGTTTTTGAGCATGTGTAATGGCATGAATGCATTAAGCTGTTGTTTTAGTGTTCTTTTGATGAGTTTGGCTTTTTGTTATGAACATTGTTCGTTTTGGCCAGTTTGAAGGTTTTTGAGCATGTGTAATGGCATGAATGTGTTCTATTAGTAATCCCTTGTGTTAAGCCGTTGTTTTAGTTTTCTTTTGATGAGTTTGGCTTGTTGTTATGAAAAGTGTTTGTTTTGGCGAGTTTGAAGGTATTTTAGCATGTGTAATGTCATAAATGTGTTGAATTAGAAATCCCTTGTGTTAAGCCGTTGTTTTAGTGTTCTTTTGATGAGTTTGGCTTGTTGTTATGAAAAGTGTTTGTTTTGGCGAGTTTGAACGTTTTTGAGCATGTGTAATGGCATGAATGCGTTAAGCTGTTGTTTTAGTGTTCTTTTGATGAGTTTGGCTTGTTGTTATGAAAAGTGTTTGTTTTGGCGAGTTTGAACGTTTTTGAGCATATGTAATGGCATGAATGAGTTAAGCTGTTGTTTTAGTGTTCTTATGATGACTTTGGCTTGTTGTTATGAACATTGTTCGTTTTGGCCAGTTTGAAGGTTTTTTAGCATGTGTAATGGCATGAATGTGTTGAATTAGTAATCCCTTGTGTTAAGCCGTTGTTTTAGTGTTCTTTTAATGAGTTTGGCTTGTTGTTATGAAAAGTGTTTGTTTTGGCAGATTTGAACGTTTTTGAGCATGTGTAATGGCATGAATGCGTTAAGCTGTTGTTTTAGTGTTCTTTTGATGAGTTTGGCTTGTTGTTGTGAAAAGAGTTTGTTTTTGCGAGTTTGAACGTTTTTGAGCATGTGTAATGGCATGAATGTGTTGAATTAGTAATCCCTTGTGTTTAGCTGGTGTTTTAGTGTTCTTTTGATGAGTTTGGCTCGTTGTTATGAAAAGTGTTTGTTTTGGCGAGATTCAACGTTTTTGAGCATGTGTAATGGCATGAATGCGTTAAGCAATTGTTTTAGTGTTCTTTTGATGAGTCTGGATTGTTGTTATGAAAAGTGTTTGTTTTGGCGAGTTTGAACGTTTTTTGAGCATGTGTAATGCCATGAATGCGTTAAGCTGTTGTTCTAGTGTTCTTTTGATGATTTTGGCATGTTGTTATGAACATTGTTCGTTTTGGCGAGTTTGAACGTTTTTTAGCATGTGTAATGGCATGAATGTGGTGAATTAGTAATCCCTTATGTTAAGCCGTTGTTTTAGTGTTCTTTTGATGAGTTTGGCTTGTTGTTATGAAAAGTGTTTGTTTTGGCGAATTTGAACGTTTTTGAGCATGTGTAATGGCATGAATGCATTAAGCTGTTTTTTTAGTGTTCTTTTGATGAGTTTGGCTTGTTGTTATGAAAAGTGTTTGTTTTGGCGAGTTTGAACGTTTTTTGAGCATGTGTAATGGCATGAATGCGTTAAGCTGTTGTTTTAGTGTTCTTTTGATGAGTTTGGCTTGTTGTTATGAACATTGTTCGTTTTGGCCAGTTTGAACGTTTTTGAGCATGTGTAATGGCATGAATGTGTTGAATTAGTAATCCCTTGTGTTAAGCTGTTGTTGTAGTGTTCTTTTGATGAGTTTGGCTTGTTGTTATGAAAAGTGTTTGTTTTGGCGAGTTTGAAGGTATTTTAGCATGTGTAATGGCATGAATGTGTTGAATTAGTAATCCCTTGTGTTAAGCCGTTGTTTTAGTGTTCTTTTGATGAGTTTGGCTTGTTGTTATGAAAAGTGTTTGTTTTGGCGAGTTTGAACGTTTTTGAGCATATGTAATGGCATGAATGCGTTAAGCTGTTGTTTTAGTGTTCTTATGATGACTTTGGCTTGTTGTTATGAACATTGTTCGTTTTGGCCAGTTTGAAGGTTTTTTAGCATGTGTAATGGCATGAATGTGTTGAATTAGTAATCCCTTGTGTTAAGCCGTTGTTTTAGTGTTCTTTTAATGAGTTTGGCTTGTTGTTATGAAAAGTGTTTGTTTTGGCAGATTTGAACGTTTTTGAGCATGTGTAATGGCATGAATGCGTTAAGCTGTTGTTTTAGTGTTCTTTTGATGAGTTTGGCTTGTTGTTGTGAAAAGAGTTTGTTTTGGCGAGTTTGAACGTTTTTGAGCATGTGTAATGGCATGAATGTGTTGAATTAGTAATCCCTTGTGTTTAGCTGTTGTTTTAGTGTTCTTTTGATGAGTTTGGCTCGTTGTTATGAAAAGTGTTTGTTTTGGCGAGATTCAACGTTTTTGAGCATGTGTAATGGCATGAATGCGTTAAGCAATTGTTTTAGTGTTCTTTTGATGAGTCTGGATTGTTGTTATGAAAAGTGTTTGTTTTGGCGAGTTTGAACGTTTTTGAGCATGTGTAATGCCATGAATGCGTTAAGCTGTTGTTCTAGTGTTCTTTTGATGATTTTGGCATGTTGTTATGAACATTGTTCGTTTTGGCGAGTTTGAACGTTTTTTAGCATGTGTAATGGCATGAATGTGGTGAATTAGTAATCCCTTATGTTAAGCCGTTGTTTTAGTGTTCTTTTGATGAGTTTGGCTTGTTGTTATGAAAAGTGTTTGTTTTGGCGAATTTGAACGTTTTTGAGCATGTGTAATGGCATGAATGCGTTAAGCTGTTTTTTTAGTGTTCTTTTGATGAGTTTGGCTTGTTGTTATGAAAAGTGTTTGTTTTGGCGAGTTTGAACGCTTTTGAGCATGTGTAATGGCATGAATGCGTTAAGCTGTTGTTTTAGTGTTCTTTTGATGAGTTTGGCTTGTTGTTATGAACATTGTTCGTTTTGGCCATTTTGAAGTTTTTTTAGCATGTGTAATGGCATGAATATGTTGAATTAGTAATCCCTTGTGTTAAGCTGTTGTTGTAGTGTTCTTTTGATGAGTTTGGCTTGTTGTTATGAAAAGTGTTTGTTTTGGCGAGTTTGAAGGTATTTTAGCATGTGTAATGGCATGAATGTGTTGAATTAGTAATCCCTTGTGTTAAGCCGTTGTTTTAGTGTTCTTTTGATGAGTTTGACTTGTTGTTATGAAAAGTGTTTGTTTTGGCGAGTATGAACGTTTTTGAGCATGTGTAATGGCATGAATGCGTTAAGCTGTTGTTTTAGTGTTCTTTTGATGAGTTTGGCTTGTTGTTATGAAAAGTGTTTGTTTTGGCGAGTTTGAACGTTTTTGAGCATGTGTTATGGCATGAATGCGTTAAGCTGTTGTTTTAGTGTTCTTTTGATGAGTTTGGCTTGTTGTTATGAACATTGTTCGTTTTGGCCAGTTTGAACGTGTTTTAGCATGTGTAATGGCATGAATGTGTTGAATTAGTAATCCCTTGTGTTAAGCTGTTGTTTTAGTGTTCCTTTGAAGAGTTTGGCTTGTTGTTATGAAAAGTGTTTGTTTTGGCGAGTTTGAACGTTTTTGAGCATGTGTAATGGCATGAATGCGTTAAGCTGTTGTTTTAGTGTTCTTTTGATGAGTTTGGCTTGTTGTTATGAAAAGTGTTTGTTTTGGCGAGTTTGAAGGTTTTTGAGCATATGTAATGGCATGAATGCGTTAAGATGTTGTTTTAGTGTTCTTATGATGACTTTGGCTTGTTGTTATGAACATTGTTCGTTTTGGCCAGTTTGAAGGTTTTTGAGCATGTGTAATGTCATGAATGTGTTGAATTAGTAATCCCTTGTGTTAAGCCGTTGTTTTAGTGTTCTTTTAATGAGTTTGGCTTGTTGTTATGAAAAGTGTTTGTTTTGGCAGATTTGAACGTTTTTGAGCATGTGTAATGGCATGAATGCGTTAAGCTGTTGTTTTAGTGTTCTTTTGATGAGTTTGGCTTGTTGTTATGAAAAGTGTTTGTTTTGGCGAGTTTGAACGTTTTTGAGCATGTGTAATGGCATGAATGCGTTAAGCTGTTGTTTTAGTGTTCTTTTTATGAGTTTGGCTTGTTGTTATGAAAAGTGTTTGTTTTGGCGAGTTTGAACGTTTTTGAGCATGTGTTATGGCATGAATGCGTTAAGCTGTTGTTTTAGTGTTCTTTTGATGAGTTTGGCTTGTTGTTATGAACATTGTTCGTTTTGGCCAGTTTGAACGTGTTTTAGCATCTGTAATGGCATGAATGTGTTGAATTAGTAATCCCTTGTGTTAAGCTGTTGTTTTAATGTTCTTTTGATGAGTTTGGCTTGTTGTTATAAAAAGTGTTCGTTTTGGCGAGTTTGAACGTTTTTGAGCATGTGTAATGGCAAGAATGCCTTAAGCTGTTGTTTTAGTGTTCTTTTGATGAGTTTGGCTTGTTGATATGAACATTGTTCGTTATGGCCAGTTTGAAGGTTTTTGAGCATGTGTAATGGCATGAAATTGTTGAATAAGTAATCCCTTGTGTTAAGCTGTTGTTTTAGTGTTCTTTTGATGAGTTTGGCTTGTTGTTAAGAACATTGTTCTTTTTGGCCAGTTTGAAGGTTTTTTAGCATGGGTAATGTTATGAATGTGTTGAATTAGTAATCCCTTGTGTTAAGACGTTGTTTTAGTGTTCTTTTGATGAGTTTGGCTTGTTGTTATGAAAAGTGTTTGTTTTGGCGAGTTTGAACGTTTTTGAGCATGTGTAATGGCATGAATGCGTTAAGCTGTTGTTTTAGTTTTCTTTTGATGAGTTTGGCTTGTTGTTATGAACATTGTTCGTTTTGGCCAGTTTGAAGGTTTTTTAGCATGTGTAATGGTATGAATGTGTTGGATTAGTAATCCCTTGTATTAAGCCGTTGTTTTAGTGTTCTTTTGATGAGTTTGGCTTGTTGTTATGAAAAGTGTTTGTTTTGGCGAATTTGAACGTTTTTGAGCATGTGTAATGGGCATGAATGCGTTAAGCTGTTGTTTTAGTGTTCTTTTGATGAGTTTGGCTTGTTGTTATGAAAAGTGTTTGTTTTGGCGAGTTTGAACGTTTTTGAGCATGTGTAATGGCATGAATGCGTTAAGCTGTTGTTTTAGTGTTCTTTTGATGAGTTTGGCTTGTTGTTATGAAAAGTGTTTGTTTTGGCGAGTTTGAACGTTTTTGAGCATGTGTAATGGCATGAATGCGTTAAGCTGTTGTTTTAGTGTTCTTTTGATGAGTTTGGCTTGTTGTTATGAACATTGTTCGTTTTGGCCATTTTGAAGTTTTTTTAGCATGTGTAATGGCATGAATGTGTTAAATTAGTAATCCCTTGTGTTAAGCCGTGGTTTTAGTGTTCTTTTGATGAGTTTGGCTTGTTGTTATGAAAAGTGTTTGTTTTGGCGAGTTTGAACGTTTTTGAGCATGTGTAATGGCATGAATGCGTTAAGCTGTTGTTTTAGTGTTCTTTTGATGAGTTTGGCTTGTTGTTATGAAAAGTGTTTGTTTTGGCGAGTTTCAACGTTTTTGAGCATGTGTAATGGCATGAATGCGTTAAGTTGTTGTTTTAGTGTTCTTTTGATGAGTCTGGCTTGTTGTTATGAAAAGTGTTTGTTTTGGTGAGTTTGAACGTTTTTGAGCATGTGTAATGGCATGAATGCGTTAAGCTGTTGTTTTAGTGTTCTTTTGATGAGTTTGGCTTTTTGTTATGAACATTGTTCGTTTTGGCCAGTTTGAAGGTTTTTGAGCATGTGTAATGGGATGAATGTGTTCTATTAGTAATCCCTTGTGTTAAGCCGTTGTTCTAGTGTTCTTTTGATGAGTTTGGCTTGTTGTTATGAAAAGTGTTGGTTTAGGCGAGTTTGAACGTTTTTGAGCATGTGTAATGGCATGAATGCGTTAAGCTGTTGTTTTATTGTTCTTTTGATGAGTTTGGCTCGTTGTTATGAAAAGTGTTTGTTTTGGCGAGTTTGAAGGTATTTTAGCATGTGTAATGTCATAAATGTGTTGAATAAGTAATCCCTTGTGTTAAGCCGTTGTTTTAGTGTTGTTTTGATGAGTTTGGCTTGTTGTTATGAAAAGTGTTTGTTTTGGCGAGTTTGAACGTTTTTGAGCATTTGTAATTGCATGAATGCGTTAAGCTTTTGTTTTAGTGTTCTTTTGATGAGTTTGGCTTGTTGTTATGAAAAGTGTTTGTTTTGGCGAGTTTGAACGTTTTTGAGCATATGTAATGGCATGAATGCGTTAAGCTGTTGTTTTAGTGTTCTTATGATGACTTTGGCTTGTTGTCATGAACATTGTTCGTTTTGGCCATTTTGAAGTTTTTTTAGCATGTGTAATGGCATGAATGTGTTGAATTACTAATCCCTTGTGTTAAGCCGTTGTTTTAGTGTTCTTTTGATGAGTTTGGCTTGTTGTTATGAAAAGTGTTTGTTTTGGCGAGTTTGAACGTTTTTGAGCATGTGTAATGGCATGAATGCGTTAAGCTGTTGTTTTAGTGTTCTTTTGATGAGTCTGGCTTGTTGTTATGAAAAGTGTTTGTTTTGGCGAGTTTGAACGTTTTTGAGCATGTGTAATGCCATGAATGCGTTAAGCTGTTGTTGTAGTGTTCTTTTGATGAGTTTGGCTTGTTGTTATGAAAAGTGTTTGTTTTGGCGAGTTTGAAGGTTTTTGAGCATATGTAATGGCATGAATGCGTTAAGATGTTGTTTTAGTGTTCTTATGATGACTTTGGCTTGTTGTTATGAACATTGTTCGTTTTGGCCAGTTTGAAGGTTTTTTAGCATGTGTAATGTCATGAATGTGTTGAATTAGTAATCCCTTGTGTTAAGCCGTTGTTTTAGTGTTCTTTTAATGAGTTTGGCTTGTTGTTATGAAAAGTGTTTGTTTTGGCAGATTTGAACGTTTTTGAGCATGTGTAATGGCATGAATGCGTTAAGCTGTTGTTTTAGTGTTCTTTTGATGAGTTTGGCTTGTTGTTATGAAAAGTGTTTGTTTTGGCGAGTTTGAACGTTTTTGAGCATGTGTAATGGCATGAATGCGTTAAGCTGTTGTTTTAGTGTTCTTTTTATGAGTTTGGCTTGTTGTTATGAAAAGTGTTTGTTTTGGCGAGTTTGAACGTTTTTGAGCATGTGTAATGGCATGAATGCGTTAAGCTGTTGTTTTAGTGTTCTTTTGATGAGTCTGGCTTGTTGTTATGAAAAGTGTTTGTTTTGGCGAGTATGAACGTTTTTGAGCATGTGTAATGGCATGAATGCGTTAAGCTGTTGTTTTAGTGTTCTTTTGATGAGTTTGGCTTGTTGTTATGAAAAGTGTTTGTTTTGGCGAGTTTGAACGTTTTTGAGCATGTGTTATGGCATGAATGCGTTAAGCTGTTGTTTTAGTGTTCTTTTGATGAGTTTGGCTTGTTGTTATGAACATTGTTCGTTTTGGCCAGTTTGAACGTGTTTTAGCATCTGTAATGGCATGAATGTGTTGAATTAGTAATCCCTTGTGTTAAGCTGTTGTTTTAATGTTCTTTTGATGAGTTTGGCTTGTTGTTATAAAAAGTGTTCGTTTTGGCGAGTTTGAACGTTTTTGAGCATGTGTAATGGCAAGAATGCCTTAAGCTGTTGTTTTAGTGTTCTTTTGATGAGTTTGGCTTGTTGATATGAACATTGTTCGTTATGGCCAGTTTGAAGGTTTTTGAGCATGTGTAATGGCATGAAATTGTTGAATTAGTAATCCCTTGTGTTAAGCTGTTGTTTTAGTGTTCTTTTGATGAGTTTGGCTTGTTGTTAAGAACATTGTTCTTTTTGGCCAGTTTGAAGGTTTTTTAGCATGGGTAATGTTATGAATGTGTTGAATTAGTAATCCCTTGTGTTAAGACGTTGTTTTAGTGTTCTTTTGATGAGTTTGGCTTGTTGTTATGAAAAGTGTTTGTTTTGGCGAGTTTGAACGTTTTTGAGCATGTGTAATGGCATGAATGCGTTAAGCTGTTGTTTTAGTTTTCTTTTGATGAGTTTGGCTTGTTGTTATGAACATTGTTCGTTTTGGCCAGTTTGAAGGTTTTTTAGCATGTGTAATGGTATGAATGTGTTGGATTAGTAATCCCTTGTGTTAAGCCGTTGTTTTAGTGTTCTTTTGATGAGTTTGGCTTGTTGTTATGAAAAGTGTTTGTTTTGGCGAATTTGAACGTTTTTGAGCATGTGTAATGGCATGAATGCGTTAAGCTGTTGTTTTAGTGTTCTTTTGATGAGTTTGGCTTGTTGTTATGAAAAGTGTTTGTTTTGGCGAGTTTGAACGTTTTTGAGCATGTGTAATGGCATGAATGCGTTAAGCTGTTGTTTTAGTGTTCTTTTGATGAGTTTGGCTTGTTGTTATGAACATTGTTCGTTTTGGCCATTTTGAAGTTTTTTTAGCATGTGTAATGGCATGAATGTGTTAAATTAGTAATCCCTTGTGTTAAGCCGTGGTTTTAGTGTTCTTTTGATGAGTTTGGCTTGTTGTTATGAAAAGTGTTTGTTTTGGCGAGTTTGAACGTTTTTGAGCATGTGTAATGGCATGAATGCGTTAAGCTGTTGTTTTAGTGTTCTTTTGATGAGTTATGCTTGTTGTTATGAAAAGTGTTTGTTTTGGCGAGTTTCAACGTTTTTGAGCATGTGTAATGGCATGAATGCGTTAAGTTGTTGTTTTAGTGTTCTTTTGATGAGTCTGGCTTGTTGTTATGAAAAGTGTTTGTTTTGGTGAGTTTGAACGTTTTTGAGCATGTGTAATGGCATGAATGCGTTAAGCTGTTGTTTTAGTGTTCTTTTGATGAGTTTGGCTTTTTGTTATGAACATTGTTCGTTTTGGCGAGTTTGAAGGTTTTTGAGCATGTGTGATGGGATGAATGTGTTCTTTTAGTAATCCCTTGTGTTAAGCCGTTGTTTTAGTGTTCTTTTGATGAGTTTGGCTTGTTGTTATGAAAAGTGTTTGTTTTGGCGAGTTTGAACGTTTTTAAGCATGTGTAATGGCATGAATGCGTTAAGCTGTTGTTTTATTGTTCTTTTGATGAGTTTGGCTTGTTGTCATGAACATTGTTCGTTTTGGCCATTTTGAAGTTTTTTTAGCATGTGTAATGGCATGAATGTGTTGAATTACTAATCCCTTGTGTTAAGCCGTTGTTTTAGTGTTCTTTTGATGAGTTTGGCTTGTTGTTATGAAAAGTGTTTGTTTTGGCGAGTTTGAACGTTTTTGAGCATGTGTAATGGCATGAATGTGTTGAATTAGTAATCCCTTATGTGAAGCCGTTGTTTTAGTGTTCTTTTGATGAGTTTGGCTTGTTGTTATGAAAAGTGTTTGTTTTGGCGAATTTGAACGTTTTTGAGCATGTGTAATGGCATGAATGCGTTAAGCTGTTGTTTTAGTGTTCTTTTGATGAGTTTGGCTTGTTGTTATGATAAGTGTTTGTTTTGGCGAGTTTGAACGTTTTTGAGCATGTGAAATGGCATGAATGCGTTAAGCTGTTGTTTTAGTGTTCTTTTGATGAGTTTGGCTTGTTGTTATGAACATTGTTCGTTTTGGCCAGTTTGAAGGTTATTTAGAATGTGTAATGGCATGAATGCGTTAAGCTGTTTTTTTAGTGTTCTTTTGATGAGTTTGGCTTGTTGTTATGAAAAGTGTTTGTTTTGGCGAGTTTGAACGTTTTTGAGCATTTGTAATGGCATGAATGCGTTAAGCAGTTGTTTTAGTGTTCTTTTGATGAGTTTGGCTTTTTGTTATGAACATTGTTCGTTTTGGCCAGTTTGAAGGTTTTTGAGCATGTGTAATGGCATGAATGTGTTCTATTAGTAATCCCTTGTGTTAAGCTGTTTTTTTAGTGTTCTTTTGATGAGTTTGGCTTGTTGTTATGAAAAGTGTTTGTTTTGGCGAGTTTGAACGTTTTTGAGCATTTGTAATGGCATGAATGCGTTAAGCAGTTGTTTTAGTGTTCTTTTGATGAGTTTGGCTTTTTGTTATGAACATTGTTCGTTTTGGCCAGTTTGAAGGTTTTTGAGCATGTGTAATGGCATGAATGTGTTCTATTAGTAATCCCTTGTGTTAAGCTGTTGTTTTAGTGTTCTTTTGATGAGTTTGGCTTGTTGTTATGAAAAGTGTTTGTTTTGGCGAGTTTGAACGTTTTTGAGCATGTGTAATGGCATGAATGCGTTAATCTGTTGTTCTAGTGTTCTTATGATGAGTTTTGCTTGTTGTTATGAACATTGTTCGTTTTGGCCAGTTTGAAGGTTTTTTAGTATGTGTAATGGCATGAATGTGTTGAATTAGTAATCCCTTGTGTTAAGCCGTTGTTTTAGTGTTCTTTTGATGAGTTCTGCTTGTTTTTATGAAAAGTGTTTGTTTTGGCGATTTTGAACGTTTTTGAGCATATGTAATGGCATGAATGCGTTAAGCTGTTGTTTTAGTGTTCTTATGATGAGTTTGGCTTGTTGTTATGAACATTGTTCGTTTTGGCCAGTTTGAAGGTTTTTGAGCATGTGTAATGGCATGAATGTGTTGAATTAGTAATCCCTTGTGTTAAACTGTTGTTTTAGTATTCTTTTTATGAGTTTGGCTTGTTGTTATGAAAAGTGTTTGTTTTGGCGAGTTTGAACGTCTTTGAGCATGTGTAATGGCATGAATGCGTTAAGCTGTTGTTTTAGTGTTCTTTTGATGAGTTTGGCTTGTTGTTATGAAAAGTGTTTGTTTTGGCGAGTTTGAATGTTTTGAGCATGTGTAATGGCATGAATGCGTTAAGCTGTTGTTTTAGTGTTCTTTTGATGAGTTTGACTTGTTGTTATGAACATTGTTCGTTTTGGCCAATTTGAAGGTTTTTTAGCATGTGTAATGGCATGAATGTGTTGAATTAGTAATCCCTTATGTTAAGCCGTTGTTTTAGTGTTCTTTTGATGAGTTTGGCTTGTTGATATAAAAAATGTGTTTGTTTTGGCGAGTTTGATCGTTTTTGAGCATGTGTAATGCCATGAATGCGTTAAGCTGTTGTTCTAGTGTTCTTTTGATGAGTTTGGCTTGTTGTTATGAAAAGTGTTTGTTTTGGCGAGTTTGAACGTTTTTGAGCATGTGTAATGGCATGAATGCCTTAAGTTGTTGTTTTAGTGTTCTTTTGATGAGTCTGGCTTGTTGTTATGAAAAGTGTTTGTTTTGGCGAGTTTGAACGTTTTTGAGCATGTGTAATGCCATGAATGCGTTAAGCTGTTGTTCTAGTGTTCTTTTGATGATTTTGGCATGTTGTTATGAACATTGTTCGTTTTGGCCAGTTTGAAGGTTTTTTAGCATGTGTAATGGTATGAATGTGTTGAATTAGTAATCCGTTGTGTTAAGCCGTTGTTTTAGTGTTCTTTTGATGAGTTTGGCTTGTTGTTATGAAAAGTGTTGGTTTAGGCGAGTTTGAACGTTTTTGAGCATGTGTAATGGCATGAATGCATTAAGCTGTTGTTTTAGTGTTCTTTTGATGAGTTTGGCTTTTTGTTATGAACATTGTTCGTTTTGGCCAGTTTGAAGGTTTTTGAGCATGTGTAATGGCATGAATGTGTTCTATTAGTAATCCCTTGTGTTAAGCCGTTGTTTTAGTTTTCTTTTGATGAGTTTGGCTTGTTGTTATGAAAAGTGTTTGTTTTGGCGAGTTTGAAGGTATTTTAGCATGTGTAATGTCATAAATGTGTTGAATTAGAAATCCCTTGTGTTAAGCCGTTGTTTTAGTGTTCTTTTGATGAGTTTGGCTTGTTGTTATGAAAAGTGTTTGTTTTGGCGAGTTTGAACGTTTTTGAGCATGTGTAATGGCATGAATGCGTTAAGCTGTTGTTTTAGTGTTCTTTTGATGAGTTCGGCTTGTTGATATGAACATTGTTCGTTTTGGCCAGTTTGAAGGTTTTTTAGCATGTGTAATGGTATGAATGTGTTGAATTAGTAATCCGTTGTGTTAAGCCGTTGTTTTAGTGTTCTTTTGATGAGTTTGGCTTGTTGTTATGAACATTGGTCGTTTTGGCCAGTTTGAAGGTTTTTTAGCATGTGTAATGGCATGAATGCATTAAGCTGTTGTTTTATTGTTCTTTTGATGAGTTTGGCTTTTTGTTATGAACATTATTCGTTTTGGCCAGTTTGAAGGTTTTTGAGCATGTGTAATGGCAGGAATGTGTTCTATTAGTAATCCCTTGTGTTAAGCCGTTGTTTTAGTGTTCTTTTGATGAGTTTGGCTTGTTGTTATGAAAAGTGTTGGTTTAGGCGAGTTTGAACGTTTTTAAGCATGTGTAATGGCATGAATGCGTTAAGCTGTTGTTTTAGTGTTCTTTTGATGAGTTTGGCTTGTTGTTATGAAAAGTGTTTGTTTTGGCGAGTTTGAAGGTATTTTAGCATGTGTAATGTCATAAATGTGTTGAATTAGTAATCCCTTGTGTTAAGCCGTTGTTTTAGTGTTCTTTTGATGAGTTTGGCTTGTTGTTATGAAAAGTGTTTGTTTTGGCGAGTTTGAACGTTTTTGAGCATGTGTAATGGCATGAATGCGTTAAGATGTTGTTTTAGTGTTCTTTTGATGAGTTCGGCTTGTTGATATGAACATTGTTCGTTTTGGCCAGTTTGAAGGTTTTTTAGCATGTGTAATGGTATGAATGTGTTGAATTAGTAATCCGTTGTGTTAAGCCGTTGTTTTAGTGTTCTTTTGATGAGTTTGGCTTGTTGTTATGAACATTGTTCGTTTTGGCCAGTTTGAAGGTTTTTTAGCATGTGTAATGGCATGAACGCATTAAGCTGTTGTTTTAGTGTTCTTTTGATGAGTTTGGCTTTTTGTTATGAACATTGTTCGTTTTGGCCAGTTTGAAGGTTTTTGAGCATGTGTAATGGCATGAAAGTGTTGAATTAGTAATCCCTTGTGTTAAGCTGTTGTTTTGGTGTTCTTTTGATGAGTTTGGCTTGTTGTTATGAAAAGTGTTTGTTTTGGCGAGTTTGAACGTTTTTGAGCATGTGTAATGCCATGAATGCGTTAAGCTGTTGTTTTAGTGTTCTTTTGATGAGTTCGGCTTGTTGATATGAACATTGTTCGTTTTGGCCAGTTTGAAGGTTTTTTAGCATGTGTAATGGTATGAATGTGTTGAATTAGTAATCCGTTGTGTTAAGCCGTTGTTTTAGTGTTCTTTTGATGAGTTTGGCTTGTTGTTATGAAAAGTGTTGGTTTAGGCGAGTTTGAACGTTTTTGAGCATGTGTAATGGCATGAATGCATTAAGCTGCTGTTTTAGTGTTCTTTTGATGAGTTTGGCTTTTTGTTATGAACATTGTTCGTTTTGGCCAGTTTGAAGGTTTTTGAGCATGTGTAATGGCATGAATGTGTTCTATTAGTAATCCCTTGTGTTAAGCCGTTGTTTTAGTGTTCTTTTGATGAGTTTGGCTTGTTGTTATGAAAAGTGTTTGTTTTGGCGAGTTTGAAGGTATTTTAGCATGTGTAATGTCATAAATGTGTTGAATTAGAAATCCCTTGTGTTAAGCCGTTGTTTTAGTGTTCTTTTGATGAGTTTGGCTTGTTGTTATGAAAAGTGTTTGTTTTGGCGAGTTTGAACGTTTTTGAGCATGTGTAATGGCATGAATGCGTTAAGCTGTTGTTTTAGTGTTCTTTTGATGAGTTCGGCTTGTTGATATGAACATTGTTCGTTTTGGCCAGTTTGAAGGTTTTTTTAGCATGTGTAATGGTATGAATGTGTTGAATTAGTAATCCGTTGTGTTAAGCCGTTGTTTTAGTGTTCTTTTGATGAGTTTGGCTTGTTGTTATGAACATTGTTCGTTTTGGCCAGTTTGAAGGTTTTTTAGCATGTGTAATGGCATGAATGCATTAAGCTGTTGTTTTATTGTTCTTTTGATGAGTTTGGCTTTTTGTTATGAACATTATTCGTTTTGGCCAGTTTGAAGGTTTTTGAGCATGTGTAATGGCAGGAATGTGTTCTATTAGTAATCCCTTGTGTTAAGCCGTTGTTATAGTGTTCTTTTGATGAGTTTGGCTTGTTGTTATGAAAAGTGTTGGTTTAGGCGAGTTTGAACGTTTTTAAGCATGTGTAATGGCATGAATGCGTTAAGCTGTTGTTTTAGTGTTCTTTTGATGAGTTTGGCTTGTTGTTATGAAAAGTGTTTGTTTTGGCGAGTTTGAAGGTATTTTAGCATGTGTAATGTCATAAATGTGTTGAATTAGTAATCCCTTGTGTTAAGCCGTTGTTTTAGTGTTCTTTTGATGAGTTTGGCTTGTTGTTATGAAAAGTGTTTGTTTTGGCGAGTTTGAACGTTTTTGAGCATGTGTAATGGCATGAATGCGTTAAGCTGTTGTTTTAGTGTTCTTTTGATGAGTTCGGCTTGTTGATATGAACATTGTTCGTTTTGGCCAGTTTGAAGGTTTTTTAGCATGTGTATTGGTATGAATGTGTTGAATTAGTAATCCGTTGTGTTAAGCCGTTGTTTTAGTGTTCTTTTGATGAGTTTGGCTTGTTGTTATGAACATTGTTCGTTTTGGCCAGTTTGAAGGTTTTTTAGCATGTGTAATGGCATGAATGCATTAAGCTGTTGTTTTATTGTTCTTTTGATGAGTTTGGCTTTTTGTTATGAACATTATTCGTTTTGGCCAGTTTGAAGGTTTTTGAGCATGTGTAATGGCAGGAATGTGTTCTATTAGTAATCCCTTGTGTTAAGCCGTTGTTTTAGTGTTCTTTTGATGAGTTTGGCTTGTTGTTATGAAAAGTGTTGGTTTAGGCGAGTTTGAACGTTTTTAAGCATGTGTAATGCCATGAATGCGTTAAGCTGTTGTTTTAGTGTTCTTTTGATGAGTTTGGCTTGTTGTTATGAAAAGTGTTTGTTTTGGCGAGTTTGAAGGTATTTTAGCATGTATAATGTCATAAATGTGTTGAATTAGTAATCCCTTGTGTTAAGCCGTTGTTTTAGTGTTCTTTTGATGAGTTTGGCTTGTTGTTATGAAAAGTGTTTGTTTTGGCGAGTTTGAACGTTTTTGAGCATGTGTAATGGCATGAATGCGTTAAGCTGTTGTTTTAGTGTTCTTTTGATGAGTTCGGCTTGTTGATATGAACATTGTTCGTTTTGGCCAGTTTGAAGGTTTTTTAGCATGTGTATTGGTATGAATGTGTTGAATTAGTAATCCGTTGTGTTAAGCCGTTGTTTTAGTGTTCTTTTGATGAGTTTGGCTTGTTGTTATGAACATTGTTCGTTTTGGCCAGTTTGAAGGTTTTTTAGCATGTGTAATGGCATGAATGCATTAAGCTGTTGTTTTAGTGTTCTTTTGATGAGTTTGGCTTTTTGTTATGAACATTGTTCG
Source organism: Xyrichtys novacula (assembly GCA_962446985.1). Taxonomy (NCBI): domain Eukaryota; kingdom Metazoa; phylum Chordata; class Actinopteri; order Labriformes; family Labridae; genus Xyrichtys; species Xyrichtys novacula. The sequence continues at coordinate 28,854,358 of OY660866.1, read as the reverse complement.
TTTTGGCCAGTTTGAAGGTTTTTGAGCATGTGTAATGGCATGAATGTGTTGAATTAGTAATCCCTTGTGTTAAACTGTTGTTTTAGTATTCTTTTTATGAGTTTGGCTTGTTGTTATGAAAAGTGTTTGTTTTGGCGAGTTTGAACGTTTGTGAGCATGTGTAATGGCATGAATGGGTTAAGCTGTTGTTTTAGTGTTCTTTTGATGAGTTTGGCTTGTTGTTATGAAAAGTGTTTGTTTTGGCGAGTTTGAAGGTTTTTGAGCATGTGTAATGGCACGAATGCGTTAAGCTGTTGTTTTAGTGTTCTTTTGATGAGTTTGGCTTGTTGCTATGAACATTGTTCGTTATGGCCAGTTTGAAGGTTTTTGAGCATGTGTAATGGCATGAATGTGTTGAATTAGTAATCCCTGGTGTTAAACTGTTGTTTTAGTATTCTTTTTATGAGTTTGGCTTGTTGTTATGAAAAGTGTTTGTTTTGGCGAGTTTGAACGTTTGTGAGCATGTGTAATGGCATGAATGGGTTAAGCTGTTGTTTTAGTGTTCTTTTGATGAGTTTGGCTTGTTGTTATGAAAAGTGTTTGTTTTGGCGAGTTTGAAGGTTTTTGAGCATGTGTAATGGCATGAATGCGTTAAGCTGTTTTTTTAGTGTTCTTTTGATGAGTTTGGCTTGTTGTTATGAAAAGTGTTTGTTTCTGCGAGTTTGAACGTTTTTGAGCATTTGTAATGGCATGAATGCGTTAAGCTGTTGTTTTAGTGTTCTTTTGATGAGTTTGGCTTGTTGTTATGAACATTGTTCGCTTTGGCCAGTTTGAAGGTTATTTAGAATGTGTAATGGCATGAATGCGTTAAGCTGTTGTTTTAGTGTTCTTTTGATGAGTTTGGCTTGTTGTTATGAAAAGTGTTTGTTTTGGCGAGTTTGAACGTTTTTGAGCATTTGTAATGGCATGAATGCGTTAATCTGTTGTTCTAGTGTTCTTATGATGAGTTTTGCTTGTTGTTATGAACATTGTTCGTTTTGGCCAGTTTGAAGGTTTTTTAGTATGTGTAATGGCATGAATGTGTTAAGCTGTTTTTTTAGTGTTCTTTTGATGAGTTTGGCTTGTTGTTATGAAAAGTGTTTGTTTTGGCGAGTTTGAACGTTTTTGAGCATTTGTAATGGCATGAATGCGTTAATCTGTTGTTCTAGTGTTCTTATGATGAGTTTTGCTTGTTGTTATGAACATTGTTCGTTTTGGCCAGTTTGAAGGTTTTTTAGTATGTGTAATGGCATGAATGTGTTCAATTAGTAATCCCTTGTGTTAAGCTGTTGTTTTAGTGTTCTTTTGATGAGTTTGGCTTGTTGTTATGAAAAGCGTTTGTTTTGGCGAGTTTGAACGTTTTTGAGCATGTGTAATGGCATGAATGCGTTAATCTGTTGTTCTAGTGTTCTTATGATGAGTTTTGCTTGTTGTTATGAACATTGTTCGTTTTGGCCAGTTTGAAGGTTTTTTAGTATGTGTAATGGCATGAATGTGTTGAATTAGTAATCCCTTGTGTTAAGCCGTTGTTTTAGTGTTCTTTTGATGAGTTCTGCTTGTTTTTATGAAAAGTGTTTGTTTTGGCGATTTTGAACGTTTTTGAGCATATGTAATGGCATGAATGCGTTAAGCTGTTGTTTTAGTGTTCTTATGATGAGTTTGGCTTGTTGTTATGAACATTGTTCGTTTTGGCCAGTTTGAAGGTTTTTGAGCATGTGTAATGGCATGAATGTGTTGAATTAGTAATCCCTTGTGTTAAACTGTTGTTTTAGTATTCTTTTTATGAGTTTGGCTTGTTGTTATGAAAAGTGTTTGTTTTGGCGAGTTTGAACGTCTTTGAGCATGTGTAATGCCATGAATGCGTTAAAGCTGTTGTTTTAGTGTTCTTTTGATGAGTTTGGCTTGTTGTTATGAAAAGTGTTTGTTTTGGCGAGTTTGAATGTTTTGAGCATGTGTAATGGCATGAATGCGTTAAGCTGTTGTTTTAGTGTTCTTTTGATGAGTTTGACTTGTTGTTATGAACATTGTTCGTTTTGGCCAATTTGAAGGTTTTTTAGCATGTGTAATGGCATGAATGTGTTGAATTAGTAATCCCTTATGTTAAGCCGTTGTTTTAGTGTTCTTTTGATGAGTTTGGCTTGTTGTTATAAAAAATGTGTTTGTTTTGGCGAGTTTGATCGTTTTTGAGCATGTGTAATGCCATGAATGCGTTAAGCTGTTGTTCTAGTGTTCTTATGATGAGTTTGGCTTGTTGTTATGAAAAGTGTTTGTTTTGGCGAGTTTGAACGTTTTTGAGCATGTGTAATGGCATGAATGCGTTAAGCTGTTTTTTCAGTGTTCTTTTGATGAGTTTGGCTTGTTGTTATGAACATTGTTCGTTTTGGCCAGTTTGAAGGTTTTTTAGAATGTGTAATGGTATGAATGTGTTGAATTAGTGTTAAGCCGTTGTTTTAGTGTTCTTTTGATGAGTTTGGCTTGTTGTTATGAAAAGTGTTTGTTTTGGCGAGTTTGAACGTTTTTGAGCATATGTAATGCCATGAATGCGTTAAGCTGTTGTTTTAGTGTTCTTTTGATGAGTTTGGCTTATTGTTATGAACATTGTTCGTTTTTGCCAGTTTGGAGGTTTTTTAGCATGTGTAATGGCATGAATGTGTTGAATTAGTAATCCCTTGTGTTAAGCCGTTGTTTTAGTGTTCTTTTGATGAGTTTGGCTTGTTGTTATGAAAAGTGTTTGTTTTGGCGAGTTTGAACGTTTTTGAGCATGTGTAATGCCATGAATGCGTTAAGCTGTTGTTTTAGTGTTCTTTTGATGAGTTTGGCTTATTGTTATGAACATTGTTCGTTTTTGCCAGTTTGAAGGTTTTTTAGCATGTGTAATGGCATGAATGTGTTGAATTAGTAATCCCTTGTGTAAAGCTGTTGTTTTAGTGTTCTTTTGATGAGTTTGGCTTGTTGTTATGAAAAGTGTTTGTTTTGGCGAGTTTGAACGTTTTTGAGCATGTGTAATGGCATGAATGCGTTAACCTGTTGTTTTAGTGTTCTTTTTATGAGTTTTGCTTGTTGTTATGAACATTGTTCGTTTTGGCCAGTTTGAAGGTTATCGATATCCATTATGTTTTTGTTCGTGTTAAGGCTCAACTCCAGTGTCACTAATTCCACAGGTTTTGGAGACGTACCAGAGCAGGGCTTTCATTTAGAAATGTTGTAGAGAACGCAGTCGTGCCATTTTCAGTTGGATCCAAGATAAGTGTCTGTTAGTCCATTGGTCTGAGTCACTCAAAGGAGCAGGGGTTTCATTTTGAAATTATGAAGGGGGTTCTATGTAGCTATTTCTTGAAGGACCTCAATTTTGACATTGAACCCATTTTTGTTTGTCTTGAGGTCAAACATAAGTGACATCAATTCCAAAGGTTTCGGTCAAACATAGGAGCGGGGCTTACATTTTTTTTTTAATTTGAAGGTGGCACTCTGGAGCTATTTGAAGTTGATTCTCCATTTTGATGCTGGAGCCCTTTATGTTCAACTTTCGGTTTGTCATAATTGTTCTTTATTTCAAAAGTTTGGTTCGTACACAGTAAAAGGGCTTTCATTTTTTGGTAGGGGGCAATATGTGACCATTGATGGTTGGTTCTCCATTTTGACATTTTCTTCATCACAGGGTGATGAGATTCATTTGCAATAATGGAATAACAGCACCAACAGCACCACAGTCTCTTTATTTAGGGTTGTCCCTGGTTACACAATGGTACTAAAGGATGGGGGAAAAATATGTGCAGCAATGTTAGCATTCTCATAAAACATAATTATGAACAACAGAACATATGTGAGGGTCAAGGCAACACTGTTGACATTAAACAAGCTCCTTCTGATAGGAGCGGATCCTCCTCATTACTTCCCACGATTCACAGTGGAGGATACATCACACACACACCTGCTAATAGGAGAAACAAGGTCACAGAGAAGATAAGAAACATTTATGTGCTGAGTAATAAAGCTATTGGAGAGAGAAGTTAGAAAACACTCTTATACACTGTGTGCACAATTATTAGGCAAGTGAGTATTTTGATCATATCATCATTTTTATGCATATTTTCCAACTCTAAGCTGTATAAACTTGAATGCTTATTGGATATAAGCATATCAGGTAATGTGTATTGAGGGAGGCTGGGGCCTAAGGAGATCAAAACCCTATATCAAGGTGTGCATAATTATTAGGCAGCTTCTTTTCCTCAGGTAAAATGGGCCAAAAAAGAGGTTTAAGTGACTCTGAAAAGTCAAAAAATATAAAAAGTCTTTCAGAGGGATGCAGCACTCTTGAAATTTCTTAGATATTTGGGCGTGATCACAGAACCATCAAACATTTTGATGCAAATAGTCAACAGGGTCGCAAGAAATGTGTTAAGAAAAAAAGACGCGAATTAACTGCCAAAGATTTGAGAAGACTCAAACGTAAAGCTACCAGGAACCCAATATCCTCCAGTGCTGTCATATTCCAGAACTGCAACCTACCTGGAGTGCCCAGAAGTACAAGGTGTTCAGTGCTCAGAGACATGGCCAAGGTAAGGAAGGCTGAAATCTGACCACCACTGAACAAGACACAAGTCGAAACGTCAAGACTGGGCCAAGAAATATCTGAAGAGAGACTTTTCAAAGGTTTTATGGACTGATGGGATGAGAGTGACTCTTGATGGACCAGATGGATGGACCCGTGGCTGGATCAGTAATGGGCACAGGGCTCCACTTCGAATCAGACACCAGCAAGGTGGAGGCTGGGTACTGGTATGGGCTGGTATTATTAAAGATGAGCTAGCTGGACCTTTTCGAGATGAAGATGGACTTAAAATCAACTCCCAAATCCAATGCCAGTTTTGAGAAGACACTTTCTTCAAGCAGTGGTACAGGCAAAAGTCTGCATCTTTCAAGAAAACCATGATTTTTATGCAGGACAATGCTCCATTGCATGCAATGAAGTACTCCACTATATGGCTCGCCAGTAAAGGCCTTAAAAACAAGAGAATAATGACATGGCCTCCTTCTTCACCTGACCTAAACCCTGTTGAGAACTTGTGAGCCCTTCTTAAACGGGAAATTTTCAGTGAAGGAAGACAGTACACCTCTCTGAACAGTGTCTGGAACAGTGTCTGGAAGGCTTTGGTTACTGCAACACAAAAAGTTGATCGTCAACAGATCAAGAAACTGAAAGACTCCATAAATGGAAGGCTTATGACTGTTATTGAGAAGAAGCGTAGTAACATTGGTCACAGATTATTTTTTTTTATTTCAATTTTTATTTGTAAATTGAGTTGTTTGTTTATCATTCTCACTTTAACCAGTGAAAATAAACAAATGAGATGGAAAATTTTTCATTTTCAATTTAGTTGCATAATAATTCTGCACACTAATAGCTGCCCCCAATAAGTGTGCACACATAGATATTCTCCTAAGGAAGCCAAAATCTCACTTTTACTCCCTTAAATATTCAGGTTTGAGGTTAATTAAAATTTTGGATTGACCAAGAGCACTGCAGTTGTTGAAAAATAAAGTTTATCCTCAAAAATACAACTTGCCTAATAATTCTGCACACAGTGTATGATGTGTAACAAGAGGTTAAAACAGTTCATACTTATAGCAAACTCTTACATAAGAATTTGAGTAAGATGATAACTTCTATATATATTTATACACATTATTCTGACAGTAACCATAGTAATTTTTGATTATGGTATGACAGCACCATCTAGTGGGGTGTACTTTTCACCTTTCTACCATTTATACTTTTTGCAATATTTCACTTTTTCGGTACAATTAGAAGTGATCATGAGAGTGCCAGAATTCTTAAGATGGTCTTATTTTCATGATACCACTTGGAAAAACTGCGCCAGGTAAAGAAGTTCAGACGGTATCCACTTCACCCATGGTGGAGCACTTTTCATGTGTTGTGTGCTTATCGATTTCCTACACACTCTGTCCGCACGCACTACTCCATCTTGCGGTGCGCTTCAGCTTGGTAAGTTAGTAACTGAAGCACACTATAGGGTAGTGTTGTGCCGCTACCAGTGACTATGGTTACATGCTGCTGACTGCAAACCTCTTTTGAATATTTCAACATTTCATGGGGAGTTTGTAATGTATAAATCTCTAGGCACTTGTCTTTCCAAAGCACCTAGACTGATCTTTAATTATTTTTATTCACAAAAGTCTTACAACTTTTTCTTCACTTGAGCATTTTTTACATTCATAAAAGTATTTAAATTTCTGCTCTCTATACTTTTAAGATTAATACCACTTCTTCATACTTTCATAATTTTACATTCATATGCCTTTTTTATACCACAGCTCTGTAACAATTCTATATCGACAAATATTGACAGGTCTTACAACTTTGTCTTCACGTGAGCATTTTTCACATTCATACAAGTTTTTAAACTTCTGCTCTTAATACTTTTGAGATCAATACCACCTATTTAGCACTTTAATAATTTTGCATTGATACAGCTTTTAGCTACAGCTCTGTAACACTCTTTATATTTATATGTAGGGCAGCAACTGAAGCTCACCACTAGATGCGGCTGTCATACCATAATCAAATATTTCTATGGTGATGTGCCGACTGCAAACATCTTTTTTATGTAGGGCAGTGACAGAAGCACACCACCAGATGGTGCTGTTTTTCCATTATTACAAATCACTACGGTTACATGCTGCTGACTGCAAACATCTTTTCAGTATTCACACATGGAGCGGGGCCATTGTTTTGTTTAGGCATTAGCCGTTTTGTTTTGAATGGACTCTCAAAGGCTTAAAAAATTGTTTTTTGGATAAAAAAATGTACTATTTTTGATCAGGGCAGAAGTTATTTGAGAGATGTGTGAAAAAAAATCTGGAAAAAATATGAATCCAATATGTTTTTACAGCAGTCGATGTCAGAGGCTTTTTTTAGCAACTGAGCGTTAACAAAGAATATTTTTTGGAAATCTGATCCTACAAAAAAAACTTCAAAGGCATCAAAGTCAATGATATTACTAATCCTTTACAAATTCAAGACTATAAAACCCTGCAAGAGATATCCAGTTTCAGGTTATGTTTTCGAATAAAAATCAGTCTCTCTTCTTAAGATGGTCTTATTTTCATGATACCACTTATAACAATAGGTCAATGAACTGACAGGTCATCATAACAACAGGTCACCATAACATTCAACACCATCCAACCGATCATACTCAAAGACAAGCCCACAGAGATGGGCGTGGATCCTACCTGTGTTTCCTGGATCACAAATTGCCTGACAGGAATCACACAGTTCTTCACGCTGGGGAACTGTGTTTCTGGGCCTTATTGAGAAGTACAGGGGTTCCACAACGGACGGTCCTGGCTCCATTCCTATTGACAGGGTATACACCAGACTTCAAATACAGCACTGAGTCCTGAAATTTTTGTAGAGGGCGCTATGACCACATTTTTGTTGGAAATCCATTTTGACAGTGGAAAACTTTTTGTTTAACTTTGAGTCCAACGTAGGTGTCATTGAATCCCTCGGTTTAGGTCAAACACAGGAGCTGAACTTTCATTTTGAAATTTTGTAGAGGGAGAAATGAAGGAGTTTTTTGATGGGTCCCCAATTTTTACATTGGCACCCATTTCTTTTCCTCTTGGGGTTCAAGATAAGTGTCATTGAATCCACTTGTCTGGACCGCAGGAGCGGGTTTACGTTTTGAAATTTTGAAGGGGGCGCTATGGGGCCTTTTTATGATGGATATCCATTATGACAGTTAAACCCTTTTTGTTCGTCTTGAGGTCAAACATAAGTGTCATCAATTTCATAGGTTTAGGTCAAACACAGGAGCGTGGTTCACATTAAAGAAATTTGAAGGTGGCGCCATAGAGCCATGTTTTGATGGATCTCCATTTTGATATTCAAACTGTTTTTGTTCGTGTTAAGGTTCAACTTCAGTGTCACTAATTCCACAGGTTTTGGACGCACACCAGAGCAGGGCTTTCATTTAGAAATGTTGTAGAGAACGCAGTCGTGCCATTTTCAGTTGGATCCAAGATAAGTGTCTGTTAGACCATTGGTCTGAGTCACTCAAAGAAGCAGGCGTTTCATTTTGAAATTATGAAGGGGGTGCTATGTAGCTATTTCTTGAAAGACCTCAATTTTGACATTGAACCCATTTTTGTTTGTCTTGAGGTCAAACATAAGTGACATCAATTCCAAAGGTTTTGGTCAAACACAGGAGCGGGGCTTACTTTTTTCTTTTAATTTGAAGCTGGCACTCTGGAGCTATTTGAAGTTGATTCTCCATTTTGATGCTGGAGCCCTTTATGTTCAACTTTCGGTTTGTCATAATTGTACTTTATTTCAAAAGTTTGGTTCGTACACAGAAAAAGGGCTTTTATTTTTCAATTGGGTAGGGGGCAATATGTGACCATTGATGGTTGGTTCTCCATTTTGACATTTTCCTCATCACAGAGTGATGAGACTCATTTGTAATAATGGAAAAACAGCACCATCTAGTGGTGTGCTTCAGTGACTTCCCCACATAAAAATGTAGAAAATATTACAGAGCTGAAGCTAAAATACTTGGATGAAGGTAAAAATAAAAAAAATTGCTAAAATTGTATGTCTTCTGTGAATTACAAGGAAAAATGATCAGTCGAGGTGCTTCGGATAGCCAAATGCCTAAAAATGTATGTATTACAACCTCCCCGTGAAATGTGGAAGTACTCAAAAGAGGTTAACAGTCAGAATGTAACCATAGTAATTTTTGATTATGGTATGACAGCACCATCAAGTGGGGTGTACTTTTCACCTTTCTACCATTTATACTTTTTGCAATATTTCACTTTTTCGGTACAATTAGAAGTGATCATGAGAGTGCCAGAATTCTTAAGATGGTCTTATTTTCATGATACCACTTGGAAAAACTGCGCCAGGTAAAGAAGTTCAGACGGTATCCACTTCACCCATGGTGGAGCACTTTTCATGTGTTGTGTGCTTATCGATTTCCTACACACTCTGTCCGCACGCACTACTCCATCTTGCGGTGCGCTTCAGCTTGGTAAGTTAGTAACTGAAGCACACTATAGGGTAGTGTTGTGCCGCTACCAGTGACTATGGTTACATGCTGCTGACTGCAAACCTCTTTTGAATATTTCAACATTTCATGGGGAGTTTGTAATGTATAAATCTCTAGGCACTTGTCTTTCCAAAGCACCTAGACTGATCTTTAATTATTTTTATTCACAAAAGTCTTACAACTTTTTCTTCACTTGAGCATTTTTTACATTCATAAAAGTATTTAAATTTCTGCTCTCTATACTTTTAAGATTAATACCACTTCTTCATACTTTCATAATTTTACATTCATATGCCTTTTTTATACCACAGCTCTGTAACAATTCTATATCGACAAATATTGACAGGTCTTACAACTTTGTCTTCACGTGAGCATTTTTCACATTCATTCAAGTTTTTAAACTTCTGCTCTTAATACTTTTGAGATCAATACCACCTATTTAGCACTTTAATAATTTTGCATTGATACAGCTTTTAGCTACAGCTCTGTAACACTCTTTATATTTATATGTAGGGCAGCAACTGAAGCTCACCACTAGATGCGGCTGTCATACCATAATCAAATATTTCTATGGTGATGTGCCGACTGCAAACATCTTTTTTATGTAGGGCAGTGACAGAAGCACACCACCAGATGGTGCTGTTTTTCCATTATTACAAATCACTACGGTTACATGCTGCTGACTGCAAACATCTTTTCAGTATTCACACATGGAGCGGGGCCATTGTTTTGTTTAGGCATTAGCCGTTTTGTTTTGAATGGACTCTCAAAGGCTTAAAAAATTGTTTTTTGGATAAAAAAATGTACTATTTTTGATCAGGGCAGAAGTTATTTGAGAGATGTGTGAAAAAAAATCTGGAAAAAATATGAATCCGATATGTTTTTACAGCAGTCGATGTCAGAGGCTTTTTTTAGCAACTGAGCGTTAACAAAGAATATTTTTTGGAAATCTGATCCTACAAAAAAAACTTCAAAGGCATCAAAGTCAATGATATTACTAATCCTTTACAAATTCAAGACTATAAAACCCTGCAAGAGATATCCAGTTTCAGGTTATGTTTTCGAATAAAAATCAGTCTCTCTTCTTAAGATGGTCTTATTTTCATGATACCACTTATAACAATAGGTCAATGAACTGACAGGTCATCATAACAACAGGTCACCATAACATTCAACACCATCCAACCGATCATACTCAAAGACAAGCCCACAGAGATGGGCGTGGATCCTACCTGTGTTTCCTGGATCACAAATTGCCTGACAGGAATCACACAGTTCTTCACGCTGGGGAACTGTGTTTCTGGGCCTTATTGAGAAGTACAGGGGTTCCACAACGGACGGTCCTGGCTCCATTCCTATTGACAGGGTATACACCAGACTTCAAATACAGCACTGAGTCCTGAAATTTTTGTAGAGGGCGCTATGACCACATTTTTGTTGGAAATCCATTTTGACAGTGGAAAACTTTTTGTTTAACTTTGAGTCCAACGTAGGTGTCATTGAATCCCTCGGTTTAGGTCAAACACAGGAGCTGAACTTACATTTTGAAATTTTGTAGAGGGAGAAATGAAGGAGTTTTTTGATGGGTCCCCAATTTTTACATTGGCACCCATTTCTTTTCCTCTTGGGGTTCAAGATAAGTGTCATTGAATCCACTTGTCTGGACCGCAGGAGCGGGTTTACGTTTTGAAATTTTGAAGGGGGCGCTATGGGGCCTTTTTATGATGGATATCCATTATGACAGTTAAACCCTTTTTGTTCGTCTTGAGGTCAAACATAAGTGTCATCAATTTCATAGGTTTAGGTCAAACACAGGAGCGTGGTTCACATTAAAGAAATTTGAAGGTGGCGCCATAGAGCCATGTTTTGATGGATCTCCATTTTGATATTCAAACTGTTTTTGTTCGTGTTAAGGTTCAACTTCAGTGTCACTAATTCCACAGGTTTTGGACGCACACCAGAGCAGGGCTTTCATTTAGAAATGTTGTAGAGAACGCAGTCGTGCCATTTTCAGTTGGATCCAAGATAAGTGTCTGTTAGACCATTGGTCTGAGTCACTCAAAGAAGCAGGCGTTTCATTTTGAAATTATGAAGGGGGGTGCTATGTAGCTATTTCTTGAAAGACCTCAATTTTGACATTGAACCCATTTTTGTTTGTCTTGAGGTCAAACATAAGTGACATCAATTCCAAAGGTTTTGGTCAAACACAGGAGCGGGGCTTACTTTTTTCTTTTAATTTGAAGCTGGCACTCTGGAGCTATTTGAAGTTGATTCTCCATTTTGATGCTGGAGCCCTTTATGTTCAACTTTCGGTTTGTCATAATTGTACTTTATTTCAAAAGTTTGGTTCGTACACAGAAAAAGGGCTTTTATTTTTCAATTGGGTAGGGGGCAATATGTGACCATTGATGGTTGGTTCTCCATTTTGACATTTTCCTCATCACAGAGTGATGAGACTCATTTGTAATAATGGAAAAACAGCACCATCTAGTGGTGTGCTTCAGTGACTTCCCCACATAAAAATGTAGAAAATATTACAGAGCTGAAGCTAAAATACTTGGATGAAGGTAAAAATAAAAAAAATTGCTAAAATTGTATGTCTTCTGTGAATTACAAGGAAAAATGATCAGTCGAGGTGCTTCGGATAGCCAAATGCCTAAAAATGTATGTATTACAACCTCCCCGTGAAATGTGGAAGTACTCAAAAGAGGTTAACAGTCAGAATGTAACCATAGTAATTTTTGATTATGGTATGACAGCACCATCAAGTGGGGTGTACTTTTCACCTTTCTACCATTTATACTTTTTGCAATATTTCACTTTTTCGGTACAATTAGAAGTGATCATGAGAGTGCCAGAATTCTTAAGATGGTCTTATTTTCATGATACCACTTGGAAAAACTGCGCCAGGTAAAGAAGTTCAGACGGTATCCACTTCACCCATGGTGGAGCACTTTTCATGTGTTGTGTGCTTATCGATTTCCTACACACTCTGTCCGCACGCACTACTCCATCTTGCGGTGCGCTTCAGCTTGGTAAGTTAGTAACTGAAGCACACTATAGGGTAGTGTTGTGCCGCTACCAGTGACTATGGTTACATGCTGCTGACTGCAAACCTCTTTTGAATATTTCAACATTTCATGGGGAGTTTGTAATGTATAAATCTCTAGGCACTTGTCTTTCCAAAGCACCTAAACTGATCTTTAATTATTTTTATTCACAAAAGTCTTACAACTTTTTCTTCACTTGAGCATTTTTTACATTCATAAAAGTATTTAAATTTCTGCTCTCTATACTTTTAAGATTAATACCACTTCTTCATACTTTCATAATTTTACATTCATATGCCTTTTTTATACCACAGCTCTGTAACAATTCTATATCGACAAATATTGACAGGTCTTACAACTTTGTCTTCACGTGAGCATTTTTCACATTCATACAAGTTTTTAAACTTCTGCTCTTAATACTTTTGAGATCAATACCACCTATATAGCACTTTAATAATTTTGCATTGATACAGCTTTTAGCTACAGCTCTGTAACACTCTTTATATTTATATGTAGGGCAGCAACTGAAGCTCACCACTAGATGCGGCTGTCATACCATAATCAAATATTTCTATGGTGATGTGCCGACTGCAAACATCTTTTTTATGTAGGGCAGTGACAGAAGCACACCACCAGATGGTGCTGTTTTTCCATTATTACAAATCACTACGGTTACATGCTGCTGACTGCAAACATCTTTTCAGTATTCACACATGGAGCGGGGCCATTGTTTTGTTTAGGCATTAGCCGTTTTGTTTTGAATGGACTCTCAAAGGCTTAAAAAATTGTTTTTTGGATTAAAAAAATGTACTATTTTTGATCAGGGCAGAAGTTATTTGAGAGATGTGTGAAAAAAAATCTGGAAAAAATATGAATCCAATATGTTTTTACAGCAGTCGATGTCAGAGGCTTTTTTTAGCAACTGAGCGTTAACAAAGAATATTTTTTGGAAATCTGATCCTACAAAAAAAACTTCAAAGGCATCAAAGTCAATGATATTACTAATCCTTTACAAATTCAAGACTATAAAACCCTGCAAGAGATATCCAGTTTCAGGTTATGTTTTCGAATAAAAATCAGTCTCTATTCTTAAGATGGTCTTATTTTCATGATACCACTTATAACAATAGGTCAATGAACTGACAGGTCATCATAACAACAGGTCACCATAACATTCAACACCATCCAACCGATCATACTCAAAGACAAGCCCACAGAGATGGGCGTGGATCCTACCTGTGTTTCCTGGATCACAAATTGCCTGACAGGAATCACACAGTTCTTCACGCTGGGGAACTGTGTTTCTGGGCCTTATTGAGAAGTACAGGGGTTCCACAACGGACGGTCCTGGCTCCATTCCTATTGACAGGGTATACACCAGACTTCAAATACAGCACTGAGTCCTGAAATTTTTGTAGAGGGCGCTATGACCACATTTTTGTTGGAAATCCATTTTGACAGTGGAAAACTTTTTGTTTAACTTTGAGTCCAACGTAGGTGTCATTGAATCCCTCGGTTTAGGTCAAACACAGGAGCTGAACTTACATTTTGAAATTTTGCAGAGGGAGAAATGAAGGAGTTTTTTGATGGGTCCCCAATTTTTACATTGGCACCCATTTCTTTTCCTCTTGGGGTTCAAGATAAGTGTCATTGAATCCACTTGTCTGGACCGCAGGAGCGGGTTTACGTTTTGAAATTTTGAAGGGGGCGCTATGGGGCCTTTTTATGATGGATATCCATTATGACAGTTAAACCCTTTTTGTTCGTCTTGAGGTCAAACATAAGTGTCATCAATTTCATAGGTTTAGGTCAAACACAGGAGCGTGGTTCACATTAAAGAAATTTGAAGGTGGCGCCATAGAGCCATGTTTTGATGGATCTCCATTTTGATATTCAAACTGTTTTTGTTCGTGTTAAGGTTCAACTTCAGTGTCACTAATTCCACAGGTTTTGGACGCACACCAGAGCAGGGCTTTCATTTAGAAATGTTGTAGAGAACGCAGTCGTGCCATTTTCAGTTGGATCCAAGATAAGTGTCTGTTAGACCATTGGTCTGAGTCACTCAAAGAAGCAGGCGTTTCATTTTGAAATTATGAAGGGGGGTGCTATGTAGCTATTTCTTGAAAGACCTCAATTTTGACATTGAACCCATTTTTGTTTGTCTTGAGGTCAAACATAAGTGACATCAATTCCAAAGGTTTTGGTCAAACACAGGAGCGGGGCTTACTTTTTTCTTTTAATTTGAAGCTGGCACTCTGGAGCTATTTGAAGTTGATTCTCCATTTTGATGCTGGAGCCCTTTATGTTCAACTTTCGGTTTGTCATAATTGTACTTTATTTCAAAAGTTTGGTTCGTACACAGAAAAAGGGCTTTTATTTTTCAATTGGGTACCCAAGGGGGCAATATGTGACCATTGATGGTTGGTTCTCCATTTTGACATTTTCCTCATCACAGAGTGATGAGACTCATTTGTAATAATGGAAAAACAGCACCATCTAGTGGTGTGCTTCAGTGACTTCCCCACATAAAAATGTAGAAAATATTACAGAGCTGAAGCTAAAATACTTGGATGAAGGTAAAAATAAAAAAAATTGCTAAAATTGTATGTCTCCTGTGAATTACAAGGAAAAATGATCAGTCGAGGTGCTTCGGATAGCCAAATGCCTAAAAATGTATGTATTACAACCTCCCCGTGAAATGTGGAAGTACTCAAAAGAGGTTAACAGTCAGAATGTAACCATAGTAATTTTTGATTATGGTATGACAGCACCATCTAGTGGGGTGTACTTTTCACCTTTCTACCATTTATACTTTTTGCAATATTTCACTTTTTCGGTACAATTAGAAGTGATCATGAGAGTGCCAGAATTCTTAAGATGGTCTTATTTTCATGATACCACTTGGAAAAACTGCGCCAGGTAAAGAAGTTCAGACGGTATCCACTTCACCCATGGTGGAGCACTTTTCATGTGTTGTGTGCTCATCGATTTCCTACACACTCTGTCCGCGCTTGGTAAGTTAGTAACTGAAGCACACTATAGGGTAGTGTTGTGCCGCTACCAGTGACTATGGTTACATGCTGCTGACTGCAAACCTCTTTTGAATATTTCAACATTTCATGGGGAGTTTGTAATGTATAAATCTCTAGGCACTTGTCTTTCCAAAGCACCTAGACTGATCTTTAATTATTTTTATTCACAAAAGTCTTACAACTTTTTCTTCACTTGAGCATTTTTTACATTCATAAAAGTATTTAAATTTCTGCTCTCTATACTTTTAAGATTAATACCACTTCTTCATACTTTCATAATTTTACATTCATATGCCTTTTTTATACCACAGCTCTGTAACAATTCTATATCGACAAATATTGACAGGTCTTACAACTTTGTCTTCACGTGAGCATTTTTCACATTCATACAAGTTTTTAAACTTCTGCTCTTAATACTTTTGAGATCAATACCACCTATTTAGCACTTTAATAATTTTGCATTGATACAGCTTTTAGCTACAGCTCTGTAACACTCTTTATATTTATATGTAGGGCAGCAACTGAAGCTCACCACTAGATGCGGCTGTCATACCATAATCAAATATTTCTATGGTGATGTGCCGACTGCAAACATCTTTTTTATGTAGGGCAGTGACAGAAGCACACCACCAGATGGTGCTGTTTTTCCATTATTACAAATCACTACGGTTACATGCTGCTGACTGCAAACATCTTTTCAGTATTCACACATGGAGCGGGGCCATTGTTTTGTTTAGGCATTAGCCGTTTTGTTTTGAATGGACTCTCAAAGGCTTAAAAAATTGTTTTTTGGATTAAAAAAATGTACTATTTTTGATCAGGGCAGAAGTTATTTGAGAGATGTGTGAAAAAAAATCTGGAAAAAATATGAATCCAATATGTTTTTACAGCAGTCGATGTCAGAGGCTTTTTTTAGCAACTGAGCGTTAACAAAGAATATTTTTTGGAAATCTGATCCTACAAAAAAAACTTCAAAGGCATCAAAGTCAATGATATTACTAATCCTTTACAAATTCAAGACTATAAAACCCTGCAAGAGATATCCAGTTTCAGGTTATGTTTTCGAATAAAAATCAGTCTCTATTCTTAAGATGGTCTTATTTTCATGATACCACTTATAACAATAGGTCAATGAACTGACAGGTCATCATAACAACAGGTCACCATAACATTCAACACCATCCAACCGATCATACTCAAAGACAAGCCCACAGAGATGGGCGTGGATCCTACCTGTGTTTCCTGGATCACAAATTGCCTGACAGGAATCACACAGTTCTTCACGCTGGGGAACTGTGTTTCTGGGCCTTATTGAGAAGTACAGGGGTTCCACAACGGACGGTCCTGGCTCCATTCCTATTGACAGGGTATACACCAGACTTCAAATACAGCACTGAGTCCTGAAATTTTTGTAGAGGGCGCTATGACCACATTTTTGTTGGAAATCCATTTTGACAGTGGAAAACTTTTTGTTTAACTTTGAGTCCAACGTAGGTGTCATTGAATCCCTCGGTTTAGGTCAAACACAGGAGCTGAACTTACATTTTGAAATTTTGTAGAGGGAGAAATGAAGGAATTTTTTGATGGGTCCCCAATTTTTACATTGGCACCCATTTCTTTTCCTCTTGGGGTTCAAGATAAGTGTCATTGAATCCACTTGTCTGGACCGCAGGAGCGGGTTTACGTTTTGAAATTTTGAAGGGGGCGCTATGGGGCCTTTTTATGATGGATATCCATTATGACAGTTAAACCCTTTTTGTTTGTCTTGAGGTCAAACATAAGTGTCATCAATTTCATAGGTTTAGGTCAAACACAGGAGCGTGGTTCACATTAAAGAAATTTGAAGGTGGCGCCATAGAGCCATGTTTTGATGGATCTCCATTTTGATATTCAAACTGTTTTTGTTCGTGTTAAGGTTCAACTTCAGTGTCACTAATTCCACAGGTTTTGGACGCACACCAGAGCAGGGCTTTCATTTAGAAATGTTGTAGAGAACGCAGTCGTGCCATTTTCAGTTGGATCCAAGATAAGTGTCTGTTAGACCATTGGTCTGAGTCACTCAAAGAAGCAGGCGTTTCATTTTGAAATTATGAAGGGGGGTGCTATGTAGCTATTTCTTGAAAGACCTCAATTTTGACATTGAACCCATTTTTGTTTGTCTTGAGGTCAAACATAAGTGACATCAATTCCAAAGGTTTTGGTCAAACACAGGAGCGGGGCTTACTTTTTTCTTTTAATTTGAAGCTGGCACTCTGGAGCTATTTGAAGTTGATTCTCCATTTTGATGCTGGAGCCCTTTATGTTCAACTTTCGGTTTGTCATAATTGTACTTTATTTCAAAAGTTTGGTTCGTACACAGAAAAAGGGCTTTTATTTTTCAATTGGGTAGGGGGCAATATGTGACCATTGATGGTTGGTTCTCCATTTTGACATTTTCTTCATCACAGGGTGATGAGACTCATTTGTAATAATGGAAAAACAGCACCATCTAGTGGTGTGCTTCAGTGACTTCCCCACATAAAAATGTAGAAAATATTACAGAGCTGAAGCTAAAATACTTGGATGAAGGTAAAAATAAAAAAAATTGCCAAAATTGTATGTCTTCTGTGAATTACAAGGAAAAATGATCAGTCGAGGTGCTTCGGATAGCCAAATGCCTAAAAATTAGTGATGTTACGAGATGTGCCGAGGCTTCGGAGCGTGTGTCGAGTAATGCAGGGGGCGTTTCCGCGAAGCGCGTATCGAGGCTTGCTTCATCTAGGGCCGGAGCCAAAATTGATGACGTCCGAAGCCTCGCTGCCCGGCTGTACCACGTGATTGCTTCGGGAAGTGGTTCGGATTTTGCCGCGAGGTTTTACAGCTATATAGACCCCTCAGGCTTCATTCAAAATGTGGGTTGTTGAAGGAGAGTTGCGGTCAGTTGAGAGTTTGGAGAGAGTTTGGAGAGTTTGCATACTAGATTTTGGATAGCGTTTGGATAGTTTGGAGATAGTTTAGATAGTTTGGAGAGTTTGGAGATAGTTTGAAGAGTTTAGGGAGAGAGAGAGGAGAGGAGAGGAGAGGTGATAGGATGGAGCCAGCGAGGAAGAGGAGGATTTCCCCTGTGTGGGAACACTTTGATTTGATAACTCCTAACAAGGTATGCTAAATCCAACATTTTTACAGACGCATAATTTTTGCTTATTAAGAAATATTTTTCACGTTTTCTTATTTTATTCAAAGGTGAGGTGTTTACTGTGTTCCAAGGAGTTGGGATACAATAACAACACCTCATCCATGCTAAGGCATAACCGTGCCTTGCATGAGAATAAGGAGGGAACTGGAGCTTTATCTAGCCAAGGTAAGTCATAACAATATTACAAAAACACTATCACAATTTTTCCATGTTCACTTTTGTTTATTGTGCAAAGAAAGACAAGTAACACTGTACTTATTTTCTGTTTACCAGCCACCAGAAAACAGGAGCTAGATGATGCCCTGGCCTCCATGATAGTGAAGGACACACAGCCCTTCAGCATTGTGGAGGATGTTGGGTTTAGGGCATTTGTGTCCAAATTGGATCCTACCTATGTTATCCCTACCAGGCAGGTATGTATAGGTGCATGCATGAAGCAAATGTACTTAATTGTATGTGTCACAATTCAAACAGATTAAGTACTTTATATATTTTCCATTAGGCTCTGAAGGCCATGGTGGAGGCCAAGCATGAGGCAGCAAAGGAGAAGGCTAAGGCTAAACTTGAAAAGGTGGCTGCCGTTAGCCTAACCTCCGACATGTGGACATCCATCAACATGGATGCCTACCTGGCTGTAACATGCCATTTTGTGGACGAAAAAACCAGGCTCAGCTCAGTGCTGTTGGGAGTGCAGGTATTCCCCCAATCACACACTGCTGAAAACATAGCTCGTGTGAAAGCCTCCCTGATGGAGGAATGGGGAATCACCAATAAGGTAACATGTATGGTTACCGATGGTGCTCCCAATATGGTTGCGTGTGGGAGAGAGCTGAAGCTTAGGCACCATATTTGCATAGCACATACCCTCAATCTGATCGTGAAGAAGGCCCTTGAACAGAGCCCCGTGCTTTCTGGCATCCGGGCTAAAGCAAGGAAGCTGGTTGGCTTCTTCAGAAGCAGCACCACTGCTAAGGTATGGTCATTCCCTTTATTCCAATTTATTACAACATTAATAGTTTGTGTTCTTTCTGCAGCTATTTAATGGCCTACTCATCTGTGTCTTTAAAGGAGAAGCTTACACAAGTGCAGGTTCAGCTGGGTAAGGCAACAATGAAGCCATAACAAGAAGTGGAAACCCGGTGGAACAGTACATATTTGATGCTGCAACGTTTGGTGGAGTTGAGGGAGCCGGTTGGAGCAGCGTTAGCTGGCCTTCAACATGACATTCAGATGATCACATGTGATGAGTTTAACATTGTTGGAGGGTGCTTTTCGTTGCTGTCTCCCTTTTATTATGCCACTGCAGAGCTGTCGGCGGAAGAAACTGTGTCTGCCTCCAAAGTTGTGCCCCTTATGAAAATGCTGGAGCAAAACCTTCAGGAGAAATGGCGAAGCCGGCACCTGCAGTGGCACTGGAAATGGGAGACCAGCTCATCAGGCAGCTACGGGAGAAGCTGTATACTCTGCAATCAATGAGCATAATGTCCCTTGCAACACTCCTGGACCCCCGATTCAAGGTCATTGGATTTTTTAGTCCAAACAAAGCCACTGAAGCAGTGAAGCGACTTACATCGGAGTGTGCTGCCATCGTAAGGCAACAACAAAGAGGAGAGGAAATCCCGCAGGCTTCTACCTATCATGATGTCACTGGAGGTAATCTGTTACTTAACATTTTGACATCATTTATTCCTATAAGAACACTTACTAACATGATCTGTGGTTTCCTCTTAGGTAGCAAATTGTGGCATCATTTGGACACTAGTGTCATGGAAGCAAGGAGGTGTCAAAATGTAACAGCAGATGCCACTGTGGAGGTCCAGCGGTACCTTTCTGAGCCAAACCTAGGACGACTGGCGAACCCTCTAGAGTACTGGGAGAGGCAAAAAATTATGTTCCCAAATCTATACAAACTTGCTCTTGCCTTTTTGTGCACACCAGCATCCTCTGTGCCTTGTGAGAGGGTGTTCTCCAAGGCGGGAGAAATTGTGTCAAAAAAAAGAAATCGTCTAAAACCAAAAACTGTTGAAAAACTTCTGTTCCTTAATAAAAACGAATGAAACTTCCCCTGTCCTGTACATATAAGTAACACAAGCATAATCTTTCATAGTTCCACAAGCACTTTCACCATCCCCTGCCTGATTATGCCCATGCCATTTCCAGAAAAACATTGCACAATCTGCCGTACTACAATATTACCATTTTGGGAGAATTTACACACAGAATACATCCAAAATTTATTAGACACATATGTGATCATTTATGTTCAGAGATTATTTGTTCATACATTTTTTGTAATTCATAATCATTCCCATCAGACATAACAGACACAAAAATTCAATGCTTCACACATTGGGCTCTATTTTGGTGCTTCGCCGGAGATCTGCCGCAAGCGCAGAGTCAATCAGATCCGCCGCGCTGACAAGGCGTTCCCAAGCACATTTTGGTATTTTGGTGAGCCGCGCAGCCCGGCGTAAGTATCCCCCCTCCCTAACTCAGCTCCTCCCGGCAGCATAAATCATAGACGGGGAGGATAGGGGGTTTAACACAGCCGAGACCTGTTTTCACCAATCACATTAGCTCCTCTCCTCGCCTTTAAATCCGCCACAGGCGAGGCGTATTACTATTTTCATGAAGTAGTCAAAGAGATCAAGAGATGTCTGAAGACAGTTATGCCACACGATGGCGACAGAGGGCAGCTGCTCAACAAGTGTCCTCCACACTCTCTCATATGAGCACAGATGGATTTGGTGTGCGTAATGTTGGACTCACTGGTAAGACAAACACCCTTTTCCACAAATAAAGACACTCACATAAAGTTGCATATATTCAAACCTCACGTGACAAAGGTGGGTTGAGCGCACAGATCACAACATAAACTCCAAAAAGGCATTAAAATCGGAACCATCTGTGCGTAAATGACGCATCGCGCTCCGTGGCCTGGCTCTTTCTTTCATAGATGTTGGCATATAAAATAAATTTGGCTCACAAAACTGAATATTATAATATCCGTATGTCGGCTTAAAGTAGATAACGCATCTGAGCACTGAAACAAATCATCTGTTCAGCCGCAGCAGCAGCAGCAGGAAGACGGACAGAGGACACGGAGACGTGTCCAGGTCGAGCTGTGCGAGAAATAAGAGGAAGAAAGAAAAGGAGGGAGACACATTACATATCTTGTTAACTTCATCATGTGTGTTTATTTACTAGATATTTAATTTAATTTGATGCAGTTTCAGCTGTATTGATTCGGTCAGGTTGTGTGTCCAAACGCGTGCCAAACGCGCTCATCAGATCAGATATAGATCAGAATATATCGATATAGATCTAAATGTATGTGCTGACTCAGATTAATAGTTGTTGATCATTATTTATTGCACTGAAATCTGCCTGACACTGTGGAAACCTGCCGGTGAGGCATCAGTGACGTATGTCGATACGCCGCCGGTCTACCAAAATACTACTGGACCAGCTGCGTTCCGCCTTGCGCTGAAAGCTGACCAGGTTTGAATCGGCGAGCTTTCAGCGCACGTTACACGCCAGTGGCGAGCACGAAAATGTCACTGCGCCAGCTGATTCTGTCAACACCTCCCCCTGCCACGCCACCACGCCCAGCTTGGCGGATCTCGGCTCGCCTCCGTGCAACTCAGTCCACGAAAATACCAAACTCGCCTTATGCCGGGCTCCGCCAGACGAAAATACAACTGCGCGGGGCTCGCCGCCCTCCGCCGCCTCACCGGCGCGAACGAAAATAGAGCCCATTATGTTATTCAGATTCAGCTGCCTGTGATTATATAATTGGCCAGTAGGTGGTTTCGTGTGCATGAAGCTTCGAGAAATGAACCATTTCTTGAACCAATTGGCTCAAGTGGTTCAATGCCTCATGAGGCTTCATTTCACCATCACTACTAAAAATGTATGTATTACAACCTCCCCGTGAAATGTGGAAGTACTCAAAAGAAGTTAACAGTCAGAATGTAACCATAGTAATTTTTGATTATGGTATGACAGCACCATCTAGTGGTGTGTACTTTTCACCTTTCTACCATTTATACTTTTTGCAATATTTCACTTTTTCGGTACAATTAGAAGTGATCATGAGAGTGCCAGAATTCTTAAGATGGTCTTATTTTCATGATACCACTTGGAAAAACTGCGCCAGGTAAAGAAGTTCAGACGGTATCCACTTCACCCATGGTGGAGCACTTTTCATGTGTTGTGTGCTTATCGATTTCCTACACACTCTGTCCGCACGCACTACTCCATCTTGCGGTGCGCTTCAGCTTGGTAAGTTAGTAACTGAAGCACACTATAGGGTAGTGTTGTGCCGCTACCAGTGACTATGGTTACATGCTGCTGACTGCAAACCTCTTTTGAATATTTCAACATTTCATGGGGAGTTTGTAATATATAAATCTCTAGGCACTTGTCTTTCCAAAGCACCTAGACTGATCTTTAATTATTTTTATTCACAAAAGTCTTACAACTTTTTCTTCACTTGAGCATTTTTTACATTCATAAAAGTATTTAAATTTCTGCTCTCTATACTTTTAAGATTAATACCACTTCTTCATACTTTCATAATTTTACATTCATATGCCTTTTTTATACCACAGCTCTGTAACAATTCTATATCGACAAATATTGACAGGTCTTACAACTTTGTCTTCACGTGAGCATTTTTCACATTCATTCAAGTTTTTAAACTTCTGCTCTTAATACTTTTGAGATCAATACCACCTATTTAGCACTTTAATAATTTTGCATTGATACAGCTTTTAGCTACAGCTCTGTAACACTCTTTATATTTATATGTAGGGCAGCAACTGAAGCTCACCACTAGATGCGGCTGTCATACCATAATCAAATATTTCTATGGTGATGTGCCGACTGCAAACATCTTTTTTATGTAGGGCAGTGACAGAAGCACACCACTAGATGGTGCTGTTTTTCCATTATTACAAATCACTACGGTTACATGCTGCTGACTGCAAACATCTTTTCAGTATTCACACATGGAGCGGGGCCATTGTTTTGTTTAGGCATTAGCCGTTTTGTTTTGAATGGACTCTCAAAGGCTTAAAAAATTGTTTTTTGGATAAAAAAATGTACTATTTTTGATCAGGGCAGAAGTTATTTGAGAGATGTGTGAAAAAAAATCTGGAAAAAATATGAATCCGATATGTTTTTACAGCAGTCGATGTCAGAGGCTTTTTTTAGCAACTGAGCGTTAACAAAGAATATTTTTTGGAAATCTGATCCTACAAAAAAAACTTCAAAGGCATCAAAGTCAATGATATTACTAATCCTTTACAAATTCAAGACTATAAAACCATGCAAGAGATATCCAGTTTCAGGTCATGTTTTCTAATAAAAATCAGTCTCTCTTCTTAAGATGGTCTTATTTTCATGATACCACTTATAACAATAGGTCAATGAACTGACAGGTCATCATAACAACAGGTCACCATAACATTCAACACCATCCAACCGATCATACTCAAAGACAAGCCCACAGAGATGGGCGTGGATCCTACCTGTGTTTCCTGGATCACAAATTGCCTGACAGGAATCACACAGTTCTTCACGCTGGGGAACTGTGTTTCTGGGCCTTATTGAGAAGTACAGGGGTTCCACAACGGACGGTCCTGGCTCCATTCCTATTGACAGGGTATACACCAGACTTCAAATACAGCACTGAGTCCTGAAATTTTTGTAGAGGGCGCTATGACCACATTTTTATGGAAATCCATTTTGACAGTGGAAAACTTTTTGTTTAACTTTGAGTCCAACGTAGGTGTCATTGAATCCCTCGGTTTAGGTCAAACACAGGAGCTGAACTTACATTTTGAAATTTTGTAGAGGGAGAAATGAAGGAATTTTTTTATGGGTCCCCAATTTTTACATTGGCACCCATTTCTTTTCCTCTTGGGGTTCAAGATAAGTGTCATTGAATCCACTTGTCTGGACCGCAGGAGCGGGTTTACGTTTTGAAATTTTGAAGGGGGCGCTATGGGGCCTTTTTATGATGGATATCCATTATGACAGTTAAACCCTTTTTGTTCGTCTTGAGGTCAAACATAAGTGTCATCAATTTCATAGGTTTAGGTCAAACACAGGAGCGTGGTTCACATTAAAGAAATTTGAAGGTGGCGCCATAGAGCCATGTTTTGATGGATCTCCATTTCGATATTCAAACTGTTTTTGTTCGTGTTAAGGTTCAACTTCAGTGTCACTAATTCCACAGGTTTTGGACGCACACCAGAGGAGGGCTTTCATTTAGAAATGTTGTAGAGAACGCAGTCGTGCCATTTTCAGTTGGATCCAAGTTAAGTGTCTGTTAGTCCATTGGTCTGAGTCACTCAAAGAAGCAGGCGTTTCATTTTGAAATTATGTAGCTATTTCTTGAAGGACCTCAATTTTGACATTGAACCCATTTTTGTTTGTCTTGAGGTCAAACATAAGTGACATCAATTCCAAAGGTTTTGGTCAAACACAAGAGCGGGGCTTACTTTTTTTTTTTAATTTGAAGCTGGCACTCTGGAGCTATTTGAAGTTGATTCTCCATTTTGATGCTGGAGCCCTTTATGTTCAACTTTCGGTTTGTCATAATTGTACTTTATTTCAAAAGTTTGGTTCGTATACAGAAAAAGGGCTTTTATTTTTCAATTGGGTAGGGGGCAATATGTGACCATTGATGGTTGGTTCTCCATTTTGACATTTTCTTCATCACAGGGTGATGAGACTCATTTGTAATAATGGAAAAACAGCACCATCTAGTGGTGTGCTTCAGTGACTTCCCCACATAAAAATGTAGAAAATATTACAGAGCTGAAGCTAAAATACTTGGATGATGGTAAAAATAAAAAAAATTGCTAAAATTGTATGTCTTCTGTGAATTACAAGGAAAAATGATCAGTCGAGGTGCTTCGGATAGCCAAATGCCTAAAAATGTATGTATTACAACCTCCCCGTGAAATGTGGAAGTACTCAAAAGAAGTTTACAGTCAGAATGTAACCATAGCAATTTTTGATTATGGTATGACAGCACCATCTAGTGGGGTGTACTTTTCACCTTCTACCATTTATACTTTATACAATATTTCACTTTTTCTGTACAATTAGAAGCGATCATGAGAGTGCCAGAATTCTTAAGATGGTCTTATTTTCATGATACCACTTGGAAAAACTGCGCCAGGTAAAGAAGTTCAGACGGTATCCACTTCACCCATGGTGGAGCACTTCTCATGTGTTGAGTGCTTGTCGATTTCCTACACACTCTGTCCGCACGCACTACTCCATCTTGCGGTGCGCTTCAGCTTGGTAAGTTAGTAACTGAAGCACACTATAGGGTAGTGTTGTGCCGCTACCAGTGACTATGGTTACATGCTGCTGACTGCAAACCTCTTTTGAATATTTCAACATTTCATGGGGAGTTTGTAATGTATAAATCTCTAGGCACTTGTCTTTCCAAAGCACCTAGACTGATCTTTATTTATTTTTATTCACAAAAGTCTTACAACTTTTTCGTTACTTGAGCATTTTTTACATTCATAAAAGTATTTAAAATTCTGCTCTCTATACTTTTAAGATTAATACCACTTCTTCATACTTTCATAATTTTACATTCATATGCCTTTTTTATACCACAGCTCTGTAACAATTCTATATCGACAAATATTGACAGGTCTTACAACTTTGTCTTCACATGAGCATTTTTTACATTCATACAAGTTTTTAAACTTCTGCTCTTAATACTTTTGAGATCAATACCACCTATTTAGCACTTTGACAATTTTGCATTTATACAGCTTTTAGCTACAGCTCTGTAACACTCTTTATATTTATATGTAGGGCAGCAACTGAAGCTCACCACTAGATGCGGCTGTCATACCATAATCAAATATTTCTATGGTGATGTTCTGACTGCAAACATCTTTTTTATGTAGGGCAGTGACAGAAGCACACCACTAGATGGTGCTGTTTTTCCATTATTACAAATCACTACGGTTACATGCTGCTGACTGCAAACATCTTTTCAGTATTCACACATGGAGCGGGGCCATTGTTTTGTTTAGGCATTAGCCGTTTTGTTTTGAATGGACTCTCAAAGGCTTAAAAAATTGTTTTTTGGATAAAAAAATGTACTATTTTTGATCAGGGCAGAAGTTATTTGAGAGATGTGTGAAAAAAAATCTGGAAAAAATATGAATCCAATATGTTTTTACAGCAGTCGATGTCAGAGGCTTTTTTTAGCCACTGAGCATTTACAAAGGATGTTTTTTGTTAATCTGATCCTACAAAAAAAACTTAAAAGGTTTCATAGTCAATGATATTACTAATCCTTTACATATTCAAGACCATAAAACCATGCGAGATATCCAGTTTCAGGTTATGTTTTCTAATAAAAATCAGTCTCTCTTCTTAAGATGGTCTTATTTTCATGATACCACTTATAACAATAGGTCAATGAACTGACAGGTCATCATAACAACAGGTCACCATAACATTCAACACCATCCAACCGATCATACTCAAAGACAAGCCCACAGAGATGGGCGTGGATCCTACCTGTGTTTCCTGGATCACAAATTGCCTGACAGGAATCCCACAGTTCTTCACGCTGGGGAACTGTGTTTCTGGGCCTTATTGAGAAGTACAGGGGTTCCACAACGGACGGTCCTGGCTCCATTCCTATTGACAGGGTATACACCAGACTTCAAATACAGCACTGAGTCCTGAAATTTTTGTAGAGGGCGCTATGACCACATTTTTGTTGGAAATCCATTTTGACAGTGGAAAACTTTTTGTTTAACTTTGAGTCCAACGTAGGTGTCATTGAATCCCTCGGTTTAGGTCAAACACAGGAGCTGAACTTACATTTTGAAATTTTGTAGAGGGAGAAATGAAGGAATTTTTTTATGGGTCCCCAATTTTTACATTGGAACCCATTTCTTTTCCTCTTGGGGTTCAAGATAAGTGTAATTGAATCCACTTGTCTGGACCACAGGAGCGGGTTTACGTTTTGAAATTTTGAAGGGGGCGCTATGGGGCCTTTTTATGAAGGATATCCATTATGACAGTTAAACCCTTTTTGTTTGTCTTGAGGTCAAACATAAGTGTCATCAATTTCATAGGTTTAGGTCAAACACAGGAGCGTGGTTCACATTAAAGAAATTTGAAGGTGGCGCCATAGAGCCATGTTTTGATGGATCTCCATTTTGATATTCAAACTGTTTTTGTTCGTGTTAAGGTTTAACTTCATTGTCACTAATTCCACAGGTTATGGACGCACACCAGAGCAGGGCTTTCATTTAGAAATGTTGTAGAGAACGCAGTCGTGCCATTTTCAGTTGGATCCAAGATAAGTGTCTGTTAGTCCATTGGTCTGAGTCACTCAAAGAAGCAGGCGTTTCATTTTGAAATTATGAAGGGGGTGCTATGTAGCTATTTCTTGAAGGACCTCAATTTTGACATTGAACCCATTTTTGTTTGTCTTGAGGTCAAACATAAGTGACATCAATTCCAAAGGTTTTGGTCAAACACAGGAGCGGGGCTTACTTTTTTTTTTTAATTTGAAGCTGGCACTCTGGAGCTATTTGAAGTTGATTCTCCATTTTGATGCTGGAGCCCTTTATGTTCAACTTTCGGTTTGTCATAATTGTACTTTATTTCAAAAGTCTGGTTCGTACACAGAAAAAGGGCTTTTATTTTTCAATTGGGTAGGGGGCAATATGTGACCATTGATGGTTGGTTCTCCATCTTGACATTTTCTTCATCACAGGGTGATGAGACTCATTTGTAATAATGGAAAAACAGCACCATCTAGTGGTGTGCTTCAGTGACTTCCCCACATAAAAATGTAGAAAATATTACAGAGCTGAAGCTAAAATACTTGGATGAAGGTAAAAATAAAAAAAATTGCTAAAATTGTATGTCTTCTGTGAATTACAAGGAAAAATGATCAGTCCAGGTGCTTCGGATAGCCAAATGCATAAAAATGTATGTATCACAACCTCCCGGTGAAATGTGGAAGTACTCAAAAGAAGTTTACAGTCAGAATGTAACCATAGTAATTTTTGATTATGGTATGACAGCACCATCTAGTGGGGTGTACTTTTCACCTTTCTACCATTTATACTTTTTGCAATATTTCACTTTTTCTGTACAATTAGAAGTGATCATGAGAGTGTGTTAGAATAATGTGCATAAATGTATATAGAAGTTATCATTATTCCTCATATTCTTATGTAAGAGTTTATACTACAAGTATAAACTGCTTTGACCTCTTTTTATACATTATATAAGTGTATTTTTATCATATAAGAGTGTTTTCTAACTTCTCTCTCCAATAGCTTAATTACACAGCATATGAATGTTTCTTAACTTCTCTGTGAACTCGTTTCTCCTATCAGCAGGTGTGTGTGATGTATCCTCCACTATGAATCGTGGGAAGGAAATAAGGGGAGGACACGCATATCAGAAGGAGCTCGTTAGATGCCGCCTTGACCTTCAGCTATTCACAAATTGTTCATTATTATGTTCTATGAAATGCTTACTTTGCAGCACATTTACCCCCACCCTTTTAGAAACATTGTGTGACCAGGGACAACCCTAAATAAAAGAGACTGGGCGGATATACCTTTCAGAGTGGTTTCGAGATGGTACCTGAAGCTATCTCGGTCCATTCTCCTCGAGTATATACCATTGTCTTTCTCTTCTTTATATGTTATCAGGTAAAGGTAAAGGTTTTAGACCTAACATTTCTTTGGTCCTTCGAGCCGGATTCCAATAGACCAGACGATTCCAGCAGGTGAGGTGGACGACTGATAAGACCGTGGCCACGTCAGCCTCTCTTTGAGGAACTGGACTCGACCTGCCTGCTGGGATCCGACGGAAATCCGAAGCCAAGGGGAAAGACAAGTGGTGAGTTGGTCTTTTATAAAAAGGAACGTGGAATGATTGAGATTCGCTCCGTGTAGAGAATCTATAAAAGACCAAAAAAAAAAAAAAAAAAAGGACGGGCAGGTCCTACAAATCCGTTGAAAAGGACGAACGGGTCATACAAATCTGCTGAATAAGGACGAACGGGTCCTACAAATCCGCTGAAGAAAAAATAAAAAACGGTAGATTCCTAATTGGAAAAGTTTAAATTAAAGGACGTGCGGGTCCTACAAATCCGTTGAAAGAAGACGCGCGGGTCCGGTGTTGTACCGTGGACAAAGGCCTAATTGAGAAAATTCTGCAGAACAAAACACGTGTTAAAAGTGTGATTGTGAAAGTGTGAGAGTGATTGGAATAGAGATATATCACTAGATATATCCTATTCATACCAAAACAGTGGGATTGCAAGTAGTGACCTTATTGTGGAAGCAAAGGCAAGAATTCTCCACTCGTAAGAGTAGAAGCGAGAATTACCACATAAGGAATTTTTATCACTACCCCAATGAAAGAACCCAGCTTAATAGGACACCCTAGGTGTCACCTAAGCTGGACCAAAACACATAAAAATGGGAATGGAAGCCAGTAAGGCTAATTTGGAAGAATTAAGATGTCAAGATTGGAGAATCTTTGAGAAAGAGCCCGAAAATTTACCATTCCTCGAATTATGGGTGACTAAATTTGGATTTGACGGCAGCCTAAGAACAAGCCAATTAAATAAACTACAAGACTCCATAAGCATAAAATCAAAGGGTGATATAAAGAAAGCACAAAAATATGGGAGTCAAATGGTTGATGAATGGAAAAAAAAAGAACCAAAAGCAAGCAGAAGAGGGTTCAGAGGTAGAGGACAGGATAGGCCCAGACCAGGAGGAGCAAATCAAAGAGGGACAGGTTGCTGGGCATGTGGAAAGGAGGGAGAGATAGCCCGCAATTGCAAGAACAAATCAAAGGGAGGAAGGCGTGAGCAGTCAGGACGAGATCAAAAGCTATAAGTAAAGACAACTTTAATAATAATAATTATAAAAATAATACTGATAATAATGCAGAAATGAAAGGTAGAAAAGGCAGTTAAAAAGGCAGAAAGGTTTAATGCAGACTGAAAATTTTTAGCAAGTTAAATTCTCTGTACAGCTCTGTTCTCTGCACAAATGATAAAATGATTCATCACATGCCAGTTACGACCTTGACTCCTCCAGAGACACAGCAGCCAAAGAATCCCTCCCTATGCAGAAGCATGTAGCTATCAAAAGACAAAACTGTGACTAAACTGTTACAGCCTATGAAGTATAAGTTGTACATGAAGACGTGTCACTGGAGATGAAGAGGTTTTCTGACCTCAGCTGGCATCCCTGTTAAACATTTGAACCAACTGATTGACATTATACCTTATTGGAACTTAAAGAAGTAACCATAGTAAAGTGCAGAGAACACCAAAGCTAACTTGGAATTAAAGCCCTCCCTATAATGCTATTTAACGTAAGATTAACTCCAAATGTGACAATGAATTTCATACTATATGAGATAAATAGGACGACTATGGGATAATAAGAGAGATGATAAACCATTTGATGACTATGACAGAGAGAACAAGGAAGAAGCAGGTTAAGAGGCAGGAATTTCAATAGAGAAAACAATAGAGGAAGTAAAAGTTTTGACAAAAGTTTATGAATCACAGGAGCTGAGAGGTGAAGAATAGTACCCTGACCAAGGTCGTGAACCACAACATCAGAGAATTGCAGAGCTTTGGTCACTAGGTGAAGAGCTGTAGAAAAAAGTATCAAGCATGAGTAAAAGAGGGAGAGATAGCAAGTGTTATTTGACAGAAATGAAGAGAAAGTGTGAACAGAGAAGAGACAGAGGAGGAAGAAGTGCTAAACTTGGAGGAAATAAATATATATATTTTTATATATGTTTTTTGATAGATAGATAGATAGATATACTTTATTGATCCCAAACTGGGAAATTCTCTTGTTATAGCAGCAAAAAGAAAATATAAAACTAAATATAAGAGGTACAAAAAATACAAAGTATATATAAGAAATACAGGCTAAATATGTTAAACATCCTAAGAGATAAAAGTGAGATATGAAGAACGTGGGCTATTGAAATGAGTGATAAATATGAAATGAGTAATAAATATGGAATGAGAAATATTACAGATGGGATGATAGATATACAGACAATTTAAGGTGCTCGGTAATATGATGTGATAGGAGCTTAAAAAAAAAAAAAAAGTACTATAAAGCAGACAGGCGTGAGTCCCTGTCTGACATATGTGAGTTATTTAACAGTGCAATAGCTTGTGGCAGGACAGATTTCCTGTATCTGTCCCTTCGACAGCGGAGCTGCAACAGTTTGTTGGAAAAGGAATACATTATGCAGACATAAAACCGCAGATATGGTTAATGATTCATGGTTTACCTGTAACCTTTTTGTGTGACTCCAGTAGGGCTGAAACGATTACTCGAGTAACTCGAGTAACTCGATTAATAAAATTCCTCGAGGCAAATTATATGCCTCGAGGAATCGTTTAAATCCGGAACCATGTGCAGCGCACGGTGTTTGACACGGACGGTTATTTCTGTTGCGCAGAAGCGTGCTCTTTCCGCTCCTTCCGCTGCCGCGCGTTTGGTTCAATCATGGAGGGAAACGAGGACAGACAGAAGCTGTGTCCGAAATGGCATACTGCCTGCTATCTACTTACCTACTCAAGCAGTAGCTACTGCCTACTGACTACTCAAAGATGATTTGAGTATGCCGCGGCTGCCCGAGCGTTTACACACATACATACTAAATACCCCAGAATGCATTTCGTGCCGGCCGGACTTAGCGCCGGGAAAATTTAAATAGTCCTACCACAAGCTACATAGAACGACTGCATACCGGACAAATTATATAAATTCATTCAATAATAATATTTTTTCTAGCGAGAAAGTAAGTGTTTACATCACGATTATGAGCCCAGTTGTTTGAAATAGTGGCTGTTTGTAAATTTGTCTCGGCGTTTTCGGAGACCGAAGCGTCCACTTGGTCGGTGTTTGCGTCTATTTACCGTAAACACCGGGCAGCAGCAGCTCTTCACGTTTCCAAATTATTGCGAAGTGTTTTCATAATCAACATCTACACGACACAAACCGGGCGGCAGTGGATGAAAAAAATCACACAAACATCCGTGTATCCATGGTGATAATGCTATACACCACCTGCTAGGCGTGTGATGAGCAGCAGAGGGCTGCAAAATGACCAACACACAACAACATGTAAATAAAAATGTAACACTTTTATATATTGAATAAATGTACATTTGCTTGTCAAATTATGTTAGTATCCAAGAATTATTTTATTTCAGCCTATTAATTAAACAAGTAAAATTAGATCCAAAGCCTGGAAATAGTTGTGACTGGTTTAGTGAAAACTGCAAAGATCATTACCATAGCAATTAAAAGACCATCTGCAGACCTTGCCTTCAGTAGTTTCATGTGAACTACATGGTAAAATGTAAAACTTTTGGTTCCTGATTTATGCAGTAAAAATATTCATTTGAAAGACCTGGCCTATTTCAGTTTTGTGTGTTACTGATGGTTTTTAATGAGGCAAACGTGATTCAATGCAAAGTATTACAGTGAGAGCAAAACATTTCTTATCCGATTACTCGATTAATCGACAGATTAATCGATAGAGTACTCGATTACTAAAATAATCGATAGCTGCAGCCCTAGACTCCAGTATAAAAAAAAAAAAAAAAAAACAGCTCTTGGACATAAACTGCCACAGATTAGGTTTTCCAAACGAAAGATTTTTGTCTGATCAGCAAACAGAGAGAGCTTTAAAGGCAGTAATAGCGAGTCATGGGCCTTGCCATGTCTCGACAGGAGGGATGTGTGTAGTAGTTAATAAACATTTTACCCCCTATTGATTCATAAATTATAAATAATAATAATAATAATAATTAACTATTTGATTTGTTCAGTTTGTGGTAGACATAATGCTCAAGACAGTATAAAACCAAACAGAGGCAAATTTCCACCAACCAATGCATCATTTGAAGCCATGCACATGGACTTCATAGAATTAAATCAGTGTGAGAGAAAGAAATGGTGTTCAGTGTTAATAGATCCTTTCACTAAATGGATAGAATTATTTCCTGTCACCCACCCAGATGCATTAACAGTAGCAAAAATCCTGTGTAGAGAAATAATTTCTTGATTTGGCATTCCAAAATGAATCTACAGTGACAATGGAACTCATCTTGTAAATGAAATAAATAAATAAATAATAATAACTAGAAAATGCAATTTCTGAAGAAATTGCGAGATGGATTGCTCCAGCTGAAATTGCCATTACTAAGCTGCTATTGTAAATGGTTTAAGTTCAAAAATTATGCGAAAGAGATGAGATTTGAAGATTCAGAAAGGTTTAAATCAGTTTAATTGAGTTGGAATTAGTTTGAAAAAATTGGATACTGAATGAAGAATGAAATTATTTAAAATTAAAATGATCATAATCTGAATGTATAGAGGAGTTGAAGGCTTTTAAAGTTGTGTAAAGAAAATGTGAGAAAAGGGCCAATTTGAAAATTCCATAATGCATTTCTAATAAAAAATTGGTTGGAAAACCTGGAATATCTCAGAAAGTATGAATGTTAGGAAAATTTTGAATATAAGCTGAAATCTCCTGAAGTTTGAATGGTTTTGAATACATTGAAGTAAGTGGAAGGAGTAAAAAAAAAAAAAAAGGGGTACTGCTAATGACACCCACAGCAGTAAAAATAGCACAAAGAAGTAGTTGGATACATCTTTCCCATTGCAAAAAAAAAACCTATATGGGTTTTAATTAGGAAAGTCTGACTTCAAAGGGGGGCGTCCTTATAGTGGGCGTTCGTCTCGATGTCAGTGAAGATTAGATGGTGTTGAATTCCTTAGGCGCTTAGGAAAATGGGGAAGTTAAGTATCTTACTTCTGCTAAACCTGATACTGTTAATTTACCTACTGAAAACATTATTTACAACTTCAGATGAACTTAAGGAAGGAAAGAGAAGTGACAACAACAATAGTCCTCACATCCTGTGCGACAACCAATCAAAAATCACATTCAGCTGTTCTGAAGGCGACCATGTGCAGAGAGGAAACCTAAGCAGGGGTATGAATCACCCAGACGGACACCACAGTTGCTTCATGTGGTGAAGACACTGAGAACTTTACCATAGCTTAACTGCTACTAGGCGTTTGTGTTATTCTGTTTACAATGGGATTTTGTGTATGCTTGTTTTGTCAATAAACACTTATACTTATGTTTATTAAAGGTAGATCACAAAATAAAAAAAATTAATTAAAAAAAATGGTGGAAGAATAATATTAATAAAGATATGAATAAAATATAGTGGGCATGCTTCGCAATCCCACTCAATAAAAAAAAAAAAAAAAACTTATTTAAAGTGAACATGTGGTACAGATATGCAAAAATATCTAGCAAAAATGTAGAATCAGTCTAGCTTCTATGTCTGTACTAGGAATTCCCTAACCATAACAAAAGTGTATGTGTTTTCTGTAGCTGTACCTAAATGACAGCAGACTGATAATAGGGCCTTAGTGACTTTAATCCTAACTGTTGTAACTTTCCAGACCAGTGTGGCAAATTTAACCTCTGCAGTTAGTTTTATTCCTTTGTTGAGCCACTCCAGAGTAAAAGAAACTAGCAAACAGAGTCAGACCCGACTTATATAGATAGTTCCTCGTGAGGTACCAGATGAGTATAAACTAGTAAATCAAGTTGCTGCAGGCTTTGAGTCTCTCGTCTGTCCTTGGTGTACAATGAACAAAAATATAGATCAAATCAGAATCAACTACATCCATTTCAACGTTCAAAAGTAGGGATGCACGATATTTATCGGACCGATAAAATATCGGCCGATATGGGGGGAAATTACGTCATTTTTTATCGGTCCGATAGGTGCATTTTTCCGATAGAAAGATCCGATATATTAATGAAATTACGAGTAACGTTTGCAGGCGGAGTAGCCGCCCGTCCGAGACGCGCTGGTCACGTCGTCTATCAAGCCTTACTCGCAGGTCCCAAGCCTGACCCCGTCACTGTCTGACAGATAATAAAATGTCTTCACCAGCATGGTCGTTTCTCTCAGTGGCAGAAGATGACAACAGCATTGCTATATGCAAAACCTGTTCAGCGAGGATTCCAAGAGGAGGAATGAAGACGTCAAGTTTTAACACAACGAATCTGATAGCTCATCTGAAAAGTCGCCATCGCGGCGGAGCAGTATTAAAGGACTATGAGACAGCCGCCGAAGCTGCTAGCGGTACTAAAGCTAAGACAACAACACTACGGAGGATCGATGTCCCCATTCAGCAGGCGTTTAAGAACTGCAAAAGCTTCTCAAGAGACAGCGAAAAGGCTAAAGCCATTAACGACAAAGTGATGGAGTTCATAGCGGTCGACGACCAGCCTTTTTCCGTCGTTGAGAACCCGGGTTTTCGTAAGTTCATAGCACACTTGGAACCACGTTACACTCTCCCAAGCCGCCGCTTCTTCTCGGATGTGTCTCTTCCTGCACTCTATGATATTGTCGCCACATACATTCACAACCTGATCAACAAGAACGGACTACACGTGAGTTTTACCACAGACATATGGACGTCAGATGTTAGTCCGGTCAGCATGCTAAGCCTAACGTCTCATAATAGCTCCTTTACAGTTTACAGTTCTGTTGAACAGTTCAGGGGATCAAATGAAGTTCTGCTTTTTGCTCTGTTATTGTTATTTATAGCAAATGACCACATTTGAAGAGCCAAAAACTTTTGTTTGTTGTTCTAGATAGGCCAGAGCAACAAAAATATCAGTTTTCAATCGCTGCATCCTGCACAAACTGCAGATTATATGAAGATTATAATAAATGTAAAAATATGAATTTATCGGTTATCGGTATCGGTATCGGCCATGAGAAGAAGAAAATTATCGGTTATCGGTATCGGTTGAAATTTTTCATATCGTGCATCACTATTCAAAAGCTAGGTAATTGGACTGAGGCTGGTATTTAGGACCGGTCACTCGCAGTTATCTGCAACATCCCTGATGGCGTTCCAAAACCGTATAGCCCTTGACATGCTGCTGGCAGAAACAGGAGGTGTATGTGCCATGTTTGGAGAAACGTGTTGCACGTTCATTCCTGATAATACTGCTGCTGATGGCAGCCTCACTCGAGCCATAGAGGGCCTAAAAATGCTTAACAGCAAAATGAAAGACCACTCAGGAATAGATAACTCCTTTTGGGACGATTGGATGAATGTATTTGGAAAATACAAAAATCATGTAGATTCAGTCCTAATCTCTGTTGCTGTTTTTGCAGCTATTCTGACCTTGTGTGGATGTTGTTGTATTTCTGTATTTGTTCTCTTCTTAACCGTCTTATCACCACAGCGTTGTCCCCTGTGGAGCAGCAGATGCAGGAGTTGTACCCGCTGCTCCATCAGCAGGACGAGGAGGAAAGACTTGATGACACTCAATGGCCTGACCTGTGCCCCAATCCGGATGATGAGTATAATTCTGACTAAAGCAACATCTTGTACCTCCGTGTGTAAATTCTTTGTAGTTATAAACATGAACTCGCAGCTGAAAATCGAGAGAAGTGGCTGAACTAGAGGGATTACAATTTGAGCAAAATAATGATAAACAGGAGGGAAATGTTAGAATAATATGCATAAATGTATATAGAAGTTATCATTATTCCTCATATTCTTATGTAAGAGTTTATACTACAAGTATAAACTGCTTTGACCTCTTTTTATACATTATATAAGAGTATTTTTATCATATAAGAGTGTTTTCTAACTTCTCTCTCCAATAGCTTAATTACACAGCACATGAATGTTTCTTAACTTCTCTGTGAACTCGTTTCTCCTATCAGCAGGTGTGTGTGATGTATCCTCCACTATGAATCGTGGGAAGGAAATAAGGGGAGGACACGCATATCAGAAGGAGCTCGTTAGATGCCGCCTTGACCTTCAGCTATTCACAAATTGTTCATTATTATGTTCTATGAAATGCTTACTTTGCAGCACATTTACCCCCACCCTTTTAGAAACATTGTGTGACCAGGGACAACCCTAAATAAAAGAGACTGGGCGGAAATACCTTTCAGAGTGGTTTCGAGATGGTACCTGAAGCTATCTCGGTCCATTCTCCTCGAGTATATACCATTGTCTTTCTCTTCTTTATATGTTATCAGGTAAAGGTAAAGGTTTTAGACCTAACAGAGTGCCAGAATTCTTACGATGGTCTTATTTTCATGATACCACTTTGAAAAACTGCGCCAGGTAAAGAAGTTCAGACGGTATCCACTTCACCCATGGTGGAGCACTTCTCATGTGTTGTGTGCTTGTCGATTTCCTACACACTCTGTCCGCACGCACTACTCCATCTTGCGGTGTGCTTCAGCTTGGTAAGTTAGTAACTGAAGCACACTATAGGGTAGTGTTGTGCCGCTACCAGTGACTATGGTTACATGCTGCTGACTGCAAACCTCTTTTGAATATTTCAACATTTCATGGGGAGTTTGTAATATATAAATCTCTAGGCACTTGTCTTTCCAAAGCACCTAGACTGATCTTTATTTATTTTTATTCACAAAAGTCTAACAACTTTTTCGTTACTTTAGCATTTTTTACATTCATAAAAGTATTTAAAATTCTGCTCTCTTTACTTTTAAGATTAATACCACTTCTTCATACTTTCATAATTTTACA
The DNA here is from genome assembly GCA_962446985.1 of Xyrichtys novacula. Taxonomy (NCBI): domain Eukaryota; kingdom Metazoa; phylum Chordata; class Actinopteri; order Labriformes; family Labridae; genus Xyrichtys; species Xyrichtys novacula. The sequence goes on along the minus strand of OY660866.1, from coordinate 28,816,309 downwards.
TTCATATGCCTTTTTTATACCACAGCTCTGTAACAATTCTATATTGACAAATATTGACAGGTCTTACAACCTCGTCTTCACGTGAGCATTTTTTACATTCATACAAGTTTTTAAACTTCTGCTCTTAATACTTTTGAGATCAATACCACCTATTTAGCACTTTAATAATTTTGCATTTATACAGCTTTTAGCTACAGCTCTGTAACACTCTTTATATTTATATGTAGGACAGAAACTGAAGCTCACCACTAGATGCGGCTGTCATACCATAATCAAATATTTCTATGGTGATGTGCCGACTGCAAACATCTTTTTTATGTAGGGCAGTGACAGAAGCACACCACCAGATGGTGCTGTTTTTCCATTATTACAAATCACTACGGTTACATGCTGCTGACTGCAAACATCTTTTCAGTATTCACACATGGAGCGGGGCCATTGTTTTGTTTAGGCATTAGGCGTTATGTTTTGAATGGACTCTCAAAGGCTTAAAAAATTGTTTTTTGGATAAAAAAATGTACTATTTTTGATCAGGGCAGAAGTGAATTGAGAGATGTGTGAAAAAAAATCTGGAAAAAATATGAATCCAATATGCTTTTACAGCAGTCGATGTCAGTGGCTTTTTTTAGACACTGAGCGTTAACAAAGGATGTTTTTTGTTAATCTAATCCTACAAAAAAAACTTAAAAGGTTTCAAAGTCAATGATATTACTAATCCTTTACATATTCAAGACTATAAAACCCTGCAAGAGATATCCAGTTTCAGGTTATGTTTTCAAATAAAAATCAGTCTCTCTTCTGAAGATGGTCTTATTTTCATGATACCACTTATAACAATAGGTCAATGAACTGACAGGTCATCATAACAACAGGTCACCATAACATTCAACACCATCCAACCGATCATACTCAAAGACAAGCCCACAGAGATGGGTGTGGATCCTACCTGTGTTTCCTGGATCACAAATTGCCTGACAGGAATCACACAGTTCTTCACGCTGGGGAACTGTGTTTCTGGGCCTTATTGAGAAGTACAGGGGTTCCACAACGGACGGTCCTGACTCCATTCCTATTGACAGGGTATACACCAGACTTCAAATACAGCACTGAGTCCTGAAATTTTTGTAGAGGGCGCTATGACCACATTTTTGTTGGAAATCCATTTTGACAGTGGAAAACTTTTTGTTTAATTTTGAGTCCAACGTAGGTGTCATTGAATCCCTCGGTTTAGGTCAAACACAGGAGCTGAACTTACACTTTGAAATTTTGTAGAGGGAGAAATGAAGGAATTTTTTGATGGGTCCCCAATTTTTACATTGGAACCCATTTCTTTTCCTCTTGGGGTTCAAGATAAGTGTCATTGAATCCACTTGTCTGGACCACAGGAGCGGGTTTACGTTTTGAAATTTTGAAGGGGGCGCTATGGGGCCTTTTTATGATGGATATCCATTATGACAGTTAAACCCTTTTTGTTCGTCTTGAGGTCAAAAATAAGTGTCATCATTTTCATAGGTTTAGGTCAAACACAGGAGCGTGGTTCACACTGAAGAAATTTGAAGGTGGCGCCATAGAGCCATGTTTTGATGGATCTCCATTTTGATATTCAAACTGTTTTTGTTCGTGTTAAGGTTCAACTTCAGTGTCACTAATTCCACAGGTTTTGGAAGCACACCACAGCAGGGCTTTCATTTAGAAATGTTGTAGAGAACGCAGTCGTGCCATTTTCAGTTGGATCCAAGATAAGTGTCTGTTAGTCCATTGGTCTGAGTCACTCAAAGAAGCAGGCGTTTCATTTTGAAATTATGAAGGGGGTTTCTTGAAGGACCTCAATTTTGACATTGAACCCATTTTTGTTTGTCTTGAGGTCAAACATAAGTGACATCAATTCTAAAGGTTTTGGTCAAACACAGGAGCGGGGCTTACTTTTTTTTTTAAATTTGAAGCTGGCACTCTGGAGCTATTTGAAGTTGATTCTCCATTTTGATGCTGGAGCCCTTTATGTTCAACTTTCGGTTTGTCATAATCGTACTTTATTTCAAAAGTTTGGTTCGTACACAGAAAAAGGGCTTTTATTTTTCAATTGGGTAGGGGGCAATATGTGACCATTGATGGTTGGTTCTCCATTTTGACATTTCCTCATCACAGGGTGATGAGACTCATTTGTAATAATGGAAAAACAGCACCATCTAGTGGTGTGCTTCAGTGACTTCCCCACATAAAAATGTAGAAAATATTACAGAGCTGAAGCTAAAATACTTGGATGAAGGTAAAAATAAAAAAAATTGCTAAAATTGTATGTCTTCTGTGAATTACAAGGAAAAATGATCAGTCGAGGTGCTTCGGATAGACAAATGCCTAAAAATGTATATATTACAACCTCGCCGTAAAATGTGGAAGTACTCAAAAGAAGTTTGCAGTCAGAATGTAACCATAGTAATTTTTGATTATGGTATGACAGCACCATCTAGTGGGGTGTACTTTTCACCTTTCTACCATTTATACTTTTTGCAATATTTCACTTTTTCTGTACAATTAGAAGTGATCATGAGAGTGCCAGAATTCCTAAGATGGTCTTATTTTCATAATACTACTTAAAAAAACTGCGCCAGGTAAAGAGGTTCAGACGGTATCCACTTCACCCATGGTGGAGCACTTCTCATGTGTTGTGTGCTTGTCGATTTCCTACACACCCTGTCTGCACGCACTACTCCATCTTGCGGTGTGCTTCAGCTTGGTAAGTTAGTAACTGAAGCACACTATAGGGTAGTGTTGTGCCGCTACCAGTGACTATGGTTACATGCTGCTGACTGCAAACCTCTTTTGAATATTTCAACATTTCATGGGGAGTTTGTAATAAATAAATCTCTAGGCACTTGTCTTTCCAAAGCACCTAGACTGATCTTTATTTATTTTTATTCACAAAAGTCTTACAATTTTTTCTTCACTTGAGCATTTTTTACATTCATAAAAGTATTAAAATTTGTACCCTTTATACTTTTGAGATTAATACCACTTCTTCATACTTTCATAATTTTACATTCAAATGCCTTTTTTTTGCTTCAGCTCTGTAACAATTTCTATATCTATATGTAGGGCAGTCATCGAAGCACACCACTAGATGGTGCTGTCATACTATAATCAAAAATTACTATGGTTACACACTGACTGCAAACATTTTTTGAGTACTTCCATTTTTCACGGGGAGTTTGTCATACATCAATTTCTAGGCACTTGTCTTTTTAAAGCACCTAGACTGATTTTTTTCCTTTTTTTTACATAAGTCATACAACTTTTTCTTCACTTGAGCATATTTTACATTCATACAAGTATTAACAACTAACAGCTCTTAATACTTTTGACACTTATTTTGCACTTTCATGATTTTATATGAATACACCTTTTTTTGCTACAGCTCTGTAACACTTTCCTAATGTAAATGTAGGGCAGTCACTGAAACACATGTTTAGCACTTTTCATTATTTTCTTTCACATGCCTTTCTCAGCTGCAGCTCTCTCACACTTTGTATATTTATATGTAGGGCAGTCACTGAAGCACACCACTAGATGGTGCTGTCATACCATAATCAAAAATTACTTTGGTTACATGCTGACTGCAAATATCTTTTGAGTACTTCCACATTTGATAGGGAGTTTGTATTACACAAATTTTTAGGCACTTGTCTTTCCAAAGCACCTACACTGATCATTATTTCTGTTTATTCACATAAGTCATACAACTTTTTCTTCACTTGAGCATTTTTAACATTCATACAAGTAGTTAACTTTGAGCTTTTAATACTTTGACATTAATACCACTTACTCAGCACTTTAATAATTTTACATTTTTACACCTTTCTTTAATTTCAGATCTGGAACACTTTCTATATTTAAATGTAGGGCAGTCACTGGAGCACAGCACTAGATGGTGCTGTCATACCATAATGAAAAATTACGATGGCAACATGCTCTGTAACACTGTAAGTGTGTGGCCGCAGATGGTGCACCCTTCCACGTCCACAGAGAGTGCCACCACCCGGTCTAAATTCTGGGTCTCTAACTTTCAAAATAATGAAGGGAGATGCTCTGGAGGTGTGTGTCTGCCTATGGTGCACCCTTCCACGTCTTCGGAGAGCGCCACCACCCGGTCAAAATCCTGGATCTCCAACTTTCAAAATATCGAGGGGAGATGCTCTGGAGGTGTGTGTCTGCCTATGGTGCACCCTGCTCCGGCCCCGGAGAGCGCCATCACGCAGTCAAAATCCTGGATCTCTGACTTTTCAATGTATTGAGGGGGGATGCTCCAGAGATATGTGGCCACTCGAAGGGCAGCCACACACTTCCAGAGGATTTTATGTAGTGTGTGATCTAGGGCTGCACGATATGAGATTTTGGTCATATCCCGATATAGCTCATTTTATATCCCGATACGATATACATCACGATATAGTACATTTTTTGTAAATTCAATTGATGCATAGTTTATATAAAATTGCTGCGTAGAAATGTAGTTTAAATGATATATTAAACAAGGTACGTTGATAAACAGGACTTCTTTTATTTAGAGCCCTCTGAAAAATATTGAAAACACTTCAATAATTCAACATTTGTGTAAACAACAATTAGTTACACAAGGTTTAATAATGAAACGAACATCCATACATTACATAGGCTAGCTCATTCACATGACATCAGCATGTAATGTAGAACAGATTTTGAGTAACTAAATATTTGAGTGAGGGAGGAGAGAGCACGTGGAGGGGTTTAACACAGCCGAGACCTGTATTGACCAATAACATGAGCTCCTCTCCTCGCCTTTACATCCACCACCGTCGAGGCGTATTACAATGTTCGTGAAGTAGTCAAAGAGATCAAGAGATGTCTGAAGACAGCAATGCCACTCGATGGCTAGAGAAGGCAGCTCCTCAATTAACGTCGCTGTAAGCGCTGCAGAGGGCGTCCTTCACACTCTCAAATAAGATGGATATGGTGTGTGTAAGGTTTAGTGGTGCAACGGATCATCATTGATCCGTGATCCGTTCGGATCGACGTCATCGGTTCGGCACACACGTTACCCGCGGTTCGATTTCTGAAAAAAAAAATTTGGCTTCCCTGTCAACTATGATGAGGAAGGAAAGAGGTCAGTGGACAAAACTGCGAAGGTGTGTAGGCACTGTGGCATAAGAAAGCCATATGACAGTGGAAACACATCGAGCATGTTCACGCATTTGAAAGCGACATCACCCGGGTGTTTTAATGACAGGTGTTGTGCCGTAGACTGCACCCCTGCCGTAGAACGCACCCCTGCATCCCCTCCACTCGTTAGCTTCTTAAAGTGGAGATAATGATCTCATATTTAAAGAAACACGAGTATTAGATCATGACAACATATCAAATGGAGCAGCAAACTTTCATTTTCTTTTTATGTGTCTCAAAAATGCAAATATAGAGGTGTACTTGGGTATAAACTGTACAGAAAGCTGTCCAGGTAGAGAGCATTATATTTTCGGGACAGCAATATTCCAAGGGCTGTTGTTTTTGGCTTCTTTGAATAGCCTGAATGAAATTATTCCAGACAAACGCTTTTGAATCCATCCAATGTAAGAAAAACTTTGATTATTTCGCCTCGTTATGTACTTTAAACCGCGCTCCCGTCAGGGGGTGCATTCTACGGCAGGGGTGCATTCTATGTCACAACACCTGAGATAAAACGAAAGCTGGCCAGCAACCGCTCATCACCGCAGCATTTAAGCAGCCTCTTCCTGCGCAATCCGACTGGGTTAAAGCTATCACAAACGCTATCGGTGTGTTTATAGCTACAGACATGAGGCCATATTCAGTTGTGCAAACGAGGGCTTTAAAAACATGCTGAAAGTGCTTGAGCCACGTTACAATATCCCACCGCGCACATACTTCATTTTTGGTTCATTGTTACATTTTAAAGGAAGGAGATATGCCTATATATTGCACTTTAAGTTGTTTTTCATTAATAATTATGTTGAAAAGAAGATATTATGCCGTATGCACTACTTTTATATATTTTAATTCAACCATTTAAATATACAGACAAAACTGCTTTTTGCTGATCCGAAAAATGATCCGATCCGTGACTCTTGATCCGAGGAACGATCCGATCCGTGAGTGTTGTGATCCGTTGCACCACTAGTAAGGTTGTACCCACTGGTAAGACAAACACCCTTTTCCACAAATAAAGAAACTCATGTAAAGTTGCACATATTCAAACCTCACGTGACAAAGGTGGGTTGTGCACACAGATCACATCATAAATACCAATAATGGCTAGGGATGGGTTATAAAAATCGATTAAATCGATTTGAATCGATTCACCTTTTCATAGTCAGATATCGATTCATAAATCCATAGATCGATCTTCTAACTTGCAGTGAACAGCCTGTTTCAACCCCGGCAGTATCGCGAGATCCGTGTTTAGCGCAGCTTTCCACGGAACACGATCTCGCGAGATGTTATTAGCCGCTGTTAGCAAGATAAGGAAATATGGCAGAAGGGAGTACAGCGTCAGCGGCGACACCGGCGAGGTTTAAGGCTGATGTTTGGGCGTATTTTTGTTTTAAAAGGGATGGAGCGAACAACGCGGATGACAAAAAACAAGCAATATGCAAAGTATGCAACGGAGCGGTAAAATACTGTGGGAATACGACAAATCTCCGAAACCATCTGACAAGACATCACCCAGAAACAGTAACACAGTTGGACTCGGCACGGCTCAAACAAACTAGCCTGGAACAGGTATTGGCCCCCAAGTTACCGACAAACTCTCAACGTGCACGAAAGATAACCGAGGCAATTGCAGTTTTCATATGCGAAGACATTGGACCTTACAGTGTCGTTGAAAACGATGGTTTCCGAAGTCTCGTGAAAACGCTGGAGCCACGTTATGTTTTGCCGACTCGTAAACAATTAAGTGAAGTGACAATTCCAAACATGTATGCATGTTTGAAACAAAGCATCGAAACTTTGCTTCAGGCAGCGGAGAGTGTGGCGAGTGTGATCAGCTCCTTTTCATGCAGAAAAATCTTACTCTCTCCAACAAGTAAGAAAAGGGATGAAAGGTCACACAGTGTGATTATTGTTCAGAAGTTTACAAGATCTTTTGCATTAATGTTTCAGGAAAACGCTTATTTTCAGAAGTAATTCAGAGCTGTTTAGACTTAAGCACTTTTCTATTTTGTGTTCATGGAAAAACAAACCAAAACTGACATGAAATTCAGAATGCCAGAAAAACAAGATGTAATGTCACCACTTTTTGAGGGCATTTTTCAGTTTACATTGTATGTTCAAAATATACTGACCATGTTAAAAAAAACGGACTTATTTGCACTATTTTAATTTGCCATTTATTTGAGTCAACAGATGGTTCTGTTTTGATACAGTTGTGTCACAACCACTGTGTTATTGCACAAAAGCTGTAAGGTGCAGATAAGTGAGTGTCCTGTTTATTTGTGTCATCTTTGTATCTACTTTACTTATATTGTCATGTAATTTATTTTAATTTAATTTATATTCATTTATTCTCTGTCAGTCACTTGGTCATGTTTAAATAAATGTGCATGATGAATGCTACTAGTTTGGGTGCAATTTTTAATGTAAACAATTTTTAATAATCTATCAGGTCAAAAGGTTACTAGTTAGGTTCAATGCATTTGGCCATTTTTAATTGAGATATCCCTGACTAAATCGATATTGAATCGAATCGAATCGAATCGTGAATCGAATCGAATTGGACCTTGTAAAATCGAATCGAATCGATTTGGAAAATCTGAATCAATACCCAGCCCTAATAATGGCATTAAAATCGGAACCATCTGTGCGTAATGACGCATCGTGCTCCGTGGCCTGGCTCTTTCTTTCATAGATGTTGGCATATAAAATAAATTTGGCTCACAAAACTGAATATTATAATATTCGTATGTAGGCTCAAAGTAAATAACTCATCTGATCACTGAAACAAATCATCTGTTCAGCCGCCGCAACAGCAGCAGGTGCAGCAGGACGGAGAGAGGACACGAAGACACGTCAGGTGTTGTGCCATAGAATGCAACCCTGCCGTCAAAGCCCCCCCTGACAGGATCGCGATTGAAAGTACACAACAAGGCGGAATAATCCAAGTTTTTCTTACCATTGGACTGATTCTAGAGCGTGTGCCTTTAATGATTTCATTCTGGCTATTCAGATATGCCAAAAACAATCGCCCTCTGATTCGGAATATTTGCTGCCCCGCAAATATGTTCTCTACCTACACAGCATAGTTTAAATACCCAAGTACACCTCTGTATGTGCATTTTTTAAATACCTACAAACAGAACAAAAGTTTGCTGCTCCATTTGACATTTTGTCATGATCCAATACTCGTGTTTTTTTTAAATATGAGATAATTTTTTCCACTTTAAGAAGCTAATGAGTCGATGGGATTCAGGGGTGCATGCTACGGCATAACACCTATCAAGCTGTGCAAGGAAGAAGGAGGATAAGCGGGGAGACGAATTAAGTATCTTGTTAACTTCATCATGTGTGACTGTTTACTGGATATTTAATTTAATGCGGTTTCAGCTGTGTTAATTCGGTCAGGTGGAGTGTCCAAACCCGTGCCAAACACGCTTATCAGATCAGATATACATCATAATATATCGATATAGATCTACATGTACTGACTCAGAATAAAACTACAGCGGTCTGCTCCGTGTCGCTTCTTTTAAAACCAAACCAAGACCACACAACCGACGTTGCCCCCGTTTCGGCAGCAGCTCCTCCATCTGCGTTGGCTCGTCTGCATTAGATGCACGAGAATTGTCGTCTCTTGCGCCACAATCACCCAGCCCCTCCATGCTTGTGTTTTTCACATTGGCAGTAGCGCGTGTGGGCATGCCATATATGGAGCGTCACAACGTAAAACACTGCCGTAAAGCGTGTTTTTGCGACACTGCGATAGAAATGATAGAGCTCATGTATCCCGATAGAAATTTTCTATCGTTTAGAGGAAACATACTGTTATATCGTGAAGCCTTAGTGTGATCTTTCTATCTATCTATCTATACCTGTAATGTGTTATGATCAGTAAGTTAGAGGTGGAAACTTTGTAGAAACTGTGCGCCATTCTGCTTCAGTTGGGGAAAGCACTCCAATCAGGAGAAAGGCCTGTAGCTGTTGATAAATTGACGCCTCCATTCTGAAGCGGGCTCGCTGATGCTACCAAAATAGTGTCAAAGCTGTCGCAAACTGCTAGGAGCAAATAATTGCTGAGCTGTCGCAAAGATGGCTAGCAGAGGAAGTGACGTCTGTTTTGCACATGCGCAAGATGGCAGCATGTGTGGTGTCTCTGTTCAGTCTCTGCTCAGTGTTTGTCTGTTTTTAATGTTTCCTTTTGGATTTTATAATACTTAGATAGTATTTTTCCATTGTGGACTATTCAGTGTTCTAGTTTACTTAAAGATTGCATCAAGGTTGTGGATTTTGGCATTTTCCTTTGGGAAACAACTCTGCTCTACTTTGTTTGGCTACTCCATAGGCCACCTGTTAGCCTTTAAAACCTACTCAAGACTATGGGAGCTGCTAAAGTGTGGCTAGATTGCAGCCAAGATCTGCAGCAGTACCCACAACAAGAAAAGCTCAGTAGCCTGAGGCCTACCTCATCCACCCTGCTCTGCAGCCTGAGGCCGACCTCATCCAACCAGCCCTGCAGCCTGAAGCCTACCTCATCCACCCTGCCCGGCAGCCTGAGGCCAACCTCATCCACCCTCCCCGGCAGCCTTAAGCCTAACTCATCCATCTAGCCCTGCAGCCTGGGGCCTACCTCATCCACCCAGCTCTGCAGCCTGAGGCCTACCTCATCCATCCAGCCCTGCAGCCTGAAGCCTACCTCATCCACCCTGCCCGGCAGCCTGAGGCCTACCTCATCCACCCTGCTCTGCAGCCTGAGGCCTACCTCATCCACCCAGCCCTGCAGCCTGAGGCCTACTACCCAGCTCTGCAGCTGAGGCCTATTTCACCCATCCTGCCTTGCAGCTGAGTTAACGTCAAGCTGGGTGAATCCAAGATGGCGCCGCCCATGGCTGCTATGGTATCGACGTGTGTTGTGTTCTGTCTGTGTATTGTTTACGTGTCCTGTGAGCCTTCTTACACTAGAGAAGAGCTACTGCACATTGGGTGTTCTACCCCACCGGACATCTTACCAACATTACTCACCCGTTCCACGGATATATTGGATATTCTGGTGAGAGGGACAGCGCTCTTTGCCAGTGCGTTGGACCAGAAGACAACGGGGGAAGAGAGGAGGATCGCGTCCATCACTCCCGGGTATATTCCTGTGTAACGTGAATTCCCTTCCTAATAAAATGAAGGCTACTAGTCTCGAGGGATAATGACTTCAAATCCACCGCTGTTTTCGCGTTCGTGGAGACACATCTGAAGCCGACAGACCCGGACGGGGCAGTTGGAAGGCTTCTCTGCGTTACGTGCTGACAGAGACTTCGAGGCGGTAGGAAAGTCGCGTGGAGGTGGATTAATGTTCTTTGTGAACGATCGCTGGTGTTCTGATGTGACAGTGTTGCAACAACACTGTTCTATTAACATTGAATCGCTCTTCATTCTCTGTCGCCCATTCTATTCCCCCCGTGAGTTCCATGCGTTCATCCTCGTGTGTGTTTACATTCCTCCGGATGCTGACGTCACCGCAGCAGTGGACACACTGGCCGAACAGCAGTCGGGGGCGGAACATAAACACCCGGACAGTTTTCCTGTGGTGCTTGGGGACTTCAACCAGGCGCACCTTAGCCGGGCTCTCCACAAATACAGACAGCAAGTCACATGCGCTACTAGGGGTGGGAACACTCTTGACCACTGCTATTACACTACTCGGCAGGCATATCATTCTTTCCCCCGTGCTGCGCTGGGCAAAGGAGATCACCATCTCATCCATCTGATCCCTTGCTACAGGCAGAGATTAAAATGATCAAAACCTGTAGTGTGGAGCTTCAGAGTGTGGTCCAGTGAGGCAAAGGAGAGACTTTGTGCCTGGCTGGAGAATGCAGGCTGTGACTAGGACTTCGTTGAGTGGGCGGGGCCTGAGGCTGGAAACAGCCTGGATGAACACACGGACACTGTGACATCATTCATTAGCCTCAGTGAGGAGGTGTGTGTTCCTCTGCGCTCCAGGAAGATCTTCAACAACGACAAGCCCTGGTTTTCAGCCCATCTTAGGAGGCTCAGGTCCGAGAAGGAGGTGGCAAGGCGCAGTGGAGACGTGGCTCTGTTCAGGAAAGCCAAGTACAGGTTTGCCAAAACGGTGAGGGAGGCGAGACATCGCTTCTCAGAGAAACTAAAGCAGCAGCTCTCTGAGGGGAACTCCTCCTCAGTCTGGAAGGGCCTTAAGTCCATCACCAACTACAAGCCGAAGTCGCCACAAGCGTCTGACAACCTCCCCCTTGCGAACGAGCTCAATGAGTTCTACTGCAGATTTGAGAGAGAGGTCCCCCTCGCCCCCTCCCTCCAACCCCCCGGCCACAATCACTATGCCCGTATCTAAGTGGGCCCCCCTCCTCGCCCCCTCCAACCCCTCTTTCTGTCACAGTGAGAGAGGTGAATCTGCTGCTCAGGAGCCAGAACCCCCGGAAGGCGCCCGGACCGGATTCTGTCTCCCCCTCTGTCCTGAAGCACTGTGCTGACCAGCTCGCCCCGGTGTTCACCAACATCTTCAACACCTCTCTGGAGCTGTGTCATGTCCCAGCATGTTTTAAGGCCTCAACTATCATCCCCATCCCCAAGAAGGCCAACGTCACAGGCCTCAATGACTATAGACCTGTCGCCCTGACCTCTGTGGTCATGAAGGTCATGGAGCGCCTTGTCCTGGCTCACCTGAAGCGCATCACTGATCCTGTGCTGGACCCGTTGCAGTTTGCGTACAGAGCCAATAGATCCACAGAGGACACTGTGAACATGGCTCTGCACTTCATCTTAAACCATCTGGACACTGCCGGCAACTATGCCAGGATCCTGTTCGTCGACTTCAGTTCAGCCTTCAACACCATCCTACCATCCATCCTGGAGCACCAGCTGTCCCTGCTGCAAGTGCCTGCCTCCACCTGCAAGTGGATTACAGACTTTGTGACCAACAGGTCTCAGCGGGTGAAGCTGGGGAAAAGCATTTCCAGCTCCAGGTCCACCAGCACCGGTTCCCCGCAGGGCTGTGTCCTGTCCCCGCTACTGTTCTCCCTGTACACCAACACCTGTGTCTCTCTCCACCCGTCGGTCAAGCTCCTCAAGTTTGCCGATGACACTACCTTGGTGGGCCTCATCTCCAAAGGGGACGAGTCGGCCTACAGGAGGGAGATCGAGCGGCTGTGCAGTTGGTGCAGTAGAAACAACCTGGACCTTAATCCCCAAAAGACAGTGGAGATGGTGGTGAATTTCCACAAGAACACAGCCCCTCCCCCTCCCATCACGCTGGGAGGCACCCTGGTAAACTCTGTGTAGTCCTTTAAGCTCCTGGGAGTCACCATCTCCCGGGACCTGAAGTGGGAAATTAACATCATGTCCCTTTTGAAAAAGGCCCAGCAGAGACTGTTTTTCCTAAGGCAGCTGAGGAAGTACAGACTATCAAGGACCATGATGACTCAGTTTTACACGGCCATCATTGAGTCCATCCTCACCCACTCCATCATCACCTGGTTCCCTGCTGCAGCTGCAAGAGACCTTATCAAGCTGCAGAGGGTGATTCGTTCAGCGGAGAGGGTGATTGGCCGCCTGCTGCCCTCCCTCAAGTCCCTGCACAACTCCAGGGCGCTGAGGAGGGCAAGAAAAATCATGGCCAACCCCTCCCACCCTGGCCACAGTCTCCTCTCCCTGCTTCCCTCTGGGAGAAGGATGCAGCTGCTGAAGGCCACCACAGCACGCCATAGACTCAGTTTTTTCCCCTCTGCTGCCAGGCTGCTCAATGAGTCTGGCTTCCCTCCTCACCCCGCCCACTAGGGACTTTGACACTGAACTACATCTGCACTATTGATCCTACTGCACTTTATATTTATCTATTTTTCGTGTTGTTTGTGTTTTATGTTATCTGTGAAAAAACATCCGAACACACTCATACTATTGCCAAAGCAAATTCCTATGTGTTTTACACAATGGCTAATAAAGGAATCTGAATCTGAATCTGAATCATGGCGAGAATAATTCTCACCCTCCTGCCTGTGCTTTCTTTGTATGTCATCACGGTCAAAGGTTACTAGCTGGGCGCAGGACTTTGATATCAATCAAGGGTGCTCGATGCTTGAAATGAGCCAGGTTTCAAAGCATATAAACTTTAATTATCTTTTAAGCCTTCTTCTCCTAAAGGACTGCTTTATCCCATCAAATGACTCTCAGCCTGTTACGATGAATGATGTCTGTAAGAAAATCAAGAAGCATTTTCATGAAACACATATGTTGAAATGTATGATCATGCTTGTTGATATCAAGGAATGTTCAGCCTAACCCAGGCCCTGTGTCTGATGTGATATCACTACAAACCCCTGCTGAATTTTTGAATAGGTCTGGTATTGGTTTTGTATATGAATGTGATAAGTCTTTTGCCCAAAATTGATATGGCTAGAATTTGGGCCAAATCAACAAGTGCTGACATTATGGTTTTATCTGAGACATGGCTGAGTAGATCTACGCCTGATAGTCATATTTATTTGGATGCTGATCGCTGTGCCAAAGGTGGAGGCGTAGCAATTTATGTTAAAAATACATTTCAGGCAACAGTACAATTATCCAAGTCTGTGCCTAAACAATTTGAATTGCTTGTCTTGAAAGTTGAATTTACGAAGAGCTGTGTTATGACAGTAGGGGGATGTTATAGACCTCCTTCTGCATAAAGGATACACTACTCTCATTGTCTGACTGCTTATCAACTATTAACTACAATGATCTGCTTTTAATGGGGGATTTAAATTGGGATTGGTTAACCCCTGCTTCTGATTCTTTTAAATGTTTCTGTGACTCAGCCCTTTTGGCTCAAATTATTGACTCACCAACTAGGCCAAACCCTAAACGCCCTGAGAAGTCGACACTCCTTGACTTGATTTTAACCAATTTTCCCCAAAAATACCAGGCTACCGCTGTGTTTGCAAATGATGTTAGTGATCACTGCATTATTGCTTGTGTGAGAGACACAAAGTTATCAAAGTGTATCATAATTAGGCGTAATTTTAAGCCATTTTCCGAACAAGCCTTTTTAAATGACATATATCTATGTGATTGGACCAGGGTAAATTTGATTCCAGATGCTGAGACAGCTTTACAGTATTTTAATTCCTTATTTTTGGACATTATAGACAAACATGCTCCTCTCAGAAAATACAAGATTAAAGGTCGTGATAATCCATGGTTTTCAGAGCAACTGTCTGATCTAATTCATAAACAAGATCTTGCCAGGGCAACTGCAAGAATATCCAAAAAAAGCTCAGACTGGCAACTTTTTAGCCACCTGAGGAACAAGTGTGTCTCTCAGATACGTAAAGCCTAGGCCTGTCACGATAACAAATTTTGCTGGACGATAATTGTGCTACAAATTATTGCCGATAAACGATATTATTGACACCGTTTTTTAAATTATAGAAAATGAAAATATATGGCATAATAATGCGAGTACACCATGCCAAAAGTGATAAACTTCAATTTCCGCTGTCTGTCAGCGCGCACCATTTTGCACTGTTTTGTTTATATTTGCTTTGCTTGCCAAACGCTTCGGTAAACGGTACCTGTCGGGACGATGGCTCTGCAGCTACTCCGGCAGTACTTTTTTTGCTCAGTTGGGAAAAATGGAGGGGATGATTGTGCTTGAGGTGCGCATGCATGTTCGTCGTATTCCCCTTCTTTGTCACCACAATTTTGGGACAAATACGACATATCGGCTCGTCCGTATTTGTGGGCTCACCTTTCATTTGGTTCAAAGCCGAAATATTCCCACACTTGGGCTGTTGCGTTCGGTTTAGACACCAAAGCTGTCATGTTCATTCTGTTTGCTTGCTTTTCACTCACGACGCTCACTTGCAGAACTGTATCCAAAAGTCTGTGTCTGTGTGCCTGTGCCCCATTACGTGTACCTGTGTGCGCGCCCCCCCCGTGACAAAGATACTGAATGAATGACAGGAGGGTTCACTAACTCCGTTCATTCCGCTATAGAGCCAACGCCCCCAGGTGCCGAGAACAATGCTCAGAGTGAGACCTCTTCTCTCATCCAGCGTGTTTGGTAGCGAGAGAGGAGGAAAACAAACGCACGTTAATTATCGAGGCTGGCAAAATGACGATTTATTGATTATCGCGACAGGCCTAGTAAAGCCAAAGCCGATTTTTATCTTAATAAAATTTGTGACAGTGCAAACAACCCTTCTAAATTCTGGAAACTGATTAAATCACTGTCTTCAGGGTCAAAGGATACTGTGCTGCCAAATACATTAAAGCTGAATGATGAGACCATTACAGACAAGAAAAGTATGCTAGATTCTTTGAACCAGCACTTTATATCTTCTGGGTTGTTGTTTGAGCAGGACATACCACAAGTGGTGAGTCAACAGGATCACTCATTGTCCAGGGAAAATCTACCTTTTGATTTAGATCTTGCACCTTTGTCTAGAGATGAGATATATGACTCTCTCTCAAGGTTAAATGCCAAGAAATCCCCCGGTCCTGATGGGTTGGGTCCTTTCTTTTTAAAACTTGCTACTGAGCATATTGAAGTCCCCTTGACTTATGTTTTCAATTGGACTATAGAAACTGGGATAATACCTAGCATTTGGAAGTCAGCATATGTCACTCCTTTACTGAAGGGTGTTGACCGGTCTAATCCCAATAATTATAGGCCGATATCCAAATTACCTATTTTGGCCAAGGTCTTGGAAGGACTTATAAGTGATCAGCTGAAAAATTTCTTGACATCAAATAGCATTTTAAATGAATTACAGTCTGGTTTCCCTAAAAAACACAGCACAGTCACTGCCTGATGAAAGTGTTAAATGATTTCATTTGTTCTATTGACTCTAAAGAACATTGTGTTGCTTTGTTCCTAGATCTGTCAAAGGCTTTTGACACGGTCGACCACTCTGTCTTGTCCCAGAGATTGGAGGATATTGGAATGTCTACTAATACGGTGAAATGGTTTGGTAACTACTTGAGTGGCAGAACACAAAGGGTTCAGGTTGATGGTCTGTGTTCCAACTGCTTGTCTATTCGAAACGGTGTCCCTCAGGGGTCCATACTGGGTCCTATTTTATTTACTATTTATATTAATGCATTATGTCAAAATGTAACTGATGCCAATTTCCACTTCTATGCAGATGACACTGTTTTGTATTGTTCAGCTCCATCATTAGCTCAACTCAACTCAACTCAACTCAAACTTTATTTATAGAGCACTTTAAAAACAACCGAAGCTGACCAAAGTGCTGTACAGGTCAATAAGACACAGCGAAATACATAAAACAAACAGTAAACAATATAATCAAAAACACAGAATACAAGATTAAAATACAGCAAAGTAAAATTGAGGTACAAATACACCATAAATAAAAACAAATATAAAATACATAGGTAGATAAAAAACAAATATAAAATATAAAATACCAATAAAAAAAAAATCTCTATCAATTAAGACTTGTACTCAATACTGACAAGACTAAAATGATGTGCTTTTCAAAATCATTGAAATCAGATGACGTCTGTCAGATTGTTACTCTAAATGAGAAATTAGTTGAATGAGTTTCTGTCTACAAATACCTGGGATTTCACTTGGAAGAAAATTTGTCCTTTAGGCACCATATTGAGTGTCTTACAAAGAAACTCTGGGTGAAACTGGGTTTCTTCTATAGAAACAAGGGTTGTTTCTCCTTTGGTGCAAGAAAAAGGCTTATACAGGCAACGTTTTTATCCATACTTGATTATGGGGACTTTTATACATGCATACAAATCTCTCTTCTTTAAAAATACTGGACTCAGTGTATCATGCAGCATGAAGATTTGTAACTGGCTTAGATTTTCGTACTCATCACTGCAGCTTATATGAGAGTGTTGGTTGGTCCTCTCTGCAAAATCGTAGATTGGAACATTGGTATATCTTTCTTTACAAGGCCATTCTAGGTGACTTGCCCTCTTACCTATGTTCCCTCTTAACTCCCAAAATCACCAACAGGAGTAATCTCCGGTCTGATGGATAGATCATGTACGCTATTCCTCAGACAAGGACGGTTTTTGGTGAAAGCGCTTTCAAGGCTTTTGCACCCTCCTCCTGGTGTAATTTACAGGGTTATTTTAAATTGGATTATCTGCCAAGTATGGAACATTTTAAAACTAGAATTAAGGAGTTTTTGAGAACTGAATGCACGTCCTCTTACTGAACGCTGATTTATTGTTGTGTTTGCATACTGTAACTGTTTTGTTTTTCTGCGTGTTTTTTTTTTTTTTTTTTTTTTAATGTGGAACTTCTTGTGCTGCTATCCTGGCCAGGACTCCCTTGTAAAAGAGATTCTGAATCTCAATGGGTTTATTTCCTGGTTAAATAAAGGTTACTAAGTACAAAACGTGTTTCCGGGACAAATCGGGTGGCCACAACCCTTACAAAATTTTAAAATCTTAGGCCCTCCTCTGTGTAACACAACACCTATGTAATAAATGACACTGAAGGAGTGCATTACTATAAAGTTTGAAAGGTTGAAATAGCACAAAGTGGGAAGATGAAAAAAAGTAGCAAAATTGGCAGAAGAATAAAAACGACCGGCAGGAATATATACGACAACTACAAAAATTGCATTTCCTTGCAGAAAATGCATGGAAATGCTGAATGCTGAAACAGCCATGCAGAACTGCTACAAAAGAAGAAAAGTAAAAATGTTTAAACTGTTGAAGAGGTGGAGAACAAGAAGAAATTATGTAGAAATTTTAGAATAGCTGCAGTTAAACATGCATTAAGTTGTAGAAAAGAAGCAGTTGGAGAAGTGTCATATATGCAGACATTTTTGATAACCTTAAGTAAAAAAAAATTGTATGAGTGTTGTAAATAAACAGAGATGAGGATTAGTGCTTTAGTAAAACTAATGCCTATGCAAAACAATGGCCCCGCTCCATGTGTGAATACTCAAAAGATGTTTGCAGTCAGCAGCATGTAACTATACTAATTTTTAATTATGGTATGATAGCACCATCTTGTGGTTGGCCTCAGTGACTGCCCTACATTGAAATGTAGAAAACCGTTAGTGAGGCCTCATTTATCAACCATGTGTACGCACAGATGTGTGCGTACTGAATGCATATGAACAATCCCACGCACAGATGTGTGGAATTTATCAACATGTAATTGTGCTAAGGAACGTGCGTAAACTCTGACCATGTGTACACATAAAATTTAGTGGTAGAACAGTGAAACTACAAATAGAACCCATTAAAGGAGAAACAGCATTCAGCAATCTCAAAATACACACGTGTTCTCTGTTGCCTCTGTACAAAATTTATCAAATAGTTATTTAGCAGACATTTTGAATGATTGTTGTGACAAGCTTTAAAAATCAGCTGTGACAGGACAACCTCAAATTAAGTCTCACAAGTACAAATACAAGTATCACGGCTTATTTTGCACTATTAGAGGACTTGGAGAACGTATGCTCCGCAGGAAGCGCGTTTTTAAAGACCGTGCTGATCCGTTCAGTGAGAAAACAGAGCTGACTCTCAGCAGGTACCGCTTCCCCAAAAACATTTTAATGGATTTACTACCCATGTGGGATAATTTAATGGGATTTACTACCCGTGTTGGAGTGAGAGACAAAACGCTCCAAAGCCATCCCAGTACACATCCAGTTAATGTCCACCCTGATTGAATAATCATAAGATTGAAGAAATAAACGACATTTTGCAGGCAACGCTAAGCAGAATCATGCCGGCAGAGTTGGATGCAATAATTTCTCTGGCCTCAACTTATGTCCAGTTCCCATACACACATCACCAACAAGCCGAAATAAAACAAGGATTTCACGCCATTGCCGGATTCCCAAACACAATTGGAGCCATAGATTGCACCCACGTCGCAATAAAAGCATCTTCACAATATAAATTCAGTTATGCTAATAGATAAGGATTTCTTTCAATCAATGCACAAATAATCTGCGATGCACATATGTATCTGTTAAACATTGTTGCCTGGTGGCCTGGAGGAACGCACGACTCATTCATTCTGCAGAACAGCTCTGAGTGTGCACCTCCATGATTTTGTCAAGGGGGAAAAAATCCATTCACGCATTTTTAAAGGGATTGTTGATACCATATATGGTCAACTGGAGGCATTTCTGAATGCAAAAGACCCTAACCATGCACAAGCACCATAGTAAAGAACAGGTGGGATTTATCATCACCGATTACTTACATGTGTGCGTACGACCGGTGTCCGAATGTTTGATAAATACAGATTTTTTTGTACTTATGCACATTCTAAATTTCATTCCCACATCAGAATTTAGGACCTTTTCTATGCACGGTTGATAAATAAGGCAACATGGCGCAGACGCGGTGTAAGTCAGGTCCGCCGCGCCGACAAGGCGTTCCCAAGCACAATTTGGTATTTTGGTGAGTGTAGCAGCACGGCGCAAGTGTCCCCCTCCCTAACTTAGCTCCTCCCAGCGGAGTAAGAGGTAGGTAGGGAGGGAGGGGAGAGGGCGTGGAGTGGGTTTAACACAGCCGAGACCTGTTTTGACCAATAACATAAGCTCCTCTCCTCGCCTTTAAATCCGCCACGGGCGAGGCGTATTACAATTTTCGTGAAGTAGTCAAAGACAAAAAGAGATGTGTGAAGACAGCAATGCCACACGATGGCAACAGAAGGCAGCCCCTCAATAAGTGTCGCTGTAAGAGCTGCAGAGGGTGTCCTGCACACTGTCTCATATAAGCACGGATGGATTTGGTGTGTGTAAGGTTGTACCCACTGGTAAGGCAAACACCCTTTTCCACAAATAAAGACACTCACATAAAGTTGCATATATTTAAACCTTACTTGACAAAGGTGGGTTGTACGCACAGATCACAACATAAATTCCAATAATGGCATTAAAATCGGAACCATCTGTGCGTAAATGACGCATTGCGCTCCGTGGCCTGTCTCTTTTTTTCATTGATGTTGGCATATAAAATAAATTGGGCTCACAAAACTGACTATTATAATATTAATATGTAGGCTTAAAGTAAATAACTCATCTGATCACTGAAACAAATCATCTCTTCAGCAGCTGCAGTAGCAGCTGCAGCAGGACGGGGAGAGGACATGGAGACATGTCCAGGTCGAACTGCGCGAGAAATAAGAGGACGAGGAAGAAAGAAAAGGAGGGAGACGAATTACATATCTTGTTAACTTCATCATGTGTGTTTACTAGATATTTATTTCAATTTAATTAAATGCTGTTTCAACTGTGTTAATCTGGTTAGGTTGAGTGTCTAAAAGCGTGCCAAAGGCGCTCTTCAGATCAGATATAGATCAGAATATATAGATCTAAATGTATGTGCTGACTCAGATTTTTTGTTGTTGTTGTTTATCTATTGCACTGAAATGTGCCTGACACTGTGGAAACCTGCCGGTGAGGCATTGGTGACGTATGCCGATACGCTGCCAGTCTACCAAAATACCACTAGACTAGCTGCGCTCCGCCTGCGCTGAAAGCTGACCAGGTTTGATACGGCGAGATTTCGGCGCACTTTACACGCCAGAGGCGAGCACGAAAATGTCACTGCGCCAGCTGATTCTGTCGACACCTCCCCCTGCCACGCCACCACGCCCTGCTTGGCGGACCTTGGTGCGCCTCAGTCCACGAAAATACCAAACTGGCTGTACACCAGGCTCCGCCAGACGTTATTGTGGCAACAGATGAACACAGAACGTGTTTTGGTCGACATTATCCATCTTGTAACCGAAATAATTCAAGATAACTGACTTTCCTTTTCTTTTTGGCAACAAATCTTCATCTTCTGTGGTTTTCTCTGTTTGTTGCTCAGTTTGCGATCGTTGTTTTTGTTGTCAACGGGGTTGTGCCGAGAAACCCATGTCCTCCGAGAAATGCATGCACCTCACAAAACGCGCACTGCTTATAGTAGAGTGGTCCACGGAAATGTACAATTTAAAACCCATACTTATTTGTTGGGCTAAACAGTGATGAAGAATGTTCCGAAAGTAATTCTCAGCGGACAGGCGTCTCACTCCATGTGCAGAACATGTGCAGGGGTGGGTTTCCTCCTCTCTGATTTTGATTGACAGCTGGCAGGGTAGTCTGATTGGCAACTGAGAACTGAGTCTGATTGGCAACTGAGTAAAGAAAGGTGAATGGTGGATCGCTGCACAGCACATGCAGAGTCACATGCAGTGTGTCTCAGTCGGCTACCCTTGAAATTAACTGAGTTCATTCACCTCCGACATCGCAGGCTCTGCAATGTGACTATCGCACACACGTACATCGCGATGACGATGCTGAAACGATATATCGTGCAGGCCTAGTAGAAATGTTATTATTGGTTGCACCACATGATTGGTGGTTGCGCCAAATGAGTTGAAGACCTTGTATCATTAAAAATCAATTTAAAGAGACCTATGAACAATTAATTTCATGCAAATTTTATATTCAAACTAAATTTTATTAACATTTCGAACATGAACACAAACATTTTATTTCCCTTTTTGACATGAAATTAACTCTGTGTGTGTTTGTGTCTGTGGTCCAGAGGCCTGCACTACGAAGCTGGATTAACACAACCAGGATAACTCTGCGACAACTCGATCAATTTCACCAGATCTCCGTAATCCCGATCTGCTGTACTACGAGGCAGGATATCAACTAGCTAACTAAATTCAGTTATGGTCAGTCTAGATCTGTGCGCGCACACGTAAAGGGGGCGGGGTCAGTGCCACCAGACCACTCTCAACAATGGACAAGGCTGCACGTCATATTTCACAGCCGAGGAACAGAGCATTATTTTACACAAATACGAGGAGTACTGCAACACTATAACAGTGAGGAGCAGGACAGCCGCAGCTGCTAAAAGCCGCAGGGACTGCTGGCAAAAAAATCATCGATTGTGTCAATTACATTTGTATGTTCATAAATTTATGGCCCCCTTATATGTTGTCATGCAGCGTGTGTGATAACCTCCTGTTGACCTCATTATTTCAGATACAACAGTAGTAGGAAAAGAGTACGTGGGAGCAAATAAAAATAAATCTAAAAACATCCGTCAAAGTGGTTAGCTGGTTTACTGGAAGATTTAATTTGTACACATTTCAACACGTAAACAGTGATTTCCTCACACTGCCTTTTTTTCTTTTTTCTCCATCATCGAATGGTCACATGTCATCTGTAGACACATTTGGGGTTAAGAGGAGTTTTCTAATCTGCTTCAATAAATTCTGAATGATCAGAATCAGAATGCCTTTTATTGTCATTATAAGCAGTACAATGAAATTAAAGTCACCCATATCAGTGCAAGACATTGGAAAAAAGATAGACAAAAATATAGAAAATATGAAACGAGATTAATATGAAGTATGACTGATATGCTGCATGAAATTGGAACTTGGAGCTTGGCAAATGTTATTTGTTATTTGTGGAAATAACTTTAATTAATTGGGGTTTTTTTGAGGACATACCACATGACATCCAAAAGTGGCAACGCCATTTCAGCAGTTGAAAAGGTCTTTTTTTTTTAAAGAAATGAGAGAGCCACCAACCCTCTTTCTGATTCCATAGCTCTATGACAAAATCGTGATCGATGCAACTTCCTGACCTAGAGTAAATGCTGCTGTACATCTGCCACAAAGGTTAGCTATTTGCAAATGTGCCGCCCACACTTCCGGAACAGACCCCCTCTCGCTGGTAAACGCATTTGCAGATAAAACAGCCAAGGCTGCAGCTGAGGGAGAGATCTCAGTCTGCACCTTGGAGTATACTGACGCACTTTCTGGTGACGTTCTTAAAACAATGCAACAACAGAGCCCAAAAACTGAAATTGAACTCTGGGCTAAACAAGACGCACATTTGCAAAATGGCATCTATATATGACCTGAAGGGAAACCTATCCTTCCAAAGAATCTTTTTAAATGGGGAGCAATATTGAGCGATGGTCCCACACATGTCTCAACAGGAGGGATGGTAGGACAGATACAATAACATTTTCCTACTTATGGATTTAACTCTTATTCAAAAATTTTTTGCAGAGCATGTTTAACATGCGCCAAACACAATCCTCAGGGAAATCTCAGAATGAAAACACGTTGTTTCCCTGAACCAAAATATCCCTTCCAGGTCATACACATGGACTTTATCGAACTGAGCCCAAGTGAAGGAAAAAGATACTGTCTTGTGATAACAGATGCATTTTCCAAATGGGTAGAGCTTTTCCTGACTAAAACACCAGATGCATTGACAGTTGCTAAAGCACTTTGTAAAGACATCATACCTCAGTATGGTATCCCAGAAATAATTCGTAGCGACAATGGCACTCATTTTGCGAACCAAATCCTTAAAAAAATAGGACAAATGTTCCATAAACCTTAAACATCATTGTGCATATCACCCTCAAAGTGCAGGCTTAGTAGAACGAATGAATAGAACTTTAAAAAATAGACTAAAAAAATGTATGGAAGAAAGAAACAGACCATGGACACAGTGTCTTGATCTCGTAGAACTTTACATCAATATAACAAGCACTAGTGGATTGACTCCTTATGAGACCTTATTTGGCAGAACATACAGGCTGCCCCAGTTTAAGAACCAATGGGAAACAGATGACGACAGCACACTTGCAGACTATATGAGAAAGATATTAGAAAAACAAAAACCAGTATACTGACAATCATCCCGCTGATTCTCAACAGGAGACTCAGCCACTGAAGCCTGGAGACTGGGTGCTAATAAGAAGTGTTAAAAGAAAGCATTGGCATTCACCTAAGTGGGAAGGTCCATACCAGGTACTGTTGACAACCCCCACTGCTGTTAAGATAGCAGAAAGATCAGCCTGGGTCCACTTGACACACTGCAAACAGGTCATTTCAGTCGAAACTCCGATAGGGGTGGTGAGCCAAAGTCTGATAATAGGGTGGATTCAGATGTTTAGAGTCTGGATTAGGCCTGGGCGATTTGGCAAAAAACATGATCACGACTTATTTTGTCATATCGTCCGATCTCGATTAATATCACGATTTTTTTTTAAAGCGCCAGTTTTAAAGTATCTGTACTAAAAACTAAAAAAACTAGAGATTAGTTCAACATTTTATTAACATATAAAGTAAATAACAAAGCAAACTGAATAAGATACACTTAGAAAAATTTAAAAAAACATTTTAACTCAACAGTGCTACATGTTCTACATGCTCTCCCGTATGAGGCTCTCTGAACATCTGTGCATGAAATACAGCACTCTTTTATCCGAGACTGCCCTGAACGCATCACTCTCGCATATCTCGCATTTGTTTCTTTTCATTGAAGTGTTCATTTTCCAATAAACACTTCTTTAATATAGTTTCAGGGCTCTCAAGTTTTGAACTAAGCTTAGAGTGAGATTTCTTTGGGGGGGTGTAGAGTGATTGATGATAATTATTAGTATAATAATCTCTTAAATACAACAGAGTGTGAGGGCCACATTAAGAAAAAAAAATTAAAATTTTAGACAACAAAGTTATTATTTAGGAGAATAAAGTCATTGATTTATAAGAATTAAGTCGTAAAGTTACCTGTGGTGTGGAGGAGAGTTGTTAAAATCAGCACTGTGGAGCATTTAGATGAATTGTACTTTAGTATAGGTTTCACAAACATGGAGATACTTAATCCTTTGGTACATGAGCGTTACACTGTCATGAGTATCAGAACTTTAAAAAAAATATATGAGAAATGCTGCTTTTGTGGAGGGGAAAATGGCTGAAAATGGCTGTACAGAGGCTAAATTCATCAATACAGCTGTCAATAGCAATAGCATAGGGTTTCAGTTTATTATATGAGTTTATATGCCATGAGGTGTTGAGGTCTCTGCATGTGTAGGTTACTGACTTACTGTAATCATCGGGTCTATCTCGTCCTTTTAAAAACCTGCTCTATTTCTACCCGGATACAGACATGCTGCTTTTTGATTGGCTGTTCAGTAGATATACTTTATTTGATTGGC
The DNA here is from genome assembly GCA_962446985.1 of Xyrichtys novacula. Taxonomy (NCBI): domain Eukaryota; kingdom Metazoa; phylum Chordata; class Actinopteri; order Labriformes; family Labridae; genus Xyrichtys; species Xyrichtys novacula. The sequence goes on along the minus strand of OY660866.1, from coordinate 28,791,124 downwards.
TTGCGCCTGGCACGCAGCTTCTGAACTCTCGGAGAAACACAGTTGATTTCTACCTGTTCCATTGTTAAAGAGGGGCAACGTGGTGGACATCACCATGTTCATTTAAATGCGTGAGAAATACGATGTGTGGCGTGTGAGCGTGTGAACAGGTGGGAATGCATGTGTCACACGCTGAATGCGTGAGACTTGAGAGCCCTGTAGTTTACAGCTGAAACCGACCTGAATCGTCCCAAACTGTAAAGTAAAAGTGTCAATCCACTGTCTGTAAGGCTCAGCAGAAACAAAGGACAATCTCCGGTTGTCTGGAAACTTTGAGCAAATATAGTGATCTGATTCATGAATGAATGCGGACTATGCTACGAGAAATTCCCGGGAGAAATGATAATACCGGGAGTGGGCGGGAGATACGTCTGAATAGGCCTGTCGCGATAATCAATAAATCGCCTTATCCCTCGGTAAATAAAAACGAGGTCGGTCATTTTGCCAGCCTCGATAATTGACGTGCGTTTGTTTTCCTCCTCTCTCGCTACCAAACACGCTGGATGAGAGAAGAGGTCTCACTCTGTGCATTGTTCTCTGCACCTGGGGGCGTTGGCTCTATAGCGGAATGAACGGAGTTAGTGAACCCTCCTGTCAGTCATTCAGTGTCTTTGTCACGAGGGGGCTGGCGCGCACAGTCAGGCACACAGACACAGACTTTTGGATACAGTGCTGCAAGTGAGCGTCGTGAGTGAAAAGCAAGCAAACAGAATGAACACGACAGCGCTGGTGTCTAAACCGAACGCAACAGCCCAGGTGTGGGAATATTTCGGCTTTAAACCAGTTTTGTTTTCGTCAACCACAAAACTCATGTGTGTGTGTGTGCGCGCGCGTGTGTGTCTGTGTGTTGGAGGAGCACAGCAGGCTGATGAGAGCTGTCAGAGCGGACTGAAGCTGCTCCTGTATGTTGAGCGTTTGACTGACTGAGTTTTGCAAGTCTGTTTGTCATTTTCGTCTCGTCCCATCAACGTAAACGCACTTTCGTCTCGTCACATTTTAGTCATCTCCGACTTATGTTTAGCTCGTCAACGTTACGTATTCGTCGTGGAAGAAAGGGAAATATTTTAGTCAACGAAAACAACCAGTGTTGTTCTCGTTGACGAAAATATTTACCTTTTTTGACGCTGGCGTTGACGAAAATATTTGACGAAATATGACGAAAACAACACTGCTTTAAACCAAATGAAAGAGGTGAGCCCACAAATACAGACGAGCCGATATGTCGTATTTGTTCCAAAGTTGTGGTGACAAAGAATCAATCAATCAATCAATCAATCAACTTTATTTATATAGCACATTTAAAATAACCACAAGGGTAGCCAAAGTGCTGTACAGTGACATAAAAACAAATAAAACAATCAAAAAACAAGATAACGCAAGCAGAAATACAATAACGCAAAAGAATAAATAAGTGTATAAATAAGGAGGCTCACGGCAAGTGCTAAGATGATAAAAAAAAACAAATTAACACTACAATGTACTAAAAGCCAATGAGTAAAAGTGCGTTTTTAAAAGGGATTTAAAAACAGGAAATGAGGAGGCCTGTCTAATTTTCAAGGGCAACTCATTCCAGAGCTTAGGGGCAGCAGCAGCAAACGCTCTGTCCCCTCTGAGCTTCAGCCTAGTACTGGGGACCGTCAGTAAAAGCTGATCAGCTGATCTTAGGGGTCGGGGTGGGCAATGAGGCTGGAGCATCTCCGAAATATAGGGTGGAGCAAGGTTGTTCAGGCCCTTAAAAACAAATACTAAAAGCTTAAAATGAATTCTGTACTGAACAGGGAGCCAGTGTAAGGACGCCAGGATGGGGGTGATGTGCTCACGCCTGCGGGTCTGTGTCAGGAGACGTGCAGCAGAGTTCTGCACAAGCTGCAGGCGGGCAAGGGAAGCCTGGCTAATCCCTACGTACAAGGAGTTGCAGTAATCAAGACGGGTAGTTATAAAAGCATGGATTAATTTTTCCAGGTCAGGTCTTGATAAAATGGGCTTCACCTTCGCTATTTGACGTAGCTGATAAAAACTTTTTTGTACCACCCCGCTGATCTGCTTCTCAAATTTAAAATCAGGGTCAAATTTAACTCCCAGATTAGTGATGACCTCTTTTAGGTAGGGTGAGAGGGAGCCTAGGTCGATGTTGGGGGGGTGGCCGCCACTTGGTCCAAACATCATTACCTCGGTCTTGTTCTCATTTAGACTGAGGAAGTTAAAAGAAAGCCAGGCTTTAATGTCCTTAAGGCAGTCAGTGAGTTGTTGGACTGAGTTGGAGTTGTTCTGTGCCAGTGGAAGATAGATCTGACAATCATCAGCATAAAAATGAAAGGAGATGCCGTGTTTCCTAAAAACAGAACCAAGGGGGAGTAAATAAAAGGCAAATAAAAGAGGGCCGAGGATTGAGCCCTGAGGGACCCCATGTGGAAGAGGAGCTGTTGAGGATGCAGAGTTTTCAATTTGAACACAGAAACTTCTGTCCGTTAAATAAGACCGGAACCAGTCCAGGGCAACACTCTTAATGCCCACACAGTGCTCCAGGCGAGAGATTAAAATGCTGTGGTCAACAGTGTCAAATGCAGCAGACAGATCTAGGAGCACAAGGACAACAAACTTTCCAGAGTCTGTTGTCAGTAGAATGTCGTTTGAAACCTTTAAAAGTGCTGACTCTGTGCTGTGGAGAGCTTTAAAACCGGACTGGAACAACTCTGTGATACCATTGTCTTCCAAGAATGGTAACAACTGGTTGTAGACAACCTTCTCTAGAATCTTGGAAAGATATGGAAGATTTGAGATGGGCCTGAAATTGGCACAGAGGGATGGGTCAAGGCCAGTTTTTTTGAGTAGAGGTCGTACCACAGCATGTTTAAAATCCGTAGGTACTGTACCGGATGAGAGGCTACAATTTACAATATTAAGGACACTTGGTCCAATAGTAGCAAGTACCTCTTTAAACAAGCGAGGTGGGATGGCATCAGCAGGGGAGCCAGAAGGCTTCATATGGCCGACTATGTCCTTTAAAATAGAGAGGGACACAGACTCAAATTTAGAGAAGACAGATGAGGGGTGCAGAGGGGCTGAAGGGTCATACGATGGCTGAGAGATACAGGCTCTGGTTGACATAATTTTATCAGTGAAGAAGTGGAGGAATTTTTCACAGATTTCAGTGGAGGCATCAAAACCAAGAGACTTGGGAGCCTCAAGGACAGTGTTTATGGTTTTGAACAGAGCTCTGGGGTTGTTACAGTTAAAAGCAATCAATTCAGAGAAATATTTATTCTTCTCAGCTTTCACAATCCTCTGATAATTCCTCAGACTATCTTTAAGGATGCCAAGAGACACGTGCAGACTGTCCTTTTTCCACCTGCGCTCCGCCCTCCTGCACTCACGCCTGGCTGCACGAGTGACGTCGTTCAACCAGGGCTCGGGTGTAGGTTTGGTGCGCCGGGTCTTCAGAGGAGCGATCGTGTCCAGTGTTTGTATACAGGTGGGGGTTTGTATACACACACAGGGGCTGCAGAGTCATCCTCGCAGAGACCAACGAAGGTAGATGAGAACAGAGCAGGCGAGGAGGAGTTAAACATGCGACGCGGTTTAGGTGGAGCGCGCAATTTAACCGGACACTGAGTGGGGATGTCAAATAAAATCGGCATATGATCCGAGAAAACAGCGTCACAAATGACAAGGTTAGACACACACAGACCATGCGAGAGCACCAAGTCTAGTGTGTGCCCGAGATTATGTGTAGAACCGGACACAGACTGCACGAAGTTAAAAGAGTCAAGGAGATTTAAAAAGCTCCTGGAGACCGGCTCTTCAGGGCAACAAGTGTGGATATTAAAATCACCAACAATAAGGACACGGTCGTATTTCGGCAGAATTTCGGCCAGAAATTCAGAAAAGTCACTTATAAAATCCTTATTGTACTTGGGTGGTCGATAGATGACGGCGCACAGGACAACATGAGAGCAGCCCAGTTCAAACAAGCACATTTCGAAACTTGTGAATGAGAAATGCAGGCTGATCTGCCGGCATTTAAAGTCGCTTTTAAAAATAACTGCTATTCCACCTCCTTTTCGACCAGACGACCGCGGGGAATTAAAATACCAGCAATCCGGCGGGCAGAGTTCAATAAGAGGACTGGACTCACCGGTACTCAGCCATGTCTCCGTCACACAGAGAAAATCCAATCCACGGGACATGAAGAAATCCTTCAGGATAAAAGTTTTGTTTGCCAGTGATCTGGCATTGACTAGGCCGAACCTGGCAGAGATCGGCACATCCGAGGCATCAGCTGATCGCGGAGCCCGACACAGGGCCCGTAGATGGCGAGGATTCACCCCACGCCGGCGGGGACGAGGAGAGCAGGGGCCGCGGGGACGGACCATCCCATCCGAACCGACGACCGGTACCAGCCAGGAGTCGACAGGGTGCAGCGATCGCAGATGAGGAAAGAGACCAGATCCCACTCCATTTCTCCTCAGGGAAACCACGGAAGATCGAGCCAAGAGAGATTTAACTTTCACCAGGCGGCCGCTGCGTTTGCCACGGCGGCGCCGGCGTTTACGCCGTGGAAATGGAGCGAAAGTGCAGCAAAGGTGAGCAGGTATACCGGAGGGGTGAAACGGCTTAAACGTCGTGTGACCACAGTGATCATGATCTACTTTCACCAAATCCTTGGCAGAGGGGCGAAGATCCAGCAGTGTTTGGTGGTCATACACATACAGTGAGCTTACTTTACTGATAACGAAAGACACAAACAGCACAAACAGGAACAGCGCTGACAGCGAGAGACGGCAGGCCACACACACCGGCGCCATCTTGGTTTGACTAAAGAAGGGGAATACGACGAACATGCATGTGCACCTCAAGCACAACCATCCCCTCCATTTTTCTCAACTGAGCAAAAAAAGTACCGCCGGAGGTGCTGCGGAGCCATCGTCCCGACAGGTACCGCTTACCGAAGCGTTTGGTAAGCAAAGCAAAAACAAAACAAAACAGCGCAAAATGGTGCGCGCTGACAGACAGTGGAAATTAAAGTTTATCACTTTTGACAAGGTGTACTCGCATTATTATGCCATATAATATCATTATGTATAATTTAAAAAACGGTGTCAATAATATCGTTTATCAGCGATAATTTGTAGCACAATTATCGTCCAGCAAAATTTGTTATCGTGACAGGCCTACGTCTGAAATAGGGGAGAGTCCCGGGGAAAATGGGAGTGTTGGCAGGTATGGATATGACTGATTGCTGCTTTGGTCTGGTGGCTGCACCGCTAGTTGAGTCTAAACTGCTAATGCTACTCGTACCGTCAGCAGTGACAGGCTGTACAGACTCCGCTCGCATTTTCATGCTTCCCGCATAATCACTCGAGGAGAAAAGATTTGTTATGTTGCCAGTTTATCGGCTTAATTGCTCGACGTCACTTTGGAGAGACGTTGAATAACTCCTCAACTATAACATCTTCTGAGGATGACCCAAAGTCACAGCTGACATCTGTTTTGCTGCCCTCAGCTCTGCGTTTAGCTCCATGTTCGGTCATTCTGCTCACTTCCGTATTCAAACCCATATGTATGGGAGCGGACACGGATGAGGGATTTCTGGGGGAGGATTGTTAATGAGGAATTCATGGACGAATTGTGGATTCAAAACTTCAGAAAAATACAAATACAATTCAAAACCTCAGAAATAACTCTGTCTCCTCCCCCGTCCATACATACATTTCGCTTGAAATGAACTGGTCACTTGACCCGCTACGTCACGTCCGGTGACAGAGAATTGCAAGAATAGTGTTTCCATTACACTTTTGCGATATACTTATATATCGACACGTCTGAAAAACCACCTCATGAGAGCGTAAAAACTTTTTAGCGATATTTGAGAGTTTTTTCTGAAATTTAGGTGTTTCCATTACCAGTTTTCTATTGCTATATTTAGGTTTTGCGCAAATCTATGGGTAATGGAAACGCAGTTAATGTATCATTGAAGAATTTATTGTGTGCAAAATAATAATTCTTCATGGAACATATAGTGCAATGTCACCATATTGAAACAATGTTTGACTTATTCAAGAAGTCAAAGTGCAAACACTTTATTACAGTTAACCTTAATTATATAACCTCCTTAAAATATTACAAACTAAAACATCACATCCTATTGTAAATCAGTAAACATGAGTCTTCCAGGTTTGGCCTTGCAAAAAACAAACCAAAAGAAAAGACTTACTTCTCTGGCAAGTTGCACCCCCTGTTGGCAAATCCTAAAACTGCCTATGGAACCAGAGAGGACATAATCACACACCCCTCTTTGTTTTACTAAGTACTTGTGTCCAGAGCTGTGTAAAACTGAAAGCCTCGCTGCAGCATAGTGTAGTATAACGCTCTTGTTAACAACCCATAGCTGGTAGTCTGCTGTGTTTTGTAACTTGTCCCATAGCTCAGCTGCCAAGCTGCTGATGTGAGCCTGTGACAGTGTGTTAGGCAGAGAGACGCTGTCAGAAAATTTGGGAAAAGGAGTATCCCATTTTAGTTCATTACGGGACATGTCTTTTTGTTTTCAAATATGGTACGATCCCGTTTTTTACAGTACGGTTGGGAACCCTAGATGGGCCCCCAGGTCCTGAGGTTTTCTTAACTGTTGAGGTTTACAAAAAAACTGATATCTCAGCCTCTGTCGCAAATAGAAACATTATACATATATATATATATATATATACGTGTGTGTGTGTAAATGCTTTTTTTAGCCACACCGTTACATAAGGGATATATATATCCGTTACATAAGGGATATATATATCCCTTATGTAACGGTGTGGCTAAAAAAAGCCACTTGGGGCAAAATTTAGCCACTAATTTCCATGTAACTTTTTTTTTACTGCAGCAAATGGGATGATTTTTTGTGCAGATGCCTATATTGATGGACACTTTGAAAATATGACTTCAAAATTTTCACCAGGTCAAAAATACGGGCTGGGAAATTTTTTTCTATCCTTTGTTAACGCTCAGTGGCTAAAAAAGGCCACTTACTTTGACTGCTGTAAAAACATATTGGGTTAATTTTTTTTCCATTTTTTTTTCATATATCTCTTAATTTTCTTCTGCTTTGATCAAAACTAGTAAATGTTTCATCTAAAAACATTTTTTAACCCTTTGAGGGTCCATTCAAAGCATAATGTCACTGATATGGTAGAAAAATACACAAAAATGACCTATTTTCATCATAAAACATAATCCGGAACCGGTGATTTTTCACGTTGCATAGTCTTGGCCTCGTGAAGGATTAGGAACCTCAGAAACTATGATGCATTTAGGGGTTCCGGGAGGACGCGCGACAAGATGGCTGCGTAGCTACAGAGCTCTTGCACCAGCTTAAATAATTCCCCTTGATTCAATACTTTAAAACATTCAGAGTGATTCAATGGAAAGGATGAAGAGTGGGGAAAAGACACAGATGCAAATAAAAGGATACATGCTACGAAAAAACACCGCGGAGCTGGCAGTCGGGAACGGCGTGAACGCCGAGAAAACAACACACAAAGGAGACCTCGGAGGAGGAGGAAGCAGCGCTGGCGGCGTGACCGCCGACAAGAACACGACCCTACAAGGCAAAGATCGTGGTGGCTTCGGCTGCACCAGCGTTGGAGGAACAAATACCACCAAAACAACAACACTGAGAAGAGACGGCGGCACTGGCGGCGCGACCGGGAATACAACAACACAAGACGGGAGTCGCGGTGGCTTAGGCTGCGCCGGTGCTAGTAAAGGAGCAAGCATCACCAAAACAACACCACGGAGAGGTGGAGGTGGCGACGCCAGCGATACAGACGCCGGGAAAACTTCAACACAGAGTGGAGATCGTGGTGGCGGCGGCGGCGTCGCTGCTGGTAATCAACCCTACATAATGGATGCTGCTACTCTAAAGAATGCGGTGAGTGAAGCAATGGCAGCGGGGCTAATTACAATCCAAACCGAAATGAAAAAAGAGCTCTCTGAATTCAGGGACTGCCTCCGGGGAGATCTTAAAAAACAAATGGAGGAGTTTAAAGCGGAAATAAACAAGAAGATGCATGACTCTACAGCCCGAGTTGATGTAGCAGAGAAACGAATGGAGGACATTGAGGAAAGTTTTGTTCTTATGGAGAAATGGGACATAGGAGTCAAAGACACTCTCATTCAACTTCTCTCTGACCAGCGGGCTTTAGAAGATAAACTGACTTCAATTGAACAACAGGCACGTAGAAATAATATACGCTGCTATTCTCTAGCTGAGGGAGTAGAAAAGGACTCTCCAGTCAAATTTATGGAAAACCTGATAAAGACTGAACTGGGTCTTACAGATCTGGTCCAGAACCAGAACCCTGGAATAGAAAGAGCTTATAGAGTTGGCCCAAAACCGCCCGAAGGTGCTCCGCCGCGCTCCATGATAGTACGGTTCCTCCAGCTCGCAGTGAAAGAAGAAGTCCTCCACACAGCCTGGGCAAAAAAGCCCTGTGTCCAGGGCAAACGGGTCTATTTTGATCACGACTACGCAGATGCTGTGCAAAAAAAGAGACAAGAATATGTACCCATCAAAAAGGCCCTCTCAGCCAAGAAAATACCCTTCAAAACACCGATGACCAAAATGCGGGTTGAATTCGAGAAGGGTACCTACACCACATACAACAGCGCAGCAGAAGCAGTGAAGGACCTCAGAAGCAGGGGATACACCGTGGAGAACTTCACCCCCAAGAATAAGAAGAAGAAAGGCATAACAGAGAAAAGGTTGGCTGAGCTTCTTCCATGGGAAACAACAGGGCCCCAATACCCTGGGGCCAAGGAGAAATTTCAACAACAGATGCAGAAGAAGCAGAGCGAACGCAGCAGTATGGAAACTGAAGATACAGACCTACCAGAAGCGTGAACGTCCTAACCCCGACCACATAAAGCTCGAGGTGTATTATAGCTGACTCTACAACGGCAGTATCCTTTCATTGAGTTTAAAGATGTTGATAAAAGCTGGTGCTTAGTAATGTTTGTCCCATCCACCAGTTTTCTGGTTTCTTTTTGCTTACCAGGGGCCCCACTTAGTGGCCTGCACCCCTCGTTACAGGAGGCCCTTTCTTGATGCCTTCATTTACATTGGGAACTTCTTTATACTGTTACTGTTTTTTCATGTTTTTTGTTTTTTTCTTGAGGTCTGGGGTATTACAGATGTGGTATTTATTCTTTGATGTACGAGAAAGCTGTCAAGGTCTGGGAAGACACAGTTCCGAATCTCTACTATCCGTTTACTCAAGGTATGGGGAATTACAATGCATATTGGTTGAACAGGTCTTAAAAAAAGACAAATTATGCATTTCCAGCATTACAATTTAGTCTCATTAAATGTAAATGGGTTGAATAGCCCCATTAAAAGGAGCAAAATGGTTGCAAAAATGAAAAAGGAGAAGATTAATATCGCCTTCTGGCAGGAAACCCATCTATCTGATGTGGAACATGAAAAGCTTAAAAAGATGGGTTTTAAAAATACTGTCTCCTCCTCATATAAGAATGGTAAAAAGAGAGGTGTTACTATTATGATCTCCAATGCAACTCGATTTGAACTAATATCCAAAATAATTGACAATGAGGGTAGATATGTCCTTTTAAAGGGAAAAATCGATCAAAAAGATGTGACATTGTTTAATGTTTATGCTCCACCAGGGAGTAAAATGTCCTTTTTCAAAAAGATATTTGAATTGGTTGCTTCAGAGACCCGTGGTACATTGCTTATGGCAGGAGATCTAAACATCCTTCGCCATTCTAACGATTCCAGCAACAAACAAAGAAAGAGAACTCCTATAGAGAAACGTATAAATAAAATGCTGGTGGACCTGGGTCTGATTGATGTGTGGCGTGCTATACATGGATCGACCCCGGGTTACACCTTCTATAGTGCAAGGCATTCTGTACACTCAAGGCTAGATTATATCTTTGCAAATAAGGGAGATCTGCACAGACTGAAAGAATGTAGAGTGGGCCAGAGAGATATATCTGACCACTCAGGGGTCTATTTAACTTTTCATTTGGATAGTAGAAAAAGGAAAACACTTTGGAGAATGAACACCAACTTTCTGAATTCTGATGCCTTCAAAGAAGAAATGGAGTCAGAAATAACTACTTATTTACAAAATAATGATACTGGAGATGTCGATCCAGGTATACTATGGGATGCAGCCAAAGCAGTGATTAGAGGGAAGATTATAGCCCGCACAGCCATGATAAAAAAGGCTAAAGCACATAAATTGTTAAGCCTTCAAGAAAACCTACGAGAATTAGAACAGTCACAAGTACAAAACAAGGGACCTGCCATAAATAATGAGTGAAGAAGTGGAGAAAAATTTAAGGTTCCTGAAGCAAAGGTACTATGAGGCCGGCCCAAAAGCGGCAAGATTGCTGGCCTGGAAGCTTAGGAAACAACAGGCTGAAAACACTATACATAAAATCAGGGACCCAACCACAAATAAAATAGTTAGTAATATGGATGGCATACAGAAAGCATTTGAAAAACATTTTAAATCATTGTACTCCCAGCCTAATTTGGCAGACAAACAAACAATTGTAGATTTCCTTGAATCGTTGGATCTTCCCTCAATTGGCACAATAATGAATGAAAAACTAATCGCCCCAATAACACAGGGAGAAATAGATGAAGCCATCTCTAGTTCGAGCATTAATAAGAGCCCTGGTACGGACGGGTTCGGAAACGAATTCTATAAATGTATGAAGGAACAACTACTTCCCCTACTGGAGAAATGCTTCAATTATGTATTGAAAGAAAATACCATTCCCCCCTCATGGAATGAAGCCTACATATCTGTCATACATAAAGAGGGAAGGGATAAAAAGGAATGTGGGAGCTATAGACCCATAAGTGTTTTGAACACTGACTATAAATTATATGCTGCCATCTTAACAAAAAGGCTTGGGGAGACAATGGACTTCCTCATCGATGAGGACCAGAGTGGATTCTTGAAACAAAGAATGACTCAGGATAATATTAGGAGGGCTTTGCATGTTATTGAACAAATCAATAAGGAAAATATGGGTGCCATGGTTATCAGCCTGGATGCTCGCTGTGCGTTCGATAGCCTATCCTGGGAATTCCTGTACTTAACAATGAATAGATTTGGTTTTTGTGAGGATTTTACACGCTGCATCCAGGCAATCTATTCTGCTCCCACTGCAAGAATTAAGATAAATGGTAGTCTCTCAGACCCCATAGCACTAGAACGAGGTTCTAGACAGGGATGTCCGGCCTCTCCTTATCTCTTTAATTTATTCATCGAACCTCTGGCCCAAGCAATTAGAGAGGAGACTAGGTTGAAGGGAATACATATAAGAGGAAAAGAATATAAGGTCGGTATGTTCGCGGATGATGTAATCGTCACAATCGAAGACCCGGGGTCGGGACTTCCTATATTGATGGAATTGTTGGAAACATATGGGTCCTATTCTGGATATGTTCTAAATATAAGCAAAACCCAAGTCTTAACGTTTAACTACAACCCTACACGGGAATTCATGACAAAATATAAATTCAACTGGCACTCAACCCACATCAAATATTTAGGTGTTAACTTGCCTAAAGACCTAACACAATTATACGATGTCAACTATAAGAGTGCTACTAGGAAAATGTATGATGATCTCGACAGATGGAGCGTGCTTCCCCTTGACCTCGGTGGCAGAATAAGATCAGTCAAAATGGTGATCTTACCAAGATTATTATATTTATTCTTGTCATTACCAGTGGAAATACCCTTGAAACAATTCAGAGAGTGGAATAAACACATCTCACGTTTTATTTGGGACAAGAAAAGACCAAGGGTGAGATTCTCTACCCTACAACTGCCTCGAGAGAGGGGAGGCATGTCTCTCCCATCATTAAGGGTCTATTACCTATCAGCACAGTTGAGGCCTCTTGTGTATTGGTGTAACCCGTCCTATACTGCTAAATGGAAAGATATAGAATGTTCTTTAATGGATAAACCAATACAGTCATTGTTAGGCTCTACAGATGGAAACAAGGAGATGTTTCAAACAGCAAGCCAGTGGGTGAACCTGTCACTTAAAATTTGGTTAGAAGTGGTCAAACAATTTCAACTCCAGAAAGAGGCCAAGCTTTTAAGCTGGCCAGCGTTTGATTCTGAATATAAACCAGCACTGCTAGATAGTAGGTACAGACAATGGGTCCATCTGGGTATAACTTCCATGTGTAGGTTGATAAAAAATGGAGACATCGATAGTTTTGAAAACTTAAGTAGGACATATGGTCTAACAAAACAAGACTTTTATAGATATCTTCAACTAAGGAATTTCTTTGACAAAAAAATAAAAGGGTCTAACCCGGGATTAACACCATCTATAATTACTGTTTTCACTGAGGCTTATAACTCAAGAAGCATGAGAGGTCTTGTAAGCAAACTCTATAATGGTATTATGTCACTGAAAAAGGACTCTACAATATATACAAAACAACGTTGGGAAAAAGAATTGGACATCGAGATAAGTGATGAGTTATGGTTGGACACTTGGAAGACACAGTCAACAACAACTAACTCATTATCATGGAGAGACTTTTGTTGGAAAAACCAAATCCGCTTCTTCATAACACCTAAACAGAAGGGCAAGCAAACAGGCAGCCAACTAGATTGCTGGAGGAAATGTGGAAATACAACTGTGGACCATGCACATGTGTTTTGGTCCTGCCCTGTAGTGCAACCCTTCTGGAAGGAAGCGACAGAACTGATTTCGAAGGTGATGGGTTTTACCGTCAGTGGTACATTTGAATCCTTATATCTTGGTCAACTCCCGGACGGACTTTCTCAGGATGATTATTATCTATTCAAGGTCTTACTTGTGGCAATTAAAAAAGCTATTACCAGGAACTGGCTTCAGGAAAAGTCTCCTACTATGGATCTATTGGTTAGTATTGTGAATCATTTACATCTCCTGGAACAGATGACCTTTTCCCTTAGACTTCAGAAGGAATTAGGAGAAAGGGGTGAGCTATTTACATGGTGTCTCGGACCTCATTTGAAAACTGTGAGAAAGGAAAAAAGAAAAAAAGATGACTTCTTGTACTTGAAATGTATATTTACCCGCTATGCCTGTGATATACACCCCATGACCTCTTTATTGTTTATTGTTTGTTTAGTCCTTTTTTGTTTGTTTGTATTTCCATCTCACACCTTTGTTGTTAAAAGAAATTCTGAGAAATAAAGAGTTTAAAAAAAAAAGAAACTATGATGCATTTTATGTAATGTCTAATTTCATAGAAACTTTCATAAAACACTCATAAAAACACTTGCACTATTCATGTCTTTTCTATACTCACATTCTCTTTCGGTACCAGCTTGGTCGTAATGTGCTGAGGCAGAACTCAGCTCTGTGTGTGTGTGTGTGTGTGTGTGTGTGTGTGTGTGTGTGTGTGTGTGTGTGTGTGTTCAGTGTTTGAAGCAAGACCTGCAGGAGATCACTCTGTGTTCATGCCAGATGTGTTTCACACAGAACTCACAGGTTTTGTTAGTTCTTTTTAACACCAAAGCCGTTCCCAGGTCCTCCAGGAAAAGCCTCCTCCTGAATCACTTTCTCCGGTTCCAGGAGAGATCCACATCCCACAGCCAGGCAGTAGATTCACCCCTCAAACAAAACAGGCCAGACAATGATGATGGATCCTGTGGGGGGTCAGATTCCATCCCATCAGAATCAATGACCATTGCAAGGGCCTCCGTGGTGCTGAAGCTTCTCTTCATGCTTCTCTTGCTCGTCTCATGAGAAAATGGTCATTACAATCTGCAAGTTGTGGATTGCAGGGGTGGAGCCAGGGTTGGGGCCCCCAGTGATCAAAAGGCCAGATAGCAGGTTTATAAACACCTCCAGACATAACAGCTCACTTTTGTTTTTGTTCATTTTTTTTCGACCTCTCTGTACTTCTGAGAGCTGAAGAACATAGTTTACTTTTGTGGCCAGGTCAGTGCTGGGTCATGACATGCAGGCTCCTCCCCTCTCTCTCTCACATGCACATGCACATGCACATGCACATGCACGCATGCACACACGTACGCACGCACGCACGCAAATACACATTTTTTGGGGCTTCCGATTTTGTCTGGCCTGTTTGGAAACACATCTGGCATGAACACAGAGAGATCTCCTGCCGGTCTTGCTTCAAACATTGAACACACACACACACACACACACACACACACACACACACACACACACACACACACACACACACACACACACTTACATTTTATCTCTCTTTGCTCACTCGATTTCTCACACATTCACTCTCTTAGGCTTCCCAGGTTTCTTTCAATCCTTTCCACCGCTTCACCCTCAAAAGTTAGTCGTTTGTTCTGGTTTCATACTCTGTTGTTGTATATTTGTGGCTTTTGTTTTATTGCATTTTGAGCGATAAAATATGGTTTGGTTCTACTGTTAATATTGGTTACATTTTTTCATTACTTCCACCTGCTGGTACGCAAAGAAAATGCAAGTGTATAAAAGACATGAATAGTGTAAGTGTAATTTTTTTTATGACAGTCAGATGTTACACAAAAATGTATCAAGGTTTCTGAGGTTCCTTATCCTTAACAAGGCCAAGATTATGCAACACATTAAAAATTGCCTATTTCTGATTATAAAATTGGTAATTTTTGTGTACTTTTGTACCATATCAGTGGCGTTATGTTTTGAATGGACTCTCAAGGCTTAAAAAATGTTTTTAGATAAAAAATGTACTATTTTCGATCAGGGCAGAAGTTAATTGAAAGATGTGTGAAAAAAAATCTGGAAAAAATATGAATCAAATATGTTTTTACAGCAGTCAATGTCAGTGGCTTTTTTTGCCACTGAGCGTTAACAAAGGATGTTTTTTGGAAATCTGATCCTACAAAAAAAACTTAAAAGGCATCAAAGTCAATGATATTACTAATCCTTTACATATTTAAGACTATAATACCCTGCTAAAGATATCCAGTTTCTGATTATGTTTTCTTATAAAACTATATAAAAATATTTTTGACTTTATGTTTTAAATTGGCCCTTAAAGGGTTAAAATTTTGATTCTTAATGAAACATTTACTAGTTTTGAATAGAGCAGAAGTTAATTTAGAGATATGTCAAAAAAAACTGGAAAAATATGAATCCAATATGTTTTTACAGCAGTCAATGTCTAAGTGGCTCAGTTGCTGAAAAAAGCCACTGAGCGTAAACAACTGATGTAAATCTAATGGTTTCACAAGGGATATATATATATATATATATATATATATACAGTACAGGCCAAAAGTTTGGACACACCTTCTCATTCAATGTCTTTTCTTCATTTTTTTATATGACTATTTACATTGTAGAATATCACTGAAGGCATCAAAACTATGAATGAACACATGGAATTTTGTACTGATAAAAAAGTGTGAAATAACTGAAAACATGTTTTATGTGCTAGTTTCTTTATAATTAGCCACCCTTTGCTCTTGAGGACAGAAGTACTTAGTGACTGATTCTGTTAGTCATGAAGTAACCTGGACAAGGCACACCTGTGAAGTAAAAACTATTAAATGACAACCTCATGAAGCTCATTGAGAGAACAGCAAAAGTTTGCAGCGCTATCAAAAGAGCAAAGGGTCTCTATTCTGAGGAACCTAAAATATAAAACATGTTTTCAGTTATTTCACACTTTTTTTCTTACGCACATGATTCCACATGTGTTCATTCATAGTTTTGATGCCTTCACTGAGAATCTACAATTAAAATAGTAATAAGAATAAAGAAAATGCGTTGAATGAGAAGGTGTGTCCAAACTTTTGGACTGTACTGTAAATATGTATATACATATATATATATATATATATATATATATATATATATATATATATGTGTGTGTGTGTGTGTGTATATGTATATATGTTGTAAAGCTGGCAAAATAAAATTTCTAGTTTGCTAGTGAAAGAGGCAATCAGCAAAATCTGTTTGTAGAAAAGTAGAGTAGATTAAAACTTAATATAAATTTTTTATAGTGAGACATTACATAAAAGCCAGACTAAAAAGATATCTTACAGATAGGGATGCACGATATTTATCGGACCGATAAAATATCGGCCGATTTGGGGGGAAATTACGTCATTTTTTATCGGTCCGATAGGTGCATTTTTCCGATAGAAAGATCCGATATATTAATGAAATTACGAGTAACGTTTGCAGGCGGAGTAGCCGCCCATCCGAGACGCGCTGGTTACGTCATCTATCGCGCCTTACTCGCAGGTCCCAAGCCTGACCCCGTCACTACCTGACAGATAATAAAATGTCTTCACCAGCATGGTCGTTTCTCTCAGTGGCAGAAGATGACAACAGCATTGCTATATGCAAAACCTGTTCAGCGAGGATTCCGAGAGGAGGAAAGAAGACGTCAAGTATTAACACAGCGAATCTGATAGCTCATCTGAAAAGTCGCCATCGCGGCGAAGCGGTAGTAAAAGAATATGAGACAGCCGCCGAAGCTGCTAGCGGTACTAAAGCTAAGACAACAACACTACGGAGGATCGATGTCCCCATTCAGCGGGCGTTTTAAAACTGCAAAAGCTTCTCAAGAGACAGCGAAAAGGCTAAAGCTATTAACGACAAAGTGATGGAGTTCATAGCGGTCGACGACCAGCCTTTTTCCGTCGTTGAGAACCTGGGTTTTCGCAAGTTAATAGCACACTTGGAGCCACGTTACACTCTCCCAAGCCGCCGCTTCTTCTCGGATGTGTCTCTTCCTGCACTCTATGATATTGTCGCCACATACATTCACAACCTGATCGACAAGAACGGACTACACGTGAGTTTTACCACAGACATATGGACGTCAGATGTTAGTCCGGTCAGCATGCTAAGCCTAACGTCTCATTATAGCTCCTTTACAGTTTACAGTTCTGTTGAACAGTTCAGGGGATCAAATGAAGTTCTGCTTTTTGCTCTGTTATTGTTATTTATAGCAAATGACCACATTTGAAGAGCCAAAAACTTTTGTTTGTTGTTCTAGATAGGCCAGAGCAACAAAAACATCAGTTTTCAATCGCTGCATCCTGCACAAACTGCAGATTATATGAAGATTATAATAAATGTAAAAATATGAATTTATCGGTTATCGGTATCGGTATCGGCCATGAGAAGAAGAAAATTATCGGTTATCGGTATCGGTTGAAATTTTTCATATCGTGCATCACTACTTACAGACAATGCTCATGCCACAATGTTAGAAATCAATACATTTTAACGTCCTGAAAAATCCTGGAGAATGATTTCTATAAAAGAGTGGGAACCCTGTATTTGTTCACCCAGTTTCAATTCAGTTCAACTGAAATATCAAATGTAATAAAACTGTTCTGTATTTAAAGCAAATGTTTGTGTTGTTTTCCTTGGCTGATTACTTTGATATGCAGCCTGATTAGTTATAAATGTGGGTCTGCTCCTTACTATTTTTCTGCAGTTGTCTTTGCATGCTCCTTTGCTGTAGCCTAGCCTGTTGAGATGCAGGTGGATGTACACGAGTAAGAGTATGCTACTGTCAGTTTCTATATCATAGCATAACATTGAATCTAGGTAGGCTGTGTTTCGGCTATAATACCCTGTTAATAAGTTGGAATACAGTATCCCCACCACATTTGTCTTTGTAGGTCAACATCCTATGTTTCCTTAATCATTTTCTTAGAAAGCACCAGACTGTTACATCTACCTTTTGATAACGAAAAAAAAAATCTCCCGGGGGAAGATACCCCCGTACCCCCCTACAGGGCTCTGGTATCCAAAACTTCAGCCCCACCTATTATTTTTCTCACCAGCCGCCACTGCTATCACATAAATGCAGACTGATTGAGTTCCCCTCGAGCCGTCATTTCAGCTCTGTACTGATGCTGGATAAAACACTGCTTGATTAAAACAACCGTTAAATTTGATTTGCATCCACATCACTGAATCTAATCATCGAAGCAATACGATCCGTTATGTTCCAAAACAAACCTTGACACTAACACCAAAATGTTACCCTTGAACTCTTGGAACAAATAATATAGCTTGATGTTGCTAACGAAAAATAAACTCCAAATAAACGATTAAACTTACCGAGCAATTGTTTTGTCAAGTTGTGCCTGGCTTTGAGTCCGTCTTCCGAACTCCAACCGCTGCTGCTTAGGTGGAGTGGGTGTGTGCCATAGACTGTATGTACTACGGACATCTTGGTTCCGCCTACCGCCTGTATACGGAGTTGAAGCACATACTGTATATAAGATGGACGCCGTGGTTCCGCCTTCCGCCTGTATACGGATTTGAAGTCAAAAAGCTCTCGGTAATTCTGGGTTCCTTGCAACCAGAGCTGCGCAGTAGCGTTGTACGCAGACGTTTTTGGCTGGGCAGGAGACTCGGCGCGATGACGCTCCGCTCAAAAAGTGTCGTCGTCCCCCCCCCCCCCCCATGTCCTTCCAGGCTTTCATCGGTAACGCTAATAGCTTCCCCGCTCGTCGCGACCAAGAATAAGTAAGTTCCACTTCTCCTGATATAATGTGAAATTTGTGAGCGTACTAACTTTTAAGAACATAAAATACCATCATAACTAATACGAATAAAGATATCATCTATTACTTGATTGGCAAGTAAGTCATCTTTCTTTGTTGAAAGAAACGGTGTAAATGTAAGCTAAAGTAGCATTGCAATTTAACACTAGCCTTGGTAAATTAAACAGCAAAATACGTGGTATTTTTAGTTTATCAGTTGTTAAGATATATGCTATTGTCCTGTGATTAAAAATGAACAAAATTCTGAATGAACAGCAAATATTTATGTTGTTCTCCTTTTTTTTTGACAGAGAGAGAAGAGGCTTCAAAGATGAGCACGACAACATCAGCCACTGTGACCAGACGGAAGGATAAAAATTCATTGAGATGGATGCTGATTTAGTTGTTTATGATTTTAGTGAGACTTTTATTAGGTAATGTTATATATAGTTTTTTTTGTGATGTAACAACAGCAAGCTCAAGTTTTCAATTCCAAATTATATCTACTGTAAAAAATATTAAACAGCTTGTGATTCAGCATGATGTGGAATCATGCTGAATCACAAGCCATGCAAGGTTTTGTAGGAAAATTACTTTTTTTTCTTTTATTGTTCAACAGAACCACATATATTCATCATCGGGGACAGCTACATTCGTCGTAGGGAAACGAGAGCGAGGCAGACCATCGGGACCGACCTTGGTCTGGATGCCCGTGTCCTGTGGTTTGGAGGAACTTCCTCTCTTTTTTTCATCAGTGCTGTCGGGGAAGAGCTGTGCCAGACGTCCTTTTGATCCATTGTGGCGGGAATGACCTGGGGGTCACCAAGACCATCAAGCTTGTGGCGGGAATCAAGCAGGACCTCCAGGATCTCCATCGGCAGTTCCCCACCATGAGGATCATCTTCTCTGCCATCACCCAGAGGAGCCGATGGAGATACAGCCCCAAGAAAATGGACAAAGCCAGGCGCTATGTGAACAGTGTGATGGCTACTTTTGTTTCATCTGTTGGCGGAAGCATTGTGCATCATCCTCAAATAAAGCACAGAGATCCTGGCCTTTTTTTAGAAGAATATAGAATATTCCTTTATTGATCCCCCATGGGGGAAATTTTTTTGTCACAGCAGCATCACAGACAAGACAAAAAGTGCAAAAATGCAGTTATAACAATAAGGGTCCTAATATTAAGAACTTAAATAAATGTAATAATTAAGAAAAAAAATTAGAAAAGGGAGAAGAAAAAAATAAAGCTTTCTACAATATACACAATTTAAATGCCATAAAAAAAAAGTGGTGGTGTAAATCCAGTTTTGTTACTGTTCATTGTAAAGTCTTATTGCAGAGGGGAGGAATGATCTGCAGTAGCGCTCCGTCCTGCAGGGTGGGAGTCTCAGTCTGCTGCTGAAGGAGCTGCCTAAAGCCCCCACAGTCTGGTGCAGTGGGTGAGAGGGATTGTCCATGATGGATACAAGCTTTGTTAACATCCTCCTCTCACCCACCTCCTCCAGGGAGTCCAAAGAGCAGTCCAGGACAGAACCGGCCCTCCTGACCAGTCTATTCAGTCTCTTCCTGTCCCTCTCGGTGCTCCCTGCCCCCCAGCAGACCACTGCATAGAAAAGTGCAGATGCTACCACAGAGTCATAGAAAGTCCTGAGCATAGTCCTGCACACTCCAAAGGACCTCAGTCTCCTCAGCATTTAAACGATGGAGTTCATTTCACCACTTTGGGTAAAGACATTTTTTTAAATAATATTGCCTTGTGTTTGAAAGACCAAATCTAGTAGGGTGGTGCTAGATTTGGGATTTCACCTACAATAGGCAGCAAAAAATGGTCAGGATTTATCTGCTTTATTTGTGATTGATGTGCACATTTTGTTTAATTGTTTACTCGAGCACAATTTTGTGAATTTTCTTTTTACAAAGGTAACCATCACACTGTTCAATTCTGTCACAGCTCTTCTTCCTCCTTCTCTCTCTCTCTCTGTCCTACAAACTTTCTGCCGTACCCCAGCCATTCCACCCGATGGTCTTCCTCAAGGCGTTTTCCCCACGACGAATGTAGCTGGGGATGTTTTTTATTGTTAGAAAAATTAAATTAATGTTGAAACTTCACATGCTTCTCTGTGATTTGTTGTACCATGATAAAGTTTTCTGATTTACAGCAAAGATGAAAAAACACAGTATATGCTTTATTATTCCAGAGTATTTGTCTCAAAATTTTATTTTTCATGTAAAGCTATCAAAAGAAAAAAACATACCACAACAAAGTCAATGCATTTCTTATGTACTCATCATCAAGTGATTAACAAGAAAAGAGCTTAACATCAGTCCTAGTATTCTTGCTTCTGGTGCAATGGTCAGATAAGACAATTCAAAAAGGCTGTAAAGGACTCACACACAGAAAGATGGAAAAGACAAATGTCTCAAAAAAGTTGGATCCATTTTATTCCTAGCAATAAAATGGATCCAACTTTTCAAGACATTTGTCTTTTCCATCTTTCTGTGTGCGAGTCCTCACCATGAAGTGGACAAAGTGTGGTAAAACTGAAAAAACAAACTGACAATATGTGTAGTGAACAGCATGTAATTAATGTAAATCAGATAGCATGACATGGACACTTGTGAGAGGACACTAGCATTTTAGTATTTATTTGTGATTTATAAATACTTAACTCCTTTGCAGAAAACCTGTATGTTTGTTATTTTACCAGGAACTTAAAAAGATATAATCTAGTACTTTGGGAGTTGCATTGGGTGGAAAGGAAACAGGCTGCAGCAGATGAATCCACCATATCATCGGTGGTTGGTGATGAAGTCTGAAAAACACAAATAAAATTCATCAATTAAATTGTGAATACCAGTACTTAAATTCATTAAGACACTTGTGTCTCAAACCAGGTGGTAGCTCAGCATGAAAACTTTAGAGGTTTTGATAAACTTGTCCAATTATTTAAAAGGTTTCATTGAGTTAGCATTCTTAGAGACTACTACTTGGCTAGTGCTGTTACCTTTATCTAACAGGGCACATTTGGTCTAAGCATAAGAAGTTGTTCATGTGGTATCACTCAAATTTTTTTTGCAACATGATTCCTGTTTTTTTTACTCCAGGCTGCGCCAACTTAAACTGAAAATGACTGATGACACTAACTAATAATGACCAGTAGATGGTAGCAGACACTACAACTACATGCGAATACCTAAATTTAATGACATTTTAATCTCACTCTTTTCTCATTTCTGTCTTGACTTCACAATCTATTTCCTTACTGTTAAAATACTTTTGTTCTGATCTTGTTTCTGATGTGGCTTTAATACATGTAACACAGAAGGCCCATCTTAGTTGAAAGCCCACTCACCATGACACACCCTAACCACAATCTTTTCAGTGGCCTGACTTTTCTTTTTCAGAGTTTTAGGAGACTTCAGATGGTAGCTGTGATCCTCTCCAATGGGGACAAGTGCTGCATTCATTGGTGCTGATGCTGAATAACTGTGGTCTTCCCTAAATGCATTCACTGTTACAGCAGTGTCAGCCTGACAGATGTCAATGCTTAATGGGTCATTCCCATTTGCATTTTCAGTCAAAGTGGCATTGCTGTAATCGGCAGCAGATGGAAAGCTAATGTTGCCTTGGTCTACGTGTGACTCTTGTATGCTGACCTGAGAAACCTTGGCTGATTTAAGTGACGGCTGCCTTACCGGCTGCATCATGCCATACCATCAGAAATCAAGTTGTGGCCTCTGTTAAACAAAAAAATGTATATCATACATTAAAATAAAATACAATATATTTGCATACAAGATGTAAAGAAAACAGAAAAAAATCCAATGGGCCCTACTCACACAACAGTCATATTCTCCTAATGTATTGCTCAGGATGGGAAGCTCAAATTTAGCTGTGGAAAGAGAACGTGACAAAGTGTTTCACTCCTTTCCAAATGATCAGCAACTGAAAAGGGAGTGGATTGTAAAAATCCAGAATAACATCGAGCCATACTTACAGATAAAACACTACATTTCATGTCTTGCTGGTGTTGCAAGGCAGAATTAACTGATGTATGTTATACAATTATCAAATATTTAGTTTGCACTTTGAAATGTAGTCTCATTGTCTCTGAAGATTTTCACTATCCACTCCCTTTTCATTTGTTGATCATTTAGAAATTAGTTCAATGGCCATCTCTTCCTTTAAGAGACTTTAATCTAAAACAGGAGCATGACACAGGGTGGGAAGCTAAAATGTAGCTGTTCAAAGGACTGAGCGTGATGTTAGAAGAAAAAGCCGTTAGTGTGAATAGGTTCCATACCACTATCACACACATCTAGGTTTTAAGTGCTTATTGTGCACATTTACATTCACAGAAAATAGTATAGGACAATAAACAGATCTGAATTATCACTACTTTATGAAGAAGAAAGACATTATTGATCCCCGAAGGGAAATTCAATTGTCTGTTGTCTCACGTAATATGTCTATAAAAGTTAACTATCATTTACATAAGAGTTATAAAGCCTGATGGCTGTTGGTACAAAAGATCTTCTGAATCTTTCTGTCCTGCAGCGAAGAGAGAGGACCCGTACACCACCATTTGCCCTTTGGTCCATCAAGGTGTTGTGAAGTGGGTGATCCATGTTCTTGAGAAGTCTCCACCTTCCTCAATGTGGATCTCTCCATCACATCCTCCACTGAGTCCAGCTTGAGTCCTACCCCTGAGCCAGCCTTTTTCACCAGTTTGTTAAGACGTCTTGCATCTTTGTGTTTGATGTTCCCCCCCAGCAGACTGCAGCGTAGAACAGCACACTTGCCACCAGATGTGTAGTCTATAGTCTAAACCAGTCCAACTTATTATCCAGATGTACACCTAGGTATTTATATGATGTCACCACTTCGATGTCCACTCCACAGGTGTTCACTGGCTGAAGAGGGGGTCTGGATCTACAGAAGTCTATGACCATCTCCTTTGTCTTTGAGGTGTTGAGGAGGAGGCAGTTTTTGTGACTCCAGTCACTGAAGGCTTTTATTAGATCTCTGTATACAGCTCCTTGTCAATTTCTGATACATGCCACAATAGCGGTGTCATCTGAGTATTTCTGGATGTGGCAGGACTCAGTACTGTATTTGAAGTCTGATGTGTACAGTGTGAACAGGAATGGCGCCAGCACTGTCCCTTGTGGAGCCCCTGTACTACTCATTAATGTCCCAGAAACACAGTTCACCAGCCTGACAAACTGTGGCCTTCCTGTCAGGTAATCTGTGATCCAGGAAACACAGGAAGGATCCACTCCCATCTCTGTGAGCTTGTCTTTAAGTATGGCGGGTTGGATGGTGTTGAATGCACTTGAAAAGTCGAAGAACATGATCCTTACATAAACCCCAGGTTCCTCCAGATGAGACAGGGCACGGTGAAGCATGTAGAGGACAGCATCATCCACTCCAATGTGTTCTTTGTATGCAAACTGCAGGGAATCCAGTTTGTCTTTGACCTCAGACCTCAGAAGGCGTAGAATCAGCCGCTCCAGGGTTTTCATGATGTGTGAAGTGAGGGCCACTGGTCTGTAGTAATTTTTTTCAGCATGACATTTTGTTTTTGGTACTGGCATAATGCAGGAAGTTTCCACAGAGGAGGTACTTGCCCCAGCGGTAGACTCAGGTTGAAGATCTTGTGGAGAGGTTGACACAGTTCTGCAGCACAGTCTCTAAGCAGCCTTGGACACACACCATCTGGACTAGCTGCCTTCCCAGGACAAAGTCTTCCAATCTCCATCCTAACCCCTGTTTCGGTGACAGACAAGGACTGGTGCTCTAGGAGGGAGGCAGTTTAAGTGGTTGAGACATTTGAACAAGATGGAGGAGGAAGGGGAGAAGTTGTAGTGGAGATTTTTTGTGGAGAGGAAGGTGGAGTAGCAGTGGAAGTGGGAGTGACAGCAGTGTCCAATCTGTTGAAGAACAGGATGAGTTCATCAGCTCTTTTCACATCACCCACCACTGGCTGTCTTTTCTTTTGACTGCTGTGTCCAGAGATGGTACTGATTCCTCTCCACACTTAACGGATGTTACTGTGTTGTGGATTATTCTCTATCTTCTTTTTGTACTCCAGCTTTGCCATCTTCAGTCTCCTCGTCAACTCTTGTTGCACTTGTTTGAGCTGTTCTTTGTCACCATCTTTAAAAGCTTTCTTTCTGAAGTCTGTATATCAAATGCTTTATGACATAAAAGCTCTCTGACATCAACTACATGAGGTCCAACTTTTGTGCACACGACTTTAAAAGCATTGAAATGCTCTTCAAGGCATATTGTTTGTAAGGCAAAAGTTACTAAAAGCAACTTCCCATCTTTGACAACAACATGGTGGATTCTTTGAAAAACTGGCATCTCACAATGAACTCTCACACAAACAACTAAACCTGAACAATATACAATTCCATTGTGTTTGGCCCATCTAACGTTTAATACTTAGGTTTCAACTGGTACCTGAAGAGTCTCTGCCATCTCATAGCCCCAGTCCATCACTTGTAAAGACAACATTTTACCAGGGCCGATAGTCACTCTGCTGGGGTCAAATGTCTGCACCTTTTATGCCATTTGACTCTGGTGTTTCTTTGCCAATGTTTTAGTTATATTTTTGGAGCTATTAACTCGTTTAAAAAATATATATATATGTTTCGCTTCATAGCGCATACACCAGGTATGTAAAAGAGGCCCAATTTCCAAAATACATGTAGGGTAATGCACCATGAAATGATGCTTTGGTATCAGCCTCTTGTTTGGATACAAATGTTTGAATAACCTGCGGTGTTCTGCGATAAAGTGTTTCCAAAAATTAGCAATACCTTTTGATAACAGTGGGGAAAATACAATGTTTACCATTTGGAGTAAAAGCAAAATTAAATACCAGTGTTGGTCATTTGGACATACACTGGCTGATCACACAGGGGAACCTTAAAGGGGCCATGGCATGAAAAACTGACTTTGTTAATGGGGGGGGGGGGGGGACTGCTACAATCCCCCCCAAGTTCGAAAAAATTCCATCCAGTCATTTTTTAGTTATCTCCGTATTTAGGAACTGTGTGCTCAGAGCCGGCCGTTCTGAAAACTCCACTGACATGATGTCATGTCAGTGCTGGCGGGTTGATGGTACTGCCCATGGAGCCGCCCACTGCCCTGCCCAAAAAATGATCAAAACAGCGCCATTATTCCCGGCCGCTCGCTCGCATTGCTCCGGTTAGAACCATGGCAAAAGTACGATCTGAAAAAGAGGCAGCGTTTGCTCTGTTGTTGGCTGCACAAATGAGCACAAAACTCTTTTGAAAACTCCCTCGTCGGAGGATTTGAGGACTCAATGAGTGGATCTGTACATATGTGCGCACCATTTCACTTTGGACTGTTTTATCAACGAGGGACAGTTCAACGCTGGATTTGCTAGATGTCTGAAGATAAAGAATAGATCCGTACCAACTTTCCGTGATCCTACAACAAACGTGGCATCTGTTAGTATGAACGTTTTATTTTGACTTACTGTTTAGCCTAAATTCCCCCCGGTGCCTCAGCACGCTTTGATAAACACACCGGATCCGCGCCGGTTTACCGGATCCTCTCGTATTTTAGCCGCTCGCTTCTTCCCCGACAACTCCGCCAGCGGGGGACAAAATCCCCCTCCGGAGCAGCATGTAGCTTTAGCATTTACCCGTGCGGCGACGCGCCTCTTTTGGCTCAAATACGGGACGTCCTGGCTAATGCTGGACGGTCAGCCGTCCTATTAATTAGCAAAGGCTTCGGAGAAGTTCATGAGCATCAAAATCTTACATTGTAGCAGAGCTCTGGTTGTAATTTTTTCTACATTCATATCTTCCTCCTTAAGCGTGACCCTCCTGGTGGCTTTGAATAATACATAGGATGTGTTGACTAGGTCGCTTCAAGTCGCGTTTGGTCTGAACGTGGCTAAGAGTTTCTTCCGGAGCCTCTCCCTCTGGGTCAGACTCTGGCTCAAACTGGTAGGGTTGTATGAGCGATCTTCTTGCAGCCATGACCGAGCCAGTGTAAACATTAGCACATGGCTATTGGAGCACAGCCACAGCCCCTTCCAGAGAGATGGGTGTAAAGTGGACGTGGCTTAGGTGCAGCTCATTTCATTAAAGAGACATGGCCCAAAACAGAGGAATTTGACCGGAGCTGTTTTTAGCTGATAAAAAGAGCACTAAAATAATTGATCCAAATCGAATTTTGACCGAAGGACGTCACAGACATGCTTTTAACACACCAGGGGACCATTTTAAGTTGTGTGAAATTGGCATGCCATGGGACCTTTAATGCCATGCCTCTCCAGTGTTTTAATATCCTGCACAATTGGATCTAGTATTTTAGAAAAGCCATATGTTTTTGATATCTTGGGCATGAAATAAAGCAACCAAATGAATATTGATTAAACTTGAGTTGTATTTTGGAGGAAAATTCCACAAGGTGAAATAGATTGCTCCTACTTTATTTATTCCACGTTTGGACCCTGAAGGATTTGAGGTTTCAAAATCATAATAGAATAGCTGAATCTGAATGGCATATTGTGTTTTGAAAACAAAGGATGACTCTTGAAGAGTTCTCCATCACAAAAGTCCTTGAGACCAGCATCTTCTGGACTGGAATCAGCCTGCACCATCTCCTTTATATTAGGGTGACTGTAAATGAACTGCAGTGTTTTCAAAATTGGAATGTACATAAATTAGTTTGTAACCACCGCCTGATCATAGCCTCCACTAGCCTGATTGCGCAGAGTATCAAATCTTGTCCCAAGACCATATTCAACTGGTTCTACACTTCCCCACCTCTCTTTGAAATACTTTGCTCTCTTATTTTCAGAGTTCAACATACAAAAGGATTCTCCATTTTTTCAAAACACTCATCGATTTTACACTCAACTTCACTTTTGTTAGGCTCCACTAATGACAGACACTTCTTCACAGATTCTTTTGCTAGATCATAGACATCACCAACAATCTCCTCCATAGAAATCACTGAAGAGTTAATGGCCGTTTCATCTACATCTTCCTCTTTAAGTTCAGCTAGTGTTGTAGCACAGCTGTCTACAAGACTCTTGCTGACAAGGACAGAGTAAGAAGGGAGTATTGCTCAAGGCAAATCCTCTAAATAACTTAATGTTACGTCCTCACTTGTAGAGGGGCCCCCGCCAGGATCAGAACACTGATCATTATGTGCTGTGTTAAGGTGCTTTCTAAATCCAGAGAATGTTTCATAAACCTGCGAACAACCAGACTGACCACACTTAAGATGAAGAGTCTTTGCTGAGCAAAGTCCATGAACCAACTTAAAGTGCTTTATCAGGGTATAAACATCTGCCTGGTGACATTTGCATAGAAAACACAACATCTTTGTACCAACTCAGTGCAGCATCCGAGCCCTCACTTCAGCAACCCTGGGACTCATCTTAGTGGTAGAAACATCTATTTCATAGACTGGTTTGCAAGAAGTTGTACACATTTGCCAGGTTATGGTTGTACGAGGTACCAAAATCAAAATGAGCTTTAAAAAGCTCATCAAAACAGGCAATAGAATCCACTGACTTGCAGGTTATGGCATGTTTGTCAATGATGATTAAATACTTGCTTATCGTGCTTTTCTGGGTTCCCACAGCCAGAAGATAAGGTTGACAGCTTTCTGTGATGCTGTCTAGATGCCCTTGGATGCTGGTCCCTGTCTGTGACACAAAAACGTAATTTAGTTTTTTCACGATTCACAGTTCACTAACATCTTGAGAAAATATATTTAATCTTAAAATTATTTTAACATCTTCTTGAAAGGGGATGATGGTTTGAATAGCTGAAATGGGAATGTAACAATATTTCCTTTATAGATAATACCAATACAATTTGTCCAATAATATCTGGGCTTTGAGTATCAGTTGATGCCAGACCAATATCCCTATTGGTGATGGGCATTTCAAGCAAAATTACAATTAGAAAAATCACAATTACTCAACGCCAACAATTGTCAACTATTCAAACTGTATTTTTATTTTTAAACTTAAAAAAGAGGTTTTAATAAACTGCAGCAAATGCTTATCTGAAAAACAGTAGATTAAACTGGGATCTGGGAAAGAGATATTTTTTCAAATGTTGTGCGCACTGCTGAAGCAATGAAGCAAACAGACTGCACTCGACTTTGGAAACACTGTGTTTTACCAGAGTAGTTGTTGTAAGCTGATAAATCACGGAGCTTGACTCTCAGCACAATGCAGTACTTTAACATTTCAGTGAGCAAAGCACACATTTATTTATTTATTTTGTCTTAGACAAAATGATAGGCACCTTAACAGATAAATGTAAAACTTTAAAACTATATTTTAAGATCATTTAACAGCTGTTTTTAGTACTAATCAGTATAGATTATTAATTGTAATCACTGTTGTGTGGCCTAGCTCAGTTTAAACCCATCTTAAAACATGAACAGAAACTTAAAAATAAAAGCTACAGAATTTTTAAACCTAAACAGCTGTTTCCCCTTAAGTATTCCTGCTTTTTTTGCATGCTGCATCTTTGGATGCTTATTAAATTGTTGGTTCTAAAATTCATACATCTGTTATCTCCCTCTGTATTGTAGGCTCTCTGACTTTAGATATAAAGGACTATTGTCCTGCCAACAAGCAGGTTTTTTTTAAAAGATACCTACGTGCTACCTGTGGCAGCCAAATCTTCCAAATTGCATTCGACCGTAACCTCACCTTAATGAACTTCACAAGATGTTCACAGGCTTCTCTTGCAGACAGCTTTCCTGGTCTCTTGCGGCCATGAGGTGATGGTGGCAGAAGGTGGACAGGGACCAAAATAGCTGACATTTCCCTGTCCGATCCTGAAAAGTGAAAATTCAGAAATGTATATTCACTAATGAGTCACTACATTTCCCTTTAAAAAAAAAACCAAACTCTTCTTTTACTATAATACTTCCAGCATACCATTTTCTACTTCTTCTGGAGCTTCAGCATTTTGAACCACGTCTTAAAGTTCAGCTGTCTGTGTGAGGCCCCGGCTTAGTTGAAAGACTTTCCTTTTGTGGACTATGGCCCACTTCTCCAGGAACCTTGCAGAGATGGCATCATCAAACATCAGACTGAAATCCTGCTCAATCTGCAGACAAGATGGAATAAGTAAAGACAGAGCAGTAAGCATTACTAATACTGTTGTTATTGAGGATATTCACAGTTTCAAACTAAGGGAGTTGAGGATCCAAGTTGAGGATCCTGGTACGTCTAGGAATCTTGGAAACGCTGTGAATATGTCGGAAGACTTCACTGGGTCATGAACCATCTTGGCGAAAGGTGAAGGTTTGCTTCATCTTCTCCTTGACAACTGCTTCATCCGCCTCTAAAAGCCTCTGAACACAGGGAGTCTGTGCTTAGCCAGTTCTCCTCCAGAAAGGGTTCTCGATCACCTTCTGGACCACCTGTAACAGTGTAGACACTTTACTGACAAAATAAAGCACTGATCTGACCCATATTTAAGTGCTTTGAATATTTTCTTGCACCCCTACAAGCCCCTCATATAATCATTCTTCAATCATAAACCATGAACTACACTTTCAGTCAACGTACAATTAAAATGAGCATACCTGTCTGTGTGAGCAACTGTCGGCCAGTCCTCTTTTGTCCCTCTGATGCTTCCTTTTGGAGAGATTTCAGTCTCTGTGCCAGATACCCACTCCCATCTCCTGCATTGTAAAAATGCTCCTACAGTAAAAAGACATTCAGTTTGGTTGAGCAGGATAAATATATTTTTAAACTTTTCCTTTATAATATACATATCCACAGAAAGATCTGCTCAATAAAGGAGAAGAGTTTTACTAACATTTAGCTTTTTTATGAAAACGAAGGTGGGCAAAAAACAAACAAACAAACAAAAAAATTAAGTTGGACTGAACCACCCAATACAAGCAGAGTATTTTTACTTTTTACAGTTTAGGAGCCCCAGAGAACAGAGAGGTGAACGAGAAAATGATAAAACTTAGTTTTGATTAACTTACATAGCCAAACCTGCCCCTAGGATCAGCCAAGTATGGAAACAAGGCAGTGATGCCCCTTGCATATTCCTGTTTGTCCTCGAAGGACTCGTCCTACACATGCACACACAGATACATAGACATCCCTTAAGATCAAATTTTAGTATTACATGCATCTGAAACCTGCAAAAGGATGGATGTTTTACAACAGAGACAAAAAAAAGATTTTTACACATAGGTTTGCAAACATACCCATGTTCACTTGTCATATGTGCAACCAATATCTTGACCAGATCACGTCTTCTGGAATCAGTTAGGCTTTTTGCCCGGGCATATTCATTCAGGATCCTCTCTCCTCCAGGCTTCGTACTCATAATGTTTTCAATTTTCTGAGCAATAGTCAGATTTTTTTACTTTATCATTTAATCAAGAAACAATTAGAGTGATGATGCTCAGGTTAGACTTTCTCTAAAACTTTTTTGAAGTGCGTTATAGGAATGTATGCTAATTTCTGAAATGTACACTACACGCCAAAAGTTTGGAAGCAAGGACATTACAGGCCGAACAGTTGGTAGTAACTTCAAGTTTTTGTTCACAATGCTTTTTTTAAAATCCAGCATGAGTTTTATGTATTTTAGGATGTATTTACTCCATGATCAGACGTTGCTTTCATGGAAATGCACCATTTTACTTCATTTACCTTTAGATATACATTGATGTTAACAGACCATTGCTAAATATATGTCAGCAAAAGAAAATAAGGCCTTAGTTTTAGGGTTGAAAACATTTGCAAGAGTCACAACTTCAGTGCAAAAGCAAAAAAAAAAAAACAAATCACAGTTGGATTATTCACTTCAACTTTTTGGCTTTTGAGAGTCTGTCTACAAAAATCCTAATAAATATCAACTGCGTTTAAACTACCGCAAACATGGCTAGAAAAAAGCAGCTGAGTAAAGAAACAAAAGTAAATATTTGTACATTGAGGAAAGAAGGATACATAGAAAGAGAAATTGCAAAACGCCTTAAGGTGTTTAACAAAGGAGTCCACTACACTCTGAGGAGACTAGAGGAACCTGGAAGTTATGATGATAGAAAAAGACCTGAACAAAAGAGAGTTACTACAAAAGCAGAGGATAAACATAGCATTGTCACCAGTAAGAGAGATCGGCAAAAGACAGCACCAAAAATAAGGGAGGAAATCAACATGACAAGGTCGAAACCCATATCTCTGAGAACCGTGAAATGACATTTGAGAAAGGCTGGTCTGAAGGGTTGTGTATCTGCAAAAAACACTACTTCATCCACAGAACAATAAAAAGAGATATGAGTGGGCAAAAGCTCACAAAAATTGGACTTATGATGACTAGAAACAAGTTTGCACTGTTTCATTCAAAAGGCAGAGTCTACGTCCGCAGACAAACTGGTGAACGTCTGAAAGCACCATGTGTTACACCCACAATTCAGCATAGAGGTGGTAGTTCCATGGTATGGGGATGTTTTGCAGGTGATGCAGTAGGAGCTTTGTTTGAAGTAAAGGGCATCATCGAGAAGGAACATTACCACTCCATCCTCCAGCACCATGCTGTTCCATCTGGACTCAGACTTGTTTGTTTTGCAGCAAGACAATGACCCTAAGCACTCTGCCAAGCTCTGTCAGGGTTACCTAGACAAAAAAGAAGAGGAAGGTATTCTTCAAAAGGTGGTTTGGCCCCCTCAGTCTCCAGACCTTTCTCAATTGAGCTTGTGTGGGATGAATTGGATCGATTGGTCAGAAAAACGCGTCCCACAAATCAGCAGTCTTTTTTTAATGAACTTAAGAAAGCTTGGAATGCAATCCCTGGAACATACCTTAAAAAACTTGTGGAACGAATGCCTGGTATATGTCAAGCTGTTGTTAAAGCCGGAGGAGGTTACTTTAAGGAAAGCAAAGTCTAAGCAACAATAACTCAAATACCTAATAATTATAGTCAAAATGTCTTCTGATAAGTTACTATTTTAACTTCAACTTTATTTCATTTATATGGCACTTTTCATACAAAGTTGTAACACAAAGGGCCTTACAAAGCATAAAAAGAAAATGAAACATTAAAATCCCCAAGAAAACCCCAAACCTCCCACCCGCACAATTATACCCATACACACACCCGTGCACATAGACATACATTTCCACACACACAACTTCACAAACACACGCACCTACACAGTTAGCAGCTGATGGTGAGGAGACATGACTGGGCACTGAGATCTGAGGTGAGGAAGACGCTACCTTTGGGGGCCACGTCGACCGGGAGGCATCCCGGCCCATTGCTGCAGGGGGCGCTATCACAGGGACCACCAGCCCGGGCAGACAGGAGGCTCCACACCAAGGTGTAGAGCTCTCTGGTTCCAGCCGGGCCAGAGCTGTCCCCAGAACGGCGCCCCCACCAACAGACCAGAACCCGCTCCCGGTGAAGCAGCCCCAGGAGGAAACACTGGAAAAACTGAGGGACTAAAAGAATAAAATAAGACATAAAAGTATAGAAACTAAAACTGAAGGAATAAACTGTAATCGCTAAGACAGACCCAGTAAATAAAAAATGATTCTGTGCACTGTAAAACACGCCAGACTAAAAAAAATAATAATAATATTGATAGATTGAAGTATAAAATAGAACGCTAATAAAAAGTGTTAGATAGTGAAACAATAAAAGTGAGCATAAAAGGGATTAAAAGAGTTAAACTAGTCAGTTAAAAGCCTGATTAAAAAGATGAGTCTTTAGCCTCTTTTTGAAAATATCGACATTCTCTGCAGCCCTGAGGCTCTCTGGGAGGCTGTTCCACAATCGGGGGCCATAATAACTGAATGCCGCCGCCCCGTATGTCTTAGTTCTTACTTGTGGGATTTTTAAGAGACCAGCTCCAGAGGACCTCAGGGTCCGTGAGGGTTGATAAGGTAAAAGTATCTCGGATAAATAAAACGGCCCAAGACCATTAAGAAAAATTAAGAGGAGAACCTTAAAATGGATCCTGAAACGTACGGGGAGCCAATGCAGCGATTTTGAGACAGGAGTAATGTGCTCCCGCCCTCTGGTCCTCGTCAGCACACGTGCGGCTGAGTTTTGTAATAATTGTAGGTTTTGCATGTTCTTTTTGGGAAGACCAGAGAGCAGGGCATTACAATAATCCAAACGACACGAGATAAAAGCGTGCATCAGCACCTCCGTGCTGGCCTGAGAGAGAAACGGGCGGACTCTGGCTATATTCTTTAGATGGCAGAAACCTATCTTTGTTATGTTTTTGATATGTAGAATAAACGTGAGCTCGGAGTCAAAAATCACGCCCAGATTTTTTACAGATTTTGAAGGTTTAAAATCCTGTAACTTTGGTAAAAGTTTCTCTCTCTGGCCTTCAGGACCAATGACTAAAACCTCTGTTTTGTCCTGGTTGAGCTGCAGGAAATTTGCTGCCATCCATGATTTAATGTCTAAAATGCAGTTAAAAAGGGCATCAATTGGCCCTGTGTCATCTGGAGACACGGCGATGTACAGTTGCGTATCATCAGCATAGCTATGGAAGCTGATGCCGTGCCTCCTGATGACATCCCCAAGGAGTAACATGTAGAAGTTGAACAGAGTTGGACCTAGAATTGACCCTTGGGGAACCCCACACTCGATTTTATGGGACCTTGAGGAACATGTATCCATACTTATAAAGAAATTTCGATCAGTCAGGTAGGACGTGAACCACTTAAGAACAGTACCAGAGAGGCCAACCACATTCCGCAGTCTATTTAATAAAATGTGATGGTCTATTGTATCGAAGGCGGCTGTTAGATCCAGCAGAACCAACACTGTGAGTTTGTGGTTATCTAAGTCACATCTGATGTCATTTAAAATCTTCAGAAGTGCTGTCTCTGTGCTGTGGTTCCTCCTAAAGCCAGACTGATGAGTCTCTAAAATATGTTTTGAGTTTAAAAAATCATTTACTTGGTTAAAAACGAGTTTTTCCAGAACTTTACCTAAAAATGGTAGGTTGGATACAGGCCGATAGTTATTTAAAACATTGGGATCCAAATCACTCTTCCTCAGAAGGGGCTTCACCACCGCCTTTAAAACGGCGGTGGGGAAGACACCCGTCTGAAGAGAGCAGTTTACGAAATACAACAGCTGTTCCTCGAAGAATCCATAGAGTTTTTTAAAAAACGGTGTGGGAATTGGGTCTAAAAGGCAGGTTGTGGGCTTTACCTGGGAGAAAACTCGACCAAGTGTCCTCGCATCAACCAGGGCAAAACTTTCAAGTGCTTCCTCGGGTAAACTCTGTGATCCAGGTGTTAAAAGCTGTCGGGATAAAAGACTGGATCGAATGTCATCTATTTTTCGTCTGAAGTGGTCTGCAAAATCCTCACAAAGGACATTATCAGGTGTTATGGAGGATCTTTTAAAATTTTTGTTTGTTAAAAGATCTATTGTGGAGAACAGGAATTTGGGATTATTTTTATGGTTATGGATTAGATTTTGGAAGTGGGAACTTCTTGCTTGTTTGATTGCGTTATTGTAAATCTTAAGAAGTCGGTGTAATATTTCATAATCCACTGTCAGCTTTGATTTCCTCCATCTCCTTTCAGCACTCCTGCAGTCCCTTTTCAATTTTTTAATGTCTTCAGTTCTCCACAGGGATGTAGGTTTTGATTTGATTGTTTTTGTAAAAAGTGGAGCCACTGAGTCCAGTGCTGACTTCATTTTGTTGTTCAGGTTGTCAGTGACAAAATTGCAGGGTGCTGGTAAAATTTCATCTGGAGTTCTCTGTAAGATCTGGATAAAATTTGCAGCCACTTCAGAAGTTAAGTAACGTTTACTGTTCTCACCGGGGCCTCCCTCTGATTAAAACTGGTGATTGTAAAAAAGACACAAAAATGGTCAGACACAGCCAGGTCCACAACAGAGGGTGCTCCAATGGACAGACCATAAGATATGACTAAGTCCAAGGTGCGCCCCCTGCTGTGGGTCGGCTGTGTGACATATTGGTTAAAATCAAAGCAGTGTAAAATGTTTAAAAATTCTCTGGACATTGGGTCTGAGGAGATGTCCACATGTAGATTAAAATCACCAGTTATTAAAATCCTGTTAAAAGTGGCATAAATAATTGATAAAAGCTCTGAAAATTCCCGAATAAAAGAAGTGGAATACTTGGGAGGTCGGTAGACAGTTATACAGAGGATAGGTGGGCTGCTAAAAACGAAGGCATGGTACTCAAATGATGAGTAGCTGTTAAAAATGACTTCATTTGTATGCATGTTGCATTTTGTAATTGAGGCAGTACCACCCCCTCTTCTGCACCCCCTAGTTGAAAATAAAAAGTTAAAATTTGGTGGGGAAGCCTCGGTGAGAATAACAGGTGCATCAGTGCCAAGCCATGTCTCTGTAAGGAGAATGCTGTCCAGGTTATTGTCCATAATTATGTCATTGATAATAAAAGATTTGTTTAAAAGAGAGCACACGTTCAGCACAGCCATTTTAATATCTGTGCTGGACGTGCGCTCAGTGCATTTTTCTAAGGGAACATTAAAAACACATTTTGGTCTAAAAGCAGTCCTCCTCTTCCTAAGTAGTCTATGTGTGGTTATGGTTGTGATGGTGTAAATCTTGTCCTGTGCCACTGAGGGCACAGAGGGAGGGGCGTGTATAGTGTAGGTAGGGAGTGGTGAAGATGAGTGTAAATGAGGTGCAGAGGGCCTGTGTGCAGACAGTCAGGAGATGGTTGCGTAGGACCGGAGCGTCAGGTCAATATTTACTGATAAAAGCCTTGACCCCTCCTGGTTCAGGTGAAGGCCGTCTGATTTAAAGAGGTGGGGTCTGTTTGAAACAGCAATAAAATTGTCCAAATATGGGATACTTCTCCCCAGACAGAAGCCCTTACACAACAGTCATGTTTATTGTGTTGCAAATTATATATATGTAACTATTATCTTTTTTTGTACAACTCTGATCTTGCTTCCAAACTTTTGGCCTGTGGTGTATATACATTTTTCACAACTTTATTTTGAAAAATATTATGGATATCTTTTTATAAAAATGTCTTCAAAAGAAACGGCCCATCTAAAAGTTTAACAAGGATAGGCAAGTGCTGTACAGTAAAACATGTCAAAACGTCAATTCATCTGTAATTTATCACTCACAATCTTAACGTTTGAAATAGTGTGTTTAAACATTCTAAAAATATGCAAGAAAATCTACTGAGCTCACCTGAGCTAGAGAAGCATCCTCATTTGCACGTCTTTGAGTCGGACTGGGCTGCAATATGATGGTGCTATCAGAATCCCCCTCATTGTCTCCACTGAAACTTTCATAGGAGCAACTTGCAGAGGAGCTCATTGAATCTAGCAAACATGTTCAGATTTGACAGGTGTGATTAATACAAAACTTTACACAATGTAAATCCCATTTAGGTTTGGGATTGAGAGAGACAGGTTAGCGCAGAAAAAATGGCTTAAAATGAAATGTGACTGTTCACTTTGATTTACTGCTTCAAACTCCAACATGATATCAATTTTATGACAATGTCCAGCCCTAATTCAGAACATGTTAAGTCAGGCAGAAATGTATGAATGGATGTAAGACTCAACTCACCATCTGGGTTTGGTTTTTCAGGCATACATATCTCCAGAACTCCAAGGTCTTGACTCCTTAGAAGAAACTCAAACCCCTTCTCATCAATTTCAGTTTTGGAGTCATCATATACTTTGACGTCCAGGGTTGGAATGTCAAATTTCTTGGCAACTATGATGACAACATAAAATTGCACAACATTACTGATGGATTTGCTGTGAATCAAGAGTAAATCAAAGGGCACCTTATTTTGAATTGTTGCTGTAATCTCAAAACTGACTCAATTCACCCTTACAGGTTAATCCTACCTTCATTTGAATTATTTTATTTAATAATTGACAATATACAGTCAAAACAAATGCCACAATTAGATGCACTGTACCAGATAGCTTCAAACTAATTTGACTTCTGTACCCATCTCTAGCACATTAGTTGGGAATTTGTTTGGTTTATTCAATTAGTAGAGTGATATTTACCTGCTCTACTAATAAAGCACCCTGAGATTACTGTTGTGATTTAAAGCTGTATAAATAAAAACTGTTGCAACTGTTCTGTCAGTTTAAGTATTGTAGAACTACACCACAACTAGAATCTCCCTTTTTAATTATGTTTAAGTTAAATTAATTTAAGTTAAATTAATTTAAGCTTGAGTTATAAGTTGTATGTAGTTGGTGGGCTGTTGATGACAGATATTCATCTTTCTTTAAGAAAGATGACAGATATAAATAAAAACTGTTGCAACTGTTCTGTCAGTTTAAATATTATAGAACTACACCACAACTAGAATCTCCCTTTTTAATTATGTTTAAGTTAAATTAATTTAAGTTAAATTAATTTAAGCTTGAGTTATAAGTTGTATGTAGTTGGTGGGCTGTTGATGACAGATATTCATCTTTCTTTAAGAAAGATGACAGATATAAATAAAAACTGTTGCAACTGTTCTGTCAGTTTAAGTATTATAGAACTACACCACAACTAAAATCTCCCTTTTTAATTATGTTTAAGTTAAATTAATTTAAGTTAAATTAATTTAAGCTTGAGTTATAAGTTGTATGTAGTTGGTGGGCTGTTGATGACAGATATTCATCTTTCTTTAAGAAAGATGACAGATATTCATCTTTCTTTAAGAAAGATGAATATCTGTCATCAACAGCCCACCAACTACAGCCGACTGGACGGAAGTTAAAAGCAAACTTTATCTATAATGTCTTTGTGGAACATCAGTCATGCCATCTTGTTTACGAAAAGTTGTACTGCAACCATGTAAATTTGAAAAACCCTTAAAAAACTACAAACATATGAAGCTCATGATTTTAAAAAAAAGGATGCAGGAAAAAAACATCTTATTTCTGTGGTTAGTAAAATATTTTCCACTCACCACATTCCAAAAAGCACTTGAAAGTCAGTTGCCCCTCATAACAAATGTACTTTTGACGATCGCCGTACTTGACTCTTATCGCCCGCATCCTTGAAAAAAAGGAAAGAAAGTTAATGTAAATTATATAATCTCACATGTACACACCATCTGGTAGTTTTACCAGTGAAAAGTTGAAAGAATGTATTATCAGCTCATTAGATATACAATCCCTCAATAACAAAAAACTACTATCTCTGAATATGCAAATATTAAAACAGATAGGAGCATAGTGTTACGCCTCTAATGAGGATACTTTATACTGTTTAAATTTAACAGCATGATCACAACCGCAGTAAGTACAAGAAACCATCAATGACTATAATGGCCAAATACCAAAATATTAAATGTTTGGTATCACTATATATACACATAATTGTATAAAATACCACAATAATAGCTTGCTATATTAACACTACAACGACAATTTGTCACAGATCTTTGCCTCAGACTGTGCTGATTGAGGTTTTTAAGTGGGTATAACAAAACATTTACAGTTAGACATACACACATCAGTGATCACAATGCATGCTAATGATTGTAGTGTTCAGAAGTTGATTTGCTCCTTAATCAAAAAGACTACACATGGTGTACAAAATGCAGGGATTTTAGCAGTAAACTAAATTGCTCTGACCAGAGTGATAAATAGAAAAGGTTATGACATGTAACATAGACCAATATTTTCAATTTAATTCAAGTTTTGTGTTAAACTTTTAAGAATGACACTGTGGTTGATCTTTTGTGTAGCACATAAATTTTTATTCCTGTTTTATTTTATTAATAACTCGTTTTTAACATTATTTGCGCCGTGTCGCCATAGTAAATTACCACTCAGTTAACTGGTCTCCTTCAAAGTCCCGTTCAAAATCACACTCCACATCACAATCACAGCCTTAAGCTTTTAAATGTCATAACATGGTTATATTTCATTCCGGTTATGTTTTCTGAGCATCTTTCCCACATGAATGGTGACAAAAACATGTTAGCATCTGTGCAGCTCCGTATCATGTGTCTCCTTCTCTTAGCGTTCACTTTTGGTCCCTTAATGCACACAGCGCCATCTACTGCATACGGACTGACACTAAGGACAAAGTCACCAGACCTACTTGAAAATGAATACTGTAATTTTAAAACGGTTTAGAGTCCCTAGCTGTATAAATTCGGATTTTAAAAAGAGAGCAAGATATTTTAATCCAGTCTTTCTAACACCTCTGCTGTTTCTGAAAACCAAAAGTGCAGCTCCATGCTGTCCACCTTACAACAAAGGGCCATTTGTTCACATCAAAACAGGGTTTTTCATAAAAATTCCAGCATGTTATGTTCTGCGTAAAATAAGGCATTCTGTTAAGAGCTAAATACACATGTTCCACCTCAATTCTCACTAGCAAAAGCTCACGAATCCCCGTTGATATGCTATGGCCTTACTGCTCAATTGGTTGTACTTAGCTGCAGCAGTGGTCTTCACTCCGCACCAATTCAGTCAGTCTGTTCAGGGTCAAATACACTTGTTTATTCTTTATTCTCACTAACACAGGGGCTCACGAAAATACTGGGTTCATCTAATTGTTGATGGCTAATATTTGTTCATGGTGGGCTGTGCAAAAACACAGCAATACAGAGCGATGGCCCTCACCTCCAACATGACCCCGCCTCTTATATCACCCTACCTCTAACATAAGCCCGAATCTTCAACAAAACCCTGCCCCTAGAACATGACCCCTCCTCTACACAATGATCCCGCCTCTAAACCATGACCTCGCCTCTCACATGACCCCACTCTATAACATGCCTCGCCTCTTAAATGATCCCACCTCTAACATGACCCCACTTTTTACATGAACCTGCCTCTCTAGGAGTCTCTGCCTCTAACATGACCCTACCTCTTACATGGCCCTGCTTCTACAACATGACCCCCCCTCTGCAACATGACCCCGGCTTTTAACATGATCTCACCTCTAACATGACCCCACCTCTTTCATGACCCTGTCTCTGTAAAGGACCCCACCTCCCTGACATGACTTTGCCTCTACAACATGACCCCACCTCTCAAATCTGACCCCAGCTCTAAACCATAACACCGCCTCTACATGACTTGCCTCAATAACATGACCCAGCCTCTAACATGACCCACCTCTAACATGACCTCACCTCTACGACATGACCCTGCCTCCACAACATGACCCACCTCCAACATGAACCTAACTCTTACATGACCCTGCCTCTTAAAAATGACACTGCCTCCCTGACATGACCCTGACTGTAACATCACCCTACCTTTTACATGACCCCGCCTCTTCAACACGACCCACCTCTCTAACATGAACCTGCCTTTAAATCATGACCCCACCTCTAGAACATGACCCCGCCTCTACAAAATGACCCCCACCTATAACATGATCCCTTCTCTAACATGACCTCGCCTCTTAAAAATAGACCCTCCTCTACAACATGACCCTTCCTCTTAACAATGACCCCTCCTTTACAACATGAAACAGCTTCTTACATGATACCGCCTCTTCAACATGACCCAGCCTCTAGCATGACCCCACCTCTTAGCCATGACCCTGCCTCACCAACATTTTCCAGTCTCTTTAACATGAACCTGCCTCTAAACCATGACACCGCCTGTCTAATATGACCCTGCCTTTAACATGACCCCATCTCTACAACACGACCCAGCCTCCCTAACATGATCCCACCTCTACAACATGACTGCGTCTCCAACCTGATCCCACCTCCAACATGACCCCACCTCTAACATAACCCCACCTTTCTAGAAGTCCCGCCTCTTTAATGACCATGCCTCTTTAATGACCCCACCTTTACAACATAACCCCGCCAAATATCATCCCTCCTCTACAAGATGACCTGCCTCTACACAATGACCCAACCTCTCAACCATGACCCCGCCTCTACAAAATGACCCCTCCTCTACAACGTGACTCCAACTCTAACATGACCGCGCCTCTACAACAGGACCCCGCCTCTAACATGACCCTACCTCTACAACATAAGCCCGCCTCTAACATGACCCTGCCAAATATGATCCCACCTCTACAACATGACCCCGCCTCTTTACAATGACCAAGTCCCTAAACCATGACCTCACTAGGACTATTACAAAGTAGCCTAGACATAATTCTTTACAGGTGGGAAAGGCAGAATTACTCCTTTGTTTTAACATACATAATATGATTTCCAAGCTGTTTCATTAGTTAAATATATCCTTAATTTAGATTCATTGTGATACAGTAAATGCCTGGCTTTGCGTTTATAGAAATACCCTCTACAGTCCAAGATGCCAGACTTTTGTGCAGCACATGGATGCTCAAATGAACGTTCTGTTCAAACAAGAGTCCGTGGAATCACCTTTCACTTGTAAGAAATGACTTGAGGGACATATTTAGGATAATTGTTACTACCTTAGTTAAATCTGTACTTGTACAATTCAAGTTATTTTCACCGTGACGTTTTAAAAATGTTTCTACCATTTGTTTACATAATCATTGAATATTTCTTTTTCACATTTTTTTTAACATGTTACTGTAGTTGTTCGAAAACATCTTGCGATGCAAAATCTTGGACACATCATCAGTGATAGTACCTGGGATCACGGGGGGTTTCGGGTCTTTCAACTTCAGAACCCCTCACCCAGGCGACCCGACCGGGAGTGATCAGTTCCCGGCCTGTGTTCAAGAAGCGCTCATCCAAGCCTTGTCCCTCTGAATCCACAGCCATCGTGATGCTTTCTCAGCTGCTTCTGAAGCTCAGCAGATGGCTTTCCTCTTACATGCCCCTGTGATGCCTAGGAGACTGTAGGCCCTGCAGAGTGACTTCCCTGCAAAGCCCCTTCCCCCGACTGACCTCAATGGGCAGGCATCTTGCATGCCACCCCCTGTTGCGGCAGTCCTCCACC
Organism: Xyrichtys novacula; assembly: GCA_962446985.1. Lineage (NCBI taxonomy): Eukaryota > Metazoa > Chordata > Actinopteri > Labriformes > Labridae > Xyrichtys > Xyrichtys novacula. The sequence continues at coordinate 28,748,625 of OY660866.1, read as the reverse complement.
AGCTCGGCGTACTTCTCCCTCTTTCTCCCACTGGCTTCCTCCATCCTCTCCTCCCAGGGCACCGTCAGCTCCAACATGATGACCTGCTTGGAAGACTCTGATTGTAGGACTATGTCTGGTCTCAGGCTGGTTTCCGTGATGTTCTAAGGGAACTTAAGCTGTTTTCCGAAGTCCACCCTCAGCTGCCAGTCCTTTGCTGTTCCCAGGAGTCCTGTTTGGGCCTTTGGTTGGGGAGGAGGTTTTTTCCCCAGCCCTCACAAATGCTATTCTGTGCCTCAGTGGTTGCAGGTGCTTGCTGTGGTCAATGGCAGAGTGGATGGACTCAGCAACTGCCTTCAGCACCTGGTTGTGGCGCCAACGATAGCGGCCATCTCCAAGTGCCTTACGACAGCTGCTGAGGATGTGCTTCAGTGTTCCCCTCCCCTGGCACAAGGTACATGATGGAGCTTCAGCCTTGCCCCAAAGGAAGAGGTTTGACGGGCTGGGCAGGACATCATAGACAGACTGTTATTGACTTGTTATTTAAGTTTACATAATGGCATTCAAGCATAGGCTACAAGAATTACCCCAACAATATCATAATTTAACTCTGTCTTTCTGTCTTCACCATTAATGTTAAAGGTAAGAAGGATGTAAAACGTTGTCAATAATTCATATCTCGGTATCTTCTCATGTTTTTAAGGTTTCCCCAAAACGCAGAGAAGAGGAGGCAATTGGAACTTGCTCTACAAAAGGAGCATTTTGTTTCAACTAAAAACTTCAAACTATGCTGCTAACATTTCAGGAGTGAGGATTTTGACAGGACAGGGCAGACTGTCCGGCTTAGAGCTGGTGTTGTACCAACCATTTTCAACTTCCCTGCTCATCTCCAAAGGGTATGTGTACCATTGGCCAACAAGAATTCAAGCTGTTTAAGATAGATAAATCAATGTTTTATGATTCTGCAAGTTTAGGAATACATTAAGAGTTGTGCATCAAGAACATTTTAATATTTAACTGTTTATTTTAGCCGGTAGCAACAAGAAGCACAGCTGCCTCTGGAAGAGCAGAAGAAAACCTGCCAATGGATCTGCACCAGGATGAACCTCCGCCTGATGTTGTGAGTATTTGTACACGTGTGGACTGTCACTTACAAATAAGAGCATCATATGGCTTGTCATTAAATCAGCCCCTAGGTAAGATGGCAGCCGTGTGACAGCGTTTTTTTTGTGAGATTATTTTGGACGTCAACATATTTTTTCGAACCCGTATCCTGTCAATACAAGCGTTCACATCAGCAACGTTTTCCCATCCTGCGATATTGTGGCATTTATTTTTTCGCATCATGGTCGATTTTTCTAAAGTTTCCCATACTGTGTGCTTACTTCTGACCAATCAGATTGCATGTTGTTGCGATATCCAGATGTACACCTAGGCATTTATATGATGTCACCACTTCGATGTCCACTCTACAGGTGTTCACTGGCTGAAGAGGGGGTTTGGGTCTATGGAAGTCTATGACCATCTCCTTTGTCCTTTAGGTGTTGAGAAGGAGGCACTTTTTGTGACTCGAGTCACTGAAGGCCCTTATTAGATCTCTGTATTCAGCTTCTTGTCAATTTCTGATACATGCCACAATAGCGGTGTCATCTGAGTATTTCTGGATGTGGCAGGACTCAGTGCTGTATTTTAAGTCTAAAGTATACGGTGTGAACAGGAATGGCGCCAGCACTGTCCCTTGTCGAGCCCCTGTACTGCTCATTAATGTCCCAGAAACACAGTTTCCCAGCCTGACAAACTGTGGCCTCCCTGTCAGGTAATCTGCGATCCAGGAAACACAGGAAGGATCCACTCCCATCTCTGTGAGCTTGTCTTTAAGTATGGTAGGTTAAAAGGTGTTGAATCCACTTGAAAAGTCAAAGAACACGATCCTCACATAAAGCCCAGGTTCCTCCAGATGAGACAGGGCACAGTGAAGCATGTAGAGGACAGCATCATCCACTCCATTGTGTTCTTTGTGTGCATACTGCAGGGAATCCAGTTTGTCTTTGACCTCAGACCTCAGAAGGTGTAGAATCAGCCGCTCCAGGGTTTTCATGATGTGTGAAGTGAGGGCCGCTGGTCTGTAGTCCTTGAGTTCAGCCGGACATTTTGTTTTTGGTACTGGCACAATGTAGGATGTTTTCCACAGAGTAGGTACTTGCCCCAGCGGTAGACTCAGGTTGAAGATCTTGTGGAGAGGTTGACACAGTTCTGCAGCACAGTCTCTAAGCAGCCTTGGACACACACCATCTGGACCAGCTGCCTTCCCAGGACAAAGTCTTCCAATCTCCATCCTCACCCCTGTTTCGGTGACAGACAAGAACTGGTGTTCTAGGAGGGAGGCAGTTGAAGTGGTTAAGACATTTGAATAAGAGGGAGGAGGAAGGGGAGAAGTTGTAGTGGAGAATTTTGCGGAGAGGAAGGTGCAGTAGCAGTGGAGGTGGGAGTGACAGCAGTGTCCAATCTGTTGAAGAACAGGTTGAGTTCATCAGCTCTTTCCAGATCACCCACCACTGGCTGTCTTTTCTTTTTATTGCTGTATCCAGATATGGTATAGATTCCTCTCCACACTTCACGGATGTTGCTGTGTTGTAGATTCTTTTCTATCTTCTTTTTGTACTCCAGCTTTGCAATCTTCAGTGTCTTCTTCAACTCTTGTTGCACTTGTTTGAGTCGTTCTTTGTAACCATCTTTAAAAGCTTTCTTTTAGTGGTTAAAGATTGCTTTTATGTCACTTGTGATCCAGGGTTTGATGTTGGCGAAACAGCGAACAGTCTTGGTGGGTATATTGGTGTCTCTACATAAGTTGACATAATCAGTAAAGCAGTCAACCTTTTTATCAATGTTCATACTATCCACATCTGTTTTCAGCAGCACATTCCAGTCTGTTGATTTAAAACAGTCCCTAAGAGCTTCACTAGCTTGAGGTGTCCATCATCTGATTTTGCCTTTGGTAACAGGCTGCCTCAGTACACAACGTCTGTAACAGGTTTGCAGATAGACCAAGTTATGTTCCGACTTGCCCAGTGATGGTAAGGCAGTGGCTCTGTAGGCTTCTTTGATGTTGGCATACAGCAAATCCAGACTTTTGTTTTCTCTGATAGGATAGTTCACAAACTGTGTGAATCCAGTCAGGTGAGAGAAGAGGGTGACATGGTTGAAGTCTCCCGATATTATTAGATTATTAGTACCTCAGGGTGTTGAGTCTGTAGCCTGGCTACACTATTTTGCAAAACAGCACAAGGAATTTCTTCAGTTGATTTGGGTGGAATGTAAACAACTATTGTTATGATATGACTAAATTTTCTTGGAACATAATATGGCCGAAGAGCAGCTGCCAACAGTTCAATATCTGGACAACACAACTTCTCCTTGACAGTTATGTGTGAAGGGTTACACCATCTCTGGTTGACCAATAAAGCCAGACCTACTCCTTTCTTCTTGCCACTAGCTTGAGCATCTCTGTCTGACCTTATAAGAGTGAAACCAGGTAGATCCTCACTGGAGTCCGAGTTGTTTTGATATAATAATTCTCACTATTCATGTCTTATTCTACAAAAATTCTGACATTAACTGTTTCATCATATTCATACCTGCCTTGTTTTCTAAACCTACTAAATTTCCATCAGGCAGTGCCTTCAGGTTTTAGTTTTCCACAGTATAAATCCCTCTGACTATTCATGCCTCATACTGCTCCTTTGTACAATTTTCTATTCATTTAAACAGATTAAAACTTTCATATTTCACACATTTAAACTGTTGTGATTGTAAGCATGTGAAATTATTCATTCTTTTATAAAAGTGAATTAAAACTCAAGACTTCCATATTGTTACTCTATTGACATTGAACCAGAAATAAAAAAATATTAAAATTAAAACAGCAATAGAACAACATGTGGTGTATATGGCACCATCAGCCTTCGAACCTCTAAGCATGTCAGGAAAAAACTCCCCCCAAAAATGCTTTCTCAGGACAAGAGGAAAAAACCTTTAGGTAGGCCAGATCTTAGAGGGATCCCCTCCCAGGACAACTAATCATGCAGTATTTTCAAGTTCTATGGTCAGCAGAGATCAAGTGGCTTCAGGGTCGCTGGTTGCTGGGTTTGGCTTTGCAGCTTATGTAGAGCTGGTTCTGTGATGAGCTGAGAGGAAAGACAACAGTTACACCAGAAGATGAGACATACTTGGTGAAGCTCAGAGCTGTTGTTCCCCAGGTCAGAACCCTTCTCTGCTGTTGACTCAGTGCTTGGTTCTAGGAAGCCACAATGAAGATCTGCAGGACTTTGCTAGTTCTTCAGCTCATGCTGAGTTCTGTGATTTACAGAGAGAAGTGAAGGTTGTCACATCAGATGAACACAAACAAATGATGTGACTGCTGAAACAAATACATACCAGTTAAAGGTCTGGCATTGTGTGAGCAACAACTTTTCTAATGCTGGATCAAAAGTTTCTTCGGCTCTGAGAGTCACAGTGATGAGTTGATGGACTTCTTTTGTTGCTGACCGGTCACACACACACAGAGGGTTTGTTTTCCTGTACAGCACTGGCAGACAAAACTTTCCATTAATTTTCATTACCTTTAAACTTTTTTTTAAGCAAATGTCACAAAACTCTTCATGATCAATAAATTGTTCAGTCGACTCACAACATGCTTAAGTCCTGCAGAAGATCAGTTGCAGCACCTCCTTTCAGAATAGTGCTGCGTACACGGTGTGTCGGTTTAACTGGTGTTAAGTTAACTGGTGACACTCCAAGCAGATGTTCAAGAGGCATGGCTTTTGAGGACCTTTGTTGACGTTCCGTTTATCATTCACCATCTAATTACACACTTGCAACCGAATCGTACCAATTTATAGGGCCTTTTGAGACATGCATGTCTAGCGGAATGAGTTTATTGGGTCAAAGATGAAGATGAATGCACGAAACATAGGAAGAAGGAAATCGGTTCAAAATATAGCTGTCAACGAGTGAGAAATTTAACAACCCACTGAGCAAAAGACGTTTATTAGAGGTCTAGTCTAAATTTATACTTCATTTCAACGTCGGGATTCCAGCTATTTTTAGACATGATTTATACTTCGCCCTTAACTTCATTTTTCGATAACTTTTTATGCAATAAACTTCTGTATTGTGCATAACTGACCTCTCAATACTGGATTACATTACTTATGATACCGTGGAGAGATATGCAGCATAGTATAGATGTAGACGTCATTTACATGTATAAATATATACTTCATTTCAACGTCGGAATTCGGTCTATTTTTAGACGTGATTTACACTTTGCACAAAACTTATTATTCGATAACTTTTTATGAAAAAGACAACTGTAGGGTGCATAACTGACCTCTAAATACTGGATTAGATTACTTATGATACTGTGGAGAGATATGCAGCATAGTATAGATGTAGACATCATTTACACGTATAAATTTATACTTCATTACAACGTTGGGATTCGGTCTATTTTTAGACGTGATTTAGACGTAAAAATGTATACGTCATTTCAACGTCTACATATAGACCGAATCTAGACAATTGATTTTAATCTACAATTCAAGAGTTGATGATTTAAAATGATAACTGAACATTGCAGAACTGATCTTAATCTACGGGTGTCAAATAACACTCCGGAGTGTGACCAGTGTTTTCGCCTTATCTGGTCAAAACGCATATATGGCAAAAAAAAACAACTTTGGATCTTAAAGCCTGGGTCCTGCTGTGCACTCGACAACAAAGTTAGTCGCTGAAATTCCATTTCATTATTAGATTTCATGTGTTTTATCCGTCTCGGTAACGCCTGCTGCCACCGTGACAGTAATCCAGCCACCGTATTGGTGGAGCACGCTCACGTGACCATTCTTATTCCACCAGGAGCAAAGTAGTCCATGATAAAAGTTACCGGCATAGCCGCAAGAACACGAGATGAGTGACAAAAAAGTATTTGGTAGCTCTGCAAGAGCCCAGCCTTACACCCTTATGGAGATCATACCATAATCGGACCATAACATGAAAACGGCTTCAAATTGTGGACCGCACAACATCCGGCTGAAGCATTGCGCTTTGTCCACACTCAACCCCATGACCGTCAGACTACACCAGAAGTTCCAGTCGTTCCAGAGTTCGAGAATTATACTTTCAGCTGAAAAGAGGTGGGTGCTGCAGGAGATATTATAGAAAATGTTTATTTTTGCAAGCTTTGGTCCTCCCACCGTCGTGCATCATGATGCGTGACGGTGAAATGCATTCACGGCAAATGTTAAACTCGAGTTCGCATGTAGCCTGGTTGCTACTACGAGGGCTAGCTTGTGGCTAGTTTAGCCAGCGTGGGCCCAACACCATCAAACAGTCCATGCTAACGTGTGTTGTCATGAAAGGAAATAAGGGCCTGCTCTCTCTGTTGGAGCCTAGCTTAAAAGCTGCTAGTTAGGCTATCAATTTAAATTAGAAAATGAAGTCTATTGTGATGCTAGTACTGTTGTTTTTGTTTATCCAGTGTTATTTTTTTTTATATAGTTAAATTTGTGTTTAACTGTAATTGTCATAGATTGTTTTTCACTGTGTGTGGTAGAAATGGGACGCATTAGTTGAATTATTCTAATATTAATTTGTTAATGCATTAGCAGTGCTATAGGAAATGCTAATACTAAAAATCTGAAAATATTGGTATTAGTATTTTAGTAAGTAAAAGTAAGTATTTTTTTTTAACCAAGAGCAAAAGGTATTCATTATGCATTATGTCCTGCTTCACAAGTTGCCAATCGTACTAAAAAAGCAAAACAATTTTATAATGGTTGATCTACAAGCTCACACTGTTAAAACATTATTATTTTTCTATTTTCTTTTTTCCATGTGTTTTCTTTCCAGCCAAATTGAATATGGCCTCTAATTATTTGAAAGAGTAGCGGAGAAAAAGAGCTAGGGAGGGTGATTTCTTAGATGAATTTACCAGTGATGTGGATGTGTCACAGGAGGACACACAAGAGGAGGGTGGGGCAAGTCAATCTGGCCAACCACCAAATGAGACAACATCTTTTGAAGCACAGCATTTGGAGGACCTGCTAGAGGGTAGGGCAAGTCAATATGGCCAGTTAACAGACAACACTTTAGGAAGTACTTCTTTCAATACAACCTTGGAAGAAGAGCCTGATAATCAAGAGGACTAAAGTTATAGTGATATCCAGACACAAGTGATGAAGAAACCGAGCTTGTTGACTTGGAATCCCAAACCGAAGATGAACTGTCAAGCCTAAGAGAGGATGTGGCAGCTTGGGCTGTAGAAACAAAGCAGACTCACAGTAGTGTTCATAAGATGTTGGCGATCCTCCGCAAACATGGCCACAATTTGCCCAAAGATGTCTGCACACTATTGCAGACTCCGTGTTTTGTGGACAGTAAAAAAAGTAAGAGTGGCATAACTTAAGTACAAAATGTTGTTATGTAATGTATTGTAATTATTGAATTGAATGTTCCTACATCATATCTTTTCACTAAGAGTTCCAGCGGGTGGTTGTGGAAACACTTTTGGAAATCTGCGATGAATTGAAATCGCTCAACATTGAAGATGAGGGTGGGCGGATGGGTCAGTTGCCGTTAAGGACTTTGGAGGAGGCTCAGCACATGTCGTTGGAGATCGATAGGTACCCCAACATAAAACTTTCACTGCTAAGTCAAATAGAGATGCTAAAAATCATAGAAATCTATACATTAGACACTCTTGATAATTTGATTGTATCATACAGATAAAACTATTGTCATACCTTGGGGGGAAGGACATAAAGACCTGCAGACGCAGGATCCTGGACAGGTATGAATATGAATACTTGAAAATGAATGCAAGACAATATAATGGTCAATATTATTAATATAATCATGTATTGTTGGTGTTTATCAAGTCATTTTAGTGAATTGCAAGAGTAAGCAGTATTGAGGTGCGTTCATACAGGCACTTGCGCAACTGTAGTGAGGGTTTCTCTGACGTTTTAGGGACTTGTTCAGCAAATAAAGAGCAGCGCTGGACACAGTATCCGACGAGATCAAGGGGAAACCTAGAGCGGGCGTGGTATAATGCCCAACGCGAACTGATGGTGGCAAAGTGACACGTTTAAGGACACGCAACGTAACGGCCCCTCGAGACGCAACAAGTTGCGTCGCCTGTCCGGTGTGAACGCATCTTAAGAGATTTATTTGTCTTTGATATCCATTTCAGAATTTTACACAATGACATGCAGAGGAAGTACAACCTCCTGGGTGGAGGACACCAGGGGAAAAAATGTTGCTTCTGCTTGAAGTTGTTTGCTCCTTTGTTCTCTGCAACAACTCACACTGATTTTCAGGTGTTCCTTATCAGCCGACACCCGAAGGTCGGCCATCTCTGGTGTACAGGGGCGGCCATTTTAGGTGTACCAAGGGGTGGCCATCTTGAATGTCCCATGGGCGGCCATCTTGGGTGTACAAATTTGAAGTCTGAGGTTTGCTTCGACACCTCCCACTTGACCTTCTCTGTTTCCAACTCAGAGAAGTCACACAAGTCCTTCTCACTTCTGTCATTTGTTCTTCAATGGGGAATAGAATGACAAGCCGTCTGACATCTCTATGAAGAGTTGTGGCTGGGATTTTGTATTTAAGGCCTTTAGTCTTTTTCCCTGTTTTGGGCATTTCTTTGCCATCTGCCTTTGTGATGAGCACGGGATAGCTGGGAAATGTTTTCACAAGCACATCTCTCACAATGCCTTTGCTGTCAGTGTTGACATCGACAACTCTTGCCAGCTTGTACTGTGCTCGAAGGGCATTTTGGTCAGCCAACCAGACCAGGAATCCAGAGTTCACGTCCTTTTATACTGCCAGTCTGCTGAGCATTGTATCTGGAAAAGTTATGCATTCTTGAGCAGCGAGGAGGAGGTCTTCAAAAGCATCCTCCAATTATTTTCCAGACAGACCAGCTTGCTTGGGTGCCGTTGCCTCCCACTTTGGGTGTTCAAGGGCATGGCACTTTCTTTTGAGCCACAGTTTGGCAGCCTGACAGACCCAGGCGATGACTCTAACCAGTTTGGACAGGCAACTGGATCTTCTGATAGCCACAAGATCTTTGATCCAGCCCTTTCGTCTTGAAAGAATTGAAGTTGGTTTTGCATCTTGACAGGGCATTTTGGTCTCCTGAGTAGCCAAGTGGTCTTTCTGCTGACTCCTTTTTGTTTGGGCTCTTGTTACTGCAGCTGAGAATGCCTTCCTTTGGAGCTTGTTCATTCTCCCTGGCATGAGCTGTGACCTCTCCAGCTGATTTAATAGGCCATTCCTCCACTGGCCACTTTAGGAACGCCGGTCTATCCTGCTATGTGGAATTCTCCTTTAAATCTTCAGGTCTGCCCCCTCTTGTTATGATGTCAGCAAAGTTCTGATCTCCACGGATCCACCACCATTCTTGCACGGGGCAGCCTTCTGGATTTCACCCACTCTGTTTGTAAAGAAGGTTTGGTACCCATAACTGTCTCTTTGTATGGCCCCCAGGACTGTTTGGCTGTCAAGCAGGTGGAACCATCTCTTGATTTTCATCCGTGCATGCTTTTCCACATACTTCCTGATCCTGGCTGCAAAGACATCTACCTTCTGATGCAGAGGTGTCAGCTTGGCTTTTGATTCCACAAATTGAACTTCAATGCCATGACTTACCATCTTAAGTACATCACAGCTCTGTAGGTTTTGTCACTTCCATGAGAGAATGTGATGCCCCAAGGGCTTCCCTTCCAGTCAGCTGGTGTGAGGCTCCTGTGGAATTTCACTTGTCCAAGCTGCACATACTCCTCGAAAAGCTGTATGGCTTCTTCTGAGGCTTTCTGAAAGTGGTTGGTCCCAGCTTTCTTGGGTCAACTTGCCACCTCCTACCTCTTGGAATGCTTTCCGGACAAGAATTGCTCCCTTCTGTTTGAATGGTGCTGCTAGGCCAATTGGGTTGTACAGTCCAGCTACTTGGCTTGAGAGAGCCCTTCTTGTCAGGGGGTTGGGTGTTTCAGTTCTCACCTCCTTTTCGAGAAGATCTTTGCCGACTCTCATCTTCTTTCTTTTGGAGAAGTTAACAGAGGTTAGCATGTACAGCTTGTCTTCATCCACTTGGTAGCCGATGCCCAGAGCTTTGTTGTCTTCTTCCCTCATTTGATTTGGAAGAATGAAAGTTTTGCCTTGTTCCTTTAGGACTTCTGTTCCCATTCCTTTCCTCCCACTTTGACCTGATCAGACCCATGGTTTGAGGAAGAAACCGCCATCTTCAACAAAAGTTGAAGATCTCTTCAACCTTTGTTTTGATTTTGCCCAGTCTGTTTAGGTCGTTGTGGGAGGTTAAGAGGTCGTCCACATAACTGTTCTTTTCAATGACTCTGCACTCTTCTTCCAAGTGAGCAAAGTTTGGCCGGCTTGCTGTTCCTCTCATGGCCAACTGAGCAATGCAACCAGCAGGTTTGTTGCCGATGTTGACTCTGGTGATTGCATATTCACTGATCTCCTCTTCTGGGCTGTCTCTCCAGAGGAATCTGTGCAGATGCATCTCACGCTTCTCCAGCCAGACAGAGTTGTACATCTTTTTTATGTCTCCCAGAGATGCATGCACACCTTCTCTGAATCTCAGCAGGTCAGCTCTAATGGGGTTGAGAACATCAGGTCCCTTCAGAAGAAGATCATTCATGCTCACGCCTTTGAATTTCTGGCTGCTGTTCCATACAATGCGAACTGGCATTGTGACTGAATGAGGGTTTGGTGCCACCAGATGGCTCACATACCATACTGGGCCATTCCACTTGTCCATGATTTCTTTGGTGAGTTTTATGGCTGCACCTCGATCGACCATTTCATGGATCTGGGTTGCATAGGCAGCTTTCCAGTCTGGTTCTCTGCTCAGTTGCTTTTCCATCCTTAAGAAGCAAGCCTGGACAGCACCTCTGTTGTTGGGGAGAGAGGCAGGATCTTCAACCTAAGGATACTTTGCATCCCAGTGTGGAGTTGGAGTGTGAGCATCCTCCTCCTTGTAGGTGAGGCCTCCCTTAATGATCTCATATTCCCTCTCCTCAGCCAGAGTCATTTCCTTTCCTCCTGGTGGACAGTTTCCACATCTGCATCCTCCACATCTTGGCTCACATGCAGCTCCGATGCTGTCCCAGTGCCACCACTTAAGGAACTCAGTGACTGGTAGCTGTGAATTTATTCTGGGCTGCATCCAGCCCGACTGTCTCAGTTGTTGGACTTGTGAGTCCTTGGTATTTGACTGCTGCTGTTCTCATGGAGCGGACAAAGTGTGTCCTGGACTCATAGGCTGCTAGCTCCACATCTTCCACCAGGTCTGGGTGAGCTCCTCCAACTGTCTTGCCTAGTGGACCTTCCCATAGGACGAGGTCTCCAATGACTTTTACTCTCTGGGGAGCCAGTCTTCCCTCTCTGTGGCTTATGAGGAGCTCAACCTCCTTTGGCCTTTTCAGCTCTTCGAGCTTAACCTCTGGAAAGAAGTTATGCAGTTTTTCAGGTTCGATGACTTGATGTACTTTGGCAATTTCATCTAAGCCATGGCAGATGAGTTCATGGCCTCTTTCAGTACTTTTCAGAATCTTGACTCAGACTTTGAGGAGGTATCTTTTTGTCTTCACCTCCATTGTCATCCCTCCAACTCCATGCACGACAAAGGTAATAGTCTCACTCATTAGCCTCAATCTTCCAGCAGCCTTGTGGGTTATGTAGTTGGTGTCAGATGCCAAGTCAATTAATGTACCAATTTTCTGACCAGCATTGGCAGTGACGTGCAGCAACATCATGATGACTGGAAGCTCTGAGAGGCCATTGTCCATCAGCAGCTCAGACTGGCCTAAAGTATCAAAAGCCATTGATGTTTTGTTGGTAAAAGCCTTCCTGCATCGCTCTGACATTTCAGGGGAAAGTTCAAACAAGAACTGTTCTTGTTCCTCTGTCAGTTTACTTCAGCCTTTGATGTCCTTTCCACTTTTTCTCGCCTCACTTCTTCCGATTCCTCCTTTTGGGCAGAGAAGATAATGGTGATCTGGAGTACTGCCTCTTCTCTTACGGTCAGCGTTCCTGCATAGGAAGGTTTCTTTGCAGTCTTCAGCATCATCATGGCACACAAGGCATTTACTGCATGCTCCAGTCTTTTCCAATGCAGCTCCAGTCTGTTCCAATGCAGCTCTCTTTTCAGGCAATGACAGTCTTTTGAACTTCCGACAGAAGAAAATCTTGTTCTTGTGCCCACTATCTCCGCAGACACCACATCCTTCAAGCTCTTCCTTAGTGGTTCTTGTTAAGCCAATCTTTTCCCCATATTTGTCAGAACGGTCATGCTTCTCCATCTTGTCAACAACTTTGAGCTGTTCAAGTCTCTCAAGAACGTCTTCTTGGTTCTTGAGAAAGGTAAGGAGCATGTCAAAGTGGTTATCTGACTTGACATTGTTCTTTGGCTCCACCATGAACATCACCCAGTCTCTTTTTATGAACTCCGGCAACTTGCTCTCGATTGATTTGATCACTAGTGGGTTTTTTATGGCTCCAGAATTTCCCAACTCGGTCAGGTCTGTCAGGGCCTTCTCCACAGACTGAATGAGGTCGATGACCTTTCTTGGTTGGTTCCCTTTCACAGGTGGCATCTTCTCCAGTGTGATAGTTGGGTTGTTGCCAAACCGGTTATCCAACACTCCGAAAATTTAATTCGCTGTGGTATAGGTTGAAAGTCTCAGATCTTTAAAGATTTTGTCATCGACACTCTCCAGGAGTTGGATTTTCCTCACTTCAGGCGATCCAGATGGCTCTCCTTGCCTTTGCAGGCTCTCCCAGTCTTTCTTCCATCTATGATAGTCTCTTTTGCTGCCGTTGAAGATGGGTAGAGAGGTTGGCTTTATTTTAATAATTGGTGGAGTTACAGGTTGCTGGGGAGAAGCCACTCCTGTGCCTTGTTCAGCATGCCGTGCCTTTGAAAATTCAAACTTCCTGCTTTCCAGCCTACAGTGGGATGTGTTGATGTCCTTGATCCCCCCATTCATTTGATCCTTTAAGTCCTCTGGTGTCCATTTTTCCCACATGGGCATAGCTGAGATGACTTTATTCACCCTCTTTTCCATTAGAGTGGGGAGCACTTCGTAGCCCTTGAAATTGGCACTTGCCACAGGAAAATTGTTCGCTTGGTCAATTGTTTTTTCTGCTTCAAGGATTGCTGTTTCGAGTTCACTTCTCAGTTCATACTTTGACCACAGAATATTTTCAACAAAGTCTCTCAATTCCTCCTGCTTTGTTTCAGATTCTTTGATTGAATTTTCAAGGTCAGCCTCATTGAGACTTGCTTCTAGTTCTGCATCCTTTAAGTCAGCCTCCAGTCCGATTCTGTAATCTTCATTTGCGTCCAGCAACTTTCTGAATCAGTAGTTTAATTTTGTGAACTCAGTTCATCTTGCAACATATTGTTCCCTCCTCTTAAGATGAAGTTGGCCTGTCTTGTGAAGCTGCTCTTTGCAGTGGTCCTCTCTTTCTTGAGTTCCTTGACCGTCTTCCCCAAGACTTCTTCAGCCATTTTTTTCTTCTTTTTTCCTTTTGAGGTTCCTTTTTTGGTCCACAGCTCTTGATCTCCAAGCTGCTTGCTGTGGTTTACAACTGTCAAGTCCCCACAGTTTTCAGTTCCAAATGACCCATGACAACTCGATTTTCAACTCAATCAACTTCTTCATTTTCCAACTTTTCATTTGGTTCTTTGTTGTTGATTGGTTGTTCTTTTCATCAGGTTGTAACCCTTCAAGACAGAAACAACAATTAGCAACATGCTAAAAAAATGTTTAAACCACCAATTAGTTATTAACAGTTTAAATAAACCCAAGAATAAGTCACTTTAATAATTCAATAATTAAAATTTTAAATGTTGGCATTAATTTAAACACATTTTAACATTTTTAGTTAATTAATCAATGTTTTAAACAATTAATATATTTTAACTAAGTGTTTTAAAGGCAGCTTATCAAGTTGAACATTCAATTTTTCTCGTAACTTTTGTACATTGAGTTTAATCTTTAAACGATATGTCTAAGCATTTTAAATTGTCACTTAAACAGGCCCAGTAGCCGCTTGCTGGCGGCTAACATACAACAAGCTATGGCGTCTCACCACCTGTCTCCCGTTGTGTGACTAGCTCCTTCATTGTCATCGTCATCGTCATTGTCATCACCTGCGGACCTCCCCATGCCCCAGCTGTCCACTGACAACAATCAAGCGCCATCAACTCCTCCCTCTAGCTCCCCCTATCGTTTTTTTCCGCAATTACCCACTTTAGGCTGCAACGAAACTAAAAGCAATGTAACCTTTCATAAAGAACACAGTCTTTGTAAATTGGATGTTGCGGCCACCTCCACCACTGACTGTCTGTTCTTTAACTCCCCTCGGAGCTCTGGTAGAGGTGGAGGTCTTGCTACCGTGTTTAAATCCAGTTTTAAGTGTTGTCAGCCTCCTTCAGATACATTCTCCAGCTTTGAACTGCCGATGTTTGAGTTACACCTATCCTCCCCCGTTTTGTCATTCATCGTCATCCCGATGCACGTGCGTGCGATAGTCACATCGCAGAGCCTGCGATGTCAGAAGTGAATGAACTCAGTTAATTTCAAGGGTAGCTGACTGAGATACACTGCATGTGACTCTGCATGTGCTGTGCAGCGATCCACCAATCACCTTTGTCCTTTACTCAGTTGCCAATCAGACTCTGTTCTCAGTTGCCAATCAGACTACCCTGCCAGCTGTCAATCAAAATCAGAGGAGGAAACCCACCCCTGCACATGTTCTGCGCATGGAGTTACTCGCTGGCTGCTGGTGTTGAGCCGAGAAACGCGTGTCCGCTGAGAATTACTTTCAGAACTTTACTCATGACTGTTAAGCCCAACAAATAAGAACTGTATGGGTTTTAAAATGTATATTTCCGTGGACCACTCTACTATAAGTGGTGCGCGTTTTGCGAGGTGCATGCAATTCTCGGAGGACATGCGTTTCTCAGCACAACACCACTAACAACAACAATAGCAAAATGAGTAACGAACAGGAGAAAACCACAGAAAATGAAGATTTGTTGCCAAAAAGAAAAGGAAAGTCAGTTATCTGGAATTATTTCGGTTAAAAGAAGGATGATGTCAACCAAAACACGTCTTCTGTGTTCATCTGTTGCCACAATAACGTCCCAGAACAATAAAAGCTAAAAATATCTCTGAGACAGACAGGAGCTATTCTACTAACATTCACAAAAAGAGGTAAGATCAGAGCAGGTTAACTGTCCTCAAGATTTCAGCAGTGCAGCATAACATTAAGTGCTATTCAGGTCATCTGGTGAAAATTCCTATATTTTTAATATCGCAATATACTGTATATCGCAGGGTTGAAAAAAATCGCAATGTTAGTTTTTTCCAATATCGTGCAGCCTTAGTTACAATCATTCCTTATGACAAATGACATCTATGAACCCTTTCAGTCCGGTTTCAAACCACGCCATAGCACTGACTCCGCACTTCTGAGAGTTTTTAATGATCTGATTTTAACTGTTGACTCAGGTAACCCTGCCCTCCTAGTGCTCCTTGGTTTAACAGCTGCGTTCGACACTGTAGATCATAATATCCTTTTAGATTGGCTAGAGCAGTGGGTAGGCAGAACAGGCCCTGCTCTTCTGTGGTTCCGGTCCTATTTAAGTGAACGCAGTTTTTCTGTGCAGCTAGGGGAATTCGCTTCAACTGCAGCCCCACTCACCTCTGGAGTACCCCAAGGTTCAATTTTACAACCGATTTTATTTTTATTGTACATGTTGCCGCTGGGCTCAATTCTCCGTAAATACAAACTTTCTTTCCACTGCTATGCCGACGACGTACAGATCTACCTGGCCTTAAACCCCTCAAATAATGACTCTGTACAGACGCTGCTGGACTGTTTTTTAGAAGTTAACGGTTAGCAGAAAACTTCCTACATTTGAATGAAACCAAAACGGAGGCTATATTATTTGGCTGTAACCCATCTGACCTCCCAGCCAATTATCTGGGCCCTCTCACACTGAATGTCCGTGCATCGGTAAAGAATCTCGGCGTGACCTTTGACAGTAATTTTAAACTCGACAAGCAAGTCAACTCTGTGGTCAAAAATAGCTTTTATCAACTGAGAACTCTGTCTAAGGTAAAGGGTTACCTCTCTCGAAGAGACTTAGAGACAGTTATACATGCTTTTATCAATTCAAGATTAGATTACTGCAATTTCCTGTATGTTGGCTTGGATCAAAATCTGCTCCATCGACTTCAGCTGGTGCAAAATGCAGCTGCCCACCTCCTTACTGGGAAATGTAAAAGAGAACATATAACCCCTGTGCTTGCTTCTCTCCACTGGCTCCCAGTCTCTTTTAGAATAAATTTTAAGATTTTATTGTTTGTTTTTAAAGCTCTTAATGGACTGGCCCCCGGGTATTTGTCCAAGCTCTTACACATTCATGCCTCCGCTAGAGCACTGAGATCTGCCAATCAGCGGCTATCGGTCGTCCTGAAGACTCGCCTAAAGAGTAGAGGTGACCGAACCTTTGGGGCAGCTGCTCAAAGGCTCTGGAACAGCCTGCCTCACTACATCCGTTCAGCCGAGTCGATAGAGGTTTTTAAATCCTCTTTAAAAACACACTTTTTCTCCCTGGCTTTTACCTAGCTCTTGATTGGTATTTTTTATATTTTATATTTGTTTTTTATCTACCTACGTATTTTATATTTGTTTTTAATTAATGGTGTATTTGTACCTCAATTTTACTTTGCTGTATTTTAATCTTGTATTCTGTGTTTTTTATCATATTGTTTACTGTCTGTTTTATGTATTTCACTGTGTCTTATCGACCTGTACAGCACTTTGGTCAGCTTCGGTTGTTTTTAAAGTGCTCTATAAATAAAGTTTGAGTTGAGAGTTGAGTTGAGTTTAGATTAAACTAAACTATCAAATTGTAAAAGGTAAGTAAATTCCAAGGTAAGTAAATTTTAAACTTTTAACTTACTTTCTTTTTAAGCAAATAAGTGAGATAAATTAGGGCCTTTTCAAATACTTCTACAAAACAAATAAGTACTATAAAACTTAAAGCAAATGTTGCTGCAATGCAATACTCTTTCCCCAAATACATTTTAACAGTAGCACTTAACAAGCAGCATCTCAAACACATTTCAAACACACAAGGTAAGTGAAGAGTCTACCGACCATTAGCGTCACGGAACTTGTATAGTTGAGTAGAACTTGATTCTTTGTGGAGCTGCTTCTGCTTGAAGTTGTTTGCTCCTTTGTTCTCTGCCACAACTCACACTGCTTTTCAGGTGTTCCTAATCAGCCGACACCCGAAGGTGGGCCATCTTTGGTGTACAGGGGCGACCATTTTGGGTGTTCCAAGGGGCGGCCATCTTGAATGTGCCATGGGCGGCCATCTTGGGTGTACAAATTTGAAGTCTGAGGCTGTGTCCGAAATGGCATACTGCCTACTATCTACTTACCTACTCAAGCAGTACCTACTGCATATTGACTACTCAAAGATGATTTGAGTATGCCGCGGCTGCCAGAGCGTTTACATACAGATTCATACTAAATACCCCAGAATGCATTTCCTGCCGGCCAGACGCAGCGCTGTACCACAAGCTACACAGAACGACTGCATTCCGGACAAATTATATAAATTCATTCAATAATAATATTTTTTCTAGCAAGAAAGTAAGTGTTTACATTATGATTATGAGCCCAGTTGTTTGAAATAGTGGCTGTTTGTAAATTTGTCTCAGCGTTTTCGAAGACCGAAGCGTCCGCTTGGTGGGTGATTGTGTCTATTTACCGTAAACACTGGGCAGCAGCAGCTCCCCCTTCACGTTTTCAAATTATTGCGAAGTGTTTTCATAATCACCATCGACATGACACAAACCGGGCGGCAGTGGATGAAAAAAAATCACACAAACATCTGTGTATCCATGGTGATAATGCTATACACCACAAGCTAGGTATGTGATGAGCAGCAGAGGGCTGCAAAATGACCAACACACAACATAATTATTATGACCTCGTTCGTTTATTCCTTGGCAAATACATCATTTCCCGACTACATTCTTTTCATGCACAATGATAATTTCAGAAACCATCAGATTTTCAACCACAAGTAAGAATTAGTAAAGCCCACATACATTGTCAACTGGAAACTCCCCCCGTTTGTATCTTCTGAACCATGTGCTCTCTACCAATAATAATTTTTATTAATCAGAGGTCTGAGCTTAATATGAGTGACCACTTTGATGATGCATTCAGAGATGAGAAGACTCTCAAACTTGATGTAATAAATACATCTTTAATAGACACTTAAAAAAATAAAGTCAATTCATACGAATAGTTAAAAACATTACCTATAATCCTAATTTAAAATACAAATAAATCTGGTAAAAAGATCAAAATATGATAAAATGATAAAAATTGTGTAATGTATACTGACTAAATATTGTTTATCTATTTATATATATATAATTATTATTGCAAACACATGCCATCTATTTCTTTTCAGCCTCGGGAAAGAGGGCCATATTACCAGCTGAGGTGCGCAATGCATTGTGGGGCAGAAGCAGTACGTGAAGCAAGCACCGTTCCACACTCAAAATTCGAAGCTGATTGAGTATACATCTGGGCATTTCTCGCATTCACAGAATTCGCATACTGTACAGTGTGAATGCACTGCCTACTCAATTCAGAGGCGAGGTTAGTATGAGTAGTAGGAGTAGTTTGCCATTTCGGAGCATACTACGGTGCATTTGAAGCGTGCATGAGGTCATGACGGCGCGAACGGTGTCCCATTTGGCACGAGATGCTAAGAAATGCTAAGCGCGCTTGGCACTTTTTCAAGCGTGTATTTATGCACGCTTTCATGCCGTCTGTATCCCAGAATGCTTTGCGTGCCGCTGCACAGCTGCGCATTTCAGGTGAGAGGCTGGACTCGCTTGGAGGCACAGCGCGTCTTTAAAAAAATGCAAGAAATCCAAAAGACAGCAGACAGTCAGCTCAGGCTGTATGAGCGCATGATCTCTGAACTCACTAAAATCTGCAAACCAAACATTATAGATTTAGAGACAACTGATCTGCTCAGCTTCAACTATCAAAAACATTAGAAATAAGAAAGCTGACAAAACTACAGCAAAGGATCAGGACATCATTGAGTTTTTTTTTTCTTTTAAGATTTAGAGATTAAAGTTGTAAATTTAGGAGAATAAACTCATAAAGTTTATAAAGTCATAAAACTGCTTTTGTGGAGGGGGAAACGACTGAAGCTGGTCATCTGCAGGGTTATCTGTGGATGTATCAGCGGGTCATTCAGAGAGATTTTGTGGTTTCTGAAGAAACAATCAAACTGATGATGATCAACATTTGTGATCCAGAGGGAGTCGAGCTCCAACGAGCACCACGTCTCTGACACCGGCAGTAGCCTACACCTGCAGAGACACCAACACCTTATTATGGCACATGGATTCATATCATAAACTAAAGCTCAATGTCATTCACGGATATACACGCCTGCATGGACAGATATATCCGCAGCATATCCATTTCTGCCTCCACAAAAGCAGCGATTTCCTTCAAGTACACCAGTTTTTTTTTCCCCGTGGAAAAGACGTGTTTCTCATGTATTCTTTTTTTTAAGTCTTTATACTTATGACAATGTGATGCTGATGTGCCAGAGGATGAAGTTTCTCCTTGTTTGTGAAAACTATACTGAAGCACAGTTCCTTCAAATGCTTCATGGCCCTAATTTTAACAAGTCTCCTCTGAAATAACAGGTTATGTCTTCATTCTCATAAATTAATGACTTTATTCTCGTAAATTCACGACTTAAATCTCGAAGTCTCTAAAAAAATTCTCAATATGGCCCTCATACTCCTTCATACAAAACAATCATTGGATTAATATTGTGGGAATGAACTGTGCTTGTATGTATCTACCATTTTGTGTCTGTGCAAGGTCGAACAATTAAAACAATAAATGCTGCACTCCGTAGCTTTTTTTCTAGTCAGTCGCGACATAGGCCTGAGGGCGGGGACATTTGGAGACCTTCGAAGACTTCCTGGTGGAGTCGCCAAATGTCCCCGCCCTCAGGCTCGCGTCACGACTGACTTAAAGAAAACCCGCGGAGCGCAGTATACAAAAAGCACAAAATAGTAGATACATACAAGCACAATTCATCCAATGATTGTTTTGTATGAAGGAGTATGAGGGCAATATTGAGAATTTTCGAGACTTAAGTCGTGAATTTACGCGAATTAAGTCATTAATTTATGAGAATGAAGTCGTAACCTGTTATTTCAGAGGAGACTTGTTAAAATTAGGGCCATGAAGCATTTGAAGGAACTGTGCTTCAGTATAGGTTTCACAAACAAGGAGATACTTCATCCTCTGGCACATCAGCATCACATTGTCATAAGTATAAAGACATAAAAAAGAATATATGAGAAATATGTCTTTTCCACGGGGAAAAAACTGGTGTACTTGAAGGAAATCGCTGCTATTGTGGAGGCAGAAATGAATATGCTGAGGATATATCCGTTTATGCAGCCGTAAATATCTGTGAATGACATTGACCTTTAGTTTATGATATGAATCCATATGCCATAATAAGGTGTTGGTGTCTCTGCAGGTGTAGGTTACCGCCGGTGTCAGAGACGTGGTGCTCGTCAGAGCTCAACTCCCTCTGGATCACAAATGTTGATCATCATCAGTTTGATTTTTTCTTCAGAAACCACAAAATCTCTCTGAATGACCCGCTGATACATCCACAGATAACCCTGCAGATGACCAGCTTCAGTCATTTCCCCCTCCACAAAAGCAGCTTTATGACTTTATATACTTTATTTACTTTATTCTCCTAAATTTACAACGTTAATATCTAAATCTTAAAAGAAAAAAAAA
The DNA here is from genome assembly GCA_962446985.1 of Xyrichtys novacula. NCBI lineage: Eukaryota > Metazoa > Chordata > Actinopteri > Labriformes > Labridae > Xyrichtys > Xyrichtys novacula. The sequence goes on along the minus strand of OY660866.1, from coordinate 28,727,667 downwards.
CTCAATGATGTCCTGATCCTTTGCTGTAGTTTTGTCAGCTTTCTTATTTCTAATGTTTTTGATAGTTGAAGCTGAGCGGATCAGTTGTCTCGAAATCTATAATGTTTGGTTTGCAGATTTTAGTGAGTTCAGAGATCATGCGCTCATATAGTCTGAGCTGACTGTCTGCTGTCTTTTGGATTTCTTGCATTTTTTCAAAGACGCACTGTGTCTCCAAGCGAGTCCAGCCTCTCACCTGAAATGCGCAGCTGTGCAGCGGCACGCAAAGCATTCTGGGATACAGACGGCACGAAAGCGTGCATATATGCACGCTTGAAAAAGGGGCAGGGGCAGTGTGGTTTTGAGACTGAATTTGAAGCGCGCTTAGCATTTTGTGCCAAACGGGACACCGTCCGTGCCACGTGATGACCTCACGCACGCTTCAAATGCGCCGTTCGACGGTTGCGGCCTCTGAAATGGGACATAGGAAGGGTACATAACGGCGCATAACGGCACATAACAGCACAAAACGGCAGTGTGCTCAGCTAATCGCGCTTATCCCGATGCGGTCTCTGAAATGAGACACAGCCTGTGGCTGTGGCTGTGTCCGAAATGGCATACTACTCCTACTACTCATACTAACCCCGCCCCCGAATTGAGTAGGCAGTGCGTTCACACTGCACAGTATGCAAATTTCGTGTATGCGAGAAATGCCCAGATGTATACTCAATCGGCTTCGATTTCTGAGTATGGAGCGGAGCTTACGTCACGTACTGCTTCTGCCCCACAATGCATTGCAGACTATTGCTGCGAGAAAACGAAATACAAAATGGAGACAGCCGGCAGCTGCTTCCAGCACTAGCAACAAAGCGCTCATAAAAGTAAGTTATTTAACTTTATATTGTGGCACGTAATCGCGCAGTTAACAGTTGTATTGACGTTTGAGTTTATGCACTGCTCAATGGCCAGTCAGCCTGCCAATTGGTTAGCACGTTAGCTTATGGTAGCCGCAACTAAACGGTAATGTTGACCCGTGATGTCGCATTATAAATACTGCTGTGTTTTCCTTCAGGGCCAGATGAGGACACAGAGCGGCTGATCCGGTGGCGGGGAAGGAACAAGGCCCTCTTCATGGGCAGAAGGAACGCTGCCCTAAAGGGTTTTCAGTAAGAAATTTTTGTTCATGCACCGTTGTGCCGTGGATTTATTTATTGTAAACACACGCTTCAGCTGGAGGCGACCGGAGCACAAACGTTGGCCATGTCGGCTTCTAGCTTTTTTGTTATCAGAGCAGCATTCTAAGAGCCGCAAACGCCCCCCACCACTCGACAGAACATAATACGAGTTTTGCTATGGGCCGCGCCCCATGGGTTGATTACAAGATGGGGAAAAAGCTACTGCCTAATGCAGTAATAATATGAATCTGGAGAACTTGAGGACACATTATGGTAACTCTGTACGTAAATCGTAAATGTGAACACTGTTCTGACAGTGGCTTGTAGGCACTTGCCACGTTCATATGCCCTTTTTATTGCCCCTTGTTTGTCATCCTTGTTTAGGGCTTTCATCAAGGAGCATGGGCTGGAGGGCCAGGTGGATCCAAGTTTTCCCCACCAAAAAAAGGGAAAACCTGAAGCAGAAATACAAGGTAGGTGGAGGTGTGACAAACACTTCAGTAATTATGTTTCGCACCAATACAGTGAATGCTTATGTTTTTAAGTTTTACTATATAATCTGACTATGTCAGAGTTCAAACAGTCAGTGTGAGAGGGACCTCTGTTATCAGATTATTTTTGTGTGAGTGTCATTTGCCAGGTTCTCAAGGCACCACCAACAGGGTCAGCACAGAGGGAGGAGAGGCCACTGCTGCAAACTGGAAATGGTTTAATATCATGGATGAGGTGATGAGGGACCGTCCCACCATATCACCGCCCAACTTTATCAGCTCACCTCATCAGAGTGGTTGAAAAAGTTTGAGGAGAGGGAGGATGAAAGGTTGCAGCAGGCAGAGGAGCGGGAACGTCGGGCAGAGGAGAGGGAGAGGCAGGAAAAGAGAGAGATGGAAGAAAGATGGGTAAGAAGAGAGCAAGAGTGGAGAGAAGAAGAAAGAAGGAACACAGACAGAAGAGAGTGGGAGTGGAGAGAGTGGATGGATAGAAGAGCAGTGGAAGAAAGGAGAGAGAGAGAATAGAGCAAGAGAAGAAAGGGGGATGGAGATGATTGAATGACTGTTTAATTCTAAATAATGTGTTCATTTGATTTTGATATTTATTTTATAGACCAAGTTTTAAGTTCACAAATTGTTGTATTATCTTGATCACTTATTCTTTGTAATGTTTCAGTTTGTTGCTTCATGGTTCTGTTAAAGTTATAAAATTAAAAGATTGTTCTTGTTCTTGTTCCGTGACTAATCTAAACATATTTGCACGGTACACAAAGGAATAGAGGCAGGAATGGCATAGTATTTATTTCAAAGCAGTTGTGTAATGACCCACATACCTATGATTAGTGTAAACATGCTTCTTTTGTGCAAAAATAGCTCCACATCCATCTTTCACATGCAACAGACCACTTCCTTACTATAGTTAGTTAAGTATAAAACTAACCCTAAGTATAACCATAAGTACCATAAGTATAATACTAAGTACAAGTATAATAGTATAATTACTATAATATTAGTATAACTATAAACAGTATAATAACTATAATAAAATAAGTATAATACTAACTATATACTATAATACTAACTATTTACAACTACATGAGGAGCCCCTGCGTGTAAGTGCTGTGCCCCCCTGCTAGCAGCTACCTATGGCTACAACTGCTCGCCTTCTTTCTGCACTTTTGTTTCCGTTTCACAGATACACACTTCAGTAATTCATGGCTCCACTCACCTCCCCGCCGGACTGTGTCCGCTGTTCCCGTCTCACTGCGAGGATCGCCGAACTAGAGGATCGAATATCCAATCTGTACATGATCCAAGAGGCCGAGCAGTTTTTGGACACCTTCATTCTTGGTTCAGTCCACACCGACCCCACCGCTGATTCTGTTCCTCCTCAGGTCACCGAGCCTGCTGCCCCCGCTGTTGGCCCTGCGGTTGTCGTGGACTCTCTGCCGGCTGAGGAGCCCAATAACTCCTGGATCCGCCTCGGGGCTAGACCTAAGTTGATCCCGGCCAGCTCTACCCCGTCTCATCAAGCTCCTTGGATCCGGATCGGAGATGGTACACGGGGAGGGAGGCGTTCCTCCCGTGTACCACCGAGCCGTGTCATCAAGCTGCAGAATAAATATGACGTCCTTCGTGACTTTCCATCATTCCTGGCTGAGGAGCTCCCAGCCCACTGTCATAATAATTCACCCCGTCTCTCCTCCAGCCAAACCCCAGCGCCCGACCCGCCGCTCATTGCCACAGT